>OX297853.1:89705582-91120117 GCA_946477585.1 Cheilosia urbana | reverse complement strand
AAATCAAAGTAGACCGCCAAATCAACCAAGCCAACGAGATCAGCCAAGTACAAGTCAGTCAAGTCATTCTGAGCCAAGCACAAGTCAGTCAAGTCAAGCTGAGCCTAGTACAAGTGAAAGTGATAGAAGATTTAGAACAAGAACTTTTCGGTAGGTAACGAGGCGATCGTGCAGCAGGAAAACTTGGATATTTATGAAAGTCCTCACGTGTTAATGGTTATTCATGGTGAATAAAAAAGGATGTTAATAGATACAGGAGCCGAGATCTCCTTAATCAAAGCTAAATGCGTATTTAAAGATGAAGTGAATGTGAGGAAAACTATAAAATTTAGTGGTATAGGAGGTAAAACTTGTAATACATTAGGTGAAGTAGAAACAAAGGTCCTATTCCAATCCAATATTGATAGAATAGAGAATAACCTAAAACTGCAGGTCATTGAAAATCAGTTATTGGGGAATTACGATGGATTACTAGGAAACCACTTCCTTCGGGAAGGTGGGTATGTAATAGATTTCGAGAAAAATGTCATGAGTAAGAAAGACCAAAAAATCCCTTTGAAATATTTAAGTGAGGAAGAAATAATTAAAGGAAGGTCAGAAGTTTTCAGAATGATTAAAGTAAGAGGTAATCTAGATAAAGAAATAATGATACCCAAACAAGAAATTACCAAGGGTATCATAATTCCAAGTTGTGTGACAAATAATAATAATGGCCAATGTTTAGTTTCCGTATTAAATACGACTGACAAGCCATTCAATCTAAAAGGAGTAGAAATTAAAGGATGCAATTTAAATGAATTTGATTTTGCAAAAAATCGACTTCAAAAGGTAACCGGTAATGTTCGTACAGAACATTTAAACAAAGAAGAGCAAGAAAGCATAATGGCAATCGTAAGGGAATTCAGTGACATCTTCAGTGTTGAAAACGAAAAGCTTTCTAAGACAAGCGTCATTAAACACAAAATTCTAACGGAGCCGTCCTCTGAACCCGTATGTACGAAAAGCTATAGATATCCGAAGGTTCACGATGAAGAAGTTAGGAGGCAAGTTCAAGAGCTAAAAGAAGATGGGGTTATCCGAGATAGCAGCTCTCCTTGGAGCTCACCGTTGTGGATAGTCTCCAAGAAGTCTGATGCAAGTGGAAGAAAGAAATGGCGTATGGTAATTTTTTTTTTTTTTTTTTTTTTTTTAACCGAGGGTAGGTGAAAATCTTCCAAAGACACTATGAGAATAGCAAGCGCGTGCTCATAGTAGTGTCAGATTTTTACTGACTAAAAACACCACCCTGCGAAAGATTGTTAGATACTGCAACTAAGATATAACTTATCAAGCAATTTTTCTATAACGAAATAACAACTTTTGACAGGTTACTTCCCAATGAAAGATCCTGCATGTTCCGCAATTTAGACGCGGTTAATCCTATCTTGCCAAGTCGAACGGTTTCGTTCTTTGTAGTCGGCGCAATAAATTGTTCTCGTCCAAAATTTGTCGGACTGAATTGTTGACATGTCCGATTAGTCGGTTTCTATGCTTTCTCGCGAAGCTTTTTGTTTCAGCTTCAATGTTCGAAATTCCGAGATCTCTGTGGATATCGTCGTTTCTAATATACCATGGTGCTTGTACAATTTCTCTAAGAACTTTATTTTGAAAAGTTTGTAGAATATTGACATTTGTTTTCTTGGTACAACCCCAGAGTTGTATACCGTAGGTCCACAGCGGCTTTAGCACTTGCTTGTATAGAAGCAGTTTGTTTTCGGTACTGAGCTGGGAATATTTTCCGAGGAGCCAGTACATTTCTTTATATTTGATATCGAGTTCTTTACGTTCCATTTTCACGTGCGAATTCCATTTCAGCTTTGCGTCGAGTGTCATTCCCAGGTATTTGGCCTCGTTTGCAAAGGGTATTCGGGCCAAGTTTAGGAAAATTGGCAAGTCATTAGTTTTCTTATACGTGAAATTCACGTGAACAGATTTAGTTTCGTTGAGGGCGATCCGCCAGTCCCTCGTCCATTCATTTACCTTATTCAGTGCGATTTGAAGTTTTGCAGTCGTTTCTTCAATTGTATTACCTACTGCTAGGATAGCGGTGTCGTCGGCGAACGTAGCGAGAGTAGTGCCATCTTCTCTTGGTATGTCGCGAGTATATAACAAATAGAGAAGGGGCCCAAGGACACTTCCTTGCGGCACGCCGGCCGAAATTTCCTTAAGCTCAGAGTATTCGTTTCCATGTCTAACACGGAAGAGTCTATTCCCGAGATATGATTCTAAAATATCATATAGGCGTACGGGAAGAACTTGTCGTAATTTAAATTCTAAGCCGTCATGCCACACCTTGTCAAAGGCTTGTGAGACGTCAAGGAATACGCTTGAGCATATCTTTTTTTCTTCAAATGCTTTCTCAATTACGTCAGTAATTCTATGCACTTGGTCAATCGTGGAATGCTTGAATCTGAACCCAAACTGGTGGTCAGGAATAAGGTTATTATATTCTATAACTGGTTGTAGGCGCATTAGTAAAATTCTCTCGAAAACTTTGGATATAACTGGAAGAAGGGAAATTGGTCTATACGACTTTACTTCATTTGGCGGTTTTCCTGGTTTTAAAACCATTATGACCTCCGCAACTTTCCATTGGCTCGGCACGTGTTTTAGTCTGAGCGCGGCATTTATAATTGAAGAAGCTTAATTAATGCTTTTCTTGGTAGAACTTTGAGTACTTCTCCCGTGATCAAATCATAGCCAGGAGCTTTCTTAGGTTTTAGGGATTCGATTTCACGTTTTAGTTCCCTTAGCGTTGCACTTGTGAGTACTAAATCGTCGGATAGTAATTCCGCCGCAATCGCACTGTCGTGAACCGCCCGACCATCGTACGGTTTAAAGGTTTCTTCTAAATGGGCGGCAAAATCGTCCGCTTTTACCTTATCTTCCCTTGCCCATTCATTTTGATTTATTTTAATTGGCGGCGCGGGGATTTTGGGCCTTTTGGTGCCTTTTACTGCTTTCCAAAGTGAATAATTGGAATCTTTTTTCGCCGTTAAACTTTTAAGGTAAGAACCTATCGCATGATTTTTAAAGTCATTGATAGCTGTCTTCAACAAATTGCACAAATAATTCAAATGTGTTTTATGTTGCGGGGCGCGACTCTGTTGCCATTTTTTACGCGCCTTCCTTTTTTCTTTGACCAATTCTTTTATTTCGGGAGGATATCGTAGACCGTATTTGGCCGGCGTTTTCCTAGGATTAGGCGTATTATTCCAGGAAGCGAGCTGTACGATCTCAACGAAGCGATCTACTTCAACGTCAAGTTCATAGCGTGTCGTAAGTGGAACGCTAAGTTCAACAATCTCTTCAATTTCGTTCCTAAAGCCTTCGCAGTTAGTTGTTCTACCAGTTAATCTCGCTGGCTGAAGGTTATTTACTAGTTTTATGCTCAATGTTAAAATAACCGGTGAATGATCAGATGACAGATCAAAGCTCTCTTCAACTTTAATGTGGTTGGTAGATATTCCTTTCACGACGAAAAAATCGATCAGGTCAGGTATTTTTGAAGTATCAGTTTTATGCTCAATGTTTAAATAACCGGTGAATGATCAGATGACAGATCAAAGCTCTCTTCAACTTTAATGTGGTTGGTAGATATTCCTTTCACGACGAAAAAATCGATCAGGTCAGGTAGGTTTGCCCGTCGAGTGGAAATCACAACTGTACTCCATACCTGCCCCATAGAGCATTCTTCCTTTTCGCGAGATGTATCTAGAACCCCAGAACGTGTGTTTCGCATTAAAATCGCCGCCAATTATGAAGTTTGGTTTGAGCGATTTAAGTAAGTTAGTATAATCAGTTTTTTCAAGCGCGGAACGCGGTGGACAGTAGATAGATGAAATTCTAAGAGTACGCTGACTATATTTTACTCGAATCGTGCACAGTTGCATAGTTTCAAGCTCTATCTTCAGGTCTTCGTATTGTTCAATGCAGTCTTTAATAAACAATGACGATCCACCTCTCGCGTTTCCCGAAGGGTGATAAGCGTGGAAGTCATTATAGCCTTTTATTTTTAAGCTCGATCCCTTTTTCACGTGAGTTTCAGAAATCAAGCAAATGTCAAGATCTTTCTCACGTATGAATATTTCCAATTCGTCGAGTTTTTGTAAAAGTCCGTTTGCATTCCAAGTGCATATTTTTAACATTGGGTTTTCATTCATATTTTATTTGATGTACGCGTTTTCCGTGAGTTATTCTCGAGCTTAACCAAGCGATCGAGAATAATTTTATTTATTTTGCTTTGTTCTTCAAGTTTCTGGAGAATAACTGAGAATACATGAGAAACAGGTTCCGGCGAAGTTTCAACGCTTTTTGCTCCTTCGGAAGCCGCGGCCTGAGCGTAGGTCTGCACTCTGGCTGTCCGAGGGCCACTATTCGCCACTATTGGCTTTCCTGATTTTAACTTTTCAGTAGCGTTTCTTTTGACAACAGAGGTCGAGGGCTTTTCTGTTGTCTCTCTTTCTTTGATATTATTACGCTCTTGAAGCGGAGGTTTTATATTGCCTACTACCTCCTGGGCGGTCTTACGCTTTGTCTTTGTGGGCGGCTTTGTTTTTATATTTTGTGGCTTAAGGAGCGCATCTCTCCCTTTTTGCAACTCCTTAGCTACTTCACAACCTCTATAATTTGCAGGGTGCTTTCCCTTACAGTTAGCACAAGTAGCGGAGGATTGTTTATTTGCTCCACAGTCTTGGGAGAAATGATTTCCGGCGCATTTCACACATCGCGGCTCTTTTTTGCAATACATTTGCGTGTGATTAAATTCCTGGCAACGTTTGCACTGTGGAATTATTTTCAAATTTCTGCGCATCGGCTCGATTTTAACCACGATATTTACTATGGTTTTAATTCGGTAGATATCTTCGATATTATCAGACCTATCGAAGGTAAGCATAAAGAGCGGTAGTCCACGCCTTATCATGACATCCTTATCTTCTTCCGATTTCTGTTTCTCCTTCTTGATGATATTAACGGCATCAAGAATTTTAAACCCTTTAGCTTGAAGGTCGTTTATAACCTCTTCTTTTTTGCATGAGGGGTGGAGTCCCCTTGCTACAACACGATGTGGCCTTTCTGACTTTATTTCGAAAGTATACCACTGGATCTTCTCAGTATTTAGCTTTTGGGACACTGCCCGGTAGTCTTCGTGGTTATCGACGTTAATTTTCCACGCATTATTTCTCGAAAATGTAACCTTAAATTTCGATGTTATCGTTCCTTTAAGGAGGCTGTTCAATTTATTACAATCCGTTACCCCAACGACGTTTATTGGAGGTGGTGCGCGAATATGCTTTCGGAGTTGTTTTTCTTGCGGTACTTTACGCGTTAGTTCTTATAGGCGCTCGACTTCGGGCGAAGAACCGGCTCTCCTTTTCTTACTAGGTCTTTTCTTAGTTACCCAATTCGTTTCGCGTGCTAGCTCTTCTTCGTCGGTGTGGTATTCCCGACTAGCTAACCGTGGTGGAGTACATTCGCGTTCTTTCTGCAAATGGGTGTTCCTTAGAACCTTATTTTGTTCTTTTAACCGTTCTATCTCTTTCTTAAGATCTTGATAGAGTAGATCCATTTCATTAAGCTTGATTCGAAGTGCTTTATTTTCTTCCTCAAGACTTTTATCTTTCACCGAGTCCTGTTGACGCGCTAGCGCTCCCGGCGGACTTCTTTTCCCGGCGTTATTCGATCTTGTTGGAGGAGATCGAGATACCCTTGTGCTTTTAATAAAAGGGTTTATGGATTGCAATAAGCGGCTCTCCCCAGAATCCGTAGAGCCGACCTCCGAAGAGGGTGGATTTTCCAGTAAAGCTGGACTGCCACCTGGGGTACTTAATCTTTTTGTTTTGTTCATTGCATTTTTTGTATACGCCATTTCGCTCGGTATACGGAGATTGGATTTTAGTCGCCTTTTACGACAGGCATGCCTACCTCGGGTATATTCTAACCCCTACCCTAAGGGGGAGGGTATGGTAATTGATTACCGCAAATTAAACGACCTAACTGTCGCGGACAATTACCCGTTGCCAAACATATCAGAGATCCTTGATTAGCTTGGAAAAGCTAAATACTTTTCCACCCTGGACTTAACGTCCGGGTTTCATCAGATGCCCATGGAAGAAGATGATATAGAAAAAACAGCGTTCAACACGCCTTACGGTCATTTCGAATATACAAGAATGCCGTTTGGGCTGAAGAAGGCGCCGGCTTGTCTTCAAAGACTAATGAACACAGTCTTAGCAGGACTTCAAAGAATTAAGTGTTTCGTCTACTTAGACGACATCGTTGTATATGGCCAAAATTTAGAAGAGCACAACGAAAAGTTGATTGAAGTCTTCAAACAGCTTAGAAAAGCGAACTTAAAACTGCAGCCCGATAAGTGCGAATTCCTTAGAAAAGAAGTTTCGTGTTTAGGGCATATTATTACTGATAAAGGGGTTAAGCCAAACCCAGATAAAATCAAAAGCATTGTGCAAATGGAAGCACTAAAGAATCCTAAAGGAATTAAGTCCTTTCAGTTATATGGCTGAGCCATTAAATAGACTTCTCAAGAAGAATGTTGAGTTTATTTGGGGCCAGGAATAACAACAATCGTTCGAAAAATTAAAAGATTTAAATACTAAACACCCCATCTTGCAATACCCAGATTATAGTAAAACATTCATTGTTACGATAGATGCTTCAAATCGAGGCATAGGTGCTGTATTGAGTCAGGAACACAACGGCAAAGATCTTCCAATACACTTTGCTAGCCGAACTCTCAATAAAGCCGAAGTTAATTATAGCACTACGGAGAAAGAATGTCTGGCCATCATCTGGGCCACAAAACAATTCAGACCATATATTTATGGGACCAAATTCGTCATACAAACAGACCACAGACCCTTGACATGGTTATTTAAAGTGAAAGACCCCGGTAATCGACTTGTAAGATGGCGCCTCAAACTGGAGGAATTCGACTACACCATTATTTACAAAAAGGGCAAAGACAATGTAGTAGCGGACGAGCTCAGCAGAAACGTAAGAATTACTGAAAAAGAAATGGAGGAAACATGGCAGGATTTATTAAGCCTCTTAGAGGATGAAAGTACAGAAAACAGGAACGAAAATCCGCCGATTAATAATGAGAATGTGTTAGGGAATAATGAGGAGCCGACAGAACCTGACGAGAACGCAAGCGATAGTAGATCCATAGGGATAGATAATTGTGATGATGACAATGTCAGTTTATTAAGTGAAAATTCCCTAGAACTGAGTGAAATATCGAATAGATGCAAAAGAAATCGTTAATGATGTTGAAAGAAGAGAATCCATTATGGAAGAATATCATAAAGGTTTAATAGGAGGTCACACAGGGCAAAAAGCAACATACTCCAAAATCAGAAAAAATTTAAATGGAAAGGGATGCAAAAACACATTGAAGATTTTTTTTAGAAGGTGTCCACAATGCCAAACTGAAAAAGTCAATAGAGTACCAACCAGAAATCCAATGAAAATTGTCACCTCAGCTGACAGTGCTTTAGAAAAGATCATGGTTGATCTAATCGGACCATTCCGAGAAACAGAAGAAGGATATAAATTCGGACTAACTATTCAGGATGATCTTTCAAAATTTATTAAATTCATTCCCATAAAAAGGAAGGAGATGGCGACTGTAGCCCGTGCAATTATGGAAGACTGGATTATGAATTTCGGCATGCCTAAAATAATTTTATCCGACAATGGATTAGAATTCTGCAATGGTCTTTTTAAGGAATTCTGTGAATTGTTAGGAAATAAACATATAACAACTAGTGTGGCATATCCATAAGCTAATGGTAGTGTTGAAAGGGCACACTGCAGACTATTAGCATATTTGAAATCTACAGGAAAAGAGTTAAATCAAATCGAAAATTGGAACAAACGGATGCCATACGCGGGATTTTGCTATAATAGCACAGTTCATAACAGTACAGGGTACACACCTTATGAGGTAGTGTATTTGTTCGAAGTCAATAGACCAAGTGGAGTCGATTCGATCAATGAAACAACGGTATATGACTATGTCGATGAACTTAAGGCAAATATTTTCGATATACAAGATAACGGCAAGGAAAATACAAAAAGGTGTAGGGAAAAATCTAAAGTTAGGTACGACTGTAGTATTCCTATGGTACAACATTTATTAAAAACAAAGACGTTTTATTTTATAAAATAGAAAGAGGATTTTATTGTTCTCGCTAGTTTGACAGAATGAATTCAATAAAATTAAATGCTAGGAAAAGTATACCAGGAAAGCTCAATCAAAAAACCCAGCTAAACGAATGTATGTATGTATAAGAAAACTTGGTGTGTTCAGCGATGAGGAATTTCGTATGGACGGTGTTGCCATTCACTACAGTATCCCCCTTCCAGTAAAACGATAGTACTTAAACGCGAAATTGTATTTTCTTTAATTTGTTAATTGACTTAGTCTCAAATTCTTCAACCATGAAAGCCGGTTTCAAACGATCAATACTAACATTAACGTTTTTTCCGCGAATATTCACGATGAAACTTTTCCGTAGCCTCTTGATGACATGGAAAGGGCCCTCGTACGGCGGTCGTAAACCGACGCGGACCGCATCAACGCGTACGAAAACCCATTCGCTAGTATTTAAAGTTATCGGTATATACGAAATTGAATTTGTTGGCCGCGCCGGAGTTGGACGGAAATGATTGATTTTCTTTCTTGAAAATGCGATCATGTCTTGCGGATCGGTTCCCTCAGCACCACCGTCAGCCACACAGAATTCGGCAGGGAGCTTCAAAGGTTGGCCGTACACTAACTCGGCCGGTGAGTATCCCAGGTCTGGCTTAAACGCGCAACGCACTCCCAGTAGGATGATAGGCAAATCATCACTCCAGGTGTCGCCACTCTCACGACACATCAACGCTGCCTTTAGTTGCCTATGGAACCTTTCTACCATGCCGTTAGCCTGTGGATGACAGGCCGTTGTGCGAATCCTATGGGTCCCTAATAAATGATTTAATTGGTTAAACATACGCGACTCAAATTGGCTGCCTTGGTCTGTCGTCAATCGCAGTGGTACACCGAATCTACAAACGAACTCCTTTACAAAAGTCGCAGCGATGGTCGAAGTAAGAGTGTCCTTCAACGGATAGGGCTCTGGCCATCTTGTATATCGATCGACAACTGTGAGGATATGCGTGTGGCCGTTCGAAGTTGGTAGCGGGCCGACCAAATCCATATGCACATGCTCGAAACGTGCAGAAGGAAGAGGAAATTCGCAATGCCCGCTTCTTGTATGACGCTGTATCTTCGATTTTTGGCACGAAATACAGGTTTTAACCCAATTCTTTATATCCGAGTTCATTTTAGGCCAAAAATATCTCTCGGTGATTAACTTACGAGAGGATCGTATCCCAGGGTGAACGAGATTATGCATCGAACTAAAAATTTCTTTCCTAAAAACCTTTGGTATAAACGGCCTAGCTTCATTTGTTGATACGTCGCACCAAATAGGTTCTTTAGTCGGAAAGAAACGTTTTTCTAATTTAAACTCACAATCAGATATACTTTGTTTAGTTCGTAGCTCCTGTAGTTCGGTCTTCGTAGTTCTGTTAGGAATCTTGCTTGTGTTCCCCCGCACAATGCTCGTCTCTTCTTAAATTATTACTCTTCTGTAGCACCGCGTGTTTTTAATAAATTACCTATTGAATTAAGGCATTCAAATGTCAACTGAGTAGACGCGTTTTAATTTGCTCCTATATACGCAGTAAAATTTTTTCTCTACCGGCTACCAAATCAAATTAGTTGTGATTCATAGTTTAACACATTACTTTTTGCTTCATATTTCTGCACCTTGGGTGGCTTTCGTGTATTTTTTGTTTGCCAAATAATTAAAAAAAAAAAAAAAAAAACCAAGTCTAAATAAGTTATACTTTGAACGGTTTATTACTCGATTCGATTTGCTAAATCGCTCTCAGTGAAATATGTCAGCCAGACCTAAACGTCAAGGAACCAAGGAGAGGAAGGTGTTGAGCTCTTCTGAGTTATTCAGCTCGCCCGCTTTCAGCAGCCATAACAAATTACGTCCTACTCCTACCTCAAGTCAAAGTATTGAAAGGAAATCATCTGTTTCGGAAAATTTGCAAGACCTTGAAGCAACACTAACAAAAAAGTTTGCATTGCTGATTTCCGATCTTGAGGGAAAGGTAAACAATTTGATCAGCGAGACCATTGCTACACTTGGTATTCGAGTGGGTGCAGGGAAATAACTTCACGGGCATTAACTTCACATGGGAAATAACTTCACCTCGAGTGGGAAATAATTTCACATTTTGTAAGTGAAGTTATTGCCCACTGAAGGTGAGCAATAATTCCACCGTAAATTTTGTGAAGTTATTTCCCACCTATAATTTAGGAATTTGTCTATTATAACTGGAGAGCAAATATGAAATAGATTTATCTATACATTTTTTGTATAATTTTATTAACTTTATGAATAACAAAAATACATGATTTCTTTTGTAACAAAATATAACAATTCATGTTTAGCAATTTATATCAAATTATATTTTAAAAATGAATACATTTTATTTAATCGCGCGATTTTTCAGTTTTCTTTTCTCAATGCTAGGAAAAGTAACTAAAATACAAATTAAACCTAACTTAGGTTTTATTTTGGGAAAATGAAACTGAAAAATCTTGATAGGCTACATGAAATTTGGCCCCAATGAAAAATGGCCCCAATACAAAAATTAAAAATTGCCCCAAAAATTTATATGAAAACCAACAACAAAAATGAATATATAAAATTTTTGTTTATTGGGGTGATATTTCATATTTTGGGGCCATTTTTCATTTTAAATTTTGGGGTGATTTTTCATTATGAAAAAAATTCGAATTTTGTAGTCCTAGGAAGGAAATGACAGTTATAGTTGTCCTTGTTGTAGACAAAATGTTGACGATACTATTGATTACGGTACTTTGTTTACGTTAATAGTGCAAGAGTGAATCGCCCGGTTCTTAAATTATCATAAAATGTTAAGAGAAATTATTTCCCACAAAAAAGTGAGGATATTGCTCATCTATGGTGGGCAATAATTTCACTTTTTGGAAGTGAAGTTATTTCCCACTCGAGGTGAAGTTATTTCCCATGTGAAGTTAATGCCCGTGAAGTTATTTCCCTGCACCATTCGAGTGAAGCAGTGCAAGAGTGAAATTATCGATCTCAAAGAAGAAAATAGAAAAATAAGAGAGGAGTTAGCTGACTATCAGCGCCGACAACGTCTCTGTGATGTTATAGTGAGAGGCATTCCTTATACACGCAATGAGAATCCCATCGATCTTGCCAAAAAAATCGCCGCTAAGCTACATCACGAATACACTCCCCACTTTGATGCTTTTCGCCTGAAATCCAATTCACATGGTAGCAGCAGCAGCAGCCACAACATTAACAGCAACAGCAGCAGCAGCAGCAGCAATAACAGCAGCAAAAGCTCTTTCCCACTGCTAATTCGTTTTTCTTCCCATGCTGGGCAACGGGCTTTTCTTTCTTCGTTCTACAAAAACAAAGGCCTCACACTTGCTCAACTAGATGATGATACACCCAATGTAATGCCATACACCACTCGTCGAATTTATATAAACGAAAGTCTTACTCCAGCGAATAGTTCTCTGTTGCGGCATGCAAATCAGCTTCGCAAAGAAGGCTTACTGTCATCAGTGAGAACGAGAAATGGTTTTGTTTATGTGAAGAAAAGTAATGACGATCTTGAAATTAAAATTACAACATCGAGTAAACTTCCCTGAAAACATTTTGCCGGTGCTTTCCGCTGCTATTCAACTAATGTCATCTGGAGCAGTTTTACGTATTTATTTTATATAGGTATCCTAATTGTTATATACATTTGGAAATTTAATTTAGTATTATTTGTAATTCCATTCTATTTTTCTTTTATTTACTTTCTTTTGTATAACTTCCTCTTTTTTTCTCTTACACCTTATCTTTTTCTTACACTTTTTCTTATACATAATTGTTATTGTCTATAATAATATTCCAGTACATACTTGTCGTACTTTTTTTTTTTTTTTTTTTTTGTTGCGTCCAAAGGATGTGTAATCTTCGAAAGATACTAGTTGCCCGTGCAACTAGCATGCACGATTCGCGGGATATGTTTCTCCAGTGCCTCGCGCCTCACGTACTAAACCACACCCATGTACTCTTCTACCACTCTCCCCGCGGGACTGCCGTTAGGTATTACTTCGCGGGGCTGGTTAGCAACTCATGCTAAATCATCTACGTCAACGTCTGCCACTTCGACCCTTCTTTGTCTTTCGGCTCTTCTAAGCTCATTTTGTACGCTCGTTATGTATGAACATATTTCCAGCCAGTCGTCTTCTGAGCTCATCATACGCTCTATGAGAAGCTGTGGAATGGGTAAGTTCACTCTTCCTCCTGAAAATCTTCTGCAGTGGAACATTACGTGCTCCGTATCCTCTTCTTCATCTGGGCATTCTGGGCATAGAGGCGAGTTATCGTGGCCGAATCTGTGAAGATAACGTCGATAGCCGCCGTGCCCGGACAGGAACTGCGTGAGGTGGTAGTTGCAGTCCCCGCTTTTTCTTCTTGTCCAGACCTCGATGTTTGGGATCAGTTTGTGGGTCCATCTGCCTTTTGCCGTGTTATCCCACCGGACTTGCCACAGTGCTAGAGATGTTGCCCTTTCTTCTTCTTTTAACCTTTTTCTTATGATGGACTCTTGCCTGTTGACAGTTAGCCTAAGGTAGATCCTTTGCATTTCGTTAGCGAGAATGTCGATGGGAATCATTCCCGCAATAACGCAGGCTGCTTCGTCCGAAATTGTTCGGAATCCGCTTATTGTTCTTATTGCGCAGAGCCTGTATGCTGACGAGAGCTTCCTTCTTGTTTCCTTTGATGTAAGAGCCCCTGCCCAGACCGGTGCAGCGTATATCAGTATTGAGCTGACCACCCTGGATAACAGAATCCTTCTGGCGTATCCAGGGCCACCGATGTTTGGCATAATCCGGGAAAGAGCTGCCTGCATCTGTGACGCCCTTTTGCTGGCGTACTGGATGTGCGTTTTAAAGCTTAACCTGTTGTCGAGCATTACTCCTAGGTACAATAATGACTCCTTTGATCTAATTAGTTGGTTTCCAACACGGAAAGATGCATATTCCACAGTCTTTCGGCTGGTTATCAACACAGCCTCGGTCTTGTGGTCAGCTAGTTCTAGCCCTGCAGACTCTAGCCAATTCTTGATTCTGGCTACTGCTTCATCCGTAGCGGACTCTATCTCATGGATATGTTTGGCCACAGTAACCACAGCGATATCGTCAGCAAAGCCTATAACCTTAACTCTTTGTGGCAGTGTTAATCGGAGAACCCCGTCGTACATTATGTTCTACAAGAGGGGTCCAAGAACCGACCCTTGTGGTACTCCCGCGGTGGTGTTGTAGTACTTAACGCCATCGTCAGTATGGTATCTTAACTTCCTGTCGGTAAGGTAGTTTGCTACTATATTCAGCAGGTAGTACGGCGTTTCCATTCTGACCAAGGATTTCCTAATGCATGACCAGCTTGCCGAATTGAAGGCATTTTTAACATCAAGGGTCACAACCGCGCAATATTTCTTCATCCCACCTCTCCATCTTTTTCCCCGTATTGCTTCAGCCGCTGTATCTACTACCGCCTTAATGGCATCGACGGTAGAACGCGATTTTCTGAATCCATACTGGTCATCAGACAAAGCTCCTTTATCTTCTGCCACCTCGAGTAGTCTGCAGTATATGATCTGTTCTAAGATTTTTCCCATTGTATCTTTGCATTGGCCGGTATGAGGACGGTTCCTCTGGTGGTTTTTTCCCTTTTGGCAGTAAAACCAGGTGCTGGAGTTTCCACGACCTAGGGAATACCCCTTCCTCCAGACACCGTTGCATAGTTGCACTAAAAAGCTCCGGTCGTTTTCGAACGGCCGCTTTAACCGCCACATTCGGGATGCCATCGGGTCCGGGCGCTTTTTTGTCACCTATCTTCCTGCACGCTTCGTATAGTTCCTTCGGCGTGATTGCAGGGATGCGTTCCGAACTTGTGTCTCTTGTGGTGATGATCAAAGTTGACGGCCTATATGGGAATAACTGCTTAACTATTGTCTTCAGCATTCTTGGGCAGGATATTTATGGGGACCTACTGCCCTTAAGCTTCTTCATCACCATCCTATATGCCCTACCCCAGGGGTCTAGGTCTGCCCCATCGCAGAGTTGTTTAAAGCATCTTGCCTTGCTCTCTTTAATGGCCTTTTCGAGATCTCGCCTTGCTAATCTGAAGATAGATAGCCTTTCTTGAAACTCTTGCCTTCCCCTGCATTGCTGGGATCTGCGTCTAGCCCGGAGGCAAGCTGCTCTGAGCGTTTTAACTTCGTCGTTCCACCAGTAACACGGTGCCCCTCTTTTACTGGCAGATCTTCTAGGCATTGCTGCATCACACGCTGTGGTAATTGTTTGCGTCAATTGTTGTGACAGTGTCTCCGCTGTTTCGCTGCTGAATGCAAGTTCGGTATTCATCATTTCCTCGAACGTATCTTTATCAAAGTGGGTGTCTTTCCACTTTGGCCCTGTTAGCTTGGGGGGCTGCCTGGGCTTGTCTTTGTTCAAGCTAAATATGATTGCCTGGTGATCGCTGTGCGTATATTCTTCGCTTACTTGCCATTTTGTTTTGCGCAGGAGTGAGTTACTCATAAAGGTGATATCTATGATAGACCCCTTGCCTGCTTTCCGAAATGTGTTTTTTGCACCATTGTTCGCCAAACTCACATCTAGTGTTGCGAATGCTTCTAGTAGAGCTCGACCCCTTGCGTCCGTTATCCTGCTGCCCCATTCTGTAGCCCATGCATTGAAATCGCCAGCAATTATAATTGGGTGTTTTCCTCGCGCGTCAGCTACAATGTCATCCAGCAGCTTTAGGTAAGCCCTAGGTGTTAGGCTAGGGGGTGCGTAGCAACTATAGAAGTGGATGCCGTTTATCCTAGCGGTTACGAAGTACTCCGCTGGCCCACCGACTTTTTGCATGGCGTGGCTTCCACAGGTCCATATCGCTGTCTTCTTTGAGATATCGTCGATCCAGCTACAACCATCCAAAGATTTGTAGGGCTCACTAACTAGGGCAATATCTACTTTTTGTTCCCTTGTCATCTGCACCAACAAGTCCTGCGCAGCCGCACAGTGGTTAAGGTTTATCTGGACGACCTTCATCATACTTTGTTCGTCAGGGCCTTCTTGAATACTGGACACTGGCCGCTACCAGCCACGTGTACAGCGTTATCAGGCTTGTCCTCCTTGCACCAGAAACCCAGAAACATAGAGGTTTCTTTGCACATGCCTTGGCAATGTGACCTTCTTCCCCACATCTTCTACACTGCTTGGATCGGTCATACTCGCTCTTGCAGTGACGCGCCGTATGCCCGAATTCTAGGCACCTAAAGCATTTAGTTAGCACTAAACGCACTCGTATGCGGCAGTTTACCCACCCAATCTTAATCCTGCCCGACTTAAGCATCTTATTTGCGCTGTCTACTGGCAACCCGACCGTCGCGACTTGCGTGCCTCCGTAGGCCTTCCTTAAGTTCAGGACGTCTGCTTCACGTACCCCTTTCAGCTGGAACTGCGACTTTATGGCCTCGCAGATATCTCTCTTAGTGGTGACCTCGTCGATATCCTTGATTTCTATCGTGGATCGGTGGGTCAGTGTCCGGACCTCCGCGTTGGCGCCGAGAGTTTCCCCGAGTATCCCCTTGAACTGCTCGGTTTTCTCACCTTGCTTCTTTAGTTCGAACAGGAGGTCACCTTTTTGGGTACGTCTTATTCTTGTTACCGACTCCCCCAAGTTGCCAAGCTTGGGATCAGCCTTAACCTTGCGTAATATCTCCGCATACGATAGCTCTCCCTTAGCTGCTATCACAATTGCATCGGGTCGCGTATTCTCCTTGGTAACTATTCTCTTTTTGGGTTCCGCCTTCTTTTTGGTAACGACTTTTGACCACTCCTTTTTATCTTCGGTTACCGTCTGTCCGTTATTCACGGCCTTGTCAGCCTTTAGAGGCTTGATGTTAGCACCTTTTTCGACCTTGCTGGTATTCTTGCTTTCGGCTTTGCTCCGGGTTACCTTGCTACCAGTTGCTGGTGGCGGCTTCTGACGACGTTTTGAGCTCGGTGTTTCGCCGTTGGGTTCCGTTCTCCTTTTTGAATGCACAACTGCCGCTTTAAGCCATGGTGAAGTCTGTGAGCTATTATTTTTTCTTATGACTTCCTTGGCCATGTCATCGTGCATCTCAATTGCCGAGAGCTCCTAGAGTGCCTCAATGCTTTCGATGGCGTCTCTCATTGGTTGGTGGATGGAGCGCCTCTTGCCATCTTCTAGCATTTCCACCAGCGTTTTTTCAATTCAATTCAATTCAATTCACTTAATTCTTTATTCAAGTATGTATAAAATATGAAAAATTTACAAGAATACATAGCAAGATTTAAAAATAGCTAGTACATACAGAATAGTTAGTGACATCTATATTTGAGAAAAATAGAGATGATGTCACATTAGATATATTTAACTTTGTGGGGTGTACAAAGATGGATAAAAAGAAAGGACGAATTAATATTATGGAATTACAGTAAATTAAGAAAGAAAGAAAAACAGCAATTCAAGAAAAAAAAAGAAAAAGCAATCAATAACAAGTGACAAAAGTAAATAAAAAAGGATAAATTCAAACAGTATCTACTACAGCTACTTAATCAACTAAAATTTAGCAAAATAGGCAATTCTTTTTTATATATGTATATATTATTATTCCTATGCAGTATAGCGTAACAGCATTTTGATTTCATCATGGTTGAATCCAAGGAGCCAAATTTTCGTTAGTTTTGTAAACGTGCGGAAATTTCTTATGGAACGAATGTCAAATGGCAAGGAGTTAAAATGTTTGCGAGAAACAATGGAGTAGAAGTTTCTGTAACTTGTAGTACGAAACGAAGGTAAATTCACAATAAAGTTCGAATAGCTTCGTAAGCAGCGAAAGTCAGAAATAGGACTTTCCAGATACCCGCCTCTCATAAAAAACACCTTAAGAACTTTGAAATAATATAGATGACGCAAAGGAAGAATTTTCAACGACCTAAACAGGTCCATAGTGTGAGCTAAGCGACGAGAGCTGCAAACTTTATAGACCAAGAGCCCGCAGTAAATTTTGGACGTGAGAGGCAACCGGATGAATTTTGCGTAAATATAATGATTTGATGCCCATGAATTCAAATATGGCCGTCTGGCAGCACGTAATGGCAGCTGAGCGGTGTAACGGCGTATTAAAAATCCGTTATTATGCAAAAGAGGAATAATTTGTGCAACCACTTGAATCTAATGGCAAATAATAGAGTATCACCCCATCATTGAAAATATGTGTATCCAAGACGTTTTAGGTGTCGCCAAAGCCTTGCCAGACGCAGCGGAAGTGCGTTAAAAATTCCAATTTTGAATAATTAATGCAACCGCACAGATTTCTCCTAAAACGTAGGATATTACATTCTGAACACAAATATGAAGGTCCAAGACTCTTTGATTGTCGCCAAAGGCGTGCCAGACGAAGTCAGAGTTTTGACAAAATGCCAATTTGGAATAATTGATGCAACCACTTAATTTTTATTTTATAATTTAGAGAAAAATTCCTTGACAACAAATATATAAGTCCAAGACGTTTTACTTGTCGCCAAGTCTTTGCCAGACGCGTTCAAAGGATCGGGAACCGTCGAAAATGACCTATTTATACGCAAAAAATCGCAACTGAACCTTGAAAAATTACCGCAACCACACAAAATCTTTCCTTAACATAGAATGAAACATCACGAACATAACTACATAACTCCAAGACGGTTTGCTTGTCGCCAACTTTTTGCCAGACGCGTTCAAAGGATCGAGAACCGTCGAAAATGCCCTATTTATACGCAAAAAATCGCAACTGAACCTTGAAAAATTAACGCAACCACACAAAATCTTTCTTTAACATAGAATGAAACATCACGAACATAACTACATAACTCCAAGACGGTTTGCTTGTCGCCAACTTTTTGCCAGACGCGTTCAAAGGATCGAGAACCGTCGAAAATGCCCTATTTATACGCAAAAAATCGCAACTGAACCTTGAAAAATTAACGCAACCACACAAAATCTTTCTTTAACATAGAATGAAACATCACGAACATAACTACATAACTCCAAGACGGTTTGCTTGTCGCCAACTTTTTGCCAGACGCGTTCAAAGGTTCTGAAAAAAAATATTAATAAAACTGCATTTCATATTTTATAATAGGCATATCTGCATATTATATTTAATCAAAAAGATTCATTCTCAGACTCATCCGATGAATCAAAACAATATATTTCATCTTCACTTTCATTTTCAAAAATTATATCTTTTTTCAGAATATTGTTTAATCTTTCAGGCGTCACATTTCCCTCAAACCACTTAATTTGGAACATATTGTCCTTCAATATCCAGCCATTAAATTCTGGTGATATTGTAATTGCCTGATTTGCCACAGCATTCCTCCATATACAACATATGTAATTGCATCTGTGTATCTGCTGTAATAATGCTGACCTATTTGGAGGTAACAAGCTTCCTTCAAAACCTACAAAAAAAAGAAGAAGATAACATTTGGAATTATATCTAAACCACTCGTCTATATTTAATGTATTATAAATTATTACTTTTGATATTTTTAAAAATCTTTTTCGATGCAGGCTTACAAGTTTTATAAAAAATCTCGTATCTGGCTTCATTTACTTTTGTAGATTGTGTTTGATACATTTCACAAACGAAGTTTTCTATTTTGTTGACATATTCTTTATCAAGACCTATGCCACATCCAAGTCTTGCAAATATAGTTTGTAGATCTGGTCTGTTCTTTAAAATGTTAAACGGCCTTATTTTACCTTTTTTGAAAAAGGATGGAGTGTAGTCACTTCCAGTAAAGCTGTGGAAACCTGGTAACGCAGCGCATAGTGTTGGCCCAAATTTTTCGTAAAGAGCGTTAATATGGATGTATCTTAGCGTATTTTTGGATAAAGTTCCAACTTCCATCCAAACGTTGACATTGTTTTTCAGGTTAGGTATATTACAAAGCGCTATGATCAATATATCCGTATCTGAACATTTAAGGACAACTGAGCTATCTCTTGGCAAGAACGAAAGGTGCAGCATCATACGTGTATCTGCCTCTTCTTGAAAACTCTCCAGTTCTTTAATTTCGTTTCGCAAAACATTCTCATTTTCAGTCATGAAAAGAAAACATTTTTCTTCCTTTGTCACAGTTACCAGTTTTTCACCAAAAATGGGACAGTATTTTTGTTCACGCCATTCTTCAACTAAAAAATCCACTATTCTCTTTTTGAATGAGTTGCTTCTTAAGCTTTTTATAAAATCCATTGGACGTTTTTGATTTCCTTTCAAAGCACAATATTTCACTTCTTCGTGTTCAAAATTTCTTCTATCTCGCTCCATATCTTTTATCGAAGGAGATATTATTCGGTCAAATACAATATGAATATTTTTTGCTCTCATACGGCAAATCTTTTTTAAAATATGTATTGCAATTTTATCAAATGTCAAAGGTAACTCTCCTAGAGTGTGCAACAGATAGAAACCATCTACAACAATAGCATCGATTCGATTTGGCGGAATGCTATCTGCAGCTTTTTCAATACGTCTTTGAAATGCCGATTTGTCGGTTTTAACTAGTGACCCATCTAAATGACCAAATGCTTGTGGTATAGGTGTTAGCGGATATTTGAAAATTTCCTTAATGTCTACTGAATTTTGGGAGGCTAAGAACAAAATTCGACCAATCAGGTTTCTTTCCATTTTCAGTTCAGATAACTTTAAGCTTCCCGATTTTTTTAGCGTTTTATATTCAGAAGAAAAATTTTTAATTTCATTTCTTGAAATTGGCTTTTCAAACCTCATTTCATCCTTTCGACATTCATGGATAAATTGATCTCTTTTATGTGCCCCGCTTTCTCGAACTGTAAGCAAAAACTTTTCTGTTGCCTTTGAAACAGATTTTCCGGTACATATATTAAAAAGATTACTGCCACTGGCGTCATTTGTAAATGGATTACAGAATTTTTCAATTTCTTCTCTCACATTTTTCAAGTTTTCTGAAAATCTTCTTATTTCGCCTGGCTTTAAATCACGAGTTACATCGTCTTTTCGCGACATTCCCAGCAGGCTGTACAATGATGTTATATTTGCAGTTCTGTCCGTATGTGTTTTGGCCCATTTTTGTCGTGCATATATTGAGTTGGTAAAAGAGGAAACACCAGTTAATCTATTTGCAGCATCGGCATTTATCGTTTGTTCCAAAGTTAGATCCACAGCTGACATAGAGAAATTTTTAGTGGTTCTTTTAACACCAAATCCACATATGTTAATATTTTCCAAAAGATCGGGATGGGTATCTTTTATGCTTGATAAATTATCTATTAATTTTATGGTCCACCTGGCATAATTTGAGTGGTTTAACACAAAGAAGTAGGCAACCAACTGATTTAAGGAATAAAGATATAGCTCAAAATCACCAGTTCTAATGCTTCTTGAAAGATCGTTTCGTAAATTAATCATCTCGACATATTTCATCCAATATTCAGCTGTTTTACCATGATAACCTCTCAAAGTTTTCATTTTATATAAACTATACCGGGAAATAATGGCGACAAGAGTTGGCGGCAATTCAACATCGATTCCACGACATTCAATAATTTTAATATCAGCTTCTAAATCATGTTCTAATAGACTTTCTTCTATCATAAAAGCTTGAAAATGAAGTACTTGTATAGCTGCACTTAACAAGACATGCAATCTTCTGCATCTATTAAAATGTGTCCCTTTAAAAACAAAAACAAAAAAACTTAGAAAACCTATGTAAAATGTTTCTTTCTAAGACTTACCAGAAATAAAAGCATTTAAAGAACCTTGAGCGAGAACACCACTATTCACTAGTATAATTTCTGCCCCAGATCCATCAATAAAAGCATTTAAAGAACCTTGAGCGAGAACACCACTATTCACTAGTATAATTTCTGCCCCAGATCCATCACAGATCCATCAATGAATTTTCCAATAGCCTTGTAAAAAGCCATTTCTATATGGAAATTTCCAAGTAAAATGAAAGCTCTATCGAAACGAGGTGATTCTTGATGTTGAATTTGAAGTGCTGATTTGGCTATGGCTAGGTCATAAGTTACAAATATGGATATTTGGTTACATTGATCAGCGATTTCAATAGATCTTTTAAGCGTCTCTAAAACGACGGAGTTGCTTGTTGGCGATTCATTAATTGGAGGCAAGTAGAAGACCTATGAAAGTGGTAGTTAAATATATCAGTAATACCCATGAACCCACTTGAGTTTAAGATGCTGTTTTTCTTAAAGTTTTTTTTTTTTCAATACCTGCTGCTGCGGAAGATTTTCTTTATGATAAAGAGAGTTCCATCCCGTCCACATAGGTGTGTCTTCGTGGCCACAGCTTAAAGAAATGAGCCATATGTAATCCAGTTCTCTCGCATGGTTCAGTGATGACTTATTTAAGTCTATATCAGATATGACGCGTGAGAGTGTTGAAATCATTCTTGGTTTTTTATAATATGGCTCTATTGCATTGTCTGTGGGCACATATGCTCGCCTCTTCCTTCCCTTGGAAGAAGCAAAATCTACTTTACCTGTACTTTCATCTAGGAGTTCAATTTAAATGTAATGTGTGCATTTACTACGAGAGGACTTTTTTTTTCCTAAGGTCGAGTTTTTAATTTGGTAAGCTATCCCCACTGTATCGTGAAGCGTATTTTTTCCATTGCTTGTCTCAACAAAACGGTCATAGTTGTCGAAAGCTACTCCGGTGCAAACACTTACTACATTTAACATTCCTTGTGACAAAAATGAGGGTTGCAAATTGTCGCTGGAGTACGCAAGTTCAGTTTCTAGCTCCTCAACGCAATGGTAATTAACGCAATGTCCGAATTTGTTTAAAACCTCAATTACGCGTCTACTGCTGGTTAGACTTTTAACTGCAAGACCTGTGATAAAGACAGTATTGAACAAACAAATGTACATACGTTGTGTATGAATATATACTAGGGGTCGCCCCGTGGTCGAAATTCGACCAATTTATTCTATAAGTTAATTTTTGAAGGGGAAGTGAAGGGGAAATATCGGAGGGCTTATAAATAGGCAATCGAAACCATTTTAGGTTTTCCTTAAATTGCGAATAAAAAGTGTCCAGTAATGCGGGCTGTCTTCTATTTTATATTACAGGTAGAAAAGGGTGCATAGAATAGATATGCAAAGTTTCATCGTTTGTTGTTCAACAGTTTTAGAGTTATGGGGACCTTAAGTTAGAAGCCAACATTTTGCTTAAATTTCATATAAATCATAAACCGTTGGGCCGATCGGTACAATTTGAATTTTATTAGATTTGTAATGTCGAACACTTTCGAAAATAGAAAATACAAATTAGAAATTTTATCACTTTACTTGCTGCGGTTTCAGAAATAACATGGTTTTAAGGGATTGGGATTTTGTTTTTTCAAATGGTTCTAACTTTCAAACGGTTGAACTACAAACGAAAAGAATTTCACTACAAACAGCTACAAACGATTGTCTATCGAACTGCATTTCACGTTTTCCATTCTAGAAAAAGTTCGAATTAACTTCACGCGGGTGCCATGTTGTTGTTGTTGTAATTTCATGCAATTCGCTTAAATTTACCTGCTTTAATTCATAATTTGTGGATAATTTTTGTATTGTGCACTTCTATGTATTGTCCCCTACCCAAATATATATAGCGTTGGCATATTTATGTGACTTATAATAGGAAAAAAGGGGGGAAACACGTTTTAGGCAACTCCGTATTAATATATAGATATTGGGATATATAATATCTTGATTCACTCTTATTTTGATAATTTTGAAAAGAATTCCTAAGTCGATTCGAACCGATAGACAGAAAAACGGATATGACTACATCGATTCAGAATTTGATCCTGCTTCAGAATATACATATATATACTTTATGGTGTCTCCGATGACTCCTTCTTGGCGTTATAAATTTAGTGACAAAGTAAATATACTTTGCTGTGGAGGGTGTACAAATTATTTTTTGTCGAAGAATATTTAAATCGAATGGGGTGGATATGATATACCAAATCAATTTTCTAAGTGATACATACCTAAGCAAAAAATTAAAAATTAAGGTAGGTATCTAAAGTGATCTTATTTGAATTGGCAACATTTTATAATTGATTAGAACGATATATTAGTAATATAGCTATGGACGTATAAATATTTACATGAGTACTAACCCAATTGAATGTGTTTTCTTGGTTTTATCCGACCTCTTGTGGTGCTATAAATTGTGTCATAACAAAGAGACATTACTCTTCTATCAATTTCATCAGTGTTTCCATAACGTAAGTCAGGGCCAACAAGAAGATATCTAAAAAATTGTTCCAGTATATCTGGGACTTTGATTTCCTTGTCTACCAAATCCTTCAATGTTAAGATGGTTGGAAAACTTAATTTTTCGAGATTCATTATATCTTCTCTGATTTTATAAGCGATATCCCTATAATATAAAAATGAATTGTTTGTGTTGTGAAACTTCATGTAATAAATTTAGCGTACCTCACAGCCAATTTCAAATTGCCAGCTTTTAACTTATCTAATAATATACTTTGCTGATATTCATATGTTTTTGCATCCAAAACAATTAATTGGTGTTCTATTTTTTTTACTTGGATCCTCCCCATATATCTGACCATAAGCTTATGTTTCAGAGATTTCTTTGAAAACGTCATTGATGGAACTTTTTCGTGCAATTTCTCTTCGTACAAATTAACAACATTGGCAAATAAAAGCATTTCTTTTAATTGTAAAACATGTTCCTCTAGAAAATCACATATAGCTGAAAATGCATATTGCTGTGCCGATCTGTACCCAGTTTTACCATCTGGTTTTGACAATTTTTTTTCTAAATGCTTAGCTTCTCTAAAGAAATTTGCTAAACAGGTGTTATGATACTTCAGTTCATCATTCAGCAAGCTGTTTGTCAATTTTTGATAGACATCGTCGTTTCCAAGAAATACAGTCTTACACGTAAGGTGTTCAAGCGTGGATTTTTGGGCGCATATCAGTTTTTCCTTACGTCGATTTATATATTTTATACTTTTGTCACAAAACAAACACGTTTTATTCGATTCCACTGAAATTACACTGGAGGATGTAGGTGTATCGAGGGTAGAGTTCTCAATGTTGGCGTTTTCAGGCACTATAAAGTTATTAGGTATTGGTAGGCTTATCAGAAGTTAATAAGATTATATCTTATTATAATATAATATAATGCGAATACTTACCACTTGTACTATTTTTTTCTTCTATCGGAGGTACTATCACGCTTTTGGCAACAGCTGTGAAGGCCCGATAGCATAAACTATGGTAACCACTAAATTTATCAACTGAACTGGGAAGTTTGACACCGCTATACTTATAATTATTATGCTTCCGAATTTGCAAAATCCTAAAGCATTTCTCTAAACTTTTTCTATCAAATAGCTTAATAGTTCCGTAATTTTGCGAAATCTCACCGTCGTCATGGCAAACACAAAATACACTTGGCGCTTCACAGTCACTCATATTCTTAGCACAACAAACAATTTGTAACTACACACTGGAGTTATAATCTTACCACAATAGACCAACTAGTTGCTTCTAAAAATAAATTATCTCAAACTAACGGCAGTTAACAAAATTAGTATGACTTTGGTTTGGCAAACCAAGTGAGATAGAGAAAGTATGAAAGGACGGAATAATTGCGGAAAAAAAAAATACCATGAGTGTTGATCGTTCTTTTCAATGCGTCTGGCAAAAAGTTGGCGACAAGCAAACCGTCTTGGAGTTATGTAGTTATGTTCGTGATGTTTCATTCTATGTTAAAGAAAGATTTTGTGTGGTTGCGTTAATTTTTCAAGGTTCAGTTGCGATTTTTTGCGTATAAATAGGGCATTTTCGACGGTTCTCGATCCTTTGAACGCGTCTGGCAAAAAGTTGGCGACAAGCAAACCGTCTTGGAGTTATGTAGTTATGTTCGTGATGTTTCATTCTATGTTAAAGAAAGATTTTGTGTGGTTGCGTTAATTTTTCAAGGTTCAGTTGCGATTTTTTGCGTATAAATAGGGCATTTTCGACGGTTCTCGATCCTTTGAACGCGTCTGGCAAAAAGTTGGCGACAAGCAAACCGTCTTGGAGTTATGTAGTTATGTTCGTGATGTTTCATTCTATGTTAAGGAAAAATTTTGTGTGGTTGCGGTAATTTTTCAAGGTTCAGTTGCGATTTTTTGCGTATAAATAGGTCATTTTCGACGGTTCCCGATCCTTTGAACGCGTCTGGCAAAGACTTGGCGACAAGTAAAACGTCTTGGACTTATATATTTGTTGTCAAGGAATTTTTCTCTAAATTATAAAATAAAAATTAAGTGGTTGCATCAATTATTCCAAATTGGCATTTTGTCAAAACTCTGACTTCGTCTGGCACGCCTTTGGCGACAATCAAAAAGTCTTGGACCTTCATATTTGTGTTCAGAATGTAATATCCTACGTTTTAGGAGAAATCTGTGCGGTTGCATTAATTATTCAAAATTGGAATTTTTAACGCACTTCCGCTGCGTCTGGCAAGGCTTTGGCGACACCTAAAACGTCTTGGATACACATATTTTCAATGATGGGGTGATACTCTATTATTTGCCATTAGATTCAAGTGGTTGCACAAATTATTCCTCTTTTGCATAATAACGGATTTTTAATACGCCGTTACACCGCTCAGCTGCCATTACGTGCTGCCAGACGGCCATATTTGAATTCATGGGCATCAAATCATTATATTTACGCAAAATTCATCCGGTTGCCTCTCACGTCCAAAATTTACTGCGGGCTCTTGGTCTATAAAGTTTGCAGCTCTCGTCGCTTAGCTCACACTATGAACCTGTTTAGGTCGTTGAAAATTCTTCCTTTGCGTCATCTATATTATTTCAAAGTTCTTAAGGTGTTTTTTATGAGAGGCGGGTATCTGGAAAGTCCGATTTCTGACTTTCGCTGCTTACGAAGCTATTCGAACTTTATTGTGAATTTACCTTCGTTTCGTACTACAAGTTACAGAAACTTCTACTCCATTGTTTCTCGCAAACTTTTTAACTCCTTGCCATTTGACATTCGTTCCATAAGAAATTTCCGCACGTTTACAAAACTAACGAAAATTTGGCTCCTTGGATTCAACCATGATGAAATCAAAATGCTGTTACGCTATACTGCATAGGAATAATAATATATACATATATAAAAAAGAATTGCCTATTTTGCTAAATTTTAGTTGATTAAGTAGCTGTAGTAGATACTGTTTGAATTTATCCTTTTTTATTTACTTTTGTCACTTGTTATTGATTGCTTTTTCTTTTTTTTTCTTGAATTGCTGTTTTTCTTTCTTTCTTAATTTACTGTAATTCCATAATATTAATTCGTCCTTTCTTTTTATCCATCTTTGTACACCCCACAAAGTTAAATATATCTAATGTGACATCATCTCTATTTTTCTCAAATATAGATGTCACTAACTATTCTGTATGTACTAGCTATTTTTAAATCTTGCTATGTATTCTTGTGAATTTTTCATATTTTATACATACTTGAATAAAGAATTAAGTGAATTGAATTGAATTGAATTGAAAAAACGCTGGTGGAAATGCTAGAAGATGGCAAGAGGCGCTCCATCCACCAACCAATGAGAGACGCCATCGAAAGCATTGAGGCACTCTAGGAGCTCTCGGCAATTGAGATGCACGATGACATGGCCAAGGAAGTCATAAGAAAAAATAATAGCTCACAGACTTCACCATGGCTTAAAGCGGCAGTTGTGCATTCAAAAAGGAGAACGGAACCCAACGGCGAAACACCGAGCTCAAAACGTCGTCAGAAGCCGCCACCAGCAACTGGTAGCAAGGTAACCCGGAGCAAAGCCGAAAGCAAGAATACCAGCAAGGTCGAAAAAGGTGCTAACATCAAGCCTCTAAAGGCTGACAAGGCCGTGAATAACGGACAGACGGTAACCGAAGATAAAAAGGAGTGGTCAAAAGTCGTTACCAAAAAGAAGGCGGAACCAAAAAAGAGAATAGTTACCAAGGAGAATACGCGACCCGATGCAATTGTGGTAGCAGCTAAGGGAGAGCTATCGTATGCGGAGATATTACGCAAGGTTAAGGCTGATCCCAAGCTTGGCAACTTGGGGGAGTCGGTAACAAGAATAAGACGTACCCAAAAAGGTGACCTCCTGTTCGAACTAAAGAAGCAAGGTGAGAAAACCGAGCAGTTCAAGGGGATACTCGGGGAAACTCTCGGCGCCAACGCGGAGGTCCGGACACTGACCCACCGATCCACGATAGAAATCAAGGATATCGACGAGGTCACCACTAAGAGAGATATCTGCGAGGCCATAAAGTCGCAGTTCCAGCTGAAAGAGGTATGTGAAGCAGACGTCCTGAACTTAAGGAAGGCCTACGGAGGCACGCAAGTTGCGACGATCGGGTTGCCAATAGACAGCGCAAATAAGATGCTTAAGTCGGGCAGGATTAAGATTGGGTGGGTAAACTGCCGCATACGAGTGCGTTTAGTGCTAACTAAATGCTTTAGGTGCCTAGAATTCGGGCACACGGCGCGTCACTGCAAGAGCGAGTATGACCGATCCAAGCAGTGTAGAAGATGTGGGGAAGAAGGTCACATTGCCAAGGCTTGTGCAAAGAAACCTCTATGTTTCTGGTGCAAGGAGGACAAGCCTGATAACGCTGGACACGTGGCTGGTAGCGGCCAGTGTCCAGTATTCAAGAAGGCCCTGACGAACAAAGTATGATGAAGGTTGTCCAGATAAACCTTAACCACTGTGCGGCCGCGCAGGACTTGCTGGTGCAGATGACAAGGGAACAAAAAGTAGATATTGCCCTAGTTAGTGAGCCCTACAAATCTTTGGATGGTTGTAGCTGGATAGACAATATCTCAAAGAAGACAGCGATATGGACCTGTGGAAGCCACGCCATGCAAAAATTCGGTGGGCCAGCGGAGTACCTCGTAACCGCTAGGATAAACGGCATCCACTTCTATAGTTCCTACGCACCCCCTAGCCTAACACCTAGGGCTTACCTGAAGCTGCTGGATGACATTGTAGCTGACGCGCGAGGAAAACACCCAATTATAATTGCTGGCGATTTCAATGCATGGGCTACAGAATGGGGCAGCAGGATAACGGACGCAAGGGGTCGAGCTCTACTAGAAGCATTCGCAACACTAGATGTGAGTCTGGCGAACAATGGTGCAAAAAACACATTTCGGAAAGCAGGCAAGGGGTCAATCATAGATATCACCTTTATGAGTAACTCACTCCTGCGCAAAACAAAATGGCAAGTAAGCGAAGAATATACGCACAGCGATCACCAGGCAATCATATTTAGCTTGAACAAAGACAAGCCCAGGCAGCCCCCCAAGCTAACAGGGCCAAAGTGGAAAGACACCTACTTTGATAAAGATACGTTCGAGGAAATGATGAATACCGAACTTGCATTCAGCAGCGAAACAGCGGAGACACTGTCACAACAATTGACGCAAACAATTACCACAGCGTGTGATGCAGCAATGCCTAGAAGATCTGCCAGTAAAAGAGGGGCACCGTATTACTGGTGGAGCGACGAAGTTAAAACGCTCAGAGCAGCTTGCCTCCGGGCTAGACGCAGATCCCAGCGATGCAGGGGAAGGCCAGAGTTTCAAGAAAGGCTATCTATCTTCAGATTAGCAAGGCGAGATCTCGAAAAGGCCATTAAAGAGAGCAAGGCAAGATGCTTTAAACAACTCTGCGATGGGGCAGACCTAGACCCCTGGGGTAGGGCATATAGGATGGTGATGAAGAAGCTTAAGGGCAGTAGGTCCCCATAAATATCCTGCCCAAGAATGCTGAAGACAATAGTTAAGCAGTTATTCCCATATAGGCCGTTCGAAAACGACCGGAGCTTTTTATTGCAACTATGCAACGGTGTCTGGAGGAAGGGGTATTCCCTAGGTCGTGGAAACTCCAGCACCTGGTTTTACTGCCAAAAGGGAAAAAACCACCAGAGGAACCGTCCTCATACCGGCCAATGCAAAGATACAATGGGAAAAATCTTAGAACAGATCATATACTGCAGACTACTCGAGGTGGCAGAAGATAAAGGAGCTTTGTCTGATGACCAGTATGGATTCAGAAAATCGCGTTCTACCGTCGATGCCATTAAGGCGGTAGTAGATACAGCGGCTGAAGCAATACGGGGAAAAAGATGGAGAGGTGGGATGAAGAAATATTGCGCGGTTGTGACCCTTGATGTTAAAAATGCCTTCAATTCGGCAAGCTGGTCATGCATTAGGAGATCCTTGGTCAGAATGGAAACGCCGTACTACCTGCTGAATATAGTAGCAAACTACCTTACCGACAGGAAGTTAAGATACCATACTGACGATGGCGTTAAGTACTACAACACCACCGCGGGAGTACCACAAGGGTCGGTTCTTGGACCCCTCTTGTAGAACATAATGTACGACGGGGTTCTCCGATTAACACTGCCACAAAGAGTTAAGGTTATAGGCTTTGCTGACGATATCGCTGTGGTTACTGTGGCCAAACATATCCATGAGATAGAGTCCGCTACGGATGAAGCAGTAGCCAGAATCAAGAATTGGCTAGAGTCTGCAGGGCTAGAACTAGCTGACCACAAGACCGAGGCTGTGTTGATAACCAGCCGAAAGACTGTAGAATATGCATCTTTCCGTGTTGGAAACCAACTAATTAGATCAAAGGAGTCATTATTGTACCTAGGAGTAATGCTCGACAACAGGTTAAGCTTTAAAACGCACATCCAGTACGCCAGCAAAAGGGCGTCACAGATGCAGGCAGCTCTTTCCCGGACTATGCCAAACATCGGTGGCCCTGGATACACCAGAAGGATTCTGTTATCCAGGGTGGTCAGCTCAATACTTATACACGCTGCACCGGTCTCGGCAGGGGCTCTTACATCAAAGGAAACAAGAAGGAAGCTCTCGTCAGCATACAGGCTCTGCGCAATAAGAACAATAAGCGGATTCCGAACAATTTCGGACGAAGCAGCCTGCGTTATTGCGGGAATGATTCCCATCGACATTCTCGCTAACGAAATGCAAAGGATCTACCTTAGGCTAACTGTCAACAGGCAAGAGTCCATCATAAGAAAAAGGATAAAAGAAGAAGAAAGGGCAACATCTCTAGCACTGTGGCAAGTCCGGTGGGATAACACGGCAAAAGGCAGATGGACCCACAAACTGATCCCAAACATCGAGGTCTGGACAAGAAGAAAAAGCGGGGACTGCAACTACCACCTCACGCAGTTCCTGTCCGGGCACGGCGGCTATCGAAGTTATCTTCACAGATTCGGCCACGATAACTCGTCTCTATGCCCAGAATGCCCAGATGAAGAAGAGGATACGGAGCACGTAATGTTCCACTGCAGAAGATTTTCAGGAGGAAGAGTGAACTTACCCATTCCACAGCTTCTCATAGAGCGTATGATGAGCTCAGAAGACGACTGGCTGGAAATATGTTCATACATAACGAGCGTACAAAATGAGCTAAGAAGAGCCGAAAGACAAAGAAGGGTCGAAGTGGCAGACGTTGACGTAGATGATTTAGCATGAGTTGCTAACCAGCCCCGCGAAGTAATACCTAACAGCAGTCCCGCGGGGAGAGTGGTAGAAGAGTACATGGGTGTGGTTTAGTACGTGAGGCGCGAGGCACTGGAGAAACATATCCCGCGAATCGTGCATGCTAGTTGTATCTTTCGAAGATTACACATCCTTTGGACGCAACCAAAAAAAAAAAAAAAAAAAAAAAAAAAAAAAAAACGGATGGCCGAGTGTAAAACTGTATAGCTGTATTTGCTGCTGGCCATTGCCTACCCGGCGTGTATGTACATAGGCAGTCAGTCGAGCTACGAAGAGTAGAGCAGTTGGGAAGTAGTCGCATAGTCGTACAGTCGTCCAGTTGTCCAGTCGTAAATTACCAATTATTAATTATCATACAATTTTGTAATCAATTTATCGTATAGGTACCCTAATAACTTTATATACCTAATATAATAAAAAAGTGTCAACTTAAAGAGCGGTGTTACCTTTCCTTACATATATTCCCTGCATACACAGTCCACACGCACAATTCAAAGAATGTCTCCCGCTTGTAGGATTTTAGCGCAAGAAATTGCGCTACCAAATTTCATACAATCTATATAAGGGTGTTTGACTACCAGTCGAAGCAATAAGAAATAAGCAGAAGGGATAGCGCAAACAAATGCGATAAATCGAAAGTGGATTGTATTGTTTTGTAATGTGTAAGCAAGCACATTGTTTGCGTTCTCTTTTTTTTTTTTTTTTTTTGTACTTTCGTATGTTTCTCTTTCTAGGGAAATTGCAGTAAGCTAAGAATCTCAAAAGTTAAGTGAGAAATTTTGTAATTTATTATTTTATACCTATTTGCGAGGATTATAAATGTGAGTAAATAATATATTTGTGGTGCTTTTATATGGACCAAAGTGAAATATTCATAACTTTGTTTTGTGCAAAAAGTCCCCACAGTAGCAACGGCTAATGTGACAGTTATTGTAAGATAGGTATTAGTTTTGCTTCATTCTATAGGTAAACAAAATTGTCGATAAATAAGGGAAAATTACTTTCTCATATTTCAAAGCAAATGCTATGTTTTTATTTCTTTGTTTCATATTATTTGAATAGGAACATGTACCTTATTATTAAGATAAATAATAGGATCTTTATTTTGGTTAGCAAGATAAATAATATGATCTTTATTTTGGTTAGCAATCAATAAAATGGAATCTGCAACAATAACTGCTAAAACAAAATCCATAATTGAAGATCTACAAGGTGGGCCAAAAGAAGTCATCCGATATTGTTTGGCTCTCATTTCTTTTTTTTTTCCTAAATGAAAAACTTCGATTCTGTTTTTTGATTATGTTTATTTGAACCTTTCGAGTTTTATTGGTCAAGTCGAGAAGATGATATCGGCCGTCACAAATGATTGCCATACGGGCTCGTTTTATGGAATTTTTCATCACTTCGGCGAGAACTTCGGGCGACAGATTCTTGCACTCGTGTCGAATGTTGATCTTAAGAGCTTCTAGGGTCTCCAGCTTGTTCACGTAAACACGGGACTTCAAAAAACCCCACAAAAAATTAAGTATGGAACGGTTAAATCGGGCGATCTTGCGGGCCAGTGCAAATCGCCAAAACGAGGGATGAGGCGACCCGGGAACGCCGCCTTTAGAATATCGGTTGTGGCTAGCGCAGTGTGTGCCGTAGGTCCGTCCTGTTGAAACCACATGTTCTCCAGTCCTAATTCGTCCAATTGCGGCAGAAAAAAAAAAACTCTATCTATAGCGCGCACCGTCCACTGTTGTCGTTTGACCAGCGGCGTTCTCAAAAAAAAAAAAAAAAAAAAAAAAATGGCGCCATGACTCCTCCAGCACAATTCAGTAACTTTGAGCAGGTGTAATGGCTCCTCGTGCATTACTCGTGGATTTTCGGTGCCCCAGAAGCGATAGCCCGCTGAGGTGGAAATGAGCCTCATCGCTCATTATGATTTTGGTCGAAAAATCGAAAATTCGAAATTATTCCGGTTTCTTGGGTAGTGTATCGCATGGCTTGTTCACTTGTATTCTACATCTGTCTAGTCCACAAATGTCAAAACAGATTTGACATTGGCGGCCATTTGTAAAAATAAGAGCATCTTCAAATAGGGTGATCTCTTTTGGTATTAGAGAAACCATTTGGAACACGATCGTCGATCGTGCCCAAAGCTATCAGGTTTAAAATCAACGCATAATGACCGTAATAGAGAGTATAATAGAAACTTTAATGAAAACCAGTATTCCCTTTACGCATGGTTAGCTGGAAAAACTGAAATATTTCTATTTACTGAACGGGAAACAATTTAGTAACTATCGCCAAAAAAAAAAAAACAATTTTCCTGAAGAATTAATTAAAAATGTAATTGAAAGCTACCCGAACATATTTGAATTCACTGAATTAAAGAACGAATTGACTGTTTTTTTTATGAAAATATAGATGCTTTACAGCCAACAGGTACAAAGGAGTTTTTGAAAGAGCTGAAAGAAAGTGAGGAATTTTACAATGGAATTTAAATGGTTTTTTTATAGTTGTTAATATAATTAAAAGAAAAACTATTTTTAATTTTTTTTTATTTTAAACTTCCCTGGAACACGTAGCTAACCCATTGCTTAAGACAAGGAATCGCCACTGGCTTCTAGAGGACATAGAAAGCTGATCGATGGCTTGAAATAACTATAAAAGTGGAGGCTCTCCTAATAATAATTTCCCTGAGTGAAACCAATGGAAAACGATATAATACAAATCAAATGCGAATAAATAATTCATTGCACTTTTAACGAAAATGCAAAATGAGTAAAAAGAGAGAGAAAGAAATGCTAAATTATTATAAGACGAATTGATTGCAAAACAAAGTAAAACAAAAACGGAATACGGTTTTACGAAGTAAGCAAAAATAATTGTAAGAAAAGCGAACCAACAAAATGCGAAGTAAAAAAACAAAACAAAAGGCACCCGTTATAAAGATATAGTTGACAAAATATGCACTCTAGCCTATACCTAATGTATTACAAGAACAAATTGATTGTGGAAAAATTCTTCGAGAAGAATTTAATTTGGTTTAAAAAAAAAAAAAAAAAAAAATAAATAAATAGTTGGTGCAACAGGTCCGGAGGGACCCTGGGCCTAGCTTGTCACAACCATTCGTTTAGTGTTAGTTTTTCATTTTTGGAACGAATGGAAGGGATCTACAATTTTATGCCGACTCCAAACGGCGAATTGAGATGCTTTTTCAAGACAGTTATACTCTCGGATGGTTGTCAGACGTTCGCGAGAGGTGGCGCAGTGAAAAAAACCCTGAGTTGGAATTTGGGTTTTTTGCGGGATTCGAACCTCGACCCCTCGCAGTAGTCCAACACACTAACCACTAAGCTACTGCGCCTACAATTTAGTTTAGTTTAGTTTATTTATTCATCAAAATACTTACCTATTCTATGCAAAATAGATATCTGCTCAGCAACTGCTAATTGGCTTGTATTACTTTCAGATGTCAATAAGTAATTATTATTAAATAGTTTTAAGTGGTTAAATAGTGCACTCCATACTCGTCCGATATGTGTTCCACTTGTCTAGAAATATAAAAAGTGTACCATTAGCAAACGTTTCCTGGGTAAGCTATCAAAAAGTTTAAATATTCCTTTTTTAATTGCAACTGCTACTACTCGTATTTAGAAGTGTATATTTTTCTCCAAGTGCTTGACTACGGGATTCATTGTATACTTACTGCGACTATACCTGTACCTTATATATTTACAAATTTTGATTGAGGTCACGAAAGAAAAAATACCAATTTTAATTTTAGTTTAAAATGATCTTTATTTAGTACAGCAGTTCGTGCTGTTGCTTCCGCGATAACAATGAATTTGAGTCTTGTTGCCTTTTCTATTTATACTGTCTCGCAGGACAGATTAAATAGATCTGTAACCAATGAGCGACACAATATAGATTGCTGTTACATTGTGTGTTTGGTTGTTATCTCTTTTAGGGGTTGTTGGTGGTTCTGATATAACACCTCCCCCCCTAGAATCTTCTAAGGGTTGAAATGAGACCGTTGGAAGATTTATTTTTACATTTTATATTACATTTTAACATACTTATTATTGGTCTGTCATTTGGAACATACAATGATTATTACAATTATTATTTTAAGGAATGCAACTATGGCCTCATTGAATGTGGGTAATTATTAAAAATGAAATCATTTGGTTTTAGTGTGTGAGGGCTTTCTAATATAACACCTCCCTCATTAGAGCCTTCTGAAGATTTAAAAGAAACCGTTGGAAGATTTACGTTAGTTATTACCTTTCTATTTTTTGTTTTACATTTGATAAGTAGTATTGTTGATATAATTATTACAATGATTATTAGTAAAGAATATGAGAAGTATATAATTTGCTTGTGTTTTGAGTGTATTTCTATAATTTTTTCTGTATTTTTTATATGTTCATAATATAATTTTTTTAAGGTTATATCTTTTGTTTCTTTTAGAGTTAGGTTTTTACTTATAATTGGGATGATTAATTCAGTTGAATATTCTTTTCTATTGAATATTTTGTTATTTAAATAAATTTTACAATTCTCGATTTTTATTAAGTAATTCCCCTCGATTGTTAAGTTCAAATTGTAACAAGTTTGATTTAGTGTTATTCTATTTGTATTTAAAAGAGCTAAATAATTGTTTCCAATTTCGATTATTTTGCTTTCGTTTGTATCGTTTTCATAATTACAAATCATTTTATCCTTAAAAATATTTTGAATACATTTATCTGTTATTTTAGTAAGATTTCGTATATATTTTGTAGGAAAATATAGTTCATTTTCGTATTTTAATACATTATTACTTACAAATTGTATGGATTGTTTCAATGTGTTTGGAAAAGCTTGTAAATAGTATTTAGTAAATGCTTTAGTTGAATAATTCGGTATTTCTACGACAAATATAATATTATTTTTATAAGTGGCTAGGTTTAATTTAATTTCTTTTAAGGCTTCAAAATTTATTTTAAATTGTGTTATTTCTTCGTCTGAAAGGATATCTCTACTTAAGACGTTAAGTCTACTGGTTAATATGACATCTTTTATTTTTTCTATATTCGACAATACCTGGTGGATGCTGTCTTTTATTTCCATTTCTAATTTTATTTTTTGAATCTCTTCATCATATATTTTATACTTGTCTACATATAAACTAAATTTCTCTTCTTTTGCATTGAAATGTTCAGTGAGATCTTTTATTTGATCGTCGAAATGTGTGTTTATGCTTATTTGATTGTTTGAATTTTCTATAATATTATGTGCATTAGATTCTACTAAATTTAGTTTATATTCTATACTTGATCGATCATCATCGTCCATAGTTCCGAAAAGGAAATGTAGACCGTTGCCTATGATATTTATTAAGCCTCTTCTCGATCTTGTATGTGGGACTAAAGTATCGAATTGTTTTCTGGTATGAGTCATTAAGTTTTGTATTTCTGAATTATGTTCGGGTAAGTGTCTGACTTGATTTTCTATAGTGTGAATTAATTTCTCAAGTTTTGTTAGATTAATTACCTATGTGTAATATTTTGGAGAAATCTTTAATTAGATAAATACTATTGAGTTGAATTATTTGAAATTCCTTGGTGATTTCCGTGATCTGGATGGACTGGCTCTGGATCTGGGTGATCATTAGTATTATTGTTAAAATTGTCATTGTCAGGGATTTGGGTGTCTGCAATTATAATTTTTTTCTTTTTCCTAAATTGGTCCTTATGTAGAATTCTGTTTGGAATTTTTCTATATCTATTTCCTTCTTGGAGTATATATTTTTTATTAATGTTATTAATTACCTTCACCTCAGTGTGCCTTGGAGTCATTTTGTTTTTTATTTTTTCTGGAGCGGTGATTTTCGCGAATTTCCCGTCTATGTCTTCGTCTTTTCTATTTTTATTTATCTTTTTTAAAGTTTTTATCTTTGTGTCTTCTATACGTTTAAAAATCACTTGATTATCAACTTTCCCTAAGTGGATATCGATTGGTCTTTCTTTTGTTGTTAGGTGCACGGTTTTGTTATAAACCTCTATTGCTTTGATCACAAGATCGACTGGACGTTTTGTATCAGCGAGCAGTCTTAGATGTTCGTTCAGGGTACTGTGGACTCTTTCTATATCTGATTGTGAGTTCCCTGTGTGTCTATTTGCTGTGCAATAATGTAGTTGTATACCCAAATTCTCTAAATGGTTTTTCAGAGTTTCTGAGACAAAGGCATTCTCGTTATCAAGTGTGATTTCTTCGGGAATGTTCATGTATGAAAATATTTTCGTTAAAGCATTTATCGCGTCAATATGTGTTTTGGTTCTTATCATTTCTACTGCTGTGTATTCACTGAATTTATCTATACAGGAAATGTACTTTAGGTTGCTGTTAATAAACCAGATATCTATGTGATAGTGTTTATGAGGACCTATGGGTGTGTCAGTTTTTTCATATGGCAGTTTTATGGGGTTTCTTTCGATTTTTTGGTTGCAGGTCATGCAGTTGTTAATGAGTTTGTTTATGGTTATTTTAAGGTTGGGTATATAATATTTTTTTGAGAGGTCAATATATAATTTCTCGATGCCTACGTGATTAAGTTCCTTGTGTTGTTTCAGAATGATTTCTGTAACTTCGTCGTTGTTGACGTCTATTAATAACTTCATACTTCTTTGAAGTATGTCTTTTGATGATTTGTTTTCTTCTTTCCATATTTCTTGGAGTTTTTGAAATATGGCATCATCTTCAGTGTATATTCCGTTTAGGGTTTTTGTATCGACTTCTGAGATAATATTTATTAAATCTTCTTTTGTATAATTGTTTTTGCAGAATACGATTCTTCTTTTTCCTGTGTGTGGAAATAGAATCTTAGTTTCTTCATCATTTTCTTTGACTACTAGAACTATTTGGCGATTAAATAAGTTGATTGCTTTTTCACTGATTGGAATTAAGCGTGAGTTGTCTGACTCAGCGCTATGTTCAGTTTTATCATCATCTTCATCTTCGTTATTTAACATATTTATGTTGTTTTCTATTTTTATTCTTGATAAGGCATCTGCGACGTAGTTTTCCTTACCCTTAATATATTCCACTTTAAAGTTATATTCTTCTAATTTGATTTTCCATCTTTGTAATTTCGTATTGGGTTCTTTCAAAGTTGAAAGCCAAACCAATGGTCGATGGTCTGTTTTAATTGTGAATCTTCGTCCATATAAGTAATGGCGATATTGATCTGTTGCCCATACAATCGCGAGCAATTCTTTTTCTATTGTACTGTAGTTACATTCGTGTTTGTTTAATGTTCGAGAAGCGAACGACAAAGGACCATGTGATAAGACGGCTCCTATAGCAAAGTTGCTTGCGTCTGTGGTTAATATAAACTCTTTGTTATAGTCTGGGTGACGATTGAGTAGATCGTCTGACAAGAGTGTTTTTATTTTATTAAATGCTTCTTGGTATTCTGGGTTATTTTTGTCGATAATTGCATTTTTCTTTAGACACATGGTATATGGTTTTATTATACCTGTGTAATCTGGAATGAATTTCCTGTAATACCCTGTTAGACCTAAGAAACTTTGTATTTCTTTTACAGTATTTTGTATGGGAAAACTTTCAATTGTTTTTATTTTATTTGGGTTAGGTTTAATACCATCTGGTGTTATAATGTGGCCTAGGAATTCTGTCTCCTTCTTTAAAAATTCAGATTTATTTAAAGATACTTTAAGATTTGCTTTCTTGAGAGTAATTAAAACTTTGTTTATTGAATCTATATGTTCTTGGAGGCTAGTGGAAAAGATGATTATATCGTCAAGGTATACATAACAAATTTTCCCTATGAATTCTTGTAAGACTTCGTTCATGAGTCTTTGGAATGTTGCTGGTGCGTTTTTTAAACCGAAGGGCATGCGCACAAATTCGTAATGGCCTGATTGTGTTGAAAATGCAGTTTTTTCCCTGACCTTTTTATCGACTTCTATTTGGTGAAACCCTTTTGTGAGATCTAATGTTGTAAAGTAATTACAATGTCCTAGTTTATCTAATATGCCAAACCAAGAAACCAAGGATTGGCTATGTGAGACTGTAGGGAAGATGACCGACCTATGGGAGGGAATCAACCTTAAAATAGACAGGCTTCACATACTAAAGGATGTGGAAAGGTTGATAATCTTTGTTCCCGGTCAACCCGTGAGCAGGGATGTCATCCTTGCCAGACTCTGTCGTCAAAATTCCTGTGTGAAGGACACTTCTAAATGGAGGGTTATTCATGCCGGAAGATATGACGACCACAAAATTGGTGGAACCAAGTTGACGATCTGGTGCCCGAGGGAGGAAGCGAGGCTGGTTAGACAAGCAGGAGATAGACTCTTCTGCGGGTTGGACATAGCATTCGTGAAGTTCCAAGGATCATCGGAAAAGACTCAAAATGGAAAGCCACCCGGTAGGGCGACGAAGTGATAGACACCATGGATATGGGATCAACACAAGTCGGGCGGGAGGTGGGCCCGTACCGGGAAAAGCTTAGGGTGATTCAATTGAACCTTCATCACAGCAAAGCAGCATCAGCAATGATGACTAAATGCTTTGATGGGGATTCGTTTGATATAGCCCTCATACAGGAGCCTTGGATTTTTAGAGGAAAGATTAGAGGACTCACAAATAGCATGGCTGAATTGCATTATGCGCAAACCAGCGAAAGAGTTAGGTCCTGTATCCTGGTGAGGCGCGGAGTTCAAGCATATAAATTGCCGGATCTGTGTGCCCCAGACCTTGCAGCAGTACGAGTAGGTTCAGGTGCGGGAACTTTTGTTGTAGCATCTGCATACCTGCCGTATGATTCTCCGGATCCTCCTCCGACAAGAGAGTTGGAGTCTTTGGTGAATGCATGCAGGAACAGGAATGAGGACTTAATAATTGGTTGCGATGCCAATGCACATAACACAGTGTGGGGCAGCACCAACGATAATTACAGAGGAGAAGCATTATTCGAATTTGTATCATGCAAGGATCTGGCTATATTAAACAGGGGAACAGAGCCAACCTTCGTGGATGTGAGGCGGAAGGAAGTGATCGATGTTACCCTGTGCAGTAGCCAGATAATTGATAGAATATCAAATTGGAGGGTAAGGGATCAGGCTACATTGTCGGATCACAGAGCCATTTCATTTGATGTTCGTTACGGTTCTAAAAGAAAAAAAGATCGGAAATACATCAGAATTCCGAAGAATACGGATAGGACTAAATACCTTGAAGTACTGGAGGAAAAACTGAATGTAACAGGATTCGGAATACCGAAAAACACTTGGCATGTAGAATCACAGCTGAAGCATCTGCAATCAGCTGTTGAAGATGCGTATCGAGTGGCTTGCACACCTACCTTAGTGGAAAAACAAGATCCAGCGCCTTGGTGGTGTAGGGAACTTGAAAAGCTAAAGAAGGATGTGAGGAAGGCCTTCAATCACGCCATGAGGAGGGGAGAACCCGAAGCATGGGATGAGTATAAGGCGAAAAAGAAAGAGATGAATGTTACTCTGCGACGACGTAAAAGGGAGTCATGGAGGGACTTTTGCTCGAGTATGAGGAGTACGTCTGAAGTCAGTAGACTACAAAAAATTGTCTCCAGGGATCCAGTTTCCAAGATCGGACTCATTCGTAATAGATATGGGGAGATGTTGGAAACACTGGATCAGACAAATGAGGTCCTGATGGAGGTACACTTTCCAGGAAGCTATAAGTCAGATCAGCCCTGGGCTCCAAGGAAACAAGGAGCGAACAGGATGGATAGGACGGAAGCAGAACGGATCGTAACACCAGAAGCGGTCAAGGGTGCGATTGCAACATTTTCACCCTTCAAAACCGCGGGGCCGGATGGTATATTTCCAGGTCTAATGCAATGGGGAGTAGACATAATTGCACCAAGGCTCAGGAATATATACGTTGCATGCCTAGCAATAGGCTACATCCCGATTACATGGAGGGAGACAAATGTGGTCTTCCTTCCAAAGCCGGGAAAAAAGGATTACACCGAGGCAAAGGCCTTCAGACCGGTTAGCCTAACATCCTTTCTGTTGAAAACAATGGAAAGGGTGGTGGTGGACTATATGGAGAGTACTGCGCTTAAGATGTATCCTTTAAATAGTAGACAGCATGCCTACAGGACAGGCATGTCTACAGAAACAGCGCTACATCAAGTAGTACGCGTTGCAGAAGAAGAGCTAAATACCGGGGGCATTGCGATGACCACCATAATGGACATTGAAGGTGCCTTCGATAAGATATGCTTTGAAAGTCTGAAACAAGCCTTGGAAAAACGTAGGGTTAACCCATTGGTGGTAAGATGGGTGGACAATATGTTGAACACAAGGGCGATAAATATTCAGACGGGAACCTCAAAACTCAGAGGAAGGGTTAGCAGAGGTTGCCCACAAGGAGGTGTTCTCTCACCTACACTGTGGAATATCACTGTGGACTCTCTTCTCGACAGACTTGAGGCGACTGGCATTCACACAGTGGGATATGCCGACGACATAGCAATAATGGCCAGAGGCAGTTTCATAGACGTCACCGCAGATATCATGAGAAATGCGCTCAAAGTGGTGGAACGGTGGTGTCTGGAACAAGGGCTTTCCATTAATGCGGAGAAAACAGATCTAATAATCTTCACAAGGAAGTTGAAAAATCTGGAATTTCGACCCTTAACACTTTTCGGATCGGAACTAAAAATGGCCAAGAAGGTTAAGTATCTCGGAGTCTATCTAGATATTAGACTTACTTGGAACTACCATGTTGAGGAGAAGGTCAGGAAGGCAAAAAGGGTACTACATCAGTGCAAACGTGTATGTGGACAGAGGTGGGGACTCTCGCCTAGGTCAGCATACTGGATGTATACGATGATAACTAGACCCATTATTACCTATGCCTCGGTTGTATGGTGGGCGAAAGCCTCCCAGAAAACTGTGAGGAAGCACCTGGATAGGGTCCAACGTTTAGCATGTATAGGAGTTACAGGTGCAATAAGGACAACACCAACATGCGCATTGGAAGTGATCCTAGGGATCTTACCGCTAGACTTATTTATTAAGAAAACAGCGGCCCTAGCGGCACTTCGTTTGCATCGAGATGCGAAATGGCACAATCGTGGTACCATCTATGGACATAGGAAGATCCTGGAACTTGTCAAAAACGAGATTAGGGAGCTGAACATGCCTATGGATGGGATAACAAGGGTGCGTATTATGGAAAGGAATCACAAAACTCGTATTGAGAACGGATTACTTCCAGAAAAAAGGAGTGGTGAAATAGTGATTTTCACAGATGGATCCATGATGGATGATGGAGCGGGTGCCGGCATCTATTCAGCAGAGCTGGAACTAGCCCGTCACGTCAGCCTCGGGAATTACACTTCTGTATACCAGGCTGAGATGATTGCATTGCTGCATGCGTTGGACTACTTGCTTGAGAGTCAGGTGGAGGGAAGAAACATCCTTATAGCACTGGACAATCAGGCGGTGATCAGATGCATGGAACAAACAAACATCACAACATCATTGGCATTGGAATGTGTACTTAAGCTCAATAAGTGTTCATCTAAAAATGAAGTAACACTGACTTGGGTACGTGGACACATAGGGATCGAAGGCAACGAAAAAGCGGACTCCCTTGCAAAACAGGGGTCAACTGAAAAGTTGCTGGGACCAGAACCATTCTCTTCAATTGGCAAAGGAATGGTAGAACAGCTTATTCACAAATGGATCACGGCGGAACACCTGAGAAGGTGGTCAACCGTGGAACAGTGTAGACAGGCTAAAATGGCAATTAATTGGCCGACCTGCTCCACTCAAAGAAGGGTTCTAAGCATGAGTCGAGGAACATTGAAGTGGGTGGTGGCTTTGTTAACAGGACATGGTAATTTCGGGTATCACTTAAGGAAGATGGGCCTTGGAGAGGATGATACCTGTCAACTATGCCTGGAGGAACCTGAGACAGCGGCACACATACTGTGTCAATGTCCGGCGTTGGCTGGCAAACGAATGAGGATCTTGGGACATCATTGGGTCGAGACCCAATCGATGAAACAGATCTCCCATAAACAGATGCTAGCGTTAACACTAGGAATCGAGCTCAGGGAAGAACTCTGGAGAAATCCAGAAAGTCTCTCTGGGTAAGATTTATAGTGGTAGAGAGACGAAAAGAGACCCGACAATGGTGGTCTGATTCGAATATCTCTCGAAATCTATATATATTATCTAATATGCTATCTATGTTTGGAATGGGGTATTTATCTTCTTTAGTTTTTTCATTCAGTTTTCTATAGTCAATGACTATTCTCCATTCTTTATTTCCCGTACTGTCCTCTTTCTTGGGGACTACCCAAAGGGGAGCATTATATGGTGAAGTAGAATGTTGGATAATTCCTTGGTCGAGCATGTCTTGAATTTGTCTTTTTACTTCGTCATTATGAATTTGTTCGTATTTGTAAATTCGTGTGAGTATGGGTGAGTCATCGGTAGTGGGGATCACATGTTTAATGTGGCTAGTAAAAGATAGATTGTCTCCTTTGTTGTAAAAGGTACTTCTATGTTTACTTGTAAGTTTTAAAAGAGCTTGTTTCTCTTCATTGTTTAAGTGATCTAATCGAAGTTTTTCCTGAATTGAATTTATAAATGTTTCGGTTATTGGTATTGTATTTAAATGATTAATGGTTTCAGTATACTCCCGTTCCTCATCTGCACTGAAGAATATGGGTATAATCTGATCATTCATTTTTAGTATTTTCTCCTTATACCTAATTTCACTATTATTTGGAATTAGAATGTTATTCCCAAGTATTCCATTGTAGTTTATATGGAAATCATGTATTTGAAATTCGCAATCTTCTACTACTGGAAATATAAATTTTTCTTTTGGAATTATTAAATCTTTGGTTATTTCAATTGGATTCCCCACGGTATTGATTTTTAGTGGTTGTTCTCTAATTTTTATATATTCTTTTGGTGCATCATTTTCTCTTAAAAGGCTATTTGTGGCACCGGTATCTACTAAAAGTCTTATTGTCTTATTATTTTTTGTTAGTTTAATAAAGGGTAGTGATCGTTGTTTTGAGGTTCCGAAGCACATGACCGAAAATTTGCATTGTCTTCGTTATAATTCGTTATTGGTTGGTTTTGAGTGGTACGTCTTATTTGTGACGATCTTGGATCTACATCCATAGGTTCGAACCTCTGAGGTTGTTGCCTATAGTTGTTTGGGTTGGAATTTTGATTAAAATTATTTTCGTAGTTATTATATCTATTTTGATGGTTATAATTGTTTTGTCTTTGGAAGTTGTTATTTGGCACATATTGTTTTGGTTGCCAATTGTTATAATTATTATAGTTATTATGGTGCTTGTTATTATTACCTGGATAGGATTTTAAGTTCTTGTGGTCTTTGTTTTGTTGATTACCTTTATTTTGGTTTTTGTGTTCTCTGTAATTGGAACTAGATTGTCTTTGATCACTGTTTTGGTTAGTTGTAAAACCAGCTTGTGCAAGTTCGTAAAGAGCTTGTTGTAGTAAATGTGGTTTTAATGAATATAAGATGGTTCTCATATTGGGAGGTAATTTTTCTTTAAATACAGTCAAAGCTGTGTCGTTATTTCTAACGATTTCGTATGTCTTGTTTTCTTGTACAGATTTTTGGTTTAGGAGACTCAATATTTTCTGAATATAATTATAAAATTGGTATACATCCCCTTTGTATTGTGAATTTCTGAGATCGTCATACAACTGAAAACTGTTTTTAAAACCGCCAACATTAAGAATAAGCATTTGTTTTATATCTGACCAGCTGCTAAGATGGGTGTGAATTTCCATAGCCCTTCTAGCTTCACCAATAAATTTACTTTTTAATATATTTATACACATTCTTTGTGATTGTTCAGAATATTCGTTAAGGGTAGGTATGATATCATCTACGTTACTTAAAAATATAGGTAAATCTTCTGTTTTACCATCGAAAGTACTAAGTTTTTCTATATGTTTTAATGGATCTAAATTTAATTCTCTTTTTACCTGTGGTATTGTATTATTTTGTTGTTGTTGAAGCTGTTGTTCGAGTGTAAGTGGTGGAGCCATGTTAGTGATTTCCGCTGTTTCTGCTTCTGTGTCACTTGATGAATCTTCCACTGGAATTTGTTGTTTATAAAAGCTGCAACTACGCTTTTCCCTCTGCTTTTCAAATTTATTTATGAGTTTTCTCATCAGCACGTTATTGTCCCGTAAAGTTGTTCATCTAACTTATCTAACTTTTTCTTCTTTATTTTGTTTTAAATTACTTTCTCTCTATGAGACTCCGTGATATTAATAATTTTCGTTTATTGTTTTGTATACGTTTTTTTTTGTATGGTGTAGAGTGTCTATGAATTCTCTGATATGCGTTCAGATATGAATTCTTTTATTCACTTTCACTGATTTTAAGTTTATGTAGTTTAAATCGTGTACTGCGATTCGTTTCACGGATAGCTTATCTTTTTTACAGCTATCCTACGCCAATTTTGATTGAGGTCACGAAAGAAAAAATACCAATTTTAATTTTAGTTTAAAATGATCTTTATTTAGTACAGCAGTTCGTGCTGTTGCTTCCGCGATAACAATGAATTTGAGGCTTGTTGCCTTTTCTATTTATACTGTCTCGCAGGACAGATTAAATAGATCTGTAACCAATGAGCGACACAATATAGATTGCTGTTACATTGTGTGTTTGGTTGTTATCTCTTTTAGGGGTTGTTGGTATGGTTCTGATATAACATACATATATACATATATCCTTACTATAATAAAACTGTAGCTTTTTTTCCGGCTGTAATCTGTGAGACGAGAATAGATTCAAAAAGTACTGCACGAATTTGATTTCGGTTTACACAGTTGCATAGGAAATTGTTCAGATTTGAACATAGGATATGTTTTACCATTATTCGCTGTCCGGAAGTGGAAATCTAAGCTGATATCTAAGAAAAGTTGTAATTCTCGGATGCCTTCTAGCTCCTAGCTTCGGAATCACTCATCCAAATGAAATGGGATTTTTTTAATACAAAGTTCAATAATGTACAAAGATTTTAAGATATAAATCATCTTTGTACGTTATCCTGAAGTCGAACAATAAGCAATAAACTATAAATTTAATACAATTGAAAAAATCAAAATGTTCGATTGAAGCTAGATCGTTGGATTTTTCCAGCGTTGAGTGGAGGAAATTTTGTGTGTGTGTGCGGCAAAACCTGTTTCTCTCTCTATACATTTTCTGCCGTGTGCTTCTCTTTTTTTATGCAACTTTTGGGTTTTGTGTTGTTTTTTTTTTTTTTTTTGCTCACGTTCTTAAATTATTAGTGAATAATGACAATGAGTAGTAGAGCGAATGTGGTGCATGGGATTGAGGGAGATAGCTATGTAATTGAGATTGAGGGAGTCACACTCAGTTGTTAATTGTGATTGTGATTTTTAAAATGCGCTATAGTGATTCTGATCTTATTAGTGATACTGATTCACGTCCATGCTAAAACCTGTTTGTGCATTTGCAGTTTTTTTGCTTCATGTTTTTTTTTCTCTTTTTTTAATTTGAACTTGAGGATGTTTGTGTTTGAGTAGTAAGTGAGCGAGTTGTTATGGGATTGAGATGGGGAATAAAATGTAACAAGTAACAACTTACAAGTGGAATGTAAATGAGATTGAGAGGGAATAATAGAAGTTAGCCTACCAAGGTATTTGTTTGGATTGTTTTACTGGCAGTTTTTCTTCTCTTTTTTCGGGTAAGCTACTTTTTGTATAGCGCTAATTATTTTGTTTTAAATTTGAGAAGTGGAACTCTGGCGAAGCAAGGCGAGCACGGGTCAGCTAGTATATATATAAGTTAACATTTTAGTTCCCCGGCTGAGCTATCCCAAGCAAAATAACACCAAACCAAGGAATGCAGGGGGTTGAAACGAATTCCCACGCTATTTTGGGAACAACAGACAACCGATACATACGGTGACCATGACCATCCGTACTTTATTTAAAAGGACAGTCGTTTCTTTTTTACCCCTGTCCTTTATTATTTTCTTTTTAACAAAGGACGGATTTTGTCCTTTATTTTTGAAACTGTCCTTTAAAACACCGGCTACAAAATGTTTGTAGTGCAATTAAAAATGTTATCTATAATGTAAATTACTTGAAATTGTGTTTACACTCTCAGTGCTTCAGTGCATGCTTACCTTAAAATTCAGTTTGTGCCTACTGGGTTCTATTGCACCAACTGAGTATTTTCAATCATGAATAATGCTTGGAGCAGTGAAAAATCACAATTGAATGTATATGCTGAAACCCGTACTTAGGATTTAGAGATTTTTGTAATGAAAATGAAGATTTTTTTAAATCTAACCACCCTTCTCAAAAATACGAAAAGCAAGACTGGCTTTTAAAAACGTTTTAATTTTTTTACTACCTACCTTTCACACTTTTTATTCAATGAAAAAAGACAGTTTATATATTTATATACTAGTAGGTATCGCCTGCGGTCGAAATTCGACCATTTCTGACTGAATATAAACTAATGAAAGGCAACTTGTTTTTTACATAATTTATTTATTTTTTATTTTAATTTATTTCTAAACTAAAATGTTATTTTTTCGATTTTCCAAATAAACACTCAAATTGCGCTTCGACATGAAATTAAAACTGCAATTGAACGCAATTCAACGAAGCGAATGGAAGAATATCTATAACGTGAACATGAACACGGACTTTTAGTGAAGATAAATGTTCGTGTCCATAGTAACGCCTCGTACGCAGTTAAGTCTAAATTTACAATGTTTAGTTTTTTTTTCTGGTCGACGGGAGGAAATCTGGGGGTTTTTAAAATTCTTCTTTATTTGTATTTCGTTATAAAATCCTTTTTGGTAACCTAAAAATGAGCTTTCGCAGAAAAATGAAATTTATAGGCATTCGATGAACGTAAGAAACGCTGAGTAACATATTCTTAAGTATATGTACTTAGCGTAGAGATTCTTCGTTCTGTTCACAACTAAATTCAAAATTGAGCAAAATTGATTAACAACTTTTTGCAAAAGAAGCTAGTGCCAGTTTCATTAGAAAAAGTTAAAAAAAGGCATACAATTTTAGATCCCTTCCATTCGTTCCAAAAGTGAAAAACGTACACAAAACGAATGCATGTAAGAAGCTTGGCCTAGGGCCTCCACGGATCTGTTGCGCCATCTATTTATTTATTTTTAAGTTGTACATAAGACTTGTTAAAAAAAACAATGACAAAAAGTTGGAAATCTGGGGGTTTTCCAGATTCATTTGGGGGGAACTATTTTGACGGCCTGGGAACGCTGGAGTAGAGCTACTCTCTTGTCTCTACTATCACGCGCTTTTGACAACTTTGGAATTTCGAATTGTTCGATTTGAGGTCATGGAGCGTGTCGTTTATTTAGAGTGGCACAGATCCGCTAATGTTTATCACACACAACTTTTAAAGAGTTTTTTTTGATTTTTTTCAATGCAAATTAATTTATTCAGTGTGTGTAAATGAGGAATACCAACTACTAATTTCCTTAGGGCGGGTCTGTTCGCAGCTGGTTAAAGCCTTGGTTAGGTAACAACAGATTTAGATTAACCCATGATTATAAATCAGTGATAACCAATGAGTGTCTGTTGACCGATTTTTCACTTCGGTCACCAAATCATACCTTTGCAGCAAATCGTTCCATTTTTCCCGTTTATTTGTCATTAAGTAATTGACCGAATCCATGTTTATATTTTTTGTTATTTTCGGGTCCGTTTGTTTATTTATTTTATTTAGGTAGGTATTTTATAAATGTATTTATTTGTAGTAAACTTAATAAATACAAAAATGAATGTCATAACCAAATATGCAGGAATTTTTTAAGAACTAAAGAATGAAACTTTGTATTTATTAGTCAATGAATTTTTGAGAAGAAAAAAGAAATAAATCAAAAACCAATAAAATTTATTACAAATTAACAGGCCTCATGTTAATTTATTCAACGCCAATCGCAATTTTCTCGTTCTCTCAATATTTTTCCTAACGCGTGTGCTTTATCTCAATTTATGAAAACTGTCATCGGCCAAAAATTGTTGAAAATAATCTTACTTCATCCTTTTATTTTGGCGCGGTGTGTATTCAATATAAATATGTGTCAGTTGAAGACCTCAACGAAACCGATATGAAAGATTTTATTGGTTCACTCCATATTGCGTTATAAATATTCCTTCGTTCTACTATTTGTATTTTCCTTTTTGTTCAAAAGTTTTTGTATATCAGCTACGTCAAAATGAATACCTACGTAGTCCTTGAACAAACGAAATTACAGAAAATCAGTGGTTAAATCTCATTAACCGCTCAAAATCGGCTGGTTATCGATTTCACTGGTGAACTAACCAAACTACTGATTCTCTGCTTAATATTTTGCTGAACAAACACATTTGATGTTTACCAGCTGGAATAAGCGAAGAATAAAGATAACCAAGATTGAAGAAACCGGGCCTTAGACTTCTTTGGAGAAAAAAATATTAATCAAGGGTTTTCTACCCGTGTTAAAGTTGTTTTTTTTGCTTTGATATATGTAGATTGTTAAATATGATTTTCGTGTATTTTGTAGAAACGTTTTTCAAGTCGTGCATAAAAATTACAGCTTAAAGAAAAAAGGAAGTATACTTGAAATTTTAATTCTGCTCTAAATTCTTATTTTTCAGCCAAAAAACAAACCGAACTTTTAGTCAGTCATACTCTACCCTCTAAACGCGTTTTTACTTCAAAGCAGAATTTCGTTTTACAAAATTGTTACTCGCGCGCTTTGGCATATAAAATCGTAAAATTTATATAAAGCGTGTCCGACCGACCCCACCCACCCCCAAGCGGATCCTCTGTTTTGTCCCGGAACATGTTCAACACCGAATTGTGAATTGGGCATAATGCCCCTAAATTAATTTCTTACAATTGCTCACTTTTAGGGGCAGGTAAATTGCATACCCTTATGGGTAAATGATTCTATCCAACGGAAACAGATTCTAATATAAAGATGATTTATATTTGAATACGTTAGTTACTATGGTAATTTATGGCGGCGACAAATTGATTGTCACAAAAATTATTAATTACCTGTTTTGTATGGGGAATTCATAACTTAATTTTATCAGGCTTAATGGCGACATATACCCACGATTTTGGGTTTGTGCACATCTACGGCACAGTACCTTCAAAATAAAATAAGTTTCATTCTCTTCATTTCATATTAAATACAAAAAAAACGTACGGAAAGAAAAATGTTCACGTATTAATATAATGATATTTTTGTTTTGTGTAGACCTAAATAATAATGCTAATTTTTTTTTTTTTTTGGCAAATCGAACATAAAAAGCAGTCGCAATCCCAATCACAAAAAGAAAATGATTTTTTCTCAAAAAGTAAATCTTGTTGAAACAGCTGTCAACAAATCAGTCATTCCAAGTTATTCAAATTATAAATACGGAACGAAAAAGTTATTATAACAAAGAAGAAGTAAGTGGTGGCATACCTCAATATTGAGTCAGCAATATATTGAATATGTTTAAATTAAATTAAATTCATTACAATAATATAGCTAAAAAATTAATTCTTTAGGTTCAACCATTTGTGATTTCTAAATAGAAAGAAAGACCAATAATCAATTCATTGACTAGCTGTCATTTGAAATGTTGAAATTTCAGTGGGAACGCAAAATTGGATTTCGGATTTTTTTCCCGAAATGTTGAATTTAGGTGCGATGTAAATGTACCATGACGTTCGATTTGGCAACAGAGATCTGAAATCTCAGCTCAACATCTGAAAAGCCAAAATCGAAAACGACATTAACGTTTTTTTTTAACAAATACATAATAAATACAAAAACATTGGAAGCAAAGTAATTATTGTCATTTATTTTTTTTTTCGGCAAATATGGTCACCGTACCGATACAACACCTTGTACCATCCAACCCCTACCAGATCAACTCCACTTACAACATCTGATATAGTGACGACCGATCGTGGGAACCAGGGAAAACATCTGGCGAACGATCGCAGAGCAACACGACTATAAAGGGGACATCAACGAGACGCAGGGTACTCAGTGATCAGAACAGAATATTACGCTGTTCGAACATAATTGCATTTGAATCGATAAAAGTTTTTTGTTAGTATTTTAAGTAATAAGAGTTTTTTTGTTCAAAGTAAAAACCAAATCTTTTAATTGGGGGCTCAACCGGGATACCTAACAATGTATAATTGAAAAATAAAGTAAATTGTGTGAAGTGTATTCCCAGCCAAAGTACTCCGCAAGACAGAGGAAAGATCTTATTCAAAATAAAAGCAGATTCATCAGACAAAGAGGACGGAGTATCCAGCTTTGAAAACCAGAAGAAGTATCCAGAAATAAGGAGAAAATTACTGTAAGAAATATTTTAAAAAAATTCTAAAATTATAAAAGTGAAAAGTTAGTGTTTTATGGATAGGTTTAAAAAAACTAAAAATTGATTTAAGCCATATAAGACTTGTTTAAGATTTAACCCTATAGAATCAGATTCAGAATGTGAACACGAAACAGAAATGGCTTTTAGTACTGCTGTAACTCAACAATCGGTTGACGAAATTATAGCGAAGGCTTTAGCACTCAATAAAGAGTAAACACCAAAGTGAAATTAAAAAGTTACAGAATCTCATATCATCAATTGGAATTACCAGCTCTATTATGGGGTATAAAACACAGACTATCGATCCTGCAATAAACTGTAATGAGGCACTTGATGTAATTAAATCCCTTCCCGAATTAAATGGTGAATAAAAAGCATACGTCAGTTGGCGTGGAGCTGCACAAAATTCAATGGTCCCATACACCATTGGTAGCTCCAAATATTTTGCAGCCCTGACTATATTCAGGAACAAGATCACATTGGATGCTAATGATATACTCACTAATCATGGTACTGTCCTCAATTTCGAGGCAATTATCGCCAGATTAGATTTCGCGTACGCCGATAAGCTGGCTGTACATATCATAGAGCAGGAATTAAGCGTATTGCGACAGGGATCATCTGCGTTAATTGATTTTTATAATCAAGTTAACCAGAAACTCACACTTCTGACTAACAAAACAATAATGACCCATGGATCCAACACCCCTATTACGAACGAATTCAATAATATAAATAGAAAAAACGCTCTACGAGTGCTCATCACCGGGTTGGATGGACAACTGCCCAATATTCTATTCTCTTTAAATCCACAAGATCTGCCAAACGCTCTGGCAAAGGCACAAGAATTAGAGAGCTATAATGTTCGATCTAGCTTTGCTTTCCAGTTCTCCTCTCATAGACACTACGGCAAATCAGAATAATAATACTCTTAGATTGCCTAAAAACACGCATAACAATAATGAATTTCACCAGCAAATGCCTCAGCAGAGAAAGCAGGGCGATTACCGCCAACTGCCCCAAAGATTCGAACCCATGGTTCTCGGTAGTTTGGCCAATAGGTCAATCAATCAACATGAATTGCAACGTTTGAACCAAATTCATCAGAATAACCCGAAAAATGCCAATTATGACATCAATCAGCCAAATAATAAATACCCACGTTATAACACGTATAATAATAATAATAGGCCTGGATAAGAGAGCAACGGCTAAATACTCAGCATTCGATACAGCCACCTCCTGCAAAAAGCGAGCGTATTCGAACCTCAATGAAGATGATGATTTTTTTAGGCGAAGAGTACCCCACTTACACCGACGCATAAACAATAACACCCTTATTTATAAACACAGCATAGAGTTTGCTTATCTTTACGCACCCTCTAAAATACCCTTATTTTTCGAACTTAAGCAACGTTGTCTTAGCGCTGCGTAAGTTAAACGCGAAAATTTGCGTTTAGAGCCTGCAGGCGTAAATATGTTTTCCATCAAATGTCATTTGGTCGTGGCCAAATTTAAACAAAACCAAAAAGTGAAATCATTTCTTGTTTGTTCATTCACTAGTGTAAATTTCTGCCAAACGAATTTCGTTTTCTAATGCACTTATAAAATATATTTCTTTTGCAGGTTGGTATTTCAGCAGTCCCTCCGAAGACATTTCGGAATTGTGCCATATAGTTTAACTTTTTATTGTTCAAAATGATTTTACTTAGAAAGCTTATCACAGCTGATGTCGGTTCCAAAGCAAAAAGTAATAGAATTCAGTGTTTTCTGTAATTTTTTATCGAAATTTTTACCTTTTTAGACACAAACCTCGTTTAGAAAGTGTCCGCAATGGTTTTTGGGACTTCAACGATATTTAGTCAAACAAAATTATATTGATTTCCTGATCTTTATTCGGCTGTGGTCCAATATGAAAAGAGGTCGAGCCATCAGCTTCAAGTTTCATTTACAACATTTTTGTGGTATATAGAATGGGAAATTTCCAAGGGAAATTCTGCTAACATTAATAGCTTTCACATTACAATAATTTTAATATAATTCACAATGGCAATGATATTCAAGATTTCAATTTTTATGTAGTTTTAAGTTTAGGATAAAGATTAGATTAAATTTAAATTATGCAATATACAAGAACTATGAACATCCTGCCCGCCTTGAAGTGACGGACAGATTTAAGGATCTCTTCAATGAACTGGTAGAGGCGCCAAGCGATGAATTGGTCGTCTGAGTATCGTCCTTTTCACTCGGATATCTGCAACTCGTATCTTTGAATCCGCACCAGATATTACTTTTTCTATGCGACCCAGCAACCACTGCTGTGGAGGCAAATTGTCCTCTGCAACTAGCACTAGCGTTCCAACTTCGATGTTGTCAACTGAATTTTGCCATTTTGTTCATCTTTGAAGCTCCAGTACGTACTCCTTCGACCATCTTGCCCAAAAATGCTGCTTGATTTGTGTTAGTTTCCGCCATCTATCAAGTAATGGAACTTCTCTCTGAACGGCTGGTTCTGGAATAGAGTTTAAAGGAACACCAATTAAAAAATGACCTGGGGTCAGAACTCTTTCATCATTTGGATCAGGACTTAGAACACAAAGTGGCCGAGAATTCATGATGCTTTCGATTTCTGCTACGACGGTCGAGAATTCTTCGTATGTCAGATAGGCTAATTTGACTGTCCGATATAAGTGGGATTTCGCGGACTTCACTGCGGCTTCCCACAGTCCTCCGAAGTGTGGGGATCTGGGCGGTATGTGAATGAATTGTATACTTTTAGCGGCACACCAAGATAGTATCTCATCCTGCGTTTGCTGCTCCAGAAGTAGTCTGCGAAGTTCTTTGAGCTCATTCCGAGCCCCAACAAAGTTTGTGCCGTTGTCACAATGGATTTCGCTACACAAGCCTCTTCGAGCGACAAATCGCTTCAGCGCAGCTATGAAACCTTGGGTTGAAAGGTCGGACACAACTTCCAAATGGGACGCCTTCGTGGCGAAACAAATAAATACTGCAATATATGCCTTGTGGGTACAGTATTCTCGTCGTTTTTGAGAGATGTGAAACGGTCCGCAAAAATCCACCCCAGAGATAGCAAACGGCCGAGATGTAGTCACTCTACTCGCAGGCAAATCACCCATAATTTGGTGCATTTATTTTGGCCGATATGGAGACATCCATCTACCACTTTCTTGGCTAAGTGGCGAGCGTTGACAATCCAGAAGCGTTGTCTAATAATTGCGACCAAGGCTTGCGGACCTGCATGAAAGTTAGTTTTATGTAAATGAACAACAACATTTTTAACAAAAATTGAGTTTTTTGGAAGGAGTATTTGGAATTATAGGGAATGTCTGCATTTTGCAAACGCCCACCTACTCTTAGGAGTTCGATTTCGTGCTCAGTATCGAGAAAGGGATTGAGACTACTGATAACACTTTTTGGGCTTATCTTGTTCTTTTTACTCAAATCCTTTATTTCCTCCAGGAAATGAACGTGTTGAATTGTCCAGATGATACGAAGAAACGCGCTTTCCAATTCTTCTGGCCCAAGTGTTGTACTGATAGACGGGGGGTTAGATAATGACGATACTTTAGATTTCAAGTTATTGTAGAAACGCAGTACGTATCCAAAGATTCTGTCGATTTTTTGAAAGTCATTGCAACGAACAAAATTTTTTTCAAACTCAACTATCTCATCTGCTTTCGAAAGCAGTGTAACCGGATGATTATTTTCATCAGCAAGGAGCGAAATATGATGTTTTTGTTTTGACCAGTTCTCGATAGTCTGGTATAAAAATTGTGGCCCACTGAACCAACTACTATTTATAAGTTCCGTGCTATAGGCTCCACGGGACACAATGTCAGCAGGGTTGGCCTTTGTATTCACGTACCTACCTCCATATAGCGGAGGGCAACGAAGATTGGATCGTGGAGACTCGATTGGCCACGAATATCTCCCAAGAAGACGGATAGGCAGAAATCCAACGAAGAACAATTTCGGAGTCTGTCCACAAATAAATATTTTCAATCAGGTAGTTAAGATTGGGCAACACTCTTAAAGTCAATTCGACGAGCAGGGTGGCAGCGCAAAGTTCCAATTTAGGAAGGGATTTCGTCTTGATGGGTGCTACTTTCGACTTTGCGCTAAGTAAGCTACATTTTATTTTTCCGAAAGTGTCGGTAGTCCTCAAATAAAGACAACAGCCATAGGCCCGAATAGACGCATCCGAAAACCCATGTATTTCAACTTTGACATCTCCTCGGTTTGAAAAAGAGATGTATCCGGGGACGCTTATTTGATCTACCTTAGATATTTCTTTGCGAAACTCTTCCCAGCGAGTCTGTATCTCCATTGAAAGCGATTCATCCCAACTGCTTTTGATGATCCAAATGTCTTGCATCACAATTTTTCCTTTTACGACAATTGGATTAATAAGACCAAGGGGATCGAAAATCTGTGACAGTTCGGATAAGATCATTCTCTTAGAAATGGTGTTAGAGTTGCTTTCTTTTGGTTTAATGTATTGGAATTCATCGTTTCCTGGATTCCAAACAATTCCTTGGGTCTTAATGATGTCCTTGTCATTCATCCTCAGGGATGAACCTATTTCATTTTCCTTATGCGAAATTTTTTCCATTATTTCAGCGCTATTACTACACCACTTCCTAAGATCAAAGCCAGCACTTAATAAAATCGTTCTAACTTCCGAATAAATTTTAGCTATTATCTCTAACGAATCTCCTCCAGTGATCATATCATCCATATAAAAATCCTCATTTATTACCTTAGCCCCTAAAGGATATGCAGATACATTCTGATCGGCCAAGAATTTCAGACACCTTGTTGCAATAAATGGGGCTGAGGTTGTACCATACTTCACAGTTCGTAATCGAAATGCCTTTAGTTCATCCCGATCAGAAGCTCTCCACAAAATGCATTGATGGTTTCAATCTTCATCATGCACGAGTATCTGCCGATACATTTTTTAAATATCGGCAGTAACAACGAATTTGTATGTCCGAAAACGAAGGATTATATCGTACAGATCGTCTTGAATTACTGGACCTTTTAATAGGAGATCGTTGAGTGAAAGATTTGAAGTTGTCTTTGCGCTACAATCGAAGACAACTCTCAACTTTGTAGACGACGAATCGGGTCTGAGCACAAACTGATGAGGAGCGAAATATTTTATTTGATCCACTTGATTTCTCGGAACTTCTTCCATATGACCTAAGCCTTCATATTCCGCCATAAATTCTATGTATTGTGCCCTGACTTCCTTATTCCTTTGCAGTCTTTTTTCTAGGTTAGTAAACCGTCGTTGAGCCTGAACCAAAGAATCTCCCAATTGACCGCCATTCGATTTAAATAAGAGATTAACCACAAATCTACCATCTTCCCGTCGACGTACGCCTTTCAAAAATTCCTTCTCACACTCCTCCTCTTCCTTTGATGCGAGTGGTTGCTTTCGAGTCACCTCCTCCATTTCCCAAAACCTTTGAACTATTTCACCAAGAGAGGTATCATCAGGCTCGGAACAAGAAACAAGGGCACATTCTACTCGTGGATTCGAGGCTTTCTCGTATTTTCCGGAAACAATCCACCCGAATATCGTTTTTTGGAGAATCGGTAGTTGGGGATTCAATGTTATTTGTCCGACGCACAGTAGCTGGAAAAAGCTGTCAGCTCCTATGAGCAAATCTATGTGACTTGGCCGGTAAAAATTGGGATCGGCAAGCAAAACATATCCAATTCATTTGCAGGAAGAAGATTGGTTATGTTTTTTAGAATTAAAAAATCTAGGTCGATTTCAAAGTCTGAAATCCGAGATCTGCAACCAGCTGCAACCTTGAAGTTAATGACGGTATTCGATTTACCAATGCCAGACACAATTGAATGCGTTTGACTTTTCTTAAGTCTTAACTTTTGTACCATATCCTCGGTAATGAAATTAAGCTGTGATGCTGAATCAAGCAGCGCGCGAACAGGATATAATTGCCCAAATGAATTTTTCATATACACTAGCGCCGTGGCTAGGATAACCTCTGGACAGTTTCTCTTAAACATGTCCGAGACCAGGTGGGTACTACCCGAGGAACTTGACTGTAAGCTATCCGTAGGTATACTAACAGTGCTAGTAGGTTGATTAGTCCGAAACCTGTGCAACAAATGATGATGTGGCATTGAGCATACTCTGCACTTTGATGCTTGACATTTTCGGACCGAATGCCCCTTAGCAAGACAATTAATGCAAAGTACTCGTTGCTTTGCTTCTTGAAAACGCCTAATTACCGACAGCTGGTTGAAGTTTTCACACGTACTTATATCATGTGTGGTTGCGGAGCAAAATTCGCACGATAGCGACTGCGCTACTAATGTGGTATGAGACTGTGGCTGTCGATTATTATTTCGGAAACGAAATCTATTCGGCGGTGGATTAGTCTGAGCTTCGTTTTTGAAAAGTTTTGATTCCTTTGCCTCAAGAGTTTGACAACGCCGGTCTAATACTTTTGAAAAGTCTTCCCACTTCGAAAGTATGGAGTGGTCGACCGATTCATCCCACTTTGCCCTAGTATCAGCATCAACCTTATCCAACGCTAGCGAAATAAAAAAGGCATCACAAATATTCTTATGACTTCCAATCGAAAGCATCGCTGCCATATGCGAATTAAAACTATCCTCCAAGTTGCGAAGATTCGCCGCCGAACATTTAGAAATTTTGTGTATACTCATTATTCCATTTAAATGTTCTTGAAACATCAGTGTTTTGCTATCAAACCGTTTTTTCAAACGATCCAGAGCCTTGCGATAGTTTGAGGAAGTTTAATCGAACTCTTTGATAGCATTCAAAGCTGCGCCAGATAAGCACGTCCTCAAATAATTGAATTTCTGTAGTGCTTCCAATGAATCGTCCTTGTCGACCAGATTAGAAAAAATTCCTATAAAATTTGGGAATTCAGAGAATTCGCCGGAAAATGTCGGTAATGTTATCCGTTCTAGCTTGGAACGGGAAATAGGCTGCTGCGATATAAAAGATGCATTAAAACAATCTCCAACTGTTGCATTGCTTCGCTGGTCTGACAATAATGACTGAATCATAGATTTCGTCGACACATAGACTTCCTCTAATTCCTCTCTATGATCACCTTTTTCCTCCTCATCGCCATTTATTTTGTCCAACGACAATTGTACATTCAAACCTTGTTTGAAGTAGGATTCAATAATGCCCAAACGACATTCTAATTCTACGACAGACATTGACGCACTTTTTCCACTAACCAGCTTTTTTAATCGAGTTATATTACCTTTTCGTCGCCCGAGAATTGGTTTGTTCCATACGCCACTTTTGTCGGTTTTGAGTTAGGAATGGATTCCGAGCACGATCTTATTTTCTGTACCTATGATATAGTTTTTTCACGCAACGCTGAACCGACATCGTTTGAGTTTCGGGATTTTAGGTCCATAGATCTTAACGCCCTCCATATTGCAGCCCGCTCAGTTCCATGGGAATATTGCTTGCAGAGCTCTGATCCTAATGATAAATTAAAATACTTACAGCTGTTTATTGATTACCTCTATGATCAATACGTCCCCATAAAAACGGTGCGAATTCGCAATAAAGCTTGCCCTTGGTTTACTTCTAATGTTCTATGCGCTCTTAAAAATAGAAACAAACTCTACAGCAAATGGAAACGAAATCGTTCCTCAGCCAACTGGGAGGCTTATAAAGTAGCGCGTAACCACGCTACGCTCTCTGTTCGTGATTCAAAACGCAATTTTTTCTCGGCTAAACTTAATACTTCGTTGCCTTCAAAAGTACTTTGGCGGAACCTTCGTCAGATTGGTGTTGGCAGTAGAAGTAATAACGATTGTGCTTTGGACCCCGACGAGTTGAATAATTATTTCTTGTATAGTGATTCGCCACCAAATAGTTTTGACCTCGATAGCAGCCTTGATTCTGACAATAATGTGGTGAGGCCATCAGACTTTGAAGTAGTGACAGAGAGTGAAATATTTTCTATCACTACTTCGTTAAAGTCAAATGCAATTGGTGAAGACGGTGTGCCACTTAGATTTATACGTCTGATCTTACCCGCAATCATACGTCCTCTGACACATATAATCAATTTTTGCATCACAACCTCAACCTTTCCTCAGGCCTGGAAATATGCAAGAGTGATCCCTATCGCCAAAAAAGCCAATGCGTCTTCTTTCAGTGACTTCCGACCCATAAGCATTCTGCCATGCTTGTCAAAGGTCTTTGAGAAGGTTCTTGCTAAACAAGTCATTGGTCACCTTTCCGACAATTCTCTTTTGTACCCTCTCCAATCAGGTTTTCGAACTGGCCACAGCTGCTCGACTGCACTGGTCAACATGCTTGACGACATTCGTAGGGACTTTGATAAAGGCTTTGTAACTTTGCTTTGCCTACTCGACTTCTCAAAGGCCTTTGACAAGGTTAATCATGACATTCTCTGCTGGAAATTAAAAAAACATTTTGGGTTTAGCGTCAGCGCTGTTGGTTTGCTGCGTGATTTCCTTTCTAACAGATTTCAGAGAGTCATTATTGGTGAAAGCTGCTCGGTATCCAAACCGCTCAAACAAGGAGTGCCTCAGGGATCTATCTTGGGACCTATCTTGTTCAGCATGTTCATAAATGATTTACCTTCAGTTTGCAAATATTGCTCCATCTATTTTTACGCTGATGATGCTCAGATCCGCCTATCCCAACCTCTGAAAAAAATATCAGAACTTGTAGTGCTGCTAAATGAGGATTTATCTGCTATAAATGAATGGGCTGCAAAAAATGGACTGCTTCTCAACCCTAATAAATGCTTGGCGATTCCCATTGCAAACAAATTTTTTGAACTCGATGTTGTTCCAGACATTTGGCTTTCAAATTGCAAACTCAAAGTAGCTGAATCTGCCACCTGTCTTGGTTTTATTATCAATCGCAATCTATCAAGTTATAACCACATTAATACTGTAATTGGGCGTATCTACGGTTGTCTTCGGAAACTATGGCTAACTGCGAGCTTCACACCCTCTGAAACCAGGCAAAAACTTGTTCGCACCCTCATTCTGCCTTTGATAACATACTCTGAAGTTGTTTACCCTAACCCTGACTCGCTTTCAATGCATAAACTCCAAGTAGCTTTTAATGATGCTATACGCTACATCCATGGTCTTCGTAGGTGGGATAGAATCTCTGCTTACGCCAATAACTTCCTTGGATGTACTCTCATGTCCTACATAAATGCTAGGAACTGCATATTTTTGCATAGGGTTCTCTCCTCCAAGTCTCCTCCCTACATTTATCAAAAACTAGAATTTTCTCGATCTAATAGAACCATGAACATTAACATTCCTTCCTACAAATACCTTAACTCTTCCAGACTGTTTTATATTCACGCAATTAGGCTATGGAATTCTTTGCCTTTGCATATTAAATGTATAAATAGATCCGCTAAATTTAAATCCGAACTTATAAATTTCTTCTCAACACAGCAATAACCTCTTTTTTTCTATCTTTTCTTCTCTTCCTCCCTATTTACCTATAATTTTTTCTTTTAATCTTCCTCTTCACTCTAAAACTTAGGTATACAACCACTGTTGGTTTTAATTTGTAGTTTTAAGAACATTGTTAACTTACTGAAACCCTCTTTGTACTATAAAAGACCAAGTCTTATTTTACTTATATTATTTAATAATAATAAATTGAAATTGAAATTGAAATTGAAATATGGTAATTTTGTATGCTCTTTCTAGATCTGTGATCAGATTTGCGCTACGTCTTTTCAATCCCGAGATATCCAACATCAATTTTGTTCCATATCCACCAAAATCAACATTTTCTAGAATTGTTTTGTGCCATAAACCATTTTTTGGCGTTTGGGACATTTTTTCCATATAATTTTTGTCAAGTTTTTTGTCAGAATTGTTTTGTTCCACGTGCATATTACGGTGACAAGGGATAGAAAAAATACTAAAAATGTTGAGAATTGGTTTGTCCTGCGTGCACTTGTGTTAAAGAAATGCTATGTTTATGGGACAATGATCGCAAACAAAATTTTAGTATTGGTTTGTGCCATATCCAGTGGCGGATTTGCCCTAAGGCCCAGAAGGCCCGGGCCTAGGGCGGGCAGATATTAAGGGCGGCAAATCGTGCCAAAAAAGATCACTGATTATAACAAGATAAACAAGAAATAACTCAAGTGCAAAGTATCTTAATATTTTAAAGGCTTCCTTTTATGTATACTATTGCTCTCAAATTTATGTCGTTTTCCATTGGGATTTTCACATTTTGCTCTCAGATTTCAGATTTTTCGTGCCAAATGGAACATAAAATGAGATTTTTATTTAAAAGCATCTGTTCTCATATTGTTATTTATGTTTATAAGTATCCATTCAATTTATGTTGATATCTACTGCAGCGGTAAATGTAAATTTTTCTCTATTTTTTACAGACTTCTCGTCAAAAAACCTAATTTAACACACTTTAAAGTTTTCGAAATGACACATGTTTTGGTGTAGTGCAAATAGGTGTAAGTCTCGCTCAGATATCAAGAATTGCAAAATTGCTCTGACTCTCAAAAAAGTGCTTTTTTTGCGGCCAATGGAACATGAAATCTGACAGCCAGCTGATTTCGAGAGCAGAAAAACTACTCTGAATCTGTTTTTTTTTTTTACCTACTACAAAAATCCTTGTAGATCGACCTTTATTTATGTGTAATACTATTTACACTGTGTAAAACTATTTACGCACAACAATGACGAAGCAGAGGTTAAACGATCTTGCTTTGCTTCACATACATAGAAGCTGATTTTTTAAGCAAATTGGATTGCTAAGATTTAATTAATGATTTTACTGCGCTTAAGTGCAGAAGAGTTTTGTAACACAATGTAAAACATTTATTTTATTAAAAGCAAAACCTAAAACCGTTTTAAATGTTTTATTTAAATGTCCAATCATCCCTGAAACCTCGGAAAATGTTATAAACTAGCTTTTAGTTCAAAAATTTTCTGAATCAATTAAAAGTGGGAATAAAGTAAATTCATGAATTATGTAGCTAGTCTATAATGATGACTGCTGAGAAAGGGACGGCACATGGCCGCTGGCCATATCCATTACAATTGTGTAGATATCCCGAGACAATTGTATGAAATCAGTTAGTCGTGGCTTGACTGCCAAAGTGGAAGGGCGTGCGCGGTCGGTGAAGTTTATATTTTTTTTTGTTTTTGCAATAAACGCTATGTCATCCGAACCTGATTCTGTGGCCAGCGGCATCCTAAAGTAAGTATCTGCTATAATTATTCTTATAATTTATTTATAATATATTATATTTTTTTAATAATATATTTTTTTTTTTGTTTTTTTCAAATAAAGTATGTTTGATGACCAGTTCTTGCCCAAGGATAGTTCTACCTCTTCATCATCGGGAGACTTTTCAAGTAATTAAAACTTACTCATTTATTTCAATACTATACTTACTACTAACTGCTATTTTTCCGAAAGGTGATGATTCAAGAGCTGATCCAAATTATTCAGCTGATAGTAGTTGTGACAGCCAAATAATTCCAACAACGTCAAAAACCCTCCCTGAAACAGAAGTAGTTGTAGTTGACGAAAATGAACGAAGCTATGACTTACAAAGTGTATTCAGCTTGCCAAGGGGAAATGCATCCGCATTTTACTATAAGAGGAAGCTTAATATGTTCAATCTAACTGCAACAGTTGTAGTTGCTATCCCTGGCATAAAAAGATTTACTTATTGCGTAGTTTGGACAGAAGGTCATAGTGGTCGCTCAGGAAATGACATTGCAAGTGCATTAATAAAAATTTTGGACAGGCTTATCGAAGTATACCCCACCTTAAAATCCATCATACTATGGAGTGATTCATGTGTTCCGCAGAATAGGAACAAAATCAATTCCACCGCAATTAAAATGTTCCTGAACCGAAGTGATGTAGAGATGATTGTCCAGAGATATTCCGAGCCGGGACGTTCCTTAATTCAGGAGGTGGATTGTATTCATTCGGCAATCGATAAGTATTTGAAAAACCTTGAGATTCATAGTCCACTTCACCTAGTCAAGCTTTTAACAAGCATGAACACAGCCAAAGTTGAACTTAAAATTATTCAAATGCTTCCTGAAGATTTTAAGGCGTATTCCATTTTGGCTAACAAAATGGACTTCAGCAAAGTACCTTTTTCCAAAGTAAAAATATTACTTTATGAAAAAAATTTCGATTTTGAAATAAAAGTTAAAAACTCGGCGAAAGAAAAAGAGTACAAAACTGTAAGTTTATTTAAGACAGCCACCAAGGGTGCACTACCAACACCGAAAAATTTGCTTTGTGCAAAATTAACACAAACCTTTAAAACACCGATCTCAAAAGAAAAGAAAAAAGACCTTAAAGACTTGTTACCGTTTTTACCGGAAATTGGTAAGCAATATCTTAAAACATTGCTTAATATTTAGAAACTAAAAAAGTGATAGCAGTAGAACTGCTTTTTTATTTTGTTTTTTTGTTTATTTTTAAAGAAAAATGTTTATTTTTTATTTAGTTTTTTTAATAAAGACTTTATTGAAAACAAAGATATAATCGATTTTCTTTTAAAATTTTAGCATCCAACTACATGCTTTCGTGCCTTTCACATTATATATTGATGAGAATTGGTTTGTGCCATATTCATTTTTGTGTGTTCCACGTGTATGGAAAAAAAATCATTTTCAAAATGTATGAGGTGGGATACAAGCCAAAAAAGTAGACTTTTGTGCTGATTAACGTATCTTGTTAACGGTAAGGCAAAACACTTTGAAAATTGGTAGGTGAAGTCTTAATAAGACTAACTTCAATTTAAAAAAAATAAAAATAAAATCCTATCGCACAGTTTCGGAGTACTAAGTACGCGAACCTTTAAATGCGTTTTTCTCGAAAAAGTGTCAATGGCGTATGGAACAAACCAATCCTCGGGCGACGAAATGCTATGCAAATTCTGAGTCTGCTATTTGGTTGACTTAGACCTTTTGCTAAATATTTTCTACGCACATTTTTTACAAAAAAAAGGAAGCAATGTGACTTTTCGATGGATTGTCTATAAATAGTTAAATTAAGTTTTGTTCGTGCAGGAAAATCATCAAAAAATCAATTATTTCTTGTCATGGGCACCTGAAGAAGAAATAAAACATCAACAACCTATTTGGCAAACAAAAATCATATTTCCAGGAACAATTGGAATAATAGCCTATACCCTATAGATTGCATACATATTTCTGAATTTAATTTTTTAATTTCAATTCCCACAAAAGTCGTTAGATTCTCCAGGAAAATTCAAAAATTCAAATTTACTGGTCAGGTGTGACGGAAATTGCGAAGTTTGTGAGAACAAATAAATTATTCCAATTGAAATTGGTTGGGAATTGTTGTTTTCTATAGAAAAAAAAAAGAAAAGAAAAGAAATACCAATATATATGCACGTTTAATGTACATTTATTTGTTTTTATAGTGGCTACTTTGGGCGATATGAGGTCAGCAGTTATTCTCAGTTATGCAGTTAGGCGAAATCGAAATATACTGAGCTATCCGAGATCTTTGAACAAATGGAACTATTTCCGAACATTGTGTACACTTCAATAAGTGCTTTCATTTAAATTTGATTCTTATTTTTTCACACTACCCGCAAGGGTACTTCTCTCTTCTTCTTCTCTGGAGAGAGAGAGAGGTAACGGGCTTAACGACCCCGCGGACCCTAGTCATTAAAACCCAGAAGCGTCTGACCCATATTGGGCGGCTCCCTGGTCAGCGTCTGTTCTCCATGTTAGGAGCGGCTGTGCATCCTACAGTTTAAACTTTTAACAAAAGTCAAAATTAATATGGAAATGCAATGAATAAAACAAAAGATATTAATACCCCAGGTGGTATGCCAGTTACACTGGTAAATCCACTCTCTTCGGAGGTCGGTTCCATGGATTCTGGGGGGGACCATTTATTGCTAGGCAACGACCCGTTTGGGAGAAGTAGAAGGGTAGAGAGAACACCCCCATCTAAAAAAGAAGAAAGTAGTAAAATACTGAAGGCTAAATATTTAGAAGCCTGTGAAGAAAGAGATGGGTATAAGCAACTCAATGAGACACTGCTTAAGGAAATAAATAACCTTAAGAAAGAGTTGCAATTGTTGAAGGAAGAATTCAACAACCAAAAAAAAGTGGATGTCCAACCTGTCGAGTTCTCAACAGATGAAGAAGAACTTAAAAAAGAGACAGAAGGACAGCGTCACACGGGGAATAAAAATAAAAAACGCAAGATGAGTATATCCCCAAAAATCTCATCCGCAAAAGAAAGCAGCACAATCACAGTGTATGCTTCAAATAAAGAAAACAAAATACTAAACTCAACCAAGCCTCCGCCAATTATTGCACTGCAGGTTAATAAGTATGAAAGCCTGGCCAAAATATTGGAGGAAAATAAAATTAAAGCTAGTACAGCTCTAATTAACAAAAATGACATTAAAATTAATGTGGTTGACGAAGAGGGATACAGAAACCTCACTAAAATTCTGAACCAGAAAAAAATGCAATGGTATTCGTATGAGAATAAGCAAACCAGACCATTTAAGGTTGTAGCGAAAAAACTGCATTACTCATGCTCACCTGAAAGCATAAAAAAAGAGTTAATCGACAGAAATTTTAAAATATTGGATGTGATAAATATGCTTAAGTATAAAAGCAAAGTACCGCTTCCAAGTTTTATACTCAGTTTCGAACATGACCAAGATAAAGAAAAAATATATGGAATCAAGAACATACTTGGGATGAAAGTTCAAATTCATACCTTAAGAAAATCAAAATTAGTGCCCCAATGCAAAAATTGTCAAAGGTATGGGCATACGCATAAATATTGCAGCTCCAACCCAAGATGTGTAAAGTGTGCAGGAAGTCACCACACTAAAGAATGCATGAAGGAAAAAATTGAGCACCCTAAATGTGCAAACTGCAATGAAAACCATCCTGCTAACTATAGAGGATGTTCAGTTGCAAAAGAAATACAACTTGCAAAAGATAAACAACAAAAGAAACCTCTTAAAACGTCAGACAGTGAAGCTCAAAAAGTCAAAACGGACTTACGAAGGAGCCCACAAAAAGAAAAAACCGAACACCAAGTGATTATAAAAAAGGACCCAAGACAAAAGCCAACAGGTCCCAAAATGACGTATGCTCAGGCAGCATCAAAACCAACTGGAATACCAGCAGAGAAAGCTGTAAAACACAAAGCAGAGCCAAACACTGCGATGGAAATCGATGGAAAAATGCAATAAAACGATATTAGATAGAATATCATTGCTAGAGAGACAGAACAGCAACAAAAAAGCTGTGCCAAAAAGACAAACATAATGAACAGAATAAAAATTCTTGAATGGAATGCTAATGGTATCGAGAATCGAAAGGATGAGATACAAGTCATTCTCGACATAAACCAGACTATGTCTTATTTCTGAGACACACTTAAAATTTACTACTGACTTTAAACTGCAGGGATATGAATTATATCACTCCCCACATCCTCACAATTGTGCAAAAGGTGGAGCTGCAGTGTTAATAAAGAATACGATTGAACACCATATAGAAGCAAAATTCCAATCATGCGCTATACAAGGAATTTCCATAAGTATAAAAACGAGCAGTGGACAAATATCTGTTGCAGCAGTATACTGCTCCCCTAGCTATAGACTAAAGAAAAATGATTTTAAAAGTCTTTTCCGCATATTTCACAATAGATTCATCGCGGGAGGGGATTTTAATGCCAAGAATAAATATTGGGGATCTAGATTAACAAATACTAGAGGCAGAGAATTATATGAAACTATTAAAGAAGTCGGCGCCAAATATCACTCAACGGGGAAACCTACCTACTGGCCTACAGATAGGAATAAAACCCCAGATCTTGTTGACTTCTTTATAACCAAAAATATATCTTCAAATAAAATAAATATAGAGGAAGGTCCTGATCTTCAATCAGATCATTCCTCAATACTTCTTACACTTGGCGATAGAATAATAATAAAAGAACATAGCCCTAAACTAGTTAATAGACTGACTGATTGGAACCACTTCAGGCAGAAATTGGAAGAATGTATCCAATTATCATCAGCTATTCAAACGGAAGATCAACTAGAAGAAGCAGTGCAAATATTTACGCTGGATATACAAAAAGCTGCATGGGCTGCAACTCCCAAAAGAACAAAGAAGATTAAACAAAACTCTTATCCTCGTGAAATATGTGAAATTATTACAGAAAAGAGGAAAGCTAGTCTTTAAAAACGTATCTTACCAGTCTGACAAATGATGCTAGTACCGACTACTCGCTCTGGAAGGCAACAAAGAAAATGAACAGGCCAATAGCTCACATTCCGCCAGTAAAAACCAAAGAAGGTAACTGGGCAAAAAGCAGTCAAGAAAAAGCAAATACTTTTGCAGAGTACCTTGAAAACGTCTTCAAACCTTATGAAGATAAAGATTATCAAGAAAACGAAGAAAGGTGCGAAGAAGACAGACCTATTAGGCCGGTAACAGCTAAAGAACTTGCCAAAGAAATCAAAGAGGGCATAAACATAAAAAAGCCCCAGGGTTCGATTTAATCACAGGGGAAGTTTTAAAACAATTTCCTCGAAAAGGTTTAAAAAAGCTAGCGCAGATTATAAATGCTGCATTTAAGTTGAGATATGTGCCAAGCATGTGGAAGGTCGCGGAGGTAATAATGATACCAAAACCAGGTAAACCACCTAGCGAAGTAACCTCATATCGCCCAATATCGATACTACCAATGTTGTCCAAGCTATTCGAAAAAATGCTGGCAAAACGTCTGCAAAAAATAATTGATGAAAAATTGCTAGTTCCAATTCATGAATTTGGGTTTAGAAACAAGCACTCTACAATTGATCAAGTGCATAGAATCACAGATAAGATCGAAAAAGCATTCGAAGAGAAAAATGTGTGCTCTACAATATTTCTTGATATAGCACAAGCTTTCGATAAAGTCTGGCATAAGGGATTGATCCATAAATTACAAAGGCAACTGCCGGAGCAGTATTCAACAATTCTAGAGTCATATATAACAGATCGATTCTTCAGAATTAAACAAGAGACAGAGTACTCAACATTAAGAGGAATTAAAGCTGGTGTACCACAAGGTAGTGTGCTAGGTCCAGTGCTATACCTTTTGTTTACTAGCGATCTACCTGATAGTGAAGAAACTACTATAGCAACTTTTGCAGATGACACTGCTGTGCTTGCTGTTGGAGCAACTGTCGAAATTGCAACAGAAAAGCTCCAAATGGCAATAAACAGTTTCAGAATGGACCAAAAAGTGGCAGATTAGATTGAATGACCTTAAGTCAGTCCATATTAATTTTACGTATAAAAACGTACCACACATTCCAGTATACATTAATAACAATGTAGTGGAATACTCAAATACAGCTAAATATCTGGGCATGACCCTAGACGCTAAACTGCGTTGGAAAGCGCATGTAAAGAAAAAGAGAGATGAGCTGAACATGCGATATAGTAAAATGTATTGGCTTATTGGGAGATACTCATCCCTGTCCAACTACAATAAATTACTGCTATATAGGCAAGTCTTGAAGCCGGTATGGACCTACGGGCTCCAATTGTGGGCATGCAATGCCAATCAAATTTACAAAAAATTCAAGTCTTCCAAAATAAAGTACTAAGGAACATAGTTAATGCACGTACATACGCAACGCTGATCTACATAGAGATCTAAATATTGAAATGGTTGAAGATGAAGTTAAAAAGGTTGCCCAAAGGCACAGAAGTAGGCTTCATAACCACGTTAACGTTGAAATTACAGAACTTTTAAATACTGACAATGTAATCAGAAGATTGAGGCGGGTAAAACCCCTTGATCTATAAGAGTTAGCCAAGGCCAAGAGATTAGGTAATATCTTCAAATAAAAAAGTTTCGAAATCCGACAAACGGCGGATTTTTCTTATGAATTTTCCAAATATTTTAAAAATAAATTGCCGATTAGTCGAACGACTAGGTGCAATCCCATTTCGGGATGACGAAAGTCATTCCCTCCCGGGAGGTTTTTTAGAGGTTGTTCGAGTCCCTCACTATTGCAGAAGCATCCCTCGCGCACTTGCTCTGCAATGTCTTTCGATGATTTTTCCTTCCAGCGAACCCCCAAACAAAACAAAAAAAAAAAAAAAAAAATTTTTCACACACAAATCAAAAAACAAAACTTTTTATTAAGAAGTGTCAAACTCATAATTCCGTAAACGAGATGCAAATCCGCATGGAAAACACAGACGAGTTACATTCGAAGAGAAATTCTCGTATGCAGATTTTGAGAATTGCAAATTTCAGGTTTTCGCATGGCATCAGAGATTTTGACAGATAAACGTATGCGAGAATTTTTGAGAATTGTGATCCAGCGAAGTAAAAGCTATCTTCGAATTTTCGAATTTACTTTAGCAAACTAGGTTTTTATTCATACCGATTCAAAGTAATTGCTAAGGGATTTTACTTTGCTAAAACCTTTTACTCAAAGCAAATGCTACTTTTTATTCATACGACCCAATGAATGATTTTTTACGTAGTAAAATAACTTCTCAATAAAGACATGTAATTTCTTATTTGAAATTACAAGATATTTTGAATGCTCTTTATTTAAATTTTCGAGAATTGCAATCATTTGACAACGTGATATTAAGCATTTATTCTAGGGTGTCCATATACCTCAAACGGAAAAAGAGGACTTACTTTACGATCACCAAACAATAATACCCCCCCCCCCCTCTTCGGATAAGATGGAATTTATGGCTTCCCCCAGATTTCCCCCGTCGACAAAAAAAAAAACACAAATCTAGGAAAAAAAAAACCCAAACTGGCAAAGTTGGCTACAGATGTGAGTGTTGGGGAACAGAGAAGAAAAAAATTACATCAGAAAAGTGCTACCACTGATATTTGTTATGGAAACTGGAAAGTTTTAAAACGAGGGATTTGTTTTTATATTGAAATTGATATATGTATTCATATATATTTATATTAAAAAAGAGAACAAAAAGAGGACAGAACAAATAAAGAGGACAAAAAAAGAGCCAAGCGAAAAAAGAAAGTGTAAAATAGATCGCTGACAAAAAAGAGGACATGTTCTCTTTAAAAGAGATGTTCTGGAAACCCTAATTTATTCCCTAATTCAAACTTCAACCTAGACTCAATCATTTGTATTTTAACAACTACATATTTATATTTGAATATTTTTTTTAAGTTTTTTGTTTTTCCGTTTCTAAATTCGCTTTTTTTCTTTAACAAATTACATACTTACTGAATTTTCACCTTCCGAGTCCATATGAATATTTTTGGAATTTGATGACGTTACAAGTGTTATTCGAAACATTTGGTCCCAAACATTATTTGAGACAAATATAGTAAGTATTTCACAAAGCGCCTTCAATGTGGAGTGAACAGGCTCCGGTGTTTCTACTAAAGATATTTTTGGTTAAATTTCGAATTAAGATTAAGGGAAATTATTATAGTTTGTACCACTAAAAACATCTGAAAGCATCCAGATTCGAATTGAGTCCACATATGATAGTGAGTAGCAGGACATTGGAGTTTCAATCCACCATAGAATGACATGGTCTAAAACTGTACTGATGTAAGTCCAAATTGTTTTTATACCAGCCTTAATAAATACATTGAAGTTTAATTTCAATGAACAGACCTTTTCTATTTTTTAAAAGAAACAATTAGAAAGATTTCATATGAATGCAGGCACATTAGTCGGTAAATAATCGTACTTACCATCAAAAACTGAAGGAGCTATTCTTCGGCATTCGAATATAAGATTAGAAAGATCAATAATTTCTTTGTTTAAGAAATGTGCAATATTTTTTTTACGAAAGGTTTTACTGTTTTGGTATTTAACATCCAGTAATGAACGGCTTGAATCATTTTCGATAACGTCAATTTCAGAATACTTGAAGAAATCGTTTTCCCCAGCTATATTGTGGGTTAGAATTGTTAATATTTCTAAGCTGGAGGAAATAGATTCATTCTCATTATGTAACTCGTGAAATTCACCCATATTAAGAAGTCGCCCTAATATATCAAGTATGTTTTGCTCTATTCTACAATGAGAAACTAACTGATTGTAAACCAATAGGGTCCATAATTAGAATTAGATCTAAATACATAAGGAAAATAAATGCACATACCTGTAAAATAACTCCAAAGTCTAAACTTGTGTGCCTTAAAAACAGACTCGGATATGTATTACTGCAAATATTATAATTGAATCCATCCACTTCGACTTCACTTAATGCTTTGCTACATCTGTTGTACATACTTACAAGTTCCAAGCCCCACGTTATAAGCGTACTGGAGTTTGTTGAATTTTTGAATGCGGAAAAGAGCTAAAGAAGAGAAAGTAAAACAAACTAAATCAGTAAAATATAATAACCGTAAATGATAATGACAGTTTCTCTCTGTTTGTCGTGGGGTGCACATCGTGGGGTGTAAATCAGGGCCCGCCACATTGACTTTTGAAGGATTTTTTTTGTGCATAACTATCACTGATTTAATTGCTCTGGGGAAATGTATTTCTTTTTTTAATCGGACAAGCCGTTCGCACACAATTTCAAATTTAAGTTTTTTTGTAACGGTTAGTTCCCTATGAAACTCTTTTGTTTTTCAAGGAAAAGCAAGAAAATTATTAAAAAAAAATCATAAAAAAATAACCCATACGAATACAACTACACCCCGTATCTCAAATGGAGCGTATAATCGTAGGATTCAATCAAATATTTTGTCGCTCTTCTCTAAATGGAAAAAAAAGGTGAGCCACAAATACCGAAAACAAACACTTTGAAAAATAAAAAAAAATAGTTATCGTTCGAAAACAACTAAGCCACGTACATCCAAATAAACACCTATTCACTAGCTATCAACTCATAGAAAAAAAAAAATGCTTCATCGCTTTTCTCTAACTGTGTCAAAAAATAAAAAGTTTATTTTACGACCAAAAAGGTAAGCTAATAATACCAAAATAAAAATTTGGAAAAGCTTAAAATTCACATATCCCTTTCGAATACTACTATAAGACATATCTCTTTAGAAGCGTGTATTCATTAGCTATCACACCTTATACTCAAATAATTAGTTGCTCTTCGATTAATATGTCAAAAAGCAAAAAGTTCAGATTACCAACAAAAGCCAAAGCCAATCCTAGTACAAACAAAAAATCGGGAAATTTGAAAAAAATCATATATACCTTTCGAATCCTACTATACGGCATACCGCATACCTCATTAGAAGCGTGTATTCTTTAGCTATCACACTTTATACTCAAATAATTAGTTGCTCTTCGATTAATATGTCAAAAATCAAAAAGTTCAGATTACCAACAAAAGCCAAAGACAACCCTAGTACAAAAAAATTGGAAATTTGAAGAAAAAAAAAATCGTAGGTAGGTATACTCGTACTATTTTTTTTATGGATTGCTGTACGAATGAACATCGCTCTGCAATAATCAAAAAATTTGGGTAACCCTACCGTCAAAGATACTTTAATTATAATTACCTAGATGACGCAGTCCAATAGGAACTGTTGTCATATGAAACCAAAATGCGAAACATTAAGAAGCTTTTTAAAAAAGCTTTTACAGAGAGAAAGCGTAGGTAACCAACGCCAAAGTTGAATACATTACTACTACAACAGTATAGATCATGTACATGTTCCATTTTTTATATATAAAATATTGTCCTACGTCGAAGTCGGCTGTTACACGCATATTGAACTCATTCGACTGTTAATTTAAACGTATTATTTGGATGTGTATCTTTATCGTGCATGACTCATGCAGCATGACTGATTTTCTTTCTTTTGTCCTATTCTACTTCTTCTTTTCAATATAAATCGAATGTCCTCCTGCTCCTCGGAAAAAAAAATATAGGTAGCCTTCGATAAAATAGAAATGAAAAGTTATTTCCATTAATTTATTAATAGGTATCTGCTGGTTGCGTCGATTGCGTATCATCTTGAATATATTCTTTTAGGAAAAGGGCTCAACAGGTAGATAGGTATCCCTTGACAAAAAAATATTAATGCAAATTTCCTGTAAAATTTAATAGATTAAAATATGTCTTGGAGAGCTAGATGCGTCATTACTTGCTGCAACGCAAGTGCAACAAAGTACCTACCCAGACACAAAATTATATAAATTTCCTGACAAAGGAACTAAAAAATACAATGACTGGCTGAAACTAATACTGGAATCCCGCGACAATATAGATATTTTTAGGGTGGTTGTGGAGGATGGGGGTCGAAGACTGTCACGTCCTCGTTCGTGGCCCCTGGTTAACACTTCAGGCTTTTATTGAAGTGTACCAAGAACACTGTTTAACAATGAATAAATAGTTTGGCTAAACAAAAAAAAAAAATATTATTGTTTTGTTGGGACGAATATAAGGGATCTACATAAGGTTGCCAGACGACCGGGACTCGCCGGGATTGTCCAGATATTCTAAGCGGTGTCCAGAGTCCCGGTGAAAAATGAATTGTCCAGTCAAAAGTCCCGGTGAAACTTATTTTTCAAATTCCATGATTTATTGAAAAAAGTTTATGTATTTCCAATTTCATAAAATTACAAAATAAAAATATTCAATCACTTTGAAATACTTTCAATTTAAAAATGTAAGAATTTGACTGAACTCGTCCACTCAACGAAATTGCAATCACTTTGAAACATTGGCACATTTGTTCGAACAGTTTGACTCAATGCGATTCGATCGAAGTCCGTTTCTCGCTCCAATTCTCGATTAAATGCGTCTTGCATTGAATGATTTGACTGTGGCATCCCCAATTTGCACAACAAATTGCCACTCATGAGCAGACACATATCCTCGATCAATATCAAAGCTTTGTTGCGCATTTCATCTGACATCTCCAGTTCATTAACCGATGTCACAGTGCGAATTCGATGCAAAATATCATCGGCCATATCATCTTTGTATAGGTAATCAAAGTATCTAATTCATTTCAAAAAGTTACTTAATGTAACATAGTAAACATAATTTATTAACACAAACTTTTTAGGTATGTATATTAAAAAAAAAAACTTCAAAATTGTGGACAACAACAATTTGCTTGGAAAATAATTAAAATAATTGACAACACCAATTGCTTTTAAAATTTAAAATATTTTTTTTTATTTGAAGTGTCACTACTCGATCTCTATCCAGTTTCTTTTTTTTCAAAGTGTCTTTCCCCATACAAACTTTCATAACCTCTTTCATCCCCTCCAAGTTTTGTTTTCGCAACAAAAAGTATAAATAAAAACCTGATATACAGCAATACGAACAAAACAAAAAAATAATTATGATAATCGTCCCAGGGGTTATCGATTTACATGATCATCGAGTTACACCCCGAAAGAATTATATATATAAATAAAATAGAATATGTTGTAGTCAAAGGCCGAAGCTCAGGCGCTAGGTTTGATTAAAAATACTTGGGTCAAAGGTCGAAATCGGGTTTTATTTCGGCCTTTGGCTGATGTATTTTTAGACCCTAGGAACGACTGAACCTCGTTGTTTGACCATAACATTATATGAATATGAAGAGAAATGTGAATGAAATCTTTGTTTAATTTTGTTTTTGTAAACCCTTTTTGTTTTTTATTGAAATAAATACGCTTATTTGCACATTAATAAAACAAATTATTTCCCTTTTTTAATTAATAAACAAAAATAAAATAGTCGAAATTTGAAATGTCCAGACGAGTCCCGGAATTTCAACATAATGTCCAGATATGTACTGATTTCGAACTGGCAACCCTAGATCTACATCTGCCAAAAAAAAAAAAAAAAAAAAACAGCTAAATTGACTAGTTTATCAAAACAGGCTTTTCTCGACGCACGACTTAACTTTGTTACTCCGACGGAAAATAAAAAAAAAAAACACGATTTATTTGGGCAGAGCTTAGCTCTGGGGAACTTTATTGACAGAACTGAACAACGTTTTAGTTTCTTAATGGTTTATATAACAATTCTATTATGCTTATGCTACAAGATACAAATTATGAGAACGGAAGGTAATTGGAATATGATCTATACAAATCGTGAGAACGAAAGGTGGATGGAATGTGAATATGAATGCATATTATAATGTTACGTTACAGAATATAGAATATGATACAATTAAAGAGGTATATTTAATGAATATATTGTATTACATTATTTTATTAGATAGGTGTGGGATCGTAACTACAATTAAAGAGGTATGTTTAATGAATGTATTGTATTACTTAGTAGATAAGTGTGGGGATTGTAACTTCTCCCCCCTTAGCGGAGCGACTGCCAGAGGATGTTTTTCCTCGAAGGAGCATCGGGAATTTCCCTCGTGCTAGTGTTGTTTTCCGTTATGTGGTCTTCAAGGGTTTGTTGGCTTTTGGTTCTTGTTCTGATGAAGACTGCTATAATGATGATGATGATTACTGGGGTCAATATGGTCCAAATAGATATGAGATGCGTTTTCGAATGTAAGGTGATTAACTGGATCTTCTCGTTGTTTTTTAGCTGGTCCAGATGGAGTCTTGTTAGTGAAAGATGCTGGTTGATAATTGAAGAATTTATTAAGCTGCGAGTCGGTGGGTGTATTACTACACTACCCCAGAAGATATCTGTTCTAGAATCATAAGTGATATTATTGATGAAGATAGTGCAGTTTTGGAAATGTAATAGTGCGGTGCCATATAATGTTGTATCTACTGATACCACAGGTTGTTTTTATGGTCATGTTGCGAACATCGGTGAGGAGGATATAGTTCGGTTCGGGTTGTAATATCGGGTTAGGTTCGAAACCAGCTGTAAGGTTACATACTGCAGGCTGGTTGTTGATCATATTTCGTACACATTCAGGAAATTTGGTTTGTCTTCTTTGTTTCTTTTTACAGAGATAGATGCCTTCTATGAGATCGCATACTTCCTCAAAATAAAGTTCGTCAGATTCATGCATAGCAAGGTAGGGATAAGTGGATATGGAAATAGTTTTATTGATCGGGAGAGGTATAAGATGGAAGAGGGAATATGTTTCTTGATATGTAATAGGAATTCCAATGCTAAATACAATATTCGAATTATTATAATAAGCTTGTAACCGTAAAATTTCATATATTTGTTCATCTGAAGAAAAATTAATGGATTGGTTTTGTGAAATGGCTCTTATTTCGTCTAATTCGGTTTTGCTTAATATCTGTTTAGAAATTATGTGTAATTGAGCAAGAGTAACTGCTTCGGCAATATTTACTAAATGGTTGTATGTATTGAAGGTGTTTTAGAGCTTCCTGATCTGTTTGGAGTGCGTTATTTATATTATCATTGTAAAACTTCAAAAATGTTTCTATTGTAGTTTGTTGTTCGTTTATGTGACGAGTAATATTATCAAATCTCTCTATCATATTTTTATTGATACTGATTTGGTGGTTAGCTTGGTTTTTTAAAATGTTCTGATTCAAGTTTAGATTTTTTAGTTCTTCATGAATGGCTATTGCGTCGTTCGTGTCCATATTTCCTGTTATAGCTTTTATAACAGTACCTAATCCATTTATTATGCCTCTTTTGTTTCTTTGTTTAGGTAAGAGTGTCTGGAGTTTGAGTTCAAGTTCCTTAAATTTAATGTGAGCTATATTTATTGTGTCGATATTTGTTTGTTCGTTTCCCAGAGCTTTTACTGATTTACGAATTTTTTCGATACTTTCTACGTAGTTATTTAAGTTTACGATGTGGATGAATTTCTTATAAGTTTCTATTAGCTAAGTGGGTCCTAGTCGAAGGGGTAGTAGTCCGTAGTTGTCAGTCAGGTTGTGTATTTCCAGTTCTTGTCCTTGTACTGTTGTAGCTCTTGTCGTCAGTAACCTGAAATTTCCTTTTCTTTTTTATTCTAGATTTATGAAGTTTCCTTGTATCGTTAGTAATAACTGTGAACCTATTGTTAGTTTTGACTTTCTGTTTTTTGAATCGTGGGGTTAATTTGTTACGCCTACATTCCTTCCGATAGATTATCTCTCCTTCTTTGAGATCATGAGGGTCTTGCCTATTTTTAATTCTTTTTTCTAAATATTTATCTCTTTTTTTGTCTAGGAGGCTTTTGATAGATTGAAAAAGTTCGGTCTGAAAAGCGTTTAGTTTTTGTAAGAAGTCATGTTGGTTATCATATGTCAGGGTTTTGTCAAAGTCGTATGTGCGTCCATAAAAGAGTTCATATGGTGTATGATTTGTGGCGGAATGGATCGCGTTATTGTATGTAATGATAGTTTCATTTAGTATATCATCGTGATCTTTCTCTTTATATTTATCATGAATGATTCTATATACTTCTGTTAATGTCGAATGCATCCTTTCTACAGGAGCATTACTAGTTGTTTGTTGAAAAGACGTGACATGGAGGTCAATATTGAACTGTTTGCAGAAGTCTTGGAAGATGTTTGAAGTGAATTCTGACCCTTGGTCACAAACAATCTTCCGAGGTATGCCGTGAAGGCTTATAAAATGTTTGATTTGCTTAACTATGTTTAAGCTATTTCGGGTTGCCAAAGTATATGCAGCACCAAATTTTGAAAATTTATCGATAATAGTGAGAATACTTTTGTTATTAATACTATATACCTTCGCTTGGTAGGCACCTTGACGTGTGTGTCCCTGTGAAGACATTGTCTTTGCAAGGGCGCCTGGTGCGGAGGCTTCGTATCGCAATGAATCAACGGGCTATGCTGTCGACGACATAGTCGTCAGAAGGGCCACCCATGGCAGACAGGCTGTTGATGAGCGATCAGCTAAGAACTAAGCTAAGAACTACCGAAGAACACTCTCGTACCTAGCAAGAGGATAAGAGCTCCAAAAACATCTCAGCAAAAGAAAAGAGAGGGCTATAGAAGCTCCCTGAGATTCCTGAGAAAGTTGAAGGACCGTAACATGGCTGAGCTCTCGGAAAGAGATAGAGCGCTGGTGAGGAAGCACACCAAGCTAGTCAAACAGTACGAGAATCGTCTTGGCAACAAGACACATCTCGCACCCGCGACTATTGAGGATTTGGTCTCACCCAAATGCCAAACAGAAGAAGCTACAGGAGCCGAGAAGAGAGAGGAACAGCCCGCTTCGGAGGCAATCCCCACCCCATCGACCTCAAAGGCGAAGCTTCCCGCCGTCCTACCACCACGAAAGCCGGGCACTATTCGGAAGGAAGTCAATGCCAAGCAATCCCTCCAACGGTCGGAAAAGTCCAAGGACTCGACGGCCGCGGGTAAGGAAACAGCTAAGCAGGCCCCCAAACGAATCCGCTCAGCCGACGAGGTAACAGGGAATTCGGCGAAGAAAGCTAAGTTTAAAAGCAGCGAAGACCTCACCCTAGCCATTATTGACCGCAGCAACCCTGATGGGAAACTTGCGACCGATAAATGGCTCAAGGTTGAGGCAAAGATCCTGGAGGCCATGATATCAGCGGGAGAATCTGCTGACATCAATAACACCTGCAACTTCGATGGGGCAGGTTGGCGAAAGGGAGTGAAGGTCGTCGGATGCGGCAACAAAGAGTCATTTGACTTTTTAACGCGCTGCATTCGTAGCCTAGGAGAACTGTGGCCTGGTGCCAAGCTAGAAGCCATTTCTGCTTCAGCCCTACCACTGCGGACCCTAGTACACGTATGGATACCTCCTCCGGTTCCGGAGGAACAATCCATACTTAAACTGGTAGGTCTGCGGAACAAAGAGCTGAACGTAGGAGAATGGAGAATCGTGGGTTCCAAACCGCGGGAGAAAGGTGGCGGTAGGGACCTACGCATTGTGGTGGACCCAAAATCCGCCAACTATATCAGATCTGCAGCAGGGGTCGTCAAATTTGGGTTGGGGAACATCAAGTTCTCCTTCCCCAGTAACGATGACCAGCGCCGGAAAGCTAAGGGTGGTGCAGATTAATTTGCACCACTCTCAAGCTTCCACCGACGACCTGCTGCTCTTCATGACCGACGAGGGTGTGGACGTGGCCCTAATCCAGGAACCATGGCTATACAAAGCCAAAATCCAAGGATTGAGGTCAAAAAACTACACACTCCTGCATTCCAGTGGTGAAGGTAAACTTAGGAGCTGTATTCTGATATAGAAATCAATTAACTTTCTTTTCTCTTATCGTTTCAGCAACAGCGATCTGACAGTGGCGATATGCGACCGCAAGAACGAGCACCAACTCATTCTTGCATCCGCATATCTGCCCTACGAGGAAGAAGACCCCCCATCACCACTACTAAGGGACCTGGTACAGCATGCCAGCAACACTAGAGCCAACTTGGTAGTAAGTATGGACGCCAATGCTCACCACACTCAGTGGGGCAGCAGGGATATAAATAAAAGAGGTGAGTCTATACTTGATTTTATATTACTTTCCAACCTACATATTTGTAACAGGGGTAGCCATCCTTCTTTCCACAACAAAATTAGGGAAGAGGTAATTGATCTAACTTTAGCGCTCCCAGTGAACAGATTCAGGGTCGATGACTGGAAGGTTTCCTCGAAGTGCTCCTTCTCTGACCACTTCAGGATTACTTTCACAATTGACTTTGAACTACCAAAAGAACTCCCCTTTAGGAACCCTGTCAAGACTGACTGGAGTAAATTTTCTGAACTGGTCGAACGTCGACTTCCACCTAACCCCATAGGTACATTGTCGAAGGCGACACTCGTTAACGAAGCAGTAAATTTTCTCACCAAGACCCTAACCGACTCCTTTAAAAAATCCTGTCCTATTAGTCGCCCTATCAAAAGAACACACGCGGCTTGGTGAACTAGGGAACTACGACTTCTCAGGTCCAAAACCAGGAAACTTTTTAATAGAGCAAAACTGACAAAAACCGATGAAGACTGGAGTATATATCGCAACAGCTTCAACGAGTTTAAAAAAAAAACTAGAGCAGCCAAACGAGTGTCCTGGGCAAACTACTGCTCTGACATAGAATCCACCACAGAAGCGGCAAGACTCCGGAAAGTTCTTGCCAAAACTCCCTCTCACATAGGGCACCTCTGTAAGGAGGATAATTGTTGGACAGCTAGTAGTCAGGAGACTCTTGACCTGCTCCTCAGAACACACTTTCCGGGATGCACAATCCCAGGAAGGCTGCTACACAGTTCTGATGGCAGCCTCTCCTCATTTCCGGTTGAGGAACTGGCTACCATAAATGACTGCACTAGCACAAACAGAATAACATGGGCTCTTCAATCCTTCCAACCGTACAAGTCGGCGGGACCGGACGGAATTATACCTGCCATGCTACAAAGAAGCAGTAAAAGGACCGTCCCATGGCTGCAGGCAATCTTTCGTGGTTGCCTGACACTCGGACTTGTTCCTGACTGCTGGAAAGAGGTGAGGGTGGTCTTTATTCCCAAAGCAGGGAAACCCAGTCACTCCACACCCAAGGATTACAGACCAATTAGCCTCTCATCTTTTCTTTTGAAAACACTAGAAAGGTTATTGGATCTGCACCTTAGGAACACTCTCGAAACAAGCGGTACTCTGTGTAGTGCACAACACGCATATGTCAAAGGCAGATCCGTGGAAACAGCGCTGCATGAAGTAACGAAAACAATCGAGAAATCCCTAGGAAACAAGGAATTTACGTTGGCGGCCTTTCTGGACATAGAAGGTGCATTCAACAACCTGAACACAAGAACCATTATATCCTCACTTGAGGAATCAGGTTCAACACAGTTTCTGACAAACTGGGTTAAGACTATGCTTAACAGCAGAGTTATTAACAGCAGCCTAGGGGACTGTGCGATTAAGAAAAGTACTAATCGTGGAACACCACAAGGGGGAGTCTTATCTCCTCTACTGTGGAACATCTCGATTAACAAAATACTTACAGCCCTTGTCAACAGAGGTATCAAGATAGTCGCCTACGCGGATGATATAGTAGTACTAATAACAGGAAAATACGTTTCCACCATTAGAGATATTATGGAATCTGCGTTAACAGAACTATCCAAATGGACGGAACACAACGGTCTTGCGGTTAATCCGGAAAAGACCGAACTAATTCTGTTCACCAGGAGATATAAGGTACCAAAATGGGACCCACCGAAGCTTAAAGGTGTCCGACTTAATCTTTCGACCGAGGCCAAGTACCTGGGCGTGATATTCACCTCCAAACTTAACTGGAAACGGAATACTGAAGAAAGAATGAAGAAAGGACTTAATGCCTTTTATGCATGCAGGAAAACCTTTGGGAAAAACTGGGGCTTGCAACCGAACATTGTGCACTGGATGTACACCGCGATTGTGAGACCCATTCTTACCTACGGCTCAGTTGTTTGGTGGGAGGCGGTTAAAACCAAATCCCATCTTAAGAACCTGAACAAGGTGCAGAGAATTGCTTGCTTGGGAATAACAGGCGCAATTAAATCCACACCACAATTAGGTCTGGAAACACTATTGAACCTGCAACCCATTGAGCTATTCACTAAGACCGTGGCAGCCAAAGCCGCTCTCAGATTAAGAGAGAACAAAACTTGGAAGCCTGGTTACTGCGGACACTCAAGCATACTTGAAATCTTCGATCGGAAGGGACTCACGTCACTCACCGATTACGAGAAACCCAGATATGACTTCGAGAATAATTTTAGAATCACTATACCCAAAAGGCAGGACTGGAAATCACCCAGTACCATCATTAAACGTATAGCCGTCTACACGGATGGTTCAAAAACAGAAAATGGAACAGCAGCCGGCATATTCTCAGAAAGGCTTGCTATTAGCCAGTCGTTCCGACTGACTGCAGTGTCTTCCAAGCTGAGATATATGCGGTTAAAAAAGCAGCACAGACTATCTTATCGACGGGACTACCAGCAATGGAAATAACCATCTGTGTGGACAGTCAAGCAGCACTTAAAGCTATCGGCTCCAATCTTATCAATGCGAAATGTGTCACAGATTGCCTCGTGGCGCTCAGGGCTATACGTCATCACTCAATTCTACTCTGCTGGGTTCCGGGACACGTTGGGGTGGAAGGGAACGAAAAGGCGGACGAATTTGCCAGATACGGCTCTGATATGGACCCTCAACTTGCGGACGGAGAGGTGCTACCGCCTTTCAACACTGCTAAGACTTTTATTGAAGATGTCACCACACAACTGGCTAAGGAACAATGGAGCAACACCACCGGTTGCGTCATAACCCGAAGTCTGTGGCCTGTGGTTGACACCAAAAGATCAAAGCTCCTAATCTCCCTTAATAGAAGCCAAATCCGGATGCTCGTCGGGGTTTTAACCGGACACTGTATCATAGGAAACATGGCTAAAAGGCTGGGACTTTTTGCAAATGACTTCTGTAGAAGCTGTAGAGACGAGGAGGAAATTGAGTCCGTGGAACACCTTCTATGCCACTGCTCAGCTTTACAAGAACGCCGCTCATCCTGTATGGGAACTAGGTTCTTCGAAAGTTTGGACGACTTGGCAAGGGTACCTCTATCAGACATAAAACTATTCCTCAACAGAACGAAGTGGTTTTGTTAGCCACATGTCCTTACATGTACAAACAGGGTACTCACAATGGGCCTTCATGGCTTCTGGGTGAAATTTGCATCGGTTGCAAAACTGCCCTCCCAACCTAACCTAACCTAACCTAATACTATATATGTCTATATGTATAATGTCTAGAGGTTTTATAGGTGTTTCTGTTGTTGCGAAAGCTATTTTGGGAGGTTGTCTATCGTATTTTTGAGTCTGGCAAGTAGTGCAATTATTGATTATTTTAGTTATTTTGCTCTTCATATAAGGGAAAAAATAGTCTCGTTGTAAGTGTTGGTGTGTTTCAGTAATGCCTCTGTGGTTTGATTTTGAATGATAGTCGTTAATAATTTGGTCTTGTTCGTCACTTTCCGTTATGTCTGTCAAAAGTTTTGTACACCTTAGCAAACGGAAGGTTTTGTTCCTAGCAAAATATTTTGAATAAACTGTTTGTATTAATTTAAATGTCTCATCGTCTGTCATTATTGCAATTAGTCTGTTTGGAGGAAGGTATTCTTTAAATATATTAATTATATCGTTTTCGGAGAATGATTTTCTGGTAATGGTACGTCTTTGTTTGTTCCTAAAGACAATTTTAAGTACGTTTTTAGGTGGATTATTTGATATTCGCAATATTACTTGCAGATTAAATTCATTAAGTGATTTCTCTGAAATAGGGATTCCATCACCTAGGTTTTCTTCTGCAGAATGTATGGTTGCAGCTGTTGTATCATTAAAGTTTAATTCTGCTTGGTCAGGTAGTTTAATGCGACTAAGCGCATCAGCGTTAGCATTTTGAATTCCTTTTTTATAAACGATTTCATAATCGTATTCTTCGAGTTTCAATCTCCAACGGACAAGTTTGGAGTGCGGCTCCTTCAAGCTCATAAGCCACTGCAACGGTTTGTGATCAGCGACGATCTTAAATTTGTTACCGAATAGGTAGGGGCGAAAATAGTTCGTAGCCCAAACAATAGCAAGTAATTCCTTTTCTATTGTTGAATAATTTTGTTCTGATGTGTTTAACGGCCGGCTTGCATAGCAGATGGGTTTGTCGCTGCCAATAGGTCCCTGGGATAGGATGGCACCTAACGCCACGTTACTGGCATCTGTGGTTAACACAAATGGTTTAGAAAAATCGGGGTACTGGAGAAATGGGTCGTTGGATAAAATATCCTTACATAATTCAAACGCTTTCGTATAATCTTCATCAAGAGTGATCTGTGCGCCTTTTTTAAGACAGCGAGTAAGTGGTTTGGTTAATTTCGCAAAATCGCGAATAAATTTACGGTAGTAACCTACCAGACCAAGGAAGGATTTAATTTCTTTCGTTGATTTTGGTATTGGGAATTCTTTAATAGCTCGAATCTTGTCTGGATTCGGTTTCACGCCATTTCTGGTGATTATATGTCCGAGGAATGCGGTTTCTTTGCGCAAAAATTCGGACTTGCTTAATTGAATTTTCAGATTTGCGTTCCTTAGTTTATCAAATATTTTTCGTAGACTCTCTATATGTTCTTGCAGTGATGTTGAGTAGACAACTATGTCGTCTAAATATACGAGACATGTTTTGCCGATATAATCTCTTAGAACATTATCCATCACTCTTTGGAATGTGGAGGGGGCGTTTTTCAGCCCAAACGGCATTCTTACAAATTCGTAATGACCACTTTCGACCGTGAAGGCCGTTTTGGGAGTATCTTGCGTATCCATCTCGATTTGATGGAAGCCGCTGGCCAAGTCTAAAGTCGTAAAATAGTGGCATTTGCCTAGTTTATCCAAAATTTCACTTATATTGGGCAGTGGATACTTGTCACTTATCGTTTTGTCGTTAAGACGGCGGTAGTCGATTACAATTCTCCATTTTTGTTTGCCTGTGGAGTCTGGTTTTTTGGGTACTACCCATACAGGGGAACTCCATGGAGAGAAACTGGGTCTGATTATGCCTTGGTTAAGCATATCTGAAATTTGGCTTTGTACCTCCTTTTTGTGGACGTACGGGTATCGATAAGTTTTAGTATAGATTGGTATCTCATCAGTAGTTTTAATTTGGTGTTTTATCGCGTTTGAAAAGGTTAGACTTTGTCCTTCTTTGTAGAAGATATCACTATAGTTTCTGCAAAGTTTTAAGATGTGTTTTCTTTCTTCGACGTTTAAATGTTCTGATCGGATTTCTGTAGATATATCATTCACGTTTTGACTCTGAAGGCTATGGTAGTCTTGAATTTGGATTTCTAAATTGTTAAGTTCTCTGGTTTCAAAGTCTGTGAGTGGCTGTACTTTAAGTGGGTGTTGTAAAGATAGAATTTGATCTGCTGGGGTATTGTTTTGCACTTCGATTTCAGCATGCCAATTATTTGCATTATAAATGGCTTCAATTATGTCTATATTTGAGTCAATTCTTGCCGCGGGAACAAGGATGTCACCATTTTGGGTATCGACTGGTAATCTAACAATTTGTCTAGAGTGGGAAGGGATACTAAATTTCTTTGACATGAAATTGGGTTTGTATAGAAGCGGGATTCTTGCATTTGCTGTAACTAATGTTTGGTTGGGAAGGTCTATGCTAGCTTTCAGTGCACTTAGGGCATCTAGGCCTAATAGTCCGTCAAAATATCCGTGGAATTTGTAAATTAGAAATACTAATTCACCAGGCTGTTGGAATTCATAGAAATTCGGAAGTTTTACTTGTTTGTCTACACTGTGTTTTCGTAAAATAGTTGTAATTATTGTTGGAGTTATTATATTAATATCGTCGGGGTGGACGTATTCTGGATTTATGAATGACGATGAAGCTCCTGTATCAATAAGAAATTTCAACGGTTTGCCAAAGGGTGACGAAATATGTAGGTATATATGGAAGTGAATGTCCATGTTTATTTATATCTAAGTACTAAGTTGGTGTCCTAAGGCTGGAAAAGGAAAATTTGATGCATCTTCACATTCAGGGATATTGAAAGAGGTTCCAACTGGGTTGTCAAAGAATTGGTCTAATTGTGGATAATAGTTCTGTTGATAATAATTTTGAGCATTATTGGGGTATGTGAGTTCCTGTAGAGAAGAATTGTTTTCATCCTATATAGGTTCTGTTCCATCTGGTTCAGGTATGTCTGGTTCATCGATATTGTGAATTTCTTGTGTATTTTGCCGAAATGTATTGTTTTGTTGTCCGGAAGGGGGTCTTCTTATCAAAGTTTGAGCCGAAGTTGTATCCATTGGTTCTGGTTTAATGTAAGGTGGTCTTGATTGGAAATTGTTAGGATGTTGTGTAATTGCTCTCTGGTGATCAACTTGTTGTTGGGGTCTATATTGTTGGGGTCTCTGAAAATTATTTTGTTGTTGGGGTCTATATTGTTGTGGTCTCTGGAAATTATTTTGTTGTTGGGGTCTATATCAATTCGTAGTCTTGCTTTCAATCGCGACGGACGTTTTTTTTTTCTTCTTTTGCCTCATTCTCTATCGATATGATTTGTATAATCTGTAATAAAGCGGAGCCTATCGAATCTGTTTCGTGTGCGATCTGCAATTCGTCAATGCACTTAAGTTGTGCTAAAATCAAAAAATCTGAATTTAATATTATAAAATCCAAAAATAACTTTTTTATAAAGTGTGAAAATTGTTCTACAAATAACTTATCAACTTATATTAAAAACATTGAAAATTTCATTGGTGGTATAACCTTGAACTTAAATTGTTTAAGAAATGAATTCCCTAGTTTATTTTCTATAAATAACAAAAACACTAAAGGAGCTGTGACGCGAAGCCAAAATAAAGATAAGGTCATTGAACCTACCGTCAGTCTACCCAAAAAGTGTTCTGTTGTTAAACAACAAAGAAAAAAAAATACAACAGAAAATTGTTTGTCATCTTCGATGCAAAATAATAGTCTACCGTTTTACTCTCTATCTCTGCCCAACCATTCGTCTAGTTCTAGTGATACTCTAGCTTCTGCAATCGCGACCAAAACATTAACTTCAGTGTCTACCCCGTCACCTACCCATCCTCTTGTAAGGTCTACAAGTAGTATTGACAATATTGAGAGCTTAATAGGTATACATAAACCGGTTTTGTGCAACGATGCTGCTCCCTCACATATTGTTATTGCAAGCAATAACAACAATGATGACTCTTCTGCTGCATCGACAAATCAAAGCACTGTTGGATTGGTCTGTGATAAAAATGATGGAAATAAAAAAACTAAAATAACTTATGATGATGGTAATGATAATAACAACAACGCTGTTACTGCTGCTGCCGCCGTTGATATAGTCGTCGATGAGAATGGAGAAGCCACTGATGATGGCTGTGAAAGAGAAATTGTTAACATTGATTCCGCTTTGCTGTTTCCTGCTGATGTCTCTCTTTCTAACGAGAATAAAGAAGTAAACAAAAACAAACCACTTGAATTTGTAATCAATAAACCAAATTTGATTCATCAAAAAAAAAAAACTGATACCAAAACAACAACAACTACAGCTTACTGGAACAGGTGCAAGTTCTCTTAACGCTTTGATGCCTACGAAATGGCTGCATGTTTCAAAGTTTCATCCAAAAACCCTTCCGGAGGATTTAGTCAAACATGTCTCTGAACATTCTAAAATACCTGCTAATGTGTTTAAGTGCTATAAGCTTATTAAAAAAGGCACTCAAGTATCGGATTTAAAGTTTGTTAATTTCAAATTAAGGGTCCCAGCAGACTGCCTCAAACAATTATTGAGTGATGCAGATATATGGCCTAAATCTTGTAAAGTAAAGCAATTTATAAACTTGTCAAAAAACGAAATTTCTCGCCAATCGCACAGTTCAACTTAACATCGGATTCAGTTAATGCTGCTGATCCATCTTTAAACCAAATACAATTACCAAATTACACTGCCTCTGCTGGTGTTGTTCCAGTTAATATAGTTCCTGATACTGCTGCTTCATCTGTTTCGCAAAGAAAACTAAGTTATAGTATCGATAGTTTATCTTATTATTACCAAAATGTTGGTGGGCTAAGAACAAGACTTGATCATATTCTGCTTTCTTTTTCCTCATTAACTTATGATATTATAATTTTAACTGAAACTTGGTTATCTGACAATCACTTAACAACTGAATGTTTTCCAAATTATTATACTGTATTTAGAAAAGACAGATGTTATTCAAAGTTATGCATGGAAAGAGGTGGTGGAGTACTGATTGCGGTCCGTGCCACTTTGGCATGTAGGCTAATTGAATTGGAATCAAATTCCACTACTTCTGACCTTGATATTGATCAGCTTATTGTAAGTGTAAAAGTAGGTGAGACTGAATTATTTGTTTTTGTAAGCTATATTCCTCCAAAGAGCAAATTGGATTATTATAATATTCATTTAAATAACTCAAAATCAATTTTACAGAACTTAAAATATTCACAACATGTTTTATTTTCCGGAGATTTTAACCTTAGTGATATTGAATGGACATCTGACACAGAAGACAAGTGTTTGGTACCCTTTAATGTTTCATCTGAAATAGAATGCGTAGTTATAGACTTTTTTGGTCGATATAATTTAATTCAAATAAATTCTCAATATAACAGTCTTAATCGAATTCTTGATTTAATTTTTGTTGATAATGATTTTCTTATTTGTATTGACAAATGTAATTTCCCAGCTGTTGCAAATTCAATTCATCATATAGCCATTGATGGAAATATTAATTTTTATCAATATTTAAAAAAAACATCTTACGGTCAAAATTTTTTTTATGATTTCCGAAAAGCTAACTATGACGGTATGGTTGATTACTTTGTGTCCTTTTCGTGGAATAACGTTTTCTGTTCATCCGAATTAGAAAGCGTGTATTCCAGTTTTTTAAACGTTTTGATGGGGGCAATTGATAAATTTGTACCTAAAAAGCATGCAAAAAATAACTCTTGTCCTATCTGGTATAATAGAAGGTTGACCAATCTCAAAAACAGAAAAAATAAGGCATACAAACTGTATAAATCTGATAAGAATAATTCTGAACTGCGTATAAATTATCTAAATCGGCAACGAGAATTCGATTTTCTCAATAAATTCTTATATCGAAATTACTTGTTTTCTATCGAAAGAGACCTCAAATTAAATACGAAGGGTTTTTGGAATTTCATAAGCTCAAGGCGGAAATCAAGTGGATTTCCTAGGAGTATGAAGTATCAGGATACAATTACTAGTGATGTATCTAAAATTTGTAATTTATTCGCTGACTATTTTCAATCAGTTTACTCCTCAGATACTCCCCTTATCCAGAAGTTACCTTCTATAAATAGAGTTGTCAATATCGGTTCTTTAGTTTTCAGTCCATTTGAAATTGAAGAAGTTTTGTCTAAATTTGATGTTAATAAGAGTGAAGGACCTGATGGGATTCCTGCTATTTTGTTAAGAAAATGCTGTATTGCATTAGCTCAGCCACTTTCTTGGATTTTTAATCTTTCATTAGCTAAAGGACAATTCTTGGATTGCTGGAAAGTTTCTTATTTATCGCCAATTTTTAAATCGGGCTCAAAACAGGATATCACCAATTATAGACCCATTTGTAAAATTTCTTGCATTCCGAAATTATTTGAAAAGCTAGTCTGCAGTAGGTTAACTGAGTTATTTCAGAATCATTTTTCAGTTTCTCAACATGGGTTTGTTGCAGGGAAATCAACTGCAACAAACTTAGCATTAATAAGCAATGACATCATAAGAAATATGGAAAATGGTTTCCAAACAGATGTTATTTTTACAGACTTTGCAAAGGCATTTGACAGAGTCAACCACCAAATCTTATTAAATAAGCTAACTTCTCTTGGTATCCACTCTTCCCTATTAAAATGGCTTGAATCATATTTAGCGGGTAGAGTGCAAATAGTAAAAGTAGATAGTTCGCTCTCAAAATTTGTTTCCGTCACATCTGGTGTTCCGCAAGGAAGCCATTTGGGTCCATTATTGTTCTTGTTATTTGTAAACGATATACCTGATATTTTTCAAAATTCAAACTGCCTTCTTTTCGCAGATGACCTCAAACTTTACCGTAAGATTTCTAGTCAAACTGACTGTGTTCTTCTTTTGGAAGATTTGTCGAAGCTTGATCATTGGTGCAAGAAAAATCACCTTCTGTTAAATGTTTCTAAGTGTCAAGTTTTGTCGTGTTTCCGAAATACTAAGCCCATAGTATTTGATTATAATATCAACCACATAAATTTAGAGCGTGTAACTAGGAAAAAAGATTTAGGAGTAATCCTAGATACAAAACTCTCTTTTTTACCACATTATGATTACATAATAAACAAAGCAAATCAAATGCTTGGGTTTCTAAAAAGAAACACGAAAGAATTCTCAGATCCATATACTCTAAAATCCCTTTACAACTCTCTGGTAAGGTCAGTTCTTGAGTATTGTAGTATTGTTTGGAACCCGTACTATAACAACTCAATTGACAGAATTGAAAAAGTTCAGAGGCATTTTACAAGATATGCATTTTGTAAGCTTGGTTGGAGGATTGCAAGGCCTTCTTATTATAGTAGATGTTTATTATTTGGTATGCATTCCCTTTATGATCGTCGGGTTTATTTTTCAGTTATGTTTATAAGAGACATAGTAACATTTCATATCAATTGTCCTCCTTTATTAAATTTAGTTAATTATGTGAACGCGCCCTCTAGAACTACACGCTATCGGTTTCAATATTATGAGCAGTTTCATAGTACAAATTATGGCCGTAATGAACCAATAACACGTTGCACTAGAGAAGTGAATTTAATTTGCAATAGGATTGATTTTAATCTTGATGTTTCGAGGGATACATTCAAAAAATATTTATTAAATAACATTAAAACAGTAACTTCCCAATAAATCTAAAGAATTAACCTTTGTTTTCCTTTTTTATTTGTAAAGTTATAAATAAAAATGTTAACTTTAGTAATATTTATGTAAGCATACAGCCCACAACAGTTATATTTTAGTATCTAGTCTATAAAGATTGTAATCTAATTGATGAAATAAATAAATAAACTAAACTATATTGTTGCTGAATAAATGATGGTCTCATGTTTGATTGATTAAATCTTGGGTAGTATAAAACTGGTTGTATAGGGTTATAATGAGGTTGTGCAATTGGTATGCTTTTAATTTGGGGTTTGGGGGTCATAACTAGATGGGTTCGACGGAGGTTTATGATCGTATCTAATGTATGACATATTTTTATCTTTAATGCAGTTAGCAAATGCTTCAGCTAAAGATTGAGGTTTCATGGATCTTACTATGGAACCTAAAGGTTCTTTTAAACCAGTTAGGAAAATGTTTAAACACATTTCATTATACAATTCTCCCTTTGCCTTAATAACATTATGATCTCAAAGTTGCAATATGGAATTATTAGTTGGGGAGGTTCGTATCTTAGTGTTCTTAGACCTGTTTTGATTGCACAGAAGCATTTAGTCCGTATTATCTGTAGATGTAATCGTCGCACTCATTGTTGGCCCCTGTTTAAAAAGCTTCATATTTTACCATTAAGACATTTGTATGTTTTTAAGGTACTTAAGGAATTTTTTAAACAAAGCGGAAATATTCCAAGTAGAAGCAATCAAACTTACAATTTACGAATTAATAATATGGCTTTTTTTAATATACCGATTGCACGTACAACACATTTTGCAAATTTTTACAAAGTTAAAGCCCCTATGCTCTTTAATAAGTTACCATATTTCATCCGAATAGCTTACGACCATCATGTATTCTTACGAAAAGTTAAAGACTGGTTATTTAATGTTGATCATGCTAGCATTGAATCTTTATAATTAATATTATTCTAAAAAGGCAACATATGTAGTTAGACTATTGTAATTTTAACTATTGTATACTCTTAATTAACCTCTTCATGGAGTCGATCAATTATATTATCAATTATATTATTGCTTCTTTATTTTTATTCTATTTTTATTTTTATATTTATTAATATTTACATATTAGCTACTGATTGTCACCCCACATCAGAACTTTATATGAATTTGTTATTACTAGCGCGGAAGTGTCGTTTAACACTAATTTAGGACATTAGTCCCTTAAATTAAAAAACGACAACTATGTAAATTATTCATTTAATTATATGTATTTGAAATATTGTTATGCCAATTTCAAGTTGTAATGAAATGAATAAAACAATTACATTATCAATCAAAAAAAAAAAAAAAAATCAATCTCTGTTGTGGATTTGAATATGGTTTCGTATTGTGGAGAAAATTTCTATCACTTCGCTGTAGAATTGTTCTGTCGTTTTGTTGCCTTGTCGAAGATTATGTAAATCTTTGATTAGGGAAGTTTCATTACGCTTATCTGCGTAGTGTAATATGAGATTGGCTTTAATTTGGGACCACTCTAATGGTGTTCCATACATGTTTAGAACCTCATTAGCAGGTCCATCAATTTTGTTGCGGATAGCTCGTAACAGAAGTTTGCCATAGGTATTATTGTTCACTGCTGTCACCAGTAGTAAGATTTCTTCTACATTTGTTAAAAAATCGTAGAGAAGACGCGGATTGCCATCGAATTTCGGCAAATCTTTAATAGCGTCCGGAACTCGTAGGGAGTTGAAAAGGTCATTTGGACCGAAATTATTAGAGGGGTTTGATATATCACTCGTCGCCATATTAATATTATTTATTGTAACAGGTGAATGTGATTCACTATTAACTTCAATATCACTTTCTCTATTGTTTTTTATGATAGGTGAATTTGTTTCACTATCAACTTCGATATATCTCTCTTCGTCGCTATCGCTCAATTCACTATTAATTTCACTATTTATTTCACTAGTTCTTTGATACGGTTTGGATCTTAATCTATACTTAATTGTATTGGGCATTGAATTTGTGATTAGGTTGTGGAACTTTAAAGAAGGGTTGCTAAACTATCTTAACTAACATGAATCTAACTTACAGTAGGTATAATAAGGGTAGCCATATTCTCTGGCCTGGTTCGTCCTGTTTTCCTTGTTTTCGTGTTTCCGTGGGTTGAAGGTTCTGGAACTAAAGAGTTGTAACTCAGCCAATTGGTGTTTCCTGCACTAGAGTGTTGTACTTCAGCCAAATTGTGTCCCATGCACTATTCACTATATAGATTCAGATACAGATTCACGCCACTACTATCAGTATGCTCCTGATATTGAATTGTTTATTCGAACCGGAAAATGTCACATTACCAGTATACCGCTGGTATTTTATCTTGCCGACACTCTAAACATTCACGACGTAAATACGTTTCGGATTTGTTGCAATCCTACCGACTGCGCCACTTAACTTTGTTACTCCGACGGAAAATAAAAAAAAACACGATTTATTTGGGCAGAACTTCGCTCTGGGGAACTTTATTGACAGAACTGAACAACGTTTTAGATTCTTAATGGTTTATATAACAATTCTATTATGCTTATGCTACAAGATACAAATTATGAGAACGGAAGGTAATTGGAATGTGATCTATACAAATCGTGAGAACGAAAGGTGGATGGAATGTGAATATGAATGCATATTATAATGTTACGTTACAGAATATAGAATATGATACAATTAAAGAGGTATATTTAATGAATATATTGTATTACATTATTTTATTAGATAGGTGTGGGATCGTAACTACAATTAAAGAGGTATGTTTAATGAATATATTGTATTACTTATTTGATAAATGTGGGGATCGTAACTCACGCGAGAGGTGATCTAGTTCTAGTGGGTAAAACTTAAAGAGCTAATTTGCGTTTTTTTTTTTCAGGGATCAAACCTTACCTCACTAACTACACAATCACTGAACCACTGCGCTCAATTGCATCAATTGCATTGATTTACTAATCAACTCTATACTGTTTTTTTGCTTGTTCCAATGAAAAACTCATTTGCAATTAAAAACGAATTCATAAACGTTTTGATTACCTACTTTCATAAACATTGCGCGCACTTATATTTCCATAGAGATTCCCTGTCTCTGCATTTTTTAGTTCCGGAAATCAAACATATATTATTAACAAGTAGGTATTATACACCCTTTACACCCCAAGAAATAGTACCTTTTCTACCCTATACAAGTCTTCGCACATATCCTTATTATTAGTATTTTTTTAAACAATTAACAGAAAACGATATGCTTGCTATTAACAGAACAGTTTGTTTATCCCTTTTTCTTTCTTAGACAACAATCGTCGATTTTTGTTCTATCGACTGCGATTTTTTTGCCTCAGGACATTTACTTTACTCGTTGTTGGACGATGAGAAGAGCTTTTTGTTGGACAATCGTTGTTGCACGATCGCAAGAAATGCGGACATCAGCTAACATGGGATTGCGACATCTGTATATTTTATTATCTGTGCTTCCCCCTTGTTTGTCAAAATAAACTTAGAAAAGCTTTTTAGATTTTTTTTTTTTAGATTTTAAACTTTTATTTAACAAGGAACTCTTAACAATTTTTATAAATTTCTGCGAAGCCTTAATGGCTTTTCTGCAGAAGGTTACATTTCACAAACTGTTTAATTTAATCAAAGTAAAAGCTTAGTATATAATATGTATATAATGTTTTTTTTTTTTTTTATATATAAAATAGGTAGTGAAAATTAAGTAAGTATTAAATTTATATATCTGAATTTAAAAGGAAGTTTTTAATGCTTTTCTTTCTCTTTTTAAAATTTGCAATATTTTTAAGATCCGGAGGTATTCGATTTAGTTCAGTTGGAACGCTGTGCTTAAGCTGCCTGTTACCATAGTTGTTGTAGTTGCGGGGTACTTGTAGCATTCCTTCGGCACGTCTTCTGGTGTTGATGTCATGGTTGATTGGCATTTTAAAACGGTTATCATCATAATACTCAAGTAGCAAGGTCATCTTGAAGATATGCTGCACTTGAAGCACCTTAAAGCTTCTTTCATTTGGAGAAGATCGATCGTTTATTTGTTTCAACGCAGAGTTTTGCAGTTTTTGCAACTTTTGAATGTGTGTTTTTGAAGCGTTGCCCCAAGCCAGTATCCCATACCTCAATTTATATTCGATCAAGGCATAGTAAACTTGCTTCATAACTTGTGGAGTGGCATGAGTTCGTAAATGCGCTAATGCAAATATCGCCTTCTTTAAATCCAAGCGCACCTTATCAACATGTATGTTCCAGATGAAGTGGCTATCAATGATGACTCCCAAGTATTTATAGTTTTCGACGACTTCAATTAACTCGTTCCTTGAGTTAGGGCAGGCATTATTTTGGAGGTATACACAATGCTGAGTAGCTTTATAATGTGGACTTCGGATATGCATCATTTTTGTTTTCTCCGCGTTTATCACCAGTCCACTGTCATGACACCATTTGACCGCTTTATTGAACTCCTCTTGCATTATGCTTGTAGCGGTCTCCAGAGACCTATGACGAACCACTATTGCGGTATCGTCAGCATAAGCAAATGGAGTGCTCTTTTTAAAAAGGCGAAGAAGCTCGTTTGTGTACAAAATGAAAAGGATTGGACCAAGTTTAGACCCCTGGGGAACTCCATATTTCACCTCTTTTTTTTTCACTGTACACATCCTTGATTCTTACACATAGTAACCTGTTGAGCAGATAATCTTTTAGCCAGTCCGCCATTAATCCTCGTATACCAATACGTTCTAGCGCATCTAGCAGTTTCTCGTGATTTAAAGTGTCAAATGCTTTACTAAAATCCATAAACATAACCAGAATATGATGAATTTTATTCAAGCTTTCGTTAATGCAGTTTGTAAATTCTCCAAGCAATCTTCCAGTGCTTTTTTTCTTCTGAAAACCATACTGACTATGGTGTATGAGGCAGTGCTTTTCAATAAAACTATGCAATCTATTTGCTATTACATTCTCTAGACATTTTTCGACTACAGGCAATATGGATATATGTCTGTAATTACATATTTCATTTTTGACACCACCCTTATAAATGGGCCTTACCACCGCCGTTTTGAGATCTAATGGAATCTTGCCTTGTGCCAGACGGAGATTAATAAATTTGCATAATATTGGAGCAAAAATATCTATATGCCTTTTTAGCTCCACCGCCCGAATTCCATCAGCTCCCGGAGATTGTTGTTCGCCCAGGAAATTTATGACATTGCACACTTCCGCGATGTTGGTTTCCTTCGCAAAGATAGAGTTGTCTATAATTTTATTCGCATGATTCGATGTTACTGAATCGCATTGATGCATTATACTAAGCGTCTGTTCCGAGAAGAATTGCGCAAATTTATTTGAAAGACGAATCTTACAGTCTTCAGATGAAAAGTTCTTGAAAACCACTTCATCAACGGTTAGCTTTTTTCTTCCCATTATTTCGTTGATTAGGCACCAGGTTTTACGAGAGTCAGCTTTGATTTCGTTGAACTTGTTTTTGTAGAAATTAGATTTCTGCATTAATATTTCACGATTCAGCTTATTTCGGAAGTTCTTATATTCAATTTCATATGTTCTGTTGGGTCTATTATTCTTCCATCTTCTGTACAGTTCATCCCTTTTTTTACATTTCGCCGCTAAAATTGGAGACATCCACGGGTTTTTTCTGCATTTGCTCTTCAGTGTTTTCGTATATGTTGCTTTTTTATAAACATCTTGTAACTTACAAGCAAACTTTTCATAAAGGGTCATAGCATCACATTCCTTTAACACTTCCTCCCAATTTGTTTCACAAATAAGTTCGTTCACCTTTCTTGTACAAATGTATGACGTACTAGTCGCTATTTCTCCCTCAGCTGTTAGTGAATCCGTGCAGTACATGATTGGATAATGATCGGATATGTCACTTTCGATTACAAAAGCGTTTATATGTTTATCTGTTCTGCTAACTAAAATGTGATCTATTACAGACTTTGTTCCTCTTTTTGGGTCTATCCTTGTAAATTCCGTGATAACATTCATCAGTCCCAACGTTGCTAACATCTCTAAATAGTCCTTCACATAGTTTGATGTCGAGTCTCGTATATTAATATTAACATCGCCCAACACTATCATGTCTTCTTTTTTTCCCATTTGGGCTATATTATTCCTAATTTCTTCTATGAAAGCTCTTTGACTAAATCCTGTTGGTCTATATATTCCAATTACGTATTTGTTTTCAGTAGTTAGGTGTATTTTTATATTTTCATACGATAAGCTTTCAGAAGGTAAACGTTTATAGTGTATATTATTTCGAATAAACATTAAAATTCCTCCACCTCTTCTTTTCTCTCTATTTAAAAATTCTGATTCGAAATCATCCAATTTATAAAACTTCTTTTCTTCATCTTCTATATTTGTTTCTACGAGAACTATAATATTTAAAGCATTCATGAAATGTTTTATATTTAAACAAAAATTACTCCAATGTAAACGCAACGATCTTATATTAAAACATAAATAGCAACAATTATTGTTCCTGAATTCATCTGCATTGATGCTGCTAAAACCTTGTATCACCCTACAATCTAAGTCAACCAGTAATTCATCATTTCTATTTAGGTTATCCATTTTAATAAAACAGTTTTGAGCATCTAATTTGTATATGTGTATGCTATGATTAATGAATACGTATTATTTTGCTTACATCGTTAACAATGCTTATCACAATCGGTTGTGCGCTCTCAATTCTTCTTGCCAATATGTTTCCTGCGCTCTCCCACACAAATCTCCAGTTTTCATTTTTTGCTTTCTCCTTGGCCAACCAAAGCAGGTGTTTGTTTTGCTTTGTCAACTGGTTATTTATGTAAGGTTAGGTTAGGTTTAGTCGCAGTAGCTTAGTGGTTAGTGTGTTGGACTGCTATGCGGGAGTCCCAGGTTCGAATCCCGCAAAAAACCCAATTCCGACTCAGGGTTTTTTTCCGCTGCGCTACCTCTCGCGAACGTCTGACAAACATCCGAGAGTATAAATGTCTTGAAAGAGCTTCTCAATTAGCCGTTTGGAGTCGGCATAAAATTGTAGATCCCTTCCATTCGTTCCAAAAATGAGAAACTCACACAAAACGAATGGTTGTGAGAAGCTAGGCCTAGGGTCTCTCCAGACCTGTTGCGCCAACTATTTATTTTTTTTTTAGGTTAGGTTTTTGGGCTGACGAAGCGGGTGACCCTCGCTTCGCCACACTCAGGTCCTTGTGGACCCATTGTGATACCCTTTATTTGTGGGGTTTAGCCGTGTTGTATTTCGGCCACGTTTCCTTCTCCTTATTCGATGTTGTCCAGCCATCTTGATGTCCTCAAAAACCTGTGAAGATCAAAGAGTGAGATGTTTGAGAGTTCTTGAATGTCTTGGAAGTAATATCTTCCAAGTGTCCTACTTCGCAAGTGACAGAGGCTCGGGCAGTGACAGAGGAAGTGAGGTGTGTCCTCATGCGTCTCCTCATCACCGCAGCCCCTGCAGATGTCGTCGTCTATGAGGTTTAATTTCATTGTATGGTTTCTTAGGAAGTTATGACCTGTCAGAGCACCTACCAACTTAGACAGTGATGATCTGTCAAACTTCAAGAGTTTGTTGGTCATTCTTTTGTCATATTCAGGCCAAAGCTTCTTTGATATTTCACAGGTTGTTAGTGTTTTCCACCTGTTGTTGGCTTTCATTCGGATCTTGTTTTCCACCCGTTCTCTGAGGTTACAGAGTGGTGGTTTGATCGATTGTAGTGCCTGATCATGGTCCATTGCAGACCCCTTTCTTGCCAGTTCGTCTGCAATCTCATTGCCGGCTTTGTCCCTGTGTCCAGGAACCCAGCAGAGATTTATATTATGCTGCGAGCCAAGAGCTTTGAGCTCTTTGCGACAGCTGCGAATTAGCTTTGATTTGATTTCAGTAGCCGAAATAGCTTAAATGGCTGCCTGGCTATCAATGAATATGGTAATATCATAACGTGGTATTGCCCTCATTGACACCATACACGCCGCTTCCATAATTGCCAGAACCTCGGCCTGGAAGACACTGCTGTGATCAGGAAGCCTGATTGAGCGGCGTATATTTAATTCCTCCGAGAATAGACCGGCTCCAGTGCCATAGTCCATCTTTGATCCATCTGTGTAGATGGATATAGATTTCCTTTTAGCGGGTTCGTTTGTTTCCCATTCCTCCCTGCTCGGAAAGGAGCAGGAGAATGGCTTGTCGAAATCTAGGTAGGGAGACATGTAGTCAGAGCTAACATCGTTCTCTACGTATCTCTTCAAAATCTGCGCATGTCCTGTAGCATTAGGATTCCAGCCTTGTGTTTGGCTAATCCTGAGTGCACTTTTGACGGCCGATTCTTGCATATATAGGTCCAGGGGGAGCAAGTTGAGAATGGCCTCCAATCCAGCGGTTGGCGTCGTTCTGATTGCACTGGTTGTTCCTATACATGCTAATCTTTGTATTTTTGTCATTTCTTTCAGATTGGTTACCTTGTCCGCGGCTTGCCACCAGACTAAGTTGCCATATGTGAGTATCGGTCGCACTACTCCTACCAACGAGCGTCGAACTTGCCGAGTTGTAGGGGCTGAGTAAGGTCAATGATTCTCGAGATATTCTCCAGATGAGTCCCGAAACCAAAGGACGCTATACTCCGCCTGGTTACTTAAGTGTAACTTGCCGGTCCCAAGCCCGGGCAAAGGAGCACGGAGAGGAGTAAACCTCTCTAATAAATCCCTAATCCAAGACTGAACAGCATACGTCGAGGGATGCATGGCTAAGAGGGTGCTTAGTCGCAAGTCTGCGAACTTCGGATACCAGGCGACCTCCGATTTCAAGAGAGCCTTCCTGTGGTTAAACGGGTAGACTACGGGCGACCGATTATATCCCGCTTACTCGTGGGTCAAAATAGATTCTTTAAAAAATAAAAATACCATAGAGAATGATGCCTCTATAAATGCATCATCAAATAGGGATGTTAATATCGAACACCCTGTCAGCAATGACGTGATATCTGCCACTCGGGCAGAGTCACCTACCAACGAATTGGAAATGAGAAGCCTAGACGAGAAATCGTCTCATCTAAGCAACTCAATATCCGAGACAAGCACATTGTGCAACGTCAGTATGTTATCTGATGAACTTCCAGATGACATAGGCGAGCCCAAGACTGATGACAAAATAGGTCAAAACGAGTTGGGATACGTCAGATTTACACCCTCTGAACTACGCCGTTTCAAACAGGCTAGAAAAAAGGGATGTACGAAGGAGCAAGCGAGAGCATTCGCTAAATCAACGGAAGGCTACAAGGGTCCTGAAGGGAAGCGTATACGATCCGAAGATAATACCCCTCCTCAGTCCGAAGCTAAACGAGCTCGGGCTGGTAGTACAACCGCTAACAAAGTTTCTTATAGCAATATAACGAGCTGTGTTAGACTGGGAGTAGTGCCGGCTGATCTCGACCATAATCCCCTTAGTAATGAACAAATGGTTCAAATACAAGAGAGGATTATGGACATCACGATAGAGCTACGTGACGAGGACACAAAACCATCCTTCCGCGGCACGACATTTAAAGCCGGATGGCTAATGCTCATGTGCGCAGATTCTTCCACCGCTGAGTGGATGAAGGTGAATTTCGCCAAGCTAAAGGGGAAATGTGGATTTGAGGTGATGCTAGTGGGTGAGGAAAATTTTCCGAAGCCACATATCATCAGAGGGTTCTTTCCACAGAGTACCGGCGTAGCTAATGAAATAATCCTTGCAATACTGGATGGCCAAAACAGGGAACTCAACACTAGGACGTGGAGAGTTCTTCAAAGATCGGACGAGAGAGATATCGCCCATATGGTCTTTGCTATCAACGATAGCATAATGAAGAGGTTGGCTGCGCAGAAGGGAATGGTCTCCTATCGTTTTCGGCAGATCAAAATCATCCTAAAAAATGCGGATCGTTCAACACCACACAATGTTGGAAAAACAGTCAACCCCACGACAGAACTACTGTCCAAAGCGAGCGGAACGGTGCAGAGTGACTCGACACCTGTACCCAGTACCAGCGCCAAAGCAATCGAGCTTGCGCAAAAGTCTGCCAACAAGGTAGAAACAGCCCCTGCCAACAGGAGCAGGAAGCCTTTCAGGCCAAAATTGGCTCATGAAGATCGGAAAGGCAGCAGACAAAAGATGCAGGGCAGAAGTCCGAGAGACAGGCAACACGGCCTATCCACTCAACAGGGTATCGTAAAACGCAGAGGTGATAATAAACCGAACAGGATACGAAACCCTGAGTACACTCGCAAAAGATGACATCTCTCCTGAGTGTGCTGCAGGCTAACCTGCACCGCGCTATGGGTGCCTCGGACACCTATATCCAACGATGTGCCGAAAGGAACATCGCTCTCGGTTTAATCCAGGAGCCATGGGCAACAGACGGTAAGATTTTTGGTTTAAAGTGTAAAGCCAGAGAGCTTATCTTCGCCCGAGGAAATTTTAGACCAAGGGCAGCTATACTTGTTGCGAAAGATATAAAATTTTCTCTCATTCCAGATTTCAATTCAAGGGATCTGGTGGCGATATTAATAGAACGCCACAACGGCCGGGAGCTACAAAAGATCGTATGCGCATCGGCGTATTTTGCTGGAGATGAAGATGAGGTGCCACCTACTCCAGTACAGGAACTCGTCCAGTACTGTCAAAACCAGCAACTACAATTTATCATCGGCTGCGACGCAAATGCTCACCATAACATTTGGGGCAGTCGAGATACGAACAAAAGAGGTGAGTCTTTATTGGAATATCTATATTGCAACAATTTGGTTATTTTAAATAGAGGCAATAAGCCTACCTTTAGGAACGCAATAAGAGCGGAAGTTTTAGACCTTACCCTCTCATCTCCTTTTGTCCAAAACATTGTAGAAGACTGGTGTGTGTCTGATGAGGCATCTTTATCAGACCATATGCACATTAGTTTCAAATTGAGATGCAACACTGAACAGGCGCCGGTCCGTTATGTTAACAAACTCACGAACTGGAGAACCTATCGCGAGAATCTAGCGATAACATCTGACCTGCTCCCAAAACCTCCACTCAGTGTAAGCGAAATGGAGGCAGCTCAAAGTCAGGTGAATGATATCATCCTCACGGCTTTTGCAGCCAGCTGCAAAGTTAAACGCACCATAGTAAAGAGGTGCGTACCATGGTGGAACAAAACCTTAGAAGACTTTCGCAGAAAAGTGAGGAAACTTTTTAATAAATCTAAACGCACCGGTCAGTGGGATCAATATCGATCTCTACTAATCCAATATAACAAAGAGTTGAGAAAATCCAAAAGAGCCTCTTGGCGAAACCACTGCGAGAGTCTAGAAGAACTCTCGTCCATATAACATAGGTAGAATAAATAGTTTATCCGGCAGACTGTTTACCCCGGATAAGGTTAAATGGGCAATTGACTCATTCAAGCCATACAAGGCACCGGGTGCAGATGGTATTTTTCCGGCCCTTATACAGAAAGGTCTGGAGTTCATTCTACCCACCATAATTGCCTTATTTAGGTTTAGCTTCAACTGGGGCTACATACCACAGACTTGGAGGGAGGTAAATGTGGTATTTATCCCCAAACCAGGCAACAAGCCCAGTGAATTACCTAAATCATACCGTCCCATAAGCTTGACATCGTTTCTTTTGAAAACAATGGAAAGAATAATCGACGTTCATATCAGAGATTGCTTAACTCGCAGCATACCTCTACACCCCTACCAGTATGCCTATCAGAAAGGCAAATCAACCGAAGGCGCACTCTTAAGTTTAACTAAACAAATAAAGAGTGCTTACAGTTGCAAAGAGATCGCGCTATGCGCGTTTCTCGACATAGAGGGTGCTTTTGACAATACAGGATATGACTCCATATCAAATGCTTTACTTGATAGAAATATAGATGAACCGACCATCAAATGGGTCAAAGCGATGCTTGCAAGCCGGAAAATAACGGCTTCGACTGGATCAATCACAGCATCTGTTACAGCCGTAAGGGGCTGCCCACAGGGAGGCGTACTTTCACCTCTACTGTGGTCCTTGATTATAGATAACCTATTACGTAAGCTGAGCTCCGCAGGCTTCAATATCATAGGCTATGCCGATGACCTAGTCATCATTGTTAGGAGTAAAGAAGCAAATGAAGTTACATCAATAATGCAAAATGCTCTTAAGATAGTCCTGGATTGGTGTCGCACAGAAAATCTTTCTATCAATCCGAACAAGGCTATCATAGTTCCCTTCACCAAGAGAAGAAATTTAAATCTAAACCAAATTTCAATCAATGACATACTCATTGAGTATTCCGACGAAGTCAAATACCTTGGAGTTGTCCTAGACAAACGACTGAATTGGAACTCCCATATAAAGTATAAAATTACCAAAGCTACTAATGCTTTATGGGCCTGTCGCCGTATGTACGGTAGAACCTGGGGGATTACACCGAAGATCACTCACTGGATCTATACAGTCATGATTAGACCCATTATAACATATGCTTCTATAGTATGGTGGAACAAACTTATCCAAAAAAACACCATTTCAAAGCTGAACAAGTTGCAACGCCTTGCATGCCTGGGTCTTTCCGGCGCAATGCGAACTTGTCCTAAAGCTGCTATAGAAGCTTTAATAGGATTAACACCCCTCCACATACATATCAAAAAAGTGGCTATACGCAGCTCAGCAAGCCTGGCACAAGGGGAAGAGATAAACTTTAGTGACCATCCGGAGCTTTTGACCCTTATCTCGGAACTTCCGGAACTTGACATGACCTGCGCGGTAACTGACCGACTACCAACAACTTTATGCTTCAACAGGAAATTCTCCACGGAGATCACTAAAAGAGAAGCATGGGTTAGCAATAACCCACCTAACTGCCAAAACGGCCTAAAGTGGTATACGGATGGTTCCAAAATGGAATCGGGTGTGGGAGCTGGCATACATGGGCCAAACCGCAATTTATCAATACCTATGGGGAAAAGCCCCAGTGTATTTCAGGCGGAGCTCCATGCCATTAAGGAATACGCAAACCTCAGGTATAAAAGGTGCAAACATCCATATATTCACAGACAGTCAAGCAGCTATAAATGCCCTTAGCTCACCAATCATTGTCTCAAAATCAGTCATGCACTGCCTAAATGCCCTCCAATCTCTCGGCTCCAGAAACAAAACCAAATTATGGTGGGTTCCCGGACACGAGGGAATTGAAGGAAACGAAAAAGCTGACGAGCTTGCCAGGAAAGGGTCGGAGACCCCTTTCATAGGACCAGAACCTTTCTGTGCCGTCACCAAATCAGCAGTTAACTCTATCATAAAAAGCTGGGAACACAAAATGTGTATCAAACAGTGGGAAGAAATCCCAGGCCTCAGACAAGCCAAAAGGGCAATCTTACCATTTAAAAGAAATGCCAAACAAATTCTAAACCTTAGAAGGCACGATATCAAACACTTGTAGGCTACCTAACTGGTCACCACGGTCTGCGATATCATCTAAACAAAATGCATATAGTCAACTCCCCGGAATGCCGGCTATGTCTCGAAGAAGACGAAACAGCTGAACACATCTTGTGCGAATGTCCAGCTCTATACAGTACTAGAAGGAAATTCTTCCTCCGTGAAATACTTAGTCCTGAAGAACTGAAGAAGTCCTCTGCTGAAAACATTATCAGCTACATTAGGGAAGTGGAAACTCTGCTAGCCTAAATTTTATTTTCTGGCAACCTTCGGCACAATAGATCTTTTAGGTCAAAGTGCCTCTTTATCGCCCTGGCGATAAGTCAGAAGTTTAAAAAAAAAAAAAAAAAATAAAAAATCGGTCGCACTATAGCCGTGTACATCCACAGAATTACTCTAGGGTTTGGTCCCCACTTTCTGCCGAAGATACGGCTGCATGCATAGAATGCATTTGCGGCTTTCTTTACTCTTTCTTTGATATTTGGTTTCCAATTTAGTTTCCTATCTAGAATTATTCCCAGATATTTCGCATTTTCTGCCACTCTTAGGGGAGTTCCCTCAATAGCTGGTGGCTCGAATTGCGGTATGTTCCTTTTATTTGTGAATAGCACAAGTTCGGTTTTTTGGGGATTGATTCCCAGACCACATTGTTTTGTCCACAAGTTGAGTGCACGTAGTGAGTTCTCCAATAGTTCGCTTATGGTCGATAAGAATTTGCCTGTCGCAAGCAATACTACATCGTCTGCGTATGCAACTACTTTGACCCCACTGTTTCCAAGTTTCATTAGTATTTCGTTAATGACAAGGACCCAGAGTAATGGGGAAATGACCCCTCCTTGCGGTGTACCTCTTGAGGCAGTAACTCTTAGATCAGTGTCACCTAATTTTGCATTGATATTCCTTTCATTGAGTAGATTCATGATCACTTTAATGAGTGATTGTTCAACGTTGGAATTTTGTAATGCCCTTTTCACCGCGCATGTTTTGACATTGTTAAACGCCCCTTCAATGTCTAGAAATGCGGCTAGTGTATATTCTTTGTCTTTTAATGACTTCTCTATAACGCCAACGACTTCGTGTAGTGCTGTTTCTACTCCTTTGCCCTTTATGTAAGCATGTTGTGTAGTGGAGATTACATTGCTATATATCCGACTGCGTATAAAGACGTTTATCAATTTTTCGAAGGTTTTCAAAATAAAGGATGTTAGACTTATAGGTCTAAAATCCTTGGCAGTGGTTTGGCTAGCTTTCCCTGCTTTTGGGATGAAGACAACCCTCACTTCCCGCCAAGCTTTCGGAATATAGCTTAATTCCAAACTGCGCATGAAAATCCTTTTAAGAACCGGAGTGATGATGGTCCTTGCCTTCTGGAGCATAATCGGAAATATCCCATCGACTCCAGGGGATTTGTAGGATGAGAAGGTATCAATTGCCCAGTTTATTTTGTCCTCTGTTATAATTCCTTCTGGAACTGTCGTTACAGTTGTTGAGGCATTATGCGTATTCTGAGTGTTATTTTGACTTGGGTCACATCCTGGAAAGTGAGTTCGCAATAGGAGATTAAGTGTCTCTTCACAGGACTTTGTCCACGTCCCATCATCGGTTTTGAGATATCCTGGGACCGTGTGTTCTTTCGATAAAATTTTTCTAAGTCTGGCTGATTCTGTAGTGTTTTCAATACTACTACAGAACGTTCGCCAGGTTGTGCGTTTAGCACTTGCTATTGCGCTCTTGAATTTCCGCTGACCATCTTTATATATATCCCAATCTGTCTGAGAATTTGTGGCTTTCGCTTTATTGAAAAGAGCTTTAGTTTTCCTCCTGATCTCTAGGAGATCTTTCGTCCACCATGGTGGAGACTTCCTGTTCTTTATTGTTCGCAACGGACATGCTTTCTCGTATGCATCTTTCAGAGTTTTGTTTAAAATTTCTGTAATAGCATCGATTTCTTTAGGTGTATTTATTGTGTGGCGGTGCAGTTTCCGGTTATTCTTCTCCACCTCTATGAAGAATGTTTCCCAGTTGGTCATCCTGGGATTCCTGCATTTGCCTATTGGTTCTACTTTTTCATTGATAAGGAATTCTATAATTCTGTGGTCTGAGAAGGATGGTTCCGACGACACTTTCCAGTCTCGCACAGTGAGAGTTTGTGAGTTACTATACAGTGTGATATCTAGTACCTCACGCCTATTCCTAGTTATGAAAGTTGGTTCGTTGCCAATATTGGCTATCAACAAATTATTCTCTACAATAAATTCTAAAAGAGACTCACCTCGAATATTGGTGTCAGTACTCCCCCAAAGTGTGTGATGGGAGTTGGCGTCACATCCTAAAATGACATCCCAATTCTCACACTCTGCTTTCTTAACCAGTGTTTTGGTTAGCTCAGGCGGTGGATTGTCTGAAGAGTCGGATGGCATGTAAGCTGCCGCCAGTGTCAGCGTGCGTTTTCCTTCCCTTTCCAGATTTACCACTGTTTGGTGTATGTCGCTGTGGCTAGATAAAAGAAAAAGTTTTATCTGTTTCCTAGCGAGGATACAAGTTCTTGTCTTACCATTGTTTGGTGTATTGCAGTACACACGCAAGTCATTTGAGTTCAGCCCACTAATCTTACCCCGGACAATCCAAGGTTCTTGTATGAGGGCGATGTCAATATTGTTGTTCTTCATAATATGAACGAGGTTGGCGCTGGCCGCCTTGCAGTGATGAAGGTTAATTTGAATTAACTTCATTGCAGCCAGCTTCTCCCCCATCTTTATGTTTTGTTGCCGCCAGCAACCTCAGTTTGCATCGCGTTATGCCTACGCGAACCTTGAAGTTATGCTTGCGTAGCAGCGGCAGCGATTTATGGCTTAGTAGTATGGTAACATCCATGCCATTGTCGGTGTGCTCACCCGTTTCGAGGACTTTCCATTCCCTGCTTTGTAATTCCGGGTTAAGGAATTGCAGGTTGCGTTCGATCCTGTCCGCGGGTAAATAAGGTCCTTGTACGTGTATTAGGCCCTTTGGTCTGGTGAGGTTAAGAACTTCTTTTCGATCAACGACGCGCATGTTCGCATTGTCCCAAGGTGCATCTGTGTTGGCGACGAAGTTCTTTAACCATTCCAAAGTGTCTTTATTGTCGCATTCCATTATCTTAAATCCTTTGAAGGTAGTCAGCTGTCCAAAAAATGGAACCACGCCATCTGCCTTCAGGATAGCGTCATTGACACCGTCCAGGTTTCTAAGTTCTTTCAGTTTCCATTGGTCTTCGGATAGCCTCCGCTCTGGATTTCCATAGTCGACGATTGCGACACGGAGTCTTTCCTTGACCTTTTCTGCGGTTTTCCGCTTTTTTGCTTCCCTACCTATCCCCGGGGAGAGTGTGTCGTCATGCCGACCTCTTTTAGAGCATCCTGGAGCCTCCTCAGGTTTGGATGCATCCTTACCTGAGGAAGCTACTGGGCGTTTAGGATCAGCAGCAGTCGAGATGAGAGGCAATTGGCATCTCGCCCTCGCTGCTGTCGGTCTCATACCTGCTCCTCCAGAGGCCCGCTCCCTGATTTTTCTAGGCCCTACGCTCTTGTCTGGCAGAACCATTTTGGAGCAACTAGATGTCTGCTCAGCTTTGGATGAATCCTTGGCTGGGTTGGCACTTAGTTTTCCGGGTCTTGACCTACTCAAGGCGGGCTGCAATTGGCATTCCTCCCTTGGTCCAGTCAGTTTCCCTCTACCTGCTTGGTTCTGCCTCCTATCTAGGCTGCTGCGCCACTCGGTCTCAGTAGACTTGATAGTCATCCGAGCCCTTTCTATTTTGGCCTTTTCCCTTTCCGTAAAGGAGTTAGGGTCTCGGCTTCTAAATCTGCTAAGCAGTCGGCGCGCATTCATGCGCTGTCTTAGGGGGTCAGTGCTGATCGTCGTTCCGGACTGCACACTGTTGTTCGCGAGGCTCGCCTTAGTAGCAGCTGAGGCTTCGGTTTGGACCAAACAGTCGCTGTACTTTGGTTTGCCTTGCTTTTCAACAACAGTACGTATACTGTCAAGTGTCGAGTCAGCCTCTCCCGGTGAAACAATTTTGTCCGCTTTGTCCGCTTCCTTTGCGGGGTCAGATGCCACAGACCCGTGCCCCGATAGGCTATGGCATATCACAGGCATTGGTGGTCGCATCTGAACACCCTCGCTCGAGACTTCGGGGAATTCAGTCTTTGGTGGAGTGCTAGCACAAGGCTCATCACACTCCAAAGCCTGACTTTCCAGAAAGTCGAGAGCGTTTTGGAGCCTCTGTTTTTCCCTGTCCTCTAGTCGTTGTTTCTTCTGCAGTTTTTTAATCGTCATCTTGCAATTTTGGACTTTTTTCCTTATTGACATAGTTGACGATATGGAAAATTTGGATGAGCTGGCGATGGAGCGATTGTCCCCATCCTCGAGAAAAAGTTTCTCAAGGTTGAGATCAACCGTCCCCTCGCTTCCCCCAACCGAAGTTGCTCTATAGGGTGACGGTTCCTGGAGTAAGACGTTCTCTTCCTCCTCCGTCATGTTCGTCTGAGAATCGGTGGTTTCGAAGTGTTTGGTGCCCGATTCGCTTACACCAGTCACTTTGTTTTGTTTTTTATTATTATTTTCTATTTTTGACCCACGAGTAAGGGGGAAGAAGATGTCGTTCTGTACTCACCCCCTGTATACAGAAAAGGGGAATTAAATTGAAACTAGAGGTCCCCAGGTATCTAGAGTTCCCGTTAGAAGACACCATAACATTGTGCCATACATCCCATGGGCACGGTTGTTATACCCGGGACTACGGGTTTTTATCGAGCTATTCCGCTCTAGATCCGTCATATTTAGTCGAAAGCAGTGGCACCTCGTGCAGGATGTGATTCTTCACCACGTATGACGGTCTAGGAAAAATTCCCCTGATTTCCTTCCGGAACCCGGTGCATACTCAGCTCGGAACGTATTCCTGACTGGGTCTGCACCGAATCTCCTGGGATGTGACCAACTCAAGGCGAGCGGCAGTGGCATCTCTCCCTTGGTCAGTCAACTTCCTTTCGGAAACCTTAGCCACCGGTTATTTATGTAAACAGTGGCAGCAGCTGCATTTGGGTTGACATTGTTGCTAGTATTTTGCATTATCGAATTTAGTTTGATGGAACAGGTTGCGCGCGCTTGTTTAATAAATTGTGATTTGAAAATATTTGAGGAAAAGGATGCAATAATTGTTGACTTCACGGGGTCTTTTGTTTTTGTTCTATATATGTCGGTGATATCGGTGTCTTTTATCTCGTAGTTAATCGTTTTTCCTATGTTTTTAATAATTTCAACAAGTTTTTCATTGTTTGAGGGTGGAATGTTTTTAATGTCGATATTGTTTTTCAGCATTTGCTGTTCGAGCGTGTTAATTTGTGATTGCATATTTTCTATTATCTCATCCTTTTTTCTGTTGCTTTCTTTTAGCTCTGTCAATTCCTTCGAGATGTTTTCCATAAAGTTGTTGTTTTTTATCATGTTTGTGTGCAGTTCATCATATTTTGTTGCCATGAAATCGCAGCTAGCAGTAATATCTTTTATTTCAGCTCTTAAAAGTTTGATTTCCGCTAGAACGGCTGAGTTGCTATCATCATTGGTATGGGTGTTATCGGGACTGCCGGTGCTGGCTGGTCGCACTCTCTTTGCCGATGGCACCTCTGGTGTTTGTGTTCGAGATACCAATACATTGCTGACAGCAGCAGTGTTTTGGCCGTCCCCTCCGCTTCTACAGACCTGACACCTCCACGTTTCTCTTTTTGTGCCCATGGTTCTCCACGATTTTTCGGTTACCGTGGTGCATTCGAAGTGAAGTTTACGGGTGCAGTTCATGCACACAGCAAAATCACCCTCTGCTGGGAGATTATCACCGCAATGATTACACACATATGTACATTGTTGGGGAGATGGACAGAAATGGACAGAAAAATTTCAGAAGAAATAAATGGGATAAATACCACACTTTACGCTTATTCAAAGCTTGTTTTAATAAAGTCACTGTCTTGTTATATGTTTCAATTACACTAGGGTAAGCTAAAACTTTCAGTCTAGGTAAAAACACCGCAAAATCACAGAGCGTTTTCAAAACACGTTTGTATACTTAAGCTCTCGCTCTGAACAACTTGGCACAAAGTATGCAAATTTACAATGTTGTAAGTCGTATGGTATTTTTTTTTTTTTTTTTTTTTTTGGTTGCGTCCAAAGGATGTGTAATCTTCGAAAGATACTAGTTGCCCGTGCAACTAGCATGCACGATTCGCGGGATATGTTTCTCCAGTGCTTCGCGCCTCACGTACTAAACCACACCCATGTACTCTTCTACCACTCTCCCCGCGGGACTGCCGTTAGGTATTACTTCGCGGGGCTGGTTAGCAACTCATGCTAAATCATCTACGTCAACGTCTGCCACTTCGACCCTTCTTTGTCTTTCGGCTCTTCTTATCTCATTTTGTACGCTCGTTATGTATGAACATATTTCCAGCCAGTCGTCTTCTGAGCTCATCATACGCTCTATGAGAAGCTGTGGAATGGGTAAGTTCACTCTTCCTCCTGAAAATCTTCTGCAGTGGAACATTACGTGCTCCGTATCCTCTTCTTCATCTGGGCATTCTGGGCATAGAGGCGAGTTATCGTGGCCGAATCTGTGAAGATAACTTCGATAGCCGCCGTGCCCGGACAGGAACTGCGTGAGGTGGTAGTTGCAGTCCCCGCTTTTTCTTCTTGTCCAGACCTCGATGTTTGGGATCAGTTTGTGGGTCCATCTGCCTTTTGCCGTGTTATCCCACCGGACTTGCCACAGTGCTAGAGATGTTGCCCTTTCTTCTTCTTTTATCCTTTTTCTTATGATGGACTCTTGCCTGTTGACAGTTAGCCTAAGGTAGATCCTTTGCATTTCGTTAGCGAGAATGTCGATGGGAATCATTCCCGCAATAACGCCGGCTGCTTCGTCCGAAATTGTTCGGAATCCGCTTATTGTTCTTATTGCGCAGAGCCTGTATGCTGACGAGAGCTTCCTTCTTGTTTCCTTTGATGTAAGAGCCCCTGCCCAGACCGGTGCAGCATATATCAGTATTGAGCTGACCACCCTGGATAACAGAATCCTTCTGGCGTATCCAGGGCCACCGATGTTTGGCATAATCCGGGAAAGAGCTGCCTGCATCTGTGACGCCCTTTTGCTGGCATACTGGATGTGCGTTTTAAAGCTTAACCTGTTGTCGAGCATTACTCCTAGGTACAATAATGACTCCTTTGATCTAATTAGTTGGTTTCCAACACGGAAAGATGCATATTCCACAGTCTTTCGGCTGGTTATCAACACAGCCTCGGTCTTGTGGTCAGCTAGTTCTAGACCTGCAGACTCTAGCCAATTCTTGATTCTGGCTACTGCTTCATCCGTAGCGGACTCTATCTCATGGATATGTTTGGCCACAGTAACCACAGCGATATCGTCAGCAAAGCCTATAACCTTAACTCCTTGTGGCAGCGTTAATCGGAGAACCCCGTCGTACATTATGTTCCACAAGAGGGGTCCAAGAACCGACCCTTGTGGTACTCCCGCGGTGGTGTTATAGTACTTAACACCATCGTCAGTATGGTATCTTAACTTCCTGTCGGTAAGGTAGTTTGCTACTATATTCAGCAGGTAGTACGGCGTTTCCATTCTGACCAAGGATCTCCTAATGCATGACCAGCTTGCCGAATTGAAGGCATTTTTAACATCAAGGGTCACAACCGCGCAATATTTCTTCATCCCACCTCTCCATCTTTTTCCCCGTATTGCTTCAGCCGCTGTATCTACTACCGCCTTAATGGCATCGACAGTAGAACGCGATTTTCTGAATCCATACTGGTCATCAGACAAAGCTCCTTTATCTTCTGCCACCGCGAGTAGTCTGCAGTATATGATCCGTTCTAAGATTTTTCCCATTGTATCTAATAGGCATATTGGCCGGTATGAGGACGGTTCCTCTGGTGGTTTTTTCCCTTTTGGCAGTAAAACCAGGTGCTGGAGTTTCCAAGACCTCGGGAATACCCCTTCCTCCAGACACCGTTGCATCGTTGCAATAAAAAGCTCCGGTCGTTTTCGAACGGCCGCTTTAACCGCCACATTCGGGATGCCATCGGGTCCGGGCGCTTTTTTGTCACCTATCTTCCTGCACGCTTCGTATAGTTCCTTCGGCGTGATTGCAGGGATGCGTTCCGAACTTGTGTCTCTTGTGGTGATGATCAAAGTTGACGGCCTATATGGGAATAAGTGCTCAACTATTGTCTTCAGCATTATTGGGCAGGATATTTGTGGGGACCTACTGCCCTTAAGCTTCTTCATCACCATCCTATATGCCATACCCCAGGGGTCTAGGTCTGCCCCATCGCAGAGTTGTTTAAAGCATCTTGCCTTGCTCTCTTTAATGGCCTTTTCGAGATCTCGCCTTGCTAATCTGAAGATAGATAGCCTTTCTTGAAACTCTGGCCTTCCCCTGCATCGCTGGGATCTGCGTCTAGCCCGGAGGCAAGCTGCTCTGAGCGTTTTAACTTCGTCGTTCCACCAGTAACACGGTGCCCCTCTTTTACTGGCAGATCTTCTAGGCATTGCTGCATCACACGCTGTGGTAATTGTTTGCGTCAATTGTTGTGACAGTGTCTCCGCTGTTTCGCTGCTGAATGCAAGTTCGGTATTCATCATTTCCCCGAACGTATCTTTATCAAAGTGGGTGTTTTTCCACTTTGGCCCTGTTAGCTTGGGGGGCTGCCTGGGCTTGTCTTTGTTCAAGCTAAATATGATTGCCTGGTGATCGCTGTGCGTATATTCTTCGCTTATTTGCCATTTTGTTTTGCGCAGGAGTGAGTTACTCATAAAGGTGATATCTATGATAGACCCCTTGCCTGCTTTCCGAAATGTGTTTTTTGCACCATTGTTCGCCAAACTCACATCTAGTGTTGCGAAAGCTTCTAGTAGAGCTCGACCCCTTGCGTCCGTTATCCTGCTGCCCCATTCTGTAGCCCATGCATTGAAATCGCCAGCAATTATAATTGGGTGTTTTCCTCGCGCGTCAGCTACAATGTCATCCAGCAGCTTCAGGTAAGCCCTAGGTGTTAGGCTAGGGGGTGCGTAGCAACTATAGAAGTGGATGCCGTTTATCCTAGCGGTTACGAAGTACTCCGCTGGCCCACCGACTTTTTGCATGGCGTGGCTTCCACAGGTCCATATCGCTGTCTTCTTTGAGATATCGTCTATCCAGCTACAACCATCCAAAGATTTGTAGGGCTCACTAACTAGGGCAATATCTACTTTTTGTTCCCTTGTCATCTGCATCAGCAAGTTCTGCGCGGCCGCACAGTGGTTAAGGTTTATCTGGACGACCTTCATCATACTTTGTTCGTCAGGGCCTTCTTCAATACTGGACACTGGCCGCTACCAGCCACGTGTACAGCGTTATCAGGCTTGTCCTCCTTGCACCAGAAACATAGAGGTTTCTTTGCACAAGCCTTGGCAATGTGACCTTCTTCCCCACATCTTCTACACTGCTTGGATCGGTCATACTCGCTCTTGCAGTGACGCGCCGTGTGCCCGAATTCTAGGCACCTAAAGCATTTAGTTAGCACTAAACGCACTCGTATGCGGCAGTTTACCCACCCAATCTTAATCCTGCCCGACTTAAGCATCTTATTTGCGCTGTCTACTGGCAACCCGACCGTCGCGACTTGCGTGCCTCCGTAGGCCTTCCTTAAGTTCAGGACGTCTGCTTCACATACCTCTTTCAGCTGGAACTGCGACTTTATGGCCTCGCAGATATCTCTCTTAGTGGTGACCTCGTCGATATCCTTGATTTCTATCGTGGATCGGTGGGTCAGTGTCCGGACCTCCGCGTTGGTGCCGAGAGTTTCCCCGAGTATCCCCTTGAACTGCTCGGTTTTCTCACCTTGCTTCTTTAGTTCGAACAGGAGGTCACCTTTTTGGGTACGTCTTATTCTTGTTACCGACTCCCCCAAGTTGCCAAGCTTAGGATCAGCCTTAACCTTGCGTAATATCTCCGCATACGATAGCTCTCCCTTAGCTGCTACCACAATTGCATCGGGTCGCGTATTCTCCTTGGTAACTATTCTCTTTTTGGGTTCCGCCTTCTTTTTGGTAACGACTTTTGACCACTCCTTTTTATCTTCGGTTACCGTCTGTCCGTTATTCACGGCCTTGTCAGCCTTTAGAGGCTTGGTGTTAGCACCTTTTTCGACTTTGCCGGTATTCTTGCTTTCGGCTTTGCTCCGGGTTACCTTGCTACCAGTGGTTGGTGGCGGCTTCTGACGACGTTTTGAGCTCGGTGTTTCGCCGTTGGGTTCCGTTCTCCTTTTTGAATGCACAACTGCCGCTTTAAGCCATGGTGAAGTCTGTGAGCTATTATTTTTTCTTATGACTTCCTTGGCCATGTCATCGTGCATCTCAATTGCCGAGAGCTCGTAGAGTGCCTTAATGCTTTCGATGGCGTCTCTCATTGGTTGGTGGATGGAGCGCCTCTTGCCATCTTCTAGCATTTCCACCAGCGTTTTTATCTGTTCTCCCAGTTTATGGAAGACTGTCTGGGTGGTTGGCTGGGTGTTTAATTGCGGTTCCGAAGCTGGACGCATTGGGGGAGCCACACCTTCTTCCATATACATTTGAGGCGTCGACGCCTTAACAATGGGCGATCTCTGCAAGGCAGAACTTCTCTGGAAGGGGTTCACATAGTTCTCCCCATTTTCTTCATTGGTGTTTTTGGTGTTTTTTTGGTTTGTTGTCATCATGTCTATTGGGTCCCCACTCAAAGCCGTTATCAATATTCGGATGTGCAGTCACCTTATGATCCCATGGTTATCTATGCGAGCAGTGAGGCCATGCGAGGGTTGACACAAGCCCTTATGGGGTCGTGTGCCAGAGCCAGATCGGTGCTAAACAGGAATTTTACATCTGTACCTACACCACCAACTTAATGGCGACGGAATATTGAGCGTTCTTTGAGGCCTGCCAGGGTTTTAACGGGACGGGGGCGCTTGCAGCATTAGCCTGAAAGCCATTTCCGCAAAATTTCACTCTTGCTTACTCAGGTAACAGAATACTGCAAACGTCAGCCCTCATAGTAGTCGTTCCGATTCTTTTTCCAGTATGCCATAATTAAGACCTTACTGGGCTCAGTCTTAATGTTTTAAGGTTATTCTTACCATTTATTTTAATATAATACTAGTTTTATAGCATTACACTGTAATATAAAAAATATGTGCGTGTAGTCCCTTTATGGTGAAGAAACTGCAACTTTCACCTTGTGGCGGGTACCGCCGGATCTCGCCATTTGTTGTATCCCTCGTTGCCACCTTGTGGGTGGGAAACACTTACTTGGAAGACGGTGCTTGCTCGTCTTGTCGCAGAGAGTTCTTAGGGGTTCCTTTGACCTTTTAAGTCAAGCCCTCCTTCTCCGCCCATCTGGTTGGGAAGCTGCTTAATTGGGTTTCGCAGTTAACCTCCTTCTAGTGTGTTCCGTTAACAATGCTTTATCGGATGTATTACCTCAGCATCATTCAGGGTTGAACACGGAACACGAATGGATTTTAGTCGCCTCTTACGACAGGCATACCTTACCTCAGGTCTATTCTAACCCCCGACCTGAAGGGGTATGGTAGGATATGCGATCTGTGTTCTGTATGTGCGCAAGCTAGGTAAAAAAACGTTGTGGAAGAGGTTTTTTTTTACTCTGTTCTCTGTGATAACGCACAACAAGTACCTGTAACTGTAGCAACGACTGACCAGAAACAACTGGGTAGACAACACTCACGAATACACCCAAAAGAAACGTCAAGCTGAGAGGAAAAGTAGAAACGTCAGATTCGACAAAGGAACAAGTGGTTTGGTTGAGCTCGGCACCGGTTGCGTCGTCGGTTTAAACATTATAACGTAATTCTTGGAATGTTTAATTGTAGTAACAATAAAGTCTTTAAATTATTGTAAATCATCGTACAAACGTGTTTCATTTCCTCCCCACAAAGTGGTGACCCCGACGTGATCCCAAGAGACGTCATTCTTGTGGAATCAGTAATCCGAGTGCACGGAGGAGATTGTTCAATTTTCGCTGCTCACGAAAATACGCAACGCAACCGAGAAAACCATCGCCGTCGTTGCAAAAGACACGACGCCAGTACCACCGCTACTCACGCCGCAATTGTGCCAAATTAAGCGCAATTGAGATACCCGAGCAAACAGTCATACCGGGTTCAACGTATACGCAACCACGGCAGCAGCCGCAGTTTTTCGCCAACCAACGCCACCATTTTTGCCGTTACCCACGAATAACGCAACAGACAAAGGAGAAAGCCGCCAACAGCTAGTCAGCAACAACGCCATCATTTCACCGTTAACCACAGCTATTTCAACGAAGTATTTTGTGGACCACACCAGCATCCCGTACAACAATAACGGTTCGAAAGCAGTTCGTTTCAAAGGAAGTAATCACGTGACATTCTAGAAGTTTCACCACATAACGGCGATAAACGCAACATCTTTAAGTATCCCGTTTTGTCGTATTTATTCTACCATAAATTTCTATATGCATAGCATCGTAAATTGATAAACATTGCATATATTTTCTTTGTATTTTATTTATTTGTCCTGTTAAATCTAAAAAATTTTCTCTTTTCGATTTTAGTTGCCGATTCACTCAAGCGATGCCGAATTCAACCGACACCATGAGCAACAGCGATACCCTCAGCATCGACAGGAACATCACGAACTCCAACAATACCAACAGCAACAGTAACGGGACGAGTGCCTTACAACACGGACTTACTGACAGTGCAGACCCTGTTCCCCAGGTTAGTGCCATGGCTCTTAAAAATGTGCCCTTTTGGCCCGACAATCCGGACGTTTGCTTCGTGGCATTAGAAGGTCAGTTCAGTGTGACTCAGGTTAGGTCCGACAATACAAAATATTTTACAACGCTCGGTTTATTAGCTTCCCGAACAATCAACGTGATTAGAGATATTATTTTAAATCCTCCCGCGAACAATCTTTACGAAAATTTAAAGGCTACGGTTTTGAGTCGGTTAATGGAAAGCGAAGAAGTGCGATTGCAAAAACTGTTACGCGATGTTGAGTTGGGTGACCGGAAACCAAGTGAGTTGTTACGCGAAATGCGTTCTCTAGCGGGTAATCAATTTCCTTCGTCCGTGCTGAAAAGTTTATGGGTACAACGACTACCGGCGATGGTGCAAGCCATGTTATCAACCAGCAAAGAAGAGATCGATTCTTTAGCGCAAATAGCAGACAAAGTTTTAGACACTATTCCATCGACTCAACTAGTCGCTATGGTTTCCAGAAACCAGATGGATCTAGCTCCCACAGCCGATGCCAGTCGTGAAGCTCCCAATGCCAAGTCGTACGCTGAGCTTGAGCAAGAGCTGGCTTCTTTGCGTCGCCAACTTAGGCCACGTGATAGGTCGCCTTTTCATAGGCGAGTCGCCGTTGGACATACCAGCGAGCGTGATCGGTCGGGAAATTTCTGCTGGTACCATCGAACTTTCGGCGCTAGAGCCAGGCATTGTAACCAGCCTTGCAGTTTCCAACGATCAACTCGCGACCAGTCGGAAAACTAATTGCCCAATCGTTGGCTACTTGTGATGGGGCGGCGCTATCTATAAACGGTCGTTTATTTGTTTATGATCGCACAACCAAATTAAATTTTCTCGTAGATTCGGGTGCCGATATTTCAGTGTTACCAGTTCGTGTTGCTAAAAAGAAACTCACAGTTAGCCAGAGTTCCCTGTTCGGGGCAAACGGTTCGGTTATCCGCACATACGGCTCTACTAGATTAACGTTAGATTTGGGGCTTAGCCGAAGTTTTGTGTGGACATTTATCTATGCAGACGTTAACAGGCCAATAGTAGGAGCCGATTTCCTCAAAGCTTTCGGATTATTAGTCGATCTGAGGAATAGGAGATTAATCGATCCTGTTACATCAGCCCGTTCAGTTGGCACGGTAAGTCAGTGCCCGCCAATCAGGATATGCCTAATAGCAAAGAATTCAATTCACCCGGACATTCATAAATTGGTTAAAAAAAATTAATATCGTTTCAACCAGTAACATCTTTTTGCGCCCAGTGTCGCACAATATAACCCACCAAATTATAACACTTAACTCCCGACCCATATCAAACAAGCCTCGTCGACTAGATATAGACAAACTTAACGTTGCGAAGTCTGAGTTTGAATTCATGATGCAGCAAGGCATAATGTCGTCCATCAAATAGTCCGTGGTCCACACCACTTCATATGGTGAGAAAGAAAAATGGGGATTGGAGGCCTTGCGGCGACTACCGGCAGCTCAACGCTGTAACGCAACCGGATAGCTACCCAATACCTCACATCCAGGATTTTGCATATATGTAATTTGGCAGGGGATACGGTGTTTTCGACCATTGATCTGATTCGTGCATACCATCAGATACCCATCGAGCCAAGTGATATTCCCAAAACGGCAATAGCAACCCCTTTCGGTCTCTTTGAGTTCACCAGGATGACTTTTGGGCTGCGAAATGCGGCACAAACATTTCAGCGCTTCATGCACATGATCCTGCGTGATCTAAAGTTTTGTTTCGTATACATCGACGACATATTGGTGGCATCTGAGAACCGGGCGGACCATCTAGCGCATTTAAAGGCGTTGTTCACAAGACTAGAAGAGAATGGTTTAGTCATAAACGTGGACAAGTGCAAGTTTGCGGAAAGCGAAGTAGTCTTTTTAGGCCATCTTATAACAAAAGATGGATTAAAGCCCTGCCCGGGTCGGGTAGATGTAATCAAAAATTTTGCAAAACCAAGAAACGTATGCGAACTAAGACGCTTCTTAGGAATGCTAAATTTCTATAGACGTTTCATACCCATTCGGCAGTGGCTCAAGCCGCGCTAACTAAATTTCTCAAAGGAAAGAGAAGAAAAAACGACAAGTCAGGTATAGAGTGGTGCGATGAGACTTACAAAGCATTCGAAAAGTGCAAAAGCGAATTATGTGCGGCGACGATGTTAGCTTATCCATCAACCACAGCAGAACTTTCACTCTGTGTCGATGCCTCTGATTTCGCAGTCGGCGGGGTAGTCCAACAGAAAATAAAGGGGAATTGGCAACCCCTGTGTTTCTACTCGGCCAAACTTACCCAAGCGCACCACTTTCGACACTTTCTGGAAGGACGAACCTTTACAATTTTCACGGACCATATGCCGTTGACGTTCGCTTTTCGCCAAAAACCTGGGAAAGCAAAACCGCGCCAACTACGACATCTCGATTTTATAGGCCAATTCTCGACAGATATCCAATACCTTCCAGGTGAGGAAAATGCAGTCGCAGATGCCTTGTCGCGTCTTGAAGAAATTTCTCTGCCGACGGGCATCGATTTTTCAAGCATGGCGAAAGCCCAAGAAAAAGACGAGGAGCTCAAGGTCTTACAGCACTCGAACACAGCCCTAAAATTCAAAACATTTTCAATTCCGCTCACATCAGAAACAATTGTATGCGATACATCGACAGGCTCACCGCGTCCGTACATACCCGCCAAGTTTCGCAAGTCTGTTTTTGAAAAAGTACACAGCCTCGCACACCCGGGAGTACGAACAACAGTGAAGATGGTGTCAAAAGGCTTTGTGTGGCCCTCGATGGCTAAGGACTGTCGTAATTGGGCTCAATCGTGTCTACCGTGTCAGCTGTCTAAAGTATCAAGACACGTTAAGAGTCCCACAGGTAGTTTTCCCCCAGTGGCAGGGCGATTCGAAGAGCTCCATGTCGACATAGTTGGGCCACTTAGCCCGTCAGAAAACTACCGATATCTACTAACGATAATTTACCGTTATACACGATGGCCCGAAGCAGTACCTATCAGCGACATATCGGCAGAAACGGTCGCATATGCGTTACTAAATCAGTGGTTCGCACGTTACGGGATTCCAACAACAATCGTCACAGACTAAGGCGCTCAATTTGAGTCACGTCTGCTCAACGAACTCTGTAGTAAACTAGGTATTAAGCACAATCGCACCACTGCGTACAACCCAAGAGCAAACGGGCTAATCGAAAGATGGCATCGCACCCTAAAAGCGGCACTAAAATGTAGGGACGGTCCACAATGGACCAAGGAATTACCGTTTATTTTATTAGGACTACGATCCTTGCACAGAGAAGAATTCGAAGCCAGCCCAGCACAATTAGTTTTCGGTAAAAATATTCGCATGCCTTCAGATTTTTTTCATACAAATAGCACTACAACCACGCAGTCCGATTTCGTAAAAAAAGTCTACCGTCATTTTGAGCGAATACGACCAGCTGCACCATCGCGACATTGTACTCAAAAACCGTTCATTTTTAAAGAGTTAAGGGATTGTACGCACGTGTTTTTAAGGGTCGACGCGGTACCTAAGCCATTACAACGGCCATACGAGGGACCGTACCGGGTAGTTAAGCGCGGAGCGAAAACGTTCAAAATAGTCATTAACGGAAAGAAGTCGATAGTAGTTATAGACCGTTTAAAACCCTGCTACGGAACCAAGAAAATCCTGAATTAAAGAAAGCTAGCTCGCCTTCCAGAGTCACACAGAAATAAGTATCTTTCGCCGGGGACCACGTTCAGGAGAAGCGAGCCACAAGAGCAGGTCGAAACATTGTTCGACCTGGCAGATATCGTTGAGTTGTGGCACTCAACTGGGGGAGGAGTAATGTAGCAACGACCGACCAGACACAACTGGGTAGACAACACCGAGTTTACCAAACGAACAGAACGAACAGACAAGAACTCACGAACACACCCAAAAGAAACGTCAAGCTGAGAGGAAAAGTAGAAACGTCAGATTCGACAAAGGGACTCGTGGTTTGGTTGAGCTCGGCACCGGTTGCGTCGTCGGTTTAAATATTATAACGTAGTTCTGCGAATGTTTAATTGTAGTAACAATAAAGTCTTTAAATTATTGTAAATCATCGTACAAACGTGTTTCATTTCCTCCCCACATAACCACCAAAGCGAGGACATTTGAATTTTATTTTTTCACTTCGGCTTCATTCAGTCAGAGTGCAAATTTTGTTATTATTTTGTTCTGAGAAAGTATGGTTGTTGATGCGCTTGTCTTTTACCTTTTTTGCACTTTTTTCAGCTCTATGAACGAAATAATGCTTAAAACTAGAGAATATGTGTACCGTATTCAATGTTGCATAAACTCTTGTCGCGCCCAGCGGAAGCAAATCGAAGCAGAAGGTTTTTTTTTAATTCCCAGCAAGAGAGAAATACATTTTGAAAAAGATTTAGTTATGATTCAGAAACTTAAGAAAGGCCCTGTTCCAACAACAACCATGTACTGAAAATTCTGAGAACGTTAAAAATATTCAAGATTATAAATCAGAAATCTTGAAATTAAAGAAAAAAAAAACATATGATTTGGAAAAGACTATTCGACAAATGTGCAAATCAAATAATGTAAAACAAATAGCTTTAAGACGCAGACTGAAAACATTACAAATAGGAAATTTGTCACACAAATCAAATAAAAAGACTGTTGGAAAACGCAAATGTATTTGCCGGGACGCTTTTAACAAAAAATAAAACCTACTGTTAAAAAGATTTCCCAAAATTATTTTTTTAGAAATGCAGTCTTATATAATTTTATAAGAGAAACTCTTGACTTTCATCTCCCTCACACCACTTGTTTATACAAGTGGATGGAAATAAAAGAATTGTCAACGGGTTTCCATGAAAAAGTTGTAACGAAAATCAAAGAAAAGTTGAATAACTGTCTGATATAAGTAAACCAATGTTTAGTACCTAGTAGTTTTTGACGAAATTTCTATCGAAGAAAACATAACATTATAATAACTTTAAGGACAGAATTGACGGATTTGTTAACTACTGCGATGGAATATTAAATACAAAATACATACCACCGTGTCGGAAAACAAATTCTTAGTTGATATGCTAATTTCTTCATAGTTTCTTTTGCATGGGATTTGCGACAGTGTTTAAAATTAAAAAAATACACAGAAGTTCAATTGTTTTTTGCTTATTTCCAAACATTATTGCAAGTGTTTGAAATAGAAGTTCACCAATCACCAACCTCCAATCTAAAACAGAGATTTTTCTTAGTTCACGTTATCAATTGAAATGTAGTATTTTAATTCTCTTGTTTGTACACATGGCTTAAAAAACAAGAACCATGGAAATAATGAATGACACAAAATTACAATAACATAACGAATCCAAAAACCCATAGCAGTACATGTACAACGATAATATCGTCAGCACAAGGTCAACACACAAAAAGGAGGTTGAGAAAAACCAAACCCAAAATACATTTTCGTTCGAATCATACAATCCTTATGGACTTGCTTCATGTTGCAGGCACTTCATACCAGGTATTGTATTGTGTATGCTGGTTTTCTCGATTTGTGTATGCTGGTTTTATAATTTTTCTTGAACATGCGTTTGTTCTATCATTCTATATCTGTATATTTCTCTTGTCTGTGATTGTATATAGAGACTATAGTACTGTGGTGAATCAGGCACTTAGTGAACCAGGCACTTAGTGAATCAGACACTTAGGAATTGTGGTGAATCGGGCACTCGGTTTCCCTCCAAGTTCCACTTCCAATTGGAGACTGGAATCTGTCAAGTTAGCTAATTCTAGAACCATCTAGATAAGAGTTGGAATATACATCTGGAATATATCTACTTCTGGAATATTCGCTGATAGGTAGCAGAATATAATATAAGTAGTTAGAAAGTGTAAATAAAATGATTTTATTGGCAAAGTTAAACAGAATAGTGTTTTATCTTTTCGAATCCCAGCCTGAATGTAACATTGGTGTCAGAAGTGGGATAAAACTTACTCTGTGCTAAGTGCCTAAGTGCTATTAAGACTAAAAAAAAAAAAAGTGAATTTGTGAATTTTGAAATTACAAAATAAAAAGAAAATGGGTCGTTTATTGCTACATCTAAGTATACCCCAATTAAAAAGTGAACTAGAAAAGCGGAATCTCTCCACAGCTGGAGGAAAAAGTGACCTCATACTTCGTCTGCAGGAAGCTGTCGAATGCGAGGGAGCAGATCCGAAATCCATGCTATTCGACGTGGTAGAAGAACAAGTAAGTACAGGCATTGATATAAGCGCTATGATGGAATTATTTCTCGCTAATATGGAAGAACAGAAGAATTCTATGGAATCTAAGTTCGCAGAACAGAAGAATTCTCTAGAAGAACAGAAGAATTCTCTTGAAGAACAGAAAAATTCCACGGAATAGAGGTTCGCAGAACAAAAGAATTCTCTAGAAGAACAGAAGAATTCTCTAGAACAACAGAAGAATTCTCTAGAACAACAGAAGGATTCTCTCGAAGAACAGAAAAATTCCATTGTCGCCGCACAAAAAGAAGCAGTGGGTGAATTTAAAAATGTTCTCGAAGACAAAATCGACGTAATTGATGAAAAATTAAAGAAACATGATACCAAGTTTAACGAAATTAATGAAACGCTCCATAAACATGAGAACATAACTAAAGAGCTCGAAACAAACATCGATAACATAGCTAAAGAGCTAGAAAAAGTTAAGAAACAAAAGGTTCGAGAATATTCTGCTGAACGCCCAAGAAGGAAAGAGATGCAATCACCCGTTTTTGATGGTCAAACATCATGGCCAATTTATAAGAGACAGTTTGAAGCAGCTGTAACGACCAATGGATGGGACGACGAGGAAAAGTCGATTGCACTAACGCTCGCATTACGAGGTTCAGCTGCAGAATTGCTTCAAACTATCTCAGAAGAAAAACAACGCAACTACGACGCTCTGGTGAAAGCTATTGAGATGCGATTTGGTGACGACCATATGCAGCAAGTGTATAGAGTGCAACTACGCAGTAGAATTCAGAAGAGGGGAGAAACACTCCAGCAGTTGCAAGCGGATATCGAACGGCTAGCGCATTTATCATATCCCAATGCCGGCGAAGATGTCATCATTGAAATGGCTATTGAAGCTTTTACACAAGCCATGGAAGACAGACAACTGCAGATGGCTCTACGCATGGCTGGAAAGATAACTCTTCCTGAGGCACTGGCAATTGCCTTAACGATGAAAGCTGCTGACCAAGCATCTCAAGGGTTTCACCGTGTAAGAGAAATAACATCCGTTGAATGCTCATACCAGAGAACAGAAGTAGTAGACCACACCAGCAGTTACTGTCTGAAAACAGCGACTGGAGCAACTGCAAAGGTGTATGGTGAGGTACTGTTGACGATAAATCTTGCAGGAATAGTCTTCTCCCATGCATTCTTAGTGGCTGATATATGTGACGAATGCATCATCGGAATCGACTTTATGAAGGCGCATGATGTAGTACTCGACATCGGTATGCAAGTTCTAAGGTATAAGAACATCGAGATTCCAATGGTTTACGGGAACGAGAACGTCGCAGCTCTAAGGACAGTTGTAAGTGAGGAAGAAATATTACCCACATCTCACATCGAACACATCTCGTACAACACCGAATCGACACCGGGGATGCAAGACCAATTCGTCAGCCTCCCAGACGACTACCATTGGCTAAGCAGACGGAGGTTGCAGAAATGGTGTCGACTATGGAAAAAGAGGGACTGATTGAAAGCTCAAAATGTCCATGGGCATCGCCGGTCGTTCTGGTTAAGAGGAAAGACGGAAGTACGAGATTCTGCGTGGACTATCACCAGCTAAACAATGTCACCAATAAAGACAGCTACCCCCTGCCAAGAATTGACGATATTCTGGACACACTATCCGGAGCCAAATGGTTTTCAACTCTTGATCTGAAGAGAGGCTACTGGCAGGTGCAGATCCATCCAGAAGACCGGGAGAAAATAGCATTCACAGCAGGAAACGGGCTCTGGCAGTTTACAGTAATGCCATTTGGACTGTGCAATGCTCCAGCAACTTTTGAACATCTAATGGAGCGCGTTTTGCTGGGACTCACGTGGAAAACCTGTTTGGTCTACTTGGACGATGTCATCGTGATAGGAAAAACATTTGGAAATTTTTTTTGGAAATTTTGGTGGGGGCAAACGCCCCCATTTATTCGGCTTATTACAAGCTATAACATTGCTTAACTACTAACTTAAAAAAACTACGAACAATTAAACTAAGACTAACTTAAATCTACTACTAAAAGCTAAGGATGGTGAAGGAGGTCAATTTTAAGGGAAGGACTACTGCGGTTGAAGTCAAAAACAGTATGGTTTGAATTAACCTTCCGCAGCATACGGGAGATAGGTTCGTTTGACCCATATGAGGTTCGGTGAATTGGTAAATAGAAGAGACGGGGACAACGAAGATTCCGAGGGTTAGTGTTAAAGGAGATAGAGTTGTAAAGAGACATACAGTCGATGGAGCCTGAGAGTAGACGGTGGATAAAGAGAATGTCTGCTACGTCTCTGCGTTCCTCAAGGGTATTGAGGTTAATAAGTTTGAGGCGGTCTTGATATGGAGGTAAGATTAAGGGATCATTCCAAGAAAGCCCCCGAAGCGCAAATCGAAGAAAACGACGTTGGATACTCTCAATTCTGTCTATATGAACACGTTGAAAGGGAGACCATGCTTGGCTAGCGTACTCGAGCAGGGGGCGAACAAATGTGACGTACAGAGATCTGGTCACGTACGGGTTGGAGAATTCCTTGGACCATCTTTTAACGAAGCCAAGCGATGAGTTGGCTTTAAGAATTATCTCATCAATATGCGAGCGGAAATTAAGTTCCCTGTCGCATAATACACCAAGGTCACGAATAGATTGGGCTATGGATATAGCTTGGCCGTGGAGGAGGTAAGTTCGAGGAGGAGACTTGTTGCACTTGCGTGAGAAGGTAATAGATTGGCATTTGGTGACATTGAGTTCAAGGCAGTTTTTGAGGCACCAGGTGGAAAAATTATATAGATCTATTTGAAGGAGACGGGATTCGTGATGTGAGGAAATGGATTTGAAAAATTTTGTATCGTCAGCATAGAGAGAAAGTGCTGAGTGCTGAATGACACTTTCAAGGTCGTTAATGGTTAGGATAAAAAGAAGGGGACCAAGATGGCTGCCTTGGGGCACGCCAGATGTAGCCAGGAAAGGGGCCGATAGGACGGACCTGAAGCGAACACTGTAAAAGCGATTTTCCAAGTATGAATTTAACCACTTTAGCAAAATAGGTTCAAAGCCAAGTGCTGACAATTTGAAAAGGATTAATTTATGGGATATTTTATCAAAGGCCTTACTGAAGTCGGTTGTAATGACGTCGACTTCTTTACCACTTTCTAAGGCTGAGAGTGTAGAGGACACAAATTCGATAAGGTTAGTAGTAGTTGACCTACCTTTAAGAAAGCCGTGTTGGGTAGGGGAAATTAAAGACTTGCACTGAAAGCTTAGGGCTTCGTACAAAATACTTTCGAGGAGTTTGGGTATATGTGAAAGTTTAGCAATAGGTCGATAGTTAGTAACCACGCTCTTTAATCCCTTTTTGTGAACTGCTGTTATAAAGGAAGATTTCCATATCTGAGGGAATTCGCCCTGAGAAAGCGACAGCTGAAAGAGGTTTGAAAGCGGGATGGAGAGATTGAAGGAACATTTTTTAAGAAAAATGGCGGGAAGACCGTCAGGACCAGGTGAATATTCATCATTAAGTTTTTGTAATTTATTTTCAATTAAATAGGGTTCAAAAGTTTGAGAGAGAAAGGGACCAATGGAGAAGTTCTGTAGGTATTTAAAATAAGAGGGATCCGGTACGAAGGAGTTGTCGGCAAAAGATTGTTTAAAAAAGGTGGCAAAAAAGTTAGCAATTGTGTGTGGATCACTTGAGTAAATGTTTTCGTAAGAGAGGGAAGATGGGTAACCATCGGATTTTTTTTTATAGTTAACGAATCGGAAAAAAGATTTAGGGTCATTAATAATGTTGGCTTGCGCGTTATGGAGATATCGCTGGTAGAGAGAGTTATAAACCTGAGTAAATTGAAGGTATGAGCCGAGGTAATTTGAAAAGTCAGAAAAAGAGTTAGTGCGAAGGAAAACAGCCCATAATTTATTACGCTTGTTGCGTAATGAGCGAAGTCTTCGATTATACCAAGGCGGGGATGTAGAAGATGTTTTAGGGCGAGTGATGGGGACATAAAGAGAGATAGAGCTAAATAATTCTCTATAAAACATGGAGAGGGCATCATTTAAAGACAGATTGGTAAAGTCAAAAGAGGCTCTGCTGAGGTATTCATTGATTTTGCGGAAGTTGGCTTTATGAAAATCGTAGGAAGGGTGAGCTGTAGAAGGTGTGGGCTGCGGTGGTTTGTTATGAAAAAAAGAGAGAAGAAGTGGGGGGTGTAAGTTATCAATAGTTGACAGCAATAGAGGAGAAAGTGAGACAGAGGAGTTAATGGGATCAGAGGTGAAGATAAGGTCTAATTGCCTACCCATAAAGTTTGTAATACCACTAACTTGGCATAGACTTGAGTCGGTTAGGTGATCTAAGAAGAGGCATTCCTTTATTGACTTGGGATTTGAAGCTATGAAAAATGATTCATCATCTGATGGGCCCCATTGTAGCAGAGGCAGATTAAAGTCGCCAAATATGAGGATGTCGTCATGGGAGTCAGATAACTCGATTATTTCATCAATCGCATTAATAGCGAGTTGGTAGGATTCAATAGGTTGAGCTGGTAGGATGTAAAAACACATAAGGTACAGCGATCTGCGGGGGAGTACTATTTTTATCGAAACAAAGTCAAGCTTAGGAGAAGAAGAAATGGAAATAAGGGTAGAGTCGAAGTCGTTGTGTATGGCCAGTAGCACGCCTCGGCAAGGAGAGTTATCCTTTGGGTGGGTAGGATCGTCGTCTCGAAAAACGCTAAATGTAGGGGGGAATAATTCTTGGTTCTTTATATCGGGAATTAGGTTGGTTTCAGTCAGAGCGTAGATATCGAAAGGGAGAGCATGAGATTGGCGCAGAACAGCACTAGTTTTAGATCGTAGTCCCCTTACGTTCTGATAGTAGAAGGTAAGAGGAATATTTTTGGGAGTGGGTATTTGAAGCATTGGTTTTTTTGGCATATTAGGGACGAAAAAATTTGTTGTGGTCAACTCTGCTCCGTTGAAGATGCGAAATCCTTTTGGAGTGAACATAGTTACCAAAAGCTGCAAGGTCATCCGAGACTTTTTTGGGAGACATATTAAAAATCTCGTGGAACCTGATATATATGTTCCTGAGAGTCTTTAGATCAGTAGGGAGCCCTTCCTGTTGAATGGAGACCATGACGCTTGTTTTCGTTTTTCCCTCATAGCAGACTGAGTCGGATTTGTCGTGTAGATATGCTAAAAGGAGTCGTATATTCTCGTATGTTTTTTTTTCTCTTAGCCTTGAAAGTGCATAGCGACATTCTGTAGTATCACTAGTTTGTTGTGTTAGTTTAACTGTGGGAGGCAGAAGGGGGTCAAAAATAGGGGTATGGGATGAAGATGGGACCTTAGACATCTGATCAGATGAAGGATTTAGAATATGGGACCTAATGAAATTAGGGTACTTAGCTCCAGTTTGAAGGTCGAAATTGGGGAAATTAGTGGTTAAAGATTGCGGGGAATTTTGAGAGGAGGGAGTGAGAGGGGTTTCGGTTAGATTGAAGGATACTCGTTTAGGTTTGGGCGTCGGATTTGAAGAAGCCGAAGGAGGCTCATTGGGAATATGAGTTGGAGGAGCAAAGTTGGGGAATATGTTGGTTTTGAGGCTCCAGTTAGAGTCGGATTTGGGAAGGGAATTTGAAACGGGTGTTGGTAACTTATTTCTAGACTTATTTTTGTTTTTATTTTTGGTAGGTTTGTCCGTCCATCTAGATATAATCATATTGCCAAGCTTGAGGTTTTTACCGGCAGAACTTTGAAATAACCATTCATATTTGATCGGGATGTCAAATTTGAAGTTCCGCATGCCTTTATGGTGAGATGGTAGAAACATTTTACATTGACTAATGGTTATACCAAATTTCTTATTGAAGAACTCCGATATCCAAGAAACATCAGCATGCTGGGGAGCGCCTTTGATGAAGAAGGGAATAGTCTTCTGATTCTCTTCACGTAGTTTATTAACTCTCTGTTGCCATTCCGAAGGTGACCACGTAGTTCCAAAATGCTTGATAAGCTTACGTGGGGCAGCGACGGGAGGAGTTGGCGTTGAATCAGCTTGGAGTGTAGGGGCGGTAGAAGAGTTACCATTTTGAGTAGCTGGCGAAATGGGCGGTAATGGTATAACCACTGCTGATGATGTTATGGGTGATGCTATTGTGGTAGTGGTTGTTGTTGTTGCTGTAGTGGTCGATGTTGGTGGTTGAGGAATGATTGAAGTTTGGTAATCTGTGGATTCATGGATTTCCGCAAGTAATGATGTATTGTATACCGAGCTTGTTTGTGGTTGAATGAGCTCTGGTATGAAATCAATCTTGTTTGAGGTCAGTCTAACATTCTCATCTATATCACCCATAACTACGCGGAAAGCAGCGACATCGTTACTTATATCGCTGATTTTGCTTATTATATCAAACAACAGTGGATCGACGAGTTGATGAGGTGCAGCAGTTGGTTTTGATGTGCTTTGTAAATATGTATCCAGGTAAGAGCGAAATGAATTGAGATGATCATCGATCCTTATTAAATGCGGGTTCAGAAGTGAGTTTATATCCGATTTAATATCACTTTTGAGGTTCAAAATTTTAGATTCAAATTCAGCTGGCGACTTTTTAGTTAAATCACTAAGACTTGCCAGCTGCTTGTCTATGTTTTTAAACTTTGTCTTACAGAAAGTGGTGGAAAGATCTATGCTGGAAGATATTTCCTCTACACACTTAAGTAGATCGTCATATTTTGCGAGTTGGGTCACGATTTGTTTGTAAAGCATTTTACAATCGGAGGAATTTTCGTTAACGGTGTCACTAACACATTTTATCGCGAGCATAACATGCGAAAGGGAGATGCCCTTGCACTCATCGCAGAAAAAGAAGAAATTGTTGTTATAGTCACTTAGGTATGTAACTGAGCGCTTACTTAATCCGATGCAGAGAGCATGAAATGATTTACCGCATAAACCATTACATTTCACCCAGTCAGCACTAAGGTCTTGCGATGATAGCACACAATCAGAATTACCGCACTGTTTTGACATATTTAACGTGAGGCGGGTCAGTTCGTTTAATTAGGTAAAGGCGATGACCAAGAAATAGGTGTCTTAATTGGGTCGATTAATGTTTCGCGATCGAAAGGCACAGGGAAAAATTGCAATTATGCAAATAAATAAATTGGAATTAAATTTATTTAAACTCGCGAAGTGGGAGCAAAAGAAAAACGTTCGGTTCGGTTGAAGGTTCAATGACGAATTCACTTCGGCTTCATTCAGTCAGAGTGCAAATTTTGTTATTATTTTGTTCTGAGAAAGTATGGTTGTTGATGCGCTTGTCTTTTACGTTTTTTGCACTTTTTTCAGCTCTATGAACGAAATAATGCTTAAAACTAGAGAATATGTGTACCGTATTCAATGTTGCATAAACTCTTGTCGCGCCCAGCGGAAGCAAATCTAAGCAGAAGGTTTTTTTTTAATTCCCAGCAAGAGAGAAATACATTTTGAAAAAGATTTAGTTATGATTCAGAAACTTAAGAAAGGCCCTGTTCCAACAACAACCATGTACTGAAAATTCTGAGAACGTTAAAAATATTCAAGATTATAAATCAGAAATCTTGAAATTAAAGAAAAAAAAAACATATGATTTGGAAAAGACTATTCGACAAATGTGCAAATCAAATAATGTAAAACAAATAGCTTTAAGACGCAGACTGAAAACATTACAAATAGGAAATTTGTCACACAAATCAAATAAAAAGACTGTTGGAAAACGCAAATGTATTTGCCGGGACGCTTTTAACAAAAAATAAAACCTACTGTTAAAAAGATTTCCCAAAATTATTTTTTTAGAAATGCAGTCTTATATAATTTTATAAGAGAAACTCTTGACTTCCATCTCCCTCACACCACTTGTTTATACAAGTGGATGGAAATAAAAGAATTGTCAACGGGTTTCCATGAAAAAGTTGTAACGAAAATCAAAGAAAAGTTGAATAACTGTCTGATATAAGTAAACCAATGTTTAGTACCTAGTAGTTTTTGACGAAATTTCTATCGAAGAAAACATAACATTATAATAACTTTAAGGACAGAATTGACGGATTTGTTAACTACTGCGATGGAATATTAAATACAAAATACATACCACCGTGTCGGAAAACAAATTCTTAGTTGATATGCTAATTTCTTCATAGTTTCTTTTGCATGGGATTTGCGACAGTGTTTAAAATTAAAAAAATACACAGAAGTTCAATTGTTTTTTGCTTATTTCCAAACATTATTGCAAGTGTTTGAAATAGAAGTTCACCAATCACCAACCTCCAATCTAAAACAGAGATTTTTCTTAGTTCACGTTATCAATTGAAATGTAGTATTTTAATTCTCTTGTTTGTACACATGGCTTAAAAAACAAGAACCATGGAAATAATGAATGACAAAAAATTACAATAACATAACGAATCCAAAAACCCATAGCAGTACATGTACAACGATAATATCGTCAGCACAAGGTCAACACACAAAAAGGAGGTTGAGAAAAACCAAACCCAAAATACATTTTCGTTCGAATCATACAATCCTTATGGACTTGCTTCATGTTGCAGGCACTTCATACCAGGTATTGTATTGTGTATGCTGGTTTTCTCGATTTGTGTATGCTGGTTTTATAATTTTTCTTGAACATGCGTTTGTTCTATCATTCTATATCTGTATATTTCTCTTGTCTGTGATTGTATATAGAGACTATAGTACTGTGGTGAATCAGGCACTTAGTGAACCAGGCACTTAGTGAATCAGACACTTAGGAATTGTGGTGAATCGGGCACTCGGTTTCCCTCCAAGTTCCACTTCCAATTGGAGACTGGAATCTGTCAAGTTAGCTAATTCTAGAACCATCTAGATAAGAGTTGGAATATACATCTGGAATATATCTACTTCTGGAATATTCGCTGATAGGTAGCAGAATATAATATAAGTAGTTAGAAAGTGTAAATAAAATGATTTTATTGGCAAAGTTAAACAGAATAGTGTTTTATCTTTTCGAATCCCAGCCTGAATGTAACATTGGTGTCAGAAGTGGGATAAAACTTACTCTGTGCTAAGTGCCTAAGTGCTATTAAGACTAAAAAAAAAAAAAAGTGAATTTGTGAATTTTGAAATTACAAAATAAAAAGAAAATGGGTCGTTTATTGCTACATCTAAGTGTACCCCAATTAAAAAGTGAACTAGAAAAGCGGAATCTCTCCACAGCTGGAGGAAAAAGTGACCTCATACTTCGTCTGCAGGAAGCTGTCGAATGCGAGGGAGCAGATCCGAAATCCATGCTATTCGACGTGGTAGAAGAACAAGTAAGTACAGGCATTGATATAAGCGCTATGATGGAATTATTTCTCGCTAATATGGAAGAACAGAAGAATTCTATGGAATCTAAGTTCGCAGAACAGAAGAATTCTCTAGAAGAACAGAAGAATTCTCTTGAAGAACAGAAAAATTCCATGGAATAGAGGTTCGCAGAACAAAAGAATTCTCTAGAAGAACAGAAGAATTCTCTAGAACAACAGAAGAATTCTCTAGAACAACAGAAGGATTCTATGGAATTGAAGTTCGAAGCGCAAAAGAATTCTCTCGAAGAACAGAAAAATTCCATTGTCGCCGCACAAAAAGAAGCAGTGGAAGAATTTAAAAATGTTCTCGAAGACAAAATCGACGTAATTGATGAAAAATTAAAGAAACATGATACCAAGTTTAGCGAAATTAATGAAACGCTCCATAAACATGAGAACATAACTAAAGAGCTCGAAACAAACATCGATAACATAGCTAAAGAGCTAGAAAAAGTTAAGAAACAAAAGGTTCGAGAATATTCTGCTGAACGCCCAAGAAGGAAAGAGATGCAATCACCCGTTTTTGATGGTCAAACATCATGGCCAATTTATAAGAGACAGTTTGAAGCAGCTGTAACGACCAATGGATGGGACGACGAGGAAAAGTCGATTGCACTAACGCTCGCATTACGAGGTTCAGCTGCAGAATTGCTTCAAACTATCTCAGAAGAAAAACAACGCAACTACGACGCTCTGGTGAAAGCTATTGAGATGCGATTTGGTGACGACCATATGCAGCAAGTGTATAGAGTGCAACTACGCAGTAGAATTCAGAAGAGGGGAGAAACACTCCAGCAGTTGCAAGCGGATATCGAACGGCTAGCGCATTTATCATATCCCAATGCCGGCGAAGATGTCATCATTGAAATGGCTATTGAAGCTTTTACACAAGCCATGGAAGACAGACAACTGCAGATGGCTCTACGCATGGCTGGAAAGATAACTCTTCCTGAGGCACTGGCAATTGCCTTAACGATGAAAGCTGCTGACCAAGCATCTCAAGGGTTTCACCGTGTAAGAGAAATAACATCCGTTGAATGCTCATACCAGAGAACAGAAGTAGTAGACCACACCAGCAGTTACTGTCTGAAAACAGCGACTGGAGCAACTGCAAAAGTGTATGGTGAGGTACTGTTGACGATAAATCTTGCAGGAATAGTCTTCTCCCATGCATTCTTAGTGGCTGATATATGTGACGAATGCATCATCGGAATCGACTTTATGAAGGCGCATGATGTAGTACTCGACATCGGTATGCAAGTTCTAAGGTATAAGAACATCGAGATTCCAATGGTTTACGGGAACGAGAACGTCGCAGCTCTAAGGACAGTTGTAAGTGAGGAAGAAATATTACCCACATCTCACATCGAACACATCTCGTACAACACCGAATCGACACCGGGGATGCAAGACCAATTCGTCAGCCTCCCAGACGACTACCATTGGCTAAGCAGACGGAGGTTGCAGAAATGGTGTCGACTATGGAAAAAGAGGGACTGATTGAAAGCTCAAAATGTCCATGGGCATCGCCGGTCGTTCTGGTTAAGAGGAAAGACGGAAGTACGAGATTCTGCGTGGACTATCGCCAGCTAAACAATGTCACCAATAAAGACAGCTACCCCCTGCCAAGAATTGACGATATTCTGGACACACTATCCGGAGCCAAATGGTTTTCAACTCTTGATCTGAAGAGAGGCTACTGGCAGGTGCAGATCCATCCAGAAGACCGGGAGAAAATAGCATTCACAGCAGGAAACGGGCTCTGGCAGTTTACAGTAATGCCATTTGGACTGTGCAATGCTCCAGCAACTTTTGAACATCTAATGGAGCGCGTTTTGCTGGGACTCACGTGGAAAACCTGTTTGGTCTACTTGGACGATGTCATCGTGATAGGAAAAACATTTCACGAACATCGAAATAGCCTAAAGGAAGTGTTCCAAAGGCTACGAAGTGCGCAATTAAAACTGAACCCGAAGAAGTGTGCTCTATTTAGACCAGAAGTGAAGTATCTCGGACACATCATCTCTTCCGAAGGAGTCAAGACTGATCCGGAGAAGGTCGATGCAGTGAAAAACTGGCCGGTTCCTAAAGACAAACATCAACTGAGAAGCTTCCTGGGACTTGCGACCTATTATAGACGATTTGTTAAGGACTTTGCCGGGATCGCAAAGAGTTTGCATCAACTGACAGAAAAAGGCAAACAATTCAAATGGTCAGGTGAGTGCGAGAATAGCTTCAAAGAACTTAAGCGACAGTTGTGCGACGCCCCCATATTAGCGTACCCCACCCCTGGCAAAACATTTATTGTGGATGCAGACGCTAGTAATGTGGGAATTGGAGCCGTTCTTTCCCAGGTGTACGATGGCCAAGAGAAGGTAGTTTCGTACTTCAGCAAAGTGCTCTCAAAGCCAGAAAGGAACTACTGTGTTACCAGGCGCGAACTCCTTGCTCTGGTATTGGCAACAAAACATTTCCATAAGTACCTTTATGGGCGGAAATTCATCCTTCGCACAGACCAAGCGTCTTTTAAATGGCTGCTACATTTCAAAAATCCTGAAGGACAAGTCGCGAGGTGGATCGAACGGTTGCAGATGTACGACTATGAAATACAACATCGAAACGGAAGGAAAGAAGAAATCCGGGAGGCTCAAATGGAAGATCCGGATATCGAGCCGATTCTCGCCTGGAAGGAAAACCAGACTGGCAGGAGATATCCAATAGGAGCCCGGAGCTGAAGGCATACTGGGCACTCCCTTCATGTACAAGACGGCATTCTAAAAAGAAGATGCGAAACCTCGGATGGAACGTCTTTCGTAATGCAGCTTGTTTTGCCCAGGTCGAAAGTTATCGAAGTGCTAAAGGAATTGCATGATGGAGTGTCTGGAGGCCACTTGCGAATAAATAAAACACTCGATAAAGTACGGGAACGCTACTACTGGGTCCATGCAAGGGAGGATGTTGAAAATTGGTGCAGGAAATGCGTAACATGTGCGGCCAGCAAAGGCCCGAGAGTGAAAGTCCGAGGCAAGATGCATCAATACAATGCCCCCTTCGAAAGGATAGCAATTGATATTGCGGGACCGTTTCCTGAAACGAACAATGGAAATCGTTACATCCTTGTTGTTATGGACTACTTCAGTAAGTGGCCTGAAGCATTTGCTATCCCTAACCAAGAAGCTAAAACCGTGGTGGAGCAAATTGTATACAACTGGGTAAACATATTCGGTGTACCGATGGAACTGCATTCGGATCAGGGACGAAACTTCGAGTCCAAGAATTTCCAAGGAGTGTGCCAGTTACTCGGGATTCACAAGACAAGGACAACACCCCTTCATCCACAATCAGATGGGATGGTTGAGCGCTTCAATAGAACCCTAAATGAACACCTCACTAAAATCGTTGCCGATGACCAAAGAGATTGGGATAAGCAGATTCTCTTATTTTTATTGGCCTATCGAAATGCAATACATAATACCACAGGGCATACTCCATTTGAAGTCCTCTTTGGTCGAACAGTCCGCCTGCCAAGCGAGTTGATGTTTGGATCCCCATGTGAAGAACCCAAGAATGAGGAAGACTATGTTGCAGACCTCAGGGATGTCATCAGGGACGTGCATCGAGGGACTAGGGAAAAGATTAAGATAGCCAGTGACCGCATGAAAACCAGGTACGATACTAAAACGACAACTACAGGATCAGGAAGGAGATCTGGTATGGCTATATAATCCCCATCGAAGAAAAGGCTTATCACCTAAATTGCAACAAGACTGGGAAGGGCCCTATAAAATCGTGAAGCGCATCAACGACGTTGTCTATCGTATCCAACGAGGAAGAGGCAAGCTGAAAGTCGTTCATGTGGATCGTCTTTATCGCTATAATGGTGAAAATACGAGCGAGCGAGGGACGAACAAGTTTAAGAGGGGGATATTGTGGTGAATCAGGCACTTAGTGAATCAGGCACTTACGAATTGTGGTGAATCGGGCACTCGGTTTCCCTCCAAGTTCCACTTCCAATTGGAGACTGGAATCTGTCAAGTTAATTCTAGAACCATCTAGATAAGAATTGGAATATACATCTGGAATATATCTACTTCTGGAATATTCGCTGATAGGTGGCAGCTCGGATATAAAAGGGGCGCGTTGACAACAGAGATGGACAGTTGATTTTTAACCCGCGATTTTTAAGTTCGAAAGAGTAATCGGTTGTGAGATAAATAAGTGTAAAGTAATACAGTGAATAAAGCGATTGGATTGAAACGTTTAAGAATTGATTTAAGTGATATTGTCGTGGTACTAAATAAGTGAATAAGTAGAAAGTGTAAATAAAGTGATTTTATTGGCAAAGTTAAACAGAATAGTGCTTTATTTTTTCGAATCCCAGCCTGAATGTAACAGTACTATCATCAACACGAAACAAATTTTGACCGCTGCTGACACCAGATAGCGTTGTTGTTGGCTAAGTTTCTTGTCGAACCAAAATATGAGAGGAAAAATCACACTTTTAATTGGTAATTAGTTAACCAAACAGTTGGTGGTGGTGGCTGATGGCGGTGCAAAAATAAAGAGAGACTGCTAAGAACACTGACTGAGATTGTTTGTATTTGGTGAGTTGTGGCTAGATAACAAAAAAGGGACAAAAAACTGCATTTCTTTTCTGTGTTACTCACACAATGAGGTTTTCGTGAATGTGTTTGTGTACCTAGTTTCTGTGAAAAAGAAACGATGAGAAATTTCTGATTTGGAATTTCTGTCGAATGAGAGGCAAATCTAGGTATTTGCACTTATGAAAGAAAAAGATTCTGTTTGCGTTCGTTTATGTGATGAGATGAGGGTTGATCTTTTATTTTGATTTGAAAATTCGTTCTGTCGATATTTGAACGCAAATGGAATTTATTACAATTTGATCTTTTTGTCGTACTTCTGTTAGTTATGAACTCATGACCAACAATTTAATGATATTATTTAAAATAATATCTACAATTAGTTAACCCCAATTGTGGATGTGAATTTCACTTATATGGGAAAGGAGATAAAATTGATGACCTTGATCTACAGGTGGCTTTAGTCGTGCGAATTTTAGGGTGGCTGATTATCTTTCATCGGATTGTTTTTATCCTCCTATATGTAGGGTAGGTAGGTACGTATAAAATGTATTATTTAGTATCTGTTTGGAATTGACATACCTACATAATCAGAGTGCGAGTGATATTCAGAAAAGAAATACCCATGCGTTCGTAGAGAATTAACTGACATCGCTTATAAGTCGCACGATATTGTTTTGAGGTTATTTTATTTACAAAACAAATTGACATAAAAACGTCCGCATGAGGATTTTTCTTTTTTTATATATACTTCTCCCGGGAAAGGCGAACCTATAACGCTTCAACAGCGCCCCGAGATGCTTGCAGATGTATGTTTGCTCTGCACTTAAATATAGGTCAGCGACTTGTCTTCTGTGCACCAACGGTTGTAGATTCCAGAGACAATACTGAGACCCCCAACTTCGGCCGATTTTCCGTTACTTGCCTACAAGCTATATTTCTATGGGTTTTTTTTTTTTTTTTTGCGATGGAAGGTGGAAACCTTGCATGAGGCACCAATGATCCGACGTTCATTGGTAGTGCCGGATTCTTACCGGCTTAAACCACCTCCCTTCCTGAACAGACCGATGTTTGTCCCCCGCGGAACCGCCGTAAGGCATTACTTCGCGGGGGTCGGTATAAAGCCATATTAGATCACTCTATTATTTGAGCTATTCACTTTTCGTTGGCGCTCTAAACGCCTCAGATCGCTGAGTATTCGCACGGCCACGTTGCTTACAATAGTCTAATTTTCGTCTTTAAGCAACATGTAATTTACGATGTTATCGGGAGTGGGCCATTCCCCAAATTGATGCCGTAAGGCAATCCTCTCGGTTTCGTACCGTGGGCAATGAAAGAACACGTGTTCCGCATTTTCAGAAACGGTCTCGCAATGTGGACAGTTTGGGATGGTTTCATGGCCGCGTTTAAAGAGATATTCCCTGTAACAGCCATGACCCGTCAAAAACTGGGTCAGATAGAAATTTGTTTCGCCATGAGTTCGATTAATCCATGCATCAATCACTGGTATAAGACGATGTGTCCATCTTCCCTTCAACGATTCGTTCCATTGTTGTTGCCAGGTTGCGATACTGGGATTTCTTTCGTACCTTCTTTTATCGTCGTCTACCCGGCCATTTCGAACTCGCTCGGTTCTTAGCGTTTTCTTTTCTTCAGCGAGTAAATCGATGGGTAGCATTGAAGATACGACGAGTATAGCATCGTTTGAAACAGTTCTGAATGCACAGGCAACTCTTAGTGCGCTAAGACGGTAGACGGATTTAGTTCCGCGTACATAAGACTTAACTTTTGTAGCACTTGACCATATTTCGGCTGCGTACATGAGAGTTGAGCCGACAGCTCCTGCAAGAAGTAGTCTCTTATTCTGTTTCGGGCCTCCGATGTTACTCATCAACCTCGAAAGTGCACTAACAGTTTTTGCAGACTTTTCGCATACATGCTCTAGAACTAGATGATATTTGAAGCTTAGACGAGCATCAATAACCACTCCTAGGTATTTAATGAATGGTTGAGAAACTACTTCATGCCCTCCCACGCTAAACGTTATCGTTTCTCGAACTTTCCTACTCGTAATAAGCACTGCCTCCGTTTTATGATCTGCGAGTTGCAAACCGGCATTAGCTAGCCAACTACGTACAGATGCAACTGTCTCGTTGCAGTGTAGTTCGACCTCTTCTATAGTTTTTGCCACAATCACCACGGCAATGTCATCTGCAAACCCGATGATTGACGCTTCTCTTGGAATCGGTAGACGCAGAATTTCGTCATACATAACGTTCCACAGCAAGGGACCTAGGACCGATCCTTGTGGAACGCCGCCAGTTACTTCATACTCTTTTATTCCCTCATCAGAATCATAGAACAGGACTCTATTCGCAAAATAGCTCTTTACCATTTTACGGAGATATTCTGGTATTTCAATCCGGTAAAGACAGCTCATGATACGTTCCCAATTTGCTGAATTAAAAGCGTTTTTTACGTCCAGGGTTATAACGGCGCAGTATTTTTTGGTGCCTCCTTTCCAACGCCTGCCCTCTATAGCGGCTTGGGCTCTCGTTATTACCGCATTGATTGCGTCTACGGTAGATCTTGATTTACGAAAACCGTATTGGTGGTCCGAGAGGCCTCCGGCCGTTTCAATTGCTGGCTGGAGCCTATTGTAAATGATCCGCTCAAGAATTTTACCAATTGTGTCCAATAAACAGATAGGGCGATAAGAGGATGGCTCGTTTGTATTCCCCTTTCCTTTCGGCAGTAGGACAAGTCTTTGACGCTTCCAAGGCTCAGGAAAGACGCCCTCCTGGAGACACGCATTGAACATTTCGGAGAATAAGTCGGGCCTTGCTTTGATTGCGATTTTTAGCGCTCTATTTGGGATGCCATCCATTCCCGGAGCCTTCTTATCGCGTACCTTCTTACATGCTTCGAATAATTCTTCGTGTGTAATGATGGGTATAGGCCCTATCTCGTGAACACTTGGAATGCCCAGCCCACTATTTTCTTGGTGGGGAAATAGAGTTTCAACTATTTGCCGCAACAATACTGGGCACGTTGGCGATTGCATACGTGGACCTTTTAGCCTCATCGATACGATTTTGTAAGCTTTACCCCAGACGTCTTTATTAAGTTCTTCGCAAAGGTTCTTAAAACAGAGACGCTTACTGGACTTAATTGCTTTTTTAAAACGGGTTCTTGCTTCTCGATGTGCGTTGCGTGCGAGTTGCAATTGGTGGTCATCGGCGGATCTACTCCGGGAGCGCTGGTAAATTCTTCGCGTTCGGTGACACACTGATCTCAGTTCCGCGATTTCGGGTGTCCACCAATATACTGGAGGTCGGTGCTTTCCTGTTCCCAACCTGGACATTGATGCATTACACGCGTTGACTACTAGCCGTGATACTTGTGTTACGAATTCCCCTGCATTTCTGGCTTCTATGATAGCTTCACTGACGACGAAGCTTAGAAGATCTTCATCTAGCGTCTTAATATTCCATTTAGATCGCTTCAGAATCGTTCGGTTTGTACGATTTCTTGCCCCGGTACTGGCGTTGAATAAAATAGCGTTATGGTCACTATGCGTGTATTGGTCGCTCACGCGCCAGTTAATATCTCGTAGCAGACTGCTGCTTGCAAAGGTAATATCGATGATAGATCCCGATCTAGCTGTACTAAACGTGTTTGTACTTCCATTGTTAGCTAAAACAATATCTAAACAAGAGAAAGCTTCTAGTAGAGTAGTCCCTCTACGATTTGTATACGAACTGCCCCATTCCGAGGCCCATGCGTTAAAATCACCTGCGATTATAACGGGACTTTTTCCCGTAGCGTCCGCAACTATTCTATCTAAAACCGTCTCAAAATTTTCGATAGTGACGCTAGGTGGAATATAGCAGCTATATACATAAATACCTTTTATCTTAGCCCATATAAAGAAGTGCTCAGGCACCTCCAAATATTCCTCAATTGAGGCATCTCCGCAAGCCCAAATTGCAGACGTTCCCGTCGTGTCGGTAACCCAGTTATTTCCAGATAGGTTCCTATATTGCTCGCAGAGAATGGCTACATCAATCTTCCGTTCACGAACAGTTTGTTGTAGGAGTTCTTGGGCCGCTTCACAGTGGTTAAGATTTAGCTGTAAAATATTCATATTTTTTTTGTTATACTATCTACCGCTTTTTTGTATTCGGGACATCTCCTGCTACCGGTTATATGTCCAGATTCAGCATTATTTGCTACACAAAGCAAGCATTTTGGTCTGGCCTTGCAGTCCTTGAGTTTATGGCCGTTTTCTCCGCACCTTATGCACAGTTCCGTTCGGTCGTTAGGGCTTTTGCATGCTCTCGCGAAGTGTCCGAATTCGAGGCATCTAAAGCAACGCTTAAGTACAGTCTTTTCCCGTATTCGGCAATAAACCCAACCAATCCGCACCTTTCCTGATTGAAGCAGCCTGTTCGCGATTTCCGCAGGTAGACTTAAAGTGGCTGTTTGCGTTCCACCATAGGCTTTTCTAACGTTTTTGATCATCGCGACTTTGAATTCGAAATTCATTTGATCTGTTAAGGCTGTACAGATCTCTTCCCTCGACGTTACTTCGTCTATGTCTTTGCATTCAAGTAAGACCTCTTGTGCAAGGGACCAAACGTTACCGTTTTCTCCCAGTGCTTCCTTAATTTTGTCCTTATACACTGCAGTAGTAGGATTTTCCGCTTTGTTCAATGACAGTAAGAGGTCTCCGCTTGCAGTTTTACGGATTCGACTTACGTTTGTCCCTACTTCCTTAAGTGTAGGATCCGCCTTCAATTTCCGGAGTAACTCGGCGTACGATAGTTCGCCGGTCTTTCTAATAACTATTGCATCCGGACGTAGTGTTTTTTTAGCGTCTGCCGCGCGCTTCTTTTTGGTAACCGTCACCCATTCTTGCGCCGTTTTAGCTTCAGGGTTTGATGCCGGTTTTGCGGTATTCTTCTTGTTTGATTGTTTTGGCTGATTTGATACCGGTTTTGAAGTACTCTTCTTGTTTGATTGATTTAGCTGATCTGAGTCTCTTTTGGATGGTCCGCTTGTATTTTTCGGCGAGTTGGTTCGAGTCTTTTTTGGAGCAGGAGCCTTAGATGGTTGCTCTTTGGATCGAATACCGTTTCCATCCTCATCCCTGTTTCTTTTGAAAGACCGGTCAGACGATTTGTTTTTGTCCATCGCCGGGATTTCTTTAAACATCGCTTCTCGGCCCGTGTTTATTTCTATCGGGATTACATCCGTTTGCGAGGATGTTGTTGCTTGTGTTTTTTCCGCATTACGGCAGAGGATCTTTATCTGTTCACGGAGATCAGATATTTCTTTCCGTAAATCGGCGACCTCGGATTCTGCTTCCCGGAAAACGGACTTTATAAGTGTACCCATCTTCTTAATTTCTCCATGAACGTTGTGCTTGTCCCTGTAAAAATCAATTAGACCATCAATTCTTACACCAAGCTGCAGCATTTTGGTATTCTCGTGTTTTTCACTGCTGTTCTGTGTGCCGTGAGCAATGACAATGGCTCTTGTCGTGTCGGTTATTGCCGATGACGTCGACTCCGAATGGGAACGCGTGTTTTCTCTTAAGAGAGTCGCTTTAGTTGGCGAACGGGCAAATCGAGTGCTTTTCCTAAAAGGGTCGACAACCGTATCCACACCGTTGAGCTCTTTCCTTGTAGCATTACTGGCTACAGCATCCAAGTTTGCCAATACTGTAGCAGGTGCATTAGCACTATTATTTTCCATTATTATTTTGCAGTCGTTGTATCTCGACGACTTTGAGCCTGCTTTCGCACTCTCCGCCGCCGGTACTGGGGATCCGACTCCCTGCACCGTAACTTTATTCCTTTTGTTCTCCTCCATATTAGATTTTTTTAGAGTATTTCTATGGGGTGGTACACGCTAAGTGCGTTAGTATTGTTACATAGAAATTCGTATTGACAAATGTCACGTAACTTCACTCACCAACACACTCGCACCTTGCGTGTCCCACTTCCGCTGTCGGCAAAGTTGCTGCCAGCGTTCATAGAATTTTGTCCGTTAAATTTGAAATTATTCGTTACGTGTAAATAGTATTTTATTTTAGGAATAAGTACACTTTTGGTGAAAATATTTATGAAAAATGAATACTGCAGAATGGTTGTAGGAAAATAAAAACATTTTGAGCAATTTTTCTTCAGTTATTTAAGAAAAATGTACACATGAAATCGAAGTTAATGATATTCAAAAGCGGAAAATACTCAACAATATTTGTCCTAATATGTTTCTAGTATATAAAAAAATATCTCATTTTGATCGCATTATTAACTAAACAAATTATATTAATCGTATTTTAAAAATGTATAATAACCAACCAATAGCATTCAGTTATCTTAAAATGTGGTATTCTCGAACTCTACCACATTCCCCCATGGTTGGTAGCGGTTGGCAGCATAGAATTTATATTTTTTGTATGTTTTTACATGTCACACGGATTCTGAATAGACATAACACCGATAGGAAAACAAAATGGCGAATTTGAAAAAAAAAACTGAGGGGGCCAGCGGCAAGAGGATTGTGAGTTGGGGGTCTCAGTATTGTCTCTGGTAGATTCGATGTGAGTGTAGGGTCTCCAATGAGTCGAACTGCTCGTCTCTGTATGCTATCAAGCAGGTTAAGTGAATGTTTTGGGGCCGAGCTCCATATATGGGAACAATATTCCAAGACTGGTCTAACCTGTGCTTTGTAGAGAAGGAGAAGTTGCTTGGGGCTAAAGTTCCTCTTTGCTCTAAATAGGTAGCTCAACTTTGCGGACGCCGATTTTGCGATATAGGATATGTGATTCTGCCATGTGATTCCTGAATTGACTGTGACTCCTAGAAGGTGCATTGAGTCCTTGTGATGGATTGGATGGTCATCCATTTCGAACTGAGGAACTGTTGATGCATTTTTTGTGGAAAATGTTGTGAGCTGTGTCTTGCTTGCATTAAATATAACCAAGTTGTCCTTTCCCCACTTCAAGATTTTGTCCAGATCATCATTTAGAGAATTAATTTGGTCACATCTCTGACTGTGTGATGTAGCCGTATTCACAGGCCCACTGTTCGAGATGGAGGATATAAGAGTGCTGTCATCCGCAAAGCTGTAGATATTATTATTTGTCGATCCAAGCAAATCGTGGATGTGGAGAAGAAATAGAGTTGGAGAAAGAATAGATCCTTGGGGCACTCCTGCATTTATAGCAAACGAATTGGATGATACACCATCTACAACAACTTGGATCGATCTTCCTAGAAGAAAATTTTGCATCCATCCGCAGAGTTGTTGTGGTAATCCGTAAGATGCTAACTTGCCTAATAGGGCTCTATGCCAGACTCGGTCAAATGCCTTTGATATGTCCAAGGCTACGGCTCTGGATTCGCCGTGTTGTTCAATTGATTGTGTCCATAAGTGCGTTACGTAGCTTAACAGGTCACCAGTGGAACGACGGCTCCGAAATCCGTATTGCCTGTCGCTTATTAATCGATGGCCTTCTAGATATTTGATTATTTCGACATTTATTGCCTTTTCCATTACTTTAGAGAGCATTGAAAGTAACGCTATTGGACGATAGTTTTGTGGCAGACATTTCTTCCCTTTCTTTTGAATAGGTTGAATGCGAGCGGTCTTCCAGCAAGAAGGAAACGTCTTCTGGGAGGACGACATGCTAAACAGCTTACAGAGTACAGGTGCAAGTTCTGGTGCACAGTTCTTGAGTACTATAGCCGGGATTCCATCGGGTCCCGTTGCCTTATTGCAATCTACCTAACTTAAAAAAGACGACGAATCGTTATTACAACCGGTACCTATAAGCTTTTCAGAATAAAATTTGATACTTATTGATCACTTTTTACGTTCGTTTGGTAGGTACAAACAAAGCAATCTTTTCAGATTTCAGAGCACTTTTGCGAATCTAGATTTTTCTCAGATTTGCTTCAGATTTATTTTATCAATAAAAGTGCGTTTGAATTTGACAGCTGGTGGAGTTTGTTAACGTTTTCGAAATGTTTTTCTACTTTTTTGGTATGCATAAATATTTAGAGATCAATCGGGACGCAAATTTCGAAGATTTTAATACCTATAAAACTTAGTCAGTGAATGGGAAACGCGTAGAAAAGTATCTAAGGATAGATATACTCGAATCGCACGAATGTCAACACAAAATTAGACACACGAAGTCTGAGAGCGAATCTAAAAAATCCCGATCAAATACCACATAAGGAGAAACGATTTTTTAACGCAGAAACAGAATTGTAGGTACCTAGTTGTCTTCATTTTTTGCAAAATGTAAAGCAGCTCGGAAGAAGAATTAATATTTGTATTTGATGTAAATAAATAAATATGGATATAAATTGCGCAAATGAGTCTTAAAAACCCTTTTTAGTTTAAGTACTTATTTTGGTATTTTTTTCTTTTTTTAATTTTCGAACTGGGTAATAATTCTTGTCTCGTATTATTTTTTAAAAATTCTATAATATAACACACGAAGAAAATAAGTAGGTATGACAAATACAAGTAAATTTCTTCGTGCACACGAAAACGTTTGAACGTTTCGCCTTTCAGAATCTGACACCAGGTTTTTATGCATTCCAACTATTACCGAATCATTGAATTATTCGAAAAATAAGACTGTCAATGTCAAGCGTTTTCATAACTTCTCATTGAATGTGGTTCGATGTCTATCCAAATGCATATAGAAAAACCTAAGTAAGAGTCTCAATGATACATATTGTGGTGAATCAGGCACTTAGGAATTGTGGTGAATCAGGCACTTGGAAACCCTCCAAGTTTCACTTCCAATTGGAGACTGGAATCTGTCAAGTAAATTCTGTCTGTCAAGTTAATTCTAGAACCATCTAGAGAAGAATTGGAATATACTTCTGGAATGTACTTCGGGAATATTCGCTGATAGGTGGCAGAGCGGATATAAAAGGGGCGCGTTAAGAACAGAGATGTACAGTTGATTTTTAACTTGTGATTGATAAAGTTCGAAAGAGTAATCGGTTGCGAAATAAATAAGTGTAAAGTAATACAGTGATTAAAGCGATTGGATTGAAACGTTTAAGAATTGATTTAAGTGATATTGTTTTGGTACTTAATAAGTGAATAACTAGAAATTGTCAATAAAGTGATTTTTTTTTAGAAAAGTTGAATAGTTGAGAATAGTGCTTTATTTTTTCGAATCCCAGCCTGAATGTAACATTGGTGTCAGGAGTGGAATAAAACTTATTCTGTGCTAAGTGTCTAAGTGCTATTAAGACTAAGGTAAAAAAAAAGGGAATTTGTGAATTTTGAAATTACAAAAGACAAACAAAATGGGTCGTTTATTGCTACATCTAAGTACACCCCAATTAAAAAGTGAACTAGAAAAGCGGAATCTCTCCACAGCTGGAGGGAAAAGTGACCTCATACTCCGTCTGTAGGAAGCTGTCGAGTTCGAGGGAGCAGATCCGAAATCCATGCTATTCGACGTGGTAGAAGAACAAGTAAGTACACGCGTTGATATAAGCGCTACGATGGAATTACTTCTTGCCAAAATGGACGAACAGAAGGATTCTCTCGAAGCACAAAAGAATTCTCTCGAAGAACAGAAGAATGCTATGGAATTGAAGTTCGCAGAATAGAAAAATTCCATTGTCATCGCACAAAAAGATGCAGTGGAAGAATTTATGAATATTCTCGAAGTAAAAATTGACGCAATTGATGAAAAATTAAACCAGCATTTTTTTTTGTATTTCCCAGATTTATTTACACCTGTCCTAGGACACTTAGTAATTTTTTTAACAATGGATACAATGGGATGTAAATTCAGTCTTTAGACCAAGGGTGGGTCCTAATACACTCTCTTGGGGAACGCCTGCGTCAATTTCTCGTAGATTAGAGAATTCGTCGTTGAAGTGTATATAGAAGTGCCGATCGCAAAGGTAACTTCTAATGAGTTGGTAGTATTCAGGTAACATTTTCCTGAGTTTACATAGGAGTCCCTTGTGCCATACACTATCGAAAGCTTTGGCAACGTCAAGGTATACTGCGACACAACATTTTTGCTCGTTCAAGTCGTTTAGTATTTTGTTTGTCACTCGATGTACCTGTTGAATAGTGGAGTGCTTCTGCCGAAATCCAAATTGATGATCCGGGATAAGGTGTTTTTGTTTTAGTGATATGTCAATACGGTCAGATAGCAGTTTTTCGAATGTCTTGGAGATGATCGGAAGAAGACTAATTGGTCTATATGATGAGGGTTTGGTTATGTCTTTTCCTGGTTTGGGGATAGCAATTATTTTCGAGACTTTCCATACTTTTGGGTAGTAGTTTAGTCTTATGATTGAGTTGAAAACATTTCTGAGATAAATTATTGCTTTGTCAGGTAATTGTTTCAATATTTGTCCTGAGATTAAATCGTATCCGAGAGATTTGTTGCCTTTTAATCTGTTTAGTAGGTAATGTTTTATTTCTTTCGTGTGGATTTTCTTTATTGTCTTATTCGTTGTTATGCTGTTGTCTGGGAGAGGTATTTTTTGAGCATCGTAGGCATTAGTAAAAGTTGTTTTAAAATAGTCTGCTAATGTTTTTGCTTTGTCAGTGTTTGTTCTAGACCACGTTCCGTCATTAATCAACAAAGGCGGCTGGTGGGTTATTCCTTTTTTAAGTTTTTTGTTTAGCTTCCAGAGTGAATAGTTTGTAGCTTGGGTTGCCGTAAGTTTTGTCAGGAATGTGTTGATGCGTTGGTTATTAATTGTTGTTAAAAGGTCTTTGAGGTCTTTAACAGATTTATTGTAATTTGATTTGTCAAGAGGTGATCTGCTGCATTGCCAAGCCTTACGTAGCTTTCGTTTTTCTTTGATTTTTTGTCGAATTAGCTTCGGGGTATAGGTAGATGATGCGTTTTGAATAATTTCAGGTGTTGCTTTGGTTGCTGCTAGGTGTATTAAGTCATTGAAGTAAATTATAGAGCTTTCAAGGTCTTTATGTGATTTGAGAGGAATCTTTACGTCCATGCTTTCGTCAATTACTTTCCGGAAAGTGTCCCAGTCGGGTTTGTAGTTGATTAGAGAAGGATTTGGGCCTCGAACTTTAATGTTAGCGGAGTATTCAACTATAATAGGTGAGTGGTCAGATGAAAGGTCAAGGCAAGATTTTAATGTAATCTGATTATGGTTAATGTCCTTAGTGATACAGAAGTCTATGAGGTCTGGTTTTTTCTTGATGTCAGTAGGCCAGTAGGTGGGCTCTCCAGTGGATATGTATTTGCAGTTGTTTTTGGTTAAAGCTTCCATAAGATTTTTCCCTTTTTTGTTGGTTAGTCTAGATCCCCAGTCTGTATTTTTAGCGTTGAAGTCACCTCCCGCAATAAATCGTGGCCCTATTGTTTTAATGTAGTCTGAATATTGGAGTGTACTTATTGTGTGTTTATGTGGACAGTATAACGCAGATAATATTAATGGTCCATACTTGTCCTCTATTTGAAGTGACATAGCTTGTAGGTGTTCTTTTTCGAATTTCTACAGTACTTCGTGCTTGATTTTTTCTCGTATTATTATTGCTGCACCACCGTGAGCTCGTCCACTAGGGTGTTAGCATTATATGTGCGGTATTTAGGAATTTGTATATGACTTTTATTTGTGAAATGGGTCTCTGATATTAAGAGTAAGTCAATAGAGTTGTCGATTATGAATTTCTTTAGCTCCAGAGCGTGTTGGCTAAGTCCATTTGCATTCCATACTAGCATTTTCAGTTCGGTATTATTGTCCATTTATTTTAGTAATAAGTAATGTTAAGATGTTCATCATATTAGACATTTGTGTTATAAGCTGTTTCATCATGTCTCTAATTTCAGATAGGTCATCAGGTTTGGTTTCTTTTTGCAGATTTTGTATTTCGAGGTTTGTTTTTTTCATTGCGTCTGTGAATGGTGTCGAGGGGTTTATATTGGTTGGAACATGATTTTGGGTTAGTGCGTCTTTATTTTTCGTATTCTTTAGGTGTCTGCGAACGTTATCGAAGGGTTAGTTCTGGTTGGGTTTGGGTTTTGGACTAGTGTCTCTGTAAGTGTTTGTTTGTCTCCGATGTTTTTTGCTCGAAGGGAAGGGAATCTTTGCATCTTCAGGGCTTTGTAAATTTCACAGCCTTTGTAATTGGCTGTGTGGGTGGCTAAGGTTTCCGAAAGAAAGTTGACTGACCAAGGGAGAGATGCCATTGCCGCTCGCCTTGAGTTGGTCACATCCCAGGAGATTCGTTGCAGACCCAGTCAGGAATACGTTCCGAGCTGAGTATGCACCGGGTTCCGGAAGGAAATCAGGGGAATATTTCCCAAGACCGTCATACGTGGTGAAGAATCACATCCTGCACGAGGTGCCACTGCTTTCGACTAAATATGACGGATCTAGAGCGGAATAGCTCGATAAAAACCAGTAATCCTTTTCTGTATACAGGGGGTGAGTACAGAACGACATCTTCTTCCCCCTTACTCGTGGGTCCAAAATAGACAAAAATAATAAAAAACAAAACAAAGTGACTGGTGTAAGCGAATCGGGCACCAAACACTTCGAAACCACCGATTCCCAGACGAACATGACGGAGGAGGAAGAGAACGTCTTACTCCAGGAACCGTCACCCTACAGAGCAATTTCGGTTGGGGGAAGCGAGGGGACGGTTGATCTCAACCTTGAGAAACTTTTTCTCAAGGATGGGGACAATCGCTCCATCGCCAGCTCATCCAAATTTTCCATATCGTCAACTATGTCAATTAGGAAAAAAGTCCAAAATTGCAAGATGACGATTAAAACACTGCAGAAAAAACACCGACTAGAGGACAGGGAAAAACAGAGGCTCCAAAACGCTCCCGACTTTCTGGAGAGTCAGGCTTTGGAGTGTGATGAGCCTTGTGCTAGCACTCCACCAAGACTGACTTCCCCGAAGTCTCGAGCGAGGGTGTTCAGATGCGACCACCAATGCCTGTGATATGCCATAGCCAATCGGGGCACGGGTCTGTGGTATCTGACCCCGCAAAGGAAGCGGACAAAGCGGACAAAATTGTTTCACCGGGAGAGGCTGACTCGACACTTGACAGTATACGTACTGTTGTTGAAAAGCAAGGCAAACCAAAGTACAGCGAATGTTTGGTCCAAACCGAAGCCTCAGCTGCTACTAAGGCAAGCCTTGCGAACAACAGTGTGCAGTCCGGAACGACGATCAGCACTGACCCCCTAAGACAGCGCAGGAATTCACGCCGACTGCTTAGCAGACTTAGGAGCCGAGACCCTAACTCCTTTACGGAAAGGGAAAGGGCCAAAATAGAAAGGGCTCGGATGACTATCAAGTCTACTGAGACCGAGTGGCGCAGCAGCCTAGATAGGAGGCAGAACCAAGCAGGTAGAGGGAAACTGACAGGACCAAGGGAGGAATGCCAATTGCAGCCCGCCTTGAGTAGGTCAAGACCCGGAAAACTAAGTGCCAACCCAGTCAAGGATTCGTCCAAAGCTGAGCAGACACCTAGTTACTCCAAAATGGTTCTGCCAGACAAGAGCGTAGGGCCTAGGAAAATCAGGGAGCGGGCCTCTGGAGGAGCTGGTATGAGACCGACAGCAGCGAGGGCGAGATGCCAATTGCCTCTCATCTCGATTGCTGCCGATCCTAAACGCCCAGTAGCTTTCTCAGGTAAGGATGCATCCAAATCTGAGGAGGCTCCAGGATGCTCTAAAAGAGGTCGGCATGGCGACACACTCTCCCCGGGGATAGGTAGGGAAGCAAAAAAGCGGAAAACCGCAGAAAAGGTCAAGGAAAGACTCCGTGTCGCAATCGTCGACTATGGAAATCCAGAGCGGAGGCTATCCGAAGACCAATGGAAACTGAAAGAACTTAGAAACCTGGACGGTGTCAATGACGCTATCCTGAAGGCAGATGGCGTGGTTCCATTTTTTGGACAGCTGACTACCTTCAAAGGATTTAAGATAATGGAATGCGACAATAAAGACACTTTGGAATGGTTAAAGAACTTCGTCGCCAACACAGATGCACCTTGGGACAATGCGAACATGCGCGTCGTTGATCGAAAAGAAGTTCTTAACCTCACCAGACCAAAGGGCCTAATACACGTACAAGGACCTTATTTACCCGCGGACAGGATCGAACGCAACCTGCAATTCCTTAACCCGGAATTACAAAGCAGGGAATGGAAAGTCCTCGAAACGGGTGAGCACACCGACAATGGCATGGATGTTACCATACTACTAAGCCATAAATCGCTGCCGCTGCTACGCAAGCATAACTTCAAGGTTCGCGTAGGCATAACGCGATGCAAACTGAGGTTGCTGGCGGCAACAAAACATAAAGATGGGGGAGAAGCTGGCTGCAATGAAGTTAATTCAAATTAACCTTCATCACTGCAAGGCGGCCAGCGCCAACCTCGTTCATATTATGAAGAACAACAATATTGACATCGCCCTCATACAAGAACCTTGGATTGTCCGGGGTAAGATTAGTGGGCTGAACTCAAATGACTTGCGTGTGTACTGCAATACACCAAACAATGGTAAGACAAGAACTTGTATCCTCGCTAGGAAACAGATAAAACTTTTTCTTTTATCTAGCCACAGCGACATACACCAAACAGTGGTAAATCTGGAAAGGGAAGGAAAACGCACGCTGACACTGGCGGCAGCTTACATGCCATCCGACTCTTCAGACAATCCACCGCCTGAGCTAACCAAAACACTGGTTAAGAAAGCAGAGTGTGAGAATTGGGATGTCATTTTAGGATGTGACGCCAACTCCCATCACACACTTTGGGGGAGTACTGACACCAATATTCGAGGTGAGTCTCTTTTAGAATTTATTGTAGAGAATAATTTGTTGATAGCCAATATTGGCAACGAACCAACTTTCATAACTAGGAATAGGCGTGAGGTACCTACTAGATATCACACTTTATAGTAACTCACAAACTCTCACTGTGCGAGATTGGAAAGTGTCGTCGGAACCATCCTTCTCAGACCACAGAATTATAGAATTCCTTATCAATGAAAAAGTAGAACCAATAGGCAAATGCAGGAATCCCAGGATGACCAACTGGGAAACATTCTTCATAGAGGTAGAGAAGAATAACCGGAAACTGCAACGCCACACAATAAATACACCTAAAGAAATCGATGCTTTACAGAAATTTTAAACAAAACTCTGAAAGATGCATATGAGAAAGCCTGTCCGTTGCGAACAATAAAGAACAGGAAGTCTCCACCATGGTGGACGAAAGATCTCCTAGAGATCAGGAGGAAAACTAGAGCTCTTTTCAATACAGCGAAGGCCACAAATTCTCAGACAGATTGGGATATATATAAAGATGGTCAGCGGAAATTCAAAAGCGCAATAGCAAGTGCTAAACGCACAACCTGGCGAACGTTCTGTAGTAGTATTGAAAACACCACAGAATCAGCCAGACTTAGAAAAACTTTATCAAAAGAACACACGGTCCCAGGATATCTCAAAAACGATGATGGGACGTGGACAGTCCTGTGAGGAGACCCTTAGTCTCCTATTGCGAACTCACTTTCCAGGATGTGACCCAAGTCAAAATAACACTCAGAATACGCATAATGCCTCAACAACTGTAACGACAGTTCCAGAAGGAATTATAACAGAGGACAAAATAAACTGGGCAATTGAGACCTTCTCATTCTTCAAATCCCCTGGAGTCGATGGGATATTTCCGATTATGCTCCAGAAGGCAAGGACCATCGTCACTCCGGTTCTTTAAAGGATTTTCATGCGCAGTTTGGAATTAAGCTATATTCCGAAAGCTTGGCGGGAAGTGAGGGTTGTCTTCATCCCAAAAGCAGGGAAAGCTAGCCAAACCACTGCCAAGGATTTTAGACCTATAAGTCTAACATCCTTTATTTTGAAAACCTTTGAAAAATTGATAAACGTCTTTATACGCAGTCGGATAGATAGCAATGTAATCTCCACTACACAACATGCTTACATAAAGGGCAAAGGAGTAGAAACAGCACTACACGAAGTCGTTGGCGTTATAGAGAAGTCATTAAAAGACAAAGAATATACACTAGCCGCATTTCTAGACATTGAAGGGGCGTTTAACAATGTCAAAACATGCGCGGTGAAAAGGGCATTACAAAATTCCAACGTTGAACAATCACTCATTAAAGTGATCATGAATCTACTCAATGAAAGGAATATCAATGCAAAATTAGGTGACACTGACCTAAGAGTAACTGCCTCAAGAGGTACACCGCAAGGAGGGGTCATTTCCCCATTACTCTGGGTCCTTGTCAGTAACGAAATACTAATGAAACTTGGAAACAGTGGGGTCAAAGTAGTTGCATACGCAGACGATGTATTTAGTATTGTTTGCGACAGGCAAATTCTCATCGACCATAAGCGAACTGTTGGAGAACTCACTACGTACACTCAACTTGTGGACAAAACAATGTGGTCTAGGAATCAATCCCCAAAAAACCGAACTTATGCTATTCACAAATAAAAGGAACATACCGCAATTCGAGCCACCAGCTATTGAGGGAACTCCCCTAAGAGTGGCAGAAAATGCGAAATATCTGGGAATAATTCTAGATAGGAAACTAAATTGGAAACCAAACATCAAGGAAAGAGTAAAGAAAGCAGCAAATGCATTCTATGCATGCAGCCGTATCTTCGGCAGAAAGTGGGGACCAAACTCTAGAGTAATTCTGTGGATGTACACGGCTATAGTTTGACCGATACTCACATATGCCAACTTAGTCTGGTGGCAAGCCGCGGACAAGGTAACCAATCTGAAAGAAATGACAAAAATACAAAGATTAGCATGTATAGGAACAACCAGTGCAATCAGAACGACACCAACCGCTGGGTTGGAGGCCATTCTTCACAGCTTCACAGCTTCAAATGCCAACTCAACAAAGGAATGCCTTTTCGTAGATCGACTAACAGATTCAAGTCTTTGTCAAGTCAGCGGAGTTGCAAATTACATGGATAGGCAACTTGATCTTATTTTTTCAACAGATCCTATTAATTCCTCTGTCTCGCTTTGTCCCCTATCTCTATCCACTATTGACAATTTCCACCCCCCGCTTCTTCTTTCATTTTTTCACAACTCTCCACTTCAATCCACTCCTTCTGTTGATCTCACTTCTTACGACTTTGTTACGTATTCACACCTGTTTCCTCGGAAGAGGGAAGAGTGCAAAGCGGAGAGTGAAACGAAATAAAAAGACTGTATATTTTTTTTATTCTATAGAGCCCGCTGTCTTCAGCTTGGCTGCGACTCTAAGATTTTATTATTCTATATTATTTCATTATTTACTTGATAAATCGCTAGTTAATTTGGTCCGCCGTCTTTAGCGTCGCTGCAACCAAGGTTAACTATTTAGATTCAACTCTGTTTCAACTCTGCCTTTTCCTGGTCACAGTCCTCGCCTTTTATACTATTATTCCTCATGACCCATCTCCTATCTTCCCCCTCCACGCATCATGATTTCCTTACCAATTACCATATGTGCATACGCGCTATTTTAGGTATTGCTTAATTGTTTTCCGTTCTCATTAAAAATACCCAAATGACATCTTGGGGGTCATTTGCCTTACGCTGGTGTCAAGTGTCATCCATTCATAAATTATTATTATTCCCTGATACCACAACGTAGTATTCCCTCAATATGCAACCAATGCAGTTTTGCCATATGTCGGCGTGCCGCTGTGCAATCGGATCGGATTTGGGTTACGTGTGTATCGTTATGGGTAGGTATGCACTTGACTCATTGCGCTTGGGTGGCGTTTGAGTAAATGGAAAAACAAATGAAAACAAAGCAAATGACCTATTAATAGCCGTGCGCTTCGGTAATGTATTTGGTGTATGGAATGGATTGCCAGTGAGAAGGTGATGATTAGGGTAGGTCATGAGTAGGGTATGGTTGTGCGGATCACAACATCCCACCCTCCTTAGAAAAAGAAAATTCTTACCTGAAGGGTTAGAATTTTCTGCAAGTAGGCTTGGATGTGACGAGGAAAGAACTTACAATAATTTAGCAAACTAAGAAAAAGGTTTTTTTTTTTTTTTTGAATGAAGTATTTTTAGAATTTACAATTCTTACCCTTGAAGAGGTTTGTGGTTTTAGCTTATAATATGTATTAAAATTTTTTTTTTTGTTTTCTTATCTTTTCTTATTCTTATTGTATTTATATATATTTTTATTTTTTTTGTTTTTAAATGCAGTACTTCCCAAGGGAGAGTATAACTGCTTTCTTATCCCAAGAGATAGAATTTGCTATTTAATCGTATAACATTTTTCTTTATAATGTCTTATGTTTGTATATATAACATTTTTCTTTAAAATATATTTTTATTTTTATATAACATTTTTCTTAATCATGTTTTATATATATATTGTTTCGACCTGGAACCTCTTTTGATTCCAGAATTTTGTTTAAGCGCTCCTTACCTCTGGTGGGGGGTAGCAAGTAAAACGATTGACTTCTGAACTTAAAGTGATTTATTTTCTAGTTCTTAATTCTATTTATACAAAATTTACATGCTAAGAAATGCAATACTGCACTTTTATCCGTGGGAATAAAATGGTAATAGGATAGGAGAGCACCTGGAATAAAGTGCTGGATAGACGTTTTGGTAGGAACAAACAGTCTGTGAAATTATGATACTGTGTGTATCTGGCGTAGATTGGGAGTGCATGCTTTATTAGGAATAGAGTGTCAGGTGTGAACGTGTGACAGGGTGTGCTTAAAATAATTTGAATAATGACTAAATTATTTCTGAACATTCTCCCCGGCGTTGAGGTCCTGGAGCTCAAATACAATGTTCTTCGGATTTAACGCCTGTTTCGTTTGTCTTCTTTGGTACAAAATCAGTATTAACAGCACCAGAGCCGCCAGAAGAGCCAGGTACCCGATGAAATATTGATGGAAGTCATGATGAGTTAGTCTATTGGGCAATGTTTGTTGCACTTTCTGTTCGGAGATCTTCTTCATGATGACTGCTAAGTCCTCTTCGCCACGAATGATAAGTTCACTATCTATATTTGTTTCATGAACAGACTCTTGAGAAGGAATTTTGTATAGTGGCTTCAATAGTTGACTCAAGTTTAGGGCTGGTAGAAAAGATCCAGAGGATGTCGATGTATAGAAATTGTGAGAACTAATCGTCATAGTTGGTTGTTTGATGACACAATTTTGGGCCAATTTCAGTAATCCCACTCCAAGAAGTTTGGTTCGGAGTATGTCCATTCCACATACTATTGACAGAGTTTCTTCTTCTTGAAAAGCGAATATCCAGTGGTTCGGGTTATGTAATTGTATCCACATTTTACCTGGTCCGACGGTTTTGAGCGTGCAATAAGAGGATAATTGTTTTCTGTGTTTGAGTAAGTTTACCTCACACTGGGTCTCCGTAGAATGCGTATTAAAGACAGGATGCCGCTGTTTGCACAAATATTTCCGTTCATCAATTTGTAGACAACAATTCATTTTGCGATATTGGAAAATATTGGTCTCTATATGGACTTATGGCAAGGAATGGTGTGGATGGTTGTATGAACACGAATTCGTCGTTGCTTTGAACAGGTAATGGTATCAGTTTGAATATCTGGAACATTTGGTTGCCCAAGAGTGGTAACGTTACGAGGAATATAATTGCAGATGCAGTGACACGGGCCTTAACTCTTAAAAGCTCGTATAACTTAGGAAGGTTGTTCTCATCATACCCAGGAAGTGTTAGGCCAGTTGGTATATCCTTTCGAATTTTATTCAGCTGCGTTATTAGTTGTCTGGGGGATAATATTAGTGAACTTATTCTTCCTTGATGGGTGTCCGTGATGGCCTTCAGGATTGTTAGTTGAGTCCGCTGGAAATTGTCCATTAGCTTAGACACGTACATATAAACGGAGGTAAACAGATGTAATTCGACTACTGTGTGGTTAAGGTTGTTGATAGTTTCATAAGCCTGAGTTAGCTGCTGTTTAACCACTATGAATTGTTCTTTTATTGAAGACAGTGACTTATTGAGAACATTGGCTGTTGATTCGATAATTGATGTTTGGTTTTTGCTCAATTCTAGTAGGTATGCTTCGTTCTTGTTTGCCCTTTCGATGTTATCTTCAATGTAATGTGCGTAGTCCTGATCGAGAATTCCGAACAGTTTATTAGCGACGGTGCCTATGAAATCGAACGGGGATCGTTTTTTACGAATCGCAACCCCATTTCTATGCCTCAAAATTTTGTTCAAATTTTCTGTTAATTGTAGCTGTTGCTCTAGTTGTATTATGACATGGTTACAGATGTTGATCGGCTGCTGAGGCATGTTTGCACATTTTTGGTTTAATTTATTAATGCTTTCTTTAAGTCCTTGATATTCGTGCCAATAGTTCGACATGTTAAAATAAATGTAGAGATTCCAATCGTCAGTGATTAGATTAGCCTCACCGAGGTCTTCGAAGTATATTCCAGGGTTGTCCGTGAACCTCTCGATGTGGACTGCACTTGGGACGGTTGCTTGGCCCAACGCCATTCCAACCAATAACAACCCCAAAAAAAGTGTTTTGATTGGATGAAATTTTCTTCTTTCTTCTGAAGAAGGTTCTGGAAGTCTTCTTTTAAGGTTAGGTTCTGCGTTATTCTTTCGACTTGTTATTGGAAGAAATCGACCTTTGAGGGGATGAGGAGTTGAGGTTTGTCTTGGCAGTCTGGCAACCTGTTCAGGAGGTTCCCTTGGTGTGTTCGGTTGAAGTTCATAAGGCAAGGGACAGACCTTGGTGATATTTCTTCTTATTTCACCATTTTGTGTCCTTATGTCCACTACTCGAGCCCTTGTGTCCTGCCCTGGAATTACTTTGACCACTCTGCCTAATGCCCATTTCAGTGGAGGTAAGTTGTCCTCTTTGATTAGTACCAGTGTCCCTTGTTGGATATTTTCTTGTGGATGTTTCCACTTATAACGTTGCTGGAGTTCTTGCAGGTACTCACTGCTCCATCTGCGCCAAAACTCTCGATGAATTGAGGTGACTAGATTCCATCGAGTAACATTAGTAATGCGAGAGGTTCTGCAGTCAGGGTCGATAATCGCCGTTAATGGTGCTCCAATCAAGAAATGTCCCGGGGTAAGAACTTCCAGATCATTTGGATCCGTTGACAGAGGAGTTAATGGTCTTGAATTGAGGATCGCCTCTATTTGTACTAGTCCTGTCGTAAATTCTTCTTGGGTCAGTGCGGCACCAGCAAATACTCGTTTCATATGGTATTTAGCGAATTTAACCGCTGCTTCCCACAAGCCTCCGAAGTGTGGAGATCGTGGAGGTATTGGTTTCCATTCGATAGATTTTTCGGCACAATGGTTCAGTATGGATGCTGTTCCCTTTGTTGAAAATATGACTGCATATAGTTCGTTGAGTTCATTTCGGGCTCCAATGAAATTTGTTGCGTTGTCACAAAAGATTTTAGCTGGGCAGCCCCGTCTGGCAGTAAATCTTTTTAAGGCTCCAATAAATGCTTGAGAAGTTAGATCTGTTACTAGTTCCAGATGAACGGCCTTCGTTGCAAAGCATATAAAAACAGAGACATACGCTTTTGTTGGTTGTTTTCCTCGTATTTTGTAGTGTATGTAAACTGGTCCTAGAAAATCTACTCCGACATTGACAAAAGGCCTAGAAGGTTGGACTCGCTCTGGTGGTAAATTACCCATCAATTGTTCGACGCTTCTTGGTTTTGCCTTAAAACAGCGTAGGCAACTATGAACGATTGTAATCGCTAGTTGTTTTCCCCTTAAAATCCAGTAATTTTGCCTCGATGTTGCTAGTAACGCTTGAGGACCGGCGTGCAGGTTATCATAATGCATTTGTGTCATTAATAGTCTAGTGAATAGGTGTGAGCTTGAAAGAATGATTTGGTGTTTAGCTTCATATGGAAGATTCGAAGCCTCTAATCGACCTCCAACTCTGATAATACTGTTATCATCCAGGAATGGTGACAAAGAGCTCAACCGGCTTTTTTCTGACATTGTCCTTGAATTTCTGAGTAGCTCAAGTTCTGCCGAAAAAGCGAAATTTTGTAAATATTTGACTATGACTATTTTCGCTGCTTTAAGTTCTTGCACTGAGAGTTCTTTATTCATGAGTCTGTAGGTTTTAGCTCTCTTCAAATTACTAACGAAGCGAATGACGAAGGCTGTTACTCTCTGAAGAGTCCGAAATGATTGTCGATGGTTGATGCCTTCAAGAAAATGGTAGCTTGTGTTTTCGGCTACCAGTACCGTTTTTAGGGCTTTTGTTTCGGGTATATCTTCTTCTTTCAATCGTTGTCCTTGCGTGGGCCAGCTGGCTCTTGGTCTTTGTAGAAAGGCTGGTCCATGAAACCATACTGTGGAATTGAGTAACTTCGTTGGGAACATTCCCCGGGATAATAGGTCCGCTGGGTTGAGATCGGTGTTGACAAATTTCCACTGGCCCTTATTTGTTTCCTCCTGAATACTTGAAATGCGATTAGCTACAAATGTTTGTAACGGAGCTTGAGTGTTTATCCATGCTAATACCATCTTTGAGTCCGTCCAGAATGTTGTTTCTTTGATGTTGATTGATAGGCTTTCCTTTGTAAATTTGACCAATTGTGTCATCAGCTTAGCGGCACAGAGTTCTAGACGCGGAATGCTTTGTTGCTTGAGCGGTGCTACTCGGGTTTTGGAGCAAACCAGCTGAACCTTGTCATCTCCCCTGGAATTGGTTGACTTAAGATACACCACTGCTCCATAGGCCCGTTGAGACGCATCTGAGAATGCATGAAGCTCGATATTGGTGGCATTTTCGACTATGATGTGGCGGGAAACCTTGAGGTTGTTTAGCTTCAGCAGTTCTTTTCTAAATGTTATCCATTTTGTGTTCAATTCCATCGGTAGTGCTGAGTCCCAATCCAGTTTTAGAGCCCACAGCTCCTGAATGAATATTTTCGCTAAGACTACTACTGGACTTACAATTCCCAGTGGGTCGAAAATGTGTGCGGTATCTGATAAGATGGATCTCTTAGTTATCCTTTTTGTTTCATTCCAATTTGTTTTAATGCGGAATTGGTCTGATGTTGGGAGCCAGGTCAATCCCAAGGTTTTGATAGCTCCTTCTTCATGGTCGTGAAGAATAGTTTCGGTCTCACAATCTGGTTTCGGTATGCCCAGAAGAAGGGATGGTGTATTGGCGCACCATTTTCGTAGATAAAATTTTCCTTGCGTCAACAGGTTTTTAAGTTCTAATTGTATTCTTAAAGCACTTTCAAGACTGTTGCTCCCGGTCAATATATCATCCATGTAAATATCTTGACGGAGGACGTTAGCTCCCAGTGAATGTTGTTCGTCTGCTTCTTCTGCTAGATCGTGAAGACATCTGATGGCGAGGTAAGGGGCGGTTTTTGTACCATAAGTTATCGTATTTAGTTTGTAGACCTTAAGTGGCTTATCAGGTGAGTCTCGCCAAAGTATTTGCTGAAACTGTTTGCTGTAGTCATCAACTAATATTTGGCGATACATCTTGGAGATATCCGCAGTGAAGACATACGTATGGACTCGGAAGCGCAAAAGAATGGATAGCAGGTCATTCTGTAGGGCTGGGCCAGTATGCAAAATATCGTTAAGGGAGATATTTGTAGAAGTTTTAGATGATCCATCAAAAACCACTCGTAACTTGGTTGAGCTACTTTGTGGACGCAAAATACAGTGATGCGGTAAAAAGAAATGCGGAGTTTGGCTTGCTGATTTGGCGTCAACTTCTTTCATGTGGCCCAATGCGATGTATTCTTGCATAAATTCGGCGTACTGCTGGCGAATAATTGGCATCTTGCTTAGCCTTTTCTCTAAGCTGAGAAATCTTCGAGTAGCTATCTCTTTTGAAGTTCCAAGACTGGCTGGGTTATTCTTGAACGGTAGTCTTACAATGTAACGGCCATCATGGGTCCTTTTGGTCGATGCCGTGAAGATTTCCTCACACTGCTGTTCTTCCTTATTCAACCGCCCATGGTTGAGAATTGATGGAGTTTCTTCTAAGCTCCAAAATCTTTGGACGAGGTGGTCCAAACTGGAGTTTTCCACCCCGATGCCGCAAAATAGTGTTGAAGGAACTTCAATTGTTGCTTTACCCATTACGACCCATCCAAGTAGTGTATTTTGTAATGTTGGCCCTCTGTGGATTTTAATTTGGCCTATGGACAGAAGGTCGGGATACAATTCTGCGCCAAGGAGGATGTCTACTTCGGCAGGTTGGTTATAGTATTGGTCCGCCAATTTGATGTTCTTTGGTAAATGCCATTGGCTGGTATCAATGTACTGGCTAGGTTGTCGGGAAGTTATCGTTTTTAAGACGTATACTTGCAAGTCCGCACTGTACCCAGTAGCGCGAGATTGAATGCACACATTTACTTTCTTGGTGAGTTGGACTGGATTATTTCCCATTCCGGAAACTTCTACATAGTCGGGTCTCGAAGTGAGTTTTAGCTGATCTGCTAACCTCTCGGTAATGAAGCTTATTTGAGAGCCTGAATCGAGAAGTGCTCTTGTCTTGACGGGGCTGTTAGTTTGATTTAGGACATTGACAACAGCCGTTCCCAAGAATACATATTTTGACGCTGTATTATCTGAATGGATAGCTGAAAGGCTGGTTCTGCTATCGATCATTGGACTTGATGCGGGCGCCGCATGTTGATCGTCTGTCTTGTGAAGAAGAGTGTGGTGAAACTGGTTGCATTTGGTACAATGGCCCGATTTACAATTTGAGGTCTGGTGACCAAATCGTAGGCAATTCATGCACCTTTTTAATGACTTAACATGCTGAAGCCTTTCCCTTGTAGAGAGCTGCAGGAATTTGGGGCACTTGAAGAGGGGATGATTTGGTTGCTCACAAATAATGCATCGTTTCCCCTCGGTAGCCGCTGTCAGAGTTACTCGGTTGAGCTGTTTGGGTTCGGTGAAGCTAGGTTTATACGCTTTAGCACCCAGTGCTTCCAGAGATTGGAATCGCGTTTCCAGGAATGATAAAAATTCTCTCAAACATGGTAGCGCCTTTGGCTGTTTCAACGATTGTTCCCAAAGCGTGAGTGTATTCCGATCCAATTTTTTGAGAAGGATGCTCATCAGTAGAGGATCCCAGTAAGTGGTGTCTATGCCCAGATTTTGCAGGCTAAGAAGACATTCTTGTGTTGTGTCGTGTATGCCTTTAACACCCGTCGATGTTTCACTTTGGCTTGTAGGCTGTGACATTAATTTGTTGATTAAGGCCGTTACCAGGAGTCGGGTGTTTTCATACCTCTCCGTAACCACCTTCCAAGCAGCGCTGTAGTTCGCATCAGAAGTAGAAAAATGCCGAATCAGTTTTTCAGCTTCGCCACTGAGAGTTGTTTTTAAGTAGAATAACTTCTGACAGTTAGCGATTGGCTGTTTGTGGACTAATTCATTGAACAAGTCACTATACTGTCTCCATTTGAGATAGTCCCCATCAAATTTTGGAAGAGTGATGTTCGGTAGATTAAGCACTGCTTTTGCCGGATTAACGGCTTCCACTGCTGTGGCTGGAGACGTTTTTGGCACCCTTTCTCCTTCTAGCTTTGTATTCAGGCGAAGAAGATGTTTTTGAACTTCATCTTCCAATCGATAGTATTCTTGGAGATCGTAACCCTCGTCATGAGGGTCAGCAACTAGTTCCGTTATGAGCTGATGGAGCTCCTCCATCTGCCACCAGTATTTATTGAGCATACTGATCTTTAAGGTGCAGAACGCTGTTGACCAGGTAACGTCATTGCTTCCTTCAATGTTGTCCAGTAATCGCTGAAGAGATGTCTTTGTTGCCTTTTGTCTGCGAAGGCTCCTCGTGATTTCCGCTAGTGGATTCGAGGTCGACGATTGCGGCTGGCGAATGACTGGTACTGGTTTTTGTCGTCCCTCCAGCTCTTCTGATGCGTCTGATGAATCGCTCTCCTCTTCTACCTCAATAGCCTCGAGTATCTCCCTTATCTCTTCGACAAGCTGTTGTACTTTGGCAGGTGTATCTCCCTGGATATAGGGAGTGTCATGCTTGACTGTACTTTTGATGCTGTTGTGGTTCTCCTGGAACTCCGTCCAAAAAGTGTTGAGTTGCCTGAGCCTCTTGTCTCGGTACTCAGCTGTTTTTCGGGAGGGTCCATCTTTTTTTATATTTGTTTTTAGCCTTTGGAGTTCTTCCGTAATCGCCTTCTGTCTGCTCACAATCCGGAAGACCTCTATTTCCTCCATATTAACTGCTTCAGAGCTGGGGCGATGCCTTGTAATTGAGGAATTTTATGTTGGTACCAGTATTACAGCTCTGGTTATGCGTGTGTTACACTTAAGTGTAACGAGAACGAGATCGAGATCAAGAATATCGATCACGTTTTCTGGTGCTGATGATACGGTGAATTACTTCTTACCGCTGGTGGGGGAAGCAAGTTCACGCCAAGTATCACGTCGGGGTCACCAATGTTTCGACCTGGAACCTCTTTTGATTCCAGAATTTTGTTTAAGCGCTCCTTACCTCTGGTGGGGGGTAGCAAGTAAAACGATTGACTTCTGAACGTAAAGTGATTTATTTTCTAGTTCTTAATTCTATTTATACAAAATTTACATGCTAAGAAATGCAATACTGCACTTTTATCTGTGGGAATAAAATGGTAATAGGATAGGAGAGCACCTGGAATAAAGTGCTGGATAGACGTTTTGGTAGGAACAAACAGTCTGTGAAATTATGATACTGTGTGTATCTGGCGTAGATTGGGAGTGCATGCTTTATTAGGAATAGAGTGTCAGGTGTGAACGTGTGACAGGGTGTGCTTAAAATAATTTGAATAATGACTAAATTATTTCTGAACATATATATTTTTTTTTCTTTTAATTCGTTATTAAGTCAGTCACTTTAAATTTTTAAATTTCTTTTTACTTCTTATATAATATTTAATGAACAATTTTTTGTGTATATATGTATGTTTTTTTTTTTTATCCTATTCCATTGTTACATTAATTTTATACGGAAAATATATAAACATTCGTTGTAAGGGTTTTTAGTCACTGGTATTCAGTACCAGTCTGAGAATCGGTTTTGGGGAGAGGTTTATTGGAGTGGTTTTTATTGTTATACTAGAAGTGGGATCGGTTTTTGTGTTTGTGTTAGGTGTTTCCATTTTCGAACTGTTTGTTTCAGGGTTTTCAACATTCCTGCCTCTGAAGTATCTGATCATGATACATATGGCGAGTAATAGCATTGTTAGGGTTGTATAGGTCAACGTATAGTGATGTATGTCATGTTTGGTTAATGTTTGTAGACCGGCGCTTTCTTTATTTTCTAGGCTTTTAATATCTGTGGTTAGCTTCTTTAACATGTTGTCGTCATTGTATCTTAAAAGTTTGACTGGGTTATCGTTAATTTGAACAGGTCTATTAGCTATTGGAGCTAGGAGAGAAATGTTTATAGCGGGGATGTATGCGTTTCTTAGAATTGTCTTGCCTAAATTATGGCCGAAAATGGTGAGGTGTTTACTGCGAAAGTAGCATTGTCCTGATAGTTCTACTACACCGGTACCGGAAAGGGTATGTGAGGTTAATTGTCTTCCACAGACCTCGTCCATTACGTAATCTTCGCGTGTGGAGAATAACCATTTGCCTGGTTGCGAGAGTTGTATCCACACCGTTGTTTGAGTGGATTCTTGTATGATACAAGATTGTGGTTTGATTTCTCTGCGCAAAAGTTGGATTTCGCAATGGTCCTGATTAGAGTTGAAGTCGTATAGTGGGTGTGTTATCTGGCACAATAAAAGGTTGTCGTTTTCTCTGATGCAGCTTTTGATATCGGTAGACGTTAAGTCATAAAAATGTTTTTTGTCGAAATCTATAGTTAGGTAGTTTATGAGAGGTTGAATGTATAGGAATCTGTCCTGAATTTTATAGGGAAATGGTATTACCTTATATGATTGGTATGTTTCTTTGAATGGTAGTGGTAGTTTTATTTCGTGGATAATTCGTTTAGATTGAATTGAGACTGTTATGGGGCATATTTTATATAAATGCAGAATATCGTATTGTTTTATTGAAATGGGTAGCTTGGTGTTACTTGGTATTTCTTTAAGTATTGTTGTTAATATGATTTCTAGCTGGTCGGGGGTTATAATAAAAGGATGAGGTTTTCCCTGTTTGACGTTGGTGATTAGTTCTAGTAAATCGTTTAGTGTATTCTCGTGTCGTAGAAGAATGAGGGCAGTAAACGAGACTAATGCTTCTAGTTCATCATGTAGTTGATGGTTTCTGTCTCCATTCTGTTTAGAGAAAAACAAAAATGTCATTCTTTGAGAAGGGACGTACTTGGGTGAAATTGTGAGTTTGTATGTTTTGATGGGGTTGAATTTATTCCGTGCGGGATTATTATTATTTATTCGATAAAAGGTTTCAAATTGTTATTGTGGATAACTTTAAATTTTCCACCGGTCCTAACTTCAGTGTTTTCTTCGGATATTATTCTCGAGATCTCGTAAGGGCCTTCCCATAAAGAGGAAAATTTATTTTTTCGGGTTTGGTTTTTTAGAAGAACTTTATCTCCTACGTTGAATTTTTTGACCTCAGTACTTTTGTCGTACTGTCTTTTGGAACACTCCTTTTTCCGTTGTAATATGTTGTTTGCCGCTTGATAGCCGTGTTGTAACCGGGCTCGTAGCTCGTTGGCATAATTTTCCTAATTATATGAGGTTTTAGGGGTTTGCTCGAAAACGCTTGGAATGTTTGCGGGGAATCCATAGAGAAGTTCATATGGCGTAAAGCCGGTACTACTATGGGGAGTAGTGTTATAAACAAACATTGCGTATGGAACCCATGAGTCCCAAGTCAGGGGGTCTTGATTGACATAGTGACGTAGGTATTCAGCTAATGTCCTATGACTCCTTTCTAACGCGCCATTGGTTTGCGGGTGGTATGGCGTTGTGTTTAACTTCCTGATTTTCATGAGGTTGCACGTTTCCTTGAATAAGGTGCTCAAGAAATTTGTGCCTTGGTCTGTTAACAGAGAAAAGGGTACACCGTGACGACAGACAATGTTTTCGACAAAAGTTCTTGCTACAGTATGTGCTTCGGCGTTAGGAAGGGGGTATGCTTCGGAAAGTTTTGTCAAGTCGTCTTGAAAGGTTAGAATGTATTTTTGACCGGTATGACTTACGGGAAGCGGTCCGACTATATCCAGCGCGACCCTTTCGAAAGGTCTTGAACTGGTTGTGGTTATCCTCATGGGTACTGGAGGATTTTTCCTACTTTTGTTAAGCTGGCATGATGCGCATTTTTGTATGTGTTCAATAATATCTTTCTTCATACTTGGCCAGTAGTACTTATTTTGGATTCGTTTAAGTGTTCGTGAGATGCCTTGATGTCCTCCGAACGGTGAATCATGGAAGTCAAAAAGCGTTCTTTTTATAAGTTCGGGGTCATTCAGAGTGATTCTTTCATTAGTATATAGCCGAATTTCCAGGTTTTCCTTGTCGAATAATTTTTCAAGTAATATTTTTATTGTATTTTTGACATTATTGCCTAAATTTGGTAATGAAAATCCGATTATTTTAAAATGTCTGTTTTGAATTTTCTCTTTGATATTCTTCAAACATTTTTCTGTCACTAACTCATCCTTCGTGCTTCTAAATGGTATCGGTAATGTAACTACATAACAAGACTCTGTCTCAAGACATTTACCTACATCGGGTTTAATAAAACCTGGTATATGTTCTTTAAGTACGTCTTCGTCTGGTGAATCTATCAGAGGCAAAATTATGGTTTTTAAAGGTAAATTATCGTCTTGGTGGATATCACCAGTTTTTTCCGTCAGAATAAAGCTAGAAACTTGTACCATCTCGTTTTCGGAAGTAATGGTATTAGTTTCGTTTTGGTTTCGTTCTTCCAGACGTCGCCTTTGGTTTCTAGTTACCATGGCTACTGTCGGTATCCGACTTAAGGCATCGGCGTTTAAATTGTATTTACCTGCTTTGTATTTGATTTCATATTCGTATTCCTCCAGGTCTATTCGCCAACGTGCTAGTCTAGACGAGGGGTCTTTCAGATTCAATAGCCATTGTAGGGGTCTGTGATCTGTTAGGATGGTGAATTTTCTGCCATAAATGTAAGGGCGAAATTGTCGTATTGCAAATATTATTGCAAGTAATTCTTTTTCAGTGGTTGTATATTTTGTTTCTGCAGAATTTAAATTACGACTAATGTAATATACAGGTTTGTCTTCACCTATTTTCCCTTGAGACAAAACAGCACCGATTGCGAAATCGCTTGCATCTGTGGTTATTAGAAATTTTTCCTTAAAATCAGGATATATCAATATAGGGGAGGTGATTAATTTTTCTTTAAGTTTTGTGAAAGCTTCTTCGCAGAATGCATCCCAGTTGAAATTTATACCCTTTTTCAAAAGATTCGTAAGAGGTTTGGCTATGAGAGAGAAATTAGGAATAAACCGACGGTAATAGCCGACGAAACCTAGAAATGCTTTTATATCCTTAGCCTTCTTAGGTCTCGGATAGGTTTTTACTACTTCTATCAGTAGTATAGGAAAGGCGGGTTTCAGCACAGTTTTCAGACACGGATAAAATATGGGATAAAAAGCCAATATTTTAAAAAAATATTGCTAAAACATCAATAAAAATGAAAACTACCGTATACTTAATAAAAATTATTGTTCCAATATAGAATATGCCTACAGTTTTGAATGTCCAATATTATCCATGTGTTGGGCTATATAACAAATTTATCAAGACTCCCTCATTTAGCTGTTCTATTTTTAACGTCCCCGGAAATTTCGGAACCGTCAGATTTCATTTCAAGTCCCATATATTCAAGTAACTCAAGTCATGAAAAAAAAAAGAGTTATCAAGACTCCTTATTTAGCAAGAATTTAAAAAAAGGAAGTTTTTTTGAAAGATTAATACTTTTTTAAAAGGTTTAAAACATTTTTTATTTTCTTTATAAAAATTAAAATTAATAAATACAATTAAAAAAATAAAAATAAAAAGATGGCAAGTGGACTTGAAGCATATCATAATTTTCTTTGTCCTGAAAATAATGATAATAATATTGAGGATGGAGATTTCATTCAGTATAGAAAGCTTTTATCCAAAAGATTTAAAAAAGACACATTTTTTGATGTCATGACTGTATTTCAAGCAGTTAGTAAAAGATTCCGATTTACTTTCTATGATAATGGTAAAATACAACATAATAACTATTTATATTTAAAAGATATTAATGAAGTTAACAAATGTTTTATGAAACTTATGAAAGTAAACGAAAAAAAAATTAAAGAAATTGAAAGAAAATATAAAACTACTGTTGAACCACATAAACAAATTAATTATACTTATATAAATAGTTATTATTTATTAAATACTCTATCAGCTTATTTAATAGAAAAATATGAAAACGAAGATGATAAAGAAATGTGTGTAAATGAATTATTTGAATTAAGTTTTACAAAATTAATAAAAGATCCAATATTTATTAAATATTGTGAAAATTTTAATGAAAATGAAAAAGATAATAATTATAATTTATTGAATTAAAAAAAATTCATTACAGAATTTAAATACAAAATTATATTATTATATGCATATACAATAGATAAAGTTTACTACTTCTTTAAATGGTTAACACTTTTTTATTTTTCTTTATAAAAATTTAAATTAATAAATAAAGAAATTATGGTGGGTTCCAAAATCTCTAAGAAATTTACTAAAAAACAAAAGGTTACAAATATTTTAGACAAAATAGTTATAGACACTATGGGTGAAGAAGCAGAAGAAGAAATTGATGAAGTTATTACCAATAGTGAATGCCTTAAAGATTTAAAGGAAATAACTAATCGTAATATTGATATAAATAAACTAAAAGATGAACTAAAACCTTTTATTAATGATGAAGAAATTATGGATATTCTAACTGATTCGTTACGTAAAATGTGTAACTATTGTACAATTGCACGATCAAGTTTTAAATTTCTTCTAGATAACTACAGAGAATCGTAGAGTAACTAAAAATTTTTTTTAATTTATATTAAAATTCAGTTTTTTGTAATTCGAATTTATAAAATTTACCTATAATTGGTTCATTATTCAAATCTTTTATTGAATAAGTAATAGGATGGGTTAAATGAATTTCATTAATTACAAAAATTTCATGAGTCCAATTATTTTTATATTTGTTTTCAAACATTTTTTTAAAAGCTGAAATTCTTACTCTATCTCCCATGCTAAATACTTGTTTTTCATTTAATTCTATAACAGGATACATTTTATTTAAAATTTCTTTTTCATTATCTTTGTTAACTTCACACGGACGTATCCCAATAGTTCTATGAACATTTTTATAATTATATTCATGTAAAATGTTATTAATAACATCAATCCAATTAGTATTTTGTTGAATTTCAAATTGAATTTTCAGTTTTTCATTTATTGTTCTATTAAATCTTTCAACAATTGAAGATTTTTTCTCACTAAAAGTTTGATACATTTTTATATCATATTTATTCAATACTTTAGTAAAATTTGAATTTAAAAATTCTTTCCCAGAATCAGTGTGAAGTAATTTTGGAGGATTAGGAGCTTCTTTAATAATTTGAGAAAATGCATCTGCGACACACTTCCCATCTTTCATTTTTAATGGTTTTATCCAAGCAAATTTTGAAAACGTATCAATAACGTTTAACATATATTTATATCCTTTATTTATTTTTGTGTCAACAGTTGTCATAATAAGTAAATCAGCTGCCCATAATTCATTTATACCTTTAGTAATTATTTTTCTTCGCTCAAAATTTTTTCTAACAGGTTTATGTAATTCTTTAGCTTTTTCTAATTCCTTATCCATTGTAAAAAATATTAAATTTATTTATAAATAAATGATGAATAATAAAATTTCGGATTCAGATTTAAAAACATATCTTAAAACTGCAATAGAATTGGAAAATAAATTCAAAGAACAAAATCTTAACAGAGTAATAAAACATGATAAGATAAAAGAAGATTTTCAATCTATTATATCACCATTAAATCAATCTACTGAAAATAGCCATAATTTAAATGAAGGATTGAAAAACTTGAAAATGAGTTTAAATGAAGCTTTACCATCAGCAAATAATTATTTAAGAGCTATTAAAGAAAAACAGGATGAGCAAAGTGATCAGGTAAAAAAACTGCGGTATGATTTTTCGAAATTACTACCATCAACATCAAAACAACCAGAAATTGTTATATCTAGCCCACAAAGTATTGAAAGTAAAGAATTTTATTCACCATTATATAGTACTCCAATTTCAAAGAAAAGCATTGATTTTGATGATCATTCATTAACTCCTATACCATATATTGAAAATGGAATCGGAACTATCGCAGGAGAATATTTAACTATGAATTCTTCAAAAACAAAAATTTGTGATAATAATTATGGAATAAGAACTGAAACTGGGAGGGATCTTTGGATTGGGGATTCCCAAATTAAAATAAATAATAATGATATTATTCTAAAAGGTAAAACATATATTGGAACTCCAGGTTTATGGGAATTATTAATGTTAAAAGAACCAAATGATGAATTAATAACAAAAGAAGATTTAGAAAATTATGAACACATTATTTTAATAACATATGCATACGCACGTAATAATGATAAATCTTCAAATTATATTAAATCAAATTCTGGATCTAAATATATGAATTATATAAAACCTGTATTAGAAAAAAATAAAATTTTAAAAAAAGAGAAAACTGGATCAGGAATAGAACAAAATTTTAAAATTTATACAAAATCTCCAGTTGAATATGTTTATTGGAATGATATTGATGAATTAAAAGCCAGATTATTATTACTCATTGGTGAAAATGAAGCAGGTAATGATAGTCCTAAAATCCATAATGAAATTATGAATATAATTGAAGAACTAGGAGAAGAAAATATAATTTAATTTTTTATATTATATAAATGGGTATTGATAAATTTGGTAGAAAAAATAATCATTCGAATAATCCAGGTTCTTCTATTTTGAATAATAAAATAAAAATATTGGAAAGCGAATTTTCAAATTTAAAAACAGATGTTAATAAAGACATTGAAATTTTAAAGAACGATATGCAAAATTTAAAAGTAGATCTTAGTAAAGACATCGAAATTTTAAAGACATATTTTCAAAATTTAAAGGTAGATCTTGATAAAAATATTAAAGATATAAAAAAAGATGTAATTGATAATATTGATAAAGTAAACAATATTTTTTCAACCATAGAAAAATTGGAAATAAATATTCAAAGAGGTATTACAGAAAATAAATATTCAATTACTGACATTGAAAAAAGAATAGATGACATGGAACAAAATAAAAATAAGATATCTAAATTTACATCATTATAAAATTATAGCTTTGTTTTATTACTAAATGAGAAACGTTCTTATTAAATGAGAAACGTAAAATGCAGCGTCCATATTAAATGAGAAACGTAAAATGAAACGTCTCCTTAGACGCTTGTTATAAAAGTGGGCCCTAGCTTAAGATTTTAGTTTTATGACCCTTCACATCTTTTCCAATTCTTTTATTTTAAAATGCCCATGTGCTAATTTCAAAATATTGTTTTCATTATCTCTATATAAATAAAATTTATCATCGTATGGTGATAGACCAATTTTTTCTTCTTGTATAGTATATAACTTCAATTTAATCGATCTTATACCGTAAATAGTTTCCTTTTTAATTTCCAAATTGGTCAAACAATTTTTATAATCATCAAATTTCAATGCTTTTATATTCAATTTCTTAATTCCTTTACATATTTTTTTATCACTATTATCAGTTCTAAATGAATACATTTTTGATCTCAAACCACAAAATTCTCTAATAGGTATTCCATTATATTCATCTTTGAATTTTCCTGGTGTTTTCTTATTTTTGTTTGATTTTAATCCATCTATAGGGAAATTATCTATTAAATCACTAGTATCATACAAATCTATTTCTTCTTTCATATCTTCATAAATATCAAATTCAGTATCGTCTAATGATTTCGCCTCAAAATAAATAATAAATGAATCAGTATCTGTACCTAACAATTTCATTCTATTTCCATATTTTTTCTTTAAATGAACATAATATTTAAACATTAATAATTTTGCTAGATCAAGAATAGCCATTCCTCCAAATAATGGTTTATTTAATTTAATACTAGTCTTTTTTCCAAAAACGATTACCAGGTCATTATCTACAATTTTTCTATTTTGATAACTAGCCCTACTTATTAATTTTTGCATTATTTTTGAACTCCTTACAATTCTTATATTTAATCTTTTTCTCACGTTCTCCATTTGTTTTCCAAATACTGAATTATTCATTAATTTAAAGAAGTCTTTTTCAAAATCATTATTAGCCTGTTTTCTCAGCTCAGTATTTTTATCAATATATGGTTTTAACCATGCTTTTTGATGAGATACAATACCTCTATGAATTTTTAATAGTTTAACTCCTTGTTTTAAATATTCTTGTAAAAGTCTTATATTTATAACATATTTTTCTTTCTTTTCTAAACTACAAATAAGTTTTTGAATTCTCTGACTAGGTTTTGAACCAATTTTATTAGCTATCATTTCATTCTGTAAACTTGATAATATTTTTGGTGTTTCATGATTTGGTGCTGGTGCATAATCATTAAAGAAATTATGCAATTTTTCTGGAATTTCTAAATCAACTTCAAGATCAATAGAAATTTTACTTTTTTCAAAGTCTCCATTTTTAATATATTTCTTTGTGATTGTTTGGAGTACTCCATTAGATAACCATTGGTGTCCTCCAATAGATAATTTTTGACTCATCGCCCAACCATACAAATTATTTGCATCCAAATATAATATATAACTAGTTAATTTTTTGGATTCATAGATTCCTTTTTCTTCAGCATCTTTTTTACATAATTTATAAACTTGTTCTATTTTATCATTATAATAATAGCAATTATTTGCCTCTGCATGATCGTGAATAATTTGTGATATACCTCCTCTTATACCTTTTTCATAAAATTCATACATCTCCAAATCAGTCAATAATTCTAATTTTTGTCTAGTAAATTTCAAAGCAGCGTTAATACTTAAATGTGGAGCGCTTACATAATGAATGGGATCTAAATTATAGTTTTTGTGACACATTTCTCTAAAATTATCAAAAACATCTGCCAATAAAATTACATCTAATTTTAGATATAAATTATGATAATCTTTAAAACACCAAGAATCTCCTGTTTTGTTTTTAAAATAATTCCATAATTTTTCAGCAAATTTATAACTTTTCTTTGATATATTGCCAGATAATTTTGAATTAAATTCTTCATATTTAGGTAATTCCTTCATTTCTAATTTACTTATATCATCTATAAATTCATAAGGATAAACACCTTTCCTCAACAAAAAACATATTTCTTCTTTCGGTATATCTTTAAATACATAATTAAAATTTTTAAGATGATCATAATTTACTTGCTTTTTAATTTCACATTCATTACAATACATACAAGAGTCATATGCATAGATTTTATCATTAATTACTTTAAAAGATGGTTCCTTTAATTCCCTTATTTTTTTACAATGTGAACAATATGCAGAGTTTATGTTTAATAAATTTTTAATTGCTTTATCTAAACTACAGTTAATAAATTCTAAAGAATCTATAAATCTTAATTCAATCAGATCATCAGTTATATAATCTTTCAAATTAGTTGATTTGCATTTAAAACAAGCTTCACTTTTTGGAAAATTATATTTATATTCACATTCATGATTTAAGCATTTCTTGCTTTTAGTTTCACCAACTTTAATTTTTTTTCTAAATTGTCTAAACTTTTCAGTACTAGAAGCAAAAACAACAATTTCTTTAGCTTTTCTATCATCATCAGAATCAGATTTTATATTATCATTATCTATTTTATCCAAATTTGATAAAATAAATTTACTATCATACCCCTTTAAATTATGAACTACAATGTTAAAGGCTTTCGGTAATTTACATGCAAAATTACAATCTCTACATAAAGCCATTCTATAGGCTCCCGTTAAATGATCATGATCCCACATTTCAACAACATTTTCATCATTAAAATTTGCATGACAAATTTCACAATTTATAGCATTTTCAAATTTTTCTATTGATTCTTTAGTTTTATATGCTGGTTTGTTGATTTTAATTATTTTGTTATATACCTTAGCTATTAATTTAAGATGACTATGGAAATTTTCTACCAACTCTGATCCTTCTGTAATGGAAGAATGAAATTTTTTTAAATAATTATCATAAATTCCAAAACTATTTGGTACATGCTCATTAATTAACTTTGTTTTCTTTTTAGCAATATCGCATTTTTTTAATGAACATTCAAAATCAAGATATAAAGTAAATGGGTGATATATCTCTGCTCCATATGTTTTATATTCTAAAATGTTATTCTCTTCTGTTGGTAATTTACAACGTTGAATTATATCATTTGATCTATTGTCAAAACAATCTCGCTTATGAGTTTCAAGTGCAGTATCAGATTTAAACTTTGTAAAACATTTCTTACAAATAAATAATTGACGTTTCGCATGATGAATTTTTCCACTCAGAAAACCTGATAAATTTGTAATAGGAATAAAATGACATTTATTATCTTTTTCTAAATATAATACATCAACATGTAATTTATTAACATTTGAATCAAAAGATTTACTTATGTATAAACTTTGGATTTGCTCAAAATCCTCATATGATTCATCATCCTCAAAATGATAAAAATTCATAGTAATATTAAAATAATCTTCTAATTTTTTTATATTTTTTTCTTCTATTTCAAAGGGGTATGTTATATTTAAATTTCTATAATTTTTATCATTTTCAATTTCCATCAAATAATTCGTATATTTTGATGGCCTTTGAGGATTTGTTACAATATCCCTTTGATGTATAAAATAAAGAATGGTATATAAAATACATTTATTATCATTATTTTTAATATTTATACAATTTTTATTATTGAATTCAATAAAATCACCCCCAATAAGTGGTTGAGATACATCTCGCTGAACACCGGATTCAACAATAGAACGAAATTCATAGCCTGTATTTTGTGTTATTCTATCCTCAAACTTCTGAATAATATCTGCAACCATTTCATCAAACATTTCTAAATAATTTTGTTTATTTACTAATCTTATAAAGGATTGAATATAGAAATCTTCATCTTGCCCATTTCTAGTATTACGTTTTATTATACGAATAAATAAACAAACTCTAAAATTTGTGTATCTATTATGATCTCTAAAAACATAGTTTGTATAATAGTTTCTAATTCTTTGAAAATGCAAAAATAAATCCCTATTTTCATCATTTCTAAAAGTAATATCAGTAACAAGATTCCCAAATGCTCTTCGCTGTTCTGGTACATGTACTTCAACATTTAGATTACGAATATTTTCCGCTGGAAAATCATATGAATCAAAATTATTAAAAAAAGATTGAATGATGGATTCATTATGATTAGTGATACAATTTTTAATAAGCATTATTAAATTATCCTTTCTCAATGCAGCCCACCCCGAAGGTGGATTAAAAATATCTTTATACAGCCTCATCACTTTTCTTAGCTCTGAGACTGTTTTGTTAGATGTTAAATTTGGTTCTATAAAATTTTTCTCCATTTATTATAGAAAAAAATTTATAAAAGAATTAGGTTTACAACCATTTTAAAAATATAAATAAATTTTCAGTAAATTGTGTAAATTAAAAGAAAAATGTGATGTTTATGCCCCTGTGGTATGCTCTTCTTTATTTGAACATTTTGATTGATGATATTTTGTAGAAAAGTGTCTTGCTTTAGAATATCTAACATATTCTCTTCCACATTCGCATGGAATTTTTTCTGTATTATATTTTAAATATCTACATTGTTTACAATACCCCTTGCCATAAAACTCAGATAAATCTTTTTCAATTAGACATGTTAAACATATTTTTTTGCCATTCATTGGAGATAATAGAACCTTTTCCCCATTAACAGTTCGGTAATGTAATCGTTTCTTAACAGTTTTGTCTTCCATTTTTATTTTTTATTTATGTTGTATATTTTTTGTAAACAAAAAAAATTTAAACTTTTAAAATCATTATTAAAAATAATTTATTCTCCTAATCAAATATTTCTTTAGTAAGAAATATAAAATTATTAAAATACTAATGATTATAAAAAATATAATTAAAAATAATTTATGCTCATATCCAAATATGTCATTATATAAAATTATATCAATATAATCAAAAAAATTTAATAAAGTCATTATATATTTTATTAGTAATCCAAACATATTAATTTAATTGGTAAAAAATGTGAAATTTAAATATCATTTTTTTTATCTAAAACTTGTGAGCCCCCCTTTGAACATGGTACGTTAATAGTAGTTACTTTATTAATATTATTGAATCGTGGACCAATTTTACCAGACTTCATTTTCTTTAATTCTTCTGCTGTATATTCCTGTACACCTTCTTTAGAAAATAAAGGTTTAAAATCATCATAAAATTTAATATCATTCATTGTTTTAGTCATATATTTAGATAATTTTTTATCTTTAGGTTCAACAATAATTGTAGAAAACATTGAATTTAACTCCTTTAAACCTGTATTATCATGGTGTTTTATTGCTTGTTCTCTTATAATATTTCTACATTTTTTTTCTCTTTCAATAAATTGTTGAATTATATCTTGATTTTTAAAATTTGCAAATTTATATACATCAATTGATATTTGTTGATTCTGTAAAGCTGTAAACACATATTTAAAAGTTTTTTTTAAATTAATATCTAAATTAGGGACTTTATCAATTTTTTCAACTATCATATCTAAGTTGTTATAATGATTAGTTACTAGTTCTTTTAATTCTCCATGCTTTGATATTAAATCATCTAATCCTTTTAATGCTTCATCAGTAGGAATGTAAGTTTGTATTTGTTTATCCATTTATTATAAAAAAAAATTTATTTTTTTAAACCATACTATTACACCATACAATTACACCATACAATTACACTATACAGTTACACCAATAAACCATACAATGACACAAATAAACCATACCATTACACCAATAAAAAATATTCATTAAATAAAAAAAAATGTCTAGAGAAGAAGAAATAAGAAATAAAATAAATACATATAATTTTAAAGAAGGATCAGTTAAAAATTTTTGTAATATTAATAATGTTAGTGAATCTTATGTTTTTAAAAAACTTAAAGAATGGAATATTGAATACAATAAAAAATTATCAGTTAAAAGGAATAAAGATGCTTTAGGAAGATTTACATTTAAAAATAACTCACAGGGTAAAACCCCTAACTTTAATAATTTTAAAAAACCTGAATCATTTAATAAAAATAAATATACATCCTGTATTGAAATGAAAAACAAAATGATTAATAAAATTAATGGACAATAATTTTAATTAAATTACTTATTTTTTTTATTCAATAAATGGTAAGACATTACGGAGGCGGTATTTTAAATAGTTTTATAAATAATCTCCCATTTGAATTACATAGTCCAGGTTATAATTATTTAGGACCTGGTACTAATCTTCATTTGAATGAAGAGAAAGACATACGACCAATTAATAAACTAGATGAAGCTGCAAAAGAACATGATATTGCATATTCAAAACATAAAGATTTAAATAAAAGACATGAAGCTGATAAAGTTTTAGAAGAAAAAGCTATGAAAAGAGTTTTCGAAAAAGATGCTTCTTTAGGTGAAAAAGTAAATGCCTATTTAACAGCTAACGCAATGAAAGTAAAAAGAAAACTTGGTATGGGGGTAGATACTGAAAATTTACAGTTTAAACAAAAATATGGAAAATATTTTAAACATCCTATTTCATTAACTGATGATCAACAAAATAAAATTTATGATGCAATTAAAACTAAAAAACCTATTGAAATAAAACTAGAACCAATTCAGTTAAAAAGAACTAAGGAAAGTGTAATGAATGAAACTTATTTACCATTATCTAATCAACAAATAAATGCAATTAAGAAACATATTAAAAACGATATGAAAACTATTTTTACTTTAAAATTATCAAAAACCCAGTTACTGAGTATGAATAATAATGAAAAAATAGGAGGTTTTCTACCGGCATTAATTCCTTTAATTCCTGCTATAGGAGCAGCAGTAACAGCTGGTACTTCTTTATATAGAGCATACAATGATAAAAAAACTAATGAAAAATTATTAGAAGAAAAAGTTCGTCATGATAAAGCTTTAGAAGAAAATGCTAAAAATGGAAAGGGTTTATTCCTTAAAAAATCTGGTGAAGGCATGTTACTAAAAAAAAATTTGAAATAGATTCAATTCCAGTAAGACCTTTAAGTAATTATGATTTAAAAAAATATGCAAAGAAATTAAATATATCTAAATTTCGAGGTGTTTTTATGAAAGATAAATTACCTAAAAAAATTAAAGATCAAGAATCTGGTATCATAAATTTAGATAATTTTTCTGGAAATGGTACACATTGGGTTGCATATAAGAAACATTTTAATTGTATTGCTTATTATGATTCATTTGCTTTAAATAAAATTCCGATTAAAATTGAAAAATATTTTGAAACAGATAAAAATACTATTCTTTTAAATAATAATATTGACCAAAAAGTTAATGAAGTTATATGTGGTCATCTTTGCCTAAAATTTTTATTAGAATAAATAAATAAAAAAAAATATGGCTACTATTTCCTTGGATGGAAATTCTTCGAGAATATCTTGTGAATTTGATGAACCCATAAAATTAGATAAAAATTCAAATTATGAAATATGTTTATTAAATTTTAGTACTTATAATTCAATTCCAAATATATCTGAATTATTAAAAAATAATGTTTTGACCTATTTAAAAAATGGTCAATTAATTGATATTATTTTTCCAACTGGGTCTTATGAGATTGATGATATTAATGATTTTATTGATCTTGATTTGAAAATTCTTATAAATCCAAATATGACTACTCTAAAAGTTGAAATTTTTAGTCAATATGAACTAGATTTCACAAAAGATCAATCAATTGGTTCTCTATTAGGATTTAGTAAACAAATTATTCCAGCAAATATAGTAGTAGAATCTGATTTACCAGTAAATATTATGAAAGTTAATTCTATTCGAATTAAATGTAATATTGCCACTGGTAGTTATGAAAATAAAAAATTAACAAATGTAATTCATGAGTTTTTTATATATGATAAACCTGGTGAAAAAATTAATGAAATTCCAAACAATTTAATTTATTTTCCAATAACTAATAATTCAATAAGAGAAATCGATATAAGAATTGTTGATCAAGATGATGATTTAATTGATTTTAGAAATGAAAAAATTAGTATTAGATTACATATTCGTAAAATAAATTAAAATTGTTAAATTTTTTTATTATTAAATGAAATCAAATATTGTAAGCGAAGAAAAAGATATTGAGAGTTATCAATTTTATGATAATATCCCAGCTAATACTACCCAACTTAATACACCTGGTAGATCAATTGTAATTGATATTAATAATCAAGACATAAAAACATTTCCTCATAAGAGTCTTTTGATTATTAGGGGGCAATTAATTGTGAAAGATGCTACTAAAAAGATTTTAGATAAAATTGAAACGAAAAACATAAATTTTGTAAATAATGGATTATTAAACATGTTTAGTAAAATTTCTTATTCAATTAATTCAATTGAAATTGATTCAATTGAAAATCCAGGTATTACAACTACTCTTAAAGGTTTATCATCTTTTTCTAATGATTTAGCCTTAAATAATGCAGGTTGGCAAATATGGAATAAAGGAGCAGTATTTAACAAAAAAGGTTATTTTTCTGTTAGTATTCCCTTGAATACTGTAATGGGATTTTTTGAAGATTATAAAAATTTTATTTTTAGAATTAATCAAAAACTAGAACTTATTAGATCGAATGATGATAATAATTGTTTATTTACCGATCTTACTGATCATACATTTGAAATTAATATTTCTGAAATAATTTGGAGAATGCCACAAGTAAAATTTTCTGTTGAGCTTGAACATAATATAAATAAACAAATTTCTAATAATACAAATTTCAACATGTATTTTAGAAATTGGAAATATTTTTATACAAGTTCTATTCCTAGTGTAAAAGAATATACTTGGAGAATAACAACCACAAGTGCAAAACCTAGATATTTTTTGCTTGCTTTTCAAACAGATAGAAATCGTGATATTAAAAAAGAAAATAGTAAATTTGATTTATGTAATTTAGAAAATGTACAAGTAAATCTTAATACTACTAAATATCCTAATTCTGAATTGCGGCTATCTTATGAACAAAATAAATGCGATATTTTATATGATATGTTTTCAGAATTTAAAAATTCATATTATGGACAAAATGAGCATAATAAACCAATTATTAATTATAATAAATTCTTAAGTGAATATCCTGTTATTATTATAGATACTTCTAAACAAAATGAAGTAATTAAAGAAGCAGTAATTGATATTAAAATTGATTTTAAATGGTGTAATACTTTTCCAGCTAATTCTATAGTTCATTGTTTAATAATCAGTGATGATAGTTTTTCATATAATCCATTAACAAATCAAGTCACGCAAGTATAATTTTTTTTATTATTAAATGAGTTCAATTAAAATCAAATCTTTAGACAAAAATTCTAAATTAACTATTAAAAATTTTGACAACTTTAAGCCACCTGAAAGGGTTAATATTTTATTTCCAAATATTATTAGAGCAATTATTTGTGGACCAAGTAATTGTGGTAAAACGAATGTTCTTTTAAGCATTATTACAAAAATTTACCATACAGATGTTATCATTTGTTCAAAAACTTCTTACCAAGCCAAATATAAATATTTAGAAAATTTAATTGAAAATTATAATAAAGTATGTGAAAAACATAACTTAGAGTCTAGAAAATTTCAAAGCTTAACATTAAATTCACTCCCTCAACCTGAAGAAATTCCATCTCATTCAGTTGTAGTTTTTGATGACATTTCCACTGAATCTCAAGATATAATTTCTAATTACTTTGCCTATGGCAGACATAACAATATTTCTTGCTTTTATTTAAGTCAAACATACTCTAAAATACCTAAACAACTCATTAGAGATAACGTAAATTATATCATATTATTTTCTCAAGATAAAACTAACTTGAAACATATTTTTGATGATCATATAACTGATCTAAATTTTGAATGTTTTAAAAATTATTGTAATGCCTGCTGGAATGAAAAATATGGCTTTCTTACAATTGATAAAGAAAAAGAAACAAATAATGGAAAATATAAAAAACTATTTGATGCATATTTATTAGCGCAGAATGGAATGGAATGCATTATGTAGAAAGAGCATATTTTTTCCTTCAATTATAATTCATAGTATTTTTTTTCCTAATTTCTCATTTCATGTATGAGAATTGAAGTACTCATTTTGGAATGTCTTTCTGGTGTGGTTTTTCTGTATCCACTTCTTGGATTTTTAGATTCTAAGTTCAAGCCTTGCATAGAATGCTTTTTTAATTTAATGAATGATATGGAAAGAGCTAAATGAGAAAAAAATAATTACTCATAGCTGATAACAAAGTAAAACTGTGGCATAGATTTATGTAAACGAAGTATTCTTGTTTGCATGACTATCCAATAAAAATATAATTTATCAGTTTATGACGTGTATATTATCAGAAGCGTGAAAATGGAATGAGTCGAATGATTAGCTGCCTTTTGTAAGTAGAATTGCTTAGTAAAAATTCATTTATCTATTAGTTTATATGCCACACCACAAAGGCATTTTAAATAATGTTTTCATTTTGTGACGTCACTCGTGTATATTATCAGAAGCGTGAAAATGGAATGAGTCGAATGATTAGCTGTCTTTTGTAAGTAGAATTGCGATAGGTGGGGGACAATCTGTCTCCCAACTTTTTCAATTTTTATAAAATATTGGGCATTTAAAATTGTAGGCATATTCTATATTGGAACAATAATTTTTATTAAGTATATGGCAGTTTTCATTTTTTATTGATGTTTTAGCAATATTTTTTTTAAATATTGGCTTTGTATCCTATATTTTATCCGTGTCTGAAAACTGTGCTGAAACCCGCCTTTCCTATACTACTTCTATCTTCTCTGGGTTTGGTTTAATGCCTTCGTCACTTATAACATGCCCGAGATACATAAGTTCTTTTCTGATAAAGTGACATTTATCCGGTTGTAATTTTAAATTGTGTTCTCGTAGCCTTGCTAAAACATGTCGCAATTTCTCATTGTGATCTGCTAAGCTGGACCCGTATATAACGATGTCGTCGACATATACGAAACATTCGATGCCAATCATTCCCATAAGGACATTGTTCATTGTCCGTTGGAACGTAGCTGGAGCGTTTTTAAGTCCAAATGGCATCCTGTTATATTCATAGTGACCAAAAGCTGTGCTAAACGCAGTTTTCGCTCTATCACCCCTTTCTACCAGTATTTGGTGAAAACCGTTCGCGAGATCGAGTGTGCTGAAATATTTAGCTTTGCCTAACTGATCTAATATGTCAGTTATGTTTGGGAGAGGAAATGCATCACCTACGGTGGCGTCGTTCAAGCGCCTATAATCTACTACTACGCGCCATTTTTTATTTCCTTGTGCGTCTGTTTTCTTGGGGACAAGCAGTAGAGGTGAGTTCCACGGACTGTAGCTAGGTCTGATTATATCGTTGTCTAGCATCTCGTTTACCTGTTTATATATTTCATTTCTACTAGTTTCAGGCAGCCTATAAGGTCCTACGTATATCGGTGGTTTTCCTACCTCCGTTATTATTTTGTGGGTGCTTGCTTGAGTAAAAGACAATTTATCACCCGGTAAAAAGAATAGATCATTAAACTCACGACATATCTGTATTATGGCATTTTTTTCTTCGTGGTTACAGTGGTCTGTAATTAAAGATTTTTCTAGGTTTTCCAATCTTTTATACACTGGATCCTTTTCTGGACTTGGTTCGATGAGATCAAATTCTTCTAGATTGTCCCATTCTATACCCATTTCTTTTGTGTTGATTTTTATTTGCTCTTCATTAGTGTTGAGAAGTAATATTTTGGCTCGATTTTTGTTTGATTCTGCAATGGAAGAGGCCAAAAAGACCCCAGGAGAAACCTGTTTCTTCCTAAACACTACATCTTGTTCTGAGTCGAATGCGATCTCTGTCACTAGCCTGCTTCTAGGGGGAATACAGATTTTATTAATGTGCTGCTCTATCCGACGTGATTCCGCAGTAGTGTCCTCGGGATGTGGGTATGTAGCGTTGTACTTTCCCCCAGAGTTATCTACTTCAGCGATTGAGTCATCGTTTTCTTGCTGCTTCGTTTCTACGTTGGCGTACTTTGGATATGGAAGTTTATCTTCCCCATTTTTGTACGTTACTCCTGTAGAATTTCTCGAAACGTATGGATAAATTCCTAAGGTGCTAGTTTTATGACAAATGTAACAAGAGTATTTTTTCAAAAAATCATTGCCAATGATTCCATCGAATTTCGGAATGTGGTTATTTTTTACTACGTGGAATATGTATTTTAATTTAATCTTATCTTCACCCGATTGGAAGACCAAAGTTTTGGTTTAAGGTTAGTATAATTTTTAATTACACTAATTTCTGCTCCGGTGTCTATCAGAAGGGTTTTGTTTATACCATTTTCGAATGGGATACGGATCATACTTAAATTATTTTGAGGAATAAGAGAGATTTGGATCAAGGTCGAGTTTAATTTCTCGTTTGGTGCACCTCGGCTTGAATTGTTTACTCGGGAAAGATCGCCGTGGTTCTCCTCCCGAGGCAGTCCGTTTCCCTGAAATTCGGCTGCGTCGCTTTGGTTGCTTGGATATAGAGAATTTGGTACATGGTGATAATTGATTTGCCGATTAGGGTTGTTTCGGCGGTCTTGGTAGTTTTGATGACTATTTTGATTATTATTAATTTGATTACGATTATTATTATTTTGATTCTGGTTTTGGTAGTTACTGCTGTTGCCTATGTTTTGTTCGTTAAGAACGCTTTGTCGGGCTTGCGCTAGACGAGTTCTACAATTCTGGAACGAATGGTGTGGTTTTTGGCAGAATGTACAGGTGAGGAATTGTACTTCCCTTTTGACATTCGGAAATTGTGGGAGTCTGTTGGTATTTTGGTAGCACGTCTCAGAAGAATGCCCTACCTTGTTACATGTTTGGCAACTAGGTCTGGTGCTACCGGAAGAAGAGAAATGAGGAGGAGATTTGTCCAGTCGAAATGACTGTTCAACCGCGTAGGCTACTGCGGTCTTAAGATTTTCTGCCTTATGGGCCCTAACCAATATTTTCAGGGTGTGGTTCCTGAGATTATCTTCGATAGTTTGTAGCGCCAATTTGCTATTCTCTTTCGTTAGGAAATCTCGGACTGGTTTTTCACTTACAGTCCCTAACGTAGCTGAATTTAAAGCGGAGAGTTGTTGGATAAGTCTGTCACCGAATTCGTGAACACTTTCCTTGGCTCCTTGTTTGGAAGTCATTAGTTCGTTTTGGATGGTAGAGCGCGATTTCTCTTGCTTGAACTGGCTTTCGAGCTCTTTTACGAGTTCGTTCCATGTAGTGAACGAGTTGAACTGAATCAATTCGAAAGCTGCTCCTTGTAGCCTGGTCTTGACGATTTCAAGAAAGGTTTTGTGATTGTCGGTAGCGACAGAGGAAAACAAAATGTTACCGCATGCGATAAATTTGTTAAGGTCGCCGGGACTTCCGTCGAAAGTTGGCACGATATTGAATATATCGTTTATGCTAACTTTGAATTCCATTTTTGGTTCTTCTACGAAATATAGGGGAAGGAATTCGAATAATTCCGCTATTTGTTTATTCCGTCGAGTAAGAATTTTGGCAAAACCAAGAAAAAACACTATCGAAAGAGGAAACCGAACTTAGCACGAAATGGTAAAGGAGGAGGAGGACAATAAATACAAATAACGATAATTATATATTTAAAAAGTTTTATTAAAAAATACCTTATCCTATCTCTTACTGGTGCGGTTGCTGGCGATGCTGTTGATTCTGTTGTTGGTTGGTTGGTTGATCCGCTCCTAGGTTCACTCTATTCTTTCCTTTTTTTTTTATATTTTTTCACTGTATCTGGTGTAAGCCCCAGAGACGCTATCACTTAACACACAAAAAACTTTCTTTTTCACTACCTACTTAATTTTTTTTTACTTTTCTGGTGTGTAGCCCCAGAAACGCATCAAGATCTATGTCTTGTTTTTGGTAGTCGGGACCTTTTAGGTATCCCACCGCTGCCACCAAATGTTACGTATTCACACCGTGCTTCCTCGGAAGAGGGAAGAGTGCAAAGCGGAGAGTGAAACGAAATAAAAAGACTGTATATTTTTTATTCTAAAGAGCCCGCTGTCTTCAGCTTGGCTGCGACTCTAAGATTTTATTATTCTATATTATTTCATTATTTACTTGATAAATCGCTAGTTAATTTGGTCCGCCGTCTTTAGCGTCGCTGCAACCAAGGTTAACTATTTAGATTCAACTCTGTTTCAACTCTGCCTTTTCCTGGTCACAGTCCTCGCCTTTTATACTATTATTCCTCATGACCCATCTCCTATCTTCCCCCTCCACGCATCATGATTTCCTTACCAATTACCATATGTGCATACGCGCTATTTTAGGTATTGCTTAATTGTTTTCCTGTCTCATTAAAAATACCCAAATGACATCTTGGGTGTCATTTGCCTTACGCTGGTGTCAAGTGTCATCCATTCATAAATTATTATTATTCCCTGATACCACAACGTAGTATTCCCTCAATATGCAACCAATGCAGTTTTGCCGTATGTCGGCGTGCCGCTGTGCAATCGGATCGGATTTGGGTTACGTGTGTATCGTTATGGGTAGGTATGCACTTGACTCATTGCGCTTGGGTGGCGTTTGAGTAAATGGAAAAACAAATGAAAACAAAGCAAATGACCTATTAATAGCCGTGCGCTTCGGTAATGTATTTGGTGTATGGAATGGATTGCCAGTGAGAAGGTGATGATTAGGGTAGGTCATGAGTAGGGTATGGTTGTGCGGATCACAACAACTTCCATAAAGCAAACTTCCGCAAAATCAACGCATATCTTGCAAAGTCTTCCTTTGAGTTCAGCAATCTATCTTTAAAAGACGCGATCGCCATTTTTCATAGAGAAATTTTTAATTCCATTTCTCTGTACGTCCCTTATTCTCTCCACAAAACTTCATCTACATCCACTCCTTGGTACAATCGCAGACTTCGTTCCCTACGGAACAAAAGAAATAAGTTATGGGCTGTCTTCCTTCAAACCAATTCTTTTTCTAACTATTCCAACTATATTGGTACTTTTCTTCAGTTTACCCAACTTTATAACTCTCTTTATCAGCGCTACCTAGTTAATGCGGAAGTCAATCTAATAAAGGACCCTAGGTCTTTTTTCCAATTTGTCAACTATAAAAGAAAATCCGACGGTTACCCTACCTCCCTATCTCTTGAAAACAAATCATCAACAGATCCACTCACCATTGCCAACCTTTTTGCCACCTATTTTAAACAATCTTTTGCTGATAACTCATTCGTACCCGACCCCTCTTACTTCAATTACTTACTAAACTTCTCCTTTGGCCCCTTTATCTCTCAAAATTTTGATCCTACTGTTATAGAAAATAAGTTACAGAATCTCAATGACGAATTCATACCCGGCCAGACGGTGTCCCTGCCATATTCCTTAAAAGATGTTCTTCCAACCTTTGCCTTCCCCTTTCTAATCTTTTTCGTCTATCGCTTTCACTAGGAGAATTTCCCCAGGTTTGGAAGACCTATTTTATAACCCCGATACATAAAAAGGGGTCAAAGAACGAAGTGTCCAACTATCGTCCCATTGCTAAACTTTCTCATATACCCAAACTCTTCGAAAGTATTTTATACGAAACCTTAAGCTTTCGTTGTAAGTCCATCATCTCCCCTTGCCAACATGGTTTCCTTAAAGGCAGATCAACTACTACAAACCTAGTTGAGTTCGTCTCCTTTGCCCTCTCTGCTTTAGAGAATGGCAACGAAGTAGATGTAATTGCAACCGACTTCAGTAAGGCTTTTGATAAGATATCTCATCAATTAATTATTTTCAAATTGTCTGCCCTAGGCTTTGAACCCATATTACTAAAATGGATATCCTCTTACCTCGAAAACCGTTCCTATAGTGTTCGTTTCAGATCTGTCCTCTCGGTTCCCTTTTTAGCAACCTCAGGTGTCCCTCAAGGTAGCCATCTAGGTCCGCTTCTCTTCATCCTCACTATGAACGATCTTGAGAGGGTCATCAAACACTCCTCCCTGTCCCTCTACGCCGACGATACCAAATTTTTCAAGACCATTCTTTCACCCCTAGACTCTAGTCTCCTTCAACAAGACCTCGATAACTTTTCGATCTGGTGCCACAAAAATTGCTTAGAGCTTAACATCTCGAAATGCCAATCTATTACCTTATCGCGTAAGTGCATCCAGACCCTACCCCGAATATATTATCTTATTGGTCACCCCATACCCCTCGTACAATCTCTTCGCGACCTAGGTATTTTGTATAATAGGGAGTTAAATTTTCGTTCGCATATCGATGAGATAATTCTAAAAGCCAATTCATCACTCGGATTTGTCAAACGATGGTCCAAAGAGTTCTCCAACCCTTACGTGACTAGATCCCTCTACGTTACCTTTGTTCGCCCCCTTCTCAAATACGCCAGTCAAGTGTGGTCGCCATTTCAGCGAGTTCACGTATCCAGAATCGAAAACATTCAACGTCGTTTTCTTCGATTTGCCCTTCGAGGCTTACCCTGGAATGACCCTATCGTCTTACCCCCCTACCAAGACCGCCTCAAACTCATTAACTTAAATACCCTTGAACAACGCAGGGACGTAGCAGATATTCTTTTCATTCATCGACTTCTCTCAGGTTCTGTCGACCTCGCGTCTATTTACAAGTCAATTTTCTTCAACACTAACCCTCGTAATTTGCGAAGCCCTCCTCTTTTCTATATACCGACTCACCGCACCTCTTATGGCTCCAACGAACCAATCACCCGTATGCTGCGGAAGGTTAACTCAAAGCTTGCTCTTTTTGATTTCAACCGCAGCACTGCCTGCCTTAAACTCGATCTCCTCCCCAATCTTTCCCTTACAAATCTTAGTTCGTAAGTCTTAGTTTTTTTTAAGTTAGTAGTTAAGCAATGTTATAGCTTGTAATAAGCCGAATAAATGGGGTGTTTGCCACCACCAAAATTAAAATTAAAAATTAAATTAAAAAATTCTCAACTTGCTTCCCCTGGACCTATATATGCAAGAATCGGCCGTCAAAAGTGCACTCAGGATTAGCCAAACACAAGGCTGGAATCCTAATGCTACAGGACATGCGCAGATTTTGAAGAGATACGTAGAGAACGATGTTAGCTCTGACTACATGTCTCCCTACCTAGATTTCGACAAGCCATTCTCCTGCTCCTTTCCGAGCAGGGAGGAATGGGAAACAAACGAACCCGCTAAAAGGAAATCTATATCCATCTACACAGATGGATCAAAGATGGACTATGGCACTGGAGCCGGTCTATTCTCGGAGGAATTAAACATACGCCGCTCAATCAGGCTTCCTGATCATAGCAGTGTCTTCCAGGCCGAGGTTCTGGCAATTATGGAAGCGGCGTGTATGGTGTCAATGAGGGCAATACCACGTAATGATATTACCATATTCATTGATAGCCAGGCAGCCATTAAAGCTATTTCGGCTACTGAAATCAAATCAAAGCTAATTCGCAGCTGTCGCGAAGAGCTCAAAGCTCTTGGCTCGCAGCATAATATAAATCTCTGCTGGATTCCTGGACACAGGGACAAAGCCGGCAATGAGATTGCAGACGAACTGGCAAGAAAGGGGTCTGCAATAGACCATGATCAGGCACTACAATCGATCAAACCACCACTCTGTAACCTCAGAGAACGGGTGGAAAACAAGATCCGAATGAAAGCCAATAACAGGTGGAAGACACTAACAACCTGTGAAATATCAAGGAAGCTTTGGCCTGAATATGACAAAAGACGGACCAACAAATTCTTGAAGTTTGACAGATCATCACTGACTAAGTTGGTAGGTGCTCTGACAGGTCATAACTTCCTAATAAACCATACAATGAAATTAAACCTCATAGACGACGACATCTGTAGAAGCTGCGGTGATTAGGAGACGCATGGGGACACACCTCACTTCCTCTGTCACTGCCCGAGCCTCTATCACTTGCAAAATAGAACACTTGGAAGATAATACTTCCAAGACATTCAAGAACTCTCAAACATCTCACTCTTTGATCTTCACAGGTTTTTGAGGACATCAAGATGGCTGGACAACATCGAATAAGGAGAAGGAAACGAGGCCGAAATACAACACGGCTAAACCCCACAAATAAAGGGTATCACAATGGGTCCACAAGGACCTGAGTGTGGCGAAGCGAGGGTCACCCGCTTCGTCAGCCCAAAAACCTAACCTAACCTAATTGGCTGTGTGAGATTCGCCACACAAAGCGTATTTTATGTTGGTACTTCCTGATTTTAAAGTGCATTCAATTGTTTTATGCCTTCCTGCGCATTTTACACAAGTTGGCTCCAACGTACAAACGTTTTTGGTATGTCCGTATTTTTGGCAGTTTGAGCATTGTGGTATACTTCTTTTTTGGTGAGGCGGTTCGAATGATATTTTACAGTGCTGTAAGTGGGTTATATTATAGATGTCTTTGTTGTTTACATTGGTTTCGAGTTCGATGGCGAAGAGTGGTAGCGGTTTTTTTGTTCCTCTTTGTAATATGTTATGTATGTTGATTACTTTGTGGTCATGTTGAGCGAGTTCGGTTTTAATTTCGTTGATGTCTGTCGAGTGGTGCATATTCCTAAGGATGACGCGGAATCCTCGTTGTTCTTTGGGCTTGAATGTATAGTATTGTGTGTTCTTAATTTGGAGTATTTTTATAATTTTTGTATAGGTTACTGAGTCTGTTGGTGGGATTTTGATTTCGTCGTTTGCTAGAACTTTTAGTTCGTATGTGTCCTTATTTGTTGTCGAGCTTAGGGCATTTATTAAGACGTGTATATATTTAACGCCCTGGGGCCTGTTTCATAGATCATACATCACATACATCACATACAACATACATTAAAATTTTGCTTATACATCATTTTCTGTTTCATAAATTTCACTGGAAGTAATGTATGAAATATTATTTTGTTGTATGTGATGTATTATTTTGACACTTCATATTAATGAGTTTTTATTCGGTTTAAAGCGAGTTAATTTTTGAAATTGAAAAAAATATAAAACTTGAAATAGTTATAAATATATATTAAATCTTAATATATAAAAACGTTCGTGCGTATGTATGACCGACGATAGCGGCTGAACCACTGAAGCTATCCCCCTTATATTCACACCATATGTTTGTGTGGTGCTCCGGATGGTTTATGTTTATTTTAGACCCTATAGGGGGCGTTGGGGTCGCTTTTTGAAAATTCTTATTTATGGACTGATTTGGCTCAAATTAACACCATATAACACTTAAAACAAAAGAAAGCTTTTGCCAAAATTTGGACCCGATAGGTGGCGCTGGAAGATATTTACGACAAGTTAGATTTCCCTGCATATCAATTTTGTATCAACAACATAAAATTTAATTGTAATCTAATAATATAGTTGGCGTTGGTTGTGTATACTTTTTTGAATTTGACATTTCAGTTATTCATATTTCATTTAGCTGTACAAATCTTCGACGAAAACTCCAAATTAATTTTTAATCAATTTTAAATAGGTAAATAACATTTCCATTCGATTTCCGGCACAAATAACATAACCAAGGAAAATGTTCTTACTGGGCCAAATTTTATGATTCTTCTTTTGTTTTGTTCGTATTGGTGTATTTCAGGCTTAGGCAGTCTTAAAAGATAAAATTTTGGACCCGATAGGTGGCGTTGTTGTCGATCTCCGAAACTGCTCAACCGATTTCAATGAAATTTCGTGTATGTATATTCTTCGTTCCCACTTGAAGGATAGGATACTTTTGGACCTGATAGGTGGCGCTGTTGCCGATCTCCGAAACAGCTCTAACGAAATATACTATAGTTTCGGAGCCTATATATAGTACTTTGCAAAACATAAGCGGGATAGGAGAACGGGTTGTGGAAGCATTAAAATGATCAATGGACATTGTCCAAATAAAGGAATTTGCTAGATGTGAGCAGGACTTAATACGAAAGGTATGAGCAAAGCCGGGTGGGTACAGCTACATATAAAAAAGACTGACGTCCGTACGTGCGCACTCATAACTCGGGAACAAATCCTTCAATTTTTATGATTTTTGATTTAAATTCGCATGGGCCCAATGAAGGACATATGCTACTTTTTGTCGTAAAAACAAAACTTTATGGGGATTAGTTGAATTTTTGAATTCTTTGGATGTTCCGGGCTAACATCTATACAATTGGAAGTCAGCTCAGTTATAATTTTGCTGCGCAACCTCAATACATCGAGACTTTGTAACAGAACGCGTTTGATTTGGTGGTGAAGGATCCCAAATCAAATGCCATGCAAGTGACGATTTTGAGTGGAATATCCAAAGGCAAACACTCTCATTCCGTAGATTCCGCTTATTCAGAACGATTTGCCATTCGTATTTAACCGACTTAAATTTCCTGTGCGTCTCGCTTTCACTGTGACAAATAATTTGTTGCAAGTATAATCCATGGATGTCTGTGCATTTGTAGTATCAATCTTGAATTACCATGTTTCTCACATGGTCAATTTAGTGAAAAGCGGAAGGTTGGCCGAAACGTCAAAATCATTGCGGTTTGATTGAAACAAATCAACATTGCTATTCGTCATTTATTTCTATTTCATTTAATATAACTTTTTAATGAAGCATTTTAACTGGCCGAATTACATAAATTAGCAAGCGCATTGTGCATGCTCGGAATTAATATTTTTATTACATTATCAAATTTGGGCGGAACGAAGTTTGCCGGGTCAGCTAGTATATATATATATCTGAAAATGGATGTAATTTTTGGTGAAGATGATTTACTTTTTGGTGGTGTGGAATATCGTAGAGTAGTTGTTTAACTTGAATGATCCTTATTTCGTGGAGAAATTTAGGATGCCCCCGACGTGTGTTCAATTTTTATTAGAGCGTTTGGGTACCTTTATTGCACATCCAACAAACTCCAATGAAGCTTTAACACCATTGCACCAAATTTCGGTCACACTTCATTGGCTTGGCAACGGGTGTCAATATCATGGTATCGGCACGATGCATGGGGTTTCAAAAGCAACTATTTGTCGTTGTGTTAATAGAGTTTGTTCACTCATTTCACAAAATTTATTAGGTAAATAGTTTCTACATTTAATTAGTAATATAAAAATATAACAATTAGTACTGTTTCTAGGTGAAGAAGTGGTTTGGCCTGAAAATACTAACGCTGTAGCTGAAACATTTTTCCGCATAGCGGGAATGCCACGTATTGCTGGAGCTATTGACGGTACTTTAATTCCTATTGAAGCGCTATCCGTTAATGAACAAGCGTTTGTTGATCGAAAAGGTTGTCATTCCATCAACGTAATGCTAGTTGCTGGTGCTGATTATCGCTTCTATGCTATCAACAGTAACTACCCTGGTTCAGTACATGATAGCCGTGTTTTACAGTGCAGTCAATTTTATGAAAAATGGAACAATGAACAGTGGCGTCCATTCCCTGGTGCGATTATTATTGGCGATTCGGCCTATCCATTGAGAAAGTGGCTTTTTAATCCCAACGTTCCAGTTAGCATTGAAGAAGGAAGAGCTAAAAACCGTTTTCTATGCAAGCTTAAGAAAACACGACAGGTTGTAGAATGCTGTCTAGGTCAATTGAAGGAAATATTTCCTTGTTTGAACGGACTACGTTTAAAATCGGCACTTAGTTGTGCAAAAGTTGTAAATGCTTGCGTAACATTATACAACATACGAAAGAGAATGTGTCCTGAAAATCATATCGTTCTTTTTGATGATGATGATGATGATTATATTGATGATCTTGATGAAAACGAAGAATATAATGAAGAGAACAATGGAATTAACAATATAGATGCAGTTGAAAATTTAAGAAACTACATACAATTTTTCAGTAACAATATTAATTGAATTTATTGATTAGTAATATAAAAAAAATATTAAAATGCGTACTTATAAGTAAACAAAATTTATTTTTGATTGTTGTTTACAATTAGTAGCGAATCGAATTAATTTTCATCATCCCATGAAACGATGTAAATAGCTCGTGTAAATTCCGAGGGTGGTAGGTTCAACCGAACTTCAATTTCACGGCATTCCAACTGTTTGTGGTAATAACTTATTTTTAAGAAGTCACAAACTGTCAGACTTCTCCGTTGCTTTTGGCGTGACGATGAATGGGGCTGCATCTCAATCGGTTGCGATATTTTGTTCGGGCTTGGCGATGATTGTGTTTCGGTTGTAGTTCGATCACCATGGCTCTCTGTTGTACCAATGCCATAAGCTATCTATGAAATAGAAAGAAGCGTCGATTTATTTACTATAGGTTAGCGAACCAAAAGAAAAAAAGTTAATATTTAAAATAAAAACCTTACCTCATCTCCTACAATTGCCAGTACCACCTTATCGTTTTCGTCAAGTAGGTCTTTAAAGGTTGCTCCGCCTACTCCTGTCTTCTTCATACGATCAACTTTCGCCTGCAATTTTAATTAAAATAAGTTAATTGTCGTTATATAGTTTAAAAGACAAAATTGTATCTTACCAATGATATACGTCGCCAATTCTGCCATGTTGTTCGCTTGAATTTTTCCCCGTCACTGTCAGCAGGTATAAGCCCAAAGCTTATCGCCAAACGGGACACTTTTTTCCATCCGTCTGTGATGTCCGTTTTCGTCGTGGTAGTACCCATAAACTTTCCAGATAGCAACGCCTTTTCGGCGAGAATTTCTTTTAGTACTGGCAATTGTAGCTCCTTGTCCGACTTATTTGAAAATTTAAACTTGAAAATATATCGTTATTACATAAATAATGAAAATAAAACTTACCTTTTTGTATTTGCGTTTAATAGCACTCATTTTATTTTTAATTTAAAAAATTATATATATGACTTACAGCAAAACCGATTGCTGTATGAAATGTATGAAAAATTTAAATTTTGTTGTATCAAAACAATGTATGATAAAGTTCTATGAAACAGAATCATACATTATTCTAATACTTCCAGTCGATTCTCCTCATATACATTGATGTATGACTGTTGATCGTACAACATTTCTATGAAACAGAAATAATACATCAGAAATGACTAAATCATACATTGTATTTATATAAATAAATAAAAATAAATAGTTGGCGCAACTGGAATATTGTTCCCATATATGGAGCTCGGCCCCAAAACATTCACTTAACCTGCTTGATAGCATACAGAGACGAGCAGTTCGACTCATTGGAGACACTAGACTCACATCGAATCTACAACCGTTGGTGCACAGAACACAAGTCGCTGGCCTATGCTTGTTCTATAGTTACTTCCATGGTAGATGTTCTGAGGAACTCAAAATCATTATCCCTCCAAATGCAACTTTTGGGCGCCCAACAAGACAGGCTGCTAATGCTCATGACCATACAGTACACTTGACAACCGCGAGGACATCAACTTTCCAAAACTCCTTCTGTTACAGGACAAGCAAACTTTGGAACTCGCTTCCTGGGGATATATTTCCAGAAGACTACAATTTGCAGCAGTTTAAGTGCAGAGCAAACATACATCTGCAAGCATCTCGGGGCGCTGTTGAAGCGTTATAGGTTCGCCTTTTCCGGGAGAAGTACATAAAAAAAAAAAATACAAATTCTTGACAACAATATTAATCTGTTCTTATCATTGCTTTCTAAAATTAAATTATAAACAACTAAACCAACACTGAACATTGACTACTATTCCCAAAATAGCTCCTATATCGTCGTGTGCATGGCAAAACCACACAACTGACATTTTTTCGAAAAAACACTACATATCAAAACAGAAATGTTTTCCTATATAATGCTTTACTCCGATTAGCAATGAATTATGATACGCAGATTGAACAAAAGTTTCTAACAAAAGGACACACTCAAATGGAATGTGATCGTAACAGCGTAATTGAGAACAAGGTACACAATAAAGATATATTTTTACCGTCACAATATGTTACCCTTACTAGGGAAGCGAGATCAAATCCACGCCTTTACGAAGCCGAAAGCATTGACTTCAATCAAATATTAAATTATGCTGAAAAGTCAAATTTTATATACAAAACTATAAGACCGGGCAGTCTTGCCGGTGATGAGGTGGTTACGAATTTAAAAGTCATTAAATACGACCCATCAGGCAAAATTTATTATAAGACTAATTACGAAAATGACTTCGTAACTTCCTCAAAGAAGAGATACAAATGCTTTGAAGTACACTGTTGATTATCCAATCTTACTCCAGCAAAAAAGGAAAATTCAGCTTTCAAAATATAAACATTTGCAGGATCTAAAACCGGTAATTCCCAAAGACTGCCACAACTTTTATGACACTTTGCCACACTTTCCAAAATAATAACATTTTTATTTATTTACCTACTTGTAAATCACATCACATCACACTATTATATAAAGAGGTAATGTTTGTTTGAGGAAGGTAATCTCCGGAACTAACGAACCGATTTCAAAAATTCTTTTACTAATAGAATGCTACGGGATAGAGTATTGCGATAGGCTACTTTATTTTTTAATTTTTCCATTTTAGATTTTTTTGATTTTCTGCGCTATTTATTTTGACTTTTCTATATCAAAAATTAATTAGAAAACTACGTACCTACTATGTGCGGATTTTTTTTTCAAAAAGTGGATTGATAAAATCGAGATGAAATTAATGTATTATACGTTGGTCAACAGTGATGGTTTGTTTTTGATTTTGTGCATCGCTCCAACAGTTTTATTTCTTTTACACATTTGATAAGTTAAAAATTAAATGTAAAAAGTTTTAACGCGGACAAAATAGTTAGGTATTGAAAAGCAAATTTCACTTATTTTTTAAAAATGCCAAGACGTATGCGCACAAATATTGGCCGCCGAACAAGGCAAGCAAGTCAACAACAAATATCAACGAAGCCAAACTACAGAAGAAAGCGAAAAGTGGGACATCGCATGGCATAAGACCAGATCAACAGTCAAGAAAATTGAGAGTGCAAGTAATGAGAACTGCGTCAAATCCTACTGCTGCTGGGATGGGAACAAGTTCAAATCGGAGTGGCAAGATGCGTGTCGTTGCTGACATTCGAACGTCTGGCATTTCAGTAGAACGAACAGAAAACTATGTCGGTGATGCGATTTTCGATATTGGAGCGATGACTATAATTGTGTGCCACCATTAAAACGCGCTAAAAAACTGCTGTGCGAGTGGCAAAGTAAAAGTAGCACCTGCGGATCAATTTGAATCGGAGGATTTTCTAAAGAACATTTGACAGTACAACTACTGTTTTCGTATGACTACATTGGGAACAGAAATTATTAAAAAAACTGGTTTCATGCCGACTGGCAGGGCAATATTTTCTCTTATACATCATGCACATATTTTCTAACAATGGCACGGGATTCTACACCGCAAAACTCGGATTAACAGATTCAAGGCCAAATTTACCATCGGATGGTTGTCTTCTTGCCAGTAAATGAGGACTTACAGCAGAATTCGCAGGTGTACTTCATTTTTTCGGGGGATGATCAAGTCGATAGGCGTTACAGAGGGCAAACAGGAGTGACAAAAAACATAACTCGACAATTGCAACCATTATTATAATGCAATCAACGCTTTCTTTATAATGTTTAAAACGGCGATAGAGAAAATGAACTTAGAAGATCGCAGATTTGTCTTCAATCCTGATAAAGGAACCGCACTTTGGAGAAAATAGAATGGATAGGAAACGGGTGGTATCACTTCCATCCATTTCACGGGTGGCCGTGGCGCAGTGATAGAGTGTTCGCTTGTTGAGTGGGAGGTTACGTGTTCAAATCCGAGCCAGTACCACGAAACATTTTTCACAAATAAAAACGAATAAGTTTAAGTGAATTATAAGCGAACACAAATATCAACAATTCTCCCCTAGCTTACTAGGACGCCACTCGTGGAGAATATCCACTGCGCCACAAACTCTTTCCTATCCCTCTTTCTCTTCCTAAAAAACTTGAATGCCGCGCTGTGCCTGTGCCCCGCATTATAAGGGTATTCATAACCCCTTGAGCGCGAGTAAAATTATAAAAAAAAAAAAAAAATACAAGAAAAATTATTTAAATTTTGTAATTTTCTACTTCGGATGTTCCGGACTTACCGCTTCACAATTTGAAATTAAAATTCGGCTCAATTATCATTTTGTTGAACAACCTTAGGGCATGGGGATTTTTATACATACCTATATCAAACTCCTCAAGTTGTGTTCAATTTCGAGTGAATAAAACGGCCCTTAATGCACCGGAACTTTGTATCGGATCACGTTTGATATGATTGTGAAGAATCTCAAATCAAATGTCATGTAATCACGATTCTGAGTTTAAAAGGCAAACATTGTCATATCGCGGACTCCGCTTACTCAGAACGATTTGGCATTTAAGTGTCTATGACAAATAATAAGTCGCAAGGACAATCGCTGGATATTTGTAGCATCAATCTTGAATTCAAATGTTTTTCACATGGTCCAATTGTATGTGGCGTGCTCACCTGTAGGCAAACCACTTTAGTACAAAAGCGGAAGGTTGGCCGGCACGTCAATCATTGCGGTTGTATTGAAATACATCGACATTGCTATACTTCAGTTATTTCTATTGTATTAAATATAACTTTTGAATAAAGAATGTGAATTGACGGAATTACGTAAATTAGCATGCGCTGTGCATGCTTGGAGATATTATTTTTATTACATTTATGAATTTGGGCGGAACGGAGTTCGCCGGGTCTGCTAGTATTTATATAAAGTGCAATTTGAAATTAATGGACTTAAAATGAAAGAGCTAGCTATTATCTGTGAATTTTTTTGTATTTTTGTACTTACCTAATAGTTTTGGTTTAATAATATTTAATATATAATTAGAAAAACTTCCTGTTCTGAAGTACTAAAAATATAAATATTACAATACCTATAGCTTTTTTAACGTTTTCATCTAAAATGTACATCTACATGAAATACCTGTTTTTATTTTTGAAATACCACACCAGATGTGTGCAAATAAAAAAAAAAAAAAACATGTAATACCACACAACTGAATTGTTTAGTTCATACGGGTATTTGTTTAAAAATAATTTTAATAAAACTATTTCAAACAACAAAATATTATTGACCTGTTTTTTCTTTAGTTATTAATTCAAAGTTATTTCACGGTAAACGGTTTTAAGTCTCTCTTGAACAATTTGCAAAATGTCAGTTGTGTGGTTTTGCCATGCACAAGACGATATGAAATATTATCTTTTGCCCTCCAAAAATTAAACCACTACCAAGGTCAATGACATGATAAACTTGCCCAAACAAGCTTAATCACATTTACTAAAATAAAATTGTAAACTTCAATCGGAACACTCTAAGTCCTAACATAGTTCCTATATGAAACGTTATCTTTCGCCCCTTAAAAATTAAACCACTACCAAGGTCAATGACACCTCTGGGGTAGTACAAAAATGCTGAATCACAATTAATAATATAAATTTGTAAACAACTAAACCATAATTGGAACACCTAAAACCTCAATTGGAACACACAACTGTCAATCAAATCTCAAAAAACCCACAGGTTGGCGATTCCGCCACTCAGGGTGGCGAAGTCGAATGACGGAAGCTACCAATCCTATCTACTTGCGCTTTATCTACAAAACACGAAATAGAACATGAGAATACCTACAATAAACAAAATTATTTGGATTCTCACGATTGAATACGCCAAATCCGAAATCGGAATTTAGCCTCCCAACGCGCGCGCATGCGAAACCTAAACACCGCGAAACACACTTCTCTCTGGAAGTCTCCCTTTTCTGCGGAAAAACAGATTGCGTCTAAACTTCCTGTCAACTGCACCAGCTCCTTATCATATTCAGCCCTAACGCCTTCTTGACTGATTCGGTTTAGACTTCTGAGGTCACTGCCTCCTGCTTCGATCACTTCTGGTCTATCGAGGCCGCTGCCTCCTGCTCCGGTCGCTTCTGGTCTAACGAGGTCGCTGCCTCCTGCTCCGATCACTACTGATCTATCGAGGCCACTGCCTCCTGCTCCGATCACTACTGATCTGTCGAGGCCACTACCTCCTGCTCCTATCACTACTGATCTATCGGGGCAGCTGCCTCCTGCTCCAGTACCACTTTGACCATGGCTACTCTGCTTGTGCCTAAAGTTAAAACCCCCTTCCGTTATTACCATATCGACCGTCTCGAGAACAACGTTCCCCATTACCGCAGCATATTGCATATCTCGTTCCTTGACTACATGGAATGTTACATGTACCTGTAACCTATCTACTTCCACCTCTGCCTCAAAACTACCTATAGTCACTACTCTGCCCTGTCCGGCTTGAGGTCCACATCGTTCATCATCATTAGACAGTCGTAACGTAAAAGACTTAGGTCACTTCCGGTGTCGAGTAATGCTGAGATTGTGTTCAACTTAAAATCCGGCATCCCGTCTGCAAAATACGTGATCAGCCTCTCATTATTCAACGCAATCGGCTTTCCCATTTCTACCAGGCTGTAAAGATATTCGGTTACCGTTCCCGTGGGCTTCTTGCGGCGACTCTGCAATTTCCAATGGACTTCGACGGATGAGACTTGACTGTCAAATTCTTCTACTAGTGCATCCTTCAGCGCCTTCCAGTGACTCCGGATAAACAACTTGACTGCTCCTTTTAGCTGTTGTTTGCCGTAGACGAATTTTTGCAAACTATTCCATTGGATAGTGCCCGCATTTGCTTCAAATTCCTCCACCCACTGCTCTACACTTGTATATCCAATTCCGTCGAATGTCAGTAACGAATCCTCTAAATCGCGGAGCGTAAATGTACTTCTTCCGCCTACCGCGCCTTCAGGTATGTCTTCATAATTTGACTCATCATCCAACGCTTGCGCTTCTAAAGACTTGGGCGTCACGTTTGATTCGAAATTAAATTTCAATAAACACATAGACAGCACAAGACAGAGAGCGAACTCTCTTCTTGGATTTATTAAGAGGAACAGCAAGGATTTTTCAGACATACATACTCTTAAAACCTTGCATTGTTCTTTAGTAAGATCTGTGTTGGAATACTGTTCTATTATTTGGTCACCAGCATATCAGGTGCATATAAATCGGATTGAACGTGTACAAAAGTCTTTTTCAAGATATTGTCTTCGTCACTTTAATGGGTCAGTGGAAATGCCCAGTTATGAAGAAAGATGTCGGATAATAAACTTAAAGTCGCTGGAAACGAGAAGACTTATTCAGGACATAACGTTTATAAAAGACATCGCTTCTGGAAGAATAAACTCAACGTTTTTACTGTCCAATCTCTCTTTTTACGTTCCGGGAATTCCGTTACGTGAGCATGGCTTGTTTTATGAACCTAATCATTCTACAAGCTATGGAAGGAATGAGCCTTTAACAAGGTGCATTAGGAGTTTTAATTCAATATGCAATTCCATTGATTCCAGTATTGATATTTCGATCAGCAGAATTGCATTTAAAAAAAGATTAAATGAATTGTTATAATTGCACATAGAGTTTTTTTACTTTTGCTTAGAATTTTACAAATGTAATTATTAAAAGCACAAGTTTTTTTTATCTTAGTATTAAATTTTTCTCTTACTTTAAGAGTTTTTGAATTATGTAATTATATAGTCTGTAAATTGTAAAATGGTAGACTTAAATAAATAAATAAATAAATACTTCTCGCCTCAACCCGTAATGTGTGATGTGTGAAGCAAATATAAAATATAATATAGTTATAAATATGAATTAAAAGAATCGAGATCAAAAGGAATATAAAAAAAAAACTACTTGCGCCAAACATAATATCTACATAATGTAGTTAAGATTTTTTTTTTTTTTTTTTTGTTGCTTCAGCTTGTGTTCTTCTTTTTGCTCTCTACCAACCGTGAGAGCGAAAGGGTTGAAAATGAATTTCGCTCGTGTCGACAAGGCACAATCGCCTTTATGTTGCTGCCACTTCTTATGGTTTTTTTGTTTTTTTATTTTCAGTTTTCGCTCGTGCCGAAAATTTGGCGATTTCGGCCACGAACGAGGGTTTTTTTTCTCTCACGCACAATGTTCTGCGCACTTCACTTTGTCTATTTAAATATTTTTCTTCGGATTTCAGTTAATCCCGGACGAGTCCACACTTTGTAGGATTTTGCTTTCCAGGATCCCACTATCCTCTTCTTTGGCTCGTTCAAAATGAAAAAAAAAAACAACTTCTAAAACGTTATAATATTCTTTAATTTCACGAAATCATTTAAATCTATGTACGTTACACTAGGATATTGTGAGTTTGGCGACTCTCTATCTCCACACTTATTATTCGCTTGACGGCTCTCTATCATAGAGGATCTACACTAGAGAGCCAACTGAGAGCAGAAACGGTAAATTTGCCCACAAGCTTCCTATGACCTTGTACAGCCTAGGAATTTCCTAAGTATTAGTGCCTGTACAAATCAAAGGAGCGCCATTACTACCGCACGCATACTTAGGAAATTCCTAGGCAGGAAATTGATTGTCAATCGGGCGGCCATTACTTAGGTGGATTTAAGTGGGGGCGACTGTGTTCGTCATTTTTGGTGCTGATTAGTTACACGGCGTTCACATCGCAGTTCAAGTTAAACATTTTTAAAGTTTATGAATTTGTTGGAAAATCGAATTTCGGATATAATGTAGGTACCTAATATAATTTCATCACAATGTCAAATACCTTTTAATAATCATTTGTCAATATCACAAATCCATCTCATGTTATTAATCAGAGAAAAATTAACTAATACGGTTTTTTGCACTTTTGCTTTTTTTGTGTGGATTTTAATCTCTTAACTTCAATATTTAAACACAATGTAGGGGAAACAGTTTGTATACCGTGGGAAAAACATATATCAGTTTCAACATATTTTACAATCTCTAATTGATGCGTAAAATGCATACTTACACAATATAAATATGTGCAAGCATGAATTTGTTAAATTCAAAAAATTAATTCAATATTTTTGTTCTGTTTATAGGTAATATTGCTCTCAAATTAAGCTTTAACTTTTTTTCAGAGTCTGGATAAATTTGCGAATCTTTATTTCTGAGCGAAATTCACACTTACTTACACTAACAACAAACATTTGTCATTTGTCAAATTGAAAGTGTGTTATTCTACGTTTTTACAGACGACGAGTCTGTAATTAGTAATTCAAAATAAACTCTATTTTCCAAAAAAAAAAAAAAATGTTAAAAGTACTGCGCTAGTAGATAGGATTGGTAGCTTCTGTCATTCGACTTCGCCACCCTGAGTGGCGGAATCGCCAACCTGTGGGTTTTTTGAGATTTGATTGACAGTTGTGTGTTCCAATTGAGGTTTTAGGTGTTCCAATTATGGTTTAGTTGTTTACAAATTTATATTATGAATTGTGATTCAGCATTTTTGTACTACCCCAGAGGTGTCATTGACCTTGGTAGTGGTTTAATTTTTAAGGGGCGAAAGATAACGTTTCATATAGGAACTATGTTAGGACTTAGAGTTTTCCGATTGAAGTTTACAATTTTATTTTAGGAAATGTGATTAAGCTTGTTTCGGCAAGTTTATCATGTCATTGACCTTGGTAGTGGTTTAATTTTTGGAGGCCAAAAGATAACATTTCATATAGGTGCTAATTTGGGAACTGGGAATAGTATTCAATGTTCAGTGTTGGTTTAGTTGTTTACAATTTAATTTTAGAATACATTGATAAGAACAGATTACCATTGCTGTCAAGTAAGTAGTATTTATTTTTTATCAGTTGGCAGCGCGGTATAGTTAATTTATTTTTTTATGTTGGTATTGTGGGTCTGAATTTTTGTACTGTTCCAGAGGTTATTTATGTTGAAGTGATTTCAGTTGAAGGGGCAGTTGCGTTTTAGAAAGCAAAGAAGTGCGTTGCGTATACAAGGAAATAAAATAAAAAAGGAAGTGCAATAATTGTGATAAAGTGTTTTCACGTAAAGATGTTTTGAAGCGTCATATGGATACTGTACATAATAAGATATTAAATCATTGTTTGGTGTGTGGTAAAACATTTACCAGAAAATATAAACCGAAGGAGCATATGTTAAAGTGCATAGTTTTGGATGAGGAGAGGGGACAAAATAAAGTCAATTTACCAGTGACGACACTACCTGCATCAACATCAGGATCACCATCAACATCAGCATCAGCATCATCGAATATCGTGTGCGATGTGTGTAACATTGAAGTGAAAAGGAAAACATGGAAGCAGCATCAGCGAAGCAATACACATAAATCGAACATCAAAGTGTCCTACGCTGATAATGTGCATAAAATAATGACGTCATTCAAAGAACGAATCGTATCATATTCCGTGATGAATGAAAAAGAAGATGATTTAGACGTAAAATCATTTTTTGCAAGAAAGAGAGCAATTGTTAAAAATCTATTGCAAGAAAGTATAGTGGAAAATAATTCAATTAAATTCAATTTGGAACTATTTGCGGAATTTGTGAAGATTGGTAACGAGGATGATATGGCATTTGATGTAAAGTCAATGGCAACACGCATGCATCCCATTCTGTTATATGATAATATTGAACAAATCATAAAAGAAATGAAAGAGGATATAATTAAGAAGCTGGAAGAATTTCAAGAGCGAGACAGTGGGTGGACTCTAATTAGGATAAGAGTCGTGGAATTGAATATTAATAAATATCAATGTTTGAATGGGACAGCGTACTTCAAGTTGCCTGCTTTCATTAACAACAAAAAGGCTGTTATCAATGTTAGAAACAATGATGTATACTGTTTTAAATGGGCAATAATATCAGCTGTAAACCCAAACGTATCGAATCCCCATTTATCATTTGCATATAACATATCAGATATAACGAGTGACTGTATTTCCACTGCTGATATGGTTCTAAATTTCAAAGATCTCGTTTTTCCTTTAGCAATTGATCAGATACACAAGTTTGAAACACAAAATGAGATAAGTGTTAATGTTTTCGGATACTCGGATGATAATAATAGTATAGAGGGTCGACACTATCTGACTAAAAATGAGAAACCCCTTCATAGTAATTTGTTGTATTGCGATGATAACATAGTGACACATTATGTGTGGATAAAATGCTTAAGTCGACTTCTACGCGATAGGATCCTCAATGTGAAACGGAAACAACTATACTTTTGCAATAGTTGTTTGCAGCACTATTACAATGAGGCAAGTTTACAGAGCCATAAGAAAGAATGCGCTGGTGTTGTCACACATTTACCCAAGAAAGGGGAAAACATTTTAAAGTTTTCAATTGTCGAGAGATCTGTCAGTGTACCATTCGTGATTTATGCAGACTTTGAGAGCATATTATTACCTGTTAGTACTTGTCTCCCCGATCCATCTATATCATCAACAACAACAACTCAACAGCATGTTCCTTGTGCATTTGCATACTACATCAGTAGTTGTTTCTTTGATGCCAGCAAGAATTCAATGAGGATGTTTACAGGTATATATGAAATTTGTTATTTTGTTGTTATTTTTTCTCAATTGCTTTTTTTGTTTTTCTATAGGACCCGACTGTACGAGTAAATTCATCAACAATCTAAATGAAGATATTCAACGTTTGTATGCTGATTACTACAAAGATGCAGTACCGATGAAAGATCTCACACAGCAACAAGAATGGCTTCAGACGAACGAAGAGTGGTGTATATTTTGCGGGAAAAAGTTTGTACAATTCGAGTATAGAGTAAGAGACCATTGTCATATTACAGGGGAATATAGAGGACCTAGTCATAATAGTTGTAATTTAAGATCAAGTCTTCCCAAGTTCATTCCGATTTTTTTACACAATCTCACAGGTTATGATAGTCATTTGTTTTTCTCTTCCTTGAATGAAGTGGAGGGAGAAATAAAGGTCTTAGCTGTCGGGCTGAGTTTCGCTCGCCGATCTTTTCCAGGATGATTGGCAGGTAATTCGCCGAAAAACGCTCGCACAACGATTGAAAATCGAGAAAATAAAACACAAGAGTACTCGAAAGAATATTGTAACAATTGATTTAATAAAATTGAATTTGTAAAACGCGGTCAGCTCACCAGTACGATATTAGAGAAAAGAGACAGCGACGGGCTCGCGCACGATGTTTTATAACAAGCCAAAGTGACATTTCTTTGGCGAGCCCGACGCCATCTAGGTTTTGGTGTGAACATTATTTTTGGTGTGACCATTATTTTTGGTGTGAACATTAATTTTGGTGTGAACATTACCGGCCGCCTTGCCGCGAAGCGGTAAAATAAAGCAGATAAAGTATAATGCACTTAAAGACAAATTTAAGATAAATGATACAAATAGATACTTTACAGCGGTATTCAAAAAAAAAATGTTCCCGATAAGTACATAAGAAAATAACTTAAATCTATGAAGATACAATGTAATAATTAAGAATGCATTTATTCAGTGAAAAGGTATAAATAAATTTGACAGTAAGTTAGTATCCACCTATATCATTCTAGTGGATTAGATTCAGATCGACTTCATGGCGTATCTTAAGAGATCATTTGTGTGCCATTGCTCAATTACCACGTTTAGACAATTGGTAGGACACATAGTTTTACAACTGGGCGAGTTACATCACCATATTGGGTCTTGACGGTCGCCACTCTAACTTTCCCATCTGATCCAGGGCTGACCTTAATGACGCGTCCCAAACGCCACTCAGTGGAGGGTAGGTTTTCATTTTTGATGACGACGAGGTCGTTAACCTGTACGTCTATCTGGGGAAACTGCCACTTATAGCGTTTGTGGAGCTCCTTGAGGTATTCCTCTTTCCATCGTTGACAAAAAGTCTTTTGTAAGATTTTTAATTTTTCCCAACGATTGATATAAGAAAGGGTTGCGTTGAAGGCCTCAGGCTCGGGTGGGCCTAGCAAGGGGCCACCCCGTAAAAAATGCCCAGGGGTAAGAGCAAGCAAATCGGACGGGTCTTCCGACATAGGAGATAGGGGCCGTGAATTAAGGCAGGCCTCAATACGGGCTAACAGAGTCGAGAACTCTTCGAATGTAAATTTGTGGGAATAAGCAGTTTTCTTAAAATGGGACTTGAAACTTTTCACACCGGCCTCCCACAAGCCCCCCATGTGTGGAGCTCCGGGTGGAATAAAGTTCCAAACAAATCCTTGTGGTCCATAGAAGTCAGCTGTGACCTTGGCTGCGGTAGTGAGTAAAGTCTGATAATCCTTTCGGAGAGCGGTATTGGCACCGACAAAATTGCTACCATGATCGGAGAAAACTGCCTTAGGAAGGCCTCGTCTGGCTACAAATCGGGCAAAGGCGGCTAAAAAGACATGAGTCGATAAATCACTCGCTGCTTCAAGATGGATTGCCTTTGTTGAAAAGCAGACAAAGACGCAGCAGTATCCCTTCGTTAGACGGCAATTGCGTCCGCTGAAACTTCGTATATCAAAGGGGCCGGCAAAATCAATTCCGGTGTAGGTAAACGGGGGAGAATATGTGCAACGCTCTATAGGAAGCGCCGCCATGATCTGTTTTCGCATCTGTTTTTTATGTATGATACAAATTTTGCACTGATTAATATGGGCCTTGATTAAGTTTTTAAGTTTTGGGATCCAGTATTCTTGCCTCACTAAACGGAGGACAAGTGCATTACCCCCATGTAGGGTTAGTTCATGGAGATATGCAACCAAAAGAACAGAGTATTTTGATGTATATGGGAGAATTATTGGGTGTCGTTCATTGAACGAGAGAGAAGAATTTACCAATCTTCCATTACTTCGGATTATGCCTTGCGTATCTAAATACGGATTTAAGGCTAGCAGAGAACTGTGCCTATGAACGACGTTTCCCCTTGACAAAAGTTCGTACTCTTGAGAAAAATGTGCTTTTTGAGCTAGTTGAATGAGTCTAGTTTTTACAAATCGTACTTCGTTCTGTGAGATAGCATATGAGTTGATAGCTGAGCTTGATGGCGATTGCCTATAAAGACGAGTGCGATTACAAAACCTGAAGATATAACATACCACTCTTAGGGCACGAGGGAAGGAGGAGAAGCGTTCAAGTAGATCTTCGCTACATTGAACGACTAGAGATTGTATTGGTTTCGATTCAAGGTCGTCGTCTTGTACTTCAGCTGGGAAACTGACCAACCATTGAGACTCCGGCAATTGTAGCCAGAGCGGACCATGCCACCAAAGCGTATTGGTTTCAAGGTCGCAAGGAGCAACACCACGAGTGGCCAGGTCTGAAGGATTATCTGCCGATTTGACATGTCTCCACTTGAGATCGCTTACATTATCTAAAATAATTGCTGTTCGATTAGCAATGAATGTTTTCCAAGTACGGGGAGGTTTGTTTAACCAGGCAAGTACGATGGAAGAATCCGTCCAGAGAAATAATTGATAAGAGCTAACTGGTAGGTTAGCAATATATGACTTTACTAATTTGGACAGCAAAACCGCACCGCATAGTTCTAGACGGGGTAAGGAAACTGGTTTTAGCGGGGCCACCTTTGTTTTCGCGCAGATAAGATGCGAATGAATCTGGTGTTTGCTATCCAATACCCGTAGATACAATGTCGCGGCGTAAGCTCTTTCCGACGAGTCACAGAAACCGTGAAACTGGACTTGGAAAGAGGGATGGTAATTAATCCATCTTGGTATTTTAAAGGATTGAATATGGGGCAAAGTTGTAATGAACGTTTGCCATTTTTGGTACAAGGAGGGAGTCATCTGGTCATCCCACTTGATGCCAGTGGCCCACACTGTCTGTGCCAACCAGCCTGCGGGGTCAAACAGCCGTGCGATTTGGGAAAAAAACTTCTCGTTTAGTCGGGATACGACCGGATTCCTGTATTCGAGTGGAGAAGTAGAAATAATCGCCCTTTGCGTTGCACCGAATCCCGAGCGTTTTGACCGAACTGTCGTCGTCGAAATTGAGAAAATGTTCATTGAGGACGTGTGCTGGTGGGAGGTGATTTAACAAATCAGGAACATTGGAAGTCCACTTGCGAAGTGAGAACCCAGCTGATGCTAAGGCGGCAATCAGTTGATTTTGGGATTTTCGAGCTTCGGACAGATCGTGAGCACCAGAGAGTACGTCGTCGACGTAAAAGTCAGAGCGAAGGATTTGAGAGGCAAGGGGAAAAGTATCTTTGACATCAGCTGCCAGTTGCAGCAGGGTTCGAAGTGCCAAATAAGGGGCGCAGTTCACTCCAAAGGTAACCGTACGTAATTCATAATCCTCTATCATGGAACTAGGTGAGGCTCGAAAAAGTATTCTTTGAAAACAGGTGTCTTTGGGATGTACCAATATTTGGCGATACATCTTCTCAATGTCGCTATTGAAGACAAATTGGTAAAATCTCCATCTCACCATTAGAGTGGTAAGATCTCTTTGAAGGGCAGGCCCTGGATAAAGAATGTCATTCAAACTTTTACCGTTGCTCGAGGCACTTGAGGCATTGAATACAACCCGCAGCTTGGTAGAAACACTTTCAGGTTTGATGACCGCGTGATGTGGCAGGTAAAAGGTAGATGCAAACGAAGAGCTGACTGTGTTCGGAGGGAGGACCTTGCGCATGTGATCTAATGAGAGATATTCGGAAATGACTTTGGAATACTCCGTTTGTAAATTTGGATGTTTTGATAGTGACCGTTCGCCATGTAGATATTGGGTCAAGGCATTGCGTCTCGAAAACCCAAGTTGATTGGATGGCACCAGTCCTTTATGGAAAGGTAACCGGACCATATACCTTCCATCAGGTTGCCGGGTAGTGGTACTCCGGTATAATTCCTCGCAGTATTGATCACTGGCTGAGTCTTTGGAAGATATGTTTGGTAGCTCCTCGAGTTCCCAAAATTGTTTGAGCTGATTGTCAAGATTTGAATCATTGCCCTCAGAAATAAAAGTGGTAAACGTATTTATTCTCCTCGGTAGCGGTCCAGATAAAATCCACCCAAAGATCGTGTTCTGTGCCACGAGCGAGCTACAAATGGTTGTGAGCCCATGACGAATAATTAGTGGGTAGATATCGGCGCCGATCAGGAAGTCGATTTGAGAAGAAGTATTAAAGGTAGGATCAGCTAATTTGAGATCCCCTAGTAGCATTGTATCACTCAGTTCGAAGGATGAACTGGGAAGGTTACCAGTCAAATCTTTAAGGACGATTGCTTGAACTGCAATCGGTTCACCTGGGGTTTCGTCGTTGGAAAGCAAGAATGTAGCAAGATTTCTTGAAGTTGCCGCGTGGGCGGAGCTAATACCCGAAATAAGGGCGTTAATTCGTTGCACGGGTAACTGAAGACGATTCTGAATTGCTTCGGAAATGAAGGAAATTTCAGAACCGGGATCGATAAGAGCGCGCACGATAAAAACTGAACCTTGATGTATAATTTTTACCAGAGCCGTTGCTAGAAGGATATTTTTCTTGCTGGTAGTATAATGTGACCGATGGCTTGTTGTAGGTAGGGCTGATGATGAAGTGGACTGTATATTGGGTATTGATTGAACTGTGAATTGACTGGGGTTATTGTCAACAGAGGAGGATGGTCTCGCGAAATTGATACTATCTTCTGGGGTAGTGTTAAAACTTGTATGTAATAATGAATGGTGGCGACAGTGACAAATGTTACATGTATGTTTGCTTTTGCAGTCATTGCTGGTATGATTGACTCCTAGGCAATTATTGCAGTAACCGCTGCTATTAATAAACGCAAGACGAGATTGTATGGTCATTTGTAAGAACTGAGGACAAACACGAATTGGGTGGTGTTCGCCACATAAGTTGCATATAAACGTAAACGATTTCGAATGATAGGTATTAATCTTGTTCTTGTTTGGAATGTTTTCCGGGAAATGGTTGAACGGTTTCTTACCGTGAGTCAGCTTATTTGTGGACATCACATCGGAAATCGACTCGAGAATGTGAAACCGAGAACTTAAAAAATTGTCCATTTGTTTCCATGTGGGAACCTCGGTTGGAGTTTGAATAGATTGTTCCCAATGTGATAATGTCGATTGTGGTAAACGATTTGAACAAGCGTAAATCAGAATCGGATCCCAGTTCTCAATTTTTATATTATGCGACCGAAGAACTGCCAGGCTATCATTGATTGCACTTTGCAATGTCTTGATTGCCTTAGCGGACTCATGATGAACATATGGTAAGTTGAAAAGTACCTTGACTTGATTGTTGATGAGAATTCGTTTGTTTTCGTAAGTGCTTTGCAGAGCAGCCCAAGCTAACTCAAAACTGTCGTTAATGAGCGGAAATTTGCTGACAATATTGAAAGCTTCACCTTTAGTTTTCGCTCGCAGGTGAAATAACTTTTGCACTTGTCCTAATTTAGGATGTTGTTTATAAACGGCGTCAAACATATCCCTGAATGAAGGCCATGACAGATAGTCGCCTTCGAATACTTCCGAATCACAAGGTGGTACCTTAATACATTGAGTGGTATCGGAAGATGGAGGAATATCTACTCGAGCAAAGCTACTAGACGTAGGTTGAATTAGTTTGGATATATTCTCTAAAATATAGCCTAAACATGAAACGTATGTTTCATTGGAAGTAATGTATTTAGCCTCGATTGTTGGAAGGTCGAGATCCTCATCCGGATTCGTGTTATCACGCGCACATGCTGAGTAAGAACTTTTCACCGCAGCCCACAGATCACTCAATTCTACTTTACGCGCCTCCAATGTGGATAACGAATGCTTATTTTCAGGTATGTCCTTGCAAACCGCATAGAACTTCACCAATTGGTCAGCCGCGAAAACAAAGTCAGATAACTGGTTCATAATTGGAAAATCAGAGCGTTGCGTACCGTACCGGTATGTAAAAGAAAGGATGATACTTTTTAAGTACTATGAGAATACTACGGTGAATTGAGCAATGGCAACACGAACAATCGCCGAAGTATTATTTTGGTGGAACACACACGGCAACACTTTTTGTATACGAATAATAGAAATGTCTACTTACAACTGTCAAATGGCAAAACACACAATAGTGTGATAAATTTACTTTAGATTAACTACGATAAATGCATGTAAATTATTACACTCACCTTTTACAATTAGATAGGTAATAAATATGCGGCAGGCTGATGCGACTGATGACGAGGTTGGTGATGATTGCGGTTGGACGTGCGTTGAGGATGACGATGTGGTGCTGAGTTGATGCGACTGAGGACGAGGTTGGTGCTGAGGAACCGGGCGTTGGAGCTGACGATGGTGATGATGCGGATGATGATGATGCGGATGGTGATGACGATGAGAAGCAGCCGATGGTTGCGATGCTGATGATGATGGGATTGGCGATGACGATGAGAAGCAGCCGATGGTTGCGATGCTGATGATGATGGGATAGGCGATGAAGATGAGAAGCAGCCGATGGTTGCGATGCTGATGATGATGGGATTGGCGATAAAGCTGCCAATGATAACTGTGGTGTCTTTGATAGCGCTGCAGATGTGCAGCCGATGTTGCTGATGCGGATGAAGAGGTGGTGATATTGGCGATTAAGCTGCCAATGGGGCTGATAGTGACGATGTTGACGAGATTGGCGGTAGATATGCCGCTCGTGCTGATACGAATGGTGATTCTGGCGATGGGATTGGCTTTGAAGCTGCCAATGGTTGCAGTGGTGATGATTATGACGAGATTGGCGGTAGATATGCCGCTCGTGCTGATACAGATGGTGATGATTATGACGAGATTGGCGGTAGATATGCCGCTCGTGCTGATACAGATGGTGATGATTATGACGAGATTGGCGGTAGATATGCCGCTCGTGCTGATACAGATGGTGATGATTATGACGAGATTGGCGGTAGATATGCCGCTCGTGCTGCTACAGATGGTGATGATTATGACGAGATTGGCGGTAGATATGCCGCTCGTGCTGATACGGATGTAGATGACGATGAGATCGGTGGTGAAGCTGCCAATTAGTGTTGTGTTACTCATACATGAGGCAATACAAATGTCCCATACATCTGAACAAAATGTCCCAACACCTCAAAACGAAAATTTGTACCACCTCTTAGATTTGTCACATGGAGCATGGAGGAACACAAAACAAAATTTTGTCACAATAATACATTTTCTTGGTTGAGAAAAAGAGACACCATAAAATGTAAACAAACACACTTGCATTCGCATGATCCATATTCCATATTCCAATTATCCATAAAGGCTCACTCTCAAACTCAATTCAACGTACGCTTTCTCTCTCAACTCATTTTATGAGAAACACAGAGAACAGACAACAGAGTATAGATCCAAAAAGCGTCGCTTCTCGCTTGCTTCACCATTAATTTGAGGATTTTCACTGAGTGAGGCATTTTTAACTTCAATTGAGTTAGTGAGGTAAAGATTGAGGAATACCTCACTACCTCATATGAGGTAAAGCGTCGTTTCACCATTCATTTGAGGATTTTCAGTGAGTGAGGCATTTTTAACGTCAATTGAGTTAGTGAGGTAAAGATTGAGGAATACCTCACTACCTCATAAATGAGGTAATGAGGTATTTGAGGTATATGAGAATTGAGATTTGGTGCAACACGAACACCTCATTTGAGGTGGTACATTGTACCACTTCAAATTTCGAAATGAGTACCTCATACAAACTCATTTTAAATTCGTGTCCTACCCAACACTACTGCCAATAGTAGATGATGAATATTGGTGGATTATTGGTGGCGAAATTGGTGTCTTGGATTTTGATGACACAACCGCTGCACGTGATTAGGTTGCTCTGTTTGAAAAGTGTACGGAAGATGTGATATTATGCCAATATCTGGTGTGATGTTGGATATAAAAATGGATAATTTTCCCAAATTTATTCTCGCCTCCGCACACGAGTATGTGAATTTGTTAAAACACGTAAAATGGCTGCCGAAAATCCGGCTCGATTGGACCAAATGTCGGGCTGAGTTTCGCTCGCCGATCTTTTCCAGGATGATTGGCAGGTAATTCGCCGAAAAACGCTCGCACAACGATTGAAAATCGAGAAAATAAAACACAAGAGTACTCGAAAGAATATTGTAACAATTGATTTAATAAAATTGAATTTGTAAAACGCGGTCAGCTCACCAGTACGATATTAGAGAAAAGAGACAGCGACGGGCTCGCGCACGATGTTTTATAACAAGCCAAAGTGACATTTCTTTGGCGAGCCCGAGGCCATCTAGGTTTTGGTGAATCTAGGTTTTGGTGTGAACATTATTTTTGGTGTGACCATTATTTTTGGTGTGAACATTAATTTTGGTGTGAACATAGCTTTTAATAAAGAGAAATATATCTCAATATCTAAAAAAAATACTTGTAGATGAAGAATCAGAAACCTATTTCGAAATGAGATTTCTTGATTCATATCGGTTTCTGAACGAAAGTATTGATTCATTAGCACAGAATTTAGGTAATGATGATTTTAAATTGACAACATCATATTTTAATTGTGATCAGCAATTCGATTTAATTAAAAGAAAAGGTGTTTTTCCTTATGATTATCTAAATTCATGGGATCGGTTGGAGGAGAAATGTTTACCGGAATAAAGTGCATTCTTCAACAAACTAACTGATGAGGAATGTTCCGATGAGTCATATGAAGTTGCTCATAAAATTTGGTAATATTTCAATTGTAAAAACATGGGGGAATACCTGCAAATATATTTAAAAAGCGATGTTGTTTTGCTTGCCGATATCTTTGAAAATTTTCGAAAAATATGTCAAGAAATATATAAATTAGATCCATGTTATTATTATACAGCACCGGGCTTATCTTGGGATGCAATGCTCAAAGTTAGAGAGATTGAATTGGAATTATTAACTGAATTAGAAATGTATACATTTTTCCAAAACGGTGTTAGGGGTGGTTTAACTCAATGCTGTCATAGATATTCGGAAGCAAACAACACATTTATGAGAACATATAAACCAAACCTACCTTCATCATACTTGATGTACTTGGATGTTAATAATCTCTATGGTTGGGCAATGAACCAAACTCTTCCCTATGGTGGTTTTCAATGGGTTTCAAACACTGATCACTTTACCAAGAGTTATATAATGGCTTTCAATAATCCAGGCATCGGTATCATCTTGGAGGTAGATTTGGATTATCCCAATACCTTGCATGATGCTCACAATGACTTACCATTCTGCTCAGAAAATATTTGTAGTCCGGGAACCAAATCAAAAAAGTTGGTAAGCAGTTTTTATCCTAAACGGAAATATGTTATTCATATAGAAAACCTGAAGCAAGCCCTAAAACACGGTTTAGTATTAAAAAATGTTCACAGAGTAATTCAATTTAAACAGTCAAATTGGCTTCAAAAGTATATTGAATTGAATACTCACCACCGTAAGAAAGCTAGAAATGCATTTGAAAAGAATTTTTTCAAATTAATGAATAATAGTATCTATGGTAAGACAATGGAAAACATTGATAAAAGAACTGATGTTAAAATTGCTACACACTGGGGTAATATTGGTAAAAGGAAAGGCATACGTGCACTTATAGCAAAACCAAATTTTCACAGTAGATCGATATTTTCGGAAAATATGGTTGCTATACAATTGAAAAGAGTAAAAGTTGTCTATGATTGTTCCGAACTGAGGCGAGTTGGAAATTTTTGGCTTTATATTGCAATGATGTTGCAATTAGGCAAATTGATACTTGGTTCACAAGAGGTGCTTGGCACTGGCAAATACAAAAAAAAACTCGTTAGGCGAACGTTATAAAATTTAGTTTATTTCTGTATTCTTAGGCGATCTAATAGCGAGTGATTTAACTTTTCTCTATGAACATTTGAAGTAATCTCGGTACTTTATATGCTAGGAAACAGCTGTTGTATACTTTGGGTCAGTGACCCTTACAATTATTTTCAATACATTTATATAAAAACAATTTAAGCTCTATTCCCCTACAATTAACACATTTGCAATTTATCTTATTAACGCCCCCTATTAAGGGCCTATAGTGCGAGTGCAACATAACTATTTTTGTACACATTATAGGGTTTTACTTGTTGTATAACACACATGCAACTAAGTTCGAGCGTACCACTCGATTTGCTTAAGGCATTACTCATTGTAAGAGAGAGAGAGAGAGAGAGACATCTCTTGTCTTGAGACCGGCAACTCGGCATCTTTGACATTAAGTTCTGTGCTGTGATTCCGTGTTGTTTGCTTCGTTGTTTGTACCGCGTGTTAAAATGTCGAAATATAGATATTAATATAATTAATTTAGTGTTCATTTGTTGATGTGCTTTGCAGCCAGTTGCTGTGAATAATGTTTAGGCTTGGTTGAGCCTCAGTGTTTCATATTCACGCAACTAGCTCAACGCAAATCAACTTGTCAGAATCATAAGTGTCAGAGATGCCATGTGCCCTGTGGAATCCCTTTCTGATAATTCTGTGCTGTGTAGTTAAATGTACAAATCTTGTTTGTTGGGAACCAACATGCTGCCCGCCTCTGGGTTTGGTGTGTCGTCTCAAGTTTGGCTTGGTGTTTCCGGCAGCTACCAGTGCATTGCTGTTGTGGTTTGCTGTTCGATATGTTCCTCACGGTCACCACGTCTCGATATGTTGCCGTTATGATGTGTGCCATGCAAAAAACAAAACAATGGATTAAAAATTGTTTTATCGTAATATGGGTCTAAGATAATGTCTATAATCTTTAGCTGCATTAGAGATTGTATTAATCTATTGAGGGGTAAGTTGACCTTGTTTTATTAGGGTTTCATTTTGTGTTCTGTTTACATTCTGTGTATTAGGTATTATGTGTTTGTTTATTAGATTTCATGTCAGTTTGGTTTTATGTTCTTGGGAGTGTATTATTATGTGTTTGTTTATTAAATTTCATTTCAGTTTAGTTTTATGTTCTTGGGAGGTTTTTTATTCATGGGCTTTATTGTTTTTGGATTGTGTCTGTTAATTCGTTCGATGAATTTGATACCGGCAAGGGGGATATTTTTGCGATTGGCCGCTTAAGTGTAGAACTCGCCGTTTTTATGGTCACCACGCGCGTTAGACCGTCTGAACCGGGATGTAGTTCCGTGACCCGCGCGAGTAGCCATGATGCCGGTGGGAGGTTGTCTTCCTTGACGAGGACAATATCTCCTACCTTTACATTTGGTTGTTGTTGTAGCCATTTTGGACGCTGTTGGAGTAGGTGGAGGTATGATGTGCTCCACAGTTTCCAGAAATCCTGTGTAATTCTTTGGACATATCTCCATCTGTCCAGGCTATTAATGTTTTTCTCTTTCAGGTTTCTTTCAGGAACCATTCGTAGTGGTTCACCTATTAAAAAATGACCAGGTGTTAGTACCGTGAGATCGTCTGGATCCGACGTCATTGGACATAAGGGTCGTGAGTTGAGACAAGCCTCGATTTGTGCGAGAAGTATCGCATACTCTTCAAATGTCAGTTTGGATGTCCCAATTGTTCTTTTAATGTGGTGTTTTATGGATTTAACCCCAGCCTCCCACAGACCTCCGAAGTGTGGGGATGATGGGGGGTTGAAGTGCCACGCTGTGTTTAGTGATGTCAGTGTGTCCGCTACCTCGGTCGACCATTCAGCTGATATAAATCTGCTATCCTTTCTCAGTTCGTTGTTAGCTCCTTTGAAGTTGGTGCCGCAATCGCTGAATATGTTGGCACAACTTCCACGCCTTGCAACAAATCTTCTGAACGCTGCGATGAATGCTGCAGCGCTTAAATCGCTAACCAATTCGATGTGTATGGCTTTTGTAGCCAAACAAACAAATACTGCTATATACCCTTTCGTTATCTTGCTGCATCTGCCTCTCCATAACTTGATCTCTACTGGTCCAGCGTAATCGACTCCCGTGTTTGTAAATGGTCGTGCGATCCGTACCCTCTCTGCTGGGAGATTACCCATTAATTGCTCTTGCATTCGTGCGTTTTGACGGTGGCATCGCACACATTCATGGATAGTGTTTTTTACTAATATTTTTAGATTTGTTATCCAGTATGTTAGCCTGCATTCGGCCATCATCAACTGCTGACCACCATGCAGGGTGCGTTGATGTATGTCCCTAACAACCAATTTCGCAAAGTGGTGAGATGGATGGATTATTATTGGATGTCGTTGCTGGAATGGGAGTGACGAGTTACTCAGTCTACCCCCTACCCGTAGGAGACCCTCCTCATCTAGAAAAGGGTTCAGGTTGCGTATATGGCTACCCTTGGCTAGCATTTTCTTCTCCCCGAGTGCCTTGACTTCTTCATGAAATGTTTCGTTTTGAACAATTTTTACGATTTTATTATGTGACGTGCTTATTTCGTTCGGTGTAATTGGGTGCGCTTTCAATGGCAGCCGTTCTTTTACATTTTTTATATTATAAAAATATCTCCGCCAGATAGCTACGCTGCGGATGAGACGTTTCAAGGTGGAGTATTGTAGAAAGAATGCATTGTTGATGATAACGCAATGTGATACTACCTGAACGAAACTTGTTGCCGTGTTTACAAAATGTGTGTTATAGAAAGATAGTGTCCTTTGCTCTCTTTTGCCTTGCACCTTGGTTTCCATATTTGTATCTTGCGGGATTGTTGTTGGCCAATCCTTTGCCGAGAAATTTCTAAGATATGCGGGCCCATGCCACCACAACTGGTTGCCCATAAGTTCCTCTGGCGTTAATCCTCTGGAACCTATATCGGCTGGGTTTTCCTTGCTTGTTACGTGTCGCCAACTCGTTTCATCCGTGAGCCTTTGAATTTCTGTGATTCTGTTCGCTGCGAATGTGTTACGCGTTGATGGACTTCCTTTGATCCATGCCAAGGCGATCATCGAATCGGACCATGCGAATATTTCTACCTGTTTGAATTGCATGGCAGTTGATATCCTATTCAACAGTTTTGCTAATAATAAGGCTGCGCAAAGTTCCAACCGTGGCAAGGAAACACATTTTACTGGTGCGACTCTTGTTTTCGCTGCGAGTAAGTGTATCTGCTCTCTGCCGTTTGTAACCACTCGTGCATATACCACAGCTGCATACGCCTTCTCAGAGGCATCACTAAATCCATGCAGCTGTACTCTGGATGCGTTTTCATAGTTGATCCAACGCGGAATCTCCAGAGTTTCCAGCCTTTGCAGGCTATTTCGCAATTCCAACCAAGGACCTTCTACTTCCGAAGGTAGTATTGCATCCCAAGATAGTTCTCGTACCCACAGCTGTTGCAGAATCATTTTTGCCTTGACGATGCATGGGGAGATCCACCCAAGCGGATCAAATAGGCGAGCGATATCTGCGAGAACTGATCGTTTGGTGTGTTTTTCTACCTTGGTTATATTGATTTTGTATTTGAATACATCTTTTGCTGGATACCATTGTATGCCTAGTGTCTTAATGGCATCAGGTGAATCGAATTTTAACGGGATATTTACTTCCCGATCAGTTTGAGGGATCTGCTCCAAAATTTGTGATGAGTTGCTTGCCCATTTACGTAGAGGGAATCCAGCTGCCTTCAATACAGCCAGAACATCTGTTTGTAGCCTTATGGCTGCTTCTTCGTTATCGGCTCCGTATAGAAAGTCGTCTACGTAGAAGCCCTCCATAAGCGCCTTGGTTACGTCGGGGTGTTCTTTTTCGCAGTCCATTGCAACCTGGTGCAACGTTCGTACTGCTAAATATGGTGCCGAAGCAGTACCAAATGTCACCGTATTCAGGGCGAAAGTCCTCGTCGGTTCATCGTTTCTAGGTCTCCACAAAATAAGTTGATAGTTAGTATCTTCTGGTGCCATCCATATTTGTCTATACATCATGCTGATGTCCGCAGCCATGGCGACCTTGAACTTGCGCCACTGTGCGATGAGGTCAATGATGTCCTTTTGTAATCGTGGGCCAACCATCAGGTAATCGTTTAACGACCTTCCGTTTGATGTCGCACATGAGGCGTCAAAGACCACCCTCAGCTTGGTAGTTGTGCTAGCTTCTTTGAACACTGCATGGTGTGGTACGTAGTAATGTTCTCCTTGTACCTCATTGAAGTTTGGTTTGACTTCTGTCATATGTCCCAACGTAGCGTATTCTTGGATACATTGAGTGTACGCTTCCCTCAGCTTCTTGTTAGCTGCGAGCCGTTTCTCGATTTGAAAGAATCGAGCCATTGCAACTCTTTTCGAGTCTCCAAGCTTTGGTGGATGATTCTCCTTAAATGGAAGCCGTACCTCATATCTTCCATCACTCCTGCGTTTGACCGTGTTCTGGAAGTGTTCTTGACACCTCTCTTCTTCATGAGTCATTTTTCGTTCTTCCATTTTCTCTCCATCTCCCAAAATTGCTTTAGTTGAGCATCAATTGCATTATGGTGATTTTGTACTACTACCGAGGTCATGTGGGGAGCGCTATTCGTGGCTCCAGTTAAGATCCAACCTAACTCTGTGTTTTGTGCCACTGGGGATCCATTAAGACTCTTAATTAATCCTTGAAGAATTATGGACGCATACACGTCGGCGCCTAATAGTATGTCTATCTTCCCTGGGTAATTGTAAGTGGGATCTGCTAGCGGAAGTTTTGCTAAGTGCTCCCACGAAGTTGATTGTATCTGCTGTGTTGGCAATAAGGAAGTTAATTTTGGGAAGACATACGCACTAACATTGAGACAAAATGAGGGATTAATGAACGAAAATATTTTGAATTGAACCTTGCAGTTTGAACTACCTGTTGAAGTTTGCCCTAAACCTGTTACGGTGGCCGCTGTGTGTTCCTTCTTTAAGTTTAGAAGCTGTGCTACGTTCTCTCTCATGAACGTTGCCTCTGACCCTGGGTCTACTAAGGCTCTCAGAACGTGGTGCTGTCCATTGGCCGAAAATACCTTCACCAACGCTGTTGCTAACAATACCTTGGATTTCATTTGGTTAAGGTGTGAGTTAAGATTTGGTGCAGAAGTTGAAGCACCCCCTTGCTCACTGTATAGGTTAGCGGGAATAAATTCATTAGAGTTTTGGATCACATGAGCATTGTATGATGACTGATTATGGCCTTGGTATGCCCTCGCCTGGGCATTATTTTGATAATTGCTATGGTACGAATCTATATGCAGCAATGTGTGATGTTTCTGCCCGCATTTTTGACATCTGTTGCTGCTATTGCAATTTGATGCATGATGATCATACCCTAGACAATTTGAACAGACCGAATTTCTCTTCGCCACTTCTGCGCGTGCCTTCGCCTCCATTTTGAGAAATTGTTTGCAGTAACGAATTGCATGTGAGGCCTTACACAGACGACAGAGAAATTTCTTTGTTTCGGGTGACGATTTTATGTGATACGCCGTTGGCGTATTCTTTTTATTATGTGAACCGTGGTGGGCTGTACCCCAATTGGACTCTAAAATATTTTCTAAGGAGCTAAACCTTCCTTCAATGAATTTGGAAAATGCCTTCCAATCTGGAAGAAATTTCGTGGTGCCTAATTTATCTTCCCAATCCTTTTGAGTTTGAGGAGGAAGTTTGTGGTATATGATGTATATGAGAATCGCGTCCCACGTTTCGACTGCGATTCCCAAGTTGGAGAGTGCGTGAATACATTCCGTACTCGTATCGTGCAATGCTTTTAAGGTTTTGGCAGATTCATGATTGAGTTTCTGCTGTTCCATTAAAATTCTCAATTGCGCGTTTACTAATTTTCGTTTATTCTCAAATCGTTCGTTGAGAATTTCCCAAGCAGCCGCATAATTCTTGCCGTCAATTGGCAGGTGCTGAATTAAACGCGCCGCTTCCCCGCACACGTGAGTTTTCAGATATTGCAACTTCTGAATGTCAGACAGGTCAACGTTTTGATCGATCATACTCTCGAACAAATTGTGAAACTCACACCATTCATCTAATTTGCCAGAGAATGGCTTTATTTGAATTGGCGGAAGCCGAATGTCGCAAACTGAGGTTTTCGTTACGTTTAAACGAGAAACATCTAAATTTACGTTGCTTTTTTCACCGAACTTATCCAATTCGTCGTTTAACATTCCCAAAAATGAAAAATAGACGCGTTTGATTCTTGAAAAAATTTCGGATTCAAAATAGTGGTCTTTGATAGGATCCGACGCACTATTCACGATTGCATCGTGATCCCGTTTTGCTCGTTTAAAGCCCTCTTCAATATCCGACAGACAAGCGTTAATATATCCCCTTGACTTCCGCGCCTCGGTTTCTTTCTTACACTCTTCAAAATCTAATTGAAACTCTTTGAGTACGAGTTCCTGCCGTTCTATATATTTGGATAGTTTTGTCATTATTTCACTTTAAATTTCACTTTTATAATGAATTGTATATGCACTTGATATGGGCGTTATATCGTGCTTTGAAGCAGATAGACTTTTAAGAAATTCAAATTAATTTGATAGTATAGCGGTGTGATATTAAGCTATGGCTATTTGTACAAATATATTGTATGTGCAGCAAAAGGTGTAAAAATAGAAATATATTCCTACCTTATTGTGCTTTTGCAACTGCAACTTTAGTATGTTAACTCTCAGTTACAGTTGCAGAAGTCTTTGCGATGCACAGTTCCTTGCTGTGATTGCTGGTGATGTGACCGTTGTGTCTCTTGGAAACTGTTGTATAACTTCCCACGCCGTTAACACGCTTGTGTCCAGTTGCGTTACTGTGTATCCGTTGAGTCTAAGTTACGTTTACTCGTTGGATTTGTGGATGGATATTTTACGAAGCGTTTATGAAAAATAAACGTAATGTAAGATTTGCAAACAATTGTATAAAAGAGGAATGATTTTCCTACCTTAGTTTGCTTTAGCAACTGCAACTTTAGTGTTTAAACTCTCAGTTACAGTTGCAGAAAGCTTGCACAGTTCCTTACTGTGATTGATGAGCGTTGTCACCGGTTGATGTGATTGCTGAATCCGTTGACTCACTGTGCTTCAACGTTGGGCTGAATCCGTTGCTTAAATGCGCCGGTCCGTTGGCTATCACTGGAGTTCTGGATTATCCTTGGTCGTTGGATGCTGTGGCCGATTGACTGTCCGTCGATGATCGGATATGTATTTTCTACACTCACTCCACAGCACACTTTTTAAAATTATTTATTTAAACAAAAAAAAAAAACGCACTACTGGTCTTTAATTTAATTTAAAACTCGAAGGACCATGTTCCGAACTGAGGCGAGTTGGAAATTTTTGGCTTTATATTGCAATGATGTTGCAATTAGGCAAATTGATACTTGGTTCACAAGAGGTGCTTGGCACTGGCAAATACAAAAAAAACTCGTTAGGCGAACGTTATAAAATTTAGTTTATTTCTGTATTCTTAGGCGATCTAATAGCGAGTGATTTAACTTTTCTCTATGAACATTTGAAGTAATCTCGGTACTTTATATGCTAGGAAACAGCTGTTGTATACTTTGGGTCAGTGACCCTTACAATTATTTTCAATACATTTATATAAAAACAATTTAAGCTCTATTCCCCTACAATTAACACATTTGCAATTTATCTTATTAACGCCCCCTATTAAGGGCCTATAGTGCGAGTGCAACATAACTATTTTTGTACACATTATAGGGTTTTACTTGTTGTATAACACACATGCAACTAAGTTCGAGCGTACCACTCGATTTGCTTAAGGCATTACTCATTGTAAGAGAGAGAGAGAGAGAGAGACATCTCTTGTCTTGAGACCGGCAACTCGGCATCTTTGACATTAAGTTCTGTGCTGTGATTCCGTGTTGTTTGCTTCGTTGTTTGTACCGCGTGTTAAAATGTCGAAATGTAGATATTAATATAATTAATTTAGTGTTCATTTGTTGATGTGCTTTGCAGCCAGTTGCTGTGAATAATGTTTAGGCTTGGTTGAGCCTCAGTGTTTCATATTCACGCAACTAGCTCAACGCAAATCAACTTGTCAGAATCATAAGTGTCAGAGATGCCATGTGCCCTGTGGAATCCCTTTCTGATAATTCTGTGCTGTGTAGTTAAATGTACAAATCTTGTTTGTTGGGAACCAACAATGATAAACCTCTTTATTTGGGCTTCGTTCTATTGGAACTTTCAAAGCTTCTCATGTATGAGTTCCATTATGAATATATGAAACCAAAATTTAGTAATAGGTTACTTCTCAATTATATGGACACAGATTCATTCATTTATACCATCAATACCGAAGACTCTGATATCTTCAATGACTTGCACAGATATTTCGATACTTCCGACTATAATCCCTTGAATGTGCACAACTTTCCGTTGATTAATGGAAAAAAAATGGGTATGATTAAGGATGAGAATAGTGGAAAGAAAATGAAACAATTTGTTGGCTTACGTGCGAAAATGTATTCTTTTACAATTGATGATGGTACTTCCGTTCAGAAAGCAAAAGGGATCAAAAGGTCTGTTACAAAATGACTTACTATAGAGAACTATAAGACTTGTTTATTTGATAAAATCTCTATTATTTATAGGAATATGACTACTTTTGAAATAAACTTCATATAATTTATACACAAAATTTATGTAAAAAAACATTAAACTTTGAAGATACCAAAAGATATATATGTAAAAATAATATAAGTACTTTAGCTTGGGGTCATTATAAGATTGAAGTTGAAAATAAATAAATTTATGAATTTGTTCAAAAAGAGTGTGTGCGGTTTTTTCTTTTCATTTTATATTAACCTAACTATAGGAACCTACATTCAATGGTCCCCACATTAACCATCGATATTACAGCGACAAAGCTTTGTTTTCTTTTCTATTTAATTTCAAAATTTTTGCTGATAATAATTCTTTATTGCTTGCAAGTATTAAAGTTTCATTGTTTGAAGGCATAACACATGGGTGGCACTCATATTATACTAATCATTTGAAGAAGTACCTACCAAAAAAATGTTGTATATCTTACATGCCGAAGATTTCATGAGAAGGTGGTGCAGGCAGCCGTTTACCGAAGAAGAAGAGGAAGAGATGCAAGAAGATGTGAGGGCTGTTGAATTGTTTCATCAATCGGAAAACCCACTGCTCTGGAGGACTCGCGTATTTGAATATAACAATAACATTAATGAAGAGCGCAGTTATGAAAACTGTGATGGAAGTTTTATTGAACTAAATTAAATAAAAGCAAAAAAATAATGAAAAACATAAAAATGTTTTTTTTAATCTTTGATTCTGAACATCTTCTCTCTCTCTCTCTCTCTCTCTCTCTCTCTCTCTCTCTCTCTCTCTCTCTCTCTCTCTCTCTCTCTCTCTCTCTCTCTCTCTCTCTCTCTCTCTGCACAGTATGCACCGTGTTGGTTCCCATATTTTTCTGATAACCTTGATCTAAAATGGAATATATCCAGAATATGCTTGAAGTTATTCATTGTCAGCCTTAAACTGAGCAAGTGTTAATATTTTAAATCAGATCTGATCTGGTATGATGGTGATCATGATGATGTTGACGGTTCATGTTGATGTTGGTGGCTCAAGTTGATGTTGATGGTTCAAGTTGATGTTGAGGTTAATGTTGAGGTTGAGGTTGAAGTTGATGTTGGGGTTGATGTTGAGGATGATAGTGATGATGATGAACATCATTATCAATATCATGGTGACGACGATGACGACATCATCGTCATCATCATGATCCATCATCAACAACAACAACAATTGAGATATATTTCTCTTTATTAAAAGCTAAGACCTTTATTTCTCCCTCCACTTCATTCAAGGAAGAGAAAAACAAATGACTATCATAACCTGTGAGATTGTGTAAAAAAATCGGAATGAACTTGGGTAGACTTGATCTTAAATTACAACTATTATGACTAGGTCCTCTATATTCCCCTGTAATATGACAATGATCTCTTACTCTATACTCGAATTGTACAAACTTTTTCCCGCAAAATATACAGCACTCTTCGTTCGTCTGAAGCCATTCTTGTTGCTGTGTGAGATCTTTCATCGGTACTGCATCTTTGTAGTAATCAGCATACAAACGTTGAATATCTTCATTTAGATTGTTGATGAATTCACTCGTACAGTCGGGTCCTATAGAAAAACAAAAAAAGCAATTGAGAAAAAATAACAACAAAATAACAAATTTCATATATACCTGTAAACATCCTCATTGAATTCTTGCTGGCATCAAAGAAACAACTACTGATGTAGTATGCAAATGCACAAGGAACATGCTGTTGAGTTGTTGTTGTTGATGATATAGATGGATCGGGGAGACAAGTACTAACAGGTAATAATATGCTCTCAAAGTCTGCATAAATCACGAATGGTACACTGACAGATCTCTCGACAATTGAAAACTTTAAAATGTTTTCCCCTTTCTTGGGTAAATGTGTGACAACACCAGCGCATTCTTTCTTATGGCTCTGTAAACTTGCCTCATTGTAATAGTGCTGCAAACAACTATTGCAAAAGTATAGTTGTTTCCGTTTCACATTGAGGATCCTATCGCGTAGAAGTCGACTTAAGCATTTTATCCACACATAATGTGTCACTATGTTATCATCGCAATACAACAAATTACTATGAAGGGGTTTCTCATTTTTAGTCAGATAGCGTCGACCCTCTATACTATTATTATCATCCGAGTATCCGAAAACATTAACACTTATCTCATTTTGTGTTTCAAACTTGTGTATCTGATCAATTGCTAAAGGAAAAACGAGATCTTTGAAATTTAGAACCATATCAGCAGTGGAAATACAGTCACTCGTTATATCTGATATGTTATATGCAAATGATAAATGGGGATTCGATACGTTTGGGTTTACAGCTGATATTATTGCCCATTTAAAACAGTATACATCATTGTTTCTAACATTGATAACAGCCTTTTTGTTGTTAATGAAAGCAGACAACTTGAAGTACGCTGTCCCATTCAAACATTGATAGTTATTAATATTCAATTCCACGACTCTTATCCTAATTAGAGTCCACCCACTGTCTCGCTCTTGAAATTCTTCCAGCTTCTTAATTATATCCTCTTTCATTTCTTTTATGATTTGTTCAATATTATCATATAACAGAATGGGATGCACGCGTGTTGCCATTGACTTTACATCAAATGCCATATCATCCTCGTTACCAATCTTCACAAATTCCGCAAATAGTTCCAAATTGAATTTAATTGAATTATTTTCCACTATACTTTCTTGCAATAGATTTTTAACAATTGCTCTCTTTCTTGCAAAAAATGATTTTACGTCTAAATCATCTTCTTTTTCATTCATCACGGAATATGATACGATTCGTTCTTTGAATGACGTCATTATTTTATGCACATTATCAGCGTAGGACACTTTGATGTTCGATTTATGTGTATTGCTTCGCTGATGCTGCTTCCATGTTTTCCTTTTCACTTCAATGTTACACACATTGCACACGATATTCGATGATGCTGATGCTGATGTTGATGGTGATCCTGATGTTGATGCAGGTATTGTCGTCATTGGTAAATTGACTTTATTTTGTCCCCTCTCCTCATCCAAAACTATGCACTTTAACATATGCTCCTTCAGTTTATATTCTCTGGTAAATGTTTTACCACACACCAAACAATGATTTAATATCTTATTTAGGACAGTATCCATATGACGCTTCAAAACATCTTTACGTGAAAACACTTTATCACAATTATTGCACTTCATTATTTATTTCATTTCTTTTTATATGCAACGCACTTCTTTGCTTTCTAAAACGCAACTGCCCCTTCAACTGAATTCACTTCAACATAAATAACCTCTGGAACAGTACAAAAATTCAGACCCACAATACCAACATAAAAAAATAAATTAACTATACCGCGCTGCCAACTGATAAAAAATAAATACTACCTACTTGACAGCAATGGTAATCTGTTCTTATCAATGTATTCTAAAATTAAATTATAAACAACTAAACCAACACTGAACATTGACTACTATTCCCAATTCCCAAAATAGCACCTATATGAAATGTTATCTTTTGCCCTCCAACGGAAACCACTTCAACATAAATAACATCTGGAACAGTATACAAATTTAGACCCACAATACAAACATAAAAAATTAAATCAACTATACCGCGCTGCCAACTGATCAAAAATAAATACTACAGAACTAAAAAGATCTGAATTTACAATTTTTCGAAATAGATGCAACCTAATTATTGAATCGGCGAAGACAACTTACAGCAAAAGAGTCTAACAGAGTGATTGGATGTCCTAGCGGCTCACGCGCATTCTGGTCCATGGCAAAGGAAATCAGTAATAACTTTAGTTGCTCTTCTTTTCCAACTCTAGTAAAAGAAGACGGCACGCTAGCAACAACACCTAAAGAAAAGGCAGCATGTTTTCAGAGAATTCCACCCTAGATTCTGCACAGCTAGAGCCGCCAAATATCCCGAGGATGCAATCATCGATGGCAGAAGTGAAACTTCGGCCTCGAATAATTCAACGCATCCTTAAAGAACTAGATTGCAATAAGGCAACTGGACCCGATGGAATCCCGGCTATAGTACTCAAGAACTGTGCACCAGAACTTACACCTATACTCTGTTAGCTGTTTAGCATGTCGTCTTCCCAGAAGACGTTTCCTTCTTTCTGGAAGACCGCTCGCATTCAACCTATTCCAAAGAAAGGGAAGAAATGTCTGCCACAAAACTATCGTCCAATAGCGTTACTTTCAATGCTCTCTAAAGTAATGGAAAAGGCAATAAATGTCGAAATAATCAAATATCTAGAAGGCCATCGATTAATAAGCGACAGGCAATACGGATTTCGGAGCCGTCGATCCACTGGTGACCTGTTAAGCTACGTAACGCACTTATGGACACAATCAATTGAACAACACGGCGAATCCAGAGCCGTAGCCTTGGACATATCAAAGGCATTTGACCGAGTCTGGCATAGAGCCAAGTCTTACGGATTACCACAACAACTCTGCGGATGGATGCAAAATTTTCTTCTGGGAAGATCGATTAAAGTTGTTGTAGATGGTGTATCATCCAATTCGTTTGCTATAAATGCAGGAGTGCGGATCTATTCTTTCTCCAACTCTATTTCTTCTCCACATCAACGATTTGCTTGTATCGACAAATAATAATATCTACAGCTTTGCAGATGACAGCACTCGCATATCCTCCATCTCGAACAATGGGTCTGTGAATACGGCTACATCACACAGTCAGAGATGTGAACAAATTAATTCTCTAAATGATGATCTGGACAAAATATTGAAGTGGGGAAAGGACAACTTGGTTGTATTTAATGCAAACAAGAGACAGCTCACAACATTTTCCAGAAAAAATACATCAACAGTTCCTCAGATCCAAATGGATGACCATCCAATCCATCACAAGGACTCAATGCACCTTCTAGGAGTCACAGTCAATTCAGGAATTACATGGCAGAACCACATATCCTATATCGCAAGATCGGCGTCCGCAAAGTTGAGCTACCTATTTAGAGCAAAGAGATACTTTAGCCCCAAGCAACTTCTCCTTCTCTACAAAGCACAGGTTAGACCAGGCTTGGAATATTGTTCCCATATATGGAGCTCGGCCCCAAAACATTCACTTAACCTGCTTGATAGCATACAGAGACGAGCAGTTCGACTCATTGGAGACACTAGACTCACATCGAATCTACAACCGTTGGTGCACAGAAGACAAGTCGCTGGCCTATGCTTGTTCTATAGTTACTTCCATGGTAGATGTTCTGAGGAACTCAAAAACATTATCCCTCGAAATGCAACTTTTTGGCGCCCAACAAGACAGGCTGCTAATGCTCATGACCATACAGTACACTTGACAACCGCGAGGACATTAACTTTCCAAAACTCCTTCTGTTACAGGACAAGCAAACTTTGGAACTCGCTTCCTGGGGATATATTTCCAGAAGACTACAATTTGCAGCAATTTAAGTGCAGAGCAAACATACATCTGCAAGCATCTCGGGGCGCTGTTGAAGCGTTATAGGTTCGCCTTTTCCGGGAGAAGTACATAAAAAAAAAAAATACAAATTCTTGACAACAATATTAATCTGTTCTTATCATTGCTTTCTAAAATTAAATTATAAACAACTAAACCAACACTGAACATTGACTACTATTCCCAAAATAGCTCCTATATCGTCGTGTGCATGGCAAAACCACACAGCTGACATTTTTTCGAAAAAACACTAAATATCAAAACAGAAATGTTTTCCTATATAATGCTTTACTCCGATTAGCAATGAAATATGATACGCAGATTGAACAAAAGTTTCTAACAAAAGGACACACTCAAATGGAATGTGACAGTGTCCACAGCGTAATTGAGAACAAGGTACACAATAAAGATATATTTCTACCGTCACAATATATTACCCTTACTAGGGAAGCGAGATCAAATCCACGCCTTTAAGAAGCCGAAAGCATTGACTTCAATCAAATATTAAATTATGCTGAAAAGTCAAATTTTATATACAAAACTATAAGACCGGGCAGTCTTGCCGGCGATGAGGTGGTAACGAATTTAAAAGTCATTAAATACGACCCATCAGGCAAAATTTATTATAAGACTAATTACGAAAATGACTTCGATGAACTTCCTCAAAGAAGAGATACAAATGCTTTGAAGTACACTGTTGGTTATCCAATACTCCAGCAAAAAAGGTAAATTCAGCTTTCAAAATATAAACATTTGCAGGATCTAAAACCGGTAATTCCCAAAGACTGCCACAACTTTTATGACACTTTGCCACACTTTCCAAAATAATAACATTTTTATTTATCTACCTACTTGTAAATATTTATATAAATTGCAATTTGAAATTAATGGACTTAAAATGAAAGAGCTAGCTATTATCTCTGAATTCTTTTGTATTTTTTATTTTTTTTATTTTTGTACTTGGGTACCTAATAGTTTTGGTTTAATAATATTTAATATATAATTAGAAAAACTTCCTGTTCTGAAGTACTAAAAATATAAATATTACAATACCTATAGCTTTTTCAACGTTTTCATCTAAAATGTACATCTACATGAAATACCTGTTTTTATTTTTGAAATACCACACATCTGCATAATATGCAAAAAAAAAAAAAAAAAACATGTAATACCACACAACTGAATTGTTTAGTTCCTACGGGTATTTGTTTAAAAATAATTTTAATAAAACTATTTCAAACAACAAAATATTATTGACTTGTTTTTTCTTTAGTTATTAATTCAAAGTTATTTCACGGTAAACGGTTTTAAGTCTCTCTTGAACAATTTGCAAAATGTCAGTTGTGTGGTTTTGCCATGCACAAGACGATATGAAATATTATCTTTTGCCCTCCAAAAATTAAACCACTACCAAGGTCAATGACATGATAAACTTGCCCAAACAAGCTTAATCACATTTCCTAAAATAAAATTGTAAACTTCAATCGGAACACTCTAAGTCCTAACATAGTTCCTATATGAAACGTTATCTTTCGCCCCTTAAAAATTAAACCACTACCAAGGTCAATGACACCTCTGGGGTAGTACAAAAATGCTGAATCACAATTCATAATATAAATTTGTAAACAACTAAACCTTAATTGGAACACCTAAAACCTTAATTGGAACACACAACTGTCAATCAAATCTCAAAAAACCCACAGGTTGGCGATTCCGCCACTCAGGGTGGCGAAGTCGAATGACGGAAGCTACCAATCCTATCTACTTGCGCTATATCTACAAAACACGAAATAGAACATGAGAATACCTACAATGAACAAAATTATTTGGATTCTCACGATTGAATACGCCAAATCCGAAATCGGAATTTAGCCTCCCAACGCTCGCGCACGCGAAACTTAAACACCGCGAAACATAATTACATACATTACAAATATTACATATAATACCAAATAAAAATAAACACCATAAAACACAAAAACAATAACAACTCAAAATACGTTTTCCTACACAATACCTAATAATAATAATAATTGAACAGAAAATAAAAACATAAATCAAACAATCAAATTAAGTGTCCAGTGCAGTGCCAATAGTCAAAAAAGGCCCGACTGACTGCAAACAACAGTCCCGAAATATGTGTAAACACCATGCGTGCGGTATGTGTGTGGCTTGATAACTCCAACTCCAGCTCCAACTCCAAATCCAACTCCAACTCTAACTCCAACTCCAACTCCAACTCCAACTTTAACTCCAACTCCAACTCCAACCCAACTCTCAACGCCAACTCCAACTCTCAACGCCAACTCCAACTCTCAACGCCAACTCCAGCTTCAACTCCAACACCAGCTTCAACTCCAACACCAACTCCAACTCCAACTCCAACTCCAACTCCAACTCCAACTCCAACTCCAAGTCCATTAGAAGAAAATACACGTAAAAGAAAAACTGTCGCATTTTTCGTTGCATTAAGTATTTTCGTTGCATCATGTGTGGAATTGAATTACTATACCAGATTCCAATAACGCGCGCATAACTCCAACTCCAACTCCAACTCCCAACTCCAACTCCAACTCCAACTCCAACTCCAACTCCAACTCCAACTCCAACTCCAAGTCCATTAGAAGAAAATACACATCAAAACTGTCGCATTTTTCGTTGCATAATGTTTGGAATTACTATACCAGATTCCAATAACGCGCGCATAAATGTTTACACATCAAAAAAAAATCGCACACGCGAGTGACCTTTGTTCTTCCCGTTTTTTGGTTTTTCTCTCTCCTTTGTTTCTCCTTTCGCCTGTTGCGCTTCTTTAATCGCTGCTGTGTCATAATTTTGGCTAAGCAGCGATCACGAACGAACATCTAATGAATGGCGGGTTGTAAGTGTCTTGCCGGATAACTGACTCGCTCTGTTGCATGGGCATAACACCTGATAGAGTGTTTTGGAAGTCTGGTGACGGATATACACGTTGCAACTCTGCTTAGTTGCGTTGGAGTTGTGTTTTAAATTTTTGTGTGTGTTATGAGGGGTGAGTTCCGTGTTGATTTTTGCAACATTCGAGGCTTGAATCTCTTTGCTGCATATGTCCATGTATTTCAATTCAGACTAGTTGTTATGGCACTTTGTGAGACACAGGTGGATAAAAATTCGATTCCCTCGAATTTTGATTTACCCGGATATCACTTAGTGCCATTATTCTTTATACATCGCGGGCTCGCCGTTTACGTCCGTGATGATATTGCTTACGAATTTCCACCACAATGTAACCATTGCTCCAATGCGGAATTTAATTACATATGGTTAAAATTCAATGTTCGTAAGCAAATAATACATTCTTGTTTTATTTATAGAAGTCCAAACATTGACTGTTCATCTACTTTTAACGAGTTTGATGAGCTGTCTAACTCCGTCTTAGGAATTGTTTCCCAGTATCCTCATACTGAAATTGTCATTGCGGGCGATTTCAATATACACAATTCCGATTGGCTTCGCCATTCGGGACAGACAACACCCGAAGGAAGGTATGTTAGGATTTTCGCTGAGACTTACAGCTCAACTCAGCTTGTAAACGAACCTACACGGATTCCGGACGCTGCAGATCATGCCGCTAACACATTGGACTTGTTCCTCACCTCTCATCCAGATAAATACTCTATTGACGTAACGTCGCCTCTAGGTTCGTCGGACCATTGTATCATTTCAGCTAAATTCTCATACACAAACCACACAGTTAAAGAACAAGCTCCCAAAAAAAACGGTATGGCATTATGGGAAAGCCAATTGGGACGGCCTTAACTTCTTTTTTGGGAGCTTTAACTGGTCACTATGCTTCCTCGATAGTGACGTGGATGCTGCCGCTGAAATGATAACAAACACCATTCTCCTGGGTATGAAATCCTTTATTCCCAACAGAAAAAAGAGTATTATACCTAAGGAGAATGCTTGGTGCGACTCGAGCTGCAAAGAGGCTATCAGGTTGAGAGAGTTGAGCTTTCGGGCTTATAAAGCAAACCCAACCGAGGAAAACCGAAAAAAGTTTCGACGAGTCCGAAATGACTGCAACTCCGTGATACGACGTGCAAAATTTTCTCATGACCAAAACTTACGACAAAAAATACTTCACTGTCCCAGTGGTAGTAAACAATTTTGATCTTTCGTGAAAAATATTAAAAACTCCAACACGTCGTCAATCCCCACACGCGTTTACAATGACATTCCAGCTGTCAGGTCTTTGGACAAAGCAAATCTGCTGGCTGCGCAATTCGCCGCAAGCTCCAACATTCCAGATTGCATCATGTCTCCACCTGTGCTCGAGAGCGTCGAATATTTCATGGGACAAATACATTTCCGCACTCGCACAGTAGCAAGAGTATTAAAATAGCTTAACATTCATAAATCCGCTGGTCCAGATGGTATGTCCCCCATAATTCTGAAGAGGTGTTCTTCAACGCTGGCAAAACCACTGCGCAAGCTTTTCCACTTGTCCTACTCTTCTGGACTCTTTCCGAGTAGATGGAAAACTGCATTTGTCCAGCCCGTTCCTAAAAAAGGCGATTCTTCTTCACCCACCAACTACCGACCCATTGCACTTACGTCCATTCTTTCCAAGGTCATGGAAACGCTGATAAACCGTCAGCTTATGAAATATCTTGAATCACGAAAACTTCTCAATGACCGGCAATACGGTTTTCATGGCAGCAGGTCCACTGGTGATTTGATGACTTATCTCACCGAAAAGTGGAACCAATCTCTCCACCACTCTGGTAAAACGAAGATTGTTGCGCTTGATATTTCGAAAGCATTTGACAGAGTTTGGCACCAAGCTCTTTTGTCGAAAATGCGTGCCTATGGGATCGACGCGTCTCTTCTTCAATGGATTAGAAACTACCTTTCTGGCCATTCAATTCAAGTTGTGTTGGACGGTTTCAAGTCTGCAATTCACCATATAAAATGCTGGTGTTCCCCAAGGCTCTGTTTTGTCTCCGACACTCTTTCTCATATTCATCAATGATCTCTTGTCTGTTACTTCTAATCCAATACATTCTTTCGCTGATGATAGCACCCTCAGTTTTTCATATTCGTTCCCTGACTCACGTCCCTGCTCTTCGGCCGTGGATCTGGAACGGCGACGTATGCTAAACACATTAAATTCCAATCTTGACAGCATTATAAAATGGGGTACAATCAATGGAGTGGAATTTAATGCTTCCAAAACACAATGCTGCCTTCTATCATTAAAGCGTAACCTGAACCCTAACCCATTATCCATGAATGGGACTTGCATAGACGAAACCGAACGACTTTCCATAGTTGGTATATGTGTCAACGACAAACTCCGTTGGAATGACCACATATACGAAATCGCCAAAAAGCAGCGAAATGTCTAGGTTTCTTAAATCGATGTAAGAAGTTCTTTACACCCTCTGACTTAGCTACAATATACAAGGCCTTTATTCGGCCTAAGCTTGAGTGTAACGCTCATATCTGGTCAGGTGCGCCAAAAACTTCATTGTACCTACTATAGATAGAATTCAAAAGCGCGCGATAAAACTTATAGGTGATAGAAATATAGCGGAGTCTATTGACCCGCTCGAACATCGCAGAAATGTTTCTTGCCTTTCCTTATTTTATCGATATTTTCACCACCGATGCTCTGATGAAATAGCTAACTGCATTCCGCCCCTTCAACAATTCTCTCGCAACACCCGTCACACATCGAATGCACATCAGTTCACCCTTAAGCCTACCTTCGGACGTACTGTAAAATATAGAGATTCTTTTGTGAGCCGAACAACACGCATGTGGAATGCATTGCCTCACACGGTTTTCCCCTCTCATTACAGCCCACAATTGTTTAAGACCAATGTGCACCAGTACCTCTTCTCTATCCTCCCTATTAACCCTTCCACTCGGGCTGTGCATTAGCATTATAAGGGAACAAAAAAAATATCGCAAGATCCAATTAAATACCACATTATTAGGCGTGTTTTTTTGAGCTTCGATCTCAGCAAACCAAAGTTAAGTAGGAATTTTTAGCACGGAATTCCAACAAATACTAAGAGTCCTCATAGTGTCAAATAGAGCGTAGTGGTTGTAAATAAGAGCTGAAAATCCTACTTTACTTTGATTTGCTGAGATCGAAGCTCAAAAAAACAGGCCGATTGTATTTTTGTTAGGAGTTTAAAGACATAGCTACTTGTATTTTTACGATATTAATACGTTTTTTTTTTTTTTAAATATGAAAAGCATTTGTTCCTATTGTAAACAACGCTTGATTAAATAAAGAATTCTCGATTTATTTTTTATGTCATTCCTCCTTGGTAAATGTCACAAGAATGGCCGAATAAAAACATCAAACATGGCGTTTTTTCAACTTCCTCCCCCTTCATTTTTGGCGTTGCCAGACTAACAATTTTTATAAGTTATAACAAAGAAACTACAGAGGGCGTTCAGTAAGCAAAAGAGTATTCTTACAACTCGGCCGATCTGACACTTGATTGACCTCGATCAAAAGATATAAAGAAAATATTAAAACATTAGTTGCTCCTCTGACATTTACGTTAGTTCGGTTTCAGGTGGCTGATTGATATCAATGATTTCAGCAGTCGACAAATCCCTTGGTTCTATCCATTTGCGTATTTTATTAGCTTCTATAACACCATTGTACGGAAGCTGAATCAACTGACAATTCTCTACATCTTTTACTACATACCGGTCATTAGGTAGCACCTTATGAATTACATAGGGACCACGGTATTTCTGTGTAAACTTTTTATTCTGCCCGCTGTTGTATCAACATGCCTTATGACAACAATATCTCCAATCGCATATGTCCTTGCCGGTCGACTGTGTCTAAGAAAATATTGTTGGCTATACTCTTGGGTATAGTGACCAGATTTATTTGAAACAAAAGCGGGACACATTTCCAAAATTTCGAAGGGAGTAGAAATTAGGCTTTGTTTTAGTAAAACAATATGATAGTACGTAATAATAAACGTAAAATAAACGTCAAATGACATAAAAATAAATAGTTGGCGCAACAGGTCTGGAGGGACCCTAGGCCTAGCTTCTCACTACCATTCGTTTTTCATTTTTGGAACGAATGGAAGGGATCTACAATTTTATGCCGACTCCAAACGGCTAATTGAGAAGCTCTTTCAAGACGGTTATACTCTCGGATGTTTGTTAAGGGCGTCGTCGGATTCGTTGACATTAACGTATTCGACGGAACGAGCAGTCCCATAGAATCCGTCGCATACGGTGACAGGCAGTATTTTAAATACTCTTATCATTATTTGTCCCACGAAACGTGGTAATTTTTCCCTTTCCACCATACTAAAATTCCCTTTTACATAATTCTCTTGATAGGTGTGTTTTTGTGAAAAAAACTTTTTAAACTTTTAAAAGTAAAATTCATATTTTACGGAAAGACTATCACATTAAATTACCTTTGGTATAAAAATCACAGTTTGTTAATATTATTATAATTATCTTTTTGTACAAGAAAATTTTGATACTAAAAAATGTTGCTAAAAGGCGATTTAAATAAGCTCTTTTTTAATACGGTGTTTACATTGTGAAATATAGACGCATATTTTGATGTAATTAAAAAAAAAAAAAATTTGGTTTGAGTGTTTATTGCAACATTTTCTTTTTTCTCACGGAAGGCTTTTCGGACATCGAAATTACCAAACAGAGGAAGAACTCCCACGATAAAAGACCATTAGTGACAGCCGATGGCAGTTTCTCTCTCTCTCTCAATATTTCTCTCACGCTGTGCCAACTGTCAACAGGTGTGACGGACAGAAAAGTAGAAAGTAAACTTACTTTATCCCTCGCATCCGGCACGTGCGCTGCTTATGGGTCACCCTCCATAAGCTACTGTGTATTCTATTAAACTGTCAGTCGAAAACGTTGCCGCAACGATTCTATGGGTTGGGCCCTTCAGACGTTCGCGAGAGGTGACGCAGTAAAAATGACATATTTATTAAAAAAGAAATTAGACTTCCATTAAAGATGGAGTATAAATGGGCACATTTTCTTCCTTTAACAGCTCTTACGTTGGTTTTATATGCAAAGGGATAATAAATAGAAACCATAAAATTGCTTTATTTTAAGAATTGTAGAAACATACACACATTTTTACAAAAGTTGTATAAGCGGGGCATTTTTTGCAAAAGTAGGAAAAGCGGGACATTTAGCGGGACAGATATGGCCGCGGGACAGAGACCTCAAAAACGGGACTGTCCCGCTAAAAGCGGGACGTATGGTCACTATACTCTTGGGACCTTTCAATAGCGCTTAACGCCTCTGACCTATTCTCTTCTAAGTTTCGATGCCCCGAATCAATAAACTTCTCTTCTAGATTCTCGGTTAACTCATCTACAATGTTACCCCGTTGATTTATTCCAAACACTAATTGACTTGGTGTATCTTTGGTGGTACTATGCACAGTATTATTCATTGCGTATTCAAGCTGACCTAATTTGGATGCCCAGTCAGCATGCTGAACTGGTTCAGTTAATTTGCTAAGCATTGCTCTAAGGACCCAATTCACCCGTTCCACTTGACCATTGGCTTGAGGAGATGCTACTGCCACTTTAATATGATCAATATTATTAGTCAGAAGGAAGTTACTAAGTTCAAATGAGGTGAAACATGAACCTCGGTCAGAAATTATGCGCCTGGGGCGGCTGTAATAACTAAAATATTTTTCCAATGCACAACACACTCCTCTAGTGCAAGTAGAATTGACTGGGTACAATCGGACGAATTTTGTAAACCCATCAATTACAACAAGCACATGTTTACGTTTTGAAATGATGGAAGGCAGGGGACCAAAGTGGTCCACATGAATTGTATCAAACGGAACTGGTCTTTTAGGAATACTAAACAAATTGTGTTCATCAACCCTGGCCGGTGCGGAATTTAGGATACATCTAATGCAATTTCTTATAAAATAGCTAATTTTTCCCTTCATATTTGCAAACCAATAATTCTTCCGTATTTGATCATAGCATTTATCTTTTCCTAAGGGACCAATGTTCTCGCGTATCATCCGAATGACATTATCTTCCATCACTCCTGGTATATATACGGTGACCATATTTGCCGAAAAAAAATAAAGGACAATAATTATTTTGCTTCCAATATTTTTGTATTTATTATGTATTTGTTAAAAAAACGTTAATGTCGTTTTCGATTTTGGCTTTTCAGATGTTGAGCTGAGATTTCAGATCTCTGTTGCCAAATCGAACGTCATGGTACATTTACATCGCACCTAAATTCAAAATTTCGGGAAAAAAATCCGAAATCCAATTTTGCGTTCCCACTGAAATTTCAACATTTCAAATGACAGCTAGTCAATGAATTATTGGTCTTTTTTTCTATTTAGAAATCACAAATGGTTGAACCAAAAGACTTAATTTTTTAGCTATATTATTGTAATGAATTTAATTTAATTTAAACATATTAAATATATTGCTGACTCAATTTTGAGGTATGCAACCACTTCCTTCTTCTTGTTATAATAACTTTTTCGTTCCGTATTTATAATTTGAATAACTTGGAATGACTGATTTGTTGACAGCTGTTTCAACAAGATTGACTTTTTGAGAAAAAATCATTTTCTTTTTGTGATTGGGATTGCGACTGCTTTTTATGTTCGATTTGCCAAAAAAAAATTAACATTATTATTTAGGTCTACACAAAACAAAAATATATAACTATATACAAACTGTCTTTCTTCATTAAATAAAAAGTGTGAGAGGTAGGTAGTTTTTAAAACGTTTTTAAAAGCCAGTCTTGCTTTTCGTATTTTTGAGAAGGGTGGATAGATTTAACAAAATTTTAATTTTCATTACAAAAATCTCTAAATCCTAAGTACGGGTTTCAGCATATATGTACATTCAATTGTGATTTTTCACTGCTCCAAGCATTATTCATGATTGAAAATACTCAGTTGGTGCAATAGAACCCAGTAGGCACAAACTGAAATTTAAGGTAAGCATGCACTGAAGCACTGAGAGTGTAAACACAATTTCAAGTAATTTACATTATAGATAACATTTTTAATTGCACTAAATGCAAACAATTTTTAGCCGGTGTTTTAAAGGACAGTTTCAAAAATAAAGGACAAAATCCGTCCTATATTAAAAAGAAAATAATAAAGGACAGGGGTAAAAAAGAAAGGACTGTCCTTTTAAATAAAGGACGAATGGTCACCGTAGGTATATATAACAGTAGATCCGAACCGTTCGTTTTAAAAACTAACTCATCGTGCAATTCAAACCCATCCACTAAGCCAGTTTCCAATTTCTCCTGTATTTCCCTTATTCTTTCATTACGATTTTGTGTCACTTGTATATGAAAGTCCAAGTCATCACTATCTACAGTAGCAACGATTTGACATTTAATTGATTCATTAGTACTATCAGGAACACTTTCACTACAAATATGCTTGGAATGACATCGGCTCAGAGCATCGACATGACCCAAAGATACTCCACTGCGGTGCTGAATGGAGTAATCAAAGTTTTCCAGTTCTAGAGCCCATCGAGCGATCCTAGGATTGACTTGTTTTTTGCTTAAAGTCATTGTGAGAGAATTGCAGTCTGTGATTATCTTAAAAACCCTGGCACAAATTTTCGAAAATACGAAAACAGACCAACACAAGTGTGCAATTGCTTTTGATTCATTGGAATTGGATAGTATTTAATATCCTTAATATGCGCATCACTTAGTCGAATACCAGACCTGTTCACTAGCTATATTAAATATTCAATTTCGTCATAGCAAAACTTACATTTACTTAATTTAACCTCAAGACCCTTCTCATATATCCTCTGCAAGACCTCTTCAACTACTTTCACATGTGATTCGAAATCAATGGACGCAATTAGAATGTCATCAATGTAAATAATAATTTTACCTGCATCTATCAAGTCTCGAAAAATATTATAGACAAATCGTTGAAAGTTTGAAGGTGCATTTTTAACCCAAATGGCATCTTTAAATACTCGAATTGACCATGAGGAGTGACAAAATAAGTTAAAGGAACAGAATCAAGATGCATGTCTACTAAAGTAAACCAATTCTTACTAGCCATATATTCAATACAATCCTCTATCAGTGGCAGAGGAAAATTATCACGGATAGTCTTTTTGTTTAATGCCCGATAATCAACACCCATACGTGTTGTACCATTCTTCTTTTTAACTAATACAATGGCCGATGCATAAGGCGATTGGCTAGGTTGAATAATTCCTCAGACCAACAAATCATCGGTAATCTTCCGAACCTCAGATCTATCATGAAATGATAGACGGCGTGGACGGCAGTGAAACGGGGTGTCATCATTTATCCTAATTTTCATTTCATAATTAAATGGCGCTTGAACTTTGTTTTCTGGTTCTAAATAGGAGTCTGTTATGATTTTTTTATAATATCAAAACAACGTTTACCGCGGGCATATATCAACTTCCTGTCTAAATTTATCTAGGTCAATGGCACATAATACCTCGAAAAAATATGAAAAGCATCTGTTCCTATTGTAAACAACGCTTGATTAAATAAAGAACTCCCGATTTATTTTGTAGGTCTTTCCTCCTTGGTAAATGTCACAAGAATGGCCTAATAAAAACATCAAACATGGCGTTTTTTCAACTTCCTCCCCCTTCATTTTTGGCGTTGCCAGACTAACAATTTTGATAAGTTATAAGAAAGAAACTACAGAGGGCGTTCAGTAAGCAAAAGAGTAGTCTTACACTAAGTAACATCATTCAACACCGTTCAGTGTTATTCAACTACAGAATTTCCAATCGCACTTTGATTGTGTACAAATATGGTGCTAAATAAAAACCAAAAAGCCCTCCACCAGTTGTGAAACTCAAATGCACTTGTATTGGTAAATCTGAGAAAATATCCAGATTCGCAAAACTGCTCTGAAATCTGAAAAGATTGTTTTTTTTTTGTACCAAACGAACATAAAAACTGCTCTGAGAGCAAAAAAAAAAGTGCTCTGAGAGCGCCCAATCGAATGCCACATAAAGTTTACTTTCGCCCTAGTGGAACCTTGGGCTTAACTTGCATGTTGTTAACCTATTTATGGAACAACCCCCAAGGTTTAGCTGCATGAATTCTGCTGTCAAAAATGTAATTCATATAAACAAAATTAAAAAGATCTGAAATGTGAATGGATGAACATTTTTTGGAACCGAATATGGATAGAAAACAAGTACAGCTATATAAAAACCATACTCAACACTTATTCGTGCTACATTTATTGTTATAAATGCATTTGCAAATTGTTTTTAATTATAAAAGTACCACCGGGCGGCCATTAATTACACGTATTCACCGACAGGAAAAATAAGAGCGCGCGAGAGAGGGCTGTCATTCAAAATTTGCGGGGAAAATCGGGTAGGTGCACGGGAGTTGGATTCTCTATGGTTTCGATACTCTCTGATAAAACTGACTCTTTGTTCGTTCATTTGTTCGTTCGTTTGTTCGCTTGTCTGTCTTTCGCTAACCAGTGTTGCCATATGCCTTAAGTGAAATTCCCCATCACGGACCTTAATATTCCCCTTTTTCCCCATTCTTTGTGGTGACATTCCCCATGGATCCCCCGCAATGTTTTTTTTTTCAAACAGAATAATAATTAAAAATGGACAAAAATATGATTTTGTATTTTTTATTAAAAACAAAAATGAAATCTTAATTCATTAAAAAAAACACAGACTAGTAAAAATTCAATTCATTGCACTCTCAGTATTACATAAAAAATAAAATTGACGAACATTATAAATATAAAAAGAAAATTGTAGGTAAAGTATAAATTATTTGTATATAGAATTATCAAACAAAAAAAAAGATTTTTTGTGGGTTTGAAATTAAAACACTCCACATTAATATTCCTGAACCCTGATCTTATAAAACAAATAGCGTTTAGGCAAGTGCCACCCAACCGATTTCTTTTTTTTATTTTTACGTCAGTTACCACAGAAAACAAGCGCTCAGCATCTTCATTTGAATGTGGAAAAGTTGCATATCCGGCAACAAGACTTAAATTCGGAAACAATAAATTTCCCTCAAAATTCTTCATTTCAAAAATTCATTTCCTTCCAAATTTTTTCAACACTTAATTGCTGCAAGCTAAATTTTTCACTTGCAAGTATTGAAATAGGAAACTCCCTCCATTCTAAAATTAATTTTTTTTTCGTCACAACTTGGAATTTTTATAGAATTGAATGAAATAGTTTTGCAGTTTATCCTCTTGGTTATATTCAATGCTACTTCTGCAGAAAGAAACTCCATAACTTGAAGGTCATGATTTCTTATTGGGAATCGTTTTAAAATCTCTTCTATTGTTCGAATATAGACATTTTTGCAGCGTAACCTAATTTCTAAACTTTGTTCTTCTGTAAAATTTTGTATGAGTTCTTCACAATCTGGCCCAACATAAATGTCCTTGAGGTCAATCATATTATTTCCGTACTCTGAAGCGAAATCACTATATTTTCCAGAAGACAGCAGTTTATCAAAGTCTTCTTCTTTAATGACATTTTGGGCTAGTTTGAGTAAGATCTTTTTCGACTCACTGTAGAGGAGATGCATCAAAACTTGATTACTTTGAAAAAGTCTATTAAAATATTAAAGTACTTCAAGACAAATTTAAGAAGTAGAAATAAGGTTTAACTTTCATGTCTGCCAAACTTTCATATATTTTTTTAGCCTTTGATCTCTTGCCTTCTGTAGAGTCTAATAAGAATAAATGCTGAAGAACTAACCAATTCTCTAATAATCTCAGTACACAGGAGTGGAGTACAAGCCACCTTGTCTTAGATGGACTTAAAATTTTTCGTTTTTCAGTGTTGAAATAATCCTGGAACTCCTCCAGTATAGCACAGCTTTTTGGACTCTCCAACATATAGGTAGCTACCATTGATAAAAGATTTTCACATTGATCTGGAAGTTCTGCACACCCGTGACTAGCTACAAATGCAGCTGAGTGACATTATGCATTTAAAAAGAGATACATTTGGTACGTCAGCTTGAAGTCTCGAAAAAAAAGAATTGTTTTTTCCCACCATAACTGAAGCGTTATCCCATGCTGCACCAATAATATTTGTTACAGGAATTTCGTTTTTTCCGGAGACATTCTTGAAAGGCTTTATATAAAGCTTCAGCTGAACAATCAGTAGCATTCAATTTAATAAGTTCCAGCAATTCAGTGTGAATGGTAAATTTTGAAGGGTCTGTATATCGCGACAAGCAACACAAACTTTTTTGATTTGAAATGTCGGTACCTTCATCAATTAATATTGAGAGAGGCGTTACTCGCAAAATTTCTATTAAGCGGTTAATCTAAACTTTAGCTAGTATATTCTCAATAACTTTGGTACATTTTGTTCTTCCTAAAGTCATGTCGGCTGCAATCTTAGAATCCGGAAAAATATTTTTTAACAGGGGCACGAGATGGTCAATAGTATGCAACGCCATATTATGTTCTGGAAAGAATGCACATAATGTTATTTCAGCTGTTTTAAAATTTTTTGCATGGTGATCAGAACCAACTTTGAATTGAATTGATTGAACTAACTGATGGCGATGAGACAATTGCTTTTGCATTAGCTACATGTTTTGACATTTTAGAGTGCTTGATTAACTCGCTCTTACCGGCCACCATCGTTGAATTACACGCGCGACAGTACGATTTAAAGGCATTATCCTTAATTGGCTCAAGCCAACCCTTGAATTCCGGAATTTCTAGCCAAAATTGTTGAAAAGTTTTTGAGGACGAAACCTCCAACTTTCTTTTTAGATGACTCATTATCTGCAATCAATGAAACTTATATAATCACAATAATACTTAAATATTGAAATTTGTTTCTTGAGCTGCTAACGAAATATATCTAACTATGTACATACATTCATATATTGGTACTTTCATTTTAACAACCCAACTAAAACTAACTGCATATAAAATATATTTGTATAAGGTTACATTATTTAATATTTATGAAAAGCAGCCAATCATGAAAAAGCAAACTAAACATTTGGTATCATGACGCAAAAAACAGAGATTTATGGACAACTATGGCGGAGGCTTATACTATGTGCAACTAATTTTTGAAACAATGCTTAGACTTTGTCAAATTATAATAAATTTATTTTATGTATTATAAATTAAAATAAATACCTCTAATGACAATGTAATAATAGAAAAGAAACATGTATCTATCTAATAATGTGATGAAAAATATGTAATCGTAATAGTAAATAAAAGCTCATAATAATAATAATAGCACGCAAAAAAAAAAAAACTCTTGTCTTCAGTCTTACATCAGCTGGATTATTCGCAAAAATTGTGTAAAAGTTCTGTTTGAAAACTGGAATCTCCAATTTATTATTCTTATAGTCAATCACGCATTTAAATTTTGGTAGAAGATCGTTTCCTATGATACCGTCATAGGGAAGATTTATCTGATCGGTTAAAACATGGAAAGGAGGTTAGTATGGTGTACTTAAAAGTACACCATACTAACCCTAGAGTATTTAGTGAATCTCCGACTATAGTGGATATGCTTAAGTTTTTATATTTGCCTTCAGAATTATTTGTCAAAATTTTTTTTAAAAGACTTATATCAGCTCCGGTATCAATTAGCAGGGTCGTATATTTTGTATCCGATGGACTGAACTTGACTCGTATCGTTGGCTATTTGAATTCGGGACAGAAAGATACGAGAAACCTTAAATTTAGTTCTGGATTTGGTGAAGTGAATGATTTCGGCTTCGGTGTTCAATCGAGAGGGGTTGCCGTGTGTTTCCTCCCGAGCTATGCCGTTTTCTGATTGGGGCATCGGCTTTGCGTTGGAATGTCTAAAGTCACGGTGATCTTGGGGCATGAATTGTTGGGAGGTCTTCCGCTAAAACCGGGATTTTGTGCACACTGAGGGTGTTTTATTCGAGGTTCACTTCCGGACAGACGCAACCTACACTCATTTTAGTTCTGGTTGCGTTTCCAGAAGAAGTTGCACCTAATGAGCAGCTGGCTGCAGTCAATCTGGATTATAGTCTTACTCTGATTTTCCTGGTCACAACCTTTGCCTTTTATACAGTTTATTCCTCCTGACCCGTCTCCTATCTTCCCCCCCGCACCATGGTTTCCTTTCCAATTACCATATGTGCACAAGCTCTTTAAAAAGTATACCCAAATGACATCTTGGGTGTCATTTGCCTTACGCTGGTGTCAAGTGTCGTTCATTCATAAATTATTATTATTCCCCTGATAGCACAACGTAGTAATCCTCCGATATGCAACTATAGCAATTTTATCATATGTTGGCATGCCGCTAGGCAATCGGAGTCGGATTAGGTGTGCATTGTTTTGGGTAGATAGACACTTGACTCATTGCGCTTGGGTGGCGTTTGGGTAAATGGAAGAACGAATGAAAACAAATCGAATGACCTATTAATAGTCGTGCGTTCTAGTAATGTATTTGGTGTATGGATTGCCATTGAGTGAGAGAACGTGATGAATAGGGTAGGTCATGGTTAGGGTTGTGCGGATCACAACAAGGACTATGTTACAGACCTCAGGGATGTGCATCGAGGGACTACGGAAAAGATTAAGATAGCCAGTGACCGCATGAAAACGAGGTACGATACTTAAACGACAACTAACACGATTCCAGGAAGGAGATCTGGTATGGCTATATAATCCTCATCGAAGGAACGGCTTATCACCTAAGTTGTAATAAGACTGGGAAAGGCCCTTTAAAATAGTAAAGCGCATCAACGACGTTATCTATCGCATCCAACGAGTAAGTTCATGTGGATTCTCTTCATCGCTATAATGGCTAAAATGTAAGTTTAAGAGGGGATATTTTGGTTTGGCGTGGAATGTGACGTGGAACCTAAAATGGTGAAGTGTAAGCAACCCATTAGTCACAAAATAAGTTCCGATTCCGATTCCAATTGGAGACTCGAATCTGTCAAATAAGTGTAACTCTTCACACTTATTTGACAAATCTCTAGCTAATTCTAGAACCAGCTGGAATAATTGGAATACACTAGAATATCCTCGATAGATGGCAGAGCGGATATAAAAGGCACGTTAGAGAGCAGGAAGGGACAGTTGATATTTAAATAGTAAATTGGTAAAGTTCCAAATAGTAATCGGTTGTGAAGATAAATAAGTGTAAAGTAATACAGTGAATTATGTGATTAGTTTGAATCGTTTAAGAATTGTCTTAAGTGATATTATTTTGATACTTAATACGTGAATTATTAGAATAATAAAGTGTTATAAAATTGATTTTATTAGAAAACTAAACAGAGTACCTAGTGTTTTATCTTTCCGAATCCCAACTTGAATGTAACAGTATGTTAATTGAATTGTGTTGAAGCTTATTGTATTAAGAGAGTTTTAATATTAAATTATTTTGAGATCCGTTATTATAAATGTGTGAAAATCAATTGAAATGGATTTCTAGTGCAAACGTTTCTTTTATTGCGGCCAACTCGATACACATAAGAACCAATAAAATTCGGATTTCATGTTCAATTTGGCACCACAAGTCTGAAATCTCAGATCAAAATCTGAAAAATCAATTCAAAAACGACATAAGACTGTGTTTGCTTCGTCCTGCAAATAGTAAACAGTAAACGTTGATCCGATGATTAAAACAATATAATATATAAACACGTCATCAAAGCGTACTTCTTTATCAATTATTACTTTTTTTCCCGAATATTATAGAATAGACAACAACGCGAGCACGGGTCGGCTAGTTTTTAAATAATAAATAGAAACAGCTGGTGTTCGCTCTTTTAAAGTGTTTTCTTCGACGGGGGGTTGTTCTTAAAAAAAAAAAAACGTTTTAAATACCTACATTTGAAGTACGTTTGGACTAATCAAAATTTGTTATGGTTCGAGAATTTCTATAAGGAAATGAGTGTAATATTTTAAGTATGTATATATTTTGAGTTAACTCACCATTTCTTTAAGTACGAAAATAAGTTGTTGAAACCTTTTATTTGTTGAGTTTGAAAGCATATTTAGTTTAGCTAGCAAAATAAGTTGATATGGACTTCTTTTTATCCTTTTAATTGTTGATAATGTATTCTGCTGTTCATGTTTTAAGCTATCGTAAGCTTCAAATATACTCTCATATTCCTTTGCGATATATATCTAAACATAGCTGTGCGTATTAGTACATATCCGTTTATTAGTATTGTATGCCCAACTTACGTAGTCTCCGAAAGCGTTGAACTTTATTAGATCTGCATTTATTTTTGTTAAATACCGAACTTTTCGAAAGCTAAGAGTAAGTGTTTTAAAAATTTCTAACTGGTTTAACTTTTTCTTATAATACCATTTTGGAGTAAAATTCATGATTTGTTTGGGCAAAAAATAGGACTTTGTTTAATCAATAACCAAACTTCAATCATAACATACCTTATTACTTAACAATGTCCACAGAACATACATAGAGCCTGTAGAGATATGCGTTTGAAGAAATCGAAACAATTATTACATACTATAATTTGTCTTAACCGCGTCAACTTGGCAGAGCACATAGGTGCAGGGAAATAATTCAAAGGGAATTAACTCTACATGGGAAATACAAAATAATGCCTATAAATTAATAGAAATAAGGTTACCTTGACATAAGGCCATATTTCGAAATATGGCCTTTCGACACTTTCACAAAGCGACATAAGGTCATATTCGATATCCAGGAAAGCAACCAATGTGAATTCTTTGCAATCGAGAGATTTTTCTATGGTAGATACAATTGAGTGAAGGACCGTTTCAACCGATTTCCCTTTACTATACGCGTGGTGACAAAAGATGTCTGAGATTTTTGGGGTTAACGTGTTATATTTTACCAGCCTTAGGTATAAACACCACATTAACTTCTGTCCAACTTTTAAATATTACAGTTACCCATGGAAGGATTAGATCAGCGTTCCTTTGAAGTTCGGCCGTATTATACCATCCGGTCCAGGAGATTTAAATGACTTAAAGCCTTTTATGGCCCAAAGAATTTTGATCTTGGAAATAAGACTTGAAGAGCTGCTTGCTCTCGGTCTTTCAGAAGACCTAGTTGGTATCGAGGCAGCATTACAGCTATTAGGGAAGTGAGAGTCAAGTAGTAGATCCAAAGATTCTGCACTGGAGGTGGTCCACGATCCATCAGCCCTCTTAAGGTAGCTCGCTACTTTAGGAGTGGATGCGAGAATCTTTCTGAGCCTGGAGGCCTCAGAGACTTCTTCTATATTTTCACAGAAGAATCTCCAGGAATTCCGTTGGGCTTTCCCAACTTATAGGATTTGAGGGCTTCTTTATATAAATCCCAGTCAGCGGCTTCGCGGGATCGCTTGGCCTGATTTAAGAGCTCCATACATTTTTGACGCAGAGATAAAATTCCCTGATTCCACCACGGTGGTCTAGGCTTGCCCCGAGTTTTGCTTTTTGGACAGGAGAAAGACATAGCCCGGTTGGGAGCCTTAGTGAGTTCTTCAACCGCGTTATCTAATTCATTTGTATTATTAGAGGAACAGTGATTCTATTAATTATGGAGGATTCGACACCGTTCCTATATTTGCTCCAATCCGTTTTCCTGAAATTTTTAAGAACGGGTTGGACTTGAGGGAGGCAGTTTATGCCAAATTGAATGTATCTGTGGCCTGAGAAGGAGTGTTCTTCAGAAACTTTCCAGCCTCTGATATCATGGTATATGGTGTTGGAGACCAGCGTGACGTCTAGCACCTCTTGTCTGTTACTAGTGACAAATGTGGGTTCGGATCCCATATTGCATATGATTTGTTTAATACTAATTAAGTAATCAAAAAGTAGCTCACCTCTTTTTAATTGATGTCGGAGCTGCCCCATACAGTGTGATGCGCATTGGCATCACATCCAAGGATCATTGCAGCTTTGGACTTCTCCACATCAGCAATCGCTCTCCCCAATAGTTTCGCAGGGAGGGGAAGGTCGGACGCCAGATACGCCGAAATCAACCGGAATTACTGCCGTGGTGTCTCGATCGCTGTAATTAGGAAGAAGGAAAATATTTAGTGTGCTCTTCGCAAGGACGCAGGCTCTTGTTGTACCTTCATTCCTCACGTAGAAAAGTTTATAGCTTGGAGTCCTGAGTCCATGCACCCGATCACAAGAGTCCCAGAGTTCTTGAATCAGGCCAATGTCTTCCGCGTCTTCAGACACCTCCACCACAGTGTTGTTAGTTTCATCTGTATCCGATTCCAGAGACACATCAGTTTTGGATGGACTGCCGAGTCCGCTGGATAGATCCAGGTCCGACAATCTTATGCTCACCGTGTTCAGATCTATCCGTATGACCGAGTTGCACTGAGAGAGTTGCCCTCCCAGGAGCACAGTCGTCCGCCACTACCTTAGCCGCTGTGGTCAGTGTATTACTGACCGATGCAGTTTCGGCAGAGACGGGGGACTGGACTTCTTTAGGGGGATTACAGCCCTCCAACTCGGCTTTCGCTGCCGGACTGGTCAGTTTATTACTTATCTGTTCAACAGTGTCGGCGGAGGAGGGGGTCCACTCCCTCCCTGGTAGGGTCCTCCTTATAAACCCTAAGGTTTATAGCTCCGAAGCCGTAGCTAATCTCACCTTCCGTTGCAGCCAGAGGAGCCATAGACTCTACGTTAATCACGATGATCGCAGATCTTTTGTACCCTTTAGGTTCCTCCAGCTTAGCAATCTTACAGTTACCTGTCGGAAGATGAGGGTTGCTTGCCCAAATAAATTTCAATATTGTCGCGGGGTCAGAGGGTTTGGCAGGGATCCAGGAGCGAGTTCTAGGTCTGCTAGAAAATTTTCCCTGCTTACGACCTCGAGCTGCGCCTCTTTCCACACCTCACCCAGAGACGATATTGCTATTTTGTATAGGTCCGCAGACCTTTGACCAGCGCATGCGATCAGATTCACATGGCTCTGATGCTATCCGCCATCGCGACAGGAGGGATAGATGGTCATCCATGACTTGTAGAAATTTAGTTGCCAGCTTCATTTCTACTTTTCTCTATCTCTCAGGGGAAATGCTGCCATCTATGTCACTCCTGTCTATTACAGCGAGGACAAGGTGTGCCTTGAGCATATCACTGAATGGCTTGTTGTACTTCGAGGTGAGTGAGGACCTTCACTCTTTTCGGGTCAACAGAGGACTCCTCAATCGACCTTTGTCGTTTGGACGTGGAGTCCTTTCTTGAGCAGTCAGGCGGAATCTCCTTGACAACTTTCGTTGCCCAGGAGATTGAATCTTTGTTTCTAACAGAGAGCTGGTCTTGAGCGACGTCCTTGTAGCGCTCCAGAGTTCTGGAGGCGGAACGTCGCTCCCTGTATTGCCTAGTAGAGGTGCTTTCATGTCGCGAGCTCGCGGCAGTACGACATGCAGCACCGGGTCTTAGCGTTGAACGCTCTTTGCGTCTTTTGGCAAGACTGAGATCAGGTTTGGTGACCAAGTTCTTAGCTGCCATCGTTGCAGGAACGCTAGTACTGGAAGTGGGCTCAGAGGCAGTACTTCCAGCCGGTAGTTTAAGAGCACCGGACACTGAAGTTTTTTGTTTTTGTTTTGTAATTTGTTTGTTCATTAGGACCCACGAGAGGTTTTGGCAAAGCCGGATGGGTACAGCTATATAGGCTGAATTTTTAAGCGTATTTTTTTTAAAAATCGAATAAAACAATCAAATTTGCATCAAATATTCAAAATTTTGTCATTTACGTTTTAAATACAACTTCATGTAAATGATATCCGCGGCTCCGTTTCAAATGGTACATTCGGAAGGTCCAATTTTGCTTCACTTTTTCGAGCATTTCGGCTTGTATTCCACGAATTACACGTGTTATGTTATCCTGTAAGGCTTCAATCGTGTTCGGTTTGTCCACATAGACTAACGACTTTAGATAACCCCAAAAGAAATAATCAAGATACGTTAAATCGCATGATCTTGGCGGCCAACTGACAGGGCCATTTCGAGAGGTAATCTGCTCACCAAATGCCAACCAACCAGCCGCGTATCACGGCTCGATATCGTTCGCCGTTGACGGTAACGTTTCTTCTACGGTCGTCTTTTTCACAGAGCACGAATTTTTGTAATTAATTTCAATAATTTGCAATCGTTGCTCGTTTGTAAGCCTTTTCATGATTAAATGGCAGAGTATACTGAAAACTTTTCACTTTCACAGATTACGTTTGGACGCTATTACTAACCAGTGCTGCCAACCTGAAAAACTCAATTTTTAAGAAATCACCCGTTATAAAATGTGCACTCATAACTCGGGAAAGCGGACCGTTTGATTTTTACGATTTTGGGCTTGGTGGATTCGTCTTGGCCCAAGGAAAGATATATGCCTTCTGTCGTGAATCTTAAGGGGATGTGATTGGGGATAGAAGATTGTATAGAGAACCGTACTTTGAAAAAATTAGACTGCATAGAAAATCGATTATAGTGTCACTTCCAATACAACAAAAATTATTTAAAACGTTTAATTTTTAAGTACCATGGATGTTCCGGGCTTACCGCTACACAATTTGAAATTGAAAGTCAAATATAATTTTATTGCGCAACCTCAATGCACCAAAACTTTGTAACGGATCGCGTTTTATTTGATTATGGAGAATCTCAAATCAAATGCCATGCAAGCGAAGATGTTAAGGGGACAATTCAACGGCAAATATTCTCATTCCATTCGTATTTAAGCGTCTTCAATTTCCCGTGCGTCTCGCTTTCGCTATGAAAATTATGAGTACTAATTCGCAAGGACAATCGCTGGATATATGTGGCGTTAGTCTTGAATTCACATGTTTCTCACATGATCAATTGCATGTGGCCTGCTCACGCCGTTAATGTGACGAACTACCTCATCCTTTAGCTCTTGAATTGTTGCTGGCTTATCGACGTACACCTTTTCTTTCAAAAAATCACATGATCTTGGCGGCAAATTGACATCGCCACCACGTGAGATAACACGGCCATTATTTCGTTTGCTGTGTGGCAAGTGGCACCGTCCTGTTGAAACCACATATCGTCCACATCCATATCTTCCAATTCGGGTCATAAAAAGTTTGTTATCATCTCACGATAGCGAACACCATTCAAAGTAACTGCCTGACCGGCATCATTTTGGAAAAAATACGGCCCGATGATGCCGCCAGCCTATTAACCCCACCAAACAGTCACTCTCTGTGGGTGCATTTTCTTTCAAAAAATCACATGATCTTGGCGGCAAATTGATATCGCCAACACGTAAGATAACACGGCCATTGAATTTGTCGCGCAAAAGGGCCATTGTTTCGTTTGCTGTGTGGCAAGTGGCACCGTCCTGTTGAAACCACATATCGTCCACATCCATATCTTCCAATTCGGGCCATAAAAAGTTTGTTATCATCTCACGATAGCGAACACCATTCAAAGTAACTGCCTGACCGGCATCATTTTGGAAAAAATACGGCCCGATGATGCCGCCAGCCTATTAACCCCACCAAACAGTCAGTCTCTGTGGGTGCATTTCGGCTTCGGTGTTCAATCGAGAGGGGCTGCGTGTGTTTCCTCCCGAGCTATGCCGTTTTCCGATTGGGGCATCGGCTTTGCGTTGGAATGTCTAACGTCACGGTGATCTTGGGGCATGAATTGTTGGGAGGTCTTCCGCTAAAACCGGGATTTTGTGCACACTGAGGGTGTTTTATTCAAGGTTCACTTCCGGACAGACGCAACCTACACTCATTCTACATCTTGGGTGTCATTTGCCTTACGCTGGTGTCAAGTGTCGTTCATTCATAAATTATTATTATTCCCCTGATAGCACAACGTAGTAATCCTCCGATATGCAACTATAGCAATTTTATCATATGTTGGCATGCCGCTGGGCAATCGGAGTCGGATTAGGTGTGCATTGTTTTGGGTAGATAGACACTTGACTCATTGCGCTTGGGTGGCGTTTGGGTAAATGGAAGAACGAATGAAAACAAATCGAATGACCTATTAATAGTCGTGCGTTCTAGTAATGTATTTGGTGTATGGATTGCCATTGAGTGAGAGAACGTGATGAATAGGGTAGGTCATGGTTAGGGTTGTGCGGATCACAACAAGGACTATGTTACAGACCTCAGGGATGTGCATCGAGGGACTACGGAAAAGATTAAGATAGCCAGTGACCGCATGAAAACGAGGTACGATACTTAAACGACAACTAACACGATTCCAGGAAGGAGATCTGGTATGGCTATATAATCCTCATCGAAGGAACGGCTTATCACCTAAGTTGTAATAAGACTGGGAAAGGCCCTTTAAAATAGTAAAGCGCATCAACGACGTTATCTATCGCATCCAACGAGTAAGTTCATGTGGATTCTCTTCATCGCTATAATGGCGAAAATGTAAGTTTAAGAGGGGATATTTTGGTTTGGCGTGGAATGTGACGTGGAACCTAAAATGGTGAAGTGTAAGCAACCCATTAGTCACAAAATAAGTTCCGATTCCGATTCCAATTGGAGACTCGAATCTGTCAAATCTCTAGCTAATTCTAGAACCAGCTGGAATAATTGGAATACACTAGAATATCCTCGATAGATGGCAGAGCGGATATAAAAGGCACGTTAGAGAGCAGGAAGGGACAGTTGATATTTAAATAGTAAATTGGTAAAGTTCCAAATAGTAATCGGTTGTGAAGATAAATAAGTGTAAAGTAATACAGTGAATTATGTGATTAGTTTGAATCGTTTAAGAATTGTCTTAAGTGATATTATTTTGATACTTAATACGTGAATTATTAGAATAATAAAGTGTTATAAAATGTGGTTTTATTAGAAAACTAAACAGAGTACCTAGTGTTTTATCTTTCCGAATCCCAACTTGAATGTAACAGTATGTTAATTGAATTGTGTTGAAGCTTATTGTATTAAGAGAGTTTTTATATTAAATTATTTTGAGATCCGTTATTATAAATGTGTGAAAATCAATTGAAATGGATTTCTAGTGCAAACGTTTCTTTTATTGCGGCCAACTCAATACACATAAGAACCAATAAAATTCGGATTTCATGTTCAATTTGGCACCACAAGTCTGAAATCTCAGATCAAAATCTGAAAAATCAATTCAAAAACGACATAAGACTGTGTTTGCTTCGTCCTGCAAATAGTAAACAGTAAACGTTGATCCGATGATTAAAACAATATAATATATAAACAGTAAACACGTCATCAAAGCGTACTTCTTTATCAATTATTACTTTTTTTTCCCGAATATTATAGAATAGACAACAACGCGAGCACGGGTCGGCTAGTTTTTAAATAATAGAAACAGCTGGTGTTCGCTCTTTTAAAGTGTTTTCTTCGACGGGGGGTTGTTCTTAAAAAAAAAAAAAACGTTTTAAATACCTACATTTGAAGTACGTTTGGACTAATCAAAATTTGTTATGGTTCGAGAATTTCTATAAGGAAATGAGTGTAATATTTTAAGTATGTATATATTTTGAGTTAACTCACCATTTCTTTAAGTACGAAAATAAGTTGTTGAAACCTTTTATTTGTTGAGTTTGAAAGCATATTTAGTTTAGCTAGCAAAATAAGTTGATATGGACTTCTTTTTATCCTTTTAATTGTTGATAATGTATTCTGCTGTTCATGTTTTAAGCTATCGTAAGCTTCAAATATACTCTCATATTCCTTTGCGATATATATCTAAACATAGCTGTGCGTATTAGTACATATCCGTTTATTAGTATTGTATGCCCATGATAAATAACTTACGTAGTCTCCGAAAGCGTTGAACTTTATTAGATCTGCATTTATTTTTGTTAAATACCGAACTTTTCGAAAGCTAAGAGTAAGTGTTTTAAAAATTTCTAACTGGTTTAACTTTTTCTTATAATACCATTTTGGAGTAAAATTCATGATTTGTTTGGGCAAAAAATAGGACTTTGTTTAATCAATAACCAAACTTCAATCATAACATACCTTATTACTTAACAATGTCCACAGAACATACATAGAGCCTGTAGAGATATGCGTTTGAAGAAATCGAAACAATTATTACATACTATAATTTGTCTTAACCGCGCCAACTTGGCAGAGCACATAGGTGCAGGGAAATAATTCAAAGGGAATTAACTCTACATGGGAAATACAAAATAATGCCTATAAATTAATAGAAATAAGGTTGCCTTGACATAAGGCCATATTTCGAAATATGGCCTTTCGACACTTTCACAAAGCGACATAAGGTCATATTCGATATCCAGGAAAGCAACCAATGTGAATTCTTTGCAATCGAGAGATTTTTCTATGGTAGATACAATTGAGTGAAGGACCGTTTCAACCGATTTCCCTTTACTATGCGCGTGGTGACAAAAGATGTCTGAGATTTTTGGGGTTAACGTGTTATATTTTACCAGCCTTAGGTATAAACACCACATTAACTTCTGTCCAACTTTTAAATATTACAGTTACCCATGGAAGGATTAGATCAGCGTTCCTTTGAAGTTCGGCCGTATTATACCATCCGGTCCAGGAGATTTAAATGACTTAAAGCCTTTTATGGCCCAAAGAATTTTGATCTTGGAAATAAGACTTGAAGAGCTGCTTGCTGTCGGTCTTTCAGAAGACCTAGTTGGTATCGAGGCAGCATTACAGCTATTAGGGAAGTGAGAGTCAAGTAGTAGATCCAAAGATTCTGCACTGGAGGTGGTCCACGATCCATCAGCTCTCTTAAGGTAGCTCGCTACCTTAGGAGTGGATGCGAGAATCTTTCTGAGCCTGGAGGCCTCAGAGACTTCTGCTATATTTTCACAGAAGAATCTCCAGGAATTCCGTTGGGCTTTCCCAACTAATGTTTTATAGGATTTGAGGGCTTCTTTATATAAGGCCCAGTCAGCGGCTTCGCGGGATCGCTTGGCCTGATTTAAGAGCTCCATACATTTTTGACGCAGAGATAAAATTCCCTGATTCCACCACGGTGGTCTAGGCTTGCCCCGAGTTTTGCTTTTTGGACAGGAGAAAGACATAGCCCGGTTGGGAGCCTTAGTGAGTTCTTCAACCGCGTTATCTAATTCATTTGTATTATTAGAGGAACAGTGATTCTATTAATTATGGAGGATTCGACACCGTTCCTATATTTGCTCCAATCCATTTTCCTGAAATTTCTAAGAACGGGTTGGACTTGAGGGAGGCAGTTTATGCCAAATTGAATGTATCTGTGGCCTGAGAAGGAGTGTTCTTCAGAAACTTTCCAGCCTCTGATATCATGGTATATGGTGTTGGAGACCAGCGTGACGTCTAGCACCTCTTGTCTGTTACTAGTGACAAATGTGGGTTCGGATCCCATATTGCATATGATTAGTTTAATACTAATTAAGTAATCAAAAAGTAGCTCACCTCTTTTATTGATGTCGGAGCTGCCCCATACAGTGTGATGCGCATTGGCATCACATCCAAGGATCATTGCAGCTTTGGACTTCTCCACATCAGCAATCGCTCTCCCATGACTTGTAGAAATTTAGTTGCCAGCTTCATTTCTACTTTTCTCCATCTCTCAGGGGAAATGCTGCCATCTATGTCACTCCTTTCTATTACAGCGAGGATAAGGTGTGCCTTGAGCATATCACTGAATGGCTTGTTGTACTTCGAGGTGAGTGAGGACCTTCACTCTTTTCGGGTCAACAGAGGACTCCTCAATCGACCTTTGTCGTTTGGACGTGGAGTCCTTTCTTGAGCAGTCAGGCGGAATCTCCTTGACAACTTTCGTTGCCCAGGAGATTGAATCTTTGTTTCTAACAGAGAGCTGGTCTTGAGCGACGTCCTTGTAGCGCTCCAGAGTTCTGGAGGCGGAACGTCGTTCCCTGTATTGCCTAGTAGAGGTGCTTTCATGTCGCGAGCTCGCGGCAGTACGACGTGCAGCACCGGATTTTAGCGTTGAACGCTCTTTGCGTCTTTTGGCAAGACTAAGATCAGGTTTGGTGAACAAGTTCTTAGCTGCCATCGTTGCAGGAATGCTAGTACTGGAAGTGGGCTCAGAGGCAGTACTTCCAGCCGGTAGTTTAAGAGCACCGGACACTGAAGTTTTTTGTTTTTGTTTTGTAATTTGTTTGTTCATTAGGACCCACGAGAGGTTTTGGCAAAGCCGGATGGGTACAGCTATATAGGCTGAATTTTTAAGCGTATTTTTTTAAAAATCGAATAAAACAATCAAATTTGCATCAAATATTCAAAATTTTGTCATTTACGTTTTAAATACAACTTCATGTAAATGATGTCCGCGGCTCCGTTTCAAATGGTACATTCGGAAGGTCCAATTTTGCTTCACTTTTTCGAGCATTTCGGCTTGTATTCCACGAATTACACGTGTTATGTTATCCTGTAAGGCTTCAATCGTGTTCGGTTTGTCCACATAGACTAACGACTTTAGATAACCCCAGAAGAAATAATCAAGATACGTTAAATCGCATGATCTTAGCGGCCAACTGACAGGGCCATTTCGAGAGGTAATCTGCTCACCAAATGCCAACCAACCAGCCGCGTATCACGGCTCGATATCGTTCGCCGTTGACGGTAACGTTTCTTCTACGGTCGTCTTTTTCACAGAGCACGAATTTTTGTAATTAATTTCAATAATTTGCAATCGTTGCTCGTTTGTAAGCCTTTTCATGATTAAATGGCAGAGTATACTGAAAACTTTTCACTTTCACAGGTTACGTTTGGACGCTATTACTAACCAGTGCTGCCAACCTGAAAAACTCAATTTTTAAGAAATCACCCCAGTGGCGTAGCGTGGGTTGGAGCCGCCCCGGGCAGACCCAATTTATGCCGCCCCATAATTTTTTCACCCACTAAAAAAATACCTTTCTTTTTGGAATCGAATAACGGTACTTTTGAAATTTCGAAACATCTCGAAAACAAAAATTCATTTCTATGGTAATGTGGTCATTTCTACCTGAATAGAGGACTCAATTTTTGTCTATATAATCGTAGGGTTACCATTATTTTGGAAAATTCATTCGGTATTTCTTTTTTTGCTTTTAGTCGTTAAATATTTCCTTTATTTTGCAATCCTGAATTTTAAAATCGGTTTTTATTCCCTAAATTGTTAAATCATTCCGCGATTACTAATTGGCGTTTTTATATTTCGTATTTTTTTGAAATGATTTTTGATCATTTTGTTGTAAAGTGCACCACTTGATGCATACCAAGCACTTTACAACCTCCTTACCATTTTTCCTTTGTATGCAAGACGTTTAACACTACGATCAATGTTGCAACTTTGTAACAATACATTGACTGTCCCAAATAAACATCCTCACTAATTGCTATATCAGCTTGCCAATTCCAGCGTCAATGCCCAATACTTCCGACCTAAATAAACAATGTTTATTTATGGTCACTCATCACTTTAATTTTTATTCCCTTGCGCAACTAAGTGCAAGTCAACCAACTCATTATGCTGTTGTTGCATTTCTTCCACCATACGAACAATCGTATTCGCAACAAAGTAACATGAGCCACTTGACTTGTCCGGGAATTCCCTTCCGCGTTGTGCAATTCTTTTTGTTTTCTCTCTCGTCCATCGAACCTCGAATTGAATGATTCAATTCGAGGCTATTTATATTGGTCACTGGGCAATGACGCGGCACCCAGTTCGGAGACTCATTTACAAGCAGTCGATCGGTTCGGTCACAGTATACTATATCGTTTATTAAATCTTCTAGAACGTGATCAGTAATCGTCACTTAAATCTTCTAAATCGTGTTCACTAATTGCCACCTAATTCTAATTAAATTGTCCTAATACCGATATAATTATAAGATTAAAATAATACCAATATATAATTAACTAGCTGACCCGGCGAACTCCGTTCCGCCCAAATTCATAAATGTAATGAAAATAATATTTCCAAGCATGCACAGCGCATGCTACTTTATGTAATTCCGTCAATTCAAATTCTTTATTCAAAAGTTATAATAAACACAATAGAAATAACTGAAGTATAGCAATATCAATGTATTTCAATAAAACTGCTATGATTGAGGTGCTGGCCAACCTTCCGCTTTTATACTAAAGTGGTTTTCCCACAGGTGAGCACGCCACATACAATTGGACCATGTGAAAAACATGGGAATTCAAGATTGATGCTACAAATATCCAGCGATTATCCTTGCGACTTATTATTTGTCATAGACGCTTAGATTCCAAATCGTTCTGAGTAAGCGGAGTCTGCGATATGACAATGTTTGCCTTCAAACTCAAAATCGTCCTTGCATGACATTTGATTTGAGATTCTTCACAATCATATCAAACGCGATCCGATACAAAGTTTCGGTGCACTAAGGTTGCTCAACAAAATAATAACTGAGCCGACTTTAAATTTCGAATTGTAAAGCGGTAAGTCCGGAACATCCGAATCAAAAAATTAAAAATTTTAAATAATATTTCTTGTATTGGAAGTGACACTACCCGTTTCCTATCCATTCTATTTTTTCCAAAGTGCGGTTCTATTATCAGGTTTGAAAAGAAATCTGCGATCTTCAAAGTTCATTTTCTCTATCGCCGTTTTAAACATTGTAATTGAAAGCGTTGATTGCATTTATAATGGTTGCAATTCTCGAATGACGTTTTTTGTCACTCCTGTTTGCCCTCTGTACAGGCTATCGACTTGATCATCCGCCGACAAAATGAAGTACACCTGCGAATATTGCTGTACGTCCTCATTTACTGGCAAGAAGACACCCATCCGATGGTAAATTTGGCCTTGAATCTGTTAATCCGAATTTTGCGGCGTAGAATCTGTGCCATTGTTAGAAAATGTGTGTTTGCATGATGTATAAGAGAACATTTTTTGAATGATTTTTGTTTCCAATGAAGTATACGAAAACAGTTGTTGTACTGTCAAATGTTCTTTAGAGAATCCTCCGATTCAAATGGCTCCGCAGGTGCTAATTTGACTTTGCCACTCGCACAGCAGTTTTTTTTAGCGCGTTTCAATGGTGGCACACAATTACAGTCATCGCTCCAATATCGAAATCGCATCACCGACATAGTTTTCTGTTCGTTCTACTTAAATGCCAGTCGTTCGAATGTCAGCAACGACGCTCATCTTGCCACTCCGATTTGATCTTGTTCCCATCCCAGCAGCAGTTAGATTCGACGCAGTTTTCATTACTTGCACTCTCAATTTTCCTGACTGTTGATCTGGTCCTATGCCATGTGATGTCCCACTTATCGCTTTCTTCTGTAGTTTGGCTTCGTTGATATTGACTTGCTTGCCTTGTTCATTGGACAATATGTGCGCGCATTCGTCTTGGCATATTTTTAAAAATCACTGAAATTTGCTTTTCAATAATTATTTTGTCCGCGTTTAAACTTCTTACATTTAATTTTTACCTTATCAACTGTATAAAAGAAATGAAACTGTTGGAGCGATGCACAAAATCAAAAACAAACCATCAGTTGACCAACGTATAATACATAAAATTTATCTCTATTTTATCAATCTACTTTAAAGAAAAAAATAAATCCGCACATAGTAGGTACGTAGTTTTCAAATTAATTTTTGATATAGAAAAGTCAAAATAAATAGTGCAGAAAATCAAAAAAATCTAAAATGGAAAAGTTAAAAAATAAAGTAGCCTATCACAATACTCTATCCCGTAGCTTAATATTAGTAAAATTATTTTTGAAATCGGTTCGGTAGTTCCGGAGATTACCTTCCTCAAACAAACATTACCTCTTTATATAATAGTGTGATAATAGACGTTAATACTAGACTTAAGATAAATTCTTTGAATAAAATCCTATTATAAGTGAAAAAGAACTTATCAACATTGTTTTACTTTTTTGGAAAACATAACACAAAACAGGTAAACCCAACTGAGAGTTGCACCTCCCAGTTTAAAATAATAAAGTGCACAACAAAATTGGTGTCAGATGTGGGGTTTTATCTGAAAAGTGTAAAAAGTCCAAGAGTGAACTACAACAAACAATTCAAAGAAAAAGCTAAAAGTGAAAAAAAAAAAAACCTAAAAGTAAACTACAGCAAACAATTCAAAAAAAAAAAAAGCTATAAGTGAAAAAAAAAAAAAAAACTAAAAGTGAATACATAGAACTCTGTGAAAATCATCCGTCAGCCGTTACCACCAGTCGTCATCAACAGAACAAGGATCGTTCTGCAACGTTCATCTTTAATCTAATCTAGCATCATCTTCAACATCGCAGGAGTATGTAGGAGTCTACTACCAACAGTTCGTTATTCGTAAATTCAAATGTAAAACACAAATAAATAACATCAACTTCACGGATCGGCCACAAGAGTGCGACACCAAACCAACCTACCATCTAGTAAATTCTCGCTGTCACGCGCACTCGCGCTTTAACCTTCAACGAGACAAGCTGTCATTCCATTCTCCTAGTAAAACGCAAGAACGAGTTTTCTTTTATCGGAAATACACATACTGATTTAATTGTAACCTTTTTCGATTTAGTTTAATTAATTAAAGTGATCTGAAGTAAGGTCTAAAATTGTTTAATCGTTTTAATCCTTTGATTTGTCGACACGCTCCTTACAGTGGTGACCCCGACGCGTACGCCGACTAAAGAATTAAAAACATTGTCGCGTAATTTTTTTCAACAAGAAAATGCCCGATGACGAAGAGCAACCACGTTCCACAGCTGCAGCTAAATTCGATGCCCCAATCATTCGACCGCAAGATAATTCAGTGGAAGCGCAACTGAATCGATTGCAGGAACTACAGCAACAACTAATTTCCCAGCAAGCACAAGTAGTCGCAGGTGCCGAGGTTGAAGCTAGCCATGCACGTGTGCGACCACCACCATTTTGGCGAGAAAATGTTAAGCTATGGTTCGCACAACTCGAGGCGCAGTTTACGCTTGTGAATTTGCGCTCTGATGCTCGCAAATTTAACATCGTCATTGCAAATTTGGACCAGATCACAGCCACGGAGGTACAAGACGTCATCATCGATCCACCAACAGGTAATGCATACATACGATTAAAAGAAGAATTGATATCTCGTTTGGCCCCATCTAGAGACAAACAGATTAGGCAGATGTTAGATCGAGAACAGCTTGGTGACAGGAAACCGTCTCAATTTCTTCGACGCCTGAAGGATTTAGCTGGAGGCACCATGACCGACGATGCGTTAAAGGCAATTTGGATTGACAGATTGCCCGTCCAAACTCAATCAATACTCGCTGCACATCCTCCAGGTACAACCGAGAATCCTACGAACCTCGACAATCTTGGTCTCATCGCAGACAGAATCAACGACGTCATCCCACAGCAACAAGTTGCCAGCACATCTGCCGAACCAGAATCCGCGTTGTCAAACCTAACTCAAAAAGTGGAACAGTTAACTAGGCAAATTGAGTCATTGTCCATGAAGTGCGGAAGCCAAAACACAGGCAGGCTGAACAGATCGAGGTCACACTCTCGTGGCAGACAACACAGAAACGTCACACCGGGTCCAAATGCGAAGAAAAACAATACTCCCAACAACAATCAAACAACGTTTTGCTATTTTCATCGTCACTGGGGATCAAACGCAAGAAATTGCCGCCAACCATGCAATTTCAACCTGCAGGCGGGAAACGAGAACGGGCTTCATTGATGACGGTAAATGACAGCCAAACGTCCAGCCGTCTTTTCGTCACGGACAAGTCATCGAAGGTGCAGTTTTTGGTAGATACGGGTTCGGACGTGTCAGTGTTTCCACACACCGGTCCACGTCGAAAATCTACGCCATCCGACTACACCCTCTTTGCCGCCAATGGAACCCCGATACCAACCTACGGCTTTCGCGTTTTGCAGTTGAATTTGGGGTTGCGCCGTGATTTCACTTGGCGCTTTGTGGTAGCTGAAGTCAGTAAACCCATCATAGGTGCCGATTTCCTGGCTTTCTTTCAACTTCTGGTGGACGTATCGCATAGCAGATTGCTTGATGGAATCACTGGACTCTCCGCACTAGGTTGTCACGCGCACGAGGTCTCATCACACGTCAAATCGGTTTCTGGAGCTTCGAAATACATCGAGCTGCTCAAACAGTATCCTAGTTTGAGTCGACCTGATGGAAGTTTTAAAGAAATTCGACATTCCACGTTTCATCACATCAATACAACAGAAGGTCCACCAGTCAACTGCAAAGCACGACGGCTGGCGCCTGACAAGATGAGGATCGCAAAAAGTGAATTCGAAACAATGCTCAAAATGGGAATAGCTCGCCGTTCCGAAAGCTGCTGGTCATCTCCACTTCATCTCGTCCCCAAGAAATCAGGCGACTGGCGTCCGTGTGGAGATTACCGCGGTTTGAACGACCGGACGATTCCAGACAACTACCCTCCTCGAAACTTACAAGATTGTTCGGCTAATCTCGCAGGCAAGAAAATGTTCTCCAAGATTGATCTGGTTCGAGCATTTAACCAGATCCCGATCGCACCAAAAGACATCAAGAAGACGGCCATCGTTACACCGTTTGGACTTTTCGAGTTTAGGTTCATGACGTTTGGACTTCGAAACGCCGCCCAAACTTTTCAGAGGTTCATCGACGAAGTCACAAATGGTCTCGACTTTTGCTTCCCGTACGTAGACGATATTTTAGTGGCATCAGACGATGAAGAGCAACATTATCATCATCTCCAAACTATTTTTGAACGACTCAACAAATTTGGCGTTGTCGTTAACGTAGCTAAATGCGAGTTTGGTAAGTCTAGAATCACGTTCCTAGGTTATTTAATCTCTAGCGATGGAATGCAACCACCCGGTGATCGAATCCAAGCCATCACGGATTGCAAACCCCCAACTACAGTTAAGCAACTTAGAAGATTCTTGGGTTCCATCAACTTTTACAGACGATTCATCAAAAACGCAGCCAAGCTACAAGCGCCACTGAATGAATGCCTCAAAGGACCGAACATCAAAGGAAGTAAAACCATCACTTGGACGCAACCACTTCAACAAGCGTTTAGTGCCTGCAAAGAGGGACTTATGAACGCCGCTTTGCTCGCACATCCCGATTCAACACTCGAATGGGGACTTTTCACCGATGCATCAGACTGTGCCATGGGCGCAGTCCTGCAACAGAAGACACCAAGCGGTTGGCAACCACTATCATACTTCACCAAAACTTTCAACAACGCTCAACGTAAATACAGCACGTATGATAGGGAACTTTTAGCAATCTATTCGGCTGTTAAGTACTTCAAGTTCATGTTGGAAGCAAGAAATTTTACCATCTTCACGGACCACAAACCCTTGGTGTTCGCTTTCAAACAAAAGCCCGAAAAAGCGTCACCCCGACAATTTCGATGTCTCGATCTCATTGGCCAATATTCCACCGACATCAAACACATTGCAGGAACAGAAAACGTAGTTGCAGATACGTTGTCACGAGTCGAAGGCATCAGCAAGTCGGTGAACTTTGAAGAGCTCGCAGCGTCACAAAAAGGTGATATAGAACTTGAAAACATTATTAAATCTACTTCTGCATTACAGATTGTCGAAGTTCCACTTCCAAACTCCGAGATGCGAATATTTTGCGACGTCTCTAAGGCAGTTGCTAGACCTTTCATTACCAAACCATTCCGCCGTCAAGTGTTCGAATCACTACACAGCTTGAGCCACCCAGGTACCAACGCCTCAGTTAAACTCATCTCGTCAAAGTTTGTTTGGCCGTCAATCCGCAGAGACTGCCGAGCATGGGCAAAGGCATGCATTCCATGCCAACGGTCGAAGATAACACGGCATACGTCATCCCCTATTGGAGACTTCGAACAAACGTCTTCGAGGTTCGAGCATATCCACGTCGACTTCGTCGGACCTCTTCCACACTCACGAGGATTCAGATATTGTCTCACTGTTGTTGACCGGTATTCCCGTTGGCCAGAAGCTTATCCGTTAGAAGATTCTACTGCTGAAACGCTTGCAAGAACTCTCTTCGCAAATTGGATAGCGCGTTTTGGACTACCACTCAAGGTAACTTCTGACCGTGGCAGACAATTTTTGTCCGATCTCTTCCAGGCCTTCAACAAATCTTTTGGCATTAACCATCTGACGACAACGGCTTACCACCCCGCAGCTAATGGGATGGTCGAAAGGTTTCATCGTCATCTGAAAGCCGCCATAAAATGCCACGAATCACCAGCATGGGTCGATGAACTTCCTGTCGTACTGCTCGGACTTAGAGCATCTTTCAAGGAAGATCTACAAGCTACAGTAGCAGAAATGTTATACGGAGAACCCATCAGACTCCCCGGTGAATTTTTGTCACCTCGAAGAGACAACCTCAGCGATCCAACAACTTTTGTGAGTCAACTTCGACTTCATTTCATGAACCTGTCGCCAGTTTCCGCTTCTCGTCATGGCTCAAGAGGAATCTTTGTATTCAAGGAACTTCCTACAGCATCCCACGTTTTCATCAGACGAGATGCAGTCAAAACCGGATTACAACAGCCATATGAAGGTCCTTTTCCCGTCGTGAAGAGATCAGACAAATTCTTCGTTCTCAAAATTCGAGGAAAAGACGTAACAGTTTCGATCGATCGTTTAAAACCCGCTTTTCTACTTTCAGTTGACAAGGACGAAAACCATTGCGGCTCAGAACAAGCACCATCTCCACCAGTCCTTCCGGCAACATCTGATGACATCGTTTCCAGAAAGACACGTTCAGGAAGATCCATTCGAATTCCAGATAGACTTGGTATATAATAGGGACTAATTATTATCCACATCGTTACAAAGTCACTGGGAGGGGAGTGCTGTAGGAGTCTACTACCAACAGTTCGTTATTCGTAAATTCAAATGTAAAACACAAATAAATAACATCAACTTCACGGATCGGCCACAAGAGTGCGACACCAAACCAACCTACCATCTAGTAAATTCTCGCTGTCACGCGCACTCGCGCTTTAACCTTCAACGAGACAAGCTGTCATTCCATTCTCCTAGTAAAACGCAAGAACGAGTTTTCTTTTATCGGAAATACACATACTGATTTAATTGTAACCTTTTTCGATTTAGTTTAATTAATTAAAGTGATCTGAAGTAAGGTCTAAAATTGTTTAATCGTTTTAATCCTTTGATTTGTCGACACGCTCCTTACAAGTATTAGTTAGTAACTATTATTTAATTATTAAATATATATTAAATATCTATACCTATATATCTTCTATCTAGTATTAAAATAAATTTTTGTTCTGTGTTATGAGAGCTTGTAACACCCCAAACAAATACAACATTATAAATATTTTTTTTTCTTTTAATAATATTTTGAATTATATAATTTTACTTAAATTTCCATCATTAGTGTACTTATCTTTTTATTCATGTAAAAGCTCCTCCAGCTGCATAGTTCTAGCAAAAGCTCTTCTAAGCAATTTTGTCAATAGAAAAAGCTCTTCTAGCTGAGAAAGTAGAAAGCTCTGCCTACATGGGTATAAAAGGACGGCATCGATCACAACCACTTGCCTTTCACTCTGGGTCTTTCAAGAGTTTGACGTGTTTCACGAAATTCGGACGGTTTACAACTGCCTTTTGAGTAAAACGCACCACACTCTTTGCGCGGATAAATTTAATAAATTTTAATTTTTTCATACAAGTTTGATGCGAGTACCATTTCGGTCAGTATTCTACTGCCTCCTGGGAATCGCAGCACACTTGTGCATTTATTGCCCCTTTTGCCCCTTGGCTGATTTTGTTGCCCCTTGGCTGACCTTTTTGGCGTATCGAAACTTCAGCAGGTACTGCAGTCTCCGGACAGCATACTTGTGGGTGAAGATCACAAGAAGGATTTTTTTGTTGTAACTTTCTTTTCTTTATTTTTGAGAATTATTGTTAGTTTCGTAAGAGTTGAATTCTTTTTGAATAAAAAACCCAGAAAATACCACTCAACTGTTTCATTGCACCAAGAGAGGTGTAACGCACGAGAACAACGGGGTATTTGATCAAACGTCCACTCGCCCCTTCTGCTCTACCGACCTACAATCGCCACAGTACGCTACATTGGCGCCCAACGTGGGGCCCGATTCGATACCTCATACAGTAAAACGGACAATTTAAGAAGAAGTGAACGCATCTCTGCTCAGAGTGCGAGAGAAACAGTTGACGAAATGGCTCATCTATCAGCTGAACAACTGAGAGAACTAATCGCCGCTATGACAACGCAAACAACGAGCAAAGGCAGCTTCAGCCACTGCACGGAGCGTTTTAACGGAGAAAGGGATCCAGTGGTGGTAGAAAGTTTCATAGCCACAATAAATATATACAAAGATATCGAACGAATTTCTGATGCTGATGCAATTAAAGGGTTCCCGCTTCTTTTACAAGACAGCGCCGTTGCCTAGTGGCAAGGCGTACAAAGTGAAGCTACGACATGGAATACTGTTCTTTCTCTATTACGCAACGCCTACGCCCCTGCTAAGCCATCATATAGAATTTTCATGGAAATATTCGAGCAAAAACAAAAGCCAAAGGAATCAACAGACGACTTCATTTCCACAAAACGGGCACTGCTTTCCCAATTGAGTGATCCAGTCCCAACGGAGAAAATGATGATCGACATGATCTATGGGCTATTGAGCATCCACATACGTGACGGAGTTCCACGTGACGGCATTACAAGCTTCAAAGAACTTCTCAATAAAGCTAGAGCGGTAGAACTTTCCATAGCTGAAAGATCCGCCCAACATGCTCCTAAAATGGAAACGTTGTCAAAAAAACGATGCAACTACTGTTCCTATAAAGGTCATATAGTGAGCGAGTGTCGCAAAAAGGAAAGAGACGAAAAAATTCCAAGGCAATCGGTCAACACTGAGCCAAAAGTACACTGCTATAAGTGCAAGGCACCTGGATTTGTTCGATCCAACTGTCCTACTTGTAAGGAGTTACCAAAGGGGCCATCAACGGTTTCCTTCAACTCAATAAAAACCACATTATCCACAGACTTGCCAACGATACCAATTGCCTCCCATGGTAAAACGGGAATGGCGTATTTGGATACAGCTGCTCGGACCAGTGTGGCTGGAAGGGAATTGTTCCTACACCTTCTAAAAAATGGAACAACGTTTTCGAAAATTAATGCTGACGTCACACTTGCTGACGGAGACGCAAAATCCCAAGAAATCTATATTGGTGATACTAACATTATCATAGGAAATCGACTCAGGCCAATAAAATTCATCGTGCTACCAAAAGCAACTGACAACAGAACGCTGATTGGGATTGACTTCCTTGAACAAAATGGAATCGTCCTAGACTTAGGCCAAAGGTTGTGGTACTTTGCCGATCAAAAAGAAAAGGTATTCGACTTTTATGACACGACACACACAAAGATTGCTAAAGCGCCTCAAGACGTCTTGATTTCCTCAAATGTAGTGAACCCTACACTCGTCGATAATACACCGTTAGTCATTCAACAAACCTTGTTAACACCAAAAAGAAAATGTACAGAGCTTACAGATCATACCAGTACAGCAGACTCAAGTGAAAAGGAGCTTACAGACCGAATTTCCGCGTTCCTGGAATGGTCAGAAAACCTAAAAACAATTTCACCGCTTGCTGCTACTCCAAAACAAAAAGAGTATCTTGGACCTCGAATACCTCAAAAAAGAAAAACTGGCAAATCTAAGAGGAATGAATACTCACCTCATTCTATTCAACACATATTTCAAGATTCACTTAGAAGCGACGAAGTGACTCCAGAGCGGAAGAAAGATAAAGAAAATCTTTTCCCGGCCTTAGTCCAAGTGAAAGAAGATGAAGTTGTGTTAGAACCGTTCTTTATGGAAATTCTTGCCATTGATGTTGGACTTCGTAGCGATGAAGGAGTCGAGCTAAATTCCCTTGAGAGACAGCGGTTAGATGAATTACTCAAAAATGAAGAAAGCGTGTTCGATGCCCTATCCAAGCCAACACCATTTGCAATCCATACCATAAACACCGGTGAGCACAGTCCAATTGCGACAACACCATACCGGCTGTCAGCAACTAGAAGAGCTCAACTCAAGACAGAGCTCACAAAAATGTTGGAAGGAGACATCATCGAAGAATGCGAATCTCCTTGGGCTGCACCTGTTGTGCTGGTGCCAAAAAAGGATGAAGGTATACGAGTCTGCATTGACTACCGCCTGTTAAATAACATTACAGTACCCGACAGATATCCATTACCAAGAATCGACGACCTCCTTCACTCGACGAAGAGAACACTATTTAAAAGTACTCTTGACTTACAGTCAGGATACTACCAAATACAAGTCGCTGAAGAAGACAGAGACAAAACTGCATTCATAACACCATTTGGTATGTTTCGCTTTAAACGAATGCCTTTTGGTTTACGGAACGCACCCGCAACGTTCCAGAGATTGATCGACAGATTTCGAAATGGACTTGCTGACATGTTCCTGCTGACCTACCTTGACGACCTGATTATTTGCTCCAACAATTTTGAAGAGCATTGTGATGACTTAAAACGATTATTCACAAGGCTTAACACATTTAACCTTAAAGTGAATCGAAAAAAATCGAAATTCTGTTGCAAAGAAGTTAAATACCTTGGACACTTAATCACAAATGAAGGCATACAAGTAGATCCAGATAAAACTGCTGCCATCATAAACCGAGCAGAGCCAAAGAACGCTAAGCAGCTGATATCTTTCCTACAAACTTGCTCATGGTACCGCCGTTTTATTAAAGATTTTGCTGATGTATCAAAGCCATTAAGCAATCTTATGAAGAAGAATGCACCGTGGAAATGGGGAAAGGAGGAGCAGACTTCATTCAATACTCTGAAATCCTTACTCATAAGTGCACCAATATTACAACAAGCTTGTGACGATAAACCGTACTACCTGAAAACCGATGCTAGCAATTATGCGATCGGAGCTGTACTAGTCCAGGGGGAGAAAGCCGATGAACACCCAATTGAGTATGCTTCCAGACTCTTAACCGCCGCTGAACGAAATTACTCCACCACTGAGCGCGAAGCATTGGCCATAGTTTGGGCAGTAAACAAATTTCGTGGCTACATCGAAGGAGGGGAAGTAACCCTAGTAACTGATCATCAGCCGCTGAAATGGCTAATGAGCCTAAAATCACCGACTGGTAGACTCGCCAGATGGGCCCTACAGTTACAACCCTATAATTTTCAAATAAAGTATACACCAGGTAGAACCAATACAGTCGCTGACATGTTATCACGACCACCATGCAATGACCCTGAGCACACCGAATCCGATTGTAAACTCTGCGCCTTCCAAGTGGACATTCCGGCGAGAAATCCCAAAGGAATTAGAGAAGAACAACTCAAGGACGATCAGATTAAGTTAATAATTGCATCATTTGAAAATAACACTGAAGATCTCTCTAGATGGACTTCGCGCGGCTACTTACTAAACGACGGGATATTATACAGATTTTCACCAGAATCGGATGCTGAAAACGCCCAACTAGTTGTACCATCCCATGAGCGCGAATCTATTCTTAATAACTACCACAATATTGCGACTGCAGGTCATTATGGTATTGATCGTACTATCCATAGGATTGCGTCTCGATACTATTGGCCTGGAATGCGTAATGATATAGCCAAACATATAGGTAATTGTCTTCAATGCTTGAGATACAAACCCAGCAACCAAAAACCTATCGGCTTACTTAAAACTGTGTCAAGCAATCAAAGGTTCGAAATATTGGCAGTAGATCTATTTGGACCCTTACCCGCCACAACAGATGGATATAAATGGATTCTTATAGCTGAGGACCTTGCCAGCAGATGGGTGGAAATATTTCCGCTCATTGAAGCCACAGCAGCAAATTGTGCCGTGACTCTACTAAATGAAGTATTTCTTCGTTATGGTACTCCCCGAAGATTATTAACTGACAACGGCACACAGTTCATATCCGCATTAATGCAGCAGCTAACGCATTGCCTAGGGATCGAACAAACACTAACTCCAGTTTATCACCCTGAAGCAAACCCAGTTGAACGCAAGAACCGGGATATGAAAACCCAACTCGCCATCTTAGTAGGTAATAATCACACAACATGGGCTGATGATTTACCCTCCATACGATTTGCAATGAACACCGCCAAATGCCAAAGCACGGGTTATACAGCTTCTTTTCTCACGTTTGGACGAGAACCCCGAACCATCGACGACGTTAAACATGACCTAAGCGCTATAACACAAGCAGAGAATTTCATCCCCCAAATTACTCCAAAACTATTGCGATTGGCCGAAGTTATTCAAGATGTTCGAGAAACCGCAGAAAAATCTCAAGACCACAACAAGAAACATGCGGATAAGAAACGACGACCACAACCTAATTTTCAAATCGGAGATTTGGTACTAGTTACGACCCATGTACTTAGCAAAGCTTCGAAAAACGTCACATCCAAATTTGTACCAAAGAGAGACGGACCATATGTTTTAATTAACCAACTTGGAACCTCCACATACCAAGTCGCCTCCAAAGATGATGTAACCATTCCACTGGGGACATACCACGTATCCTCATTGACAAAATACAAGTCAACAAGAGAAGACATCCCCGAAGAACCAGTGCGAACCCTACAAAGACGAGGAAGACCTAAGAAGACTACAACCACTACTCCTGCCACTTCATCGAGACGATCTCAGCGGCAGAGGGGGAGACTGTAACACCCCAAACAAATACAACATTATAAATATTTTTTTTTCTTTTAATAATATTTTGAATTATATAATTTTACTTAAATTTCCATCATTAGTGTACTTATCTTTTTATTCATGTAAAAGCTCCTCCAGCTGCATAGTTCTAGCAAAAGCTCTTCTAAGCAATTTTGTCAATAGAAAAAGCTCTTCTAGCTGAGAAAGTAGAAAGCTCTGCCTACATGGGTATAAAAGGACGGCATCGATCACAACCACTTGCCTTTCACTCTGGGTCTTTCAAGAGTTTGACGTGTTTCACGAAATTCGGACGGTTTACAACTGCCTTTTGAGTAAAACGCACCACACTCTTTGCGCGGATAAATTTAATAAATTTTAATTTTTTCATACAAGTTTGATGCGAGTACCATTTCGGTCAGTATTCTACTGCCTCCTGGGAATCGCAGCACACTTGTGCATTTATTGCCCCTTTTGCCCCTTGGCTGATTTTGTTGCCCCTTGGCTGACCTTTTTGGCGTATCGAAACTTCAGCAGGTACTGCAGTCTCCGGACAGCATACTTGTGGGTGAAGATCACAAGAAGGATTTTTTTGTTGTAACTTTCTTCTCTTTATTTTTGAGAATTATTGTTAGTTTCGTAAGAGTTGAATTCTTTTTGAATAAAAAACCCAGAAAATACCACTCAACTGTTTCATTGCACCAAGAGAGGTGTAACGCACGAGAACAACGGGGTATTTGATCAAACGTCCACTCGCCCCTTCTGCTCTACCGACCTACAATCGCCACAGTACGCTACAAGCTCTTAAATTAAATTAGATCTTAAGAATTTTTTTTTATGTTCTTAAATTATTTGCTATCCTCCTATGTCCTCTGAAGATAGTTTAGTCTACATACCCGATTCAGAAGACTCTAGTACCATCCGTGACTCCTCATCCTCTGAACCCAGTACGGAAATAGAATCCAACATAAATATGCCTCCTAAATTTGACCGATCATTCGCTTTCAAGCTCATTCCAGAGTTTGATGGCAACCGCGACAACTTACACAAATACCTAAACGCTTGTGACTTGCTAGCGAGTGAAACCACCGTGTCCGAAATACCCATCCTAATGATGATTATAAAAACCAAATTAAGTGGTCCAGCTTATAACATTGTCAAATATTCTGAATTTGACAAATGGTCAGATCTAAAGATTAAATTACAAAATCAGTTCTTAGAGACCAAATCTCTATCTCAGTTGCAAGTAGAATTAATACAGGCTAGACAAAAACCCACCGAATCTGTAAGGACATTTGCTGAAAGAATAGAGCAAATCTTGACAAATCTTAACAACGCGTGCATAACAAGTGAAGGCACAGAGAGTGCGGAGTGCATCCAAAGTCTAAATTCAAAAACTGCTTTAAAAAGCTTTGAAAGGGGTCTAAATCCAAAATTCAGCCTGATTATTAAAGCCTCTAGATTTGAAACTTTATCAGAAGCTGTAGAAGCAGCAGTAGAAGAAGAGAAAAGCTCCTCCTCCTCCTACCCTCACTATCCAAATCACAGTAAACCTGTACCTATTAAGACTTCGTGTGCTTATTGTAAAAAGCCTGGTCACTCAATAAACCAATGCTACACGAAGCAAAATAAAGACAAATTACCAGTGATAAAAAGCGAAGTAAGAACAGTAACTGTAACGTGTAGCTATTGTAAAAACCCTGGACATCATATTAAAGATTGCAGGAAAAGAGAATATAATAACAATAAGAAGCGACAACAATCCTCTAACTCTAATTCCCCTCAAACTCCTAACCAACATTCGGAAAACCACTCAGAGGCCGGAACCAGTGGCAGGGTCCGGACCAACAATTAAATGCTCCTCGCCACGTCTTTTGTATAAATCTCCAAAGTAAAGTTAGTCGAGTAGATTCTATTGAAATTTCTTCAACAACCTTACTATACTCTGTCCAAGAAAAATTGTCAGTACAGGCCTTATGGGAAGCTCTTTTTTCTACCAGTGGTGCCTGTAGTACTCTCACGGCACTCAAACACAGGATTTGCCACTGAAATAAAAACGAAACCACTAGCATTCCAAAGCATTTTGTTGTTGTAATTTTCCTGAAATTCGCATACATCCCTCCACAACCAGTCTGCCACGCAGCCGCGGGCAGAATGAGCACGATCGCTTGTGTTCGCTTGCTATTATCATCAACCAAAATAAGCAGTTTGAGTGACTGAAGCACATCAGAGAAGTGTTACCATATGACAATGTTAACATATCATTAAGGGTTTTTCTTTGAATTTTGTCAAAGAACTTTCGGTTTTGGTGCTTTTTGGAGCTTTTTGGAGCTTTTGAGAGCGGCATATTATGTGGGATGCTGCCATTCGGTTTTAATTTGTTTGTATTTCTGAAAGATCCAATAATATTCAGTTAAAACATATTTTTGAATGTTGTCTTTTAGAAATAATATTTATTCGGGAGGTGTTTTAATGCATTAATTTCATTAACGCAACAAGTGATCATATATGTGCGTTGTTGAGATATTGCAATAAATTAATAGTGATTACTAAGGCAACTCAACCGGATTCATGTAAAAGCATGGGATAAAATTTGATTAAATATTTTATTATAGAAAACTAAGAACAAATTTTCAGCCTTATTCGTTAGGGCATATTTCTGCATGTTTTGGTAGGTACAAATTCAAATTTCACTTTGTAGAGCATATTTTTCACACTGAAATATCAAAATGATGAAGCAGGTAAGCCTATACTGTTTATTTTTGGTCGTTGGGTTTTACCACATCCGGTCACTCCTCCCCAGTAAAGCAAATGCCTTGAAAGGATTTTATGATCCTTTTTTTGCTACTGTTTCCGCGAAGTTCTGCATTGACGGGTAATCATTTTTTTAACAAATATGTAATCTAGGTATTATGTCTATATTAAAAAAATGTATGTGCACAAGTGCAGTCCTTTTACCATCTGTTTAGGTATATGGCATTGCGTCGTGGTTAAATAATTTTGTCTAATTGCCTGTTTGTGTATATAAGGCGGAAACAATGGTTGTTATCTCAATAGCGGATAGTGCATCTAAACAAGTGGTTAACTTTATTGTGCATATGAATAAACAGAAACATGGCTACAAAGTCTTCAAAGGATCTAAGTGTAGAAAAGAAACAATAAATTGTTGATGCAGCTGAAAAATGCTATGGCCGGGCTTTAAGGGAAAAAGCAATCAAAGGCCACAATTCACCACCAAAGAAGAAAAATAATTCCGGTATCAAGAGCAAGGTGGATGATTTTGACAAATGTGCGATTAGGCGGATAGTCCATCAGTTTTTTATGAATAATGACCTTCCAATGCTAGATAAGATACTATTGGAAGTACAAAAAGTGAAAATATAATAAAACTAAGCAGATCCACTTTGCATACAATATTGTAAAAAGATCTCGGACTTAAATTCGTCAAACGTCAGCGAAAGAATTTGTTGTTGGAATTTATTTCGTTCAGCAATATTTTTATTTTAAATTGGAAGATGGTAACCCTAACAGTATTGCTCTCTGAGTTATGGCGAATTATCATACTTACTACGGCAACCCTGTGAGAGCTTTAAAAAGGGACCGATTTATGTAAGTCATTGCAACCAGACTGAGAGACAAACATCCTATCTTCCCTGTACTGACAATTTTTCTTGGACAGAGTATAAATCCAAGGCCTTCCAAGTTTCTCATCGATGGCGGCAGTGAAGTTTGCTTAATAAAAATCGATAAATTAAGGCCAACAACTCCAATAGACTCCAATATTATTCATTCCCTATCTGGTATTACCGAAACAGTGATACTCACGAAGGGAGTCGTTCTCTTAAACATAAATCTACCCGCAAACGTCACTATTGCTTACCCTTTCCATGTAGTTGACAAACATTTTCCCATAAATACCGATGGAATCATTGGTAACAATTTCTTAGATGACCATCATGCCAATATTGATTATGGCACTAAAATTTTAACCCTATTTTCAAAAAACCATATAATCGAATATGATATAATTCCATCCCATTTAGTAACTATCCCCTCTAGAACAGAAATCGTGGTCCCAGTTCATAAGGAAATTAACTCGGACAGTATATGTCTCTCCCAACAACTTCCCAATGGATTATATATTGGCAATAGCATTATTCCCGCCAATAGTACTATCTCTTACATATCCGTGGTCAATTCATCTGAATCTCCTATTGAATTTAACACAGATGAATTACTCTTTGATGATGCATCAAACTACCATACATTTCAAATCCAACAATATCCTTCTTCTTACGATAGAATTCAAGCTATCAAGGATTTAGTCATAACTGATCACATGACTAATGACGAACGAGATTCTATTCTAAATCTTTGTCTGCTGTATAGTGGTTTATTCTACCTAAAGGGAGATAAACTAACTCATACTACATCCGTTCAACATGCCATCCATACCCCTGATTCTACCCCTACTTATATCAAACCTTACAGGTTACCTGAAGCTCAGCGCCAAGAGGTAAATAAACAAATTCATGAGATGATGGACGATAATATTATCCAACCATCGAATATTCCATGGAATTTTCCCCTTATCGTTGTCCCTAAGAAACCTGATAGAAATGGTAATAAGAAATGGAGAATCGTAGTTGATTTCCGTAAGCTCAACGACATCGGTGATGCTTACCCTCTTCCCAATATAACTGATATCCTAGATCAGTTAGGGAGTTCTAAATTCTTTTCAACCTTAGATCTCGCTAGTGGATTCCACCAAATCGAAGTTAAACCAGAAGATAGAGAGAAGACTGCCTTCTCCTCGCCGTTTGGTCATTACGAGTTCGTTAGAATGCCTTATGGATTAAAAGGTGCCCCAGCTACCTTCCAAAGGTTAATGAATAATGTTTTGACTGGTCTTCAAGGTATAAAAACTTTCGTGTACATGGATGACATCGTGGTCTATCCTCTTCAGACCCAGACGAATAAAAGCAGGAAAATGATAGATTTTAGTGGATTTTTAATTTTTAATGAGATGAAATAAGAGATTTGCATTTAAAAAAAAAAATATATTTTTATTAACTTCATGGACAAATTCCTGGTGCACATATGTGTACCTCAGGTCTGTCATGGCATAAAATACCCTAATTTTACTTTATTAAAAATTGATACAGTTAAAAAAAGTTGTTTTTTCAAATGCATAAATAAACCTGTCACTTTGTGCAGATTGTACGGCAGCGAAATTTGCATCTAGGAAGCCTGCATTTCGATGAAAATCTATCGTAAAAAAAATGGAACTAGTATATAGTCCTGAAGTACACATATATGTGTAACTCCAAAGTATGTAGCTCAAATATAGCTCAGTTTTGTTAGAAATAACATGAAAAGATAATATTTTCGAACTTGCAAACTAAAATTGAACTCAGTAGCACATCACACAAAAGAAATAATACTGCGAAACAACAATTTAAAATTTTTACCTGAATAATTACTTTTTCAATCTGAGGAACCCAAAAAAAACGATAAAACTGGCCTACTATAAAATTCAAATAATGAAAGTTATTAAACGCTTAGCGCCATCTAAAAATTTATACCGCAAAATTATTATATATATTTGATACTTAACTGCAGCTAATTGCGAAAAGATGGATGTAGTGTACCAAATAAATGTTTTAACAAAGGTGCACATATGTGCACCTACGGTCTGAAGAGGCTATGGAAAAACATTAGAAGAACACAACTCCAAGTTAGTTGAAATCTTCGAACGTTTGAGAATGCATAATCTCAAACTACAACCTGAGAAATGCGTGTTCCTAAGATCGGAACTTATTTACTTAGGTCATATAATAAATGAATCCGGTATCAAACCAGATCCTCTGAAAATCCAGTGTGTTAAAGACTTCGCTCAACCCAAAAATGCAAAAGACATAAAAAGTTTTCTGGGTCTTGCTGGATACTATCGCTGTTTCATCAAAGACTTCGCCAAAATTTCCAAACCCCTAACTAACCTTCTTCGCAAGGATGTCCCTTTCGACTGGACTCCCCTTTGTACCAACTCTTTTCATGGATTAAAAGAAAAACTTATTAATCCACCCCTTCTTCAATATCCTGATTTCACAAAAAAATGTATTCTTACAACAGATGCTAGTGATGTTGCAATTGGTAGTGTGCTTTCTCAGGGTGAGCCAGGAAACGACTTGCGTATCGCATATGCCTCTCGCACGCTGAATAAGAGTGAGAAGAACTATTCCACTACAGATAAAGAATTGCTTGCCATTGTTAGGTCAGTCCGGCATTTCCGTCCCTATCTGTATGGAAGAAAATTCCTCCTTATCACAGATCACAAGCCACTCATCTACATCCATAATTGCAAGGATATTAGCTCGAGACTAATGCGATATCGTCTGCAACTCGAAGAATTTGATTACGAAATCATTCACAAGAAGGGCGAACAAAATACCAATGCCGATTGTCTTAGCAGAATTGCTAAGATGACTCTTCGATCCTTTACCAATTCTCATCATTCAGATTCGTCTCCTACATCGTCAACTTCGCCCTCTACATCGTCTACTACATCGTTTACATCGTCTACTACATCATCTGCAAATTCGTCTCCTACATCGTCTGCTACATCGTGCGCTACTAATTCATCTGCTAAATCCTGTACCAAATCGTGTTCTAAATCACCTACTATATCTTGTACCAAATCGTCTACTAAATCGTCTACTAAATCGTGCGCTACTCCATCTTCTACATCTTGTTCCAATTCTTGTTCTAATTCGTGTACTAACTCTTGTCCAAAATCGTCTTCTATATCGTGTACCAATCCCCCTACTAATTATTCGTTTACTAACTCATCTACTAATTCCAAGTCGTCTACTAGTTCTTGTCCTAATCCGTCTACAAACTCGTCCCTTACTAATTCGTCTCCTACTTCGTCGCCAAACCCGATTACTACCTCGTCTCAGGATCCTTGTACCTCTTCTGCAGTCTTTAATCCATTAACCAACTCTTCTCGTACTCGTGAACTATCTCGTGAAGAAATTCTTATTATATTAAAAGAATTCCATTTGAACCCTATCGGAGGACACTGCGGAGTCAATCGAACTTTTAAACGTATAAAATTGTATCACAATTGGAAAAATATGTTCCAAGATATAAAAGCATACATCACAAACTGCGAACTCTGCCAGAAGAACAAAGTCACCAAATATACCATGGAACCTATGGTAATAACTTCTACTTCTAAACATCCCTTCGAAAAGATTTCCATCGACATCGTTGGCCCATATCCTACCACTTCTAACCAAAACAAATACCTTCTAACCTTCATCGATGATTTAACTAAATACACTGATGCTATTCCATTACCAAATCAGGAAGCCGAAGCATTCGTCAAGGAAATAATTTTTCGCTTCGGTACTCCTACGTTTTATCTGACCAAGGTCAAAATTTTCTTAGTGATATATTTAAAAGTGTTTGCAAACTTTTAAAGATCACTAAACTTCAAACCACAGCTTACCGACCCCAATCAAATGGGTCGTGTGAACGAAGTCACCGAAACTTCGTGGAGTACCTCCGCTGTTTCATTAACAAATCTCAAGATGATTGGGATTCTTGGACTAAATATGCCGTATTCGTCCACAATACTACCCCGAATACCTCAACTGCTTTTACCCCTTTTGAGTTAGTATTTGGAAGACAAGCCGAACTTCCTACTAGCTTAACTAAAAATCCAGAAGTTTGTTATAACTATGATTCGTACGCAAACGAATTAAAATCTCGATTACAACATGCTCATCACATTGCTCGAGATAACTTGGTCAAAAGCAAAGAATCCTCCAAGATCCAATATGATAAAAGGCAAAACACTGTAACTTTCACAGAAGGAGATCATGTTCTACTTAAAAACGAGAGTTGCCCTAAAAATAAAAATAAGAAGTTACTTCCAATATGGAATGGTCTATATGAAATCTCTTCCTTTGGAGTTAAATACAAGAACCGAACTCTTAAAGTACACAACAATAGACTCAAATTGTTTTCCCCTTAATAACAAAAAAATCATTCCTATATCTTTCTAGACATGGACGGAAATTCTATTAAAATCTTCCTTCTAAGTACCCTCGTGTATTTGACTTCTGCAATGGCTATATACAATCAACCACTAACACCTTATGAAATCACCAATTTGAAAAACAAAACTGGAATCTACTATGAAAACATCGGTAACGTCAAGCTCTTTTCAACCCATTGGAAATTAGTAATATATTCTAGTCTAAGCGAATTTGATACTCAATATAAATCCATTCTACTATACCACAAAAAAATTTCAACCCTTTGCGAACAATTCCTCTCAAACCAAGAATCCTTAAACCAATGTACTACCCTACCCATTCAATCATCCATGATTCTGGACAGACTTAATGAACAGGATCTCATTATAAATAAATATCTTGGTACCACTTTAAAACCCCGTTTATCCAAACGAGGACTTCTAAATGTTGTCGGGACTATTTCTAAGCAATTGTTTGGAACCCTTGATGACAATGATGCCAAAATGTTCTCTGACCACATACATAATCTAGATCAACAACAAAGCCATGCTTTCAATCTGTATGAAAAGCAAATATCTGTTTCAAAAAATATTATACACCAACTAAAACTTACTAACGAACAATTATTCGCTCTAGAAGAAAATCTAGAAAAAACTGCTCTAAACATGGAGAAAATCCAAATTAATCAGAACAACCATGACTACTTAACCGAATCATTTTTCCAATTAACAGAACTATTTACTATGTTTAATTCCTTATCCGAATACTACTATTCAGCAAAAAGCCACCTTTTGGAAGCCATTTATTCCGCAGCCCATGGAAAACTACATCCATATCTTATAGATCCCTCAAAACTGACAGAAGAAATCAGAAAAATTCAATCTTTCCTTCCTGAAGACAATCGTCTCCCATTCCCCTTACAGGAACAATACATTGATAAACTCTTTAACATCTTAGAAACACATATATATTTTTTCAACGACAAAATACATTTTCTATTGAAAATTCCACTAACCACATCTAAAAGCTATAGCATTTACAAAATGACCAGTATCCCCAGTCATGTTGGAAACAACTCGTATTCCGTAATAATTCCTGAAAAACCACTACTCGTCATTGATTCTGAAAAACAGAGGAAGTAATCCTCTACGAAGAACAAAATTTAGAAAAATGTTTTAATACCCATAAAAATAATTACATTTGTGAACAGAATGGACCAATTTTATTTACTCATCTCAGTAATTCTTGTGAACTTAACCTGCTTTCTACATTACCAAGTACTCCCAATAGCTGTAAAATGCAAATTATGCAAATTCTTCATCCAATATTCCTACAACTAGCCGATTCAAATTCTTGGCTATTCGTCTCCCCAAATCCCGAAATTCTTATAATAAAATGTCAAAAATTTAACTCCCAATTAACCCTTAACTCAACTGGAATACTGAAAATCGATTCTAATTGTGTAGCAAACACAAAATATCAGTCCCTTACTTCCAAAACTAATTATGAAACTGATATAAAATTAAACTTTATTTCATCTGCCATTCCCGTATCAGCTCCAAATATTACCCAATTTCATTTCAATAAACTACCCACCATAGAAACTCAAACATTTACCATTCGAAACCAAATTAATGACCTTAACGCTATAAGTAAGAGCTTAGACGATATAAACTATCACACAATCTTACATCCCATTGAAAGTTTCTCAAATAAACATATAACTACAATCTATATTCTCTTAGCCATTCTTTTTATTATGATGTCCATCGTTATTGCCCTTTTAAGAAAACTCTTTACAAAAATTGAGATACCCAAAGATCTCAAAACTTCTGAACATCTGCCTCTACCAAAACCACGATCAACCACAAATCTTTCTCCTCCTATTCTCACTTCAAGCAAGTTCTCATCAAATCTCTCTCGTTCTCTTTCCCTACCAAAAACACAAACCAATAATGGTCCGTCATCTTCTGCTTCTTCAACCGAAACTCGTACCAATCCTAGGTACAAGTTTCGTTCTTAAGGGGGGAGGTGTTGTAAAGTGCACCACTTGATGCATACCAAGCACTTTACAACCTCCTTACCATTTTTCCTTTGTATGCAAGATGTTTAACCCTACGATCAATGTTGCAACTTTGTAACAATATATTGATTGTCCCAAATAAACATCCTCACTAATTGCTATTTCAGCTTGCCACTTCCAGCGTCAATGCCCAATACTTCCGACCTAAATAAACAATTGAATGATTCAATTCGAGGCTATTTATATTGGTCACTGGGCAATGCCGCGGCACTCAGTTCGGAGACTCATTTACAAGCAGTCGATCGGTTCGGTCACAGTATACTATATCGTTTATTAAATCTTCTAAAACGTGATCAGTAATCGGCACTTAAATCTTCTAAATCGTGTTCACTAATTGCCACCTAATCCTAATTAAATTGTCCTAATACCGATATAATTATAAGATTAAAATAATACCAATATATAATTAATAATAGACGTTAATACTAGACTTAAGATAAATTCTTTGAATAAAATCCTATTATAAGTGAAAAAGAACTTATCAACATTGTTTTACTTTTTTGGAAAACATAACACAAAACAGGTAAACCCAACTGAGAGTTGCACCTCCCAGTTTAAAATAATAAAGTGCACAACAATTTCGCAAAAATCATTTGGCAATTTGCTGATGTTGTTGTCAAGTAATTTTTAAAATATCGTTTATAAGTTTTACTATTTTCCAGATTGATCATTTGCCCACCCCGGCGAAACGTTAATTTTCCCAATAATTTAAGCGAAACGTACCATACCCATTATCGTACAATATATTTTTGAAAAGAAGTTTTTTTTTTAAATCTTTTTTCTTTAGTTTTCTAAGAAAATGCGATAACGGTTTTGACCAGAATGATTAGTTACAATAAAATTTATGTTTCCAGAATTATTGTGGCTTTAATTTTAAATTCGAATCACCGAAAACGCTAATTTTAAAAACTGTTTATATCTCGAAAGTGTAGGCGCAGTGGCTTAGTGGTTAGTATGTTGGACTACTAAGCGAGGGGTCCAGGTTTGAATCCCGCTACAAAACCCAAATTCCAACTTAGGGTTTTTTTCACCGTACCACCTCTCGCGGATGTCTGACAAACATCCTAGAAGTATAACTGTCTTGAAAGAGCTTCTCAATTAGCCGTTTGGAATTGGAACTAAATTGAAGATCCCTTCCATTCTTTCTAAAAATGAAAAAAACTCACACAAAACGAATGGTTGTGAGAAGCTAGGCCTAGGGTCCCTCCGACCTGTTGCGCCAACTATTTATTTATTTTATTATATCTCGAAAACCTCAATTTTAAATTCGATAAAACTCTAAAAACTAAGTTATGCTTACATCCCGAACAATAACTTATAAGTAGTCAGTTTTCAGCTAAATAGTTAGGCAATAGTATTATTCAAGCAAAATTGCAAAATTTGGTACGTTTTATTATTATTATTAAAGCTTTATTGACAGAATAATAAATTATACTGTTAATAATAGGGTTAATAGCACTAGCTACCAGGGCTTTCGGCTAAATTTTACCAAGATTTATGTTGACTAGATACTGTTTTCTAAATTGAGGGATGATAGCAGATTATAAACTATTTTAACATTGTGTTCGGTGGGAAGTGAAAGTATTTGTTGTAGGGAAGTGGATGGAGATAGGTTACGGATTTTGGATTTGATGGCGTTGCATTCGTAGATTATGTGGTGGGTAGAGAGTACTTGATTGCAGCTGCACATATGACAAAAGGGACGACTGTTTATGTAAATGGGCACAATTTATAGGGAATCTGGGCGGCTTTATAGGGAATCTGGGCGGCTTTGCATCGGGGTTTATTAATTTATATTGATGTCTGAATATTTTCCAATCCTGTTGGTTTTGTTCGTACCAGGCAGATGTAATGAAGTTTTTTAAATCCTTTCTATTAAATACGAAGTCCGTAAGGAGGGGTTCCCTTAACGCGGTCTTGGCTCCAGTATCAGCTTCTTCGTTGCCCTTTATACCCGCGTGCCCAGGAACCCATAGGAGTTTAATTTTTCCTTTTTGTTTTATCAATTTATCCCGGATGGCAGCAATAACGGGGGTGTCGTTGTTAAGGTTTGTTACTGCGGTTAGTGTTGAGAGGCTGTCGGAGCAAATAACAAATTTAGTTTTCTTTGGTACGTTTTTTTCTGCGTGATTTTACAAAAACCTCTCTAACGATTTTGATCAAAATACATGTTAAAGATAATATAGGTATCTTAAATAAGATCCCCTACTTAGTTTTCAATCAATTTTTGTAATTATTTCTGAAAAATTACTACCCAAAAGCCGATCTGTGTTCAAATATTTTTTTAAAACTCCGCACTTCCATTAATTCGTTTACACCCCCACACACGTCCATCGGGATATTCAGTTTATAACGTCTAATGCAAATTCAAGAACAAATCTCTGAATTCTTAGATATACTCGTACATATATGTAAGGATATCGATCTATCACCAACACTACTTGCAATCAAAAAACAGAAACTCCTACTACGCCTGTCCTCGTACTCAAACAACTTGTAAACTGTAAGAGCTTATAAAATAGTACAGTAGGCGATTACAGCTCTCTGGCACCTATAGCTCTCTAACCAGAACTTGCCAAAATGATATTAATAAATATATATAAATTATTTATTTAAAAAAAAAATTAACTGCTCCAAATTGCCGCCCCTAGCAAATTGCCGCCTGGGGCCTGTGCCCCCCCCCCCCTTGCTACGCCACTGAATCACCCGTTATAAAATGTGCACTCATAACTCGGGAAAGCGGACCGTTTGATTTTTACGATTTTGGGCTTGGTGGATTCGTCTTGGCCCAAGGAAAGATATATGCCTTCTGTCGTGAATCTTAAGGGGATGTGATTGGAGATAGAAGATTGTATAGAGAACCGTACTTTGAAAAAATTAGACTGCATAGAAAATCGATTATAGTGTCACTTCCAATACAACAAAAATTATTTAAAACGTTTAATTTTTAAATACTTTGGATGTTCTGGGCTTACCGCTACACAATTTGAAATTGAAAGTCAAATATAATTTTATTGCGCAACCTCAATGCACCAAAACTTTTTAACGGATCGCGTTTTATTTGATTATGGAGAATCTCAAATCAAATGCCATGCAAGCGAAGATGTTAAGGGGACAATTCAACGGCAAATATTCTCATTCCATTCGTATTTAAGCGTCTTCAATTTCCCGTGCGTCTCGCTTTCGCTATGAAAATTATGAGTAGTAATTCGCAAGGACAATCGCTGGATATATGTGGCATTAGTCTTGAATTCACATGTTTCTCACATGATCAATTGCATGTGGCCTGCTCACGCCGTTAATGTGACGAACTACCTCATCCTTTAGCTCTTGAATTGTTGCTGGCTTATCGACGTACACCTTTTCTTTCAAAAAATCACATGATCTTGGCGGCAAATTGACATCGCCACCACGTGAGATAACACGGCCATTATTTCGTTTGTTGTGTGGCAAGTGGCACCGTCCTGTTGAAACCACATATCGTCCACATCCATATCTTCCAATTCGGGTCATAAAAAGTTTGTTATCATCTCACGATAGCGAACACCATTCAAAGTAACTGCCTGACCGGCATCATTTTGGAAAAAATACGGCCCGATGATGCCGCCAGCCTATTAACCCCACCAAACAGTCACTCTCTGTGGGTGCATTTTCTTTCAAAAAATCACATGATCTTGGCGGCAAATTGATATCGCCAACACGTGAGATAACACGGCCATTGAATTTGTCGCGCAAAAGGGCCATTGTTTCGTTTGCTGTGTGGCAAGTGGCACCGTCCTGTTGAAACCACATATCGTCCACATCCATATCTTCCAATTCGGGCCATAAAAAGTTTGTTATCATCTCACGATAGCGAACACCATTCAAAGTAACTGCCTGACCGGCATCATTTTGGAAAAAATACGGCCCGATGATGCCGCCAGCCTATTAACCCCACCAAACAGTCAGTCTCTGTGGGTGCATTAGTTTAACGATAATCACTCTTGGATTATCATTCGCCCAAATGTGGCAATTCTGCTTATCGACGAATCCACTGAGGTGAAAATGTGCCTCATCACTGAAGATGATTTTCTTCGAAAATTGATCATCCACTGTTGCCATTTCTTTCCACCATTCTGACCATTGACGACGCTTGAAATGGTTAAGAGGTCGTAGTTCTTGAGTCAATTGCACCGTGTAAGCACGCAAATGCAAGTCTTTATGCATAATATTCATCAACGACGATCGTGAGAAGTGCAATTGTTGGGCACGACGACGAGTTGAGGTGGACGTTTCTTCGGTCACACTATCGCGAACAGCAGCAATATTTTCTGCAGTACGAGCTGTACAAGCATGCAATTGTAATTTCATATCACCTACAGAACCGGTTTGCTCAAATTTTTGCACGATTTTGTACGCACATTCGGACGGTTAAATTGACCGAAAAAATCACGAAGTGCACGATATGCATTTTGATTTGAACGCCCATTTTCATAATAAGCCTGAATTACTTTAACGCGTTGCTCGATTGTGTATCTTTCCATGGTTCTGAAATTGAGAAATATCAAATAAAAAAACTTGACGTTTAGGTGTGGTTCACATTCAACATCGGCCCTTAAAATTTAACCACCCTTTATTTAATATGTGACATAAGGCCATATTTTGAAATATTGCCTTATGACACTTTCACAAAGCGACATAAGGTTATATTCGAACATATGGCCTTTTGTCACTTTCAAGTTATTTTACTGTTCTGATTAGTCAATCTGTATAATATAATCAAAGCGACAAATGAATTTTTAAATATAGTAAAAAAATTCGCGATAATTCCAATTTTTAATAAGGGAACTTTGCATCAACGATGATACAAACTAGATGGTCAACTGAGAGCAGAAACGGTACATTTGCCTACAAGCTGCTTAAACACGTGGGTAAAGCTGGGACCGCCACATTGGAATTTCGCCAAACAAAGTATATGTGAATTAGTTGCTATTTAGTTGCTATTTAATTGCTCCATTCCTGATTTAGTTGCTCTTCGGGAAGTGGGAGATTTTGTGGCGGTCCTAGCTTGGAGGTAAACCTGGGACCGCCACATTGAGTTTTCAAGGATTTTTTTTTGCACCTACCTATTGCGCACTGATTTAATTGCTCTGGGGAAATGTTTTTTTTAATCGGACAAGCCGTTCGCACACAATTTCAAATTTAAGTTTTTTTGTAACGGTCAGTTCGCTATGAAACTCTTTTGTTTTTCAAGGAAAAGCAAGAAAAATATTAAAAAATTCATAAAAAATTAACCCATACGAATATAACTACGCCACGTATCTCAAATGAAGCGTATATTCGTAGGCTATTACTAGATTCAAGCAAATATTTTGTCGCTCTTCTCTAAATGGGAAAAAAAGGTGAGCCACAAATACCGAAAAGAAACATTTTGAAAAATAAAAAAAAATAGTTATCTTTCGAAAACAACTAAGCCACGCACATCCAAATAAACACCCATTCACTAGCTATCAACTCATAGAAAAAAATGCTCCATCGCTTTTCTCTAACTGTGTCAAAAAATAAAAAGTTAATTTTACGACCACATATCCCTTTCGAATACTACTATACGACATACCTCTTTAGAAGCGCGTATTCATTAGCTATCACACCTTATACTCAAATAATTAGTTGCTCTTCGATTAATATGTCAAAAAGTAAAATGTTCAGACTTCCAAAAAAAGCCAAGGACACGCCAAGTACAAACAAAAAATTGGGAAATTTGAAAAAGTTCATATATCCCGTACGAATCCCACTAAAAGATATACCTCATTAGAAGCGTATATTCATTAGCTATCATATCCTGTACCGAAATAATTAGTTGCTCTTCGATTAATATGTCAAAAAGCAAAATGTTCAGACTGCCAAAAAAGCAAAACACACGCCTAGTACAGACAAAAAATTGGAAAATTTAAAAAAAAATCATATATCTCTTTCGAATCCTACCATAGGACATACCTCATTAGAAGCGTGTATTCATTAGCTATCATACCCTATACTCAAATAATTAGTTGCTTTTCGATAATTATGTCAAAAAGCAAAATGTTCAGACTGCCAAAAAAAGCCAAACACACGACTAGTATAAACAAAAAATTGGGAAATCTGAAAAAGTTCATATATCCCGTACGAATCCCACTAAAAGACATACCTCATTAGAAGCGTATATTCATTAGCTATCATACGCTATTCTCAAATAATTAGTTGCTCTTCGATTACTATGTCAAAAAGTAAAATGTTCAGACTTCCAAAAAAAAGCCAAAGACACGCCTAGTACAAACAAAAAATTGGGAAATTTGAAAAAGTTCATATATCCCATACGAATCCCACTAAAAGACAAACCTCATTAGAAGCGTATATTCATTAGCTATCATACCATATTCTCAAATAATTAGTTGCTCTTCGATTAATACGTCAAAAAGCAAAATGTTCAGACTGCCAAAAAAAGCCAAAGACAACCCTAGTACAAAAAGAAATTGGAAATTTGAAGAAAAAAAAAATCGTATAATAATACTATTTGTTTTTTTTTTTTTTTATACGAATTACATTACGTCAATCAAGTTCTTTACAAAAAACTTGGGTAACCCTACCGTCTTGTTTGTCAAAATAAACTTAGAAAAACTCTGAACAACTTGGCATAAAGTATGCATCAAATTTACAATGTTGTAAATCGTTGCCTTCCAATTTAAATAAATCCTGAAAGTGTGAAACAATCCTACCTCCAAGTTTTATTAACCCTGAACGTATGCATTGATTGTAACTGCGAAATATCTAAACATGTACCAGCTGAGTAAAAATGAGTCGGGTACAGTACAACCACAGACAAGAGAAATATACAGATGTAGAATATGGTACACATCGAGTTTAAAAACTTGTGGAAGAGGTTTCTTTTTACTCTGATAGATTTAAAAACATCTCCATTTTAGTTACGAAAACCTCTAAATTCTAAGTAGGTTTTTCCGAAACTACATTTAGTTATAAGAATAGCTTTAACAGCATATACCTGCATTTATTTGTGATTTATCACTGCTCCAAGGGATATTCATGATTGAAAATACTCTTCAGTTGGTGCACTAGAACCCGGTAGGCAAAAACTGAAATTTAAGGTGTGCAGTGCATGCACTGAAGCACTGAGGGTGTAAACACAATTTCAAGTAATGTATGTACATTATACGTAATATTTTTAATTGAACTAAATGCAAACAATTTTTAGTCAGTGTTTTAAAGGACAGTTTCAAAAATAAAGGACAAAATCCGCCTTTTATTAAAAAGAAAATAATATAGGACAGGGGTTAAAAAGAAAGGACTGTCCTTTTAAATAAAAGACGGATGGTCATCGTACTGATGTAGCCAAAAACCCACCGGAGTCATAGTCCAGGATCCCTAGTACATTTTTTTAACTTGATTACTATCAAGCTAATTTTCCGTGAGTAGCTTAATTTTGATAAGACGCCCACAATTTCCTTTGCGAAAATTCTTGATTGTGGTAGCTAACAGAGCTAGCAAGGCTAAAATATGTCGATTTGATGATTCTCAAATATTTATTACTAACTGGATTGTGTTTTATTAAATCTTAAGACTATTATCTAAATTATTTGAAAAAATATTTGTCCTACAAAATCGATGGTCTGATCAAAGAGTCCCCCCCTTCCAACATGTATCGATAACGAGATCACCAAAACTGATTACTAACCAGCTGATTTTTTTTTTATTTGTTAGTTAATATTTATATAATTCAACAGTCATATTGTCCTACAAATTCCGTGGTATGTTATCCCGGTCCTACGCTCAGAAATTGTTAAGACCATAAGACCATTTTTATCATTACTAACTGTAGGACAAAAATATGAATAATAGGTTAGTGTGTTCTCTGCCCAAATAAAACCATGTCCTACAAAAAAACAGGTATGTATCACTAGTCCGACAAGAATTGTAATTTTTTCGTTTTCCTATTTGTAACATAAGATACAGTGAAAAAATCTTTTAAACACACCGACCGAGTAAATGAGTCATATGCCCATAGAAGTTAGAAATCAAAATTTCAATTCATATGTGCTCAAACAAGAATTGAAAAATCTCGTAAATCGTAATGCAGAAATTCTTCCACAGAAAAAGAAATGCACATGCAAACTACACACAAAGTAGGTACCTGCTCATCTCATTCATAAAAGCAACAGACAACAAAAACAAAGCTGAACGTATTATGAAATCGAACCAAAAAGGCAGAAAAGGAATACATGAAAAAAAAAAACCCACCCTCATCAACACATTCAATTGGAGCACCGCGATAGCGTACCAAGCTATATAGTTCTGTACTAGGTTCTACTTTTGAGCGTAGGACCGGGATAACGTACCACGGAATTTGTAGGACAAATATTTTTTCAAATAATTTAGATAATTATCTTAAGATTTAAAAAAACACAATGCAGTTAGTAATAAATATTTGAGAATCATCAAATCGACATATTTTAGCCTTGCTAGCTCTGTTAGCTACCACAATCAAGAATTTTCGCAAAGGAAATTGTGGGCGTCTTATCAAAACGATGCTGTTCTCGAAGATTCAACTTGATAGTAATTAGTTTTACATCAAGGATCTGTACTACAACTTTTGAGCGTAGGACCGGGATAACGTACCACGGAATTTGTAGGACAATATCACTGTTGAATTATATAAATATTAACTAACAAATAAAAAAAAAATCAGCTGGTTAGTAATCAGTTTTGGTGATCTCGTTATCGATACATGTTGGAAGGGGGGGACTCTTTGATCAGACCATCGATTTTGTAGGACAAATATTTTTTCAAATAATTTAGATAATTGTCTTAAGATTTAATAAAACACAATCTAGTTAGTAATAAATATTTGAGAGTCATCAAATCGACATATTTTAGCCTTGCTAGCTCTGTTAGCTACCACAATCAAGAATTTTCGCAAAGGAAATTGTGGGCGTCTTATCAAAACTCAGCTACTCACGGAAAATTAGCTTGATAGTAATCAAGTTAAAAAAATGTACTAGGGATCCTGGACTATCAGGTAAATACACTCTATTAAATTCGATTTGGCGAATCAAAAGAAAAACAACTAGTGAAGCTCTTGACTGGATAAGAGTTATCTAATAAAAGGCCAAGCCAACTTCTGCGCGAGATACGTGACTTAGCAGGTACAAATGTTTCGAAAGATGTCATGTAAACTTTGTGGATGCAACGAATGCCTAACAGTGTCAGGTGTATTCTCTCTACTTATAGATCCGACTGCTTGAATGACTTGGCGGAAATTGCAGATCGCATTCTTGACAACTATCCTTCGTCGGCCTACGCCATGGCAACAACAACATCTCAGTGCAGGTCGATTCGTAATGATGCAGCCGGATCGTCACAATTGCATACACTCGAAGCAAGAGTACTGGCTTTGGAAACTTCGTGACATCAGTTCATTGAGAAACTGGGCTCTCATCGCGTAACTTTTAAGACGATCATCGTCCAAACGATTGTACCAAACGACGTCGTCAAAAGTTTGCTTCGTGTATCATCACAATCGCATCGCTCGGTCGTGTAGTCAATCGTTCAAACTGTAAACAGTTTGAGAACTACTAAAACCAGAAATGAGATACCGAAAATGACATTTATGCTGTCGTTCAGTGTACAAAAATCGTTGTTTTGTGTTGTGTTTATTTAAATCAAAATTGAAATAAAATGTAAGTACCTTATTCCATAAATTTTTGTCAATTAATTCATTTACTAACTTACTCACTAGGTCAGCAACGCCAAGGCAATTAGAATGCCTCATCCATTTCATGGATGAGCACCCTGAAATGGCAAAAAATTATATACCCAAAACGATTCAAGGAAGGAATACCAAAAACAGACTGTGGGCTGATTTAACTGGAAAATTGAATGCTATTGGGCTACCCACAAAGTCAGTATCTGCTTGGAGAAAGGTAAATGTAGAATATGAATCTCACAAGAAATTATTTTTGGCAGTTACAAAATGAATTTGTTTATCTATTTTAGGTTTGGATAGATTTCAAATATCGCGCAAAAAAAAAAAATGCAGCCAAAATCTGCTTTCAATTCAAAAAAAGGGGGTGGGCCATCTGATCAAATTCGGATATCCGATCTTGAGGTAAAAGCAATTCAGATGGCCTCCCTACGGAGTGCTGTTGCAGGAAGCAGCTCGAATTGCTATGGTGCAATCGAAGTGAACGACACAAAACTAGAAGATGACAACTCTAAGATGGATGAGAATAAGGACGAGCTCGAAAAGATTTTACTTAGGAATACAGAAAATCCAATTCAGCAAGTTTATTGTTTAGAAATAGTTTATAATAAATTCACCTTTTTATTGGAAGTGAAAGAGGATCCGATGCATCTCTTAGCGTCCTTCGTATTCGCATTAGTCGGACCGAATTTTCATTTTCTTCGTCGTCGTCGAAAAACAACACATTGTAGTGTCAACGCATTTTTCTTATTATTATTTTTTATTAAAAATGTAATATAAAACTAAAAAAAAGCAAGAAGCAACCAGAAAAGAGTATGAAACGATTGTAAAATAGCAATCGTTCAATCGCAATCGTTCAATCGTCTGTATTTGACAGTTCTATGTGTTATACGAAGCAGTAGTGAATCGTCCAAAACGACGTCGTCCAGACGATTCAACTATTTTAGTGTTACACGAAGCAATACAATCGTCGAAACGACGTCGTCAGACGATCGTCGTCATACGCGATGAGAGCCCTGAGCGAAATTTCTGTGAACCTCGCCACAAACGACCGACATTCTCGTAGCATTAGCAGGGGCAGAATCCGAGATCAGCGAGGGAGTCAATCGCGTAATTCACAGAAAGTTTGTCGATTTCACATAAGATTTGGATTGGCTGCCAGAAGATGTGAACAGCCATGCGAGTTTAATAGAACAACAACAACCAATCAACAGGAAAACTAGACAAGCTGCCGTCAATTAATACAGTTGGCGGCAGTTCAGAAGGTACCAGCATTCCCGAGTTGAGACTTCATATACGCGACCGCAACAGCAATCACAAATTTTTAATCGACTCAGGATCTGCCGTTTCAGTTATTCCTAAATTACTTATCAGTTATCACTTATAAAAATATTCTTCCAGATAAAGTCCATCTATTCGCAGCCAACGACAGCATCATTCCGATATTCGCTTTCAAACGATTGAAACTCGATTTTGGTCTTCGACGGTCATTTTCATGGAACTTCATCATTGCCAGTGTGAAGTCACCGATACTCGGCGCTGAGTTTTTAACTTACCTAATTTTGTCTTATCATTGACTTAAAGGAGAGACAATTATTAGATCCTCTAACGTCATTGAAATCACAAGGCGGATTAGAACCAGCAGATCAACAAAAGCCGTATTTTATTATCAGCGTGATCTAATCCGGATCAGATCACGATAATAAAACAATACGGATCATTGAAGAATTTTATTTTTAAGTTGTGGCTACAGTTGCTATGAGTATGGCAAACCTCATTTTGTCACCGGGCCATATTGCAAGCATTCGGTGCAACGTGAAGACAAACTTCATACTGCCACCAGCCATATTGCAAACATTCGGTGCAGCGTGACGTCACAACATGATTTCAATGGACATGACATTTCACTTGCTTGTCCAAGGTGTTGCCATTTGAGTCAAATTTGAGTAGTTTTGATTTTCGATATTGTTTCTTAAAAACTAATTTAAAATTTTATGTTGAAATATGCAACAAATAAACAATATTTCGCGGCTGGTGCATATTTGGGTTTTTCTTGGCTTATTAATGTGTATCCAAACCTGCGAAAGATTTGTTCAGAAACATTTTTTTGTCAAACATTTCGGAAATGTTTTTGCCGTTGAAAACGCCGATGAAGTATTTATTAAATATTTATGAAAATGTTTTTAATTGTTATCATGGCCAGGGGCTCGAAAACAACAACACCGCTTCCGTTATACTTTATACGGTGCGTTTTGTTTTTAAAAGGAAATGGTTTACAATCAGTTCGAAATGTAGGTAATGAAAATCTTACCGCAGTTTGCACTTCTCGTCGGTAATTGGAATTCTAAGACGAAGTAAATGACAGCGGTTTAAACACGAAAACCCAAATGAACAAACTGAAGTTAATTACGAAAAAATCGACGAAAATTGTTGCAATTACATTATTTCTTTGTACTATTTTGTGATAAAAAAGAAATGTGTTTCCCAATAGTCAGCTATGAAAATAATTTAAATTTATACAGCCTGCTAGTTTCCATTTTTCATTATTCCAAGATTTTTTGGAAATTCGTATTTTATGATAAAAGAAGACAACAAAAAACAACTCTCACCTTTCTACAGGAAAACTTGTGAAACAATAATTATTTACGATTGAGAAAATGCGAAATATTTCATAAACATTTTTTTGTCAATAAATGGTTATGAAACATTTACTTAAATGTTTATGAAATATTTTGCTCGAAATAGGGACGGGAAGTTTATTCGCATGTGAAAAATATGCTTGTTGATTGCTTGTTCTGAATGGTGTTGAATATTTTAGTCTGGCAACGTGTGGCTTGGCTATCGTTTACAGGCACACCAACATATAAAAATGAAACAAACAGCGCCAAACAACGCAGCGAGAAATAGTAGAAATAATTTTCAGATCATCATTCATGATCTCGATGAGAAGCAGGATCATGTGTTGTTGTTGTAATTGCATGTAAAGCGATGATCTATATAGATCATGGCTGATAATAAAATACGGCTAAAGTATTTCGACGACCAGCAGATCAACAGAGTGTTACGACGAATCGTAATTAAAAGCCATAAAAGACGAATTTGAATCACTTCTTCACCAAGGCATAGTTCGACCGTCAAGTAGCCCTTGGGCTAGCCCAGTTCATATTGTCAAAAAGAAGACAGGCGATTGAAGAGCTTGCGGAGATTACCGCTAATTGAACGCCAACACATGCCCAGATCGATATCCTGTACCACACCTAGACGGAATTGGTGAACAACTCTACAACAAATAAATATTTTCGAATATCGACATCAACAAAGCTTACTATAATATTCCAATGCATGATGATGACATTGTTAAGACAGCAGTAAGTACTCCAATGGGATTGTTTGAGTTTGTGGTCATGCCATTTGGTTTGAAAAACGCTACCCAAACGTTAAAGCGTTACATGGACTTAATCTTTCGTCATTTAGATTTTGTGTTTTGCTACCTCGATGACAATTTAATTTATTCGGAGGACGAAAAACCAGCATCGCATCCATCTACAAACAGTGTTATCAAAGCTGAAGGAGGCTGGATTATCTATCAATGCTTCAAAATGTGAGTTCGGTGTAAGCGAGTTGATCTTTTTGGGATATAATATTATCGTCGCAAGGAATGAAACCACCACAGGAACGAGTAGAGGTGATATCCAACTATCCGAAACCATCCACCATTCTGGACTAACGACGTTTCATCGGACTTTAAAACTTTTACCGAAAATGTATTCCAAATGCAGCGGAGACACAAGCACCATTAAACAGCATATTAAAGGAATCGAAAAAGAGGGACATGCGATAAGTAATTTGGACTTCCGATCTACCAACTCCTGCATCTCATCACATCAACAAGAGTCCATTCGTCCATAAGGATCTTCACTCATGCAGCCATGTATTTTTGAGATCAGATCACGTACAAAAACCATTGGAGCTGCCTTACACAGGTCCCTATGAAATTATTGAAAGAATAAGTGACCGACTTTTTTCCATCAACATAAATTGATCAGCTCATAATATTTCCATCGAAAGGCTTAGACCTGCTGAGAACATACAGCAACAAGAAAAGTGTCCATTTCGTAGACTGCAGCCGAGACTATCATCATTCGTGACAAATTCACTAAGGAGGGAATAGCTGTGGTAATCCATTTGTTACCGAATTTGAAATAATTGACAATGCCATCTTCAAGTCAATGAAACAAACGTTGACCTACACATTTCAGTGCTGAGGTGTAAGAAATCTTTCGACATTGTAACTATCTGTCTTATGTCGTTTTCCATTGGGATTTTCAGATTTTGCTCTCAGATTTTAGATTTTTCGTGCCCAATGGAACATAAAACGAGATTTTTCTTCCTTTGCATCTGTGGTGGTGCGTGTTTTAAAAGTCACCTGTTCTTAAATTGTAATTTGTGTTTATAAAAATCCATTCAATTCATTTTAATAACTTTTGCAGCGGCCAAATATTTTTTTTTCTATTTTTCACAGACTTCTCGTCTACAAACGTAAGTAAACACACTTTAAAGTTTGACAAACGACAAATGTTTTGGTGTTAGTGCAAATAGGTGTGAATCTCGCTCGGATATCGAGATTCGTAAAATTGCTTTGCTTTTTTTGCGCCCAATGGAACATGAAATCTGACAGTCAGCTGATTTCGAGAGCAGAAAAACTGCTCTGACTCTGAAAAAAGTGCTTTTTCTGTCCCAATGGAAATCGACATTAAACAGCTGCTGCTGTGCAAAATTCTAAAAATAACTTTTACAACCTTTTTCTGCAGCTGCTTTTATATATTTCTTACTTGTGGTTACGACGTAAAATAAATAACACGTATTATGTAGAAAAAGGCAAACTCTTTTCTTTTTAAGCCCACACATGGATGGGGATGAAAATTCATTGAAAATGTATCAAATTATAACTTTTTTTGACATTATTTTTAAAATAGACACGATTGGAGGCAGTGTTGTTAGTACTCTCCCTTCATTTATCCCACGAAGCGTGGTAATTTTTTCCCTTTTTTCTCTTTTCACCGTACTCAAAATTCCTTTTTAAAACCCCACGATACTTTTTTTACCTCAAAATCCAGTTTTTAAAAGTAAAAGTTATTTAACCTTTTCATATGAAAATCAAAGTTTGTAACATTATTACGATTATTTTTTGGTACTAGAAAAATTTAATAAAAGTCGTTTTATATCAGCATTTTTTCATGCACATTCAGTTGTTGATAATCATGGTGGAATGAAGGTGTTTTCATGAAATTTCATCAAAAATTTATAGTTTGAATGTTTTTTGTTAGTTTCCTCAAAATCCCACGATTTGGTGCTTTTTCCCTTTATCCCACGAAAGGCTTTTCCGACATCGAAATTCCCACAAAAAGGGGTAAATCCCACGATATAACAACACTGATTGGAGGTTTCTGATTATTTTGCAAAAAGTTGTTGCCATCCCATTCGCAATACACTTTTTGTCGCTTTTACAAGCAACTGACCTTTCAATAAGTTTTAATTTGGTAAAAAAAAATTGACTTTAGCTTCAGAGAATTTCAGAAAATAAAAGACAAAAATTCGTAAAAATATTCATCCCATAGTTGGTTTGTGGTTGGGAATACCTAGTTGGTGTTTGTGCTAATATCCAGTTGGGATAGTTGGTTTTCTAGCCAAGACCCACCTCGATTCCTTAATACAAAAAAAAATTCTGATGGCGCTATTACCATTGAGTTTATATACTATTTCGCTGGTCTGGGCGTACCTTTATAGAATGAAAAAGCAACAACGAGAAAAACGGATGGAAAATTTATTCGCATGAGAAAAATATGCTTGTTGATTGTTTGTATTATGAATGGTGTTGAGTATTTTAGTCTGGCAACATTTTAAAATGAAACAAACAGCTCCAAACAACGCAGCGAGAAATTTTTGTTGTTGTTTGCTTTGGAATGCTAAAAATAGAATCGAAACGAATGCAGCCAGTTGTAATGGGGCATTTACACGGTCACACATTCCTATCACGGAAAATTAAAGGGATGCCCAATACTAAACAGCCGTCTGACTGAAAGGGACAGCATTACCTAACACGCAAAAAAACGTGATACGTTTTTTGGTCGGCCATCTTGTTTGCGTGGTAGGAATTATGGGAAAGCTATGCATGTTGATATTTTTATAGCGATGGCTTACGAAATTTCGTTTTCCTATAAAACAAAATGGCTTCCGGAAGGGATGAAGATACATTTATTTATTAATTTCGTATAAATAATTGATGAATTGTTGGTTTAATTTACTGAAACTAATTAACACTCTCATTTCACATATTACAAATAGGAAATAGAAATGTTTTCATGTGATTGCAGAAATGTTGGTCGCCGGAACTTCCGCACACATTGCACGATGACCCAATTATTATTAGCATTGAGTCAACCATCCAACCAAACACCTGAAGCCAAGCGCCATTATGCTGACACCACAAGAAAGCAGGCAAAACAAAGCCAACTTAAAGTAGATACAAGCTTCTCGTGGATGTGTCATCCATACGGTGTCACTGGAGTGTTGACCGAAGCAATCAATGTAATCGAGACAATTGTGAATGGTGCAATACATTATATTTGATATTTGATGGCACGCGACCTAATTTACGTATCGATATGCATTGGAAATGCTCATGGGGAATAGGTATAAATAGAAATAATTTTCGTGAATAAAGTTAGATTTTACACAGCTAACTGGCTCGTATTATCTCTAATGGCAGACACCTATGGCACTCGTGCCCTGCCCGTCGTATAAACTCTTTTGGCAGACACCTATGGCACTCGTGCCCTGCCCGCCGTTTTGCTTTGTTTTACATATGGCATACGTGCCCAGAGGGAAGCCTTTTTCTAGATCCATTGCATAAATAGCTTTTTCCAAATTTATTACATGGCGATCCTGCACACCGATCCTGCTTAACCGATCCTGTTTGACAGATACTGCACACCGATCCTGCTTGACCGATACTGCCTGAACGATACTGCCTGACCAATCCAGCTTGACCTATACTGCTAAATTAATACTGCAAACAAATCCCAATGTCCAATTGTCTTGAATATTCACCAGGACAAGCCCCAGAAGCCCCACAATATACTCCTAGCCCCAAAAATACTACGGGTCCCAAACGACTCACAATAGAAGAATATAAGAAGAGGCAATTGAAAAAGAAAGAAACAAAACTTACAGAAATACCAAAAACAGAGCCAAAAACTTCAAAAAGTAAACGGGGTGGCAAAAAGTACAAAGATAGAAAAAGGTTGGCATACCTTGAGAATATACTAAAAAGCCAAGATAACACCAACACAATACCCTGGGATTCGGCAACGAAAATTTGGAACGAGGTAGAAAACCTAAGAAAACTCGTAGTCAAATACAAAAAGGCATGAACTGGGCAACAAAAATGGGAAACAATACAACCAAGGAAAACATAACGGTCAACGAGAAGGAGGACAGCACAAAGACAATCATATGTACAGCAGCCACATTAGCAATAATCATATACATTATATTTAGAACAAATAAGTACTATAAAAATTATATAAAAGATAAGGTAGTTAGAAATAATATAAACAATGTTTAGATAAGATAAAATAAATAAAAATATATGTGGGATGGGAGCAGACAGACGTACGATACAGCAACGACGAACACAATCAACAAACCGTATACAACACACCGTATACCACACACATATACCACAGACATAACGAACGAGACAAAGTACAGGACGAACGAACAAGCGACGATAAAAAACCCCAACCAGTCAACCGTCAACCACCAAGTAGTTTAGTTTTGGCAGTGCGCCCGCAGTAGAAAGAATTTCAATTTCATTTAAATAAACTCATTTTTATAACGTGCGGAGTGTGTTTTATTTCGAGCCACGAGTGCGAACCCTACAAGTGGGGGCTCGTCCGGGAAATCTAAAAGAAATCTAAAATAATAAATCCTCATTAAAGGATAAAACTCTAAGTCTAAACCGTAAACCGTATGCTCGTGTGTCCAAAAAGTTTCATCAAAAACGGAAAAAAAAGGCTAATTACCTAACTGTGTGACCATAAAGAAAAAAAAATGTAAGTGGAAAAAAAAAAAAAGAAAAGACAAAGAAAGAGCGACAACTCAAGCAGGCGATAGTGCGTGGTTCGGGCAAATTCATTAAAAACAGTGGAAAAATAAGTGTCTGCCTTAAAAAGAATTCCAACCATATCGCTGTTGGACGCTCCAACGAAAAACAGTATATGAGTGTATACCCCTACAACACGAAGAAGACGAAAAGGAGAAGAAGAAGATAACCGAACGAGGTGCAGCTGCAGCGGCGTAGTTAAGTTGGTTTGTAATAATTGTAAGCGTTGCCACTGCCGTAGAGTAGAATTTAATACTTTTTGATACTTTGTTGATACTTTTTTTTCTTGATACGTTTAATACTAAATAAACTTATTACTATCAATTATATTATTATATTATTATATTATTATTAAATAATGGAGGTAGAGACAATTTTGGGATTGACGGTTGAGGGGTTGAGGGAAAAGTTGGCGCAACTAGAACTACCGACGAACGGGCTAAAGACAGTACTGCAGAACAGACTCCTTGAACACTACGGCCTATCTCGCGACGAAGAAGAAGCAGAAGACGACGCAGAATCCTACGTATCGGCAGGAGCCGCAAATACACGCAGTCTGTTTACGCTCCGTGACATCGAGGACGCGCTTTTACCATTTGATGGCACCAGCTACCCCAACGTCAAAACGTGGGTAGAAGAATTCGAGGAGAATGCGTTGACTGTCAATTGGAACGAATTGCAGAAATTTGTCTACGCAAAACAATTGTTGAAGGGTGCCGCGAAGCTGTTTGTCCGAGGGCAGACCAATATACGGAACTGGAAATTGTTGAAGTCGGCTCTCATTAAAGAGTTCGGAGTTCAGTCGTCGTCGGCAGATGTACATCGAAGGTTAGGCAATCGAAGGAAGCAGGCTTCTGAGTCGTACAGGGAGTACCTATACGCGCTGATGGAGATTGCAAAATCCATCGAGTTGGACGTGGAAAGCTTGGTCGATTATTTTGTGAGGGGAGTACCAGACACCACTCAAAACAAAGCGGTGCTGTACCAAGCAAAGAGTGTAAGCGAACTCAAGGAACAGCTGCATGTGTATGAGAAGATACGTGGTCCCGATCCACAGCCATCAAGCTCGAGAGGGAGCCACAGGTATCCGTCGAGTCAACGAGCAACAGTCGTGAAGCCGGAGGCCAGAACGAGGAAGTGCTTCAAATGTGGCAAGCCAGACCACATCGCTCGAGAGTGCCCGTCTAACACCTTTAAGTGTTTCAAGTGTGGACAACCAGGGCACCGAGCACGAGAGTGCAAGGGAGAGATGGAAGTGAAGAACGAGAACAGCAACGTTCATGCCGCATCATCGGATGACGAAACTGGTTCTTGGCCTGAAGCTCGCGTCAACCTAGCGGGGGGAACGAACCGCATATTTAAAGATGTTACGATGGGTGGTATCAAGTTGTCAGCATTGCTGGATACCGGAAGCGACCTATGCCTGCTCAGGTACGATAGTTTAGCCTTGATGCCGTTCATAGAGCTGGACAAAACGAAGAGGAATCTGCGAGGTATAGGCTTGGGAAAATTGTCGACACTAGGTAGTTTCTGGGTGGATTTACAGGTGGATGGGGTCAAACTAAAACTGAGATTCCATGTAGTAAAGGAGAACGACATACAGTATGCGGCGGTGATAGGGAACGATATCCTGGCCGAAGTGGACTTGTCGATTACCAACGAAGGCGTAGAGTTTCGAAGCAAGCGCGAAGTAGTAGAACCAGAAGTACTGGACCATAGCGTCGTTGTAGAGCACACAGTTGGTGCTAAGTTGGACAAAAACCATGAGTACACTGCTGGTTGCGGAAGAGTTGGTCGTGAACCAGAAGTACGGAAGGCGGAAGCAGAGCGTTGTCATCGGACAGACAGTTGATGTCCAGTCAAGGAAGAGCCAAGACTACACAGCCGGTTGCGAAGAGGATCGTGAATCGGAAGTAGCCGAGTTGGCTGAAGAATTTCGATCCATCTGTTTGGCAGTGGAAGAAGGAGTGTTCGAGAGTGGAGAACTAGTCGATTTGAGCCACCTGCACACAGAAGAAAGAAGAGTCTTGGAGAAGGCGATAACTGACTACACCCCGGCTAAGAACAACAATTCACCGGTCGAGATGAATTTGGTTCTGAAGGACGAGATCCCTGTTTTCCAGAGACCTAGACGTATGCCGTATGCAGACCAACAGTGGGTACGAGATCAAGTCAAGCGGTGGTTGGAAGAAAAGATCATACAACCAAGTACGTCCGAGTACGCGTCACCGATTGTGCTTGTGTCGAAGAAAGACGGATCCAAAAGATTATGCTGCGATTATCGGAGACTGAACGAGAAGATCGTGAGGGATAATTTCCCAATGGTGCAGATCGACGATGTCTTGGAGAGACTGCAGGGAGCGAAGGTGTTTACCACGTTGGACCTGGCAAACGGTTTCTTCCACGTCCCGGTAGCATCGAGCTCTCGAAAGTACACATCGTTCGTGACGCAGGAAGGACAGTACGAGTTCTTGGTGGTCCCATTTGGTATTTCGAACTCACCCGCAGTATTCAGCAGGTACATCTTTGCAGTGTTCCGAGACTTGGTACAGTCTGGCGTTATGGTGCTATATATGGACGACATCGTGATTCCGTCTAGAGATGACAAGGAAGGTATCGAGAAGTTGCTAATGGTCCTGAAAGTAGCCGCCGACCACGGGCTGAAGATAAAGTGGAAGAAATGCCAATTCCTGAAGGCAAAGGTAGAGTTTCTCGGATATGTCGTTGAGGATGGAGGTATCCTCCCATCAGTAGAGAAGTCGAAGGCGATCGAGGACTTTCAAATACCCCGAGATAAGAAAACGCTTCAACGTTTCTTAGGCTTGACCTCGTATTTTAGGAAGTTCGTCGAAGGGTTCGCTGCCGTCGCTAGGCCTCTATCCGATTTACTGCGTAAGGACGCTGAGTTTGAGTGGGGCGTCGAACAAGCTGCTGCTTTCCAGCAACTTAAAGCCGCACTGATCCAGGCACCGGTTCTGAAGTTGTTCGACCCCAAGGCAAAAACGGAGATCCACGCCGAAGCTAGTAAATACGGATACGGAGCAGTTTTACTCCAGAGAGATAGGGAAGATCAGCAACTACATCCAGTGCAGTACATGAGTCGGAAGACCTCAGTAGTCGAGCAGAAATACCACTCATATGAGCTTGAAGTGCTAGCGATTATCGAAGCTCTTAAGAAGTGGAGAGTTTTCGTGTTGGGAACTGAATTTAAGATCGTCACCGATTGTAATGCATTCGCGATGACGATGAGGAAACGAGATTTACCGGTAAGGGTGGCAAGATGGGCCATGTTCCTCCAGGATTTCCACTCTGAAATCGAACATCGCTCCGGGAATAAGATGAAGCACGTAGACGCTCTGAGTAGAGTGTCTTGTCTCATGATAGAGGACTCGCTCAATCATCGGCTGAGGGAAGCACAACTGAAAGACGCCTGGATAAGGGCAGTACGGACGATATTGGAGAAAGAGAGCTACGAAGATTTCTTCATGAAAGCAGGAATTCTGTACAAAGATCCAGTCAGTGAGTTGATAGTAGTTCCTACGGCGATGGAGAAAGAAATAATAGGCATCGCGCACCAACAAGGACATTTTTCCATTAAGAAAACCGAAGATTTGGTAGAGAAGACGTTCTTTATCCCAGAATTAACCGCGAAAGTCAGTGAGGTCGTCAAAGGGTGCATCAAGTGCATCATCACGGAGACGAAGGCCGGTAGGAAGGAAGGGTACCTGAAACCCATTGGCAAGGAAGATAAGCCGTTGGGGACGTACCACATCGATCATGTAGGACCAATGGAGCAGACTCACAAGCAGTACAACCATATCCTTGTGATAGTCGACGCGTTCTCGAAATTCGTATGGCTCTATCCGACGAAGAGTACGGGAACAGCAGAGGTATTGGATCGATTGAGGAGACAAGCCTGACGTTCGGTAGTCCTAGACGTATTATATCAGACCGAGGCACTGCGTTTACGTCAACTGCGTTTGAAGACTATTGCCGAGAAGAGAATGTCCAGCATTTGCTGATCGCAACAGGGGTTCCGCGAGGCAATGGGCAAGTGGAGAGAATCCATAAAATTGTAGTGTCAATGTTGGCGAAGGCGTGCATAGGAAGCCCGAAAAATTGGTATCAGCATGTGGGTCGGGTGCAGCAGCTGATCAACAATTCACCGCCCAGAAGTACAAAGTTTAGCCCATTCAAGGTGTTAACCGGTTTGGAGATGCGTCTTTCAGATTACCCCGATCTTCGTGAATGGTTAGAAGACACAGCGATAGAAGAATTGGACGCAGAACGTAATTCCATACGTGAAGAGGCTCGAGAGAACATCGCAGTCATTCAGCGCGAGAACAAGAAAACGTTCGACAAGAATAGGAAGCCGGAACAGGGTTACGTCGAGAACGAGTTAGTCGCCATCAAGCGCACTCAGTTCGGAACGGGAATGAAGTTGCGGCCGAAGTATTTGGGGCCGTACAAGGTATTAAAGCGTTTGAATCACGGAAGGTACGAGGTACAGAAAGTTGGCGACCACGAAGGTCCTACGAGAACAAACACCGTAGCAGAGAACATGAAGAGGTGGACTCCCTCATTCGGGCCGAATGAAACGTCAGGATAGCCGGATGTGGGATGGGAGCAGACAGACGTACGATACAGCAACGACGAACACAATCAACAAACCGTATACAACACACCGTATACCACACACATATACCACAGACATAACGAACGAGACAAAGTACAGGACGAACGAACAAGCGACGATAAAAAACCCCAACCAGTCAACCGTCAACCACCAAGTAGTTTAGTTTTGGCAGTGCGCTCGCAGTAGAAAGAATTTCAATTTCATTTAAATAAACTCATTTTTATAACGTGCGGAGTGTGTTTTATTTCGAGCCACGAGTGCGAACCCTACATATATTTTATATATAAAAAAAAATTAAAATTATTAATGACTAGGGAATAGTAGAAATGGAAGAGTATCTCAAAGAACGCAACCAGATTTTCCTAAACATAAAGAAGAGTAGCAACAGAGGGTACACACAAGAAACGTGGTATGCAAAACAAAAAAGAGTACAGGAAGTCAAAGAACAAGTAAAAGAAATAATTAAATCAAAAAAAGAAGAAATTCCTGCAGACTCGATAGAGGAATTTATAGAAAAATATAAATTACTAGATAAACTAATAGAAGAAAAACTTGAGAAGATGTCCGATTTTAGCATTGAAAGTTCGATGAAGATCATCCCAATCTTCACGGGATCATATAGAGAACTTGATTCCTTCCTAAAAGTTATTGAAATTATTTATAATAAACTAAAAGACACTGAAAAACAAGAACTTTTAGACTTCGTATTTCATGTAAAGCTAAGTCCAAGCGTCAAAACTGCGTTAGGATTTGCAACACAATTTCAAAATTTCACCACACTACAAACGAGTTTGAAAGAAAAATTCAAAAACACTACAACAATACCTCAAGCCAATTGGCGCAATTAAGCCAAAGAAATCAATCAGTAACAGCTTATAAAGACACAATACTCCCACTCATAGCAGATTTGAACAATCTACAAATACAAGAGTTACCGAGTAATGCAACAACAGCAGAAAAAACAGTGATAGGTAGAGTCTTTCTCTCACGGTACATGTGCAAAATAGATTACGAAACTTACACACTCACAACCATAGTAAACGAAAACGAGATAGTCACACCAATGGTAGCAAGAATCCAAAGAAAAATTACAATACCACCTAGAACAGAATGTATATTTCCAATTGAACTAAGATTAACTAAAGACAGCATCATTTTGAATGACGAAGTTGAAAAAGGAGTATTTATAGCCAACTCCATAATACCAGCCAAGGGTAGATGTCACATAAAATTATTAAACACAAACGATTTCGAAGTAACCATAGAAAACATTAAACCAAAACTAGAGACACTAGAAAACTATAGCATTATGAAGATAAACAAAACGACATATGACGAACATAGAGCACAAAAACTATTAAATGAACTTAAAATAGACCAGACTGACACAGAGACAGAAAAATCACTTACTCAGATATTTAAACACTACCAAGACATTTTTCACCTTGAAAATGAACTACAGATAACAACCCAGTATACATCAAGAATTATAGACTCCCACAAACACAAAATGACGAAATAAGAAAACAAGTCAGAAGTTTATTAGAAAACGACATAATAGAACATTCAGTGAGCCCATATAATGCACCACTACTATTAGTACCAAAGAAGAGTGAAGAAAATACAAAGAAATGGCGTTTAGTAGTAGATTTTCGAAAACTAAACGACAAAATAGTTAACAACAAGTTTCCACTGACAAGAATCGAAGATGTACTCGACAAATTAGGTAGAGCAAAGTACTTCTCTACTCTGGACATGACTAGCTCATTCCGTCAAATACCACTAGAACAAGAATCAAGACCACTAACAGCATTTTCAACACAAGACGGACATTACCACTTTAAGAGATTACCGTTTGGATTAAAAATATCCTCCAATAGTTTCCAGCGAATGCTTACAATAGCTCTAAGCGGACTAGAATCCGATGCTTTTCTATAATGTGGATGATATCATAATTTTCGGATGTAGCCTAAAACACCACAACAGAAACCTAATCAATGTTTTTGAGAGATTACGACAGTATAACTTAAAACTTAATGCTAGCAAGTGTCATTTCCTCAAATCGGAAGTCGTATACTTAGGACATCTGATAACAAGCAATGGTATAAAGACAGACCCTGCCAAATACAAAACTGTAGAAAACTACCCAACACCTAAAAATGCTGATGAAGTCAGAAGATTCGTTGCATTCTGCAACTACTATAGAAGATTCATTCCGAATTTTGCGGAAATTGCAAAAAGCCTTAACTCACTCCTCAAGAAGAACCAACCTTACATCTGGTCAAACGAATGCGAAACATCATTCAACGAGTTAAAACAGAAGCTAGTAAACCCACCAATCTTGCAATATCCAAATTTTGACAAACCATTCATACTGACAACGGACGCATCAGATTTCGCACTAGGTGCAGTACTTTCGCAAGGCGAAATAGGTCACGATTTACCAATATCATACGCCAGCAAGTCACTACAAAAACACTACATAAACAAACCCATAATAGAAAAAGAGTTATTAGCGATCCACTGGGGAATCAATTTCTTTAAACCCTATCTATACGGAAGAAAATTCATGGTCATAACGGACCATAGACCGCTAGTATCTCTATTTGCACACAAAAACCCATCTTCTAAGATGACAAGAATCCGACTAGACTTATCAGACTATGACTTTGAAATAGTTTACAAACAAGGCAAAATGAACACAAATGCCGATGCACTATCAAGAATCAAGATTGATAGCGACATATTAAAATCCATGATGGTAGAGAATAATAAGGATAACATTAGCCGTAGTGATACTGACTCCAAGGAGCAGATCATGGCAATTACAAGGGGTATGGCACAAAAGATTGCCAATAATAAGAATAAAAAGGAGAACGACACATCTCAGTAGAAGACTGATCACCTTCACATATGGGAGTGTACATCCGTATCTGACGTCAGGAAATTGAAGAAATTGAAGTTTATATTAGCGAGTTATAGAAGGCCTAAAATTGAAATATTTAAGAATGAAATTATAGTAAGATGTAGTGATAACCTAGCGAAACTAGTTTCGACCCTAGAGAAACTAACATCAGAAATGAGAAACATGCATGTAGAAGAATTAGCAATTAACAAAGAAGATAAATTGTTCGAACATATAAATGAAAATGAATTTAAAGTGATATATAACAGACTGCAGTCGACATTAAATGAAAGTCACTCGCCTTTGAAGATATTAATTTATAAACCCCCTAAGAAAATAACAAATATGGAAGAAAAACTAGCAATCCTGAACGAATTCCACAACTCACCACACGGAGGACATCTAGGCATAAGAAAGACAATAATAAAACTAAAACAAAGATACGTATGGAAACACATGAGACAAATGACAAAAAGATTTATAAATAATTGTGAACTTTGCACTAAAAATAAACAGACGAAACACATAAAAGAAAAAATGGTTATAACCGATACTCCAGGTACAAGTTTCGAGACAATACAAATTGACACAGTAGGACCCCTGCGTATATCAAATGGGTATAGATACATACTGACCATGCAATGTGAACTGACTAAATATGTTATTGCATACCCAATCGAGAGTAAAGACGCAAAAACTATAGCCAAGACTTTAGTAGAACAATGCATACTGAAATACGGATGTTTTAAAATTCTTAAATCAGACAATGGAACTGAATTTAAAAATGAACTATTGCAAAACATATGCCAAATGCTAAAAATCGAACCCGTCTACTCAGCACCGTATCACCATCAGAGTATAGGTTCTTTAGAAAGAAACCACAGAGTTTTAAATGAGTTCCTCTTAAATTTTACTGAAGACAACGAAGGGGACAAATGGATCCCATATTATACATTCGCATATAACACCACACCTCACACTGATACAGAATTTACCCCATATGAACTTATCTTTGGAAAACTACCTTACTTACCAAATGATTTAATTAATGATAAGAGAATAGTTTATAACATAGAAGACTATGCTAACGAAGTAAGAATTAGACTTAAACATGCGATTGATAAAACACGCAAAATTATAAATAATGTAAAAAATAAAAGAAAAATAGAATACGATAAGAATGTAAATATATCAGATCTTAAGATAGGAGATTTAATGTTTGTAAAGTTAGAAAGTAGAAAGAAATCGCAAAGTCCATACCACGGACCATATAGAATAATGGAAACTGATAATGTAAATTCTATAATTGAAATAAAAGGAGAACATAAGAAACTCCACAATAATAGCCTTAAGAAATACAATACAAAATAATAAATTATATACATATATAATTATCATAAGTAACATCCTCTTATTCATCTACGGATATGAAATCTTACAGATTACAAATCAATATGTAATTAAATAATATAAAAGATAAGTTAAAGCTAATGTACAATATTTTGTAATTTTATTTTAAATTCCAATCTGTTAACTGAGAGATCCAGTTCATTACATATAGAATTAAAGAGTTTTATGTTAGATAAGACAAAAAAAAAAACAATAATGTAACTAGCAACTTAAGTACCCCTAAATAAAACAATTCCAAAGCATATTGATACGAAGAAGTCTTGAAAAATCATTCTAATTTTTCGCTTAAGGGTGAAGGTGTAGAGGACCTATCCCAACAAAATTAAATAACAACAATCATTGCACACATTGCACGATGACCCAATTATTATTAGCATTGAGTCAACCATCCAACCAAACACCTGAAGCCAAGCGCCATTATGCTGACACCACAAGAAAGCAGGCAAAACAAAGCCAACTTAAAGTAGATACAAGCTTCTCGTGGATGTGTCATCCATACGGTGTCACTGGAGTGTTGACCGAAGCAATCAATGTAATCGAGACAATTGTGAATGGTGCAATACATTATATTTGATATTTGATGGCACGCGACCTAATTTACGTATCGATATGCATTGGAAATGCTCATGGGGAATAGGTATAAATAGAAATAATTTTCGTGAATAAAGTTAGATTTTACACAGCTAACTGGCTCGTATTATCTCTTATGGCAGACACCTATGGCACTCGTGCCCTGCCCGTCGTATAAACTCTTTTGGCAGACACCTATGGCACTCGTGCCCTGCCCGCCGTTTTGCTTTGTTTTACATATGGCATACGTGCCCAGAGGGAAGCCTTTTTCTAGATCCATTGCATAAATAGCTTTTTCCAAATTTATTACAGTATCTATAATTATGGGTACAACATCCATGACACCTTAGGCGTCTGATTTGTGATCTCATTCCTTCCCCTTTATTAGCATTGACTGCGGACAAACGGATCTCTCTGTCCCGTCTCGTGCAAAAATGCGCGTGCGTGATAGTGTAAATGCGGTTTAATGCTTTTGAACATGTTTCGATACTTGATTTGATTTGTACGAATGCAGACAGTTGAAATGCTCATCATAAACATATTGTTTCGATTTGATTTGTATGAATGCAGACAGTGTTGTAATGCTTCTGATCTTCGATTTGATTTGATACAAAATCTGATTTTAATATCATGTTCCAATTGCGGTTTTGATATAACAATTGTGGTTTAGTTGTTTATTCTTCATTTTTTGAAATTATTCTTTAGCATGTTTAGACAACCCCCATCCTAGCACCAAACTTGACGAGTTGTGGGGGCTGAGTAGTGGTAAAGACTCTCGAGAATCTCTCCAGATGAACCATGAAACAAAAGTGTGCTCCCTCTCCCCTTCCCTCCCTTTTGAAATACATTTTGAAAAAGATTTAGTTATGATTCAGAAACTTAAGAAAGGCTCTGTTTCAACAACAAGCATGTACTGAAAATTCTGAGAACGTTACAAATATTCAAGATTATAAATCAGAAATCTTGAAATTAAAAAAAAAAAAAAAAAAAAAAACATGATTTGGAAAAGACTATTCGACAAATGTGCAAATCAAATAATTTTAATCAAATAAAAAGGCAGCCTACAAAATGTCGTTGATTTAATCGATTCATTCCCTGTTGGAAAATGCAAATGTTTTTGCCGGGACGCTTTTAACAAAAAATAAAACCTACTCTTAAAAAGCAGAATTGGATTTCACAAAATTCATTTTTTAGAAATGCTGCCTTATATAATTTTATGAGAGAAACTCTTGACTTCCATCTCCCTCACACCACTTCTTTATACAAGTGGATGGAAATAAAAGAATTGTCAACGGGTTTCCATGAAGAAGTTCTAACGAAAATCAAAGAAAAGTTAACAAACTGCCTGATATAAGTACGGTGACCATCCGTCCTTTATTTAAAAGGACAGTCCTTTCTTTTTTACCCCTGTCCTTTATTATTTTCTTTTTAATAAAGGACGGATTTTGTCCTTTATTTTTGAAACTGTCCTTTAAAACACCGACTAAAAATTGTTTGCATTTAGTGCAATTAAGAATGTTATCCATAATGTAAATTACTTGAAATTGTGTTTACACTCTCAGTGCTTCAGTGCATGCTTACCTTGAATTTCAGTTTGTGCCTACTGGGTTCTATTGCACCAACTGTGTATTTTCAATGATGAATAATGTTTGGAGCAGTGAATGTATATGCTGAAACCCGTACTTAGATTTAGAGATTTTTGTAATGAAAATGAAGATGTTTTTAAATCTATCCACCCTTCTCAAAAATACGAAAAGTAAGACTGGCTTTTAAAAACGTTTTAAAATGATTTACTACCCACCTTTCAAACTTTTTATTTAATGAAGAAAGACAGTTTATATACATATATATATTTTTGTTTTGTGTAGACCTAAATAATAATGTTAATTTTTTTTTTGGCAAATCGAACATAAAAAGCAGTCGCAATCCCAATCACAAAAAGAAAATGATTTTTTCTCAAAAAGTCAATCTTGTTGAAATAGCTGTCAACAAATTAGTCATTCCAAGTTATTCAAATGATAAATACGGAAAGAAAAAGTTATTATAGGTAACAAAGAAGAAGGAAGTGGTTGCATACCTCAATATTGAGTCAGCAATATATTTAATATGTTTAAATTAAATTCATAACAATAATATAGCTAAAAAATGAATTCTTTAGGTTCAACCATTTGTGATTTCTAAATAGAAAAAAAGACCAATAATCAATAATTCATTGACTAGCTGGCATTTGAAATGTTGAAATTTCAGTGGGAACGCAAAATTGGATTTCGGATTTTTTTTGCCCGAAATGTTGAATTTAGGTGCGATGTAAATGTACCATGACGTTCGATTTGGCAACAGAGATCTGAAATCTCAGCTGAACATCTGAAAAGCCAAAATCGAAAACGACATTAACGTTTTTTTTCAACAAATACATAATAAATACAAAAACATTGGAAGCAAAATAATTATTGTCCTTTATTTTTTTTTTCGGAAAATATGGTCACCGTAGATATAAGTAAAAATTTAGTATATACCTAGTAATTTTCGACGAAATTTCTAGAGTTTCTCGGATATGTCGTTGAGGATGGAGGTATCCTCCCATCAGTAGAGAAGTCGAAGGCGATCGAGGACTTTCAAATACCCCGAGATAAGAAAACGCTTCAACGTTTCTTAGGCTTGACCTCGTATTTTAGGAAGTTCGTCGAAGGGTTCGCTGCCGTCGCTAGGCCTCTATCCGATTTACTGCGTAAGGACGCTGAGTTTGAGTGGGGCGTCGAACAAGCTGCTGCTTTCCAGCAACTTAAAGCCGCACTGATCCAGGCACCGGTTCTGAAGTTGTTCGACCCCAAGGCAAAAACGGAGATCCACGCCGACGCTAGTAAATACGGATACGGAGCAGTTTTACTCCAGAGAGATAGGGAAGATCAGCAACTACATCCAGTGCAGTACATGAGTCGGAAGACCTCAGTAGTCGAGCAGAAATACCACTCATATGAGCTTGAAGTGCTAGCGATTATCGAAGCTCTTAAGAAGTGGAGAGTTTTCGTGTTGGGAACTGAATTTAAGATCGTCACCGATTGTAATGCATTCGCGATGACGATGAGGAAACGAGATTTACCGGTAAGGGTGGCAAGATGGGCCATGTTCCTCCAGGATTTCCACTCTGAAATCGAACATCGCTCCGGGAATAAGATGAAGCACGTAGACGCTCTGAGTAGAGTGTCTTGTCTCATGATAGAGGACTCGCTCAATCATCGGCTGAGGGAAGCACAACTGAAAGACGCCTGGATAAGGGCAGTACGGACGATATTGGAGAAAGAGAGCTACGAAGATTTCTTCATGAAAGCAGGAATTCTGTACAAAGATCCAGTCAGTGAGTTGATAGTAGTTCCTACGGCGATGGAGAAAGAAATAATAGGCATCGCGCACCAACAAGGACATTTTTCCATTAAGAAAACCGAAGATTTGGTAGAGAAGACGTTCTTTATCCCAGAATTAACCGCGAAAGTCAGTGAGGTCGTCAAAGGGTGCATCAAGTGCATCATCACGGAGACGAAGGCCGGTAGGAAGGAAGGGTACCTGAAACCCATTGGCAAGGAAGATAAGCCGTTGGGGACGTACCACATCGATCATGTAGGACCAATGGAGCAGACTCACAAGCAGTACAACCATATCCTTGTGATAGTCGACGCGTTCTCGAAATTCGTATGGCTCTATCCGACGAAGAGTACGGGAACAGCAGAGGTATTGGATCGATTGAGGAGACAAGCCATGACGTTCGGTAGTCCTAGACGTATTATATCAGACCGAGGCACTGCGTTTACGTCAACTGCGTTTGAAGACTATTGCCGAGAAGAGAATGTCCAGCATTTGCTGATCGCAACAGGGGTTCCGCGAGGCAATGGGCAAGTGGAGAGAATCCATAAAATTGTAGTGTCAATGTTGGCGAAGGCGTGCATAGGAAGCCCGAAAAATTGGTATCAGCATGTGGGTCGGGTGCAGCAGCTGATCAACAATTCACCGCCCAGAAGTACAAAGTTTAGCCCATTCAAGGTGTTAACCGGTTTGGAGATGCGTCTTTCAGATTACCCCGATCTTCGTGAATGGTTAGAAGACACAGCGATAGAAGAATTGGACGCAGAACGTAATTCCATACGTGAAGAGGCTCGAGAGAACATCGCAGTCATTCAGCGCGAGAACAAGAAAACGTTCGACAAGAATAGGAAGCCGGAACAGGGTTACGTCGAGAACGAGTTAGTCGCCATCAAGCGCACTCAGTTCGGAACGGGAATGAAGTTGCGGCCGAAGTATTTGGGGCCGTACAAGGTATTAAAGCGTTTGAATCACGGAAGGTACGAGGTACAGAAAGTTGGCGACCACGAAGGTCCTACGAGAACAAACACCGTAGCAGAGAACATGAAGAGGTGGACTCCCTCATTCGGGCCGAATGAAACGTCAGGATAGCCGGATGTGGGATGGGAGCAGACAGACGTACGATACAGCAACGACGAACACAATCAACAAACCGTATACAACACACCGTATACCACACACATATACCACAGACATAACGAACGAGACAAAGTACAGGACGAACGAACAAGCGACGATAAAAAACCCCAACCAGTCAACCGTCAACCACCAAGTAGTTTAGTTTTGGCAGTGCGCTCGCAGTAGAAAGAATTTCAATTTCATTTAAATAAACTCATTTTTATAACGTGCGGAGTGTGTTTTATTTCGAGCCACGAGTGCGAACCCTACATATATTTTATATATAAAAAAAAATTAAAATTATTAATGACTAGGGAATAGTAGAAATGGAAGAGTATCTCAAAGAACGCAACCAGATTTTCCTAAACATAAAGAAGAGTAGCAACAGAGGGTACACACAAGAAACGTGGTATGCAAAACAAAAAAGAGTACAGGAAGTCAAAGAACAAGTAAAAGAAATAATTAAATCAAAAAAAGAAGAAATTCCTGCAGACTCGATAGAGGAATTTATAGAAAAATATAAATTACTAGATAAACTAATAGAAGAAAAACTTGAGAAGATGTCCGATTTTAGCATTGAAAGTTCGATGAAGATCATCCCAATCTTCACGGGATCATATAGAGAACTTGATTCCTTCCTAAAAGTTATTGAAATTATTTATAATAAACTAAAAGACACTGAAAAACAAGAACTTTTAGACTTCGTATTTCATGTAAAGCTAAGTCCAAGCGTCAAAACTGCGTTAGGATTTGCAACACAATTTCAAAATTTCACCACACTACAAACGAGTTTGAAAGAAAAATTCAAAAACACTACAACAATACCTCAAGCCAATTGGCGCAATTAAGCCAAAGAAATCAATCAGTAACAGCTTATAAAGACACAATACTCCCACTCATAGCAGATTTGAACAATCTACAAATACAAGAGTTACCGAGTAATGCAACAACAGCAGAAAAAACAGTGATAGGTAGAGTCTTTCTCTCACGGTACATGTGCAAAATAGATTACGAAACTTACACACTCACAACCATAGTAAACGAAAACGAGATAGTCACACCAATGGTAGCAAGAATCCAAAGAAAAATTACAATACCACCTAGAACAGAATGTATATTTCCAATTGAACTAAGATTAACTAAAGACAGCATCATTTTGAATGACGAAGTTGAAAAAGGAGTATTTATAGCCAACTCCATAATACCAGCCAAGGGTAGATGTCACATAAAATTATTAAACACAAACGATTTCGAAGTAACCATAGAAAACATTAAACCAAAACTAGAGACACTAGAAAACTATAGCATTATGAAGATAAACAAAACGACATATGACGAACATAGAGCACAAAAACTATTAAATGAACTTAAAATAGACCAGACTGACACAGAGACAGAAAAATCACTTACTCAGATATTTAAACACTACCAAGACATTTTTCACCTTGAAAATGAACTACAGATAACAACCCAGTATACATCAAGAATTATAGACTCCCACAAACACAAAATGACGAAATAAGAAAACAAGTCAGAAGTTTATTAGAAAACGACATAATAGAACATTCAGTGAGCCCATATAATGCACCACTACTATTAGTACCAAAGAAGAGTGAAGAAAATACAAAGAAATGGCGTTTAGTAGTAGATTTTCGAAAACTAAACGACAAAATAGTTAACAACAAGTTTCCACTGACAAGAATCGAAGATGTACTCGACAAATTAGGTAGAGCAAAGTACTTCTCTACTCTGGACATGACTAGCTCATTCCGTCAAATACCACTAGAACAAGAATCAAGACCACTAACAGCATTTTCAACACAAGACGGACATTACCACTTTAAGAGATTACCGTTTGGATTAAAAATATCCTCCAATAGTTTCCAGCGAATGCTTACAATAGCTCTAAGCGGACTAGAATCCGATGCTTTTCTATAATGTGGATGATATCATAATTTTCGGATGTAGCCTAAAACACCACAACAGAAACCTAATCAATGTTTTTGAGAGATTACGACAGTATAACTTAAAACTTAATGCTAGCAAGTGTCATTTCCTCAAATCGGAAGTCGTATACTTAGGACATCTGATAACAAGCAATGGTATAAAGACAGACCCTGCCAAATACAAAACTGTAGAAAACTACCCAACACCTAAAAATGCTGATGAAGTCAGAAGATTCGTTGCATTCTGCAACTACTATAGAAGATTCATTCCGAATTTTGCGGAAATTGCAAAAAGCCTTAACTCACTCCTCAAGAAGAACCAACCTTACATCTGGTCAAACGAATGCGAAACATCATTCAACGAGTTAAAACAGAAGCTAGTAAACCCACCAATCTTGCAATATCCAAATTTTGACAAACCATTCATACTGACAACGGACGCATCAGATTTCGCACTAGGTGCAGTACTTTCGCAAGGCGAAATAGGTCACGATTTACCAATATCATACGCCAGCAAGTCACTACAAAAACACTACATAAACAAACCCATAATAGAAAAAGAGTTATTAGCGATCCACTGGGGAATCAATTTCTTTAAACCCTTTCTATACGGAAGAAAATTCATGGTCATAACGGACCATAGACCGCTAGTATCTCTATTTGCACACAAAAACCCATCTTCTAAGATGACAAGAATCCGACTAGACTTATCAGACTATGACTTTGAAATAGTTTACAAACAAGGCAAAATGAACACAAATGCCGATGCACTATCAAGAATCAAGATTGATAGCGACATATTAAAATCCATGATGGTAGAGAATAATAAGGATAACATTAGCCGTAGTGATACTGACTCCAAGGAGCAGATCATGGCAATTACAAGGGGTATGGCACAAAAGATTGCCAATAATAAGAATAACAAGGAGAACGACACATCTCAGTAGAAGACTGATCACCTTCACATATGGGAGTGTACATCCGTATCTGACGTCAGGAAATTGAAGAAATTGAAGTTTATATTAGCGAGTTATAGAAGGCCTAAAATTGAAATATTTAAGAATGAAATTATAGTAAGATGTAGTGATAACCTAGCGAAACTAGTTTCGACCCTAGAGAAACTAACATCAGAAATGAGAAACATGCATGTAGAAGAATTAGCAATTAACAAAGAAGATAAATTGTTCGAACATATAAATGAAAATGAATTTAAAGTGATATATAACAGACTGCAGTCGACATTAAATGAAAGTCACTCGCCTTTGAAGATATTAATTTATAAACCCCCTAAGAAAATAACAAATATGGAAGAAAAACTAGCAATCCTGAACGAATTCCACAACTCACCACACGGAGGACATCTAGGCATAAGAAAGACAATAATAAAACTAAAACAAAGATACGTATGGAAACACATGCGACAAATGACAAAAAGATTTATAAATAATTGTGAACTTTGCACTAAAAATAAACAGACGAAACACATAAAAGAAAAAATGGTTATAACCGATACTCCAGGTACAAGTTTCGAGACAATACAAATTGACACAGTAGGACCCCTGCGTATATCAAATGGGTATAGATACATACTGACCATGCAATGTGAACTGACTAAATATGTTATTGCATACCCAATCGAGAGTAAAGACGCAAAAACTATAGCCAAGACTTTAGTAGAACAATGCATACTGAAATACGGATGTTTTAAAATTCTTAAATCAGACAATGGAACTGAATTTAAAAATGAACTATTGCAAAACATATGCCAAATGCTAAAAATCGAGCCCGTCTACTCAGCACCGTATCACCATCAGAGTATAGGTTCTTTAGAAAGAAACCACAGAGTTTTAAATGAGTTCCTCTTAAATTTTACTGAAGACAACGAAGGGGACAAATGGATCCCATATTATACATTCGCATATAACACCACACCTCACACTGATACAGAATTTACCCCATATGAACTTATCTTTGGAAAACTACCTTACTTACCAAATGATTTAATTAATGATAAGAGAATAGTTTATAACATAGAAGACTATGCTAACGAAGTAAGAATTAGACTTAAACATGCGATTGATAAAACACGCAAAATTATAAATAATGTAAAAAATAAAAGAAAAATAGAATACGATAAGAATGTAAATATATCAGATCTTAAGATAGGAGATTTAATGTTTGTAAAGTTAGAAAGTAGAAAGAAATCGCAAAGTCCATACCACGGACCATATAGAATAATGGAAACTGATAATGTAAATTCTATAATTGAAATAAAAGGAGAACATAAGAAACTCCACAATAATATCCTTAAGAAATACAATACAAAATAATAAATTATATACATATATAATTATCATAAGTAACATCCTCTTATTCATCTACGGATATGAAATCTTACAGATTACAAATCAATATGTAATTAAATAATATAAAAGATAAGTTAAAGCTAATGTACAATATTTTGTAATTTTATTTTAAATTCCAATCTGTTAACTGAGAGATCCAGTTCATTACATATAGAATTAAAGAGTTTTATGTTAGATAAGACAAAAAAAAAACAATAATGTAACTAGCAACTTAAGTACCCCTAACTAAAACAATTCCAAAGCATATTGATACGAAGAAGTCTTGAAAAATCATTCTAATTTTTCGCTTAAGGGTGAAGGTGTAGAGGACCTATCCCAACAAAATTAAATAACAACAATCATTGCACACATTGCACGATGACCCAATTATTATTAGCATTGAGTCAACCATCCAACCAAACACCTGAAGCCAAGCGCCATTATGCTGACACCACAAGAAAGCAGGCAAAACAAAGCCAACTTAAAGTAGATACAAGCTTCTCGTGGATGTGTCATCCATACGGTGTCACTGGAGTGTTGACCGAAGCAATCAATGTAATCGAGACAATTGTGAATGGTGCAATACATTATATTTGATATTTGATGGCACGCGACCTAATTTACGTATCGATATGCATTGGAAATGCTCATGGGGAATAGGTATAAATAGAAATAATTTTCGTGAATAAAGTTAGATTTTACACAGCTAACTGGCTCGTATTATCTCTTATGGCAGACACCTATGGCACTCGTGCCCTGCCCGTCGTATAAACTCTTTTGGCAGACACCTATGGCACTCGTGCCCTGCCCGCCGTTTTGCTTTGTTTTACATATGGCATACGTGCCCAGAGGGAAGCCTTTTTCTAGATCCATTGCATAAATAGCTTTTTCCAAATTTATTACAGTATCTATAATTATGGGTACAACATCCATGACACCTTAGGCGTCTGATTTGTGATCTCATTCCTTCCCCTTTATTAGCATTGACTGCGGACAAACGGATCTCTCTGTCCCGTCTCGTGCAAAAATGCGCGTGCGTGATAGTGTAAATGCGGTTTAATGCTTTTGAACATGTTTCGATACTTGATTTGATTTGTACGAATGCAGACAGTTGAAATGCTCATCATAAACATATTGTTTCGATTTGATTTGTATGAATGCAGACAGTGTTGTAATGCTTCTGATCTTCGATTTGATTTGATACAAAATCTGATTTTAATATCATGTTCCAATTGCGGTTTTGATATAACAATTGTGGTTTAGTTGTTTATTCTTCATTTTTTGAAATTATTCTTTAGCATGTTTAGACAACCCCCATCCTAGCACCAAACTAGACGAGTTGTGGGGGCTGAGTAGTGGTAAAGACTCTCGAGAATCTCTCCAGATGAACCATGAAACAAAAGTGTGCTCCCTCTCCCCTTCCCTCCCTTTTGAAATACATTTTGAAAAAGATTTAGTTATGATTCAGAAACTTAAGAAAGGCTCTGTTTCAACAACAAGCATGTACTGAAAATTCTGAGAACGTTACAAATATTCAAGATTATAAATCAGAAATCTTGAAATTAAAAAAAAAAAAAAAAAAAAAAACATGATTTGGAAAAGACTATTCGACAAATGTGCAAATCAAATAATTTTAATCAAATAAAAAGGCAGCCTACAAAATGTCGTTGATTTAATCGATTCATTCCCTGTTGGAAAATGCAAATGTTTTTGCCGGGACGCTTTTAACAAAAAATAAAACCTACTCTTAAAAAGCAGAATTGGATTTCACAAAATTCATTTTTTAGAAATGCTGCCTTATATAATTTTATGAGAGAAACTCTTGACTTCCATCTCCCTCACACCACTTCTTTATACAAGTGGATGGAAATAAAAGAATTGTCAACGGGTTTCCATGAAGAAGTTCTAACGAAAATCAAAGAAAAGTTAACAAACTGCCTGATATAAGTACGGTGACCATCCGTCCTTTATTTAAAAGGACAGTCCTTTCTTTTTTACCCCTGTCCTTTATTATTTTCTTTTTAATAAAGGACGGATTTTGTCCTTTATTTTTGAAACTGTCCTTTAAAACACCGACTAAAAATTGTTTGCATTTAGTGCAATTAAGAATGTTATCCATAATGTAAATTACTTGAAATTGTGTTTACACTCTCAGTGCTTCAGTGCATGCTTACCTTGAATTTCAGTTTGTGCCTACTGGGTTCTATTGCACCAACTGTGTATTTTCAATGATGAATAATGTTTGGAGCAGTGAATGTATATGCTGAAACCCGTACTTAGATTTAGAGATTTTTGTAATGAAAATGAAGATGTTTTTAAATCTATCCACCCTTCTCAAAAATACGAAAAGTAAGACTGGCTTTTAAAAACGTTTTAAAATGATTTACTACCCACCTTTCAAACTTTTTATTTAATGAAGAAAGACAGTTTATATACATATATATATTTTTGTTTTGTGTAGACCTAAATAATAATGTTAATTTTTTTTTTGGCAAATCGAACATAAAAAGCAGTCGCAATCCCAATCACAAAAAGAAAATGATTTTTTCTCAAAAAGTCAATCTTGTTGAAATAGCTGTCAACAAATTAGTCATTCCAAGTTATTCAAATGATAAATACGGAAAGAAAAAGTTATTATAGGTAACAAAGAAGAAGGAAGTGGTTGCATACCTCAATATTGAGTCAGCAATATATTTAATATGTTTAAATTAAATTCATAACAATAATATAGCTAAAAAATGAATTCTTTAGGTTCAACCATTTGTGATTTCTAAATAGAAAAAAAGACCAATAATCAATAATTCATTGACTAGCTGGCATTTGAAATGTTGAAATTTCAGTGGGAACGCAAAATTGGATTTCGGATTTTTTTTGCCCGAAATGTTGAATTTAGGTGCGATGTAAATGTACCATGACGTTCGATTTGGCAACAGAGATCTGAAATCTCAGCTGAACATCTGAAAAGCCAAAATCGAAAACGACATTAACGTTTTTTTTCAACAAATACATAATAAATACAAAAACATTGGAAGCAAAATAATTATTGTCCTTTATTTTTTTTTTTTCGGAAAATATGGTCACCGTAGATATAAGTAAAAATTTAGTATATACCTAGTAATTTTCGACGAAATTTCTATCGGAGAAAACATAACATTATAATAACTTTAAGGACAGAATTGACGGTTAACTACTGCGATGGAAGATTAAAAATTGTAAGGCGCAAACTGAAAATTCGGAATTTCTTATTCATCACAAGCCAGACCTTAATTTAGAATCTGACTTTGGAAAATTATATCCAGCATCAAATACACTTTTGTAAATTTGCAAACTTTAAACGAAAACATATACAACAATAGCCCAGATATTATTAACATCAAATCGCAAATAGTATCTACATAATATGTGCATTACAGAAACAGAGTTGTTTTTTGTTTTCGAACGATTTAAGGACCCAATTTATGGTGGGCACCATTTGAAAGTACTTTCTTTTATGGTCCTTGTGTTCATATAATATGTCATCCCGTTCGATACTCTACTACGGCGGTCAAAATGTGTTAACATTGACAAGTTAATGCTCCGGTTTCACTTAGGCATGAGGAGTAGTGCCTAGCATTTCACACTGCGACACGGCCACCCTGTCACATCACATGTCCCCATGTGCTCGGCCAACCCTGACTATACATTTTTTTGAAGTGAAACTTCTTATGCGACTTCCAACTCAAGGTCGCGTTAAACGTTTGACGCTAATAATTGGATACTCAAAGGTGTGAGCGAGGGTGAGGGTGGCGCACACTGCACAGCACAAGCACGTTCATATGAAGAAAAAAAAATGAGTGGTGTTTTCTCCAACAAAAGTGAAACGAAAGAGAAGTATGCGAGGTGAATGTATGTATATAATCAACAGCCACAATGTGTTACTGAGGAAATGCGCAGATAGCTGTTGACGTGCGCTGATGGACTTATGGTGGTGTATATAGAAATTGAGTTCAAGGTTTTTGTTTTAATGGTTGTTATAGTACATACCTACATACGTTGATACATACAGTAAAGAATTGAAGAATTCAAGGAGTAAAGACGATATAGGTGAATTATGTTGTTTGATTTATTGAAGTGAAACTTCTTAAATGCTTAATGCTACTATAAGCATTGCATACTCAAAGGTGTGAGGGTACCGCTCACGCTTCAGAGTATGCAATGGTGAGTGAGTTTATTGGCCCCAATTGCTGGGAGAAGAATATTCTGTGGTGAAGATTAATTTCCAAAAATAATGACTAAATTGGCAATTAATGTCTTATTGAAGTGAAACTTCTAATGCGACTTCCAACAAGGTTACGTTAAACGTTCAACGCTCCTGGGGAGGGGGAATAGAAGGAGACAGAGCGAGAGTGAATGCGTGGCACTCGAACGCATGCGCGTAGTATACCTATTACAGGCCAGTGCGAGCGTTAGCAACGAGTAGCGTCCTCATTATTTCAATTGCTTGTTTTAGTTTGATTTGATACACATACCTATGATTTAATAGGGTAGTATTTTTGAAGTGAAACTTCTAATGCGAGTTCCAACCTATCGAGTCTTACTTTAGTTGTCATTATCCCATTGTAAATGTTATGGATTTGGATATTTCTCCACTCGAAAATGATAATTAAAAGATGCGATCAATTGTGAATTGTAAGCAATGTAAATAAAGTTTGTCTTAAAGCCTAGTATCCTGCTCGCGCTAAATTTTATCTCCCATACAAAAATGTCTACAAAGATAAAATTGAGCGAGGCAGTTTAGCAAAGCATCAGTATCCTGTTCGCACGCTAAATCCTTAACTTCATAAAGATGGGCCGATGAAAAGTCTCCATAGATAAATTTTGACATATAAAAACGGAGGAACGTGTTTGTGTTGTGTTTGCAATGATTTTTTTTTTTTTTTTTTTGGCGGAAAACGCAGACAATGTTTGCGTGGTAAATAAAAGAAAACGCAAAGCCAAACAACAAAGCCAAAACAGAGATACATATAAATATAAATAAAGCGAATCGATTTTCGGGGGGACTTATGCTCTCATTTGGCGTCGTCTTTTTGGGTAATAACAAGTGTTCCACTATGGTAAGGAGATTGTGGAAAGTTTGAAGACACATGTCGAACTTCTTCTTATAATTTCTAGGTTTCTTACGGCTTTCAAGTTTGAAATTCGAAAATTCTATTAAAATTACGTTTACTGATATCTGTCATGGTACTCATGGTTCACAAGCATATGGGTTTTGTCCCATCTATATCATGTTAAATAATAATTTAGCGACCATTTATCTTTGGTGTGGAGAAACGAAGTGGAGACTAGGGGCACTAAAATGTTACTAGGCTTAAAGAAACAATATGATTTCACTAAAAATCAATTTCTACCCCTTCCTATTTTCATTTCCACGTTACGAAGTTTCACTTCTTCCGCGCGGAGGGACTCCACGCACTATTTTTTCACTTCGGTTTCATTCATTTCAGCAAATTTTGTTATTACATATTTTGTTCTGAGAACGTACGGTTGTGGATGCGCTTGGCTTTTACCTTTTTTGTACTTTTTTCAGCTATATGAACGAAATAACGCTTAAAACTTTAGAATATGTGTACCGTATTCAATGTTGCATAAACTGTTGTCGCGCCCAGGTTTTTTTAAATTCCCAGCAAGAGAGAAATACATTTTGAAAAAGATTTAGTTATGATTCAGAAACTTAAGAAAGGTTCTGTTTCAACAACAAGCATGTACTGAAAATTCTGAGAACGTTACAAATATTCAAGATTATAAATCAGAAAACTTGAAATTAAAAAAAAAAACATATGATTTGGAAAAGACTATTCGATAAATGTGCAAATCAAATATATTAAAACAAATGAAAAGACAGCCTAAAAAATGTCGTTGATTTAATCGATTCATTCCCTGTTGGAAAATGCAAATGTTTTTGCCGGGAGGCTTTTAACAAAAAATAAAACCTTCTCTTAAAAAGAAAAATGGATTTCACAAAATTCCGCCTTATATAATTTTATGAGAGAAACTCTTGACTTCCATCTCCCTCACACCACTTCTTTATACAAGTGGATGGAAATAAAAGAATTGTCAACGGGTTTCCATGAAGAAGTTCTAACGAAAATCAAAGAAAAGTTGACAAACTGCCTGATATAAGTAAAAATTTAGTATATACCTAGTAATTTTCGACGAAATTTCTATCGAAGAAAACATAACATTATAATAACTTTAAGAACAGAATTGACGGATTTGTTAACTACTGCGCAAACTGAAAATTCGGAATTTCTTATTCATCACAAGCCATACCTTAATATAGAATCTGACTTTGCAAAATTATATCCAGCATCAAATACACTTTGGGAAATTTGCAAACTTTAAGCGAAAACATATACAACAATAGCCCAGATATTATTAACATCAAATCGCAAATAGTCCTACATAATATGTGCATTACAGAAACAGAGTTGTTTTTTTTAACGATTTAAGGACCCAATTTATGTTGAGCACCATTTGAAAGTACTTTCTTTTATGGTCCTTGTGTTCTTAAGAAAACAAATTGTATTTGGACCAGCAAGAACGCCAACAAATTGATGCAAAAATTTAAAACAAAAAACATTAATAACAAGGGAAGAGAAAATTTAATGAACCTTTAAGAACTGTCAGGATTTGCCACGGAATTAATAACAACGTTTTTTCTTATGATGTCCGATAGAAGGAACAATCTCTTCCTTTTTTTTTTTTAATAAGCCTAAGTTAATTTTTTTGTTTTATTTTTATTATATCTATGTATATATATATATATATATCAGCAGCGTCACGTGAATTATTTAGATGGGTGTGCAAATTCTTTAAAATTATACATTTTTTAGAAACATCAATTAATTGCCTGAAAACACGTCCCATTTATTGTTTTCTCAATCATTGTTTTGCTGTTTTTGATATCTTATTTTGTTGTAAAAATAAAATATAGAAAAATAAAACTTTCGCATACAAAATCAAAAGCACCGCACGAAACTACAACCCCAATCCCCAACCACTTAAACGAAAAGCTAAGTTCAACCATTCATTCATCGGCTTTCGTGCAAAAGAGAAAATGAATACAGCCCGTGCACAGAAAACCTTCGCACGAGTTCACTACAAGTTCATCAAAGTAAAGCGATTTAAGTACGGCGGCGTGCGGGTGACGAATGACGATGGGGATGAATACTGGAGAAATCATGTAGAGGGATATAGTTTGGAGTTGGATGAATTCATTTGATGAAATCAACAGAATGGTGCACAGTGAGTTTTTGTACGAGTTATTTTTTTTTCTCAGCGGTGAAGGAATTTTGAAAGAAGAATTATAATTTATAAAGGATGAATATGAATAGGTATGGTGTAGGCTGTAGCTGTTGGCTGTGTTATGGAGGTTTTATGGGTTATGGAATTGTGCATATCATTATTTGTGTGTTATTATTATTACACAGTGTTTGATGAGGGACTTATTTCCGTTACCTAGATCAGGGTGTGCAATGCACACCTTGCACACCCTGACGAGACGCCACTGATATATATTTTAATGTGTGTTCCTTATTTATATTATATATTATTGAATGAGATAAACGCTTAAAAGTAAAACTACTTGATTATCATAAAAATCGTTTTCTTTTCTCGTTGACATCCACTTGAAGAGTGGTTCGACTTCGATAGAACGAATAATCTTATTGGCCGATAGAAGCTTGCCTCCCATTGGCTGTTTCCTTTGGCTGTCACTGTCAAAACAGGTACTAGAATACTTAACTCTACTTGTAGATGGGCCCATAAGAGGCCCATCTGTGATAACTTACTAGATTACAGCTTCGGCCGATCTGACTTTAAAATCGACCCCGATCAACACAATATATGTAATGTGTTTACTACTACATACATACTTATATACCATAAACAATAAATGCTACTGCCACTACTTATAAACTATGAGTGCTGCCTATACCAAGACGCGTCGGATCATTCAGTGTGCTGTCATTTACCAACCATTTTCTAATACGCAATGCCTCAATTATACCATCGTAAGGCAGTTGAGTGAGCTGGCAGTTTTCTATGTCTCTCACTACGTACCGGTCATGTGGCAAAACTTTATAAATGACGTATGGGCCGCGGTACTTTGGTACGAATTTTTTATTAGTCCCAACGACCGTATCTACATTGCGAATTACCACGAAATCCCCCTCCGAATACGTCTTCGCGGGTTTGCTCCGCTCGAGGAAGTACCTCTGGTTGTATTCCTGCGACCGAACAATAGATTCCGAAGCAGACGACCTCATTCCTTCCAAATCACATTCCGAAGTTCCTTCATTCTTTTCTTCAATGTATTCTGTCAATTCATCTACTACTTCGCCTCTCTGCTCCACGCCAAAGAGCAATTTGCTAGGCGTCTGTTTAGTAGTGGAATGTACAGTGTTATTCAAACTATACTCGACTATACTCAATTTATTGGACCAATCGGCGTGACTAATAGGTTCGCTAATTTTACTGAGCATAGGCTTAATAACCCGATTAACACGCTCCACTTGGCCGTTGGCCTGGGGGGAAGCCACAGCGACCCTGACATGAGAGATATTATGCCTCAACAAATATGCGTCAAACTCAAGGGCTGTGAAACACGAGCCACGATCAGTTACAATACGCCTCGGACGACTATAATAGCTGAAATACTTGTCAAGGCAGGACATCACTTCCCTAGTGCTTGTGGAGTTAACTGGATAAAGGCGGACAAATTTTGTAAAGGCATCAATAATAACAAGGATATGCTTCCGCTTCGAATTTATGGAGGGCAAAGGACCAAAATGATCGAGATGTATAGTATCGAAAGGGACTGGTTTCTTGGGGATGCTGTGAAAACCATGCTCGTTCACCCGAGCGGGGGCCGAACACATTATGCAACGCACGTAGTTTCGTATGAATCCGTCAACCTTTTCGGCCATTTTTGGGAACCAGTAGGCTTTCTTTAATTGATCACATGTCTTCTCTGTACCTAAATGACCGATTTTCTCATGGACTAGCCGGATCACATTACTCCGCATCTCACCCGGAACATACAATTGCAGCGTTCCTGCCTTATTTCTTCTAAACACCAAACCATCTTTTAGTTCAAAACCTATCACAACCCCTTCCTCCAAACGATCCCGCAAATTTCGTATGACTTCATCGCGATTTTGGGTGACCTGTATGTGAAAATCAATTTCATCGGAGTCCACCGCGCACACTACCTGACACCTACAATCGGTGTTTTCAAAATTTTCACTGACAACGCCCGTCAAGGAACCTATCGGATCGGCCGTACCAGCAGGAGAGCAACGACTTAGGGCATCGACGTGACCCATGTTGACGCCACCTCGATGCTGGATCGTGTAGTTATAATTTTCTAACTCTAGTGCCCATCTGGCTATCCTACGATTGAGTTGTTTTTTACTCAATGTTAGTATCAATGAGTTACAATCCGTAACTATTTTGAATGGTATCTTGTCTAAGTAGACATCAAAACGACGTAAGGCATATATAACTGCTAGAGTCTCAAGCTCAAAACTGTGGTATCGGGCCTCGGCCGCGGTCGTAGCTCTAGAGAAATACATGACCGGATGCATTTTGCCATCCGCTTGCCGCTGCAGTGTAACTGCACCAAAGCCTGCCGAACTCGCGTCACAATGCAGCTCGGTCTGTTTCACTGGATCGTAAATGGAAAGCACCGGGGCTAAGGACAGCCTCATTCTTAATTCGTTAAATGCGCACTCACATTCTTCACTAAAGTCGAATTGAACCCCTTCATGAGTCAATCGTTGCAATGGCTTCGCAATCCTAGCATAGTTTGGGATAAATTTCCTAAAATACGAGAACAATCCCAAACATGTTTTAACCTCCCTTTGGTTCGAAGGTGTCGGATATGTCCGAATAGCTTCTATGTGTGAATCACTTGGACATACGCCCTCTGAGTTGATACGGTAACCAAGATACTCTATATCTTCATACCCAAACTTACATTTATTCAACTTCAATTCTAATCCCTTCTCTTTCATTCTACGTAAGACCATTGCCACTAATCGCAGATGCGTACCGAAGTCTACAGTTCCTATAATGATGTCATCCATATAGATTATAATAAGACCACTGTCAACCAAATCCCTAAAAATATTATGGATATACCTCTGGAAAACAGCTGGTGCGTTCTTCAACCCGAAGGGCATACGCAAATACTCAAATTGGCCGTATGGGGTAACGAACGAAGTATATTTTATAGAATCCGGCGCCATCTTTACATGGAAGAATCCATTTCGCAAATCGAGAGTCGTAAAATAATTTTTGCCACCTAAATATTCTATACAGTCCTCGATTAACGGCAACGGATAATTGTCCCGAATAGTCAACTTGTTTAACGGGCGATAGTCAACACATTTTCGTATCTCGCCATTCTTCTTCCTCACTAACACTATTGCGGATGCGTACGGAGAATCACTCGGCCTAATAATATTTCTCTCTAACAATTCATCAGTAATTTTCCGTAATTCATTTTTCTCATGAAACGATAATCGGCGGGGCAAACAGTGAAAAGGTGTATCATGTGACAACTTAATATGCATTTCGTAGTCATACGGTTTCAGTGCGACTACGTTTGGTTCTAAATAATTATCTTGAATAACATCAGTTAATGCCTCGGAACAGCGTTTGTCTAGAATAGGATTGATGTCTACTCCGGTTGACATAACATCTACTTCGATTGACATAATTTCGTTCAACAACTCGTTCTCTGCTTCGCAAACCCCCTCCAACCGTACCGCTGTTTCTATTTTGTCTTCATTAATTTCTTTGCTCGACCTCATGAAAATATCGGCAACTGAATGATCCTCTACTTCTTCTAATTTCTTAAGAAGATTTGAGCTAAGCGCACAGAAATGTGATTGTCTTTCACAAAGGAATTTATTTGAACTTTTTGAGATTACATATTTTGGGTTAATTTTACATAAATGTATACTAAATCGACTTAAAAAATCGCGGCCTAAAATTAATGGCATTGCCATGGTTTCATCTGGGACTACATTTAAGGTTACTTGTCCGATTTGATTTCGAAATGTTACTTCAGTTTCAATTTTCCCGTATGTCATTAATGTTTGTTGGCCCAGGCCACTGTATTTTGACCTCACAGCAGCGTTTTCAATTCTATACGGCACATCAGATTTACGGATAAAATTAGTTGGACTTCCGGTATCAAAAAGAGACAAATACACTTTTGTTAACTTCTTGCACTTAGCTTGGTCAGAATAATAGACAACACTTACCAAATTAATGTTTTCTATGGCACTACAAAAATCGTCTTCTTCGTCTTGGCAGCGGTTATATGAAGCAGCAGCGACATCGGTTGTTGAGTCTGCGACAGCGGCAGCAACTCTCTTGGCCATACTCGGGATCTTCTTTGGGTTGGGGCAGCTGCGGTGGTCATGCCCAATCTTCCAACAACGGAAACAGCTGTTGTCCGGCCTCCTTTCATAGGGACATTTGCTCTGGTAATGTCCCAGCCGCGTGCAATTATAGCAACGAACTTCTGCTACGTCAGGTGCCTCGTTTTTTGTATTAGTATGCATCCTGGCCAAAGGTGCTCGTTGGGTTTCGTTCTTGGAGGACAGTCTGTTAGCACGGCGTTGCTCATACAAATCCAAAGAGTCTTTAAATTGATTCATAGTTCGTGAATTCATTAGGAGATGAGATTCTGGTGACGTGTCTTGCATCCCATCAATGATGAAACCCACCAACTCAAATTCGTCAATGAAGTTGCAACGAGCAGCGATGTTTTCCATCTCTAGCACATAGCGGCATATGTTATCTTTCTTGTTCCATCGGTTGCTAGCTAGGATCTTATATATTTCACTACGGCCTATGGTGCGTCCAAATTCTCTGACTAACATCGCCTTCAGTTCGTTGTAGTCGAATGCATCTTTATTTAGCAGCAATTTGGCAGTGCCTGTCAGCGAATTGCATAGGGACGTGTAGCGAAACAATTCATCAGCTCCCACCATCCGCATGACTCTTTCGAAGTTCCGCAGAAAATCTTGGACATTGTATGCTCTGGTCTCCCCATCGAACTTCGGGATGGCATGTTCGATGTCCCGGAACGTTAGCCGTGTCATTGACATACTGGAAGTTGTAGGCGTCTGTGCGGCGGCTGGCGTCGACTGCGGCTCAGCTTGTTCCAGTTTGGCGATTGATTGCTGTAGCATGATGATTTCTTGGCGCTTACGCAATATGGCCAATTTGCGGTCTAATTCGACTTCGGTGGCATCAGGATCTTCGTTGTTTATTGCATGTTGGGCGTTTGCAAACACGTCGGCATCGTCTTCTTGATTTATGGCGTCCGTTTCTTCGGTGGCATCAGCTGGGTATCTGGCGGCGGAGGCACCCTCATCGGAGTCGGCATCTGTTTGAATCGGGACAGCGATTGTACCTAAATTGTTGTGCGTATCCCTCAATCGGGAAATCGTGGCTGTTTCAGGCACTACGACGCCTGCACTTCGTAGAGCATTTAGCAGCTCTCTTTTCGTAGTACGCTCGGACATGCTGTTATTATTTTTTATTTTTTTTCGCACTTAATTAATTTCGCGTGAACATACCCCACATCTGAGTTTTAATGTGTGTTCTTTATTTATATTATATGTTATTGAATGAGATAAACGCTTAAAAGTAAAACTACTTGATTATCATAAAAATCGTTTTCTTTTCTCGTTGACATCCACTTGAAGAGTGGTTCGACTTCGATAGAACGAATAATCTTATTGGCCGATAGAAGCTTGCCTCCCATTGGCTGTTTCCTTTGGCTGTCACTGTCAAAACAGGTACTAGAATACTTAACTCTACTTGTAGATGGGCCCATAAGAGGCCCATCTGTGATAACTTACTAGATTACAATATACATATAATTTTTTTTTTTTTTGTAAATATTTTATGTTATTTCATGCATTCGTTGAATCAACATTATTTTAACAAACAAAATTCGTTACGAGTTTTCTGCAAGATTCCATTTGTAAATCATATAACATTTTTTTTTTGTTTCGTGAGTAATAAAGGGGTTTCCAATAAGAGGTGTTATTTTTTGTATTCAAAGAAAAATGTCATTTTTTTTAGATAAATGATCGGATGTTTATTTCATAGTAAAGAGGAAGGTCTGCCGTTAATAATGAAAAACATCTACATCAGCCAAATGGCCACCACGAGCACGCATTCAGGACCATATCCTTTCACAATAACACCTCTTATTGAATAACCCTTTAAATACCTTTTTTTTTTTTTTTTTTTCTGTCGGAGGTTGTTACTATCCGATGGAGCACTCAGACACAACTACTTGTCCATTGTACTGCCAAACAGACACCTTACATTTATGTACTTAGTTTTCCCGTCTTTCGAAGAAAGATGAGAAGAAGCTTCAGTGATGAAGAGCTTAGATGCTCGGCACTCACCACGTCATCCCCAAAGATCCGCCACCTGATGCGAGCAAAGGCAGGACAGCTACGGAGGAAGTGCTCCGCTGTATCGTCATCCTCTCCACAGGCAGGACAGATGGTGGAGATGCTAAAGCCCAAAACATTTAAGTGTTTGGCAAAAGCTTGGTGGCTCGAAAGGACGCCCACAAGCAGTCTACAGTCGCTTCTTCTGAGAGACAGAAGGAAGGCCGCCGACCTTTTGCAGATGTCCGGACGCAGTCGTTTGGTCTGCCCACACCCAGCACAGCCACGCCACCGACACTCGTGTTCGCGAGAAACCCAAGTATCAATGGATGACTTAACCACCGATGAAGGCAGACCCAACGCAGGTTCAGGTCCTAAGAATTCTTCCTCTGAACGCAAGCTCATCAGCTATCTCATTTCCAAGGATACCAGTGTGACCTGGGACCCAAACAAGATACACTGTAATTAGCCTTCCGACCAAGTTCAGAGAAAGCTTGAGTTCGAGCACTAATTTAGACGAGGTAAGAGGGTTAAGCAGCGCTTTTAATGCAGCTTGGCTGTAGCTGCAAACGCATATACTCCTAGCCCTCCACCTGTTTGTCACAATATAGCGCATAGCCATAAGGATAGCGAATATCTCCGCTTGGAAGACAGACGCATGGTTTCCTAAGGGGTAGTGAAGTCTAATGTTCTCGCTTTCCACGAAGACTCCAGAACCAGACCCCTGTCCGGTTTTGGAGCCATCCGTAAAAATACGATGGCATTCTTTCCCTGGCTCAGAGTCTGGCCTAAGCCATTCCGTTGCCTGAGGAAAGTTGACGTGGTAGTTTTGTCGCAGTAGGACTTCTGGAGTCATTGCGTCAGAGGGCATATCCATAAGACAGGGGTCAAAGGATAATTCTCGCACAAGTTCTTCAAAACTCCACTGCGCGTGGTACCAAAAGCCACCTCTTTTTAAACGAGAGATGGTTTTCAGCGTACACCCCATGATAAAAATATCAAGGGGGGGGAGGTTCAGCATAGCGTCTAGAGCAGAGCCCGGTGTGCTGGGGAAGGCCCCCGTGCAGCCGAGACAAACCGTTCTTTGAAGTCTGGCAAAAGAGGCAGTAACACGTTTCCATGAAAGTCTGTTCCACCATACAACCGACGCGTATGAGAGGAGTGGTCTTACCATTGCCGTATAGATCCAAAGGACCCTTTTAGGAGATAAGCCCCATGTCTTGCCAAAAGCGCCTTTACACTGCCAGAAAGTTGACAGCGCTTTATCGGTTTTCGATTCGACATGCTTGGAACAAAGAAGCTTTCTATCGAGGATTACTCCCAGATATTTGACTTCATCGGAGATCGGAATAGTGACACCTTTTAACACAAGCTGAGTCAGACCAGTGACCTTCCTCCTTCTCGTGAAGAGAACAACAGTCGTTTTAAGAGGATTCACTGAAAGCCCATTTCTTGTGCACCAGCCATCGATCAAGCCCAAGGATCTCTGAGCCCGAGAGCAGACAGTCCCTAGGTCAGAACCGACAGACAGAATGGCGACATCATCCGCGTATGCTTGAGTATAGGTTCCAGGATGATCGAGAAGCGTTAGCAGAGAGTCAACTACCATACACCATAAAAGGGGAGACAGAACACCGCCTTGAGGGCAGCCCCTGTTAACCCCTGTCACGACGCATTTACCACAATCCGCCTCGGCAATCAACGTCCTGTACATTAGCATTGATTTAATCCACAACACTAATCTTTCATCTATACCATGATGTCTGGTTGCAGTGCACATGCTATCAAAAGTCGCATTATCAAAAGCCCCCTCAATGTCGACGAAAATGCCCAATGCGTACTCCTTCCGATCAAGAGCACTTTCAATCCTACCAACAAGGTTCTGAAGCGCAGTTTCACAGGATTTTCCGCGGTGATAGGCATGTTGCATCTCTGAAAGAGGGTGCGATCGAAGAGCGACATTGCGCACGTGCAGCTCAACCAGTCTCTCCAAAGTTTTCAGCAGGAAGGAGGACAGACTTATGGGTCTGAAACTTTTGGCGAGAGTGTAGTCAGTCTTACCAATTTTTAGTATGAACACTGACTACAACCTTGTTTCAGCATAACCGGATAGATGCCATCCGGACCAGGCGACTTGAAACCATCAAACGATGCAATTGCATATTTAATGGCCTCATCCGTCACTACTCTGGATGCAACATACCAGCTACGCCGCGTGGTGTTTGACAGATCAGGAGTGGCCACCGTTTCCGGTACCACTGAAGAGCATGTAGTAACCTGATTTCCCGGGAAGTGAGTCTCCAGCAGGAGACTGAAAGTCTCCGCCTTTGTCTCAGTGTAGGTACCATCAGATTTTTGGAGCGATTCCAGTTTGCCTGGTCTGTCCCTTTTGAGGACTTTAACAAGCCTACTGGTCGCACTTAGTGTTTCGACCTCCTCACAAAATTTCCTATAAGAGTCATTTTTCGATTTACGAATTAGTCTCTTAAATTCTTTTTGTTTCGATCGATATAGATTCCAGTCTTCTTCCAAGTTGGTTTTTAAAGACCGATTTAGAAGCTTCCTGGTTTCTCTGCGAATACACTGCAGTTCGGTACTCCACCAAGGTACCGGTTTTCTACAGGAGTTTTTTGTAACTGGACACGCTAGTTCGAAGCAGCGGATAAGGGTGCTACTCATCCTGAGCAGACCTCTCTACCCCCAGTATCGATCTTAGTTTGAGTGGAACTTTAACAGAGTTGCCAAGCTCCTCCCCAAACCGAGCCCAGTCCGTTTTTCTCGGATTTCTCCTCTCCAGCAAAGGCGAAACTTCACAGAAGATTTGAAATTCGATGTATCTGTGGTCTGACAAAGTGCTATCTGGTGATAACCGCCAATTCGTGATAGTCTTGGAATGCCGGTTTGACAGGGTAACATCAATTACTTGCTGTCTCCTGGCTGGAACAAATGTAGGTTGACAACCCACATTGTTGATGGTAATGTCAGACGATAATATGAAGTCCAGAAGACGATCTCCTCGTATATTGCATTTGCTGCTGCCCCAAACAGTGTTTTGAGCATTAGCATCGCAACATAGAATAACCTATCTTTTAGACAGTACTCTACGAGCTCAACAACCACCTTTGGTGGTGGAGGAGTTAAAGAGTCATAGGGAAAGTAAGACGATGCGGCGACAAAGGTTTCCCAACTGTCGTTTGCATGGTAAGTAATAGTTGCAGCAACCAAATCTTGGCAACAGAAGCGTTTGATTGTAACTGCCGTGAGGGATTTCGATACAACAAGACATGTCCTAGGTCTATCGGACAGCCTATCGTAAAGAACGTTATGCGAACCACTCAACTCACCAAGGCCACAGATGCGATTTTTCCACACCCATGGTTCCTGGATGGATGTTATGCGATTCTTTGTTCTACTTACAGCAAGCCTCCTACTTAAAAGAGCGGTAGCAGCCTTGCAGTGCTGTAGGTTTATCTGAGTGAAGAAAATGGATGTAAACTCTGGGTTACGACCACTATTTGCACTACTTGGCATTGAAATGGAAACGAATCCTACCAAGATGCAGATAGGGACGCATGTCGTACCTAGACTTGATGGTCTCGGCAGAAGCCATGTCTATGCTCACAACCAGAGAGCTACCATCTTCATCGTGGCGGTTTTTGCTCTGCCTGTGAGAACGGACAATCCAGGCTTTTGTGTCGAGGCCAGGGTTCTGGGCGTGCAAATGCTTTAGCACATCCGCCGATTTCCCCAGTTTCCCAGAGATCCAGCAGACTGCGCGCGTGAGCTTGGGTGGCTTGTAGACCTCAAAAATTGTGGTCCCAAGGGGAGAGATCTTCGGCACAATACTGCTGACCCATTCAGAGGTTTGCTGCGAGGAGGTCTTCACCATGAAGGTTCCGTCCTTGAACTCACAGCCCTCAACCTGGATGCACGCATTCGTTTCCGACGCAAGCTCCAAAAAATGAGCTTTGCAGTGTTTACACTCTGCATCGCTCATGCTATTATCATTGCCTGCTTTCCCTATACGAACTGCCAAAGAGGAGACAGCAGCATCCTTATAGGACAGCCTACTATCTCCCACCTCAGCTGTTCTGCGTTCAAAAGAAGCACTCCGACCACCAGAGCCATCCGCGACAACAAGGTTCTGTCCGCTGGTACTGCAACCTGAGTTGGTTTCAGCACCTGCATCATTCGTTACCAGTGCACGGGCAGCCCCAGCGATAGGAGCGCCTCCGGGGTTTATTCTCTTTACGAGCTTGGGTCGCTTCTTCTTGCTTTTTGGTTCGGCAGAAGAGGAGGCAGTGCCCGATCCAAGGGGTTGGTTGGCTTTAGTTGGAGTGACCTCCACCGACCTGTTCCTTTTCAAAGACACCGCCGAAGAGCTGAGAGATGTGCTAGCGCCTTCAGCAGATAAAGCATCTTTGCGCCGCGGATCCAACAGCTTCCTCATTTTTCTCTTCCGCTGTCCCTTAGACAAGGGCAGCCCAAGGCCCAACTCTTCAGGAGCCCGTTCAACCATTAAGGTATCCCGAGTCTTACCGTCAGTGGCAGTGCAGTGGGCAGCAGCCTGTCTCTTGCTCAATTTGCCGAGTGAATCGGACATAGAGCCACAAGAGTCGCTTGTCGGTTTGGTGCTCACGCCTGTAAGTGTGATCGCGACGTCCGGTTTCCGTCCGCCAGTACCACTTCCATTGCTGTTAGTAGCACCGGCTTCATTTGGCGACCGTGCGCATACAGACTCACAGACTTGAGCGAGGTTTATTCTCTTTACGAGCTTGGGTCGCTTCTTCTTGCTTTTCGTTTCGGCAGAAGAGGAGGCAGAGCCCGATCCCAGGGGTTGGTTAGCTTCAGTTGGTAAGACCTCCACCGACCTGTTCCTTTTCAAAGGCACCGCCAAGGAGCTAATAGATGTGCTTGCGCCTTCAGCAGATAAAGCATCTTTGCGCCGCAGATCCAACAGCTTCCTCATTTTCCTCTTCCGCTGTCCCTTAGACAGGCGCAGCTCAAGGACCGCCTCCTCAGGAGCCCGTTCAACCATGAAGGTATCCCGAGTCTGACCGTCAGTGGCAGTGCAGTGGGCAGCAGCCTGTCTCATGCTCAATTTGCCGAGTGAATCGGACATAGAGCCACAAGAGTCGCTTGTAGGTTCGGGTATGAATGTTGGGGCCTCCAGAATCCGTGCCCCGGCCGTAGTCGAGAAGACTATGGGTGGATTATGGCTATTGCCATTACCACCTGGAGTAGACAATTCCTTTTGTTTCTCCATTCATAGCGTTATTGAGTGTTAACCACTAGCTCCTGTGGGTTAGAGTACACTAACAGTTGATTTCACTGAGGATAGGCTAAACCGTTACCTCAAACCCTCCTTCTTTACCCGGGCTTGGGACCGGCATGCTACTTCCGTAACACGGCGGAGTGTGGATTTTAGTCGCCTCTTACGACAGGCATGCCTACCTCGGGTATATTCTGTCCCCTACCCGATGGGGGTTACAATACCTACCAAGACTGAAACTAAAAAAAAAAATACTTTCTTACAATCAAATGCATTTGCGCTAAATAATATTCTCGATAACATTTTTGGTATATACATACCACCGTGTCGGAAAACAAATTTTTATATGATATGCTAATTTCTTCATATTTTCTTTTGAATGGGATTTACGAAAATGTTTAAAATGAAAAAAATACACAGAAGTTCAATGGTTTTTTGCTTATTTCCTAACTATTGGGAGTGTTTGAAATAGAAGTTCACCAACCCCCAATCTAAAACAAAGATTTTTCTTATTTCACGTTATCAATTGAAATTCAGTGTTATAATTCTCCTGTTTGTACACATGGCTTAAAAAACAGGAACCATGGAACTAATGAATGACAAAAAATTGCAATAATTACAATAACATAACGAATCCAAAAACCCATAGCCGTACTTGTACAACAATAATATCGTCAGCACAAGGTCAACACACAAAAAGGAAATTGAGAAAAACAAACCCCAAAATACATTTTCGTTCGAATCATACAATCCTTATGGACTTGCTTCATGTTGCAGGCACTTCATACCAGGTATTGTATTGTGTATGCTGGTTTTCTCGATTTGTGTAGGTATGCAAAAAAATTATAAAACCAGCATACACAAATCGAGAAAACCAGTGTGTTCTATCATAGAACAAACGCATGTTCAAGAAAAATTATAAAACCAGCATACACAAATCGAGAAAACCAGTGTATACACAATACAATACCTGGTATGAAGTGCCTGCAACATGAAGCAAGTCCATAAGGATTGTATGATTCGAACGAAAATGTATTTTGGGCAGCGTTGCCACTTTGCTGCAATATCAGTAGATCTGCTGCACTTTTCGCAAAAAACAAATCTACTGCCACTAAATCCAATCTACTGCACTTTTTGTGTTTGATAAACCTTCTCGTGGACAGCTGTACAAAACTGTAATTCAAAATAACCGCTGCAAGGAACGTCTGAACGAAGCCAACTTATTGTGAACTTGGCCACATTCTCTTTTGAAATGAGTTCACCTTGGCTGCTTTCATTCAGGATATCATGGATCATGAAACCAATCTCTGTCTCTGTCTATATATCAATTATTTTCTCGTTTTCTGCTTAACTAAGGGATTTTGATCTGAGAGGTTTTTTGAAATTTAAATTCTTGTATCGCCTATCGTGTCAGCGTGGAAAACCCTTATTTTAAAAAAATAAATAGTTGGCGCAACAAGTCTGGAGAGACCCAAGGCCTAGCTTCTCACAACCATTCGTTTGTGTGAGTTTTTCATTTTTGGAACGAATGGAAGGGATCTACAGTTTTATGCCGACTCCAAACGGCTAATTGAGAAGCTCTTACAAGACATAAAGCGACTCGAGCTCTTTGTTGACAAAATAGAGCGTGAGAAAATCAACTGTGATGCTGTAGTCTTTGGAGTGCCAGAGTCTCCTGGGGAAAATTTGGAGACTTTTTACAACAAAGTTTGCGCTACAGTAAATATTCAGCCCCCTCGCCTACACAACATCTTTCGCGCCAAAACCAACTCTCGCAACGATCGCTCCCCTGCCGATGCTTGCATCATACTGAAGTTTGCTGAGAAGCGGGAGAAGCAAAACTTAATGCGAGCTGTTGCGAGCTTTTGCAAGAACAAAAAAGCTCCACTAAAACTCTGTGACATCGGCCTGGATTCATCGAAAAGTTTTTTTATTAATGATAGTCTTACGAAAAGCAATTACCAACTGCAGCGGCATGCTTTAAGACTAAAACAGAAATCTCTCCTGTCGTCAGTGCATACGTACAATGGGCAAATTTACATCCGCACCGTGACCAGTCAAACTTCATTTATTATTCATAACATTGGAGATCTGAGGAATGCTGTCGGAACTGACGTCAACAACGTGGTTCATTATGAAAATCCTAATTAATTATTTTTGCATGCACAAATTTTTTATTTTTTTTTGTAAATTCTTAACTTCTTTTTCTTTTCGCACCAGGAGACCTAGTTTCTTTCTTTTAGCTTATTTTATTAATGTTCAAGGTATTTCAGTTCACATTGGTTTTTTATGTTCCCTGTCGCTTTTCTCTTCGGCATGTGAGATAGATGCTGAAAAGTTATTTGCGTTCGATTGCGACTTCGTTGTGCGTTTTTATTATGACCATGACCAGCAGCAATGACACTAGTTTTGGCAGCATAAATGAAAAAAATAATTTTTTGTTAAATACTCTATGCAAAAGTTATAATGGATTGCATATTTGTCACATAAATGCACAAAGTCTTGTGAATAAATTTGATGAGTTCAGATTGATATTTGAGAACAGTTTAATTGATATTGTTTGCGTATCCGAGACCTGGTTTCACCCCAATTTAAAAGGAAACCTATTTCAACTAAGAGGATTTAAAAAGCCTTACCGTGCAGATCGAATTCACTCAACTGGAGGAGGTGTTGCTATTTATGTTAGAAAATACATTAGATCTAGCTTCATCAAGTGCTCTGACGGCACCCAGTCTTGTGACTACTATTTCATCGATATCCTCAATGGCGAAAATAAATGCATTATCGGAACTTTTTATATGCCACCACACATTGCAAACTCGCGTGTTATATCCCCAATTGTTGAAGAAATTTGTCACCTAGCACCTAAATTCATTCTCTGTGGTGATTTAAATATAAATCTTTTCCGCTCCTCATCTAATAGTTTGAAAACCTCTATAAATTCTCTTGGCTTATCTTTTGTTAACCTTGTTGAACCAACGCACTTTAAACCAAATTGTATGCCATCTTTGTTAGATGTATTTCTTGTTAGTGATATCAGTCTTGTTAAATGTTCTAGCCAATTGTCAGTTCCCGTTTTTTCGTATCATGATCTCGTTTTTGTTACTCTTGACTTACATTTTCCTAAATGCCTATCTCAGTCCATCCAATATCGTGATTTTCGCAATGTCGACGTTGAAAGTCTTTTTAGTGATTGTTTGTCTATCGATTGGTACCCTATCTGTTTGACATCTGACGTTAATAAACAAACTGAATTCCTGACCACCACTATTGACTACCTCTTTAACAAACATGTTCCAGTTAAGACACGTGTTATAAAGTCACATAGCTGCCCTTGGCTTTCGAATGACATTCTCAGGGCAATCAAAAGGAGAGACTCCGCATATCGCCGTTGGAAACGCTTCGGGTGTGATGAAATGCTTAGATGTTTTAAATTTATTCGTAATATTGTCACTAACCTTATTAAATCCGCTAAGCTCAGCTACTATAGTTATAGATTAAATTCTAATCGTTCCTCTAAGTTTCTGTGGAGTGAAGTTCGGAATATTGGTCTGAATAAGGAAAATTCCATAGTCTCGGAAGACAACATTGATTTGGATGAGCTCAATCAAAGGTTCTCTACTCCAGGCGCACCTCTTGCCACAAGCCTAACACCACTACAGGATTATAGGGAAAATAAATTTTCGTTGACTGCTGTTGACGTATACAATGTAGGTAACGCAATCTTCTCTATCAAATGCAAGTCTGTCGGCCTAGATAATATTCATCCTGATTTCATAAAAATGCTCCTCCCTCTTATACTTCCTTACATCACCCATTTATTTAACACCATCATTATGACATCTACCTACCCGTCTGCCTGGAAAAAGTCTAAAATCATCCCGATCCCTAAAAAAGGAACAAACTCACTGCAGTCAGGTTTCCGGTCCGGACATAGCTGTACTTCTGCTTTACTTAAAGTCTCTGACGATGTTAGACAAGCAATTGACGCTAATCATACAACTGTGATAACATTACTTGACTTTTCTAAAGCATTTGACTGTGTTAATCCAAATATCCTCTGTGATAAACTTATGACATATTTTAACTTCTCTGACACTTCTAACAAACTAATTTATTCATATATGACTAATCGCTTGCAATCTGTTTCATGTAATAGTAAACTGTCTTCGTTTCTTCCTGTTAATTGTGGTGTTCCTCAAGGATCTATTCTTGGTCCATTATTGTTCTCTCTATTTATTAATGATCTACCTTCCGTTTTATTACACTGTCAGTATCATATATATGCTGACGATGTTCAATTGTACATAAGCTTTCCTATTGGCATGATTGAAGATGCTGTTGCAAAAATAAACGACGATCTGTGTTCTATTTTCGAGTGGTCAACACGCAATGGTCTAAAGCTGAACCCCGGAAAAACTAAAGCCATACCAATATCCAAATATCAACCAGATATTTCCGATTTTCCTCCTATTTTTATAAATTCCTGCCAAGTTGAATATGTTAACCAGGCAAATAATCTGGGAATTATCTTTAACAATAAGCTGACCTGGGATGTTCACATAAATTCAATAATTAATAAAAAATATGCATCGCTACGTGGTTTATCTATTACAAAAACAATTTTACCTACCCAAGTCAAACTAAAATTGGTAAAGGCACTAGTTATACCCATAATTTCATATGGCTGTGAGCTGTTTGCCGATCCTGACTCATACTCGCTTCAAAAACTGAAGGTTGCTTTCAACTCAATTGCCCGTTATGTTTTTAATCGTCGTAGATTTGATCATATTTCATCTGAAGCTCGTCTAATCCTTGGATGTAACTTGGAGACTTTTTTCAAATATCGTTGCTGTGCCTTACTCTTCAAAACTATTCATGTGAAGGAACCTATCTATTTGTTTGATAAAATTAATTTCTGTTCATCAAATCGCTACATAGTCTTACGTCCTGCTACATTTACCTGCTTGACATCACGCAGGCAATTTTTCATTTATGCTGTCAAACTCTGGAATGGTCTACCCATTCCTGTGAAGTCCTTAATCGAACGCCGTAAATTTCTAACAGTTTGTTTCGAACACCTCTCCAGTTTGAACTGATTTAACTTTCTTGTTTTAAAAAGTCATTTTGCTTTTCCTCTTCCTTGGTTGCGCTTTTATTTTGTTGCTCTTAATTTAATTTTACTCTATTTATTTATATATATATGTATTTTCTTTTATTCTAATTAATTTTAACTAAGCATTCTTGCCACTAAATGTTATATTGTCATTTATATCCTGTACTAGTTATAAGTTTATCTTGATGTACAGCGTTTCTGAATTAAATAAATATCAAATATCAAATATCATTTATACTCTCGGATGTTTGTCAGACGTTCGCGAGAGGTAGCGCAGCGGAAAAAATCCCTAAGGCGGAATTGGGTTTTTGTGGGATTCGAACCTGGGACTCCCGCATAGCAGTCCAACACACTAACCACTAAGCTACTGCGACTACCCTTATTTTACAAGAAAAAAAATTTAAAAAAGAAACGGATAAATATTCATTGAAAAAAAGAAACAAAAAAATTAAAATTGTTCTGACCATAGTGGTGCTGCTGCAGAGCGAAAGTTTTCCATTGTAAGACATTTAAAAACTAAACTACGAAACAAACTTAACATAAATACTCGTGAAAATGTAATTTTTTATAGGGAAATGAATGTCAGAAACGGTTGCTGGACACCCATAGAGCTCAATCTCCTGGGCTTTAGTATTTCCAAAATGTTAATTTAATTAATGAAACGTTTATAAAAACAATATTAAAGTGATTATTTGTATAGCAAAAAAATCTACTGCGGAAAGATCCAATCTACTGCATATTTTTTAATGATCTACTGCGCTCCTCTTTTTTTTGAAGTGGCAATGCTGATTTTGGGTTTTGTTTTTCTCAATTTCCTTTTTGTGTGTTGATGGTACATACCAAAAATGTTATCGAGAATATTATTTTGTGACGGGATCGCACCAGCGACCACTTAACTAATTGTTTAGAGATACTATTTCGATTCTCCATGAATCATTAACCATATTTATTTAAATACACATATTGCACATGGAAGAACATGTGCAAAACAGACGACGTGAAAAGCACTCATATTACCGAGCGCCGGCAACGACAACGATGAGAGTCGTTTAAACGGGGATTCAAGTGCCTCGGTCATCATAACATTCTGCATAATATGCAATAAATATGGTTAATGGTTCAATGGCTCAAGAATCGAAGTAGGTATAGATTTTAAGAATTGAAACTGTATATAAAGCCAGAAATATTAATAATAAAATTACTTTTCTAACGAGAGTCAACCCGAATAGTATTTTACTGGCTATACAGCCCAAGATCCTATTCAAACTACCCACTCTGCTGCAAACGTGCTTAGAGTCTGAACCAGGGCGGAATAGCCGGGTGAAGGTAGCTTTTATCTCTATCCACAGGACTGGTAATACCAGACATATTACATGGCGATCCTGCCAGGAGGACAGAATACTGAAACCACATCCTCCGCCTGACCAAACCACCGCTAAAACTCATCTCACAAATATAACAACGAAATTGGATTAAAAGTTAAAGCGAAACGTCTTAGACGAAATGTGGCACCTTCGCTTCTTTTGCCGCTAAAAAAGCAGGACAAATCCAAAGACAAACCTTCAACACCTCGCAGTGAAACAAAATTCAGGTTGACTCTGAAATTCAGGCTGATGTCAGTGAATTGGAAAAGGTCCTACCACAACCACCAAGCGACAATGAAGTTTCTACAAATTCCGCACTAGAGATAGCAGCTAATAATAACATGGAAATAATGTACTATGGAATTGGCACCAACTTTAGTCGATTCCAGTACACAAAGCGATTCTATCACTCCCTTAAACGAACAATTGGAGACAAGAAACCATAAACACCGACATGCAGAGTTTCTAGTGATGACTGGTACCGAACATATTCAAATCAGGGACTTGAACTCCACAAATGAAATTTTTTTTTTTTTAATAACTTTTTAGAATTTTTTTAGAATAACTTAGATAGTTAGTAGGATTAAGTTGGAAGAATAAATTAAAATTAAACAAAAAACAAATATATACTGTAAATTTTATCAAGATGGGTAAAACCCAATCTAAAATGGACGAGGTCGTCATTAATAACAACGGTCCTCAACAAAACAGCTTGAAGAGCAATAGCGACTATAGTTTCGATTTTGTTTTAATAATAACAGTGATAGGAATTTTACTGGCACTGCAATTTGCAGCCAGTTGCTGCTAAGAAATAAATTTAATAAGGCAGTAAAGAAACAAGTAATTAGGAACAATATCTTAAATAGAAGGGTTTCAGTCTAGGCTTATGTTCGCTCTATGGATGAATTAAATACACTTATCGAAGAACTTTACACCGTCCTAAAAAACCTGAGAAAAGATGGCCCTAATAGAAAACGATCTAAGGAGTCGGCTGACGCTAAGCTAGAATTAGTGGAAAATATTTTTAGAAGGGCATGTACTGAAGCACAAGAATTAGAGGAAGAAGTCTTGTTGGAACACGAGAAAAAATACCTACAGGTACTTTACGGGAAATTAGATAGGTATAGAAGCGAGGCAATAGATAGACTAACATTAAGCATTGAACCAAGCACTACTCCACCACAACCACAGGAAATTTCGAAACCCACCCTGTACTCAAATAATTACACAATGGCTGATTTTGATTTTAACATGGCACAAAAATTGCCGATACTGAGCATAGAGCAGGAATCCAAACGAGCAGACGAATTGAGAGACTTTATTAATAGTATCGAGTTCTATCACGATTTACTAAAGGATGAGGCGAAACCAATTCTTGTAAAATTCCTTCTTAAATGCAAAATACAAGGGAAGGCTTTAACAGAACTAGGGTCTTCTAACCCCAATACTTTTCAAGAATTAAAAAATGAATTAAAGCAAAGATGCGGACCAAAAGACACCATAGAACAATTACATAATAAACTAAGCAATATAAGGCAAGGCCAGAAAACAATTAGGGAATTCACTAACGATATCGAAAATCTGATAACCAGAATGACCGATTTAGAAGTTAATACTCAAGGCGAAAGCGCTAGGGTGATTCTGACAGAAACGAATGAACGAAGAGATCTCGCGTTTTTAAAAAAGGGAGTTAACGATAGGTTTAAATTAGTCTTAGATAGTGCAAGGCATGCGAAACTGAAAGATGCCGTTCAACACCTATTAGAACTTGACCCTGGCAACACAATTCCGCAAGCTGAGACAATCCGTTACACTAATAACTCAAATAGACCACCTCGCCAACACTACCAAAATATAAATAACTATCGCCCATCAAACTACCGACCTAGAGGGTCCCAAAACCACCCTAACAACCATCCCTAATTTTGCAACAATAGCCATTCCATTAAATAAACTCCTAAAAAAAGATACAGAATTCAAATTCAACCAAGATTGCTTAGAATCCTTTAACTTGCTTAAGGAAATACTAGCAAGTCCGCAAGTTCTACAATTTCCGAACTTTGAGGAGGAATTCATCCTAAGAACTGATGCCTCAGGATTCGCCGTAGGAGCAGTCTTATCAAACTACGATGAGAGACCCGTAGCTTATGCTAGTAAAACCTTAAATAATGCCGAAAGAAACTACAGTACGATAGAAAAGGAACTACTAGCTATAGTTTGGGCAATCAAACACTATATACCGTATCTTTTCGGAAGACGTTTTAAGATTCTCACTGACCATAGACCACTAGTATACCTATTTTCATTGAAAGAACCATCAAGTAGATTGACAAAATTCAGATTATTGTTGGAAGAATATAATTTCTATGTGGAATATTCACCGGGAAAAGATAACTGTACCGCGGACGCTCTTAGCCGAATACAGCTAGATGCTGAAGATTTAAGGAAACTTTACATATGTGTAACCACCAGATCAAAAACAAAACCTGCAGATAATACGATTATTACCAAAGGCAACTTGAGTGACAAAGAAAAACAGAGCCTAATTACCGAACTGCTAAAACCACCAAAAACAGGGTTAAAACTCGTTGAGCTTAAGATAGTAGATAGCTTCGATAACATACCAAATAAGGATATTACAATTTAACGCAAATGCATTTGATTGTAAGAAAGTATTTTTTTTTTTAGTTTCAGTCTTGGTAGGTATTGTAAAGGGTTATTCAATAAGAGGTGTTATTGTGAAAGGATATGGTCCTGAATGCGTGCTCGTGGTGGCCATTTGGCTGATGTAGATGTTTTTCATTATTAACGGCAGACCTTCCTCTTTACTATGAAATAAACATCCGATCATTTATCTAAAAAAAATGACATTTTTCTTTGAATACAAAAAATAACACCTCTTATTGGAAACCCCTTTATTACTCACGAAACAAAAAAAAAATGTTATATGATTTACAAATGGAATCTTGCAGAAAACTCGTAACGAATTTTGTTTGTTAAAATAATGTTGATTCAACGAATGCATGAAATAACATAAAATATTTACAAAAAAAAAAAAAATTATATGTATATTGTAATCTAGTAAGTTATCACAGATGGGCCTCTTATGGGCCCATCTACAAGTAGAGTTAAGTATTCTAGTACCTGTTTTGACAGTGACAGCCAAAGGAAACAGCCAATGGGAGGCAAGCTTCTATCGGCCAATAAGATTATTCGTTCTATCGAAGTCGAACCACTCTTCAAGTGGATGTCAACGAGAAAAGAAAACGATTTTTATGATAATCAAGTAGTTTTACTTTTAAGCGTTTATCTCATTCAATAACATATAATATAAATAAAGAACACACATTAAAACTCAGATGTGGGGTATGTTCACGCGAAATTAATTAAGTGCGAAAAAAAATAAAAAATAATAACAGCATGTCCGAGCGTACTACGAAAAGAGAGCTGCTAAATGCTCTACGAAGTGCAGGCGTCGTAGTGCCTGAAACAGCCACGATTTCCCGATTGAGGGATACGCACAACAATTTAGGTACAATCGCTGTCCCGATTCAAACAGATGCCGACTCCGATGAGGGTGCCTCCGCCGCCAGATACCCAGCTGATGCCACCGAAGAAACGGACGCCATAAATCAAGAAGACGATGCCGACGTGTTTGCAAACGCCCAACATGCAATAAACAACGAAGATCCTGATGCCACCGAAGTCGAATTAGACCGCAAATTGGCCATATTGCGTAAGCGCCAAGAAATCATCATGCTACAGCAATCAATCGCCAAACTGGAACAAGCTGAGCCGCAGTCGACGCCAGCCGCCGCACAGACGCCTACAACTTCCAGTATGTCAATGACACGGCTAACGTTCCGGGACATCGAACATGCCATCCCGAAGTTCGATGGGGAGACCAGAGCATACAATGTCCAAGATTTTCTGCGGAACTTCGAAAGAGTCATGCGGATGGTGGGAGCTGATGAATTGTTTCGCTACACGTCCCTATGCAATTCGCTGACAGGCACTGCCAAATTGCTGCTAAATAAAGATGCATTCGACTACAACGAACTGAAGGCGATGTTAGTCAGAGAATTTGGACGCACCATAGGCCGTAGTGAAATATATAAGATCCTAGCTAGCAACCGATGGAACAAGAAAGATAACATATGCCGCTATGTGCTAGAGATGGAAAACATCGCTGCTCGTTGCAACTTCATTGACGAATTTGAGTTGGTGGGTTTCATCATTGATGGGATGCAAGACACGTCACCAGAATCTCATCTCCTAATGAATTCACGAACTATGAATCAATTTAAAGACTCTTTGGATTTGTATGAGCAACGCCGTGCTAACAGACTGTCCTCCAAGAACGAAACCCAACGAGCACCTTTGGCCAGGATGCATACTAATACAAAAAACGAGGCACCTGACGTAGCAGAAGTTCGTTGCTATAATTGCACGCGGCTGGGACATTACCAGAGCAAATGTCCCTATGAAAGGAGGCCGGACAACAGCTGTTTCCGTTGTTGGAAGATTGGGCATGACCACCGCAGCTGCCCCAACCCAAAGAAGATCCCGAGTATGGCCAAGAGAGTTGCTGCCGCTGTCACAGACTCAACAACCGATGTCGCTGCTGCTTCATATAACCGCTGCCAAGACGAAGAAGACGATTTTTGTAGTGCCATAGAAAACATTAATTTGGTAAGTGTTGTCTATTATTCTGACCAAGCTAAGTGCAAGAAGTTAACAAAAGTGTATTTGTCTCTTTTTGATACCGGAAGTCCAACTAATTTTATCCGTAAATCTGATGTGCCGTATAGAATTGAAAACGCTGCTGTGAGGTCAAAATACAGTGGCCTGGGCCAACAAACATTAATGACATACGGGAAAATTGAAACTGAAGTAACATTTCGAAATCAAATCGGACAAGTAACCTTAAATGTAGTCCCAGATGAAACCATGGCAATGCCATTAATTTTAGGCCGCGATTTTTTAAGTCGATTTAGTATACATTATGAAAGATTGTCTTTCTGTGCGCTTAGCTCAAATCTTCTTAAGAAATTAGAAGAAGTAGAGGATCATTCAGTTGCCGATATTTTCATGAGGTCGAGCAAAGAAATTAATGAAGACAAAATAGAAACAGCGGTACGGTTGGAGGGGGTTTGCGAAGCAGAGAACGAGTTGTTGAACGAAATTATGTCAATCGAAGTAGATGTTATGTCAACCGGAGTAGACATCAATCCTATTCTAGACAAACGCTGTTCCGAGGCATTAACTGATGTTATTCAAGATAATTATTTAGAACCAAACGTAGTCGCACTGAAACCGTATGACTACGAAATGCATATTAAGTTGTCACATGATACACCTTTTCACTGTTTGCCCCGCCGATTATCGTTTCATGAGAAAAATGAATTACGGAAAATTACTGATGAATTGTTAGAGAGAAATATTATTAGGCCGAGTGATTCTCCGTACGCATCCGCAATAGTGTTAGTGAGGAAGAAGAATGGCGAGATACGAAAATGTGTTGACTATCGCCCGTTAAACAAGTTGACTATTCGGGACAATTATCCGTTGCCGTTAATCGAGGACTGTATAGAATATTCAGGTGGCAAACATTATTTTACGACTCTCGATTTGCGAAATGGATTCTTCCATGTAAAGATGGCGCCGGATTCTATAAAATATACTTCGTTCGTTACCCCATACGGCCAATTTGAGTATTTGCGTATGCCCTTCGGGTTGAAGAACGCACCAGCTGTTTTCCAGAGGTATATCCATAATATTTTTAGGGATTTGGTTGACAGTGGTCTTATTATAATCTATATGGATGACATCATTATAGGAACTGTAGACTTCGGTACGCATCTGCGATTAGTGGCAATGGTCTTACGTAGAATGAAAGAGAAGGGATTAGAATTGAAGTTGAATAAATGTAAGTTTGGGTATGAAGATATAGAGTATCTTGGTTACCGTATCAACTCAGAGGGCGTATGTCCAAGTGATTCACACATAGAAGCTATTCGGACATATCCGACACCTTCGAACCAAAGGGAGGTTAAAACATGTTTGGGATTGTTCTCGTATTTTAGGAAATTTATCCCAAACTATGCTAGGATTGCGAAGCCATTGCAACGATTGACTCATGAAGGGGTTCAATTCGACTTTAGTGAAGAATGTGAGTGCGCATTTAACGAATTAAGAATGAGGCTGTCCTTAGCCCCGGTGCTTTCCATTTACGATCCAGTGAAACAGACCGAGCTGCATTGTGACGCGAGTTCGGCAGGCTTTGGTGCAGTTATACTGCAGCGGCAAGCGGATGGCAAAATGCATCCGGTCATGTATTTCTCTAGAGCTACGACCGCGGCCGAGGCCCGATACCACAGTTTTGAGCTTGAGACTCTAGCAGTTATATATGCCTTACGTCGTTTTGATGTCTACTTAGACAAGATACCATTCAAAATAGTTACGGATTGTAACTCATTGATACTAACATTGAGTAAAAAACAACTCAATCGTAGGATAGCCAGATGGGCACTAGAGTTAGAAAATTATAACTACACGATCCAGCATCGAGGTGGCGTCAACATGGGTCACGTCGATGCCCTAAGTCGTTGCTCTCCTGCTGGTACGGCCGATCCGATAGGTTCCTTGACGGGCGTTGTCAGTGAAAATTTTGAAAACACCGATTGTAGGTGTCAGGTAGTGTGCGCGGTGGACTCCGATGAAATTGATTTTCACATACAGGTCACCCAAAATCGCGATGAAGTCATACGAAATTTGCGGGATCGTTTGGAGGAAGGGGTTGTGATAGGTTTTGAACTAAAAGATGGTTTGGTGTTTAGAAGAAATAAGGCAGGAACGCTGCAATTGTATGTTCCGGGTGAGATGCGGAGTAATGTGATCCGGCTAGTCCATGAGAAAATCGGTCATTTAGGTACAGAGAAGACATGTGATCAATTAAAGAAAGCCCACTGGTTCCCAAAAATGGCCGAAAAGGTTGACGGATTCATACGAAACTACGTGCGTTGCATAATGTGTTCGGCCCCCGCTCGGGTGAACGAGCATGGTTTTCACAGCATCCCCAAGAAACCAGTCCCTTTCGATACTATACATCTCGATCATTTTGGTCCTTTGCCCTCCATAAATTCGAAGCGGAAGCATATCCTTGTTATTATTGATGCCTTTACAAAATTTGTCCGCCTTTATCCAGTTAACTCCACAAGCACTAGGGAAGTGATGTCCTGCTTTGACAAGTATTTCAGCTAATATAGTCGTCCGAGGCGTATTGTAACTGATCGTGGCTCGTGTTTCACAGCCCTTGAGTTTGACGCATATTTGTTGAGGCATAATATCTCTCATGTCAGGGTCGCTGTGGCTTCCCCCCAGGCCAACGGCCAAGTGGAGCGTGTTAATCGGGTTATTAAGCCTATGCTCAGTAAAATTAGCGAACCTATTAGTCACGCCGATTGGTCCAATAAATTGAGTATAGTCGAGTATAGTTTCAATAACACTGTACATTCCACTACTAAACAGACGCCTAGCAAATTGCTCTTTGGCGTGGAGCAGAGAGGCGAAGTAGTAGATGAATTGACAGAATACATTGAAGAAAAGAATGAAGGAACTTCGGAACGTGATTTGGAAGGAATGAGGTCGTCTGCTTCGGAATCTATTGTTCGGTCGCAGGAATACAACCAGAGGTACTTCCTCGAGCGGAGCAAACCCGCGAAGACGTATTCGGAGGGGGATTTCGTGGTAATTCGCAATGTAGATACGGTCGTTGGGACTAATAAAAAATTCGTACCAAAGTACCGCGGCCCATACGTCATTTATAAAGTTTTGCCACATGACCGGTACGTAGTGAGAGACATAGAAAACTGCCAGCTCACTCAACTGCCTTACGATGGTATAATTGAGGCATTGCGTATTAGAAAATGGTTGGTAAATGACAGCACACTGAATGATCCGACGCGTCTTGGTATAGGCAGCACTCATAGTTTATAAGTAGTGGCAGTAGCATTTATTGTTTATGGTATATAAGTATGTATGTAGTAGTAAACACATTACATATATTGTGTTGATCGGGGTCGATTTTAAAGTCAGATCGGCCGAAGCTGTAATCTAGTAAGTTATCACAGATGGGCCTCTTATGGGCCCATCTACAAGTAGAGTTAAGTATTCTAGTACCTGTTTTGACAGTGACAGCCAAAGGAAACAGCCAATGGGAGGCAAGCTTCTATCGGCCAATAAGATTATTCGTTCTATCGAAGTCGAACCACTCTTCAAGTGGATGTCAACGAGAAAAGAAAACGATTTTGATGATAATCAAGTAGTTTTACTTTTAAGCGTTTATCTCATTCAATAATATACAATATAAACAAAGAACACACATTAAAATATATATCAGTGGCGTCTAGTCAGGGTGTGCAAGGTGTGCATTGCACACCCTGATCTAGGTAACGGAAATAAGTCCCTCATCAAACACTGTGTAATAATAATAACACACAAATAATGATATGCACAATTCCATAACCCATAAAACCTCCATAACACAGCCAACAGCTACAGCCTACACCATACCTATTCATATTCATCCTTTATAAATTATAATTCTTCTTTCAAAATTCCTTCACCGCTGAGAAAAAAAAAATAACTCGTACAAAAACTCACTGTGCACCATTCTGTTGATTTCATCAAATGAATTCATCCAACTCCAAACTATATCCCTCTACATGATTTCTCCAGTATTCATCCCCATCGTCATTCGTCACCCGCACGCCGCCGTACTTAAATCGCTTTACTTTGATGAACTTGTAGTGAACTCGTGCGAAGGTTTTCTGTGCACGGGCTGTATTCATTTTCTCTTTTGCACGAAAGCCGATGAATGAATGGTTGAACTTAGCTTTTCGTTTAAGTGGTTGGGGATTGGGGTTGTAGTTTCGTGCGGTGCTTTTGATTTTGTATGCGAAAGTTTTATTTTTCTATATTTTATTTTTACAACAAAATAAGATATCAAAAACAGCAAAACAATGATTGAGAAAACAATAAATGGGACGTGTTTTCAGGCAATTAATTGATGTTTCTAAAAAATGTATAATTTTAAAGAATTTGCACACCCATCTAAATAATTCACGTGACGCTGCTGATATATATATATATATATACATAGATATAATAAAAATAAAACAAAAAAATTAACTTAGGCTTATTAAAAAAAAAAAAAAGAAGAGATTGTTCCTTCTATCGGACATCATAAGAAAAAACGTTGTTATTAATTCCGTGGCAAATCCTGACAGTTCTTAAAGGTTCATTAAATTTTCTCTTCCCTTGTTATTAATGTTTTTTGTTTTAAATTTTTGCATCAATTTGTTGGCGTTCTTGCTGGTCCAAATACAATTTGTTTTCTTAAGAACACAAGGACCATAAAAGAAAGTACTTTCAAATGGTGCTCAACATAAATTGGGTCCTTAAATCGTTAAAAAAAACAACTCTGTTTCTGTAATGCACATATTATGTAGGACTATTTGCGATTTGATGTTAATAATATCTGGACTATTGTTGTATATGTTTTCGTTTAAAGTTTGCAAATTTCCCAAAGTGTATTTGATGCTGGATATAATTTTGCAAAGTCAGATTCTATATTAAGGTATGGCTTGTGATGAATAAGAAATTCCGAATTTTCAGTTTGCGCAGTAGTTAACAAATCCGTCAATTCTGTTCTTAAAGTTATTATAATGTTATGTTTTCTTCGATAGAAATTTCGTCGAAAATTACTAGGTATATACTAAATTTTTACTTATATCAGGCAGTTTGTCAACTTTTCTTTGATTTTCGTTAGAACTTCTTCATGGAAACCCGTTGACAATTCTTTTATTTCCATCCACTTGTATAAAGAAGTGGTGTGAGGGAGATGGAAGTCAAGAGTTTCTCTCATAAAATTATATAAGGCGGAATTTTGTGAAATCCATTTTTCTTTTTAAGAGAAGGTTTTATTTTTTGTTAAAAGCCTCCCGGCAAAAACATTTGCATTTTCCAACAGGGAATGAATCGATTAAATCAACGACATTTTTTAGGCTGTCTTTTCATTTGTTTTAATATATTTGATTTGCACATTTATCGAATAGTCTTTTCCAAATCATATGTTTTTTTTTTTAATTTCAAGTTTTCTGATTTATAATCTTGAATATTTGTAACGTTCTCAGAATTTTCAGTACACGCTTGTTGTTGAAACAGAACCTTTCTTAAGTTTCTGAATCATAACTAAATCTTTTTCAAAATGTATTTCTCTCTTGCTGGGAATTTAAAAAAACCTTCTGCTAAAATTTGCTTGCCGCTGGGCGCGACAACAGTTTATGCAACATTGAATACGGTACACATATTCTAAAGTTTTAAGCGTTATTTCGTTCATATAGCTGAAAAAAGTACAAAAAAGGTAAAAGCCAAGCGCATCCACAACCGTACGTTCTCAGAACAAAATATGTAATAACAAAATTTGCTGAAATGAATGAAACCGAAGTGAAAAAATAGTGCGTGGAGTCCCTCCGCGCGGAAGAAGTGAAACTTCGTAACGTGGAAATGAAAATAGGAAGGGGTAGAAATTGATTTTTAGTGAAATCATATTGTTTCTTTAAGCCTAGTAACATTTTAGTGCCCCTAGTCTCCACTTCGTTTCTCCACACCAAAGATAAATGGTCGCTAAATTATTATTTAACATGATATAGATGGGACAAAACCCATATGCTTATGAACCATGAGTACCATGACAGATATCAGTAAACGTAATTTTAATAGAATTTTCGAATTTCAAACTTGAAAGCCGTAAGAAACCTAGAAATTATAAGAAGAAGTTCGACATGTGTCCTCAAACTTTCCACAATCTCCTTACATAGTGGAACACTTGTTATTACCCAAAAGACGACGCCAAATGAGAGCATAAGTCCCCCCGAAAATCGATTCGCTTTATTTATATTTACTTGTATCTCTGTTTTGGCTTTGTTGTTTGGCTTTGCGTTTTCTTTTATTTACCACGCAAACATTGTCTGCGTTTTCCGCCAAAAAAAAAAAAAAAAAAATCATTGCAAACACAACACAAACACGTTCCTCCGTTTTTATATGTCAAAATTTATCTATGGAGACTTCATCGGCCCATCTTTATGAAGTTAAGGATTTAGCGTGCGAACAGGATACTGATGCTTTGCTAAACTGCCTCGCTCAATTTTATCTTTGTAGACATTTTTGCATAGGAGATAAAATTTAGCGCGAGCAGGATACTAGGCTTTAAGACAAACTTTATTTACATTGCTTACAATTCACAATTGATCGCATCTTTTAATTATCATTTTCGAGTGGAGAAATATCCAAATCCATAACATTTACAATGGGATAATGACAACTAAAGTAAGACTCGATAGGTTGGAACTCGCATTAGAAGTTTCACTTCAAAAATACTACCCTATTAAATCATAGGTATGTGTATCAAATCAAACTAAAACAAGCAAATGAAATAATGAGGACGCTACTCGTTGCTAACGCTCGCACTGGCCTGTAATAGGTATACTACGCGCATGCGTTCGAGTGCCACGCATTCACTCTCGCTCTGTCTCCTTCTATTCCCCCTCCCCAGGAGCGTTGAACGTTTAACGTAACCTTGTTGGAAGTCGCATTAGAAGTTTCACTTCAATAAGACATTAATTGCCAATTTAGTCATTATTTTTGGAAATTAATCTTCACCACAGAATATTCTTCTCCCAGCAATTGGGGCCAATAAACTCACTCACCATTGCATACTCTGAAGCGTGAGCGGTACCCTCACACCTTTGAGTATGCAATGCTTATAGTAGCATTAAGCATTTAAGAAGTTTCACTTCAATAAATCAAACAACATAATGCACCTATATCGTCTTTACTTCTTGAATTCTTGAATTCTTTACTGTATGTATCAACGTATGTAGGTATGTACTATAACAACCATTAAGACAAAAACCTTGAACTCAATTTCTATATACACCACCATAAGTTCATCAGCGCACGTCAACAGCCATCTGCACATTTCCTCAGAAACACATCGTCGCTGTTGATTACACACATTCACCTCGCATACTTCTCTTTCGTTTCACTTTTGTTGGAGAAAACACCACTCATTTTTTTTTTTTTTTTTTCATATGAACGTGCTTGTGCTGTGCAATGTGCGCCACCCTCACCCTCGCTCACACCTTTGAGTATCCAATTATCTATTAGCGTTAAACGTTTAACGCGACCTTGAGTTGGAAGTCGCATAAGAAGTTTCACTTGGTATCGCTCACGCTTCAGAGTATCCAATGGTGAGTGAGTTTATTGGCGCCAAATGCTGGAAGAAGAATATTCTGGGGTGAAGATTAATTTCCAAAAATAATGTCTAAATTGGCAATTAATGTCTTATTGAAGTGAAACTTCTAATGCGACTTCCAACAAGGTTACGTTAAACGTTCAACGCTCCTGGGGAGGGGGAATAGAAGGAGACAGAGCGAGAGTGAATGCGTGGCACTCGAACGCATGCGCGTAGTATACTTGTTACAGGCCAGCGCGAGCGTTAGCAACGAGTAGCGTCCTCATTATTTCATTTACTTGTTTTAGTTTGATTTGATAAATATATAATTTAATAGGGTAGTATTTTTGAAGTGAAAGTTCTAATGCGACTTCCTAAATTTCGTATCTTACTTTAGTTGTCATAATCCCATTGTTAATGTTATAGATTTGGATATTTATCCACTCGAAAATGATAATTAAAAGATGCGATCAATTGTGAATTGTAAGCAATGTTAATAAAGTTTGTCTTAAAGCCTAGTATCCTGCTCGCGCTTAATTTTATCTCCCATACAAAAATGTCTACAAAGATCAAATTGAGCGAGCCAGTTTAGCAAAGCATCAGTATCCTGTTCGCACGCTAAATCCTTAACTTCATAAAGATGGGCCGATGAAAAGTCTCCACTCATTTAGCTTGCGAGATAAATGTCCGTTGCATTAAATCGAAGATAAATTTTGACATATAAAAACGGAGGAACGTGTTTGTGTTGTGTTTGCAATGATTTTTTTTTGTTTGGCAGAAAACGCAGACAATGTTTGCGTGGTAAATAAAAGAAAACGCAAAGCCAAACAACAGAGCCAAAACAGAGATACATATAAATATAAATAAAGCGAATCGATTTTCAGGGGGACTTATGCTCTCATTTGGCGTCGTCTTTTGGGTAATAACAAGTGTTCCAGTATGGTAAGGAGATTGTGGAAAGTTTGAGGACACATGTCGAACTTTTTCTTATAATTTCTAGGTTTATTACGTCTTTCAAGTTTGAAATTCGAAAATTCTATTAAAATTACGTTTACTGATATCTGTCATGGTACTCATGGTTCATAAGCATATGGGTTTTGTCCCATCTATATCATGTTTAATAATAATTTTAATTTATATTTGGTGTGGAGAAACGAAGTGGAGACTAGGGGCGCTAAAATTTAGCGCGAGCAGGATACTAGGCTTAAAGAATCAATATGTTTTCACTAAAAATCAATTTCTACCCCTTCCTATTTTCATTTCCACATTACGAAGTTTCACTTCTTCCGCGCGGAGGGACTCCACGCACTATTTTTTTTTGTACTAGGATTGTCTCTGGCTTTTTTTGGCCATCTGAACTTTTTGCTTTTAGACATATTAATCGAAGAGCAACTAATTATTTGAGTATAAGATATTATAGCCAATGAATACGCGCTTCTAATGAGCTAGGTGGCTAGGTAGGTAGGATTCGTACGGGAGATATGATTTTTTTCGAAGTTCCCAATTTTTTGTTTGTACTATGCGTGTGTTTGGCTTTTTTTGGCGGTCTGAACATTTTGCTTTTTGACATATTAATCGAACAGCAACTTATTATTTGAGTATATAATGTGATAGCTAATGAATACACGCTTATAATGAGCTATATAGCATAGTAGTATTCGTACGGAATATATGACTTTTTCAAGTTTCCCATATGAAAACAAAAGTGTTGCATGTTTTTTTCTTTTTTTTTTATTATTTTACTCGCGCTCAAGGGGTTATGAATATGTACCTACCCTTATAATGCGGGGCAAAGCGCAGCATTCAAGTTTTTAGGAAGAGGAAGAGGGATAGGAAAGAGTTTGTGGCGCAGTGGATATTCTCCACGAGTGGCATCCGTATTCGTTTATAATTCACTTAAACTTATTCGCAGTTTTTATGTGTGAAAAATGTTTCGTGGTACTGGCTCGGATTTGAACATGTAACCTCCCACTCAACAAGCGAACACTCTAACACTGCGCCACGGCCGCGAAATGGATTTCCGATGGAATGACATTTGTTAATATTTTAACCTTTTGACGTATTTAGCGAAGAGCAACTAATTATTTGAGTATGTGGTATGATATCTAATGAATACACGCTTCTAATGAGGTTTGCCACATAGTAGGATTCGAAAGGGATATACCTATATGATTTTTTTCAAATCTCCAATTTTTTTTTTTTACTAGAGTTGTCTCTGGCTTTTTTTGGCCATCCGAACTTTTTGCTTTTAGACATATTAATCGAAGAGCAAGTAATTTTTTGAGTACATGATATTATAGCCAATAAATACGCGCTTCTAATGAGCTAAGTGACAGTAGGATTCGTACGGGAGATATGATTTTTTTCGAAGTTCCCAATTTTTTGTTTGTACTAGGCATGTGTTTGGCTTTTTTTGGCGGTCTGAACATTTTGCTTTTTGACATATTAATCGAAGAGCAACTAATTATTCAGGTACAGGGTATTATAGCTAATAAATACATGCTTCTAATGAGGTATGTCTCATAGTAGGATTCGTACGGAGTATATGATTTTTTTTTAATTTTCCATATGAAAACAAAAGAGTTGCATGTGCGAATTGGATTTCCGATGGAATGAAATTTGTTAATATTTTAACCTTTTGACATATTAAGCGAAGAGCAGCTAATCATTTGAGTATAGGGTTTGATAGCTAATGAAAACACGCTTTTAATGAGGTGTGTCTTATAGTAGGATTCGTACGGGATATATGATTTTTTTTCAAATTTCCCAAATTTTTGTCTATACTAGGGCTGTCTTTGGCTTTTTTTGGCCATCGGAACTTTTTGCTTTTAGACATATTAATCGAAGAGCAACTAATTATTTGAGTATAAGATATTATAGCCAATGAATACGCGCTTCTAATGAGCTAGGTGGCTAAATAGGTAGGATTCGTACGGGAGATATGATTTTTTTCGAAGTTCCCAATTTCCCAATGTTTGGCTTTTTTTTGCGGTCTGAACATTTTGTTTTTTGACATATTAATCGAAGAGAAACTTATTACTTGAGTATAGAATGTGATAGCTAATGAATACACGCTTATAATGAGCTATATTTTCATATAGCATAGTAGTATTCGTACGGAATATATGACTTTTTCAAGTTTCCCATATGAAAACGAAAGTGTTGCATGTGCGAAATGGATTTCCGATGGAATGACATTTGTTAATATTTTAACCTTTTGACGTATTTAGCGAAGAGCAACTAATTATTTGAGTATAGGTTGTGATAGCTAATGAATACCCGTTTATAACGAGCTATATGACACAGTAGGATTTGTACGGAATATATGACTTTTTTCAATTTTTCCATATGAAATTTTTTCCGAAGGAATGACATTTGTTAATATTTTAACCTTTTGACATATTAATCGAAGAGCAACTAATTATTCAGGTACAGGGTATTATAGCTAATAAAAAAACGCTTCTAATGAGGTATGTCTCATAGTAGGATTCGTACGGAGTATATGATTTTTTTTTTTAATTTTCCATATGAAAACAAAAGAGTTGCGTGTGCGAATTGAATTTCCGATGGATTGAAATCACTACATAGTATAAAACAAAGTCGCTTTCTCTGTCCCTATGTATGCTTAAATCTTTAAAACTACGCAACGGATTTTGATGCGGTTTTTTTAATAGATAGAGTGATGGAAGAGGAAGGTTTATATGTATAATAACATCCATTAAGAGAAATACTGTTATTTTTGAGGTTTCTAATGTGATGTCGTAAATAATTACATTTTTTCCGCTTATATTGCAAACGCAGGCTGAACCCTACGTGCGAAGCCGGGGCGGGTCACTAGTTTGTTAATATTTTAACCTTTTGACATATTTAGCGAAGAGCAACTAATCATTTGAGTATGGGGTTTGATAGCTAATGAAAACACGCTTTTAATGAGGTGTTTCTTATACCTAGTAGGATTCGTACGGGATATATGATTTTTTTCAAATTTCCCAATTTTTTTGTTTGTAGATAGCTAATGAATATACGCTTCTAATGAGATATGTCTTATAGTAGGATTCGAAAGAGATAAATGTTTTTTTTTTTTTTTAATTTTAAAATTTTTTGTTTGTACTTGGGTTGTCTTTGGCTTTTGTTGGTAATCTGAACTTTTTGCTTTTTGACATATTAATCGAAGAGCAACTAATTATTTGAGTAGGTATAAAGTGTGATAGCTTATGAATACATGCTTCTAATGAGATATGTCTCATAGTAGGATTCGAAAGGCATATGTGAATTTTAAGCTTTTCCAAATTTTTATATTGGAATTATTAGCTTACCTTTTTGATCGTAAAATGAACTTTTTATTTTTTGTCATAGTTAGAGAAGAGCGATGAAGCATTTTTTTCTATGAGTTGATAGCTAGTGAATATGTGTTTATTTGGATATACGTGACTTAATTGTATTCGAACGATAACTATTTGTTTTTTTTTTTTTTTTTTCAAATTGTTTGTTTTTGGTATTTGTGGCTCACCTTTTTTTCCGCATTTAGAGGAGAGCGACAAAATATTTGATTGAATCTAGTAATAGCCTACGAATATATATCGTATGGGTTAATTTTTTATGATTTTTTTAATAATTTTCTTGCTTTTCTTTGAAAAACAAAAGAGTTTCATAGCGAACTGACCGTTAAAAAAAAATAAATTTGAAATTGTGTGCGAACGGCATGTCCGATTAAAAAAAAAATACATTACCCCAGAGCAATTAAATTAGTGATCAGATGAATCCTTCAAAAGTCAATGTGGCGGACCCAGCTTTACTTGTAAGCTAGGTCCGGCACAAAATCTCCCACTTCCCGAAGAGCAACTAAATCAGGAATAGAGCAATTAAATAGCAATTAATTCAAAAGTTCTTTGTTCGGCGAAATTCCAATGATGCGGACCCAGCTTTACCCACGTATTATAATGCACTATATAAACAAAACTGAATGTATGAGCTTGACTAGATTGTGGCGGCAAAACATTGAAATGAAAAAAAAAGAATGTTTGCCTGGGACTGTGTGAATGAGATCGAAATTTCAACGATACACGGAAGCGCCAAAATGGCTACAAAAAGCTTCCGACGACACAAAGCCAAGAAAAATGAAAGTATGTAAGTACAACGTGCTAAAGCTTAAGGCTAAATTGTCTGCATGATTTCATGATCTATGCAAATAAAACTTTTCAAAATGAATTAAGGAATTTATTTTGAATTATTTATTTATTTTTATTAATCAAAGGAAGATGTTTATGTTTACCTTAACTGTGTTTTTTTGTATTATTAAATGTTGATCTCGTTTTAAGTTATTGTTTTATTAAATAATAAAAAAAAAAATTAACGTATTCTTATAGACTGAAGAAAATGTGTTTTTAAATTGAACTGAAATTAAGTTTAACTAATTTTAAGTGCATATTTTAAATGCATATTTTGCATTTTTAAGCGCATATTTTGAGGTCTTTAGTGCATGAAAATCCTAACCCTAGTGATCATCTTCCCATTTCCTGAATTTTGAGTGTGTGTAACTCAAATGTAGCCCGATATAGGGCTCAGGACCGGGGAGCAGGCGTGATGCGCCTCTTCTCGCCAGACAATCTGCTCGTTCGTTGCCCTCAAATCCCTCATGGCCTGGTATCCAAGCAACAGTGTGACAGTGACAGACTGCGTTGTCCTTTGTCAGATCTTCGAAGCGATTGAAACAATTCCAGACTAGCTTTGATCTGATCGAAAACGATCTTAGGGCCTTAAGAGCTGCCTGGCTCTCTGAGAGGATGTAGAAACGGGCACCTTTAGTGCGCCTTCGTAAGCATTCTCGGACACATATCTCTATGGCGTGTACCTCCGCTTGAAAGATGTCTGGTGATTTTCCTAGTGCTACGGCCCTTTGGAACCTAGGCCCATAGACCCCAGCAACGGTGGCTCCATCTTCCATCTTTGAACCGTCAGTGTACCAGATTTGTGATCCTGATGGTGTTTTGGTTGGTTCTCCAGGTACTCCTGTCAGATATGACTATCTTAAATTTTCTGGAGAAGCGAAGCCTTTTAAGCATGGCGTCTTATACTTTGATCAGAGGATCATCTTGAAGTATTTGTAATACTCGAAAGTGTCCTATAAGATTTCCCGCTTTAAGATTTGATATATCAGGGAGCCTAAGGGCACTGAGACTAGCTTCCTTCTTTACAAAAATATGTGAAGGTAGAAGACTGAGCATTGCCCCTATGGCTGCGGTTGGACAAGTTTTCATTGTCCCCGTTATACCAACGCATGGTAGGCGATATATCTTGTTTAGTTTTTTCTGGGCCGTTAATTGTTCGGTTTTTGGCCACCATGATGTCGCTGCATAGGTAATTATGGTTTGATGATCGTGTTGTATGACCAATAGATCATTTTTGGTTTTAAGCCCCAGGTTTTGCCGTAAAGACGCTGGCACATGTAAATTGCCTTTGTCACCTTCTTGGTGACTTGATCAAGGTGTGAGTTCCAGGTGAGAGTCTTGTCCAGGATTACTCCCAGATATTTTACCTCCCCAGATAAGTTAATAACTTCGTTATTCAGCTTGATCGGTTTCAATTCTAGTTTTCTCTTTCTTGAGAATGGTATCATGACTATTTTTGAGGGATTTATGGTCAATCCTTTGTTCTGACACCATCTATAGGTTAAGTTTAGGGCTCCTTGTATGATCTCCGATATCGTGGAGTCATGTTTGCCCCTAACAGTGAGTACTACATCATCTGCATAACCTTGCATTATATACCCCGATTGTGTGAGGTGGAATAGGAGTTCATCTATGACTAAAGTCCAGAGAAGGGGAGGAAGTACTTTACCTTGAGGACAGCCCCTAGTGGCCTTAACAGTCTTTTGTGAGCCTTCATACTCCAGATTAATGTTTCTTCTTTCTAACATGTTTAGAATAGAACCCATTTTATGATTAGTGGGGCAATGCCTTTCTTTATGTCCTGGATTGTTTCCTGGATGTCTATGAAGGCACAAAGAATCGTTTCCTTTGCTGCCAGAGCCTTTTCAATCGTCGTTGTGAGGCTGTGTATGGCAGTTTCGATAGACTTGCTGGCTTGGTATGCGAACTGGCTCGCATGAAGTGGGCTACCTGTAAGGAACTGATCCCTTATATATTGGTCTAGGACTTTCTCCATGTTTTTTAGGAGGAAGGAGCTAAGACTGATGGGGCGATATGATTTCGCTTGTTGTTCAGATTTCCCACCTGCTTTTGGTATGAAATCCACCTTGACCCTTGTCCAGCTCAATGGTAGGTTTTTTTTTTTTTTTTTTACTTTTGGAGAAATGCGTGTGCCGGACTCTCCTAGGGGATTTAAACCCTTGGCGTACCGGCTAAAACTCCAAAAGTGTCTCGCCGATCTCCCCCCTTGGAACTACTTGCGCATTACTTCGAAGGGGGGTCCGTGTCTAAGTAGCGGGCTCGGTCATTTCCTCAGCTACCTCCTCTTGTTTTTTAATTTTCAGAATTTGGGTCAGATACGTGCTTATTTGCGTCCACTGAGCTTCGTTGTCCAGCATCTTCTGGATGATGTTGTCCTGGCTGATTTCGCCGACGTTTCCACTTAGTTCTTGGCGGAGGGATTCCCATCTGATGCACTCGAAGACGGTGTGGTAGACGTCGTCTGAAAGCGAATCTCCGTATTGACAGGAGGGGCTTCTCACTTTTCCTATCTTGTGGAGGAAGGCGTTGAAGTATCCGTGTCCGGTGAGGAACTGGGTAAGGTAATAGTTCAATTCACCGTGTTTCCGGTTACTCCATACGTTTACGTCTCTAATGAGCCTCGCAGTCCAGCGCCCTCTACTTTCCGACTCCCAGCGTTCTTGCCACTTGCGTTGTGTACGCGCTATTGCTTCCGCCATCGCTGCTTCCGCTCCAATTTCCGTTTTCTTTTCGTATGCGTACTTTCGTTGTGCTGCGAGGAGGTCTATTGGTGTCACCCCCGCGATTATAAGAGCCGCTGGCTCCGACACCGTGCGGTATGCGCTTGCTATCCGTAACGCACCGCGCCTCTGTACCGATGCCATCTGTTTGCGGTACTTTTCTTGCTTCAGTGCGTCAGCCCAAATCTCGCTTCCGTATAGGAGAATCGCGTGCGTTTTCGACAACAGTAGGGGAGCGGGTCGAAATTCTGCTTTCAAAATTCTGCTTTGCAAAATTCTGACTATTAACACAAAAATTCTGCTTTTCAAAAGCGCGCGCTTTTTAACATTTTCCAAACCTTTTTTTTATTATTTGCAGAATTTTGTAAAGCAGAATTTTGTAAAGCAGAATTATGAAAAGCAGAATTTTGTAAAGCAGAATTTTGTAAACCAGAATTTTGAAAGCAGAATTTTGTAAAACAGAATTTTGAAAGCAGAATTTTGAAAAAAGAATTTTGCCCTCGCCAGAATTTCGACCCCAACCCCAACAGTAGTTTTCGTTTACTAGCAGATGGAAATTGTCCTTCGCATGACCTGATTTAGCTTCCTCTGTGCGCTTTCGGTGTCTCTTGCTGTAACACGCGCGCTTTTTAACATTTTCCAAACCTTTTTTTTATTATTTGCAGAATTTTGTAAAGCAGAATTTTGTAAAGCAGAATTTTGTAAAGCAGAATTTTGAAAGCAGAATTTTGTAAAACAGAATTTTGAAAGCAGAATTTTGAAAAAATAATTTTGCCCTCGCCAGAATTTCGACCCCAACCCCAACAGTAGTTTTCGTTTACTAGCAGATGGAAATTGTCCTTCGCATGACCTGATTTAGCTTCCTCTGTGCGCTTTCGGTGTCTCTTGCTGTAATCACTGCAGCTACATCATCTGCGTATCCGACTAGGAACGAATCTTCCGGCATCTCCATGCGAAGGATATCATCGTAGGAGATGTTCCAGAGATCCGGTCCTAGGATAGATCCTTGAGCGGCTCTGGATGTGATATCTTTTCTTCTTAATCCTTCCGTTGTCTGATAGATTAGTTCCCGGCCTCTACGAATTTTAGCTCTTAAACTTTTTATTTTCGAGATTTCTTCGAGATATAGTCTTTCGAGATTTTTGTACATTCGAAATTTTTGCATTCGAGATTTTAAAAAAAAAAATTCGAGATTTTTAGCATTCGAGATTTTGTCATTCGAGATTACGTCATGATCCCTAAAAAAAGACTTAATTAAAACAACTTTTCCAATTTCAGAATTCATTCAAGGAGATTTGGTGGTGGCACTCATCGCAATACCAAATGCCGGTCAAAAGGGAGGGGATTTAAAGGTCGTTATCGCCTCTGCCTACCTCCCTGAAGACACTTCTGAAGCACCAACTTCAGAAGTAGCGGCTTTGACAAGCTATTGTGAAGAAAGAAGACTGCAGTGGATCCTCAGCTGTGACGCCAACGCGCACCATACGGCTTGGGGGAGCACCGACATAAACAATAGAGGTGAGTCCCTTTTTGAATAAATTTGTGCAAACAATTCGGTGGTGGTAAATAGAGGTATAGAACCCAATTCCGCTAGGGCCCATTCCGGAGCTAGAAACTGAATTCGAATAGCTCCGAAAAGACATTACCTTCGCCTATGAAGCAGTTGTGCCCTAAAGAATAGGAAAACACGAAAAGATGTCCCATGGTGGAATAAATGACTTGAAACTGTTAGGAGCACAGCAAGAAAATTTTTCAATAGAGCTAAGAATAATAGCAACTGGTGCCAATACAGAACAGCCCTTACTGATTACAAAAAAAGAATTGAGAAAATCAAAACGAGCGACTTGGAGGAAACACTGCGAGAACATTGAGAATCTCCCTGCAGCGACACGACTCCAAAAAGTCCTTGCCAGCGATCATTCAAACGGCATCTGCTTTCTGAAAAAGCACAATGGTGAATTTACAGCTACCCCTGAAGAAACCTGTCAACTTCTTCTTGACACACACTTCCCAGAATGCATCCACATAGAAACCCCATGCGTACTGATGAGGCCCAAGGATCTCACTGTATCAAAATGGGATTATAGTCTATCTGTAAAAAAATTTCAGCGAGACAAGGTAAAATGGGCGATCTCGTCTTTTAGCCCCTTTAAATCACCGGGAACCGATGGCATCTACCCCTGTCTACTACAACAGGGTATGGATCTACTGGTTCCACAACTTTTTTTTTTTTTTTTTTATAATTTTACTCGCGCTCAAGGGGTTATGAATACCCTTATAATGCGGGGCACAGCGCGGCATTCAAGTTTTTTTTTTTAGGAAGAGAAAGAGGGATAGGAAAGAGTTTGTGGCGCAGTGGATATTCTCCACGAGTGGCGTCCTAATAGCTAGGGGAGAATTGTTGATATTTGTGTTCGCTTATAATTCACTTAAACTTATTCCAGTTTTTTATTTGTGAAAAATGTTTCGTGGTACTGGCTCGGATTTGAACACGTAACCTCCCACTCAACAAGCGAACACTCTATCACTGCGCCACGGCCACCCACTAATTAGGATCTTCAGATTCAGCCACGTACCACGCAACATCGAGCAAGTTCTCGAAGAATTCAGAACCAAACGCCATGAGCTCAAGACAGCCATAAAGACAAGTAAGAAGCTAAAGTGGGAAGAACTCCGAAAAGATGTCAACAATGACCCCTGGGGACTTGGTTACAAGATTGTTATGCGAAAGCTTGGAGCCCAAAAAACCACGGAAGCCCTAAGCCCAGAAAAGATGAGTCATATTATAGATACGCTGTTTCCAAGTCACCCTGTTAGACCACCCGACACCCCCTCTGCCCAGCAACAGGAAATACAAGATTTCAGTGAAGAAGAGTTGAAGATTGCTATAAATGTAATGCAAAACAAAAAAGCTCCCGGACCAGACGGTATACCGATGGAAGCGCTTAAACAAATAGCTCAATTCAGCCCACAACTTTAACTCAGCATGTACAACAGCTGCCTAGTCGAGGGGACCTTCCCAAAACGCTGGAAAAAGCAACGGCTTGTCCTTATCGACAAAAATAAAGGACCGCCAGACTCCCCGTCCGCCTACAGGCCTTTGTGCATGCTGGATACAACAGGAAAACTTCAATGAACGATGCCAACGTTCCACAAGACCATTTGAAGCTGGATGACATGGTGATGTCCGTATTCGTATTGTGCCCAATAAGTTGGTGAGTGCTCTGAATAGCGCTGACTCAAACTGGGTTCCTTGATCAGTTGTCAATTGAATGGGGGAACCAAATCGAGCAACCCAGTGCGTGTAGAATGCACTTGCGACGGTTTCTGCAGTCATGTCACTAAGAGGTATAGCTTCTGGCCACCTGCTGAAGCGGTCAATCATTGTTAGGCAATATCTGTGGCCTTGGCAGAGTGGTAAAATGATTATATCAATGTGCACGTGATGAAATCTTTGTTCAGGGACTGTAATTGAATCTGCAAGTAAATGAGTGTGTTTGTTTACCTTAGAGCGTTGACATTGGATGCAAGTCCGTGACCATTGCAATGCGTCCTTCCTTATGTTAGGCCAAACGTACTTTTGCCTGAGTTTGATTGATTGATTGATTGATTGATTTCATTTATTTGGCATACATTGCCATTCAATATCGATGATACAAAAATATACATATTTAAACTTAACCTAATAAATTACATATGTGGAAAAGTGTATTTTATATATTCAGCTGTTAACTTTTTAAATCTTTGCAAATTACATTCACTTTTTAAATTTGTTGGTAGTGAGTTATACAATTGACAGCCTTTATATACAATGCTGTTTTGTGTAAAATTTTCCCGGTAAGCGGGCATTCTGAAGTCGCCACCACTTCTTAAGTTATAGGGATGTGAATCCCTTACATATCGCAAATATTTCTTTAAGTAATGTGGTAAAAGATCATACTTAGTTTTAAAAATAAAGATTAGAACATTAAACAGTATTCTTTGCTTTACATTAAGCCACGTTAGCGCATCCAACATCACTATAATTGAGGTATAAATATTACACTTTAAAATTGTTCTCATGGCCTTATTTTGCATACGCTGCAGCTTAATAATCATAGAGTCACATGAAAGATACAAAATTGATGAACAATAATCTAAATGTGGCTTTATCATAACATTATATATATGTATTGCACTCATTGTAGAGATTTTTCTCCTGATTCTACCTAGGAAACCTATTTTTTTGCTATTTTCTTCACAATATACTCTACATGCGGGTTTAATATTAATTTATAATCAATAACTACTCCTAGATATTTAATATTTTCGACCTGTTCAATTATTTCATTTTCAATAGAAATATTTATATTAATTTTGTGTTTAAGAACCATGCATTTTGTTTTGCTGATATTTAATTTGAGCTTATTTGCCCTTAGCCATGTACTTAACCTATTTAAGTCTTCTTGCATTCGTCGTTCACATTCATCCAAGTTTATTCCAGATATAAATAGAAGGGAATCATCGGCAAATAGGGCTACTTGGGCGTATTTAAGCTGTTGGTTTATGTCATTGATGTAAATTATGAACAGAAGTGCTCCCAGTATCGATCCTTGGGACACTCCTAGGGTTGTTTCAACACTTCTAGATGATACTCCATTACACAAGAATACTCCTGTCAATCGTTTCGAACGCTCTTTTAAAATCCAAAAAGACAGCAACCACATTGTTTTTTGTTGCAAGCTCCTCTTTCCACGATATTAATATGCTATTAAGCGCTGTCTCGCAGGAGTGTTTTTTACGAAATCCCGACTGGTTTTCGAGAAACAGTTTATTGCTTTCGAAATATTTCTCAAGTTGAATTTGGACAATCTTTTCCAAAATCTTCTCATGCACAGGTAGCGCGTTTATTGGCCGAAAGTTTTCGCATTTGTCGGTGCCTTTAACCTTTTCGATAGGTGTGATAACAGATTCCTTCCAGGTCTCGGGAAACTCTCCACTGCTTAAGGATAAATTTATCACTCGCTCGAGGACGGGTCCGATTATCTCCTTCGCATCCAGCAGCATTTTTGCGCTGATGAAATTAAAGTCTTTCTTTTGATTAATTGATTTTATCACCTCAATAATGCTTTGTTCGCTTACATATTCAAAATGAAATTCTGTTCTTGTGTTTTCTATACTCTGGTTAAACTGTGTATACGGGATCGATTGATTGATGTCCAGAACACTTCTTACGAAAAATTTGTCGAATTCGTTAGCGATTTTCTCATCCTCTCTTATGCATTTATCGTTGAAGTAAATATCCTTTATTGACTGTCTTGTTTTCTTTGAAACATGCGTTTTAATTACTCTCCACATGGCTTTTTGGTTTCTAGCTCTTTCAATTTCAAATTTAATGCGGTTGTTTTTTGTTCTAACTAGTTCAGCTTTGTATTGGTTTCGCATAACACGGTAACTATCCCATGTTGACTCACTGTTAAACATTTTAAACTCCATATAAAGTGCTACTTTTTGTCGTTTTAGGCTTCGTTAGTGTCCCTCCCGCTTAATGCTTTGGTGTAAACTTGCGTTTTTGTTACTCGTACTAGCTCATCTTGCAGTGTTCTTCCAATTAGGTGTGGGTCTTCACTATTTAACATTAGCATTAAGTCGCTGTGACTAAGCTGGTGTAGGAATTGAATTGAATTTTGTTCACCTCATTTTTTTCTACAATTGTTCGTTTAAAGTTGAAATGGATTAATAGTGTTTCGTGGTCACTTATTTTAAGTTCCGGAACTGTTTTAACAACGGTTGTGCATCTGTTTGTTATGACGTAATCGATTAGGGTTCGGGTAGTGTTTGTCACCCTTGTAGGTTCTGTAACAGCTTGTACACAAAGATTTTCTATTTCGATTGTATTTTTTATTTCTCTAGTATATGTGTTCGATTCATCAAACCAGTCAATGTTCATGTCACCTGCTAGAATGAATGTCATCCCTGAAAGCGTAAGTTCCTCTAACCATTCCTTAAACGCATTACAAAAAACTCGCTCAGATGAACTGGGTGATTGATAAACTCCAGCCAGATGGATTGATTGATTGTTGTTGGTAATTTCGACCACAAGTAAATAGATATGCGTAGGTAGGTAGGACAATTTTTTTAATAAGTTTAACTTCAAAATTCTTTCTGACATAGATGCATATTCCACCTGTGTGTCTTGACTGACTATTGCATCGAACAGGGGTGTGATACTCCGTTGACAAAATCTCGACGTCCTCTATTTCATCAGTTACATGTGTTTCAGAAAATACAAGAAAGTCGAATTTTTTTCCAATGAAGTTTTGTTCTGCCTCTATTAAGTTGCCAGTAAGCCCTTGTATGTTACAATAAACACCTGTAATGTTCTTTGGTTGCTAAATCACAAATTTATTTTTTTCAGACTGTACAAGCTTTTTGTATACCGCACAGGTAGAGTCTCGACTATCGTGATTAATTTCGAGATTGAGAGAGTACTTTTCATTATATCGTACACAGTTAGTGCATTTCAATTCAGCTGCATTACAACCTCTAGTATCATGCGCACCACCACACTTTGCGCATTTGGTTTCATTTTTACATACTTTTGCGCTATGATAATATCCACAGCAGTTGAAACACCTATACACATCAAAATGCTTAAATACTCGGCACTTTTCCCATCCCAAATTAATCCTCCGATTTTCTAATACATGTTTGTGATCAATCTCATCGAGCTCAATAATTGCATAATATGCCTCTCTGTTTTTGTTTTTAAAAACTTTTACGCATTATACTGTTCCTACAAGGTTGTTTTGCTTTTTGAGTGCTTCTTGCAAATCTTCTCTGTTCCAATTTTCACTTATGTCCGTTATCATGACTTTTGGGAGCTTCTTACTAAGAATTTTTACATCATATTTTTCGCCGAGTTTTTGCTTTACCTCCGTTTCTATTTTCTGTACTGTTTCTTCACCTCTACAGTTTATTGTTATAGCGCCCTCTCTCTTATCGGACACGCTATCAACCTTAAGGGAAAGGGAGGCTGGGTTTATTTTTTCTTTTATTTCTCTCTTTGTTTTTGCATTTTCTTGTTTACTCTTAGGCTTAATGTAAATTGCCTGTTTCAGCTGATCGGCATAGTTGAGCTTATTTTCATTCTTCTTTGATACACTCATTTCTTTCACTCCAATTTGGATGTAATTTTTCATCTCGTATACGCTTTTTATAACCATTTCGTTATCACTTGCCATTTTCTTAACGCTGTTATTGATTTGCTCGCTTTGCTCTTTGAACAACTCGGTAAATTCTCTCATTTGTTGCACTTCTTTGACACTTCTTTCGCATGTTTCTTGCGCTTTTAATATAGCGTTCAGCCGTTCGTTGTACCTTCCTTCGATCGCCTCTAGCAAAACCTTTATTTCTGTTTCGTTTATTTTCAGTGATTGTTCAAATTCTCCTTTGTACTCTCTCAATTGCACTTCGTTCGTTTTTACTTGTTCTTGAATATCTCTTAGTGCCAGGTCTACATTGTGTATATATGTAACGCAGTCATCACACATATATCTTACGAATGGGTTAGTGTCGAGTACACCGCCGCTGTATGTGTCCAACCCGCTACATTTAACTGTGTTGTGAAAGACCTTACCGCACACTCCCGCGCAACTAACTCCGCTCTCGCCACGAATTGCAGTTTTACATTTAGTGCAATTCTGCATTTTGCTGAAAAAAACATTCAACAAATTAATGCACAACTACACTCCACGTCCCTTTGGCTTCGGCCTCCAACAAATCAAACCAATTATTCGCTTTTTTCTTTATTTTTGTTAAGTTTAAACTTTGAACTACCAATATGTCAACCGTCGCGTCTCAAATCAAATCGCGATTCGAATATGTGTAGCCTTCAGTTGGCGACTGGTTGTTTTTCCGCTTGGATGCGACAGGCCGTGGACTGATTCGAAAGCTTTGCGGCGCAAAGACGATGGGATGTACGAACGAATCGAGGTTTCCGTAATGTCGGAGTAGATTTTAACGCCAGGTTCCATGGTTATTTTTGTTAAGTTCAGAGATGAATTACCATGCCGTAATATCGTTGTGGTAATAATAACGTTGATCGAATTGCGTGGGCATTGATATCTCATTGATTCGAGACAATGCGTCAGCTACTATGTTGTCTTCGCCGGGTAGGTATGTTATGTGCGTGGTAAATTGAGCGATGTAGTCCAATTGTCTCAATCGACGCTGTGGTGCCTTGTCCGAATGCTGCTGGAAAGCGTAAATAAGTGGCTTATGATCCGTTTGGACAGTAAAATGTCTCCCGTCCAGTAAATGCCTGAAAAACTGTACAGCAAGATAAATCGCTAGCAACTCACGATCATATGTGCTGTAGCGACTTTGAGCTTTTGATAGTTTGCATGAAAATAGGCCGATCGGTTGAAATTGTTTGTTTAGCACTTGTTCCAGTTTGGCACCCACAGCGACGTCTGATGCATCCGTTGTTAAAATGAGTTCAGCCTTCGGATGCAAATGGTTGAGCAAAACTGCTTGTTTGACACTGTCCTTACATAGTTACTTACTTACTTACTTACTTAGGTGGCGCTACAGTCCGGGGTGGACCTGGGCCTCAACCAATACGCCTCTCCAGTTAGCGCGATCTTTGGCTAACTGCCTCCAGTTGCGCACTCCAAGTTGGTTGAGGTCCCCTTCCACTTGCGCGCGCCACCTAAGGCGAGGTCTTCCTCTACTGCGTTGTCCCTCCGGGTTAGAATCGAAGACTCTTCGGGCCGGAGCGTTGGTGTCCATTCGCTCTACATGTCCCAGCCATCTTAGACGACTGATGCGTACTTTTCTGACTAGGTCAATGTCGCTGTACAGCTCGTAGAGTTCGCTGTTAAATCTTCTCCTTCAAAACCCGTCAACGCAAACGGGACCAAAAATCACTCGAAGAATTTTGCGTTCGAAACGACCAAGGAGATCTTCATCCGCCTTTGATAGCGCCCATGCTTCTGCACCATAAAGCAGGACTGGGATGATGAGGGTCTTATACAGAGTTTCCTTAGTATTTCTCGACAAGGCCTTACTTATCAGTTGCCGTCTTAGGCCAAAGAAACAGCGGTTGGCAAGTGTGATTCTTCGTTTGATTTCTGATGTGATGTCGTTATCAGAGTTTATAGCGGAGCCGAGGTAGACAAAGTCCCTAACTACCTCAAAGTTATAGCTGTCTATCGTGACGTTCTGCCCGATTCGTCGATGTCGTGTGTCCCTTCTTGTTGACAGCATATATTTTGTTTTACCCTCATTCACCACTAAACCCATTTTTGCCGCTTCTGCACTAATACTTGCAAACGCACCAGTGACAGCTCGCTGTGTTGTACCAACAATGTCAATATCGTCAGCGTATGCAAGCAGTTGCACAGACTTATAGAAAATTGTGCCTCTGGTGTTGGCTTGTGAGTTTCGCACAATCTTCTCAAGAATGATGTTGAAGAAGTCACATGACAGCGCATCACCTTGTCTAAATCCTTTTTTGACATCAAAGGTCTCGGTGAGATTGTTTCCGACCTTTACGGAGCAGCGAGCGTTCTCCATCGTCATTCTGCACAATCTGACAAGTTTGGCAGGGATGCCAAAACTAGACATGGCTCTGTATAGCTCGTCTCTATAAACGCTGTCATATGCGGCCTTAAAATCGACAAAAAGATGGTGAGTATCGATCTGGTATTCTTGGGTTTTTTCCAGGATCTGCCGTAGTGTGAATATTTGATCGGTCGTGGACTTACCGGGCCTAAAACCGCACTGATAGGGACCTATCAGATCGTTGACGAATGGTTTCAGGCGTTCACACAATACAGCAGACATGATCTTATACGCAGTGTTCAGGAGACTGATGCCTCTGTAGTTGGCGCAGTTTAGAGGGTCTCCCTTCTTGTGGATCGGGCAAACAATGCTGAGGTTCCATTCATCAGGCATACTTTCCTCTAACCAAATCTTGGAGATGAGTTGGTGTATGCACTCTACCAAGTCATCTCCGGCTGCCTTGAAGAGCTCGGCAGGTAAGCCGTCTGGACCAGCAGCCTTGTTGGATTTAAGCTTAGATATTGCTATCCTCACTTCATTTTGGTCAGGTGGACGGAAATCTTGGCTGTCATCGTCCAGGTTGAATGGATCGTTCTGCCTAACAGCGGAATTTGTGTCGTCTTCGCCGTTTAGCAGTCTGCAGAAATGGTTTTTCCATGTCCTCAGCACCGACTGTGACTCTACTACAAGGTTTCCTTGCTCGTCTCTACAGGTCTCCGTTCGGGTCTTGTTGGCATGACACGTTCTTTTTACCTTTTGGTAAAACTTCCGAACATTGTTCCTGGAGTAACACCTCTCTATATCCTCGATCGCGCGCTTCTCATGCTCTCTCTTTTTTCTCCGGAGAAGCCGATGTTCTTCCCTCCTTTTTTGCTCGTAGAGCTGACGAGCTGCTCTCGTCCTTCTATGCAGCGACGCTTCGTTGGCACTTTGTTTTGCTGCATGTGCTTGCCGGCACTCTTCGTCAAACCAGGGGTTTCGGGGGGGTGGACTGGTGAAACCGAGCACATCAGTTGCGGCGTTTTTGATGGCTTCTTGGCATCGGCGCCACTGGTCTTCGGCACTTGATGCTGGCAGCATAGGACTTCTCGAGAGGTTGAGGGATACGCGATCGGCAAAGGTTCTGGCGGTTTGTTGCGTTTGTAGTCGTCCAACGTTAAATCTCCTCACAGTATTTTCTCGTTGTTGTGGCGTCTTGGATATCCGCATCCGTACCTTGGCTACAACAAGGTAGTGGTCCGAGTCTATGTTGGCCGCTCGGAAAGTTCGGACATCTAGAATACTGGAGGAGTGCCTTGCGTCGATCGCAACGTGATCAATTTGGTTGACGGTTTGATGATCAGGTGACCGCCATGTTCCTTTGTGTATATTGAGGTGAGGAAACCGTGAGCTAGCTATGGTAACATTACGTCCCGCAGCAAAATCAATCAGCCTAAGTCCGTTTCCAGACGTGGTGTCGTGTAGGCTGTGTTTTCCGATTGTGCTACCAAAGATGTCCTCCTTTCCTATTTTGGCGTTAAAATCACCCAAGACGATTTTAACGTCATGCTTAGGACATTGCTCATATGTTTTGTCGAGGAGCTCGTAGAAACACTCTTTGGTAGCATCGTCTTTATCTTCTGTGGGGGCGTGAGCGCATATCAGGCTGATGTTGGCGAATTTAGCCTTGATGCGGATAGTTGTAAGGCGTTCACTAACGTGTCGAAAGCTCAAGACTTCTTGCCTAAGTCTGCCGCTTACAACAAATCCGCATCCAAATAGACGCTGCTTTTGTTCTCTGTAGCAGTCACCGTAGTAAATGTCACAGTTTTTCATCCTCCTTTTGCCCGGCCCATCCCACCGCACTTCCTGGATGGCGGTGATACCTGCTTTGTAGCAGTCTAGGGCGTCCGCTAGTTGTTCGGCTGCACGCGGTCTGTTCAGAGTTCGAACATTCCACGTGCAGATCCGAACGTCATTGTCCTTTTTTCGTTTTGCAGGGTCGTCAACAGTGAAGCCGTCCTTATCCGAGGCTTTTGGTTGCTTCGCAACAATTCTTTTTTTTTTTTCGTGGTAGGGTCGTTAACCCCACGCACAACCCCCAACCTGGAGGACCAGGCCCTTTCTGTAACCCCTTGGGCAAAAGGAGCCGGAATATTCCGGAGTCAGTAACCCGCTGCGGGGATGTGAGAGCTGCCGTTGACCCATTAAGGGCTCTCCCGCCACCATCTCTATTTCAACACCCTGACTAGGGCTGAAAAATCCTCAATGACCTCAGCTCTAAATACGTCAAAGTAGCTCATTGAGGTATCTGCCATGTTGACTGTTGACGCCACCGTTGATTCAACCATGTGAATTCATCCGCCGTACGTCCTCTTTCTGAGGGGCTCATGTAAGACCTCTGAGACTCGATCAGGCAGTCATTCCGACAGAGCATTATAGTGTTGCTATTTTCTTCGTGTTCAACACTCGCGCTTATAAGTTTAGCAAGTCATGCCCGGAAGGACAGGACCAGTACCCGGTGGCTACCACGCGGAGGTAAAATAAGCACAATTGATGTGTATGAACAGTTACAACGACTGTTACAACCTTACATAGTTGGAAAGCTTTTTCCGCTGAAGAAGTCCATGGTACTGGTCGTCTGTCATTCTTTTTTGAATCCTTGATTAGCTCGTTCATAGGCGCCTGAATGTGGGCGCAATTAGGGATATATCGGCGGTAGTAATTGACGACTCCAAGAAATCGACGAAGTTCCACAAGAACGGATGGCTTTGGGTAGTTGATTATGGCTTCGATTCTGTCTTCCGGTGGTCTGCAACCTGCTTTGTTTATTTTATGGCCCAGGTAAGTAACCTCGGGTTTCCCGAAGATGCATTTGTTGATGTTTAAAATTAAGCCATGTTCCTGGAGACGGTTCAGAACTTGATGGACGTGCTGCTGATGTTGTTCTTCGGAGTCAGAAGCGATGAGAATATCGTCTATGTAGCAGAATGTGAAGTCAAGCCCGCGCAAAACCATGTCCATGTATCTTTGGAAAGTTTGAGTCGCGTTTTTTAGCCCGAAAGGCATAACTAAAAACTCAAACAATCCAAATGGTGGTTTCACCGCAGTTTTTTGGATATCCTCTGGCGCCATGGGGATCTGATAATATGCCTTGTCTAGATCCAAAATTGAGAAGCAGGTTTTGTTGTTCAGCTGTTCAGTAAAATCCATGATGTGCGGAATAGGGTAACTGTCAGGCTGAGTTTGGGCGTTTAGCCGACGGTAGTCGCCGCAGCATCTCCATCCACCAGTCTTCTTCTCTACAAGATGAATTGGGCTTGCCCAAGGACTGCTTGATGTTCGACAGTAGCCTTTTTTAAGAAAGTCTCCAAAGTCCGCTTTCGCCTGCTTCAGCTTGTCACCGGAAAATCTGCGTGGACGTTCTGCAATTGACTGACCAGTGGTAACGATGCGATGTTGCACACTATCAGATGTCGATTTGGGACCAAGTTTGTCACTGTTGGCCAAGATAAATTTGTTCACTATACTGATGTATGGTTCTGGTCCATTGATGGATAATAATCTAGTGACGTCAATGGAGTGAACTTCCCCAGAAACTGAAAGCGATGTTGTTTTGTCGATAATGCGTTTGGCTCTCAAATCGATGACTAATCCATAATGTGCGAGCAGGTCTGCGCCAATAATTGCTGTCTTGAGGTCTGTGACTATAAATGGCCAAGTGAATGCCCGTCGGAGACCCAGATTGAGAGTGAGAGTCTTCTGTCCATAGGTGTGGATGGGAGAGTTATTTGCTGCAAGAAGAGTTGTTTCTCCTCTGTTGTTTTTACAATCTCTGGGCCGAGGCAAGACGCACATTGTTGACCCAGAGTCGAGAAGGAACTTTTAGCGCGTTTCCTTATCGAAAATATAAAGGCGGCATTCTCTGTTGAGATTGATACTGTTGTTAACCGCCTTAGGTAACAACAGATTTACTAGTTTTTTTTAGTGTAACTGCATGGTGGTTTACAGTTACGAGCCTTGTCGCCGAATTTGTTGTGGAAGAAACAGTTGTTTGAATTAGCTTGAGGTGTAACTGTTCTAGATGCAGAGGTGTTGTTTCTTGACTGTGGTCGAGACCTACCACGGTTGTTGCTGGTTTTAAGCGATTGCAGCATGGTCATAAGAGTTGACAGTGTAGACTCAATGGTGTTAAGGCGTTGGTTGACGTCACTTGTAGCGATGATGTGTGGGTTATTTTGGTTGTCATCCCGGACATCGGTTGAGAAAACGGAATGTGCGGATGTGTTGTCGACAAGTTTGTCCGCGATTTCGGACAGCGCAGTGAGTTCAATGCCGTGACACGCAGAAAGTATTCCACGTACGTGACTAGGCATTCGTGCCATCCATAGGGTCGACAAGATACCCTCGGGAACATCTTGCCCTGCCAGTCTTCGCATTTCTCTGAGGAGACTTGATGGACGCCTGTCACCCAGCTCAAGAGACGTCATAAGCCTTTTGAGTTGTCTCTCTTTTGATTCCGTAAATCTGGCAATGATTTGTGTTTTAAAGGACTGATATTTTTCCTTATCCGGTGGCTTTTGCACTAGATCCGATACTTCGTTAAGTATCTCTGGATCCAATGCCGCGATTTTGGCGTTGAATTTGCTGTTGTCTGTTATAATCCGGTTGTTGTGAAACTGTCCCTCCACCCGCATGAACCACAGGGCTGGATTTACCTTCCAGAACACTGGAATTCGCAGGTTTTTTAGTGCAGCTATCTCCAGAATTTCTGCGTCGGATACAAGGGCAGACTTGAGTTCCGATCTGCATCCCGACGCGCACGCACGCAACTCTATTCACTATCGGCCGTCCCTTGTAAAATCGCGCACAATAAACCAAACACCACGCAATACAATAAAATAACAGCTCGACTAATTAATATCCCGCGCGCCGCGCACAAATTAATTAATCATTAAAAAAAATATATATATACATTTAGTGCAGTGTCGTTAAAGTGCAACATCAACACAAAATAAAAAAACAACAACAACAATAACCAAAAAACGGTCGTGCTGTGTCTAGTTAGCGTTGGGCAATCCCTCCTGTCCCACTCCAATTCATTTGCTGTTAACCTTACTCGGTCATTGCGGGCGCTTTGTGATATTTTTTTCATTTAAGCGTTTGCAATGACTGAGTGAGTGCAGCATCTGGCGAATAGCGGGTCGTGAGTGAAGGTTTTGTTGGTGGACCAAAGCTGACTATCGTATGGGCATAACACCTACGGTAGTTTGTTTTGGAAATCTTAACTTGAATCTTCACTTCACGGCTCTGCTTAGCAGTAGCGTCGGAGTTGTGTCTTTTGTGTCTGTTTTTTGTTTTGAGAATGAATTTTAGGGTTGATATGTGCAACATTCGTGGGCTGCGATCGAATCTCTTCTCTGCGTACGTCCATGTTGCTAAATATAAACCAGCTGTTTTGGCACTGGGGGAGGCCCAGGTAGGTGTAAACTCTGACATATCAGAGTTTGACCTGCCTGGGTATCGCCTAGTGCCATTATTCTTCTTACATCGCGGTCTCGCCATCTATGTGCGTAATGATGTAGCCTACCAAACTCCTGTCGATTATGGCCAGTGTTCCAATCCGGAATTTAACTTCAAATGGCCCAAATTCCATGTCCGTAGGCAAATTATTCATTACTGTTTTCTTTACAGAAGCCCTAACTTTGACAGCAACTCGACTTGCAACGAGTTCGATGTGCTGTCTGATTCCATAACAAGAATTGTCTCCCTGTATCCTCATACTGAAATCGTCATTGCGGGTGATTTCAATATCCACAATTCTGACTGGCTTCGACATTCTGGACAGACAACACCCGAAGGAATTTATGTTCAGATCTTTGCTGAGGTAAACCAATTAACCCAGCTTGTAAATGTGCCAACACGTGTACCAGACATTGACGGTCAAAGCGCTAACACACTGGACTTGTTTCTCACCTCCCACCCTAATAAATACTCCATTGAAGTATTATCGCCTCTAGGTTCGTCAGACCACTGTACCATATCAGCTAATTTCTCGTACTCTGACCACAAAGTTAAAGAAAAATCTCCGAAAAGAACCGTATGGCAATACGAGAAAGCCAACTGGAGCGGACTTAACAGCTTCTTTAGGAGTTTTAACTGGTCGTTATGCTTCCTCGATAACGACGTGGATGCCGCCGCTGATATGGTAACAAATATAATCACCTTAGGTATGAAATCCTTTATCCCAAACAGGTTAAAGAGTATCAAACCAAAAGAAAATGCGTGGTACGACTTGAGCTGTAAAGAGGCTATTAGATTAAGGGAGTTGAGTTTTCGGTCTTACAAAGCCAACCCATCCGAGGAAAACCGAATGAAGTTTAAACGAGCCAGAAATGACTGCAATGCCCTCATAAAGCGTGTCAAATTCTTATATGACCAAAAGTTGAGGCAAAAAATACTACAATATCCCAAGGGTAGTAGATGTTACGAAATTAAATTTCAAAGAAATTAAAAGCACCGAGCAAACATGCGAAGCTGTAGGAAAATGACGTTTCAGCTTTCAGGCTGCGATAAGGTGGTTGAGTGCCAAACAGCTGTCGATACAACAGGGTTGTTCACAAACAAATAGCAAAAAAATCCAAACACTTCCTGAAAGTGTTATACTTAGAGAGACTGAGTCTCGATGAGAAAAGTTTGCGGTTAGTCTCCCGCAAACAAATTTAAAACACTCTTTGGAAGAAATGGGGAAATACCTTTGTTCGGCGCAGGCACAGTACGAAACGCGGAAATAACGTACAATTGCAATTTGAAAGTCTCAGAGTGCGCATAGTGAACGGTGCACCGAAATTCGAGCAGAAACTTAAATTTCTACACTAAGCCAAGTAAAAAGTCAGTTAGTAAAATAAAATTATAGTGAAAATTGCTACAAGAAAAAAAAAAGGAAGAAAAAAGGGAAGAAAGGAGGAAAAAAGGGTATGTAGAGAGTGCTGTGATAGTGATCCAGAGGATATAAAAATAATTTTTTTTGATAGGGAATCGCGCAAACCAGAATTGTCTGAGTAGACGGCATAGCAGAAAATCGCTAGCCGTCAAACTCCAAATTGGGTTGGAAGAAGGATTTATCCTTATTATCCCGGAAATTATCCGAAACCAACGTTCCCAAGAATATCCCAGTTAGGACAAAGTAGCCGAAACTGCAACCACCACAAAAAAACCGTTTGGCTGCCAATTGCACAGTAGCCCAACGGCGCAATCGGTAGCGGTGACAAATCCACGGTTAGCAGCAACGGCCACTCAGGGTTCATATCCCACTGGTGACAACGGAAAACTTTTTTTATTATTTCTTTTTTTTTTGCCACGAAATTTTTTTTGTTCATTTTAGCCAACGAAAGTTGCTTGCATTTTTTTTTTTTTGATTTTTTTATTATTATATTGTATTGTAAATTGATTAAAGTGAAATCCATATATAAGCCTATGGCATATATATACCAATAGAAGTAAAGTAGAATAATAGGGTAAAGTAAAATTGATATCATATACATATATATATATAATATTGAAGTGAATAGTACACCGAAGGAACAACCAGGATGCAGTGGCCACTTCATCGTCAGTTGCAGTAAAAAAGTTGGTGAGTCTTTGACATGTATTTTTATAATTATCAATTAATATCCTTACTATAATAAAACTGTAGCTTTTTTTCCGGCTGTAATCTGGTTGCAAAGAATAGATTCAAAAAGTACTGCACGAATTTGATTTCGGTTTTCACAGTTGCATAGGAAATTGTTTAGATTTGAACATAGGATATGTTTTACCGTTATTCGCTGTCCGGAAGTGGAAATCTAAGCTGATATCTAAGAAAAGTTGTAATTCTCGGATGCCTTCTAGCTCCTAGCTTCGGAATCACTCATCCAAATGAAATGGGATTTTTTTTAATACAAAGTTCAATTATGTACAAAGATTTTAAGGTATAAATCATCTTTGTACGTTATCCTGAAGTCGAACAATAAGCAATAAACTATAAATTTAATACAATTGAAAAAAGCAAAATGTTCGATTGAAGCTAGATCGTTGGATTTTTCCAGCGTTGAGTGGAGGAAATTTTGTGTGTGTGTGCGGCAAAACCTGTTTCTCTCTCTGTACACTTTCTGCGGTGCGCTTTTTCTTTCTCTTTTTTATGCACCTTTTGTTTTTAGGCTTTGTGTTGTGATAAACAGATTAATGCGAGAAACAGATTAACACAGCGACAGCAACAGCGAATTTAGGATTGGCTCTAACGTTGATGTCGCTGTCGATGTTGCTGTGCTAATATGTTCAAAGTAATTCAAATACATTGGTTCTAAAGTTCTGTCAAAGTTACTGCTGCTGTTGCTGTGTTAATCTGTTTCTCGCATTAATGAATAATGAGTTGAGTAGTAGAGTAAATGAATAAATAAATAAATAAATAAATAAATGAGATGCATGGAAGATGGAACATGGGATTGAGAGAGATAGGTCTGTAATTGAGATTAAGAGGGAGTCACACTCAGTTGTAATTGTGATTTAAAATGCGTTATAGTGATTCTGATTTCATAGTGATTCATGTGCATGCCAAAACCTGTTTGTGCAATTGCACCTTTTTTGCTTTATGTTTTGCTTTCTGTTTTTTTTTTTTTTAATTTGAACTTGAGGATGTTTGTGTTTGAGTAGTAAGTGAACGAGTGTGGCGCATATGGGTTATGGGATTGAGAGGGATAGGGTATAAATTGTAACAACTGACAATAACAAGTGGAATGTAAATGAGATTAAGAGGGAATAATAGAAGTTAGAAGTTAGTTAGGGACATCAACGTTGGAGCTAATCCTAAATTCACTGTTGCTGTTGCTTTCAAAGTCGCTGTGTTAATCTGTTTCTCGCATTATACTGACAGTTTTTCTTCTCTTTTTTCGGGTAAGGATCTTTTTGTATAACGCTAATTGTTTTGTTTTAAATCTGAGAAGAGGAACTCTGGCGAAGCAAGGCGAGCACGGGTCAGCTAGTATATACATATAATATCAATTTCGGGGCGGGGACCATTGTGTATTTAAGTGATTTAAATAGTTTGTGTTAATTAAAAGACGGTAAAGAAGCCCAAATCCGCGGACGTTATATAGATATACGAATATATACGGATTTCGAATTAAATTAGCTTAATTGAATTAAAATCTAAATAAGAAAGTAACGTAAAATAATTTGTTGAATGATAAGAATTTTTTTTTGAAATAAAATGGATTTAAGTGTATTATGAACGAATATTTAGTACAAAAATGAGTTTTCACTAAAGGGGGTTATGAGAGGGTGAGGAAGTGGTGAACAAAGGGAGGATGATGCTGGAGAGAGAAAAGTGAAGATGCCAATTAAGGGGCTGTTGATGCGAGTAAAACAGCCAAGGTAGGGAGGGTATAGATAATACCTCGCACGCGAATGACCACCTATCGCAGAGCCTGGCATGATTTTTTTGTACGTGCCTGGGTCAAGATCCTACGCCCTCCGGCGAGCAAAAGGACCGGGACCAGCATGCCAGCACAGACCCAGACAGGACGCACGTAACATAGAAACTTTTGGTCATTTGTAAAAAATATTAAGAATTCGGCCTCGTCAGCAATCCCAACGCTCATTTACAATGACACTCCAGCTGTCAGCTCTTTAGACAAAGCTAATCTGCTCGCCGCACATTTTGCAGCCAGCTCTATGCTCCCAGATTGCGATTTGTCTACACCTGTACTCGAGTGCGTAGAATTTACCATGGGACCAATCCACTTTCGCACTCGTACAGTCGCAAGAGTACTTTATGATCTCAGCATAAATAAATCCGCTGGTCCAGATCGTATCTCCCCCATCGTTCTGAAGAGGTGTTCTTCCACGCTGGCAAAACCATTGCGTAAGCTTTTTCATCTGTCCTATTCTTCTGGACTCTTTCCGAGTAGGTGGAAAACAGCATTTGTCCAGCCCGTCCCTAAAAAAGGCGAATCTTCTTCTCCCACCAATTACCGACCCATAGCACTTACGTCCATTCTTTCTAAGGTCATGGAAACGCTGATAAACCGTCAGCTTATGAAATATCTTGAATCACGGAAACTCCTCAATGACCGGCAGTACGGTTTTCGTGGCAACAGGTCCACTGGTGATTTGATGACTTATCTCACCGAGAAGTGGAACCAATCTCTCCATCACTTCGGTGAATCGAAGATTGTTGCGCTCGATATTTCAAAGGCATTTGACAGAGTTTGGCATCAAGCTCTTTTGTCGAAAATGCGTGCTTATGGGATCGATGCGTCTCTTATTCAATGGATTAGAAACTACCTTTCTGGCCGTTCAATTCAAGTTGTTTTGGATGGTTTCATTTCTGAAGCTCACCATATAAATGCTGGTGTTCCCCAAGGCTCAGTTTTGTCTCCGACTCTCTTTCTCATTTTTATAAATGATCTCTTGTCTGCAACTTCTAATTCAATCCATTCCTTCGCTGATGACAGCACCCTTAGCTTTTCATATTCTTTCCAGGACTCACGTCCCTGCTCTTCGGCCGTAGAACTGGAACGGCAACGTATGTTAAGCTCATTAAATTCCGACCTTGACAGCATTTCAAAATGGGGTTCAGAAAATAGAGTGGAATTTAATGCTTCAAAAACACAATGCTGTCTGCTGTCTCTAAAGCGAAACCCAAATCTACAGCCATTATCCATGAATGGCACTTGCATTACCGAAACCGAAAGACTTTCTATTCTCGGTATGTGCGTTCATGACAACCTTCGTTGGAATGACCATGTACACGAAGTCGCCAAGAATGCAGCGAAATGTCTAGGTTTCCTCAAACGGTGCAAGAAATATTTTACCCCTTCTGATCTGGCTATACTATACAAGGCGTTCAATCGCCCAAAACTTGAGTACAATTCCCACATCTGGTCTGGTGCACCGAAAACTATATTGCACTTACTAGATAGGATCCAAAATCGTGCGATGAAACTAATCGGAGACACGAATATCGCGAATTCTATCAATTCGCTTGAACATCGTAGAAACGTTTCGTGTCTCTCATTGTTTTATCGTTTTTTCTACAAACAGTGCTCAAATGAAATTGCCAACTGCATTCCTCCCCTTCAGAAATTCAACCGCAATACTCGTCATGCTAGGAATGCCCATCAGTTTACCATCCAGCCTATCTTCGGACGTACAATGAAATACAGAGACTCTTTCATAAGCCTTACAACGCGAATGTGGAATGCCTTGCCCAGCTCTGTCTTTCCTCCTCAGTACAATTTACAGACATTTAAGACCAATGTGCATCGGTATCTCCTATCTCCTCTATCCCAATTTCCTTAATGCCCGCGCTGTGTAAAAACACTATAAGAGTAGTCATAACCTCTTTAGCGCGTGTAAATTATATAAAAAAAAAAAAAAAAGACGGAATAACTGCGGGTGGTGTATTGGCTGAGGAGGCGCCTGCAGTCGCGTTTTGTGTTTGGTCGTCTTGCATTTTTCCGTGAGCAAGAAAAAAAACTGCGACGCACGATAAATGATTATTTGATATGCGGCTGTGCCATAAAACAAAATAACGCGATGACTCTCGTAAGATAATGTTTTTTGTGATATAAGATCACGTCGGGGTCACCAATATAGCAATTGCTACTTATCTTTAATGAGAGATCTCACAAAATACAACACAAAGTAAATTTAATTTTTAATTAATTGACACAAAATAATCGGAATAACAAAAAGTATTACAAAGTAAATTATTAGTCGCGCAGAAGTCCAAAAATGGCCAACCACTTCAACAAAACTTCTTTTTGCTTGTCGCGACATCTGCATGTTGTTGGTGGTAATTTGCGGCTTGTCAACCAGGGTCGCCACAAATACTTAATTTTTTTTTTTGTACTAAATTAAAACTGCGTTTAATTTCAATATACATGGATTCGGTCAATCACTAAATGGAAAAATGGAACTTGTTGCAAAAATATGGTTTGGTGACCGAAGTGAAAAAACGGTCAACAGATACTCATTAGTTATCACTGATTTATAATCATGAGTTAACCATACGTGGTTTGACATTATAACAACTGTTAACAACTGTTTTTATATGTGAAATTATTTATTGACAATATTTAATTTTATATAGGAATGAATTTATATATTTTAAGCAGCGGTTAGTGTACTAGGGTTAAAATTTTAAAAACGTACTAAAATGTAGAAAAACGAAGTATTGAGGTTTTTAAATAATAAATAATAAACAATAAAGACATTTCATGCCGAATTATAGCAGCATTGAAAGATTACTACTTCTTGACTAAATCGTCATCGACTAAAATAAAAAATAAATAGTTGGCGCAACAGGTCTGGAGAGACCATAGGCCTAGCTTCTCACAACCATTCGTTTTGTGTGAGTTTCTCATTTTTGGAACGAATGGAAGGGATCTACAATTTTATGCCGACTCCAAACGGCTAATTGAGAAGCTCTTTCAAGACATTTATACTCTCGGATGTTTGTCAGACGTTCGCGAGAGGTAGCGCAGCAGAAAAAAACCCTGAGTCGGAATTGGGTTTTTTTTGCGGGATTCGAACCTGGGACTCCCGCATAGCAGTCCAACACACTAACCACTAAGCTACTGCGACTACTGTCCACTGTGGATTTAAAATGTATGTGCAAATTAATTGAATTTGAATTTGCTTGTGCTCAATTTTACGAGAAACTTTTTTAATTACTCTGTTAATAAAAATGGAATTTGAAATTTTATTCGTAACTGTATTGACCATCCTTGGTAAAAAGCAGTATGTTAGAAACGTATTAATTATATATTCACTGCAAACAAATTGCCTGCCAACCTTCAAAATTTAAATTTTCCTAGTGAACATGCCCAAACCAGTTTTCCAGGATATTTGAAAATTTTATGAATTTCTATGGTGAATTCATCAACTTTCCGCCATCTTCCGGGTGGATTCACGAACTCACTTATACTATCATAGAAAAGAGCATTAATGCGTGACTTCATGAATTTTTCGGGAAAACAGTTTGTAGGCATTTGTTTACATTGTTGTTTTTGTAATTTCAAACCCTGTCTGTGAATACGTGTGAGCCTTGAGCTAAAAGAAAAACAGATCAACCAATGACCGGCCACCAATCAAAATTCAGTGTGGTGAGTTATTTTTGAATATATTAAGGCCCGGTTTGTTCAATCTTGGTCATCTTTTTAATTAACCACTGATTTTCTGCAATTTGTTCAAGATTTTTTAAGGACTACGTAGGTATTCATTTTGACGTAGCTGATATACAAACACTTTTTGTATAATATTGTTCCAACAAAAAGAAAAATGCAAATAAAAGAATAAAGGAATAATAGGCGTGTTTTTTTGAGCTTCGATCTCAGCAAAGCAAAGCAAAGTAGGATTTTCAGCATGCGATTACAACAACTACGCCCTACTTGACACTTCGAGGAATCACAGTAGTTGTTGTAATTGCGTGCTGAAAATCCTACTTTGCTTTGCTTTGCTGAGTTCGAAGCTCAAAAAAACAGGCCTAATATAACGCAAGATGGAGTGAACCAATAAAATCTTTCACATCGGTTTTTTTTTACGGTTTCAACTGACACATAAGTATATAATACACAACACGCCAAAATAATGGATGCAAAGGATGAAGTAAGATTATTTTCAACATTTTTTGGCCTATGACAGTTCTAATAGATTGGGATAAAGCACACGAGTTAGGGAAAATATTATGAAAAGGAGAAAATTGCGATTGTCGTTGATTAAATCAACATGTGGCCTGTTAAATTGTAATACATTTTAATGGTTTTGGCTTTATTTCGGTTTCGTTCACAAAAAAATTGCTTATTGACTCACAAATACAAAGTTACATTCTTTTATTCTAAAAAAAATTCCTGTATTAATTGGTTATGACATTAATTTATGTGTTTATTAAGTTTACAAAAAATAAATACGTTAATAAAATACTTACTCAAATAAATTACTTATCAAAAACAAACGGACCCGAAGAAAAAAACAAAAAAAAAGAATATAATATATTATGTATAACCATGGATTCGGTCAATCACTATGGAAAAATGGAACGATTTGTTGCAAAGATATGGTTTGAAGACCGAAGTGAAAAAACGGTCAACAGATACTCATTGGTTATCACTGATTGATAATCATGGGTTAACCTAAGTCCGTGGTAACTAACCTAACCAAGGTTCTAACCAGCGGTGAATAATGTTGTATTCACCATACGCGGTGCCACATTCTATAGGGCTGTTCGTAAGATATACGATTTTTCGTTTATCTCCATTGTATTAGTCCGACTGGAATGAACGACTGTTTTTATATGTGAAATTATTTATTGATAATATTTAACTTTTTACAGGAATGGATTTTTATATACTTTAAGAAGTGGTTGCTGTACTAGGGCTAAAATCATAAAATCTTTGATAAGAAACATTACAAATAGCGATATTTAACCCAAAAAAGATATAATTTATTTTTACGTGCAATACTAAAATGTAGAAAAACGAAGTATTGAGGTTTTGAAATATTAAATTATAAACAATAAAAACATTTCATGCGGAATTATAGCAGCTTTGAAAGATTACTACGTTTCATATTAATTGAATTTGAATTTGCTTGTGCTTAATTTTACGAAAAACTTTTTTAATTAGGTACTCTGTTAATAAAAATGGAATTTGAATTGTTATTCGTAACTGTATTGACCATGCCTGATAAAAAGCAGTGGCAAAGTGTTATAAACGTATTAATTATAATTCACTGCAAGCCAATTAACTGCCAACTGTCAAAATTCAAATTTTTCTAGTGAACATGCCCAAACCAGTTTCCAGGATAGTTGAAAATTTTATGAATTTCGGTGGTGATGTTAGTATTATTGGAAGTGAAATTAGCGTTGAAGTAAAACACGACCGATGCGAAAGTTGGCTGATTTTAGACTCCCCAAATTCCCAAAGACCTACCTGGAACTTCGCCTTGACCACTTCGGGAAAATGCATTTGTCAGCATGACCCGAAGTGTTTGCATTTGCTTAGTAGGCCATGGCCCACTGAACCATTGCGTCACGAAAGTGAATCGCTGCAGTGGAATTGTGTTATTATGTTATGTGTTATTTATGTTATTACGCTTCCACTTTGAAACAGATTCACTGACGCAGCTACGATTCAGCTAGCCATGGCCTCCATGCGTATTTGGGGCATAACATCCCTCCCCCCTTCGGAAGTTCCTCAGGTCTCGGAAAAATTGGTTTGTCTTCTTTTATTAAAATAAGAATAAATGTTTAGCGTTAGCATAACGGATATGTACATTTGTGCTTATCTTTTATTAAAATAAGAGTATTGAAATAAGAATAACTGTTTAGCGTTAAGCGTGGTATGCACCTCTTCACAAACGAAATATCCCATACAAAAGTGACACAACGAAATCATGAACGAAAAATTTCGCTCTCCTTTTCGTTTTGCAGTACGCAGCTGCTGCGAAATGATGGCGGAAAAGTAGGTAGTTGTACTAGATTGCTTGGTACAATTCTCCACTCTTTTTTCGCACACGTTTATTGTCCGGGACATTCTTTGCTTGCGGAATTTTGGCATTTGTGCTGCAGTGTTGCCAGCTTTCATGTGGGTGGAGTCAAATTGAGAAATTTTGATGACGAAAATATCCAAATTCAAATATGAAAATTAAAACTGCATATTTTTTGGTAATATTAAATTAGAAAAAAAACAATACAAACTCGTAATTGAGAGCTTTTTTTTAGTTTCCATCTTGCAATGTTAACAAAAAAAAAAAAAAAAAAAAACAGCGCAAATGTAAACAAGTTTTTATATTAAAATACTTCGAAATGGGTTGGTATAAATGTGTGAAAATCAATTGCAATGAATTACCGGAGCAAGTGAAAAATATGTTTTTTTGCGGTCAAAAGAAACCAAATTCGAATTTAATGTTCCATTTGGCAGCAAATCTGAAATCTCAGATCAAAATCAGAAATGCCCAATAATCGAAAAAGACAACTGTTTAGAAAGTTTTAGTTATACGAAAAAAGGACGTTCACAATAGAATTATTATAAATTTCTAAGGATTCTAAAAATCGCAAAACTTTAAATAAAGTGAATAGCGTAAATTACGATAGATCCGAAATGACAATTTTAAGGAGCCAAATTGGAAATAAATAGCCAGTGATGGTAACACTGCTACTTGTGTATCAGCTGATGGAAATCTACACAAATTATTTTCCGCTGCCTTTTTGCAGACGTTTCGCTGTCCATTTGGAGACCACCGGAAAATTTCGTTTGTGAAGAGGTGCATACCACGCTTTAGCATAAGCTTAATGGATATGTACATTTGTGCTTACTTACTTACTTAGGTGGCGCTACAGTCCGGGGTGGACCTGGGCCTCAACTAATACGCCTCTCCAGTTAGCGCGATCTTTGGCTAACTGCCTCCAGTTGCGCACTCCAAGTTGGTTGAGGTCCCCTTCCACTTGCGCGCGCCACCTAAGGCGAGGTCTTCCTCTACTGCGTTGTCCCTCCGGGTTAGAATCGAAGACTCTTCGGGCCGGAGCGTTGGTGTCCATTCGCTCTACATGTCCCAGCCATCTTAGACGACTGATGCGTACTTTTCTGACTAGGTCGATGTCGCTGTACAGCTCGTAGAGTTCGCTGTTAAATCTTCTCCTCCAAAACCCGTCAACGCAAACGGGACCAAAAATCACTCGAAGAATTTTGCGTTCGAAACGACCAAGGAGATCTTCATCCGCCTTTGATAGCGCCCATGCTTCTGCACCATAAAGCAGGACTGGGATGATGAGGGTCTTATACAGAGTTTCCTTAGTATTTCTCGACAAGGCCTTACTTATCAGTTGCCGTCTTAGGCCAAAGAAACAGCGGTTGGCAAGTGTGATTCTTCGTTTGATTTCTGATGCGATGTCGTTATCAGAGTTTATAGCGGAGCCGAGGTAGACAAAGTCCCTAACTACCTCAAAGTTATAGCTGTCTATCGTGACGTTCTGCCCGATTCGTCGATGTCGTGTGTCCCTTCTTGTTGACAGCATATATTTTGTCTTACCCTCATTCACCACTAAACCCATTTCGCTCGCTGTGTTGTACCAACAATGTCAATGTCGTCAGCGTATGCAAACAGTTGCACAGACTTATAGAAAATTGTGCCTCTGATGTTGGCTTGTGAGTTTCGCACAATCTTCTCAAGAATGATGTTGAAGAAGTCACATGACAGCGCATCACCTTGTCTAAATCCTTTTTTGACATCAAAGGTCTCGGTGAGATTGTTTCCGACCTTTACGGAGCAGCGAGCGTTCTCCATCGTCATTCTGCACAATCTGACAAGCTCGGCAGGGATGCCAAAACTAGACATGGCTCTGTATAGCTCGTCTCTATAAACGCTGTCATATGCGGCCTTAAAATCGACAAAAAGATGGTGAGTATCGATCTGGTATTCTTGGGTTTTTTCCAGGATCTGCCGTAGTGTGAATATTTGATCGGTCGTGGACTTACCGGGCCTAAAACCGCACTGATAGGGACCTATCAGATCGTTGACGAATGGTTTCAGGCGTTCACACAATACAGCAGACATGATCTTATACGCAGTGTTCAGGAGACTGATGCCTCTGTAGTTGGCGCAGTTTAGAGGGTCTCCTTTCTTGTGGATCGGGCAAACAATGCTGAGGTTCCATTCATCAGGCATACTTTCCTCTAACCAAATCTTGGAGATGAGTTGGTGTATGCACTCTACCAAGTCATCTCCGGCTGCCTTGAAGAGCTTGGCAGGTAAGCCGTCTGGACCAGCAGCCTTGTTGGATTTAAGCTTAGATATTGCTATCCTCACTTCATTTTGGTCAGGTGGACGGAAATCTTGGCTGTCATCGTCCAGGTTGAATGGATCGTTCTGCCTAACAGCGGAATTTGTGTCGTCTTCGCCGTTTAGCAGTCTGCAGAAATGGTTTTTCCATGTCCTCAGCACCGACTGTGACTCTACTACAAGGTTTCCTTGCTCGTCTCTACAGGTCTCCGTTCGGGTCTTGTTGGCATGGCACGTTCTTTTTACCTTTTGGTAAAACTTCCGAACATTGTTCCTGGAGTAACACCTCTCTATATCCTCGATCGCGCGCTTCTCATGCTCTCTCTTTTTTCTCCGGAGAAGCCGATGTTCTTCCCTCCTTTTTTGCTCGTAGAGCTGACGAGCTGCTCTCGTCCTTCTATGCAGCGACGCTTCGTAGGCACTTTGTTTTGCTGCATGTGCTTGCCGGCACTCTTCGTCAAACCAGGGGTTTCGGGGGGGTGGACTGGTGAAACCGAGTACATCAGTTGCGGCGTTTTTGATGGCTTCTTGGCATCGGCGCCACTGGTCTTCGGCACTTGATGCTGGCAGCATAGGACTTCTCGAGAGGTTGAGGGATACGCGATCGGCAAAGGTTCTGGCGGTTTGTTGCGTTTGTAGTCGTCCAACGTTAAATCTCCTCACAGTATTTTCTCGTTGTTGTGGCGTCTTGGATATCCGCATCCGTACCTTGGCTACAACAAGGTAGTGGTCCGAGTCTATGTTGGCCGCTCGGAAAGTTCGGACATCTAGAATACTGGAGGAGTGCCTTGCGTCGATCGCAACGTGATCAATTTGGTTGACGGTTTGATGATCAGGTGACCGCCATGTTCCTTTGTGTATATTGAGGTGAGGAAACCGTGAGCTAGCTATGGTAACATTACGTCCCGCAGCAAAATCAATCAGCCTAAGTCCGTTTCCAGACGTGGTGTCGTGTAGGCTGTGTTTTCCGATTGTGCTACCAAAGATGTCCTCCTTTCCTATTTTGGCGTTAAAATCACCCAAGACGATTTTAACGTCATGCTTAGGACATTGCTCATATGTTTTGTCGAGGAGCTCGTAGAAACACTCTTTGGTAGCATCGTCTTTATCTTCTGTGGGGGCGTGAGCGCATATCAGGCTGATGTTGGCGAATTTAGCCTTGATGCGGATAGTTGTAAGGCGTTCACTAACGTGTCGAAAGCTCAAGACTTCTTGCCTAAGTCTGCCGCTTACAACAAATCCGCATCCAAATAGACGCTGCTTTTGTTCTCTGTAGCAGTCACCGTAGTAAATGTCACAGTTTTTCATCCTCCTTTTGCCCGGCCCATCCCACCGCACTTCCTGGATGGCGGTGATACCTGCTTTGTAGCAGTCTAGGGCCTCCGCTAGTTGTTCGGCTGCACGCGGTCTGTTCAGAGTTCGAACATTCCACGTGCAGATCCGAACGTCATTGTCCTTTTTTCGTTTTGCAGGGTCGTCAACAGTGAATCCGTCCTTATCCGAGGCTTTTGGTTGCTTCGCAACAATTCTTTTTTTTCCGTGGTAGGGTCGTTGACCCCACGCACAACCCCCAACCTGGAGGACCAGGCCCTTTCTGTAACCCCTTGGGCAAAAGGAGCCGGAATATTCCGGAGTCAGTAACCCGCTGCGGGGATGTGAGAGCTGCCGTTGACCCATTAGGGGCTCTTCCGCCACCATCTCTATTTCAACACCCTGACTAGTGCTGAAAAATCCTCAATGACCTCAGCTCCAAATACGTCAAAGTAGCTCATTGAGGTATCTGCCATGTTGACTGTTGACGCCACCGTTGATTCAACCATGTGAATTCATCCGCCGTACGTCCTCTTTCTGAGGGGCTCATGTAAGACCTCTGAGACTCGATCAGGCAGTCATTCCGACAGAGCATTATAGTGTTGCTATTTTCTTCGTGTTCAACACTCGCGCTTATAAGTTTAGCAAGTCATGCCCGGAAGGACAAGACCAGTACCCGGTGGCTACCACGCGGAGGTAAAATAAGCACAATTGATGTGTATGAACAGTTACAACGACTGGGCATCGCCAAGTTGACGCCAATCAGTGCCTACCCTATTCATACAGCAACCAACCACCACACTTAACTTTTATTAAAATTAGAATATTAAAATAAGAATAAATGTTTACCGTTAGCGTTAGCTTAATGGCTATATACATTTGTGCTTATCTTATAATTCTGTGGCCACAAGGAAAAACAGCATAAGTCACTTTTTGCAATTTTTCAGGAGAGCGGTTTGAATGTTTACCTTTCCTTGTGCGTTGTATGACGTATGTGTTTTTCTTTCTTCTATAATTCAAAAACCGTAATAGATAAAAAAAGAATGGAATATTTCGAATACGATGGTGTAAAAACCTCAATTTCGACATAAGTCGACTTATGTTGTTTTTCCTTTTTGCCACAGAATTGTATTTTACAGCTTAAATTTAACATTTGCTTAAAGTTATATAGGTATAGGTATATTTGCTAGGGTAAAATAGTCTCTATCGCTCAAGACGGTATTTTTAATAATTGTATTATTTATTTTTACATATACATTTTTTTTTTTTTTTTTTTGGTATAAATTTAAACCCTGGCAAACGTTAGCTCTCCTGAGGCTGGGGTCATCTCAAATGTACTTTTCGGCGGTCGTTTTCTCCTTGGTGGGCTTGGAGCCACGCGAGTTTTCATTTCTTTGATCTGTGCGCCTGTATGCGCTTGTTGCAACGCTTTCTTCTCTTTTCGTGCCTTACATATTTTTCTAAATATATGTATTACTACTCCTAGGATTAATATCAAGCACACCAACATTAACGAGTATTGATGTCTTGTAATCGTCCATTGTTGGCTTCGGAGAGTTTCTTCAGTTTTGGTCTGCTCTATTTGCCTCTGCAGATCTTCCAAAGATTTTTTTCCCTCGGTCAGAATTGCTTTGATGATGCAGACATCCCAGTCTTATCGGCAGATTCTTCTTACTTGGTGTTAAGTTCGTTGGTACATTCCGGACTTCGAACTGTACTCGAAGTGTTTCCAATAGTCCTGCGAAATCAACTTTTGGCTGCTTGAACTCGACATTGCTGCTGACCTCTTCCTCGTACGGGATTTTCATTTCCCGCGTCCCGATGTCACATGGTTTAAGTATTCGTATGACGCCGGTATTCCTTAGTAGTGGATTGTACTGTTCCCCGTTACAATTGATGTTTAGTGTCCCCTGCAGGGACGGGGATAGAATAGCCCTGAGGTAAGGCATGCCTGTAGTAGAAGGCGACTAAAATCCAGCCGAAGAAGTAGTCTTAATGACGTTATGAGCGATACTTTCTGGAGTTTTGTGCTCCTGGTAGGGCCACCCTTGGCAGTAAGTTCATAGCTGAAAGATTAAACTAAAGTTTAAATCCAGGAGCGTCTGATGCACATTGTGCGGCACACCGGTCAGCGTCTGACTCCAGAGGGGCGGCTGAAATAACCAAAGATTAGTTTTCCTTAACTTTCTACAAAAAAGTTATTTTATGAAACTTATGCAATGAACAAAACTAGAGGAAATAATACCCCAGGTGGTACTCCAGATTTACTGGAAAATCCACTCTCTTCGGAGGTCGGCTCTACGGATTCTGGGGAGAGCCATTTATTGCGTTCATGTAATCCTTTCGGAAAAAGCCGAAGGGTAACGAGATCACCACCATCAGCATCTCAAACTTATCCGTGCGTCTCTAGGAGCTCAACGGCAACAAAAGTTCCTACTCCAGAAGATAGAGACCCAGTGCAAAATAAAAGCCTTAAGGACGAAAACGACGAACTTAAAACAAGGCTTTCAAACATGGAACGGCTATGCGACGAGCTTCGGAAAGAAATTAGTCAACTTAAGGCCGAAAATATGGCTATTAAGAACTCAACAAAAGTACGGGACGAGTCCAACCCTAGCTCTAGCAATCCCAAAAAAACTGACTACCAAACGGATGAAGAAGAACTTCGTCACGAAACCGATTGGTTGCTAAAAAAAAGACCGGGCAAAAAAAGGAAAGCTGTATCCTCTCCTGAAATAATGAATCGGGAGAAATTATCAAATATTGAAGCCATACAACCAAAACAGCGGCCACCTCCGCCAATTAATGTAATCGGTATAGCGGACTATAACAAGTTGCATACCATGTTAAAGAATTTGTTGCCAACAGACTACAAAGTAACGTCACTTAGAAACAATGCGTGGAAAGTCAACGTCAAGGACCCTGAAAGTTACCGTCTACTGTCTCGTAAATTAAATACAGACAAAGTAGAATGGTATTCTTATGAGAATAAGTCAGAAAGACCTATACGTGTCGTGGCAAGAGGGTTACACCCGTCATGTTCGAAAAATGATGTAGTAAATGACTTAAGAGACAGGCACTTTAAAATTATGGATGCCGTTAATATCGTCAAACGAGAAAAACAGAATAAAGAGGGAAATGAAGCTATGGTAAACCGTGGTCTCCCGCTCTTTATACTAACTTTTGATAAGACTGAGGACTTAAACAAAATTTATGACATAAAAGCAATCCTTAATATTGTTGTTAAAATTGAACCTATGCGTAAGAACAAAAAATTGGTTCCACAGTGTAAACGGTGCCAAGGATATAACCACACGCAAACCTACTGCCAGAAAGAGCCACGGTGTGTAAAATGCGCCGGTAGTCATTTGACGAGTGACTGCAATTCAAATAATAAAGCTCCCGCGCAGTGTATTAACTGTAATGGTAACCATCCTGCAAATTATCGGGGCTGCGAAGTAGCTAAGGAGCTCCAAAAAAGACGGATGCAATCCATGAAGCCACAGAAGCAACGAAACAACCCAAGGCTTGAAACCGTGTCAATCAGTACCTCAAAACCGGCAAAGTTAGATAAGCCCAACAATAAAAAAGGAAAACGGGCAACAGAAACGCCATCGGACATCGTACATCAAAAAACAGATATGCTAACATACGCGCAAGCTGCAGCATCGTGTAGTAGACAAACTAATAATCCGCCAGACGCTGTTTCCAATGTCTTTTTGATTATTCTGTCAAGACTTGAGGAACAAAGCAAAACGAATAAACTAATTGTCGACAGGCTAGTTAAGCTCGAAAGTAATATTTCGAGACAGAAAAACAACCAAATATGAAGCGAATGTTTAAAATACTTACGTGGAATGCCAACGGTCTTTGGCAAAAACTCGGAGAGCTAGAATTGTTCTTAAGGGAAAAAGATATCGATATATGTTTGATATCAGAAACCCATATAAAGGAGAAATCAAATCTAAAGATCAAAGGTTACATTGACTATCACGCCGTTCACCCGTCGAATAAGGCTAGAGGTGGAGCATCCTTGTATATAAAGGAGTGTATCGGCCACTCAATCGATTTACAATTAGAACTCGAAACAATGCAAGTGAGCTCTGTACAGGTCCAATATCGAAACGCATTTTTAAAAATATCTTCTATCTACTGCCCACCACGATGCAAGATAGACAAAAATGATTATTTGAACCTAATCAATTCCCTCGGACAACATTTTATAATTGGAGGTGATTTTAACGCCAAACATAGTTTCTGGGGATCTAGATGCATATCGCGAAAGGGAAGAATACTTTACGAAGTGTGCATGCAGTACAATTGCGATTCTCATTCGACAGGCAAACCAACGTACTGGCCGACTGATGTCGCTAAAATACCTGATTTGATTGATTTCTTTATTACAAAAGGACTACCCGCCAATCGTATTAAAGTTGAAGAATGTTTTGATCTTTCTTCTGATCATTCTCCGGTAATTTTAACAACGACTGAGACATTTATAAAAAATGAAATACCGCCAAGGCTAAAAAATGGCAAAACAGACTGGGAAGGCTTCAAAAAAGATGTCCAGAACAATACTGAACTGCGTGAATCACTCAAGACGCCTTACGAACTAGAAGTTGCGGTCGACCGCTTCGTCAGTATCGTACAGAAAGCTGCATGGAATAATACTCCTCACCAGCAGAGAACGTCGAACTATAACTGCGTCAAATACCCGCAGGAAATAATTAATATGGTCAGAACAAAACGAAAAGCGCGAAAAAGATGGCAACAAACTCGAGCCCCGCGAGATAAAGCGAACTTAAATCGACTTACTAACTTGCTAACAAAGCCTATTAAAGATTTTAAAAGTGAAGAGGCCAGAAATTACCTCGAAAGCCTAACAGCTGAAAAAGAATCCAATTACTCGCTTTGGAAGGCTATTAAAGCCACAAAAAGGCCGAAGATCGCAGAGCCGCCTATTAAGATAACCCGAGATGTTTGGGCAAAAAACGACAAAGAGAAGGCGGACGTTTTCGCAGCTCATTTAGAAGAAACTTTTAAGCCGTTCGATGGTCAAGTGCTTAATCGAAATACTTATGCATCAGACAGACGAACATCTGAAAATAATATAGTTGTAAACGCTACACTCACCGAGCTCGGGCAAGTTATAAAGAAACTTAAGCCCACAAAAGCTCCGGGATACGACCTGATCACGGGTGAACTACTAAAAATGCTACCTCGGAAAGCATTGACTAAGCTTCTTCACATTATAAACGCTGCGATCAGATTACAATACATTCCGAGTCAATGGAAAGTCGCGGAAGTCATAATGGTTCTAAAACCAGGCAAACCACCGAATAAAAAAAGTCTTATAGACCCATCTCGCTTCTTCCAATTATTTCCAAAGTTTTTGAGAGGATATTACTCAGACGCTTACAACCAATTATAGAAGAAAACCGTCTTATACCCGATCATCAGTTCGGGTTTAGAAGCAAACATTCGACAATCGATCAAGTGCATCGGATAACTGACGTAATAGAGAAAGCTCTAGAAGAAAATAAAATTTGCTCTGCCGTGTTCTTGGACGTCTCGCAAGCATTTGATAAGGTTTGGCATGAAGGCCTCAAGTGCAAATTAAGACAAGTTCTCCCCGAACGGTTATGGAAAATTCTAGAATCGTATCTAGAGAATAGACTCTTTCGTGTCAAACACGGAAACGAATATTCGGAATTTAAGGAAATAAGGGCAGGTGTGCCGCAAGGAAGCGTCCTTGGGCCACTCCTGTACCTGTTATTTACGCGAGATATTCCGCAAACAGAAGGTACTACCGTAGCCACCTTTGCCGATGACACTGCTATACTAGCAGTTGGTTCAACGACCAAAGAAACAAACAAAATATTACAAGGCGCGCTTAACCGGGTCTATGAATGGACAAATTCATGGAGGATCGCTCTTAACGAAACGAAATCGGTCCACGTGGATTTTACATATAAAAATACAAATAATTTGCCTGTATTTATAAATACGGTACAAGTTCCTTTTGCGAACGAGGCCAAATATCTTGGAATGACTCTCGACACAAAATTAAAATGGAAACCGCATGTAAAGAAAAAATGCGAAGAACTTAAAATCAAATATAGAGAACTTTATTGGTTACTCGGAAAATATTCCAAGCTTACCCTCGAGAACAAGCTTTTATTGTATAAGCAAGTGATGAAGCCTGTATGGACATATGGTATACAGTTATGGGGCTGTACCAGCGATTCAAATCTAAACATTTTACAAACTTTTCAAAATAAAGTGCTAAGATCATTCGTCAGTGCACCGTGGTACATTAGAAATGAAGATCTCCATAGAGACCTCGGAATTTCCACCGTTAAGGACGAAACGAAAATATGCGCTCGAAAGCATAGAAATCGATTATTAGGACATATTAATAGCTCGGTCCGTGAAATTCTCGATGAAACAAATTTATTGCGGCGACTACAACGAACTAAACCTTCGGACTTAGCCCGATAATTATCAACCGCGTTAAAATTGCGGAACGAGCAGGAACTTTCGCCGGAATGTTGCCTGCCAAACGTGTAACTTCGTGATAAAAAAATTGCTTGATAAGTCATAACGAGTGTCCTCATAGTGTCTTCTAGAAGATTTCCACCTACCTCGGAGAAAAAAAAAAACCAGAAATTACTGGCCGCCATTTTTACGAACGTACCTTCTGATGCGGGAACGGCAATGTGTTGGCATCGTTCTTGGGCTGTCGCTGTATGCTGCAAGAGCTCGATAAGGCATTCTTCACTGCTCCTTGTGAATACCGGTTTTTGGTGCTTACAGATTGACACGGTTACACGCTGCGTTATTTGGTTGCACTTTCCCAGCTCTTCCTTGGTCATTAAAACGTCCATGATCCTCTGACTCTGCTATATAATCTGCCCTTGTCTCGATCATTAGGTCCCACTTCTCGTTCAATCTTGAGACGATCGGATACACCTCTGAATACCAAACTTTGTTGGGTCCGGAGGAGGAATGACGACTTTAATGATCAGATTATTGCCGTTGGGGAATACGGTGACCTTTGCTGCCTGGTGAAGCGTTAACTCATCTCGGAAGAAGGGTTGTATTTTTACTGTAAGTGACGGTTCCTTAAGGGTTTCAGATATATTCACAAGGTTTAGGATGAACGGGTGTAGTCGGCCTTGGTAGAGATCATTGAGAATTGCCATTTCAACGGCTTGTCGGTTTTGTACTTCCAGGAGCTTGGCTGTGAGTATAGCTACAAGCTCATTTATTGCCGTCTTCAGCTGAAGTGTCGCTATAGCAATGTTCGTTTCGTCTGCAAACTTTTGGTATGTTTAACCGAAGTCGTTTAGATGTGCCGTTATTGCGTCGATATCTGCAATTGCTTTGATAAGGGGCTTACCTATGCCATCGTAGTTTGATTTCATCACCGTCAATCGTTTGTTGATTGGGGTGAATGTATCTTCACTATTTTTATGCAGAATTTGCAATTTGTTGTACACCTTTTCCGAGTCTTCGTTGTCCATAGTTCCGAAAGCCCATTTAGAAACACTTCCCACTACGTTAAGAAGCGCTCTTCTGCTGCGTTTGTGTGAAACCATATGCTGGAGGTATGCGTTGTTTGACTTCAAGTTTTCCGATATTACTGCAACTTCTTTAACCATTGGTTCGCAAGCATCCTTGAAGTCCGTTGAGTTAACATCATCTTTCAGGAACGAACACATTCGATTTATTTTGCTTTCGCAGATATTAGCAAAGTCTACAATGCCAGAGAAATCCATTGGTGTAAACTTAGTGAAGATGATCCAACAATCTTTGTAAAATAACGCACTTCCCACCTTTTCGAAGACGATGGGGGTTTCGAGGAGATTTTTCACTTGGAACGGTTCTGCATCCTGCGTCACGGTGAGCCCCATCGAGTTTGCCAGGTACATAATGCTTATAAATCTAATCATACTTCTTATGTACATTTGTTAAGTTATTAATTACTATTATTATAATTATTACTTATTAAAAGGTAATTTAAATTAAATGTACTTCTAATTTTGCAGAGACTATATTGGCTAGAAATTTATGAATATTCTTAATTATATTACTTAGGGTTAGGTTTTTAGAAAAGTTCCACTCCTTGGACTGTACTTAATTTTCTCTACTGAAAAGAAAAAAAATTATATTAATATAACAAAATTTATGTGAAGCTATTTTATCGGTAGAATGGTTTAAGTTGATTATTATGTGCCCTTTTAATCTTTTTTCCCATTTTTATATTTGTGTTTACCGTATTGCTTACGGACACAACCTCGTAGGGTCCTAACCAGATAGGGGAGAATTTATTCTTTCTGGCGGGATTCCTTAGTAGAACCTTCTGTCCAACATTGAACGTAATAGTCTTAGAGCCTTTGTCGTAGACGTCTTTCGATTTAAGTTTAGCTATTTTAAGGTTCTGATTGGCTAACTTGTGAGCAATCTCGAGTTGATGCTTGAGTTGTGAAGGGTAGTCGTTAGCACTATAGAGAGGTGTGGGTTTTCGTTTTAGATTAGTTGGCATTTCGAACTTAAAACCAAATAAGGCATTCAAAGGGGTTAACTGTGTTGCGGTGTGGATGGAGTTGTTGTGAACATGCATGGCTTGCCGAAGCCATTGGTCCCAATTTCTTTCGTCGTTTGCCACAAAGGATCTGATATATTCGGCTAGAGGTCGATGACTTCTTTCTAACGAACCGTTTGATTGAGGGTGATATGCCGTTGTATGAAGTTTTTTCACTCCCAGTAACTTGCAAGTCTCTGAAAATATTTACTCTTCTGGCTTAGTGAACATTTTCTTACGAAATCTTTTACATCCTTTGCCATTCCCTTCCACCTATACTGTTGCCTGATACGCCCTTAATTTTTTTTGTCGCCCTGGTGACCTCCGAGCGCTGAATTGTGAAAATCTCTTAAGATTATTTGGATTTCCGAGCGGTCTGTTAAAAATTCTATGGTTCTGGGTACTTTGTATACCATTGGGGTGCCTTTATTACCATTTGCATTACCTGTACCAGTGGAAGTCGCTGATGTACCTACCGAGTCCTTATTTTCATTCAAACACGCTTGTGCCCGAGTGACAGCTAGACACTGCTCTATGGGCTTTTCTAGTGGAATACGACTCAGTGCATCACCTTACCCGGTTTGTATTCGATTTTGAAATCGTATTCCGAGAGTTTGTGATGAAAACGTACTAAACGGGATGTGGGATCTTTGACATGAAATACTCCCTTAAGTGGCTGATGATCTGTGTACACTGTAAAAGAGCGCCCTAAAAGATAAGTTCGGAAGTTGTTGGTAGCCCACACAATAGCCAGGAGTTCCTTTTCTATTGTGGAATACCTTTTTTCAGCAGGATTTAAGGATCGGCTTGCGTAAGCTATAGGCTTATCCTTTCCAACCTTACCCTGTGACAGTACTGCTCCCAATGCTTCATTGCTAGCATCTGTGGTCAAGATAAATGGCTTCGAAAAATCTGGGTATATTAAGACTGGCGGCGTAGTTATTGCCTTTTCCAATTCTTCGAAATATCTTTGGTGATCCGGCGTCCATTTGAATTCTACCTCCTTTCTTAGCAATAAGTTAATTGGGGCGGCTATTTTTGCAAAATTTGGGATAAACTTCCTGTAATAGCTAGCAAAACCTAAGAACGACTGCACTTCTTTAATATTTTTCGGGATTGGAAAGCTCGTGACACAACTTGTTTTTGAGGGATCTGGTAATGCGTCGTTTTCTGAGCACTTGTGACCTTAATAAACAACCTCTTTGGACAGAAAGTTGCATTTTTCGGTATTTAATTTGAGTTTGTAGTTTCTCAACTGCGAAAATATACGAACCAATTTGTCGCAATGGTCTTCCAAATTTTTACTATATATCACGATATCATCCAAGTAGACAAAACAGTCTATTCCTTGCAGACCAGTTAGAATATAGTTCATTATCCTTTGGAAGGTAGCCGGTGCGCCCGTTAGTCCGAAAGGCATTCGGTTAAATTCATAGTGGCCCAACCCCGTGCTAAATGCAGTCTTTTCCCGGTCCTGCTTTTCAATAAGCACTTAGTGATAACCGCTAGCCAGATCAAGGGTTGTGAAGTAGCGGCAGTTTCCTAGCTGATCGAGAATATCTTCTATTCTTGGCAGAGGAAACGTGTCTTTAATCGTCACATCATTGAGTTTTCGAAAATCCACTACAATTCGCCATCTCTTTTGTCCATCAGCCCCTGGTTTTTTAGGGACGACCAAGAGAGGAGAGTTCCACGGTGATTTACTCGGGGTTATTACTTTGGGGGTTATTGTTTTGTTTTTTTTTTATTTGTTTGTTAAAGCAGGGAGGAATTTGGATTCAAGCCCAAAATCCTTTCGCCCCATCAGTCTCATGTCTTTTATTCTTAAAAGCATGGAAAAACTCATTGATAGACACATAAGGGATGCAGCGCTAAAACATTTTCCGCTCAGTAAGTCTCAGCATGCCTATCAACCAGGTAAATCCACCGAGTCAGCACTCAATGACTTAGTAACAAAAATTGAATCCTCCATTAATTGTAAGGAAATCTGTCTTGTCGCTTTCCTTGATATTGAAGGAGCTTTTAATTACACGTCCTATGAGTCCACCCACAGGACTCTCAACAATAGGAATCTATCTCTCATTATTGGAAGATGGATAATGTCAATGCTGAATAGCAGAATAATTCAGTCCCGCATCGATGATGTGGAAATCTCGGCACTCACAACCAGAGGGTGTCCTCAGGGGGGTGTACTCTCGCCCCTCTTATGGTCCCTTGTCATTGACGATTTACTTCAGTCCCTGACAAATCAAGGGATCTATGCCGTAGGATATGCCGACGACGTTGCAATCGTCGTCAGTGGTAAATTCGAAAGCACGGTCTCAGAAATACTGCAATACGCTTTATCTGTTGTTCAGAGATGGTGTAATAAAGAAGGTCTTTCTGTTAATCCAAAGAAGACAACTATAGTCCCCTTTACTAGACGGAGGAAACTTGATCTCCTGATTCGCCCTACCTTGTTTGGCGAAACCATTGAATTCTCTCGAGAAGCCAAATATCTGGGAATTATCCTTGACAGTAAACTATCATGGAACCAGCAGATTGAACGTACCGTAAACAGAGCCACCAGATCTCTATGGATCTGTCGTCGTGTCTGCGGTAAAAACTGGGGTCTTAGGCCTCGGATGCTTTACTGGCTCTATACGCTCGTCGTAAGACCAGCGGTTACCTATGCCGCCGTGGTCTGGTAGACGAAGACTAACGAAGTCACCACAGTCAAAAAGCTAGAACGAGTCCAACGTATAGCTGGAAACTGTATGACGGGCTGCTTACGCTCCACACCGACTATGGCACTTAATGTCATCCTTGGTCTAACACCTCTTCAAACTTATATTCAAATGGAAGCCAGACTGGGAGCTCACCGCCTGTTCCATTCGAACAACTTTGACCCCTATACCAATCAAGGAGGTCATCTGTCCTTATTCGACACCATTGAGCCTTCAAGCTCATTCAGCATGCCTCTTGATGACATGCTACCGGAATATGTCTTCCATAAAAACTTCTCCACAATCATCCCCCCAAGGGAAGAATGGGAGAAATACAAACCTAACCCATCTCAACTCGACATCATCTGGTACACAGACGGTTCTAAGATGGAATCAGGGACTGGCTCTGGAATTCACGGTGAGTCAAACCAGGTGAACTTGTCAGTCAGCCTTGGGAAAAACTTATCCATATTCCAGGCTGAAGTCCTTGCAATCAACCATTGGGCTAGAATAAATCTTAGTTCTAACACACGTGGAAAAACCATATTTATATTTTCAGATAGCCAAGCAGCTCTTAAAGCTCTCGACTCATCTGTCATCAAATCCAAACTTGTCTTAGAAACATTCTCAAACATTTACGAACTTTCTAAGAAAAACCTAGTCATCCTCCAGCCCATAGAGGATTTGAGGGTAACGAATCGGCTGACTCACTGGCTAAAGTCGGAGCAACCACTCCACTCATCGGACCTGAACCCTTCTGCGCAGTCAGCAAAAGCCATTTCAGGAACTACATCAAGAACCAATCTCGTATAGAGTCTAACGAGATCTGGAAAAACACAGCTGGGCAGAATTGCACCAGAACATTTTTCCCCAAATTCTGCTCCAGAAAATCACTATTCTTGATCAATCTGGACAAAAACAACCTGAGAATACTAACAGGAATAATCAGTGGCCACGGTCGAGTGAAAAAACATCTCCACAACATTGGCGTCTCACCGGATCCCATCTGTAGACTTTGTCTCGAGAGTGACGAGTCCTCTCTTCACATAATCACAGAATGTCCGGCCCTTTGTCGTCTCAGGAAAAAAGTCCTTGGTGATGAAATCATTGATTTAGCATCTCTTGCTAATGTACACCCAGAGAAGATCCTGGTCTTCCTGACGGCCTCTGGGGTGAAAATATGGCTCTAGGAATTTATCAGGGAAGGCACAATAGGCTCCTCTAAGAAGCCGCAGTGCCAGAGCTCATTGAAAGCTCGCCCGCCTTACAATCTAATCTAATCTAATCTACTTTGTTATTTAACTTTTGCTTCACCTGATTATGAATCTCATCCCTAGCGGCTTGTGGGAGACGATACTGCTTCTGGTTTATTGGGCCTTGATCCGGTTCGTTTCCCTGTCCCTTCTTCTCCAGGTAGTTCCTTTTACTATAACAATCCTCTTCAGAGTGGCCCACCCTTGAACACCAATCACATTTTAGCTTTGGCTTACCACGATTTGCCGCTGTCATGTAAACTTGTGCTTTCGGGCAAGTCCCTGGGTCGTGGCCATAAGCCTTGCAGGAGTCGCAGTGTGGGGTGTTACGGCGTACCCTACATTCTGCGTAAGTGTGAATTGACTTACCACAGAACCCACATGATAATTTCTCTGGTGGCCTGTTACGAAGGTGCTGTACACTAGTCTTGTTTGAACTGTTTTGAGTGTTCCAGTTCGAAGTACTCGGACCTATATTGATTGGGATTCGCGGACTTGGGTATACGGACGCTGGAGGCACACTAGTCGGCTGCCAATCTTGGGTCATTTCTGGGGAGCTGTGTATATAGTGATTATACATTTGAGGGTTGCTCAATTCGAAATTGTTAGGTATAGAATTATTCGGATTTGTGGGGTTTTGGAGATATTGAGAACGAAGAAGATTAGATGTTTTTAACGCCGTATCTGCTAACGTCTGTAATTCATCCCCACTGACCGTCAACATAAATTGAAGCAACGCTGGATCTAATAGCCCTACTTTGAAACTACAGATTATGGAATTCTTAAGTTCCTTTTTAAGAGCTACAGAGTCTGCGCTTGAGTAGCTGGCATCAATAATGTCCGTTGCTTTTGCTTGTAGTGATGTAAGATGTCTGGCGAAGGCATGTATATCTTCTGTTGCTAGCTGATGCGACTGCTTTATTTCGGCAGTCACACTATCCAGTGTCCGAACAGTAAGATATGTGCCTTTGATGAGAGTCTCTAACTCCCGCACTGTACTTATTTTGTTGCATCTAACCAATTCAAACGCATCACCAATTAATCTGGTTGACAGCATTGCCACATAGATTGCTTCGCTCTCTGCGTCTATACACTAGGGAACATGCGTTGAGAAACTCATAAACATTTCCTGATAGCTCGGGTGTTCTTGCCCCAGAAAATTTGGGAACAATCTGTGCAATTATTTTTGCAATGCTGTCGTAACTCATTGTGTTGGTTAAATTAGAAGATTCCATGCAATCTGGTGTGAAACTGGAGTTTTGGAATTGCAGGGTTACTAATTGTTCCCTTTGCTTCCTCTTCTCTTTTTTCAACCACTCTATTTGTGCTTTATATTCTAATTCTAACCCACGTACCCTTTCAGTCTCCCGTTGGTTTTGGTCCTGTTTTGTCAGGGAAGCCCTAAGTTCGCTTTTCACTTTAGTGAGGTTGGACTGTAATGTCACAATATCCAAGTTTAATTTCGAAATTGTTTCCTCGGCCTCAGTGTTTACTTTTTCGGCTTCAATTTGGCTGCGGTCTAAACTAAATCGTACCCTTTTGGTATTGTTTAGTTCAGCTTAAAAAAAAAAATAAATAGTTGGCGCAACAGGTCCGGAGAGACCCTAGGCCTAGCTTCTCACAACCATTCGTTTTGTGTGAGTTTCTCATTTTTGGAACGAATGGAAGGGATCTACAATTTTATGGATTCCAAACGGCTAATTGAGAAGCTCTTTCAAGACTTTTATACTCTCGGATGTTTGTCAGACGTTCGCGAGAGGTAGCGCAGCGGAAAAAAACCCTAAGTCGGAAATGGGTTTTTGCGGGATTCGAACCTGGGACCCCCGCATAGCAGTCCAACACACTAACCACTAAGCTACTGCGACTACAAGTTAGTTCAGCTTTAAGCGCTTGAATTTCACTTTGGTGACTATCCTTTAGCCTTTCGACTGCCTCTAAATACTCAATGAGTATTGAGTCGGTAGTCTCAAGCCTTGTAAACTGTCCCCACTGCGAGCTTAATTGCGCATAAATTAACGCATACACTTCCCTGCTAGTAATGGCCTTAAGTTCAGATAAAAGCGAGTCGTTGAAATGTTTTATTTCTTGCACTTGTTCCTTAATTTCTTTTTTGAGTTGATGAATTTCTTCTATCAACTGGGCTTCTGTGGACTCTCTTCTGTCCATAAACTTAAAACCAAAACAATTTAATCAGTGACCACGGTGGAGCCAAAAATCAACGCTTTCTTGTAATGTCTACCCCAACAAGGTTTATGCCGTACAACAAAGGAAACAAAATAAAAAGAAAAAGAAGCACGTATTGCTCAAAAGTATACTTATTATTGTCGACGACACTACACCTAACCTATCCCACTAAAACAAGCAAACGAAAAAAAAAACAATTAATCAAGACGATACTTGATACTTACCTGGTTCGTTGTTTGTGTTTATGGCCAGAATGTTTTTTGTTGATATCTATTTTTTTTTTTTATTATTTTTCAGGTAAAACACTAAACCGACGTAGTAACAATCCCGAAACGGTTGATATATATGTATATATATATATTTTTTTTTTTTTTACACACAACACTAAACCGACCGAGTAACAATCAAGAAACGGTTAATTTATATATGTACTTTTTTTTAATTTTCTTTATGCAACACTAGCCGTATTTTATTATCAGCCATGATCTATATATAGATCATCGATTTACATGCAATTACAACAACAGCACATGATCCTGCTTCTCATCGAGATCATGAATCATGAATCATGAATCATGAAAATTATTTCTACTATTTCTCGCTGCTTTGTTTGGCGCTGTTTGTTTCATTTTTAAATGTTGGTGTGCCTGTAAACGATAGCCAAGCCACACGTTGCCAGACTAAAATATTCAACACCATTCATAATGTTACATTCAGGCTGGGATTCGAAAAGATAAAACACTATTCTGTTTAACTTTGCCAATAAAATCACTTTATTTACACTTTCTACTTATTCACTTATTTAGTACCACGACAATATCACTTAAATCAATTCTTAAACGTTTCAATCCAATCGCTTTATTCAAGCTAAGATTAGACTGTATGCCAATTATGCATATATATGCCAACAGGCAAATGACCAGATTAGCTGTCAAATAACCAAAATGCCAGGATTATCAAAACTGTATATTAGACTATATGACCAAAATTACCAATATGGTCATATTTGACTTGCTGGTCATTTAATGCATTTGTTATTTTTTTATTTCATATTTGTTATTTTTCCAGAAAAAAGAGAACGAAAATGAAAATAAATCACAATCCCACGAACTCAAACATCGATGACAACAAAATAATTCTTGTTCCATCAAAAATGCCAGCAATGCCACAAGGAAATTTCAATAAAGAGCATATGGGCATATAGGCTTTATGCTGGCATTCGTGCTTATTGTCCGATTACACTATATGCTATTTTGGCATTTTTATCTGTCAAAATCGGCGTGGTCATATGTGGCATTTAGGTCATTAGAGCATATGAGATATGCCCATTACATTGTATGACCATATTTTGACAGGATAACTGTCAGAAATTGGCATTTTATGACCACTTGGCATACCGTCTAATCTTACCTTCACTGTATTACTTTACACTTATTTATCTCACAACCGATTGCTCTTTCGAACTTAACAATCGCGGGCTAAAAATCAACTGTCACTTTCTGTTGTCAATGCGCCCCTTTTATATCCGCGCTGCCACCTATCAGCGAATATTCCAGAAGTAGATATATTCCAGATGTATATTCCATATCTTCTGTAGATGGTTCTAGAATTAACTAACTTGACAGATTCCAGTCTCCAATTGGAAGTGGAACTTGGAGGGAAACCGAGTGCCCGATTCACCACAAGTCCTAAGTGTCTGATTCACTAAGTGCCTGATTCACCACAATAACAAGCAATCAACAAGCATATTTTTCACATGCGAATAAATTTCCCGTCCGTATTTCGAGCAAAATATTTCATAAACATAAGTAAATGTTTCATAACCATTTATTAACAAAAAAATGTTTATGCAATATTTCGCATTTTCCCAATAGTAAATAATTATTGTTTCACAAGTTTTCCCGTAAAAAGGTGAGAGTTGTTTTTTGTTGTCTTCTTATATCATAAAATTACGAATTTCCAAAAAATCTTGGAATTATGCAAAATGACTAGCAGGCTGTATAAATTTAAATTATTTTCAAAGCAAATTATTGGGAAACACATTTCTTTTTTATCACAAAATAGTACAAAGAAATAATGTAATTGCAACAATTTCGGAGCCGTCGTTCCACTGGTGACCTGTTAATCTACGTAACGCACTTATGGACAAAATTAATCGAACAACACGGCGAATCCAGAGCCGTAGCCTTGGACATATCAAAGGCATTTGATCGAGTCTGGCATAGAGCCCTATTAGGCAAGTTAGCGTCTTACGGATTACCACAACAACTCTGCGGATGGATGCAAAATTTTCTTCTGGGAAGATCGATCCAAGGTGTTGTAGATGGTGTATCATCCAATTCGTTTGCTAAAAACGAGGAGTGCCCCAAGGATCTATTCTTTCTCCAACTCTATTTCTTCTCCACATCACCGATTTGCCTTCATCGACAAATAATAATATCTACAGCTTTGCAGATGACAGCACTCTTATATCCTCCATCTCGAACAGTGGTCCTGTGAATACGGCTACATCACACAATCAGAGATGTGAACAAATTAATTCTCTAAATGATGATCTGGAAAAAATCTTGAAGTGGGGAAAGGACAACTTGGTTGTATTTAATGCAAACAAGACACAGCTCACAACATTTTCCAGAAAAAATGCATCAACAGTTCCATCACAAGGACTCAATGCACCTTCTAGGAGTCACAGTCAATTCAGGAATCACATGGCAGGACCACATATCCTATATCGCAAAATCGGCGTCCGCAAAGTTGAGCTACCTATTTAGAGCAAAGAGGTACTTTAGCCCCAAGCAGCTTCTCCTTCTCTACAAAGCACAGGTTAGACCAGGCTTGGAATATTGTTCCCATATATGGAGCTCGGCCCCAAAACATTCACTTAACCTGCTTGATAGCATACAGAGACGAGCAGTTCGACTCATTGGAGACCCTACACTCACATCGAATCTACAACCGTTGGTGCACAGAAGACAAGTCGCTGACCTATGCTTATTCTATTGGTACTTCCATGGTAGATGTTCGCTCAAAGACATTATCCCTCGAAATGCAACTTTTGGGCGCCCAACAAGACAGGCTGCTAATGCTCATGACCATACAGTACACTTGACAACCGCGAGGACATCAACTTTCCAAAACTCCTTCTGTTACAGGACAAGCAAACTTTGGAACTCGCTTCCTGGGGATATATTTCCAGAAGACTACAATTTGCAGCAATTTAAGTACAGAGCAAACATACATCTGCAGGAATCTCGGGGCGCAGTTGAAGCGTTCGCCTTTCCCGGGAGAAGTATATATAAAAAAAAAAAAAAAATTCATCGATTTTGTTGTAACTAACTTTGTAACACCACCATTTTTATTAATTTTGTAACACCTCCATTGTTATTAATTTTTCATTATTAATATCATGTTGAATTCATTTTATTTATATTCATTCCTTTCATTCATTTCTTTACCATTTATTGCTCAACTCATTTTGTTTATATTCATTTCCTTTAATCTTATTTTATAAATTTATTCTTATCTATATTCTATCCTTTTGCATTTACTAAAATATGATTCTCAAACAAAATGTAACATTTATAAATACAATTGCAACTTGGCACCACTGACCGACAGTAATTTCTGAACACTTGTCAAAAGCTCTTCTAGCAAAACAATAAACAAACATAAAAGCTATCCCAAAAGCTCTCGCTTTTAGTATAAAAGCCGGAGCAAATGACAAAGGAGGTTGACTCACATTTGGTTCTTCGCCCGATCGAAGGTTATACAACCGTCATCCTGAAAAGTGCCACATCTGAGTTTCACTTTGCTTTGCTTCTGCTTAGTTTTTGTTTTCTCGTTGAACATCTGCCTACTGAGGTCCCCGGACAGCATAGGTGATACACAACCGAGAGAAAACAACTGTAGTCAGAGTTGCCCCGTTGTTTTTCTTTTATTCCATTTTCTTAAACATTCGTTTATTAATTTTGATACTATCATTTCTTTTCCTCAATTTTACTTTTTGTTCAATAAAGAAAACAATTATTATAACGAGCCGTGTCTCTTGCTATTTTCTTGTTTTTGCTTTTCTGCTGGTTGTTGTTGCTATACAACTTTATTTCGAGCTTCGCTGTTGTTGTTATTTTTTCCTTTGTTCGTCTGCCTGTTCAACGTTTACTGCGGTCCCCGGACAGCATAAGCGTAGACAGAGAGAAAAACAAAGCTGCATAGTAGCGGCTTCTCGCCCTTTTTGGCGAATGGAAGACGGTGACGCGGAGGAATTCTACGAGGCCCAAACGCAAACCGACGTAGTCCGACCCCGAAACCAGGAGGAAAATAATCCTCCTACAACTGATGCCCAACGAGAGGGCCATCCCCCGCACACATCGTCTGACCTAGCTATAGACGCAGATAGCATATTGCGTAGAAGTTCTCGCATTGCAGCGAAGTTAGCAGCAAACAACACAATGGCACATTTTTCCGAAGACCAATTCAAACAATTCCTTGCGGCAGTGCAAAACCAGCCAAAGAATGGCAGTTTTAGTAATTGCACAGCTAGGTTTAACGGTGAACGAGATGCTGAGTCCGTTGAAGGGTTCATTGCTACCATAAATGTATATAAGGACATCGAGCGGATAACTGACGAAGACGCTATTAAAGGTTTTCCACTTCTACTTACTGATAACGCCGTTAATTGGTGGCAAGGCGTTCAGAAAGAGGCGAAAACGTGGAGCCAAGTCATCGTGATGCTACGTAACGCGTACACACCAGTGACACCGGCATACCGCATTTATATGGATGTTTATTCACAGAAGCAGAAACCTAAGGAGCCCACTGATGATTTAATATGTAATGTCACGGCTGGTGACTGGTGGAAGGGATTCGAATTTAACCTACACGAACCGAGCTCAAAAACAAATGAAGTTGAACACGTAATTCGTTAATATTAGGAAGGTTTAATATTAGGAAGGTTTATTTCTATAAAGAATAAGTTTTACATTTATTTTAACATTTCACATATAACTTACCGCAGTTTTACTCCCTTCTTTCCTGTTTGACGGCAAATGGCAAATGCACCAAGTAAAATGACTTTTCGCTTGAAGGGCGAATGGGCAGAAAGGAAAAACAATGAATGTCAAAGAGGAAAACGAAGAAGAGTAAGGCTGCGTTCACATTGCTTTAATTTACTACTTGTCGTTCTGCAACATCCCCGCCCCCGTGGATCGAGCTCGATTCACTCATGTTCAAGTCCAGAACGGCTAGCTTTGACGCAGGTCGTCTCATTAGTCCTTTGGACGTACGGACATCAGCACTCCGAACTTCTCCATCGACTCCTGTATACACGTTTTCAAAGCGACCTCGGCACCACTGCCTCCGGCTGACGTTAATGTCGCAAACAAGCACCAAGTCCCCTTTAGTTATTGGTCTTGACCTCTGACACCATTTGACTCGGCGGGTCAGAGTCGGCAAGTACTCGGCCACCCATCGTTTCCAGAAGCGATCTCTTAGTTGTCGGGCTATTCGCCATTGTTTCCTTAGGCGGCAAAGTTTCTCGGGCGGCTCATCTGCACTCGGCGTCTGCGCTTTATTTGCAGATCCCAGCAGGAAGTGGTTTGGTGTAAGCGACTTCTCTTGATCTGGTTCGACTGGTAAATGTGTGAGTGGGCGGGAATTCACAACGTTTTCTGCTTCTATTACAAGGCACTGGAGAGTATATTCGCGTGGAGATACTTCTTTGAGTGTATGAAGTAACACCCGCTTCACGCATCGCACCATTCGCTCCCAAACTCCTCCCTCCGATAGATTAGCTGGGCAGTTGAACACCCAACTGCCCAGCTCCCTTTGCGGTCAACTCGTCCTGTACACGGTCACAGCCAAACACTTCAGAAAATCGTCTTCCTTCTTTGTTGGCGCCAACGAAATTTGTTCCATTGTCGGAACGAATTCTTACTGGGATTCCTCGGCGGTTTATAAAATTCCGGATAGCCAAAATGCACGCATCGGTAGATAGGTCATACGCAATCTCGAGGTGAATGGCGCGTACAACCAGGCAGGTGAATAGCGCAACCCAGCGCTTCTCGGTACGTCGTCGAATCGTAACGGTAATTGGGCCGAAGAAATCCAGGCCCGTGTATGAGAAAGGTCTCATAAATGGTGCAAGTCGGTCTTTAGGCAAAGGACCCATTAATAGAGTTACTGCTGTGGCTTTGGCAATCCTGCACTCTGGACAGTTGGCAATGACCTTACGAAGAGTTTGTCGTAGACGCGGAATCCAGTACTTCAGACGAATCTCGCTGATCGTTGCTTCAACGTTCTGGTGCTTCATCCTACAGTGTTTGTCAGCAACTACGAGTGTCGTGAACCTGTGTGCTGGCGGCAATATGATTGGTCGTTTAGCGGCATAGGTGAGCCAGCTGGCTGCGTCGACTCTTCCATAGACTCGGAGGATGCCTTCACTATCAATGTAGGGCGAAAGTTGGTGCAACATACTTCCCTTTGCTAACGCTTCGTTAGACCTTATTTGTCTCAACTCTGCAGAAAAAGCTTCCACTTGGGCCTGGCGGCACAAAAACTTCTCGGCTGCCTTGAACTCACAAGCTGTTATTGCATTGCCCTCGTAGTTACGGGTGTGTTTGCGGCAGCGATCCAAGAACCGTAGTACCCAGGCTATTGTTCTAACAAGCCTGTTGAGTATAGAAAAACGGTTAAAGTCTATGATGCTTGTACTTACAATAATCAATGAATATTTCGGGCGAAGCTCTTCCTCATCGTCCTCACGATCGATGACAACTGTGGTGCCGTTGTCAGGCCACTCATCTTCCTTCCTCAGCAAGAATTTAGGGCCTGTTAACCAGCGTGATGAGGCGCTGAAGTTGGGATGACCGGTAGAACGCGTAGCTTCATCAGCGGGGTTCTCGTGGATTGATACCCATCTCCAGTTTGACGAATTTGTTGCCGCCAGTATTTCCGCGATCCTATGCGCCACAAACGGCTTGTACCGACGATGTTCACTGCCTATCCATTTAATGACCGTTGTTGAGTCACTCCAGAGAATACAGCTATCGACGCGTACAGAATGCTCCTCCATTACAGTTGTCATCAAGCGTACTCCTAAGACTGCTGCCTGAAGCTCAAGGCGTGGGATTGTCAGCGGCTTAAGCGGAGCATATTTTGTTTTTGAACAAACGAATGATGTTTCGACCTCATTATTCGCGTTCACTGATCGCCAGTACGCCACGGCAGCAAAGGCATCCTCGCTGGCGTCAACGAAAACGTGAAGCTGTAGGCGTTGTGGTGGACCATTTCGAAAATAAAGGCGTGGCACATTGAAATGGACCACGTCTGATAGTTTTGACCGCTATCTGTTCCATCCTAGGAGAAGTTTATCTGGCAAAGTCTCATCCCATCTTAAGTTATGTCGCCAGACTTCTCGCATCAGCAACTTGGCGGAAATAGTAAAGTGGCTCAGAAACCGACATGACGACACTTAGAAGTTCTCTCTTTGTAGGGTTTCTCTCTCCCTTGATAACGTGTTTATCCACGTGGTGGAAACGTAACTGGTACTTGAAGTAATCGCTATTTGGCTGCCAGAACATGCCCAGTATTTTTTCGGTTTCCAGACTACTTTTAGAGCTCACGAAGACAGCAGCATCGTTACCTTGCAAGGTGTTGAGAACTGTTAGTGAATTCGAGGTAAAGTTCCTTAATTCAAACCCGGCGTCCTTGTGGATATCTCTTACTTGCAGCGATATTTCGATGGCTTGTTCCACAGAGTCGAAACTTTCCACGAAATCATCCACGTAATGATGATCCGTGATAGCCTTAATGGCACGTGGATTATGGCTTCGATGATCCATGGCGTTAATCATCTTAACGTATTGGGCTGCACAAGAAGAACATGAAGCCCCAAACGTCAAGACCATCATTTCATACACGTCTGGCTGTTTTGAGTCGTTGCCATCTCGCCAAAGAAATCTTTGAGCACACCTATCTTCTTTCTGAATCAGTATTTGGTGGAACATCTCCTTGATGTCGCCACACACGGCGTCGGCTCCTTCACGAAAATGAAATAATACTGATGGCAATGGGCGGTATTGTTGAGGCCCTTTCAATAGATATGAGTTAAGTGACATTCCCCTTACCTCGGCTGCGGCATCAAACACAAGGCGCAATTTGGATGGCTTGTTGAGGTTTACCACTCCAAAATGTGGCAAGTACCACGTTCTGGGACCAACTTCGGCGGCTTCTGCTGGCGGCAGTTTACGGGCATAGTTCTTCGTGATGTAAGATTTAATGATGAACTTATAGGCGGCGGCGAAGTTCTCATCTCTTCTCATCTTACGTTCAATTCCAGCAAGGCGATTAACTGCCATTGAAAAGCTATCAGGCAGCTCGACATTATCGGCCTTCCACAGTAGTCCAGTTTGGAATCTTCCGTTGATCCGTCTCGTCGTCGACTGAAGGGTTTCTCCAGCTCGTGTATCGGCTTTGCTTTCAATTGGAGGTGATGGTCTAACTCCAAAACTCTCAGTTTCAAAATATTCAGCAACCAGTTTGTGCAATGACTCATCGTGCGATGCATATGTGAGAAGGCATGAAGTATTTGTGGAAGTGATCTTTGAAGTTGGCCCGAACACTATCCAACCTAGTTCCGTATTTGCGGCGTATGGACCATCTTTGTTTGTCATATGGAAATCCCTTGGCAGTCCCGAGTGACAGTGATCCAGGCCAATTTACAACTTGGGTTCAGCGTTAGAATATGGCTGCAGTTGCAATCTCCCATGGCGGCTGTTGAGATTACGAAGTTCGCTTTCACCCAAGCTTTGAGTCGGCAACTTGAGATTTGACACTCCATGAACGTTTCGTAGCATATGCCTCTTCTTTTTACCAGCTCCGCTGACGTAGACGTCAACTAGCAGTGTATGCTCTTGAGCCTGTACCTCCACATCCTGTTGTTTTTTGCAACATCCTGCATAGTCAGCAGTGCGCTTCCAGAAGTAGATGGAATTGGCTCCTCGGCTGCTTCATCCTGCGGTTGTTGCTGTTGCTGGACAGAACGCGTGGTTGGTACTTCATGGAGAAGCTCATGATGACGTCTCTGGCAACCATTGATGGAGCACAGGCCTTTGCTGCGACAGTGGCGTGTTGCATGTCCGGGTTTCAGGCATGTGAAGCACAAACGATTACGTTTTACCTTTGACCACCTCTCAGTTACTGTTAAGTAACTAAATCGCTTACATTCGCTGATCTTATGTTGACCTTGGCATCCAGGACACTTTGGAACGAGTGAACGGTGATTCCCTGCAGTATGTAAGATCGGCATGCGTTTCTTTGGCTCTCTATTTGCACAATCTTGCACAGTGCTAGTCAAATTGGCCATTTCACTTAGCCAGTCGCTAAAGTAGGCAATGGTGGGGTATGGTTGCACCTGAGCAGCGTATCTAGCCCACTCGAGTCTCTTAGTCATTGGAAGTTTGTTTATCAGCTCTTCCAATAGTGTCGGGCTTGACATATGCTGATGACCGTTCACTGTTTGAAGGAACACGGCAAGATTTTTCACTTTAGTTGAAAATGGAATCAGACGAATTACTGCATTTTCACTGATCGGCGCGATCTCACGTACCTGGTTTAATTGGCTGCGTATAAGCTGTTCTGGACGACCGAACCGAAAACGAAGCTGATCAATAATGGCATCCACATTATCCGGGTGAATTAGGAGAGATTTAACAGTCTCTCTTGCTTCACCTGTTAGGGCTTTCTGTAACCGCTGGTTATTTTCCAGATTCGTGTAGTTGTAGGCGGCTGTTGATTGTGCAAAGGCAGTGAGGAAAATAGGCCAATCCTCAGGCTGTCCTCCAAATGTTGGGAGTTCCTGTACCTTTCGAGAAACAATGGATTGTGAGGAGCATGCGGAAGTTATGATGCGTTGCTGCGGTGTGGTGCTGTAGGTCAATGGCGGCGGCTGTATGTAGTTGTGATTCGACGTGCGGGCAAAGTTCATGTCCCCTACAGCAGCATTCAAGTAATTAAGGCTTGCCGACGGCATAGTGGCATTTATGAAAGGCATACTTGTCGCTGGCTGCGTATATATGCTGCTGAAGGAACTTTGTCTTGGCTGAAAGGTGCATGACATTGGTTGAAGGTCAGTTGGTGAACAGGCCATAGTTGAAATTGTTGCAACTGGCGTGGTAACTGGCTGAGGTATTGGTGTTGTCTCGTATGTCAATGACGAAGGTACGAGTGAGACGGCTACTGGTGCCTGACTTTGCACCGCCATTTTAAGTGCATGGCATTGCAAATCACTCTCCTTCAGCCTTTCTTGCGTATTTTTAAACTGATTTTCCAATGCGACGATTTGATTTTGCATTTTACGCAGAGTGTCCTCCGTTTGTGCTGTGGCGGCAGTAGCAGTATTACTGGACGAGGAACATTTTTCTGTGGAAAGAGCAGCGCTAGTGGAGGCAATAGTGGTAAACATCGTAGCTGCAGTTGTCACTATGGCGGTATTTTCCATATCCATTGGTATTACAGCTTCTTGTTGAAAACGTGGACTTCTTCGTGGCGGCGGCGGCGTGCGTTGCATTCGGCAATTTATCTTGTTTTTCCTGGCGGGCGGAGGCTTCTACTGCGGCTGCAGTAAATGTGTTGAATTCATAGGACTCTGCGCCGGCGGCAATGGCGGCTTATTGCAGTGCGTAAACTGCGAAATAAAGAATTGTCACGGCTGGTGACTGGTGGGAGGGATGCGAATTTAACCTACATGAACCGAGCTCAAAAACAAATGAAGTTGAACACGTACTTCGTGAATATTAGGAAGGTTTATTTCTATAAAGAATAATTTTTACATTTATTTTAACATTTCACATATAACTTACCGCAGTTTTACTCCCTTCTTTCCTGTTTGACGGCAAATGGCAAATACACCAAGTAAAATGACTTTTCGCTTGAAGGGCGAATGGACAGAAAGGAAAAACAATGAATGTCAAAGAGGCAAACGAAGAAGAGTAAAGCTGCGTTCACATTGCTTTAATTTACTACTTGTCGTTCTGCAACATGTAAGAAACGGGCTTTATTGGCAAAGCTACCCGAGCCAGCGCCAAAAGAACCAATGATGATCGACCTCGTTTATAGGTTGCTTCATCTCTCAATCCGTGATGGTGTACCACGAGAAAGTGTCACTACCTTTCAAGACCTGCTAAATAAGGCAAGGGCAGTTGAACTTTCACTGTCAGAAAAGCAAGCTGATCATACATCCACGTCTACGTCGTCAGATCCTAGACCAAGGAGATGTAACTACTGCAAATTCACGGGTCACACCATCAGTGAATGCAGAAGGAAGGAAAGCGATGACCTCCGGAAAAAATCATCTGCGCCAGAAAAACCCGAATCGAAGCTTCACTGCTATAAGTGCAAAGCACCGGGATTCGTAAGATCCAACTGTCCCACTTGTAAAGATCTACCGAAAGGACCAGCTACGGTTTCTTTCAACTGCATAAAAACCACATTGGGTACAGATCTCCTGACAATTTCAATCATGTCTCATGGAGAAGTTGGACTAGCATACATCGATACTGCAGCCAGAACAAGCGTCGCTGGAAGAGAACTCTTCCTGCATGTCCTCCGGAACGGTACAAAGTTTTCTGCAGCCGATGCCAATGTTACTCTTGCTGACGGAGAGTCCTCCGCACAAGAAATCTACATCGGCGATACGAATATCGTAGTTGGAACTCGATTACGTCCAATACGATTTATAGCTCTACCTAAGGCAACAGACAACAGGACTCTTATAGGAATAGATTTCCTAGAACAAAATGGAATAGTACTGGATCTAGGTCAAAGAATATGGTACTTTGGAGACCAAACCGAAAAAGTGTTCGATTTTTATGACACAACCCATACAAAAGTCCTGAAAAAACTTACACCAAATCACGTGTTAAAAGACCTTATGGTGTCAGGAAACTTTAAGCCCATATCACCGCTTGCCCGAACACCAGAGGTGGCTGCACAAAATACTATGTCTCCGCCCAAACCGCCTAAATGTACATCTGCTTTTCTATCCTGGTTCGAACCATTGGAACCCGCCCTACAAATTCCTATTACTCCTCGAGTCATAAACTCCGGACTGGCTCCACCGACGAAGAAAAGAAATGCCCCGCATGTGAGAAAGAACGATTATTCTCCAAATACGATCGAAATCATATTCTTGGATGCTCTGAGACCTACGGATGTAACTCCCGAGTGGAAACGCGATAGGGGAAATCTATTCCCGAACCTAGTACGCTCGCAGGAGGATATCGACCCCGAGTCGTATTTCACGGAAATCAATACAATAGACGTCGAGCTCCGATGCGATGAGGCGGTTGAGCTAAATGAAAGCGATCGGAAAAAGCTGAATAATCTGTTGACACAACAAAAAATCGTGTTTGATCAGCTACACGAACCAACACCATTTGCGCTGCATAAAATCAACACAGGCAATAATACTCCGTTAGCTGTAACACCTTACAGACTATCTCCAACTAGAAGAGAAGAGCTCAAAACCGAACTAGACAAAATGCTAGAACAGGAAATAATCGAAGAGTGCGAATCGCCATGGGCCGCGCCAGTGGTTTTAGTTCCCAAGAAAGATGGAGGCATTCGCGTCTGCATCGACTATAGGCAGTTGAACAGTATCACGATTCTGGACAGGTACCCGTTACCAAGGATAGATGACCTGCTACATTCAACATCAAGCACGTCGTTCAAAAGTACACTGGACTTACAGTCCGGATACTACCAAATCGCAATAGACCCCGAAGATCGCGATAAAACGGCATTCATCACACCGTTTGGAATGTTCCGCTTCAACCGCATGCCTTTCGGCCTACGAAACGCTCCAGCCACATTCCAAAGATTGATGGACAGATTCCGTAACCCACAGACAGATGTATTGATACTAATATACATAGATGACATTATCGTGTGCTCCAGCAACTTTAGTAAGCACCTACAAGATCTGCAGCTAGTTTTCGAATGCCTTAAACTTTTTAAGTAAACAGACCGAAATCCAACTTCTGTAGTTCAGTTGTTAAGTACCTGGGACATATTCTCACCAATCATGGTATTGAAGTCGACCCCGACAAAGTCACTGCTATACACAACCGACCAGAGCCAAAGAATGTAAAGCAAGTACTCTCATTTATACAAACCTGCTCTTGGTACCACCGATTCATAGCAAACTTCGCAAAAGTATTCAAGCCTCTAAGTAACTTAACCAAGAAGAATGCTTTGTGGAAGTGGAGCAATGAAGAACAATCCTCTTTCAACGACTTGAAAACCCTACTCACGACGGCCCCCATCCTCAAACAAGCTTGTGATGGTAAACCTTTAATTTTAAAAACGGACGCCAGCAACTACGCCATCGGTGCAGTACTAGTCCAGGGGGAGAAGTCCGATAAACACCCTATAGAGTACGCCTCAAGACTTCTCACATCAGCTGAGCGAAACTACTCCACCACGGAAAGAGAAGCGCTCGCCATCGTGTGGGCTGTAAACAAGTTTAGAGGATATATAGAAGGAGGTGAAATAACTTTGTTGACGGACCATCAACCTTTGAAATGGCTTATGAGCCTCAAATCCCCTACTGGTAGACTTGCCCGATGGGCACTGCAACTCCAACCGTATAATTTTAAAGTTGACTACACACCAGGAAGAACGAACGTTGTGGCTGATATGTTGTCAAGACCTCCATGCGAAAACAAGGAACACTCAGATGCCACATGTGAAATCTGCAACTTCCATATTGACATGCCCTCCAGAAATCCAAAAGAAATTAGAGACGCGCAGCTGAAAGATGACCAGTTGAAATAAATCATCGAATCCTTCGAGAACAACGATGAAAATCTTACTCGATGGACATCCCGTGGATATCTCCTCAACGATGGAATACTCTACAGATATTCATCCGAATCGGACTCCGATAATGCGCAACTCGTCATACCATCGGAAGAGAGAGAATATATTCTCTACAATTATCATGATACCGCTACCGCAGGCCATCATGGTGTCGAGCGCACCATTGCAAAAATTGGTTCAAGATACTATTGGCCTGGCATGAGAAACGATATCACCAAACACGTCGCAAATTGTCTTGCTTGTCTCAGATACAAGCCAAGCAATATGAAACCGACTGGACTTCTGCAGACTGTATCCAGTAATCAACGATTCGAAGTACTTTCAGTCGATTTATTTGGCCCTTTACCTCCCACGCAAGACGGATCAGTGGATTCTTATTGCTATTATGGGTAGAAATATTCCCATTAATCGAGGACACAGCTGAAAATTGTGCAGTAACCCTACTCAACGAGGTATTCCTGCGCTACAGAATTCCGCGACGCTTGCATACCGACAACGGGTCGCAGTTTATTTCTGCAATAATGCAACAGCTTGCCCATTGTCTTGGAATACAGCAAACACTAACCCCTGTCTACCATCCCGAATCCAACCCGGTCGAAAGAAAAAACCGAGATATGAAGACACAACTCGCCATACTTGTAGGTCGTAACCATACTATGTGGGCTGATGATCTTCCATCAATACGTTTTGCCATCAACACAGCGAAATGTCAAAGTACTGGTTACACAGCATCGTATCTGACGTTTGGACGTGAACTACGCACTATAGATGACATCACTCACGATTTACGAACCATTGCGCTATCCGAAAATTTCATCCCGCAAATCACGCCTACACTGCTGAAACTATCAGATGTAATGAAGAACGCAAAAGAAGCAACAGGGAAAATGCAAGATTGCAACAAGAAATACGTTGACAAAAAGAGACGACCACATCCACCCTTTAAAGTGGGTGATCAAATACTAATAACCTCCCACTTTCTTAGCAAATCCTCAAAAAACCAGCCTTCAAAATTTATGCCAAGATGAGACGGTCCTTATGTCATAATCAAGCAAGTTGGGTCAACGGCCTACCAGGTGGCGTCCAAAGATGACCTTACAGTTCCATTGGGGACCTACCATGCTTCAGCAATCACGAAGTGTAAACATGCTGCCGCTCCAAATGAAGAACCGATCATTCCTCTTCGGCGAAGAGGGCGACCAACGAAGACTGCTATACAACCTGCCGCATCATCGAGACGATCTCAGCGCCAGAGGGGGAGACTGTAACACCACCATTTTTATTAATTTTGTAACACCACCATTGTTATTAATTTTTCATTATTAATATCATGTTGAATTCATTTTATTTATATTCATTCCTTTCATTCATTTCTTTACCATTTATTGCTCAATTCATTTTGTTTATATTCACTTCCTTTAATCTTTTTTTATAAATTTATTCTTATGTCGTTTTCCATTGGGACAGAAAAAGCACTTATTTTCAGAGTCAGAGCAGTTTTTCTGCTCTCGAAATCAGCTGGCTGTCAGATTTCATGTTCCATTGGGCGCATAAAAAGCACTTTTTTTGAGAGTCAGAGCAAAACATTTCTTGTTTGTCAAACTTTAAAGTGTGTTTACTTACGTTTTTAGACGAGAAGTCTGTAATAAAAATAGAGAAAAAAATTCATTTGGCCGCTGTAATGTATATAAGCAAAAATTGAATGGATTCTTATAAACAAAAATTACAATTTAGAACAGCTGACTTTTAAATCACGCACCACCACAAAGGCAAAGGAAGAAAAATCTCGTTTTATGTTCCATTGGGCACGAAAAATCTGAAATCTGAGAGCAAAATCTCGAAATCCCAATGGAAATCGACATTATCTATATTCAATCTTTTTGCATTTACTAAAATATGATTCTCAAACAAAATGTAACATTTATAAATAATTGCAACTTGGCACCACTGACCGACAGTAATTTCTGAACACTTGTCAAAAGCTCTTCTAGCGAAACAATAAACAAACATAAAAGCTATCCCAAAAGCTCTCGCTTTTAGTATAAAAGCCGGAGCAAATGACAAAGGAGGTTGACTCACATTTGGTTCTTCGCCCGATCGAAGGTTATACAACCGTCATCCTGAAAAGTGCCACATCTGAGTTTCACTTTGCTTTGCTTCTGCTTAGTTTTTGTTTTCTCGTTGAACATCTGCCTACTGAGGTCCCCGGACAGCATAGGTGATACACAACCGAGGGAAAACAACTGTAGTCAGAGTTGCCCCGTTGTTTTTCTTTTATTCCATTTTCTTAAACATTCGTTTATTAATTTTGATACTATCATTTCTTTTCCTCAATTTTACTTTTTTGTTCAATAAAGAAAACAATTATTATAACGAGCCGTGTCTCTTGCTATTTTCTTTTTTTTCTTTTCTGCTGGTTGTTGTTGCTATACAACTTTATTTCGAGCTTCGCTGTTGTTGTTGTTTTTTCCTTTGTTCGTCTGCCTGTTCAACGTTTACTGCGGTCCCCGGACAGCATAAGCGTAGACAGAGAGAAAAACAAAGCTGCATAGTAGCGGCTTCTCGCCCTTTTTGGCGAATGGAAGACGGTGACGCCGAGGAATTCTACGAGGCTCAAACACAAACCGACGTAGTCCGACCCCGAAACCAGGAGGAAAATAATCCTCCTACAACTTCAGTTTCTTCACTTCGGTTTTCGTGTTTAAAACGCTGTCATTTACTTCGTCTTAGAATTCCAATTACGGACGAGAAGTGCAAACTGCGTTAAGATTTTCATTACCTACATTTTCGAGCCCCTGGCCGTGATAATAATTAAAATCATTTTCATAAATATTTAATAAATACTTCATCGGCGTTTTCAACGTTTCCGAAATGTTTGACAAAAAAATGTTTCTGAACAAATCTTTCGCTGGTCTGGATACACATTAATAGGCCAAGAAAAACCCAAATATGTGCTAGCCGCGAAATATTGTTTATTTGTTGCATATTTCAACATAAAATTTTAAATTAGTTTTTAAAAAACAATATCGAAAATCAAAACTTCTCAAGTTTGACTCAAATGGTAACACCTTCGACAAGCAAGTGAAATGTCATGTCCATTGAAATCATGTTGTGACGTCACGCTGCACTGAATGTTTGCAATATGGCTGGATGCAGTATGAAGTTTGTCTTCATGTTGCACCGATACCCGTATGGTTTTCCATCTCTCCCACAATGGCAGCCACCCGCGATAGATTTGAGAGAAAAATACCTAGACTTTGCACGGGTTTAAACTTTAAATCTAAAAACAGAAAGTTTTCTAAAAAAAACTTTATATACGGACGCTGGAGTCACCCCCCTTATCACCTACTCACTGTCCCTAATGAATAAAACTATATCAAGACCTACTAGACCATGATTTAATCAGCTCAATTTCGAGACCTAACAAAATTCCAACTGGAACAATTCTATCTACGTCTCTCCAATTGGAATTATTAACTAAAACCTTTCTATAGGCGTTTTTCTTTTTTAGTTCAGAGCTGAGCACTGAACTGAGCCCGAGCTATATGAGCGCGCTCTGAACTGAGCGTGCTCAGATCGTTCTGATGATTTTCTGTTTTTCCTGTTTTTCTTTTCTCTCAAATATGACTGGAAGTGTGAATGTATATGTGTAATCAGCATTTTACTCAGCCTGCTCAGTCAATTAATTCTGAGCTCATAGAGCGCGCTCTGATTATGCTCTGAACGAAAAAAGAAACACAAATTCGAGCTCTGATGTATCTGAGCTAAAAAAGAAACACAAACTTTTTGTATAACAGTTCAGGTTGTGCTCTGAACTAAAAAAGAAAAACGCCTTATGAGTCCCGATGGACCGCAATTAGAATTTTACTCAAAAGCCACCATTGGCCAAAGTAGGGGATAACCCCTCCACACCTAAAACCCAACCTAATCTGATCACATCAGCCTACTAAATAATATAAAAAAAAAAAAAAATTCCCACAACCCAACAACAGAATTTGCTACATTCTTATCTTTTCTATGACTAACCTATTATATAAAACAAATTATATAACTTTATGTTGTTCTTTTCTATGACTAACCCATTATATAAAACAAATTATATAACTTTATGTTGTTATCTTATCACTTATTTATAAGAGAGAGAGAGGAAATGGTTATTTTACCAGCAGACAGCAATTTCGCTAATATAAACCTACACAAACTAAGTATAAAAAGCAAAAGAAAGAAAAAAATAATAATAACAAAATAAATAATTAAAACACTTCACACCAGTGAAGCAAATGAAAATATAACTACAAACGCAATGGCAACATTGCTATCGCAAACACCAAAACATCACAAAAATGATAAAAAAAAAAGAGAAACAAAACTGACTGCTGTACTCTATTCGTTTTCTCAACAATCTCCCCTTTACACCCTTTCCCCTCCAAACTCTAGTCAATAATTTTAAATTAACCATCTGTGATAGACAACTTCGTCAAACTAACCGTACCAAGCTCCACAAGCTTAACAAAGTAATCGTTTAACCATTGAGGTTATCTCCTTACATTTATGTATTGTTACTTAAGAGTAGGCCATACGATACAGCCACTCCTCTCTCTCTCTCGTCATATCTCTAAGATATAAACGAAACAAATGTATATTTATATAATATAGTTGTATACTGTAATCGAAACAAAAGTCTTAATAAATTCAACTCAACTCAACTCATATTGCACCGAATGCTTTCAATATGGCTGGTGGCAAAATGAGGTTTGCCATACTCATAGCAACTGTAGCCACAACTTAAAAATAAAGTTCTTCAATGATCCGTATTGTTTTATTATCGTGATCTGATCCGGATCAGATCACGCTGATTATTATCGTGATCTGATCCGGATCAGATCACGCTGATAATAAAATACGGCTACTAAACTGACCGATGGGGTGAATCACAGTTGCAAATCGTAACTTTAACGAACTTTTTTCGAACTACCGGCTGCGCCAAATGTTAGTATTATTGGAAGTGAAATTAGCGTTGAAGTAAAACACGACCGATGCGAAAGTTGGCTGATTTTAGACTCCCCAAATTCCCAAAGACCTACCTGGAACTTCGCCTTGACCACTTCGGGAAAATGCATTTGTCAGCATGACCCGAAGTGTTTGCATTTGCTTAGTAGGCCATGGCCCACTGAACCATTGCGTCACGAAAGTGAATCGCTGCAGTGGAATTGTGTTATTATGTTATGTGTTATTTATGTTATTACGCTTCCACTTTGAAACAGATTCACTGACGCAGCTACGATTCAGCTAGCCATGGCCTCCATGCGTATTTGGGGCATAACAGTGAATTCACCAACTTTCCGCCATCTTCCGGGTGAATTGACGAACTCACTTATCCTATCATAGAAATGAGCATGTGTGCGTGACTATATGAATTTTTCTGGAAAACAACTTGTAGGCAGCCGCCTTTCCACTGGAAAGATATCCATCTCTTTTAATTTCTATTATCTTTGGCTCGTGCGGTAGAACCAAAGATTATAGAATTAAAAGAGATGGATATCTTTCGTACGTCTATCCCCCCAAAAACCATTTGTTTACATTGTTGTTTTTGTAATTTCAATCCCTGTCTGTGAATACGTGTGAGCTTTGAGCTACAAGAAAAAAAAAATCGACCAATGACCGGCCACCATTCAAAATTCAGTGTGGTGAGTTATATTTGAATAATATCCAAATATATTAAGGCCCGGAGTATTCAATCTTGGGCATCTTTTTAATTAACCACTGATTTTCTGCAGTTTCGTTTGTTCAAGATTTTTTAAGGACTACGTAGGTATTCATTTTGACGTAGCTGATATACAAAAACTTTTTGTATAATTTATAATATTGTGCCAACAAAAAGAAAAATGCAAATAAAAGAATGAAGGAAGAACGCAAGGTGGAGTGAACCAATAAAATCTTTCACATCGGTTTCTTTGACGTTTTCAACTGACACATAAGTATAGAATACACAACACGCCAAAATAATGGATGCAAAGGATGAAGTAAGATTATTTTCAACATTTCTTGGAATATGACAGTTCTAATAGATTTGAATAAAGCACACGAGTTAAGAAAAATATTGTGAGAACGAGAAAATTGCGATTGTCGTTGATTAAATCAACATGTGGCCTGTTAATTTGCAATATATTTTTATTGGTTTTGGCTTTATTTCGGTTTTGTTCACAAAAAAAAAATGCTTATTGACTCATAAAAACAAAGTTTCATTCTTTTGTTCTAAAAAAATGCCTGTATTATTTGGTTATGACATTAATTTTTGTGTTTATTAAGTTTACAAAAAATAAATACATTAATAAAATACTTACCTGAATAAATTACTTATCAAAAACAAACAGACCCGAAGAAAAAAATAAAAAAAAAATATATATATATAACCATGGATTCGGTCAATGACCAAATGGAAAAATGGAACGATTTGTTGCAAAGATATGGTTTGATGACCGAAGTGAAAAAACGGTCAACAGATACTCATTGGTTATCACTGATTTATAATCATGGGTTAACCTAAATCCGCGGTAACTAACGTAACCAAGGCTCTAACCAGCTGTGAATAGACCGGCCCTTAATGTTGTATTCACCATACGCGGTGCCACGTCATATAGGTCTGTTCGTAAGATATACGATTTTTCGTATATCTCCATTTTTTAGTCCGACTGGAAGGAACAACTGCCTTTATATGTGAAATTATTTATTGACAATACTTAATTTTTTACAGGAATGGATTTATATATTTTAAGAAGTAGTCGGTGTGCTAGGGTTTCAAATTATAAAAATGTTGATAATAAACATTACAAATTGCGATATTTAACCTAAAAAAAATATAATTTATTTCTACGTGCAGTACTAAAATGTAGAAAAACGAAGTATTGAGGTTTTGAAATTTTGAAATAATAAATAATAAACAATACAAACATTTTATGCCGAATTATAACAGCCTTGAAAGATTACTAATTGACTAAAACGTTATCCATTTTGCATTTAAAATTTATATGCAAATTAATTGAATTTGAATTTGCTAGTGCTCAATTTTACGAGAAACTTTTTTAATTACTCTGTTAATAAAAATGGAATTGGAATTGTTATTCGTAACTGTATTGACCATGCTTGATAAAAGGCAGTGTCAAAGTGTTAGAAACGTATTAATTATATATTCACTGCAAGCAAATTAACTGCCAACCGTCAAAATTCAAATTTTCCTAGTGAACATGCCCAAACCAGTTTTCCAGGATATTTGAAAATTTTATGAATTTCGGTGGTGAGTTCACCAACTTTCCGCCATCTTGCGGGTGAATTCACGAACTCACTTATACTATCATAGAAATGAGCATGGATGCGTGACTTTATGAATTTTTCTGGAAAACAGCTTGTAGGCAGCGCCTTTCCACTGGAAAGTTATCCATCTCTTTTAAATTCCATTATCTTTGGGTAGAACAGTCGGCTATATACGGATACAACAGTACTTATGAGCATAGAGGATCCAAACTAGAGAGCCAACTGAGAGCAGAAACGGTACATTTGCCCACAAGCTTCCTATGACCTTGTACAGCCTAGGAATTTCCTAAGTATTAGTGCCTGTACAAATCAAAGGAGCGCCATTGCTGCCACACGCATACTAAGGAAATTCCTAGGCAGGAAATTGATTGTCAATCGGGCGGCCATTACTAAGGTGGGGGCGACTGTGTTCGTCATTTTTGGTGCTGATTAGTTACACGGCGTTCACATCGCAGTTCAAGTTAAACATTTTTAAAGATTATGAATTTGTTGGAAAATCGAATTTCGGATATAATATAGGTACCTAATATAATTTCATCACAATGTCAAATACCTTTTAATAATCATTTGTCAATATCAGAAATTCATCTCATGTTATTAATCAGAGAAAAATGAACTAACAAGGTTTTTGGCACTCTTGCCTTTTTTTTTGTTGATTTTAATGGGGACGTTCGGATTCATAGTTTAGTAAGTAGACAAGCTGTCTGACTAGATGTATTTCAGTTTTGATTGGCCCAGAGTGGTCACGTGATTAGATTTTGCAGTTGACGTTTATGGAGGGGAAGCCGACAAATCTAGTCAGGAAAATCCTGCCTGCATACTCAGTTGACATTTCGAAGAGTCAGATTTAAAATAAACAGAGTGGCCGTGGCAGAATTCTGAGATGTCGAAAAAAGGGCCAGTTAGAGAAAATGGTGCCATTTCTAAACGTACTCTGCAAATTTGGAATATTCGCACGATATTCAACAACCAATAGTTCGCATAACAGTGTAATAGTGTTGTGATAGGCAACCGTGTTCCATTTTAAATGTACTTATTTGAAAATATCAATTTTTGAAAAAAATTATGAGGGGTCTTTTCCGAATAAAAAAGGGCAAATCAAACAAAGACAACGCTGACCACGAGAATACAAAAACAATTCAACTTGCTCAGTCAACGCGTTCGGCTTCGGATTCCTAGTCACGACCAATCTAGTTGACGTTTTACATAAACTATGAATCCGAACGTCCCCAATCTCTTAACTTCAATATTTAAATACAATGTAGGGGAAAAAATGTGTATGCCATGGGAAAAACATAGTTCAGCTTAAGAATATTTTACAATTTATAATTGATGCGTAAGATGCATACTTACACAATATAAATATATGCAAGCGTGAATTTGTTAAATTCAAAAATTAATTAAATATTTTTGTTCCGTTTATAGGTACTAAAGCTCTCAAATTTAGCTTTAACTTTTTTTCAGAGTCTGGATAAATTTGCGAATCTTCATTTCTGAGCGAAATTCACACCCACTAACACTAACACCAAACATTTGTCATTTGTCAAACTGAGAGTGTTTTATTTTCCTTTTTATAGACGAAAAGTCTGTGAAAAATAGAGAACAATTTACATTTAGTCAATGCAAAGGGTATTAACATAAATTTAATAGATTTTTGTAAACAAAAACTACAATTTAAGAACAGCTGACTTTTAAAACACGCACCACCACAAATACAAAGAAAGAAAAATCTCGTTTTATGTTTCATTGCCCACAAAAAATCTGAGAGTAAATTCTGAAAATTCCAATGAAAAATGACATTGGTAATTCAAAATAAACTCTATTTTCCAAAAAAAAATTTTTGCAAATCATAAATTTAATGTCGAGACTGAAATTTGTTAAAAGTAATGCGCTATATCTACAAAAAACGAAATAGAACATGAGAGTACCTACAATAAACAAAATTATTTGGATTCTCACAATTGAATACGCCAAATCCGAAATTGGAAATTATATCGCAAAATCCAATTAAATTCCACATTATTAGACGTGTATTAGCTTCGATCTCAGCAAACCCAAGTAAGAAGATTTTCAGCACGCAATTCCAACAACTACTAAGAATCTTCATAGTGTCAAATAGAGCGTAGTGGTTGTAATTAAGAGCTGAAAATCCTAGTTTACTTTGCTTTGCTGAGATCGAAGCTCAAAAAAACAGGCCTATTGTATTTTTGTTAGGAGTTTAAGGACAAAGCTACTTGTATTTTTACGATATTAATACGTTTTTTTTTTTTTAAATATGAAATATGTTCTTATGTAACATCATTCAACATTGTTCAGTGTTATTCAACTACAGACTTTCCAATCGCACTTTGATTGTGTACAAATATGGTGTTAAATAAACGAATTTGAAAACAACCAAAAAGCCCTCCACCAGTTGTCAAACTCAAACGCACTTGTATTGGTAAATCTGAGAAAATATCTAGATTCGCAAAAGTGCTCTGAAATCTGAAAAAGATTGCTTTTTTTTTGTACCAAACGAACATAAAAACTGCTCTGAGAGCAAAAAAAAGTGCTCTGAGAGCGCCCAATCGAATACCACAGAAAGTTTTCTTTTGAACCCCGGGCTTAACTTGCATGTTGTTAACCTATTTATGGAACAACCACAAAGGTTCAGCTGCATGAATTCTGCTGGCAAATATGTAATTCATATAAACAAAATTAAAAAGATCTGAAATGTGAATGGATGAACATTTTTTGGAACCGAATATGGATAGAGACCAAGTAAAGCTATATAAAAAACCATACTCAACATTTATTCGTGCTACATTTTTTATTGTTATAAATGCATTTACAAATTATTTTTAATTGAAAAAGTACCACCGGGCGGCCATTAATTACGTGTATTCACCAACAGGAAAAATAAGAGCGCCCGAGAGAGGGCTGTCATTCAAAATTTGCGGGGAAAATCGGGTAGGTGCACGGGAGTTGGCTCTCTAGTTTGGATAATCTCTGCTTATGAGAACTGAACGCGCTCATTAGAAAACTTGTGTATGAATATACCTATATGAAGTTGGGTTTTGTTCAATTTTAACTAAGAAGTATATAGGCTCCTATTAAAAAAAAGGAATATCGTTGATTTCGTTCCAGGAAATTATAATATTTGGTGAAAAAATTGCAGGCAATATTAAGTTAATACTTTATTTGCTCAAAAATTAACCGTTGAAGATTAGTTCTTGCTCTCCTTTGTTAATATTTAATTATTGTATACTGCATCGTTTATTAGTGCTAAAAAAATCGATCGAAAAGTCACTGGGAAGAAAGAATCAAACAGCAACTGACTGGATAGTAATATGAGTAATGCTATTAATCAAAATGGCACAGGTCTAGAACAGCAGGTACCAAATAATCAGAAATTATATTCTTTTGTATTATAGTATTTTTGTTCATCATACACAACTTTTGATGATTTCATAATGTCTGATAAATTATATTTACCCAAAAATGTATGCGTAACCTTTAGATTGCTGGTCTGGACTTGAATGGCGGCAAAATTAATAGTAACAGCCCTATAAATAAGAATTCTAATTCAGCATCGGCTGCACGTTACGTACCACCTCATCTACGTGGTAGCAGCAATTCTGATTCTTTGGATAACCGTGAAGACAAAGGGGAAAAGGAATTTAAACTCGATAAGGAAAGAGAGTACCGAACCGATTTTCGCAGGTACTTTTCAATTTATTTATTTATTAACTAATTCATAAATGACATTACTTTTCATTTATAGAGGAAATAATAGGAATTTCATCAATCGTGATCGTACTGATCGTCCAAATTCAGACTTTGGTAACTTTTCCAAGCGGAAAAACGATGAAGGCATTCAAAACGGTGAGTTTTATTTATATGTATTTGAACACAAAAATGTAGCCGTGAACTAAAATAACAACACTCAGAATACCTACAATACACAATATGCAATTTTGTATGCAAAATTTGGCCATTGTGAGTTGTAAAGTTTAAGCTTAGATCACGGATTGGATTTATAATGGTTAGCTGTGTTAAAATCTATTTATGTGAATTATTATGGCTTTACCTACTATACAAAAATATGCATTGCGGTCAAAATAGTTTAAACTTGTCTAAATGGGACAACATGGAAAAAGGAAATATCTATTGTATTCAAATTTTTCAAAAAGTATGTGGCGAGTCGAGGAGTAAGAATGATTCTTACTTGAATTGGGGGTTCTTTAAAAAAAAAATCTTTTTATAAAAATAACTCTTTACAATAATACTAAATATTTTGTAGGTCACAATCGGTAATAGTTCGTAAAATCTAGCTTACTTACTTACTTCAGGTGGCGCTACAGTCCGGCCTCTTCAGTTAGCAAGATCTTTGGCTAACTGACTCCAGTTGCGCACTCCAAGTTGGTTGAGGTCCCCTTCCACTTGCGCGCGCCACCTAAGGTGAGGTCTTCCTCTACTGCGTTGTCCCTCCGGGTTGGAATCGAAGACTCTCCGGGCCGGAGCGTTGGTGTCCATTCGCTCTACATGTCCTAACCATCTTAGACGACTAATGCGTACTTTTCTGACCAGGTCGATGTCGCTGTACAGCTCGTAGAGCTCGCTGTTAAATCTTCCCCTCCAAATCCCGTTAACGCAATCGGGACCAAAAATCACTCGAAGAATTTTGCGTTCGAAGCGTCTTGGTCGCTCCTCATTCTCATCCTCATCCGTTTTTGCTAGGGTCCATGCTTCTGCGCCATAGAGCAGGACAGGGATGATGAGAGTCTTATATAGAATCTCCTTAGTGCTTCTTGACAAGGCCTTACTAATCAATTGCCGTCTTAGGCCAAAGAAACAGCGGTTGGCAAGTGTGATTCTTCGCTTGATTTCTGATGTGATGTCATTATCAGAGTTTATAGCGGAGCCGAGGTAGACAAAGTCCCTAACTACCTCAAAGTTATAGCTGTCTATCGTGACGTTCTGTCCGATTCGTCGATGTTGTGTGTCCCTTCTTGTTGACAGCATATATTTTGTTTTACCCTCATTCACCACTAAACCCATTTTTTCCGCTTCTGTACTAATACTAGCAAACGCACCAGTGACAGCTCGCTGTGTTCTGCCAACAATGTCAATGTCGTCAGCGTAAGCAAGCAGTTGCACAGACTTTTGGAAAATTGTGCCTCTGGTGTTGGCTTGTGAGTTTCGCACAATTTTCTCAAGAATGATGTTGAAGAAGTCACATGACAGTGCGTCGCCTTGCCTAAATCCTTTTTTGACATCAAAGGTCTCGGTGAGATTGTTTCCGACCTTTACGGAGCAGCGAGCGTTCTCCATCGTCATTCTGCACAATCTGACAAGTTTGTCAGGGATACCAAAACTGGACATGGCTCTATAGCTCGTCTCTATAAATGCTGTCATATGCGGCCTTAAAATCGATAAAAAGATGGTGGGTATCGATCTGGACTTCTTGGGTTTTCTCAAGGATCTGCCGTAGTGTGAATATTTGATCGATCGTGGACTTACCGGGCCTAAAACCGCACTGATGGGGACCTATCAGATCGTTGATGAATGGTTTCAGGCTTATATGCAGTGTTCAGGAGACTGATGCCTCTATAGTTGGCGCAGTTTAGAGAGTCTCCTTTCTTGTGGATCGGGTAAACGATGCTGAGGTTCCATTCATCAGGCATACTTTCGTCTGACCAAATCTTGGAGACGAGTTGGTGTATGCTCTCTACCATGTCATTTCCCGCTGTCTTTAACAGCTCGGCAGCTAAAAATTCTGGTCCAGCAGCCTTGTTGGACTTAAGCTAAGATATTGCTATCCTCACTTCATTTTGATCAGGTGGACGGAAATCTTGGCTTTCATCGTCCAGGTTGAATGGTTCGTTCTGCCTGACAGCGGAGTCTGTGTCGTCTTCGCCGTTTAGCAGTCTGCAGAAATGTTTTTTCCATGTCCTCAGGCTGGTGAAACCGAGCACATCAGTTGCGGCGTTTTTGATGTCTTCTTGGCATCGGCGCCACTGGTCTTTGGCACTTGATGCAGGCAGCATAGGACTTCTCGAGAGGTTGAGGGATACGCGATCGGCAAAGGTTCTGGCGGTTTGTTGCGTTTGTGGTCGTCCAACGTTAAATCTCCTTTCAGTATTTTCTCGTTGTTGTGGCGTCTGGGATATCCGCATCCGTACCTTTCCTACAACAAGGTAGTGGTTCGAATCTATGTTGGCCGTTCGGAAAGTTTGGACATCTAGAATACTGGAGGAGTGCCTTGCGTCGATCGCAACGTGATCAATTTGGTTGAAGGTTTGATGATCAGGTGACCGCCATGTTCCTTTGTGTATATTGAGGTGAGGTAACCGTGAACTAGCTATGGTAACATTACGTACCGCAGCAAAATTCAATCAGTCTAAGTCCGTTTCCAGACGTGGTGTCGTGTAGGCTGTGTTTTCCGATTGTGCTATGAAAGATGTCCTCCTTTCCTATTTTGGTGTTAAAATCACCCAAGACGATTTTAACGTCATGCTTAGGACATTGCTCATATGTCATATGTTTTGTCGAGGAGCTCGTAGAAACACTCTTTGGTAGCATCGTCTTTTTCTCCTGTGGGGGCGTGAGCGCATATTAGGCTGATGTTGGCGAATTTAGCCTTTATGCGGATCGTTGTAAGGCGTTCACTTACGTGTCGAAAGCTCAAGACTTCTTGCCAATTCTGCCGCTCACAACAAATCCGCATCCAAATAGACGCTGCTTTTGTTCCCTATAGCAGTCACCGTAGTAAATGTCACAGTTTTTCATCCTTCTTTTGCCCGGCCCATCCCACCGAACTTCCTGGATGGCGGTGATACCTGCATTGTAGCAGTCTAGGGCCTCCGCTAGTTCGGCTGTACGCGGTCTGTTCAGAGTTCGAACATTCCACGTGCAGATCCGAACGTCATTGTCCTTTTTCCGTCTTGCAGAGTCGTCAACAGTGAATCCGTCCTTATCCGAGGCTTTTGGTTGCTTCGCAACATAGATTTTTTTTCCGTGGTGGGGTAGTTAAACCCCGCACAACCCCCAACCTGGAGGACCATACTCTTTCTGCGACCCCTTGGGCAACAGGAGCCGGAATATTCCGGAGTCAGTAACCCGCTGCGGGGGTGTGAGAGCTGCCGTTGACCCATTGGGCTCTTCCGCCACCATCTCTATTTCAACACCCTGACTAGTGTTGAAAAATCCTCAATGACCTTAGCTCCGAATACGTCGAAGTAGCTCATTGACGGCTCATGTAAGACTTCTGAGACTCGAGCAGACAGTCAACTCCCACAGAGCATTATAGTGTTGCTATTTTCTACGTGTTCAACACTCGCACTTATAAGTTCAGCAAGTCAATTCCGGATGGACAAGGACATAGACATTGTACCCGGTGGTGACCACTAGGAGATAAAATAAGCACAATTGGTGTATCTGAGCAGTTGCAACAGCTGGGCATCGCCAAGTTGACGCCAATCAGTGTCTACCCTATTCATTCAATACCCAACCACCAATCTAGCCTGGTCACTAAAAATACCTGACCAGCTAAAACTTAAAATCCGTGATAGAAATTATTAGAAACTAGCTGACCCGGCGAACTTTGTTTCGCCCATATTCGTTAATGTAATGAAAACAATAATACTCTGCACGCACAATGCACATGTTCTTTACGATACACGATGTATAAAGCGGAATTTCATACATTTGACTTTAGGAGAAACATGGGAATTCAATATTGATTCCACAAATTCCAGCGATAGTCCTTGAGACTTACCTATTAATTGTCATAGCGAAACGGGAAATTGCTACGCTATACGAATAGCAAATCTTTCTGAATAAGCCGAATTCGCGGAATTAGAATGTTTTCCTTTGAATTTTTCACTCGAAATCGTCGCTTTTTCCATGACATTTGATTTGAGATTCTTCACAAAATTTCGGTGGATTGAGGTTGCGCAACAAAATTATAACTGAGCCGACTTTCAATTTCAAATTGTGTAGCGGTAAGCCTGTCATATCAAAATAATTCAAAAATAAAGATTTTAAATAATTTTTGTTGTATTGTAAGTGACACTACCCTATTCAATCTTCTTTTTTTTTAAATGCGGTTCTTCATGCAAAATTCCATCCCCAATCCCATCAACGTAAACTTTTATTTTCACGACAAAAAAAAAAAAAAAATAGCATAAATGTCCTTCCTTTGGTCAATACGAATCCACGAAGCACGATCCATTCCCGAGTTATGAGTGCACATACGGACGACAGTCTCTTTTACATATAGCCGTACCCACCATACCAAAATAGTGTCCTATCTTTCAAACTGTAACCAACCATACTTACTTACTTAAGGTGGCGCTACAGTCCGGGGTGGACCTGGGCCTCAACCAACAAGCGTCTCCAGCCAGCACGATCTTTGGCCAGCCGTCTCCAGTTTCGCACGCTAAGTTGGTTAAGGTCCCCTTCCACTTGCGTGCGCCACCTGAGTCGCGGTCTTCCTCTACTGCGCCGTCCCTCGGGTGTGGATTCGAAGATCTTCCGGGCCGGAGCATTGACGTCCATTCGCTCTACATGACCCAGCCACCTCAGTCATTGGACCTTCACTCTTCTGGCTAGGTCGATGTCGCTGTACAGCCCGTACAGTTCGTCGTTGTATCTCCTCCTCCATTCACCGTCTATGCAGACGGGACCGAAAATTACTCGAAGAATTTTCCTCTCGAAGTAACCAAGAGTAGCCTCATCCGCTTTTGATAGAGTCCATGCCTCTGCACCATAAAGTAGGACTGGGATGATCAAGGTCTTATAAAGGGTCACTTTAGCTGTTCGAGAGAGGGCTTTGCTACTCAATTGCTTTCTTAGCCCAAAGAAACAGCGATTGGCAAGAGTTATTCTTCGTTTAATCTCAGCGTTGGTGTCATTGTCTGAAGTCATAGCGGAGCCTAGGTAGACAAAATCCTTTACCACCTCAAAGTTATATCTGTCTATGGTGACATTTTGTCCAAGACGTCGGTGTTGGTTGTCCTTTCTTGATGACAGCATATACTTTGTCTTGCCCTCATTGACCGCCAAACCCATCTTTGCGGCTTCCGTCTCAATGCTCACGAACGCGTCAGTGACATCACGCTGCGATCTGCCGATTATGTCGATGTCGTCGGCGTAAGCGAGTAGGTGGACGGACTTATGGAAGATAGTGCCTCTGGTGTTAGCGTTTGAGTTTTGCACTATTCTTTTGCACTCCTGATTGGTCCCTATCAGTGTGGCTTCAGGCCAGGAAAGTCTACCATTGACCAAATATTCACACTGCGGCAGATCTTGGAGAAAACCCAGGAAGTCCAAATCGATACCCACCACCTTTTTATCGATTTTAAGGCCGCCTATGACAGCATTTATAGGGACGAGCTATATAGAGCAATGTCTAGTTTTGGCATCCCTGCCAAACTCGTCCGTTTGTGCAGGATGACAATGGAGAATGCACGCTGCTCCATTAAAGTCGGTAAAGAACTCACCGAGACCTTCGATGTCAAAAAAAGGATTTAGACAAGGCGATGCGCTGTCATGTGACTTCTTTCTTGAAAGAATAGTGCAAAACCAACCATACACAGCCCCAAAATTTCATTGAAATCGGTTGAGTGGCTTATGATATCAACAACAGAGTCACCTATCGGGTCCAAAATATCTATCTATCTTTCAAACTGTAACCAACCAAACACAGCCACAAAATTTGATTGAAAATGGTTGAGTGGTTTATGAAGAAAACAAAAAACTACTCAATTCATGTTGTTTTTTTTTCACGCACGCATAAGTTTTCCGATTCCAGCGTAGGAACCGTACAACTACAATTTTTCAAAATGTTGAGAAAACTGAAAAAAAAACCGACTGGAAATTCGATAAAAGTGATTTGACAAAATGTATTTCTAGTAAGACCAAAAAATAACAACATATTTTACAGTACAACAGTACTACCGTTGATCTGTCAAGTTGCTTTCTCTGTGTTCTGCGATAGATTTCAATTTTCTTTATATATATCTTGTTTGGGATTACCTAATTTTCTATAAATACTAAACCTAAGTGAGTCTAGACGCTGTTGAACATAAAGTACAAACTGTAGATCCTAACCTCAACTAGAAGAACGTATGCATATATATTTTGCTCATGAAAAGAGAAAAACGTAAACTCGACCAAACCTCTCCAGAAGTCCCCAGCACGGTGAAAAAATTCCTAAACAATAAAAATATGTCGAACCCAACAACGGAGAATGATAGTATCTCCTTTTCGAAACTGGAAAATCTTATTGGATTCATTCTGGACAGAAAGCGTATCTCCACCAAAGAAGACATCGAAATGCTCCGGGAAGACACACGCCAGTTAATTGTCAGAAATGAAGAGCTATCGGCCAGGGTAATGCACTTGGAGGACCGCTGCGAGCTGCTGGAGAGCAGAATCGAGTCCATGCAGATGAAGGGCAGCGAACGTAATCTAATTGTGTGCATGCCAAGTTTGCAAGGGACAGACGACACCGGGAAAGTCAAGGAAATTTGCATGAAACTCCTTAACAACTCATCCGATGCCAATGTGGAATTAGTACGGCAGCTACCTTCTTCATCGAGAACCGGCGGAATGGCTAGGTATTCTGTTGAGCTCGACTCCAGGCAGAGCGTTGTCAAGGCGCTGAAATCTGCAAGGTCTCTGCAAGGCACTGGTATTGTTGTGCAAAAGGATTTACCCCTGTCAATGCGAAAAAAAGGGGAAAGCTGTTGCATATACGTCGAATCATAAAACAACATGCTAGAGGTGCGAAAGTTGGTGTAGGCGACGATCGGCTGTATTTTGGTGGTAACATCTTCACATGGAGTCCTACAACTGGTTTGCGATGTGGCGATTTGGATGGCTACCATATCCTAAGTAATACACTCACTAAAGAACGAGTCAATCTGAAATTTGAGAGGGATAGTGATAAACAAGATTTATTTATCACTACAAGTCAACCTGCAAATGTCACTAATGTCATCGATAGTGGTGTCAAAAGAAACGTCAGCAACAACAATGAAGTCAGTAGTGTTGCGAATTTCGGATAGCCTGAAAGTATGCAGGGTAGTAATCAAAACTAGGAAGTAGCCGTCTGCCATATTTTTAATAGTAGTTCGTTAAGTTCAAATTTATGTAAATTTAATATTTTAGCATATAATGTATCTGGTTTAAAAAATAAGAAATTGTTCTCAGATTTTTTCAATTTTATAAACGAAATGGATTTTGTATTTCTTTTTGAAACCTTTGTAGTAGAGGAGGATTATCTTAAGTTCGAGAACATTTTCACAAATTATAAATTCAAGTGGTTACCAGCAATTAAAATTAACCGACAAGGGCGTGCATCAGGGGGCTGTTACTTTGGAATAAATAAAAGAGCTGCTATCAATCTCAAATGCGAATTCAAAATATCGGATAATGGACTCACGTGTGTTGAACTGGAAATTTTGTCACAGCGATTAATCATAGTTCCAATTTACATTAACTGTAACGGTGACAAATGGCAAAGGGAATTCAACCTACTAGAAGACTTTTTATACTCAACCCAAAGTAACAATTTGCTGGTGATTGGCGATATGAACGGTAGGATTGGCAATTTGGCAGGGGAGGTTAATCGCATTGAAGGAATTCTGCGGAAATCAAAGGACACAGTTGTAAACGCGTGCGGGAAAAAAATTCTAGACTTGATGGACTCGATGGGACTTAAGTTACTTAATGGATGCAGTAAAACCGACTCAAATGGGGAATTTACCTATATTAAAGCGAAGTTTGCAACGGTAATAGATTACTGCTTCGCCGGAGGTGACTGGTGCTCCTTAATAACGGATTTCGAAGTAAAACCCCTTCCATACTCCGACCACATCCCTGTTATTACTTCTATAGGGCTAGAAAGGACTGAGGCGGGTCACACGCAGGATATGAAACTTCTCCCAAAATTCATATGGAAAGAAAGGACAGCGAACATATACAGGGAAAATCTTAACAGTCGCCTACGTGAACATAACGGTAATGCTGTGCTATGTATGGACAATTTGGAGGAAATAATAAAATTATCGATTCCATGTCAGACGCAATTTGCCACCTCCAACCGAAAGCAAAGCAACAAAAAACCTTGGTTCGATGAAGATTGTCTAAAAACGAGGAAGCGCGTATTCTCTTTCCTTCGACTGTTCAGAAAATACAACACTAATTTGTTCAAAGAGCTGTACAACAGTGCCAATTCACACTACAAGCAATTATGCCGCCTAAAAAACTCAGAATATTTTGAAAACGAGGCTAGGAAACTTTCAAACTGTAGAAAATCAGCAGATTTTTGGAACTCAGTGAGGAAACTCAACGGCATCACCCCAAAAATCAACAGCCAGCTCACTGTTCAAGTACTAAAAAACGACTTTGAAAATCTTCTGAACCCAGTTAATAATGGAAATCCTATTCTGTATGGAAAACCACAATTTTTTAACGATATATTAGATAGCCCAATCTTAATAAATGAAGTTAAAGAAGCTCTAGCTAGATTCAAAGATTGTAAAGCCCCAGGGTTCGATAGAATTCCCGCAGAATTCTACAAATACAGCACAGACGAATTTTTAACTTCCCTAACATCGGTCTTTAATAATATATTTGACTCTGGAGATGTGCCGGAGAGCTTCAAACAAGCGATTATATTCCCAACTAGCTGTGCCCGCAACTTCGTACGCGGCGTAAGGCTGTGTACTTTCCAATTAAAGAGATTTGACCGTTTTCTCAACAGCATATTTGTTTAAAATCTAGCTAAAACAAAGCGGTGAACATTGTCAATGTGAAACAATAAATCAAACAAATCTATTTACCTAAAACACCAATTAAGAAAATTAAATTCAACAGCGTAAGTCCTAAAGTTCCACTTCCTTACTGTAGGCATCAACGTTTGTAGGTAATATCAAAACAACCACTAAAACAAAAGCCTGAACGGAAATTTGTATCTACACCAACAATAAGTAAATCAAACAACATAATTCACCTATATCGTCTTTACTTCTTGAATTCTTCAATTCTTTACTGTAGTCTGTAGGTATCAACGTACGTAGGTATATAACAACCATTAAAACAAAAACCATGAACTCAGTTTCTATATACACCACCTCCAACATACATTCACCACCACACCACACGTCATCAGCCATCTGCGCATTTCCTCCGATCCGAAACCAGTGCTGCCAGAAGAAAAAAAATTTGCGTAGCAAATTTGAGTAGCAAAACTCAAAAGTCCAAAATATCATATATTTTTTTTGGAAAACAAACAAAAAAACACTTAATTCTTTATTCAAAGTAAATATAATTCTAAGGACTTGTACAAGTAAAGTTGGTAAACTATATAATTTACAAAACTATAAACAACAAAAAAAAAAAAAAACTTTAAAAACTTCACTGCTTTGCATGCAAGCATTGCCTTAAAAAAACAAAATAGTTCATATCACAAAATTATGAATGTAGGATCTTTGTACCAATAGCAGAATTAATAGCACATAGAAATTTCGGCAAGTCTTTTAGATTAATACAGTTTTTTTTTTTTAATAATTCAAAAATTAAGTTTTTATGTACCTTTCAGAAAAGATTTAAGGATTCGACACCCATATTTCGTTTCTTTTGGAAACCAAACATTTTGCAGCCATTATTTTATCTACTGTCTCTATTTTAAATGAGTTCGCCTTCTTGAGCTTTGTTAAGCTTGAAATTGAAAAAAATCGTTCAGCAGCTGCTTTGCTATGTGGTAGAGTGAAACGTTTTTTCATTAAATTGGAAACTTTTAATAACAGTGGCTTGCCAGATTCCAGTCAAATTTAAACACTAACACATCCGAAGAAGTGGGTACTTGTTGGGAATGGTAGAATAGAATATAAGTTAGTGTGGGAAAGTGAGTAAAGACTGAATGTACTTTCGTTATTATTTTTTTTTTTTTTTCAAGAAAAATTCCAACATTTATGTTGACATATCGTGCTATAAAAAAAAGTAGCAAAATAGACGTTTTTAGGGAGAGTGCGTAGCATCGTAGCAAATTGAAAATCGCGTAGCAATTTTGCTACGATCGTAGCAAAGTGGCAGCGCTGTCCGAAACACATTGTCGCTGTTTTTTGTTGTTGTTTTTTTTCATATGAACGTGCTTGTGCGATGTGCGCCACCAAACCACCCCCAAGCAGAACAACGATCAAGAACCGCGGCTGCTGATAATATTCGATTTCAGAAAATAAATTTATTTTTTAAATGTTAGATTTTAGGTTGTAGCTCAGCTTCTAGAGGACATAGAAAGCTGATTGATGGCTTGAAATATCTATAAAAGTGTTGGCTCTCCTAAGTATTTTGTTTTGTTTGCATTCATAAAGAATTATTTGAGTAATGGCGAGTTAAAGGCAGTAAAGTCGGAAAAAAAAACACATTTTGGTCAAAAACGCTCCAAAAAATAGGAATGGCAATGAAAGGAATAGCCTATATGTTGCACAGAATCTTAAGAAACATTTCAAAAAAAGTTTCATCGAAATCTGTGCAGTAGTTCTCACGCCATTAGGTAACTGAAAAATTGCCAACAGTTTTATTATAAGTATAGATCTTTAAAAAAGGCGACTCATCAGACCCATCAAATTACCGTGGTATCTCACTCTTAAATGCTTCTGCAAAAGTATTCACAAGCGTTTTACAAAGTCGTTTAATGCACTGGGTTCAGGAAAACGCACTTCTGGGAGAATTCCAAGCGGGTTTTCGGCCGGGCTATTCCACGGTAGACCATATATTTGTTCTACGAAACATAGCAGAGTCTTTCATAGAACGGAAACAAAAGCTTTATGCTTTTTTTATAGATTTCAGAGCGGCTTTTGATACCATTGATCGGCAAAAACTATTCTACAAACTCTACCAATACGGTATATCCCATAAATTTGCCAAGGTAATGGAAAACTTGTACAACAACACAAAAGCAGCGGTGTGGAACGGAGACAATTTGTCTGAGTGGTTCGTTACAAAGGTAGGAGTTAGACAAGGTTGCAACGCAAGCCCGACACTATTTGCTCTTTATATTGAAGACATCATTGATTACCTCCCAGGAGGGATTTCATATGCGGGTACCCATATTAAGGCTCTCCTATATGCTGACGATGTTGTCCTATTAGCAAGTTCACCAGGGACCCTGCAACTCATGATAAACAGAGTTTACAAATATAGTGTGCTGTGGAGTTTACAAATTAATTTGAACAAATCAAAAGTGATGATTTTCAGAAGAGGTGGAGGCAGACTGGCAAGGGTGGAAAGGTGGACTTTTAACGGTGTTGCTATTGAAACAGTCAAGCAATACAAATACCTTGGAGTCATAATTTCTAGTAATTTGAGTATGGGACCACATTTGGATGAAAAACTTCTGCAATCTAAAAGTGCAATTTGTTCAGCGTGGAGAAACTGTTTCCAAAACCGAAGTGTACCTCACAGTGTGAAATACCAAGTTTTCGAAGCAGTCTCAAAATCAATCCTTTTTTACGGAGCACAAGCGTGGGGTCATAGGTGGTATGATGCAGTAGAAAAGCTACAGCGATTCTATCTACGAAGGACGTTCAGATTGCCTACAGCCGCACCTAACTACATGCTCATGATTGAAACAGGACTTGCTCCTTTGTTCTTACAAACACTCAAATTAAACATGGACTATATCCTCAACACATGTAGGTTGGGAGATGAAAGATTACCACGGATCGTTACCAAGTATGCTGTAACTACGAGGAGTCTGTGGTATAAAGAGATGCTAAGTCTAGCGGAAAGTTATGAGTACGACTTGGACTTAGACTGGAATGCAAGGGAAAGTTGGAAAGGTAGACTATACGATTTTTTGTCGCATTTAGATTCATGTTTTCGACAAAAATTTATCGAGCAGGCGAGTGCGTCAACACATAGGGAGATCTATAAGGCACTACATTTTAACCTTGGGTCGCTGAACTACTTTAAAGACTCGAATAAAATAGGACACATCTCTACAATTTTCCGCGCAAGAGGAGAGTTATTGCCACTAAACTTTGTGCCACATAGAGAAGACCTTCCGATTTTATGCTCATTGTGTAATATGTCGCACAGGGAAAATATCATCCACTTTATCGGGATTTGTCCCATTTTCCGCGATATCAGAAGGTCCTGCTTTGGGAAAGTTACCCTGTCAACTGAAGAAGTCCAGGAACAACTAAACGGGTCCAATTGGAAAGCTCTTACATTATTTTGTGAAACAACTTTAGCTTACCGGAAAAGAATTATGGAGGAAGATTTTTAAATTAAATGTAAAAAAAATTATGTTGATAGTCTTTGGCAGACGGCTTTTAGCCATGTCATTTAAGATAGATTTAATATTTCTCTCTTTTTTTTTGTAACTAAAATGAAATGAATAAAATCTAATATATTCTAATATAATCTAATCAATCTATATTTTTTTGCACCGTTTTTTGTAAATAAATTACACAAACATACGTTTACCAATTGCAACCAAACTTCACAAAAATAAATAAACCAATACCAAAGATGTGAAAAGGTTTGGTCAAAATCGGTAAATGCGTTAAGGCGTGATTCGGCGACAAACGAACACAATTTTGATGCTCAATTTTTATATAACATAACAAGTTTGCTGGAATCACACCATTGCCCATCGAAGCATTCAATTCATCTGCCGGGGTTGATCTCGAAATGACAGGCAGCGTTTGACGAAAATCGCCTTATAGCAAGATCATTGCTCCACCGAAAGGTCGCTTATCATTACGTAAACGGCCTCCAATGCGCGTTTGTAAGTCATTGTGCATTCATCTCATATGATAAATCTTACATTGCTGCAGTACTTTCGCCATCGCAGTATTCTTTGAAATGTTGCTTGTAGGTTCTTCATCCACTTGCAGATTCAATGGCAATTTCAATGCAGTTCGACTGTTCGCTGTTCGACCGCCTTCTAACAAAGTACCCACTATCCCAGAAGAGGCTTGGGCCAAAGCGATCTCAGATCTCGAACGAATTGTAGCCAAAATCAGTAAAATCAAGAAAATTCCGCCATTTTCGTTATCGACTGCTTGCATCAATTCATCGTACACTTTCTTTTGTTCTTGATTCAACATTTGCACATTTGTTCGAACAGCTTGACTCAATGCGATTCGATCGAAGTCCATTTCTCGCTCCATTTCTCGATTAAATGCGTCTTGCATTGAACGATTTGGCTGTGGCATCCCCAATTTGCACAACAAATTGCCACTTATGAGCAGACACATATCCTTGATCAAAATCAAAGCTTTGTTGCGCATTTCATCTGACATCTCCAGTTCATTATCCGATGTCACAGCGCGAATTCGATGCAAAATACTGTCGGCCATAATAATCATCTTTGTATAATCAAAGTATCTACTTCAGTTAAAAAAGTTACTTAATGTAACATAGTAAACATAATTTATTCGAACAAACTTTTTAGGTACCTATATTTAAAAAAAAAAAAAAACATTAAAAATTGTTGACAACAACAATTTGCTTGAAAAATAATTAAAATAATTGACAACAACAATTGCTTTTAAAATTTAAAATATTTTTTTTTTATTTGAAGTTTCACTACTTGATTTCTATCCAGTTTCTTTTTTTTCAAAGTGTATTTCCCCATACAAACTTTCATAACCTCTTTCATCTCCTCCAAGTTTTGTTTTCGCGACAAAAAGTAAATAAAAACCTGATATACAGCAATACGAACAAAACAAAAAAATAATTATGAAAATCGTCCCAGGGGTTATCGAGTTACGTGATCATCGAGTTACACCCCGAAAGAAAGGGACACACAACATCGACGAATCGGACAGAACGTCACGATAGACAGCTATAATTTTGAGGTAGTTAGGGACTTTGTCTACCTCGGCTCCGCTATTAACTCTGATAATGACATCACATCAGAAATCAAGCGAAGAATCACACTTGCCAACCGCTGTTTCTTTGGCCTAAGACGGCAATTGACTAGTAAGGCCTTGTCAAGAAGCACTAAGGAGATTCTATATAAGACTCTCATCATCCCTGTCCTGCTCTATGGCGCAGAAGCATGGACCCTAGCAAAAACGGATGAGGATCTTCTTGGTCGCTTCGAACGCAAAATTCTTCGAGTGATTTTTGGTCCCGTTTGCGTTGACGGGATTTGGAGGAGAAGATTTAACAGCGAAGATTTACGAGCTGTACAGCGACATCGACCTGGTCAGAAAAGTACGCATTAGTCGTATAAGATGGTTAGGACATGTAGAGCGAATGGACACTAACGCTCCGGCCCGGAGAGTCTTCGATTCCAACCCGGAGGGACAACGCAGTAGAGGAAGACCTCGCCTTAGGTGGCGCGCTCAAGTGGAAGGGGACCTCAACCAACTTGGTGTGCGCAACTGGAGGCAGTTAGCCAAAGATCGCGCTAACTGGAGAGGCGTATTGGTTGAGGCCCAGGTCCACCCCGGACTGTAGCGCCACCTTAAGTAAGTAAGTAAGTAAGAGACTTCATGCAATGTAGGATGGATTGAATATGGGATATGGAACGACAAATTTAACACTCTCCAAGACGTTGCATTCGTTCCTAAACTGCCAATAAATTTTGCAGCATCCGATGCTTACGCTTGTCTATTAGATCTCTGACACAGTTTTTAAAACGTGCAAAGTAATTGTTGAGGACGATTGCATTATGACATATTGGCAGATTGATCTCAATCCGCTTATTTGTATTCCCGGAAAAAAACATCAACAAAGTACCCCGAATATGTATTTAGATAAAAGTCTCCGTTTGAAGCAAGGACATACTCGTATAAACCTATTGACATCGTTATAGAGGTATAGTTAACTATTCAATAGAAATGCTCACTTTGGTAGAACTTACAAGATACACTGTAAAGTCGCGGGGCATGAAGCTCACTATCAACTTGATGACTTCGTTAATCTTCATAATTGCCTCATTACCCAAATGTGATTGTCGAGAAACAAATGCATCCATTTTTGTTGGTCTGGAGGCGTGTTATTTTTTCGAAAATGGAACTGGTGAAGTAATAAGTATAACTAGTGCTCGATATCGCGACATAACCGAGTTATTTCTGCCTAAAATCTATAATATTGATATGGAAGACATGTGGTTTCAACAAGACGGTTCGACATGTCATACAGCCCGTGAAACAATTCAATTATTGCCTGAATGATTTGCTATTATCTCTCGTTTCGGTGATCAGAATTGGCAACCGAGGTCATGTGATTTAACACCATTGGATTTCATTCTATGGTGTTATTTGGTAAAGTAAAGTATATAGATTTAGATAAGTTGTGTTGGTTGTTTTCTTATTTTATTAGATAGGTAGGTAAAGATCTGAGAAGCAATGGTAGGTTAAAGAAAGGGCTTATTAAATATAATTCACTTTAAGTTTTTAAAAGTTGAAGCTCTAGAAATAGATAACTGGCGCAAGTTCTCTTAAGAGAGTTATAAGCGCCTACTGTACTATTTTATAGCTTTTATTATTTACAAGTTTTTGAGTACATGAACAAGTGTAGTAGGAGTTTCTTATTTTTGATCTGTTTGGGAATGATTTTCTTTTTGACTCGAATAGATAGATAGATAGATATAATTAGATATTCTTTATTTTCATGTTCTGTGAATGTACTCTGTACAGTCATTGTGCCATATAAATTATGTTATACAGCTTGGCTTAGTAGTCGTCTGCCCTTTAAACTTTAAATACACTAGCATTTTACAAATAACAAAGAGAGAATACAGTTAATACAAATTATTTCAAATCTAAGCTCGTGACATAACAAATTGAGCAAAGTAAAAGTAAAGAAAAAGTTACTACAAGTGTGCTATTACCTTAAATAAAAAGAAAACTAATTTTAAGTTATCAAAATAGAATATACATTTTATCTATTGAAAATAAAAGGATTGCAACTAAACAACAAATAGATTGAGAGGTGACAGAAGTCTTGTAAATGTACATAAATAGGCTTTTAGTTTAGCTAAAACAAAAATTTAAAAAGCGAAAACAAAATTTAAATTTGTATATACCTAGGCTTTTAGTTTGGCTAAAACAAAAATAAATCTTGATTTACATTGCTGCAAAAGAATGTCGATAATTCATAGCATGGACAACCAATCGAGTAAGCAATCTCCACCCACTACATCCATTAAGGATTTGAACACTTTCTTCAAACGATAAACAGCTTTTGTCAAAGTATAGTCTACGGATTTCCTGCAGGATTGGACATAACGCAAGGAAGGTTTGACTCGAATAGATTAATGACGCTGGTTTAAGTTGTCAATGATTGGAAGTATTGCTCGTGATAGATCGATACATTTACATATAAATATATTATATATAATTATTTATATGCAAGAATTCGGAGTTTTGTTTTTGAATTTGCATTAGCAGTTATAAACTGAATATCACGATGAACATGCGTGGGGTTGCAGTAGGATATTCTAATTGTGTTAATTCCACCACTAAAAAGTGGTTGGAATTATTTTAAGGTGCATATTCAAAATGGTTGAAAAAAAGTAGTACGTAATATTTGCTTGAGATAAGTTTTGCGTTCCTGTTATTGCATTTTTATGTATATATATATGAACAGAGATCGGGTTTTGGGTAGCCTTAGTTTTAGAAATATTAAAAAAAAAAAACGGATTTATTCTAATTTTTTGAGAAAAACGAAGTACGGGATCTTATTTAGAATACTGATATTATCTCTTCTTCTTCTCTTCTCTATCCCTATAAATATAAAACAGAGTGGCAAAGTGTGTATTATTCCCTCTGTCGCCCGAAATTTTCAACCAATTTAGTTGATTTATTTTTTTAAATGTCGGTAATTACGGTGATCAATTGCTAGGCCAACAAAAATAAAAAAAAAAAGATTTAAAAAACTAAAAAAGAAATGTTTCCTTTATATTTTTTTGTGCAAGACGACCTAAATAATGGCTGACACAACGATCACTTTGCTTTATTTTTCGGGCTATAGCACGGCATGTAAGACCGTCAGAGCAATAAACGTCTATTCTTGCCCTTTCCAACTCTGTTAAACATTTTTTCTTGTCCATTTTTATTAGCACTCAATCAAGAACAATTACTTTATAAGATTTACCGTTTAAACCGAAAAAAAATATGTATTCACTTTACAAACAACGTTGATTTGTTCACTGCTAATCTAATTACCCGATTTATTTCCATATTTTTTTTAACTTAATTAATAATTTGTCTTCAAAGTTCCGTTAGCTAAGTTTCTCCTATACACAAATTTTATATTTTGTTGTTAACAAAATAGTCTCTCATATGCCATAGTTGTTTTTTTTCTAATCCATCATATAACGGGAGAAACATCCATTTTACTACTCAAAAATGCCTGCTTCTAATCTTATGACTTGCAGTGTATGTATTTTGATCAAAATCGTTAGAGCGGTTTTTGTAAAATTTGTGCAAACAAAACAGTACCGTAGATGGTGTATCATCCAATTCGTTTGCTATAAATGCAGGAGTGCCCCAAGGATCTACTCTTTCTCCAACTCTATTTCTTCTCCACATCAACGATTTGCTTGGATCGACAAATAATAATTCTACAGCTTTGCAGATGACAGCACTCTTATATCCTCCATCTCGAACAATGGGCCTGTGAATACGGCTACATCACACAGTCAGAGATGTGAACACATTAATTCTCTAAATGATGATCTGGACAAAATCTTAAAGTGGGGAAAGGACAACTTGGTTGTATTTAATGCAAGCAAGACACAGCTCACAACATTTTCCAGAAAAAATGAATCAACAGTTCCTCAGATCCAAATGGATGACCATCCAATCCATCACAAGGACTCAATGCACCTTCTAGGAGTCACAGTCAACTCAGGAATCACATGGCAGAACCACATATCCTATATCGCAAAATCGGCGTCCGCAAAGTTGAGCTACCTATTTAGAGCAAAGAGGTACTTTAGCCCCAAGCAACTTCTCCTTCTCTAAAAAGCACAGGTTAGACCAGGCTTGGAATATTGTTCCCATATATGGAGCTCGGCCCGAAACATTCACTTAACCTGCTTGATAGCATACAGAGACGAGCAGTTCGACTCATTGGAGACCCTACACTCACATCGAATCTACAACCGTTGGTGCACAGAAGACAAGTCGCTGACCTATGCTTGTTCTATAGGTACTTCCATGGTAGATGTTTTGAGGAACTCAAAGACATTATCCCTCGAAATGCAACGTTTGGGCGCCCAACAAGACAGGCTGCTAATGCTCATGACCATACAGTACACTTGACAACCGCGAGGACATCAACTTTCCAAAACTCCTTCTGTTACAGGACAAGCAAACTTTGGAACTCGCTTCCTGGGGATATATTTCCAGAAGACTACAATTTGCAGCAATTTAAGTGCAGAACAAACATACATCTGCAGGCATCTCGGGGCGCTGTTGAAGCGTTATAGGTTCGCCTTTCCCGGGAGAAGTATATAAAAAAAAGGCACTCCGGGAGTGCCGACAGAAGTGATAACTTGAACAATTATGTGTGTATTTTTCGAATCGTCAGAAAATATATTATTGTGTAGTAAGTACTTTTAAATGTTTTTTTTTTATTCATTATTATAAACTACTACTACAAAAATGATATTACAATTATCAGTACATGAAAAATAATGCATATTATTTTATATACAAAATTGAAATCTATTGCTTAACCTTAGCCTGTTTCCGATGGAACAGCTCATTTACATATTTTTTCGATACCTAGATGTCGCTCCTTTCGTTGGAGAGAATCATTTACCCATAAAGGTATGCAAACATTTTTCTTTCGAACAAACTTCTACCAATTTCTGTCAATGTATTTGTTTGTTTACACAGAGCAAAAGTTGTACAAAACTTCAAACTGCGAGTGCGAATGGGAATGGGAGGGAACGAGAAAAGACAACAATATTTTTCTGTCTCGCCGCGTCGCCGTTGATAATGTGTTACATCTCGTGGTGAATAAAGTTCGTGAAATAGAAATTGAAATCTACTTCGATGGTCAATAATATTGTTTCTTTTTTTTGTTTTTTTTTTTTTTTTTTCAGTTGAAAAACGAGTTGTTGTTGTTATAATTTTTTTTCCATTTGTTACACTTTTTGAAAAAAAAAAAAAAAATTGTTACACTTTAAAAAAAAAGAACCTCCGGCAACACTGACAACTAGGCGTTACCTGGACAAGAACCTTTCGGAGATTAAGTGTTATATATTACCTGGACAAGAACCTTTCGGAGATTTAGTGTTATACATGTCGAATGTCGCTGTTATACATGTCGGTGTCGCTGTTATACATGTCGGTGTCGCTGTTATACATGTCGGTGTCGCTGTTATACATGTCGGTGTCGCTGTTATACATGTCGGTGTCGCTGTTATACATGTCGAGTGTCGCTGTTATACATGTCGGTGTCACTGTTATACATGTCGGTGTCGCTGTTATACATGTCGGTGTCGCTGTTATACATGTCGGTGTCGCTGTTATACATGTCGGTGTCGCGAGTTTGCTAATTTTTGCCCATCCAAATAGTGCCCAACGCGCCTAAAGAAGAGTTATCACTTCAAAAAAAAAAAGTACCAAATATTTGTTAACTTTATTATAGCTGAAAACCGATTATGAGTTATTGTTCGGGCTATAAGCATTACTTAGTTTTTAAAGTTTTATCGAAGTCAAAAATAGGGTTTTCGAGATATGAGCAGTTTTAAGGGTTCCGTAGCCAAATGGCAAAAAAACGGAACCCTTATATTATATTATTGTAATTGTAATTGTAAGTGCTAGGCCCTATACACTGCGACCAGAAGAGATCTATTGTGTTGGCCTTTATTATTTAACCCAGGGAGCTGTTGAGGCTCTTTATAAACCTCAGCACCCTTCTTGGTTCCATGTTTCCAATATCTGCAGGACTTAAAATCGCCCTTTGCATATGGATTGCTCTGCCCCTGGCCACCGCAGGACATTCGCAGAGTATGTGTTCCGTTGTCTCCTCCTCTTCTCCGAAGAGTCGACAGGAGTCATCGTCGGAAAGTCCAATTTTTTTGAGATGATATCTTAGTGGCCAGTGACCAGTAAGATAACCCGTTAGGATCCTTAGATCCTCTTTGCTTAGCTCAAGTAACTTTTTTGCTTTACTACGAGCAGGGTTAATGAATCTTTTTGCCTGCCTCTGTCCCTTTGATTCCGTCCAGTATTCGGCAAGGAGATCATCTTCCCATTTCCTGAATTTTGAGTGTATGTAACTCAAAGGTAACCCGAAGTAGGGTTCAGGACCGGTGAGTAGGCGTGATGCACCTCTTCTCGCCAGACAATCTGCTCGTTCGTTGCCCTCAAATCCCTCATGGCCTGGTATCCTAGCAACAGTGACCGTGTTGTCCTTTGCCAGTTCTTCGAGGAGATTGAAACATTCCCAGACTAGCTTTGATCTGATCGAAAACGATCTTAGGGCCTTAAGGGCTGCCTGGCTGTCTGAGAGGATGTATATATGGGCACCTTTAGTGCGCCTCCGCTTGAAAGATGTCTGGTGATTTACCTAGTGCTACGGCTCTTTGGAACCTAGGCCCATAGACCCCAGCACCGGTGGCTTCATCTTCCATCTTTGAACCGTCGGTGTACCAGATTTGTGATCCTGGTCGTGTTACGAATTGGTTGGTTCTCCAGGTACTCCTGTCAGATATGACTATCTTAAATTTTCTGGAGAAGCGAAGTCTTTTAAGCATGGTATCTGATACTTTGATCACAGGATCATCTTGAAGCATTTGTAATACTCGAAGGTGTCCTGTCAGATTTCCTGCTTTGAGATTTGATATATCAGGGAGCCTAAGGGCACTGAGACTCGCTTCCTTCTTTACAGAAATATGTAAAGGCAGAAGGCTGAGCATTGCCCCTATGGCTGCAGTTGGACAAGTTTTCATTGCCCCCGTTATACCAACACATGCTAAGCGATATATCTTGTTTAGTTTTTTCTGGGCCGTTAATTGTTCGGTTTTTGGCCACTATGATATCGCTGCATAGGTGATCATTGGTTTGATGATCGTGTTGTATGACCAGTAGATCATTTTTGGTTTTAAGCCCCAGGTTTTGCCGTGAAGACGCTGGCACATATAAATTGCCTTTGTCGCCTTCTTGGTGACTTGATCAAGGTGTGAGTTCCAGGTGAGAGTCTTGTCCAGGATTACTCCCAGATATTTTACCTCCCCTGATAAGTCAATAACTTCGTTATTTAGCTTGATCGGTTTCAATTCTAGTTTTCTCTTTCTTGAGAATGGTACCATGACTGTTTTTGAGGGATTTATGGTCAATCCTTTGTTCTGACACCATCTATAGGTTAAGTTTAGGGCTCCTTGCATGATCTCCGATATCGTGGAGTCATGTTTGCCCCTAACAGTGATTACTACATCATCTGCATAACTTTGTATTATGTACCCCGATTGTGTGAGGTGGAATAGGAGTTCATCTATGATTAAAGTCCACAGAAGGGGAGAAAGTACTCCACCTTGGGGACAGCCCCTAGTGGCCTTAACAGTCTTTTGTGAGCCTCCATACTCCAGATTAATAATTCTGCTTTCTAACATGTTTAGAACCCATTTTATGATTAGTGGGGCAATGCCTTTCCTTATCATAGCTTTCTTTATGGCATCGAAGGAGGTATTGTCGAACGCTCCCTGGATGTCTATGAAGGCACAAAGAGCCGTTTCCTTTGCTGCCAGAGCCTTTTCAATCGTCGTTGTGAGACTGTGTATGGCAGTTTCGGTAGACTTGCCGGCTTGGTATGCGAACTGGTTCGCATGGAGTGGGTTACCTGTAAGGTACTGATCCCTTATATATTGGTCTAGGACTTTCTCCATGGTTTTTAGGAGGAAGGAGCTAAGGCTGATGGGGCGATATGATTTCGCTTGTTGTTCAGATTTCCCACCTGCCTTTGGTATGAAAACCACCTTGACCCTTGTCCAGCTCAATGGTACATGGCTTAGAGATAAGCTGGATCTGAAGATCCTAATTAGTTGAGGAACCAGTAGGTCAATACCCTGTTGTAGTAGACAGGGGTAGATGCCATCGGTTCCCGGTGATTTAAAGGGGCTAAAAGAAGAGATCGCCCATTTTACCTTGTTTCTCTGAAAATTTTTTCCAGATAGACTATAATCCCATTTTGATACAGTGAGATCCTGGTGCCTCATCGGTACACATGGGGTTTCTATGTGGATGCATTCTGGGAAGTGCGTGTCGAGAAGAAGTTGACAGGTTTCTTCAGGGGTAGCTGTAAATTCACCATTGTGCTTTTTCAGAGAGCAGATGCCGTTTGAGTGCTCGCGGGCAAGGACTTTTTGGAGTCGTGTCGCTGCAGGGAGATTCTCAATGCTCTCGCAGTGTTTCCTCCAAGTCGCTCGTTTTGATTTTCTCAATTCTACGTTGTAATCAGTAAGGGCTGTTCTGTATTGGCACCAATTGCCATTGTTCTTAGCTCTATTGAACAATTTTCTTACTGTGCTCCTAAGAGTTTGAAGTCTTTTATTCCACCATGGGACATCTCTTCGTATTTTCCTATTTTTAAGGGCACAACTGCTTTCATATGCGAAGGTTATATCTTTTTGGAGCTGTTCGGATTCAGTTTCCAGCTCCGGAATGGTCCCTAGCGGAATTGAAGAACGATTTAGTTCTGATTCAAGGAATAACCGATAGGTTTCCCAGTCAGAGGATTTCGGGTTCCTGTAAACTGTGTTTCTTTCGGAAAATGCTTCCAGGTCGAATCTGATGTGATTGTGGTCCGACATGGATGCTTCTCCGGAAACATGCCAGTTTGTGATGATATTATATATAAATGGACTTGCCAAAGTGAGATCTAGAACCTCTTGGCGAATCGCATTTATGAAGGTTGGTTCTACACCTCTATTTACCACCACCAAATTGTTAGCACAAATATATTCAAAAAGGGACTCACCTCTTTTGTTTATGTCGGTGCTCCCCCATGCCGTATGGTGGGCGTTGGCGTCACAGCTGAGGATCCACTGCAGTCTCCTTTACCCACAATATTTTATCAAAGCCGCTACTTCTGAAGTTGTTGCTTCAGAAGTGTCTCCAGGGAGGTAGGCAGAGGCGATAACGACCTTCAAATCCCCTCCCTTTTGACCGGCATTTGGTATTGCGATGAGTGCCGCCACCAAATCTCCTTGTATGAATTCTGAAATTGGAAAAGTTGTTTTAGTTAAGTCTTTATTTATCATTAAAGCTGCCCTTGGGCGGACATGCTGTTTATCATAAATTAACTTACAGGTTTCTTCATTTGGGAGCCCTTTCACGGCTCCTGATAAGGTCCATGGTTCCTGAATCATGGCTAGATCCAGGTTTTCTTTAATAAATCTCCTGCTTAGGACACTAGATGCTGCCTTAGCATGATGGAGATTTATTTGAAGGCACTTAAGTTGCCTTCTGGTGTTTTTTGCGGATTGACGTCGCATAATTATTTTCTTTGGTGGCCCCTGTGTGCCACCTTTTTACCCCTGCTGCTATTAAGTAGAGCCGCTTCTTCGGGGTCTCGTCTCTCGCATTTACGAGGTCTTCCAGATAACCGTTGTCTCTGTCTTTCTCGGCTTACAGTGGTTTTGTCTTTACTCTTGTAAACTGTAGCCGTCGGGCGTCTGTGCGAGCAGCTAGGGGTATCGTCCGTTGTGGCCTTCGTTGTGTTCGCCACATTTTTTGAGCATACCTCAGGTTTTTCAGCTTTTGGGTCCTGAGTGATCCCAACGTTTCTGATAACGGTCTCCTTCTTTTCGGCCCTTGGTCTCTGGACGTCCTTGTTCCTTGGCCGTAGTTGTACCTCACCGAAACCATAGCTGATAATGCCATTTTGGGCCTTAAGGGTACTTGCCGACTTTGGGTCTAGAGCTAAGGTGAGCTCCGTCATTTGGGGCCTTCGCACCCGGTTGAGTACCCTCCAGTCATCAACTCTCAGGCCGTTGTTTTGGCCTTTCACGAGGCCCAATATTTTGTTTGTTGGGGTTTCCTCCCCAGGGAAATAACCGACGAAGATTTGTGGCCGAGGAACATCTTCCTCGTTCACAGCACTGAGTTTGGCAGCTTCCCATGGTACCAACGTTGGAATTATTTTTGCCAGCCAGTCGCTCGTCTTTTGGTCCTTGCACGTAAATACAAGCCATCCGGGTTTGAATGTGCAACCTCGGAACTGGGGTTTGGTAGCATTGTCCTGTTGTGTTATTATGCTGTCCAGGACACAGTTTTGCACCAATTTTAGTTGGTCTGTGGACCATATGGTAGCAGGGTAGTCTGTTGGTATTACCCCTATCTTTTTGCATCCAACAACGTCCCTGAAGCTTGGTGCTTGCTGAGGTGATGAAAGTGCAGCCTCAGTAGCCTTTCGTTTTGGAGTGTTGCTCGTTGGGGTTGCACTGTCAGCTCTAGGTCTTTTGTGACGAAAGTCCTTGCTCTGTGCAGGTTTTAAGGCCATTGAGCGTGCCTCTTCAAGTTGATACCCCGCATCCAATAATTTTTCAGGCGTTTACGTCCGGCACCTGATAGCCTGACTTTGCCCGCGTCTTTTGGCTTGACTGACCCAGATGGTGCGTCGATAGCTGTTGACGATTTCGGGGAAGCGAGTAAAGCAGCTTCTTCTTCCGCCGATATGACATCCATGGGAGTAGTGACGACCGTATCCTCACCAATCACCATGGTGTTATGCTTTTCAGTTTCTGCAGCAGGACCAAGTGCCCTATCTGTAGAAACTGGGAGGTCCAAAGTAACCTCTGGTTGCAGTTTAAAAGGTTCGCATTCCTTGTTTTTTTCTGTTATGGTGTTGTTTATTTCCATTTATTTTTTTTTTTGAAAATTGCGAGAAAGAGTTTTCGCCCGAGGCAGAGCTCCATACCTCGGGAGGGCTAGTTTAAACCGGAGGTCGCCTGTTATCCGGAGTTCACCGTAATAAGACACACTTACGTAGTGCCATTCATCCCATAGGCACGGTTGTTAGACACCTGGGATTACGGGTTTTTATTGAGTTTCCGCTCTAGATCCGTCATATTCAGTCGAAAGCAGTGGCACCTCTTGCAGGTTGTGGCTCTTCACCACGTATGACGATCCTGGGAATATTGTTCCCCTGGTACCCTTTTGGCCTTCTAATCAGAAAGTGGCTTTACTCAAAGTGAGAGGTGATGGCCTCTCCTCCTTGATTCAGACAGCCTTCCTTCGTATAAGACGCCTATAAGATACCTAACCACCTATATATTATATTATTATATTCGTCATGTCTGTCCGTCCGTATTTCATAGCTACTTAGAACTGAAACTCAAATTTTTTTTTTTCATCAATCCCATACGTGAGGTTTAGGTTTCTAATATAATTTTTTTCTAAACTGAATAGTTTGCGCGAGAAACACTTCCAAAGTGGTAAAATGTGTCGTTATTACCGTTTTCAGGTAAACTAAAGAAAACTAAATTTAAAACAAATGAATTTTTAAAAAAAATCCGTTTTGAGAAAAACTGAGTTTGCCATTAAGTTAGACCATATTACCCAAGAAATGAATTTTTGTTACAATTGTATGTCTAAATTTCGGAAGTACTGTTATTAGAATTTTCAGCCAAAAACTGGGTATATAGTCATTGCAACCTCACCTACCTAAACTTAAATATCAATTTTTAATATTGATTTTAAATGTAAAATAAAAAAAAAAACCGTTCCGATCTGTAAGCCCACAAACTACAAATCCAAAGTTTGAACGAAATCCGGGCAGCCGTTTCGGCTGTAGGCCTTTGGAAGCACGGACAGAATATTCCGACCCATTTTTTTGAGTTCGTCTATCATCGTAATGTCAGAATTGATGAACATCTCGAGTTCGAAATTTTGTACGGAAACAATATCTTTCTCTTACTATGGAATGGATAAAGTTAAAAATATGGTTTGGTAGTATTGGTGCAAAAAAAAAAAAAAAAAAATCTAAATTGTATCGCAAAAATACATTCGCACCTAATCTAATCTAAAACATCCAAACAAAAAATTGCGGGGGCATAAAACAGCGGATTCCGTACCAATTTGACGGCAAGTGGATAACGAGTTGGGGGGTCTCGGTATATCATAACTCAGGTCCAAAGTTTGAATTCGGACCGACAAATCCTCGCTATCGCTGGCCGTATTGGTGGTGCCGTAAGGAGATAATATATATAATATAAAGATAGTTTGGGGACGATCGGGAGCAGAGAGACCCACGACTAAGACTACTGTGGCCAAAGAAAGGTCAACTCGACAGGTCGTGATTGCCCTCCACGCCCTACCGTCAATCTAGCTTATGTTACATTACTATGTTAGTTTCTTTTACTAATTTGTAAACTCTATTTATATTTAAGGTAGATGGTACTGATAACATTTCGGGGAGTTTTTTATTAAACAGTTGAGCACATAATTCTTTTATTTTGGAACATTCAGAAATGAAGTGTTTAGTTGTTAAAATACGACCGGACTTGCAGAGGTGGCAATTGAGAGGGTTTTCCTTGTTGGGCAAGTAACTGTGGGAGAATTGTGTGTGTCCGAGCCGGAGCCTCACGAAGCTTTTGCCCATATGGGTTGTTGTCTTAGTTGGGTATGTAGCAAAAAATATATATTTAAGAGTATGAGGATCTTTCAAATTCCGCAATAAAAAACCTAACATCTGATTACCTTTGGCAACCAAAAATCAATGTGCTTGCAAAAGCTAAGTTTTGTGTCAAAAATAACTCCCAAGATATTTTTTGGAGCAAATAATGGACAAAGGGGTTTTATCGATTACGTACGTAAAAGGAGTTGGAGATAGGTGACAATAAAAAGAAAGGCTTTGACATTTAAGAGACATTGAAATGAAGGTCATTGTTATTACACATATAGAAAGGCGTTTAAGGTCTTCTTGTAGAAGAATACAATCTTGAACTGAGCGTATTGGTCGGAAGATCTTCAAATCGTCGGCAAACATAAGACACTGGGAACTCAAAAACAAGTCAGGAATGCCATTAATAACCCAAAGGAAGGGCAGAAGGCCCTGATGACTACCTTGAGGTACTCCAGAGATAACACAAATTGGTGACGAAAGCGTTCCGTACCTGCGAACATATTGGATACGATCCGTTAAGTAGGAATGAATCAACTTTCGGATATTGGAGTGAAATCCTAGGGTAGTCAATTTGGAAATTAGTAAACTGTGGTTAACACAATCAAATGCTTTAGCAAAGTCTGTATAAATTACACCACATTGCAAGCCATTCTCTAGGTAAATAACTATCAACGACTTCACGCTCATAGTCTAACTTAACGTTAAATAGAAGAAGTCTAGAGTCATCACTCATCACAATCAAACGACCAAATTATGTTTTGCAAGTAAAAGTCTCCAAGAAGGATAACCTGCTGATGATCTTCTAAATTATTTAAGATAAAGGAACGGAGCAACGGTTCTTGCGGTAAACTTCGTACTGGTCCTTATTGAAAATTTCCTCGTTGTAATGATTCTGTGTCAGCCAAGTTTCAGTGAATACAAAAACATCGCATGGAGCCGATGAAGAGAAGAGTAGTAAAGATTAAAGGTTGTAGGAGTTAAATCCTTAGGTCTGAGTTTTTTTTGGAGCGTTTTCCGACTGAGTCTTCTTTGAGCTAGGTCTGTTCAGCAATTCTTTTACCAGAATATCTTAAGGCCAAAAACTCGGGTTGACCAGGAATTTTCCAGTTGGTAGAGTTGATAGAATCTTGAATGAAGAATTTAGGCGACCTGTGAGGTTATCCGGTGTCAGGCTATGGCATTTTAAGTTGCTAGTATTAATGCCATTTATAGCAATGTAGTTCACAATATCACTGCTTTTGGTACCATATTCTAGCCGTACTAAAAAAACTGCAAAATGGGGTGACACTATTTTAAGAATACAGTCCGTACTAGGAACACTGTCCAATCGCTGGTGAATATATACAGCCAACTCACTAGTAAGTGGTTTGTCAATCGGAGTTGAGGCAGTACTACACGTGACCACTACATTATCGGAGATGGAGATTTAACTTGCGAATTGGATCGAAGAGCTCTTTTCGCTATGGGAAGTTGGAGCTGATGAGTTTGTAGAGGATCTTGTAGAACATCCTGAAACAGGCGCTTAGATCCTTTCGGTATATGCAAAATAGTACCAGGTTGCAGGACTGGTTCAATGAAAGTTTGTGGTCTGACTGGTTCAAGCGAAGTTGGCGTTAAAACTATATTCGGTGGCTTTTGCAGTGGATGGAGATGGAGTTATCTAAGTTCGGTTGCTCTTGGATTATGTTAGGGCTTTGTCCAGGTGATTGGTCTGGCTGGTGCAGTTGATTTTGCTGTAATATCCGATCCATGTTCGAGAACCCTTCGATTAGCTTAGTCTGCTGACATCAAAGTTGAATACCTCCTGCAATTCCGAAAATAACGTCAACATGCTTTTGAAGACCTTTTGTAGCTTAACAATTTTCCAGTGCAGGGCATCCGATGAGATGTTTCGATGCTTATAAGATAATCTTATCCACATCCTTTCCTTTTAGGCCTAAACACCGCACGAAATATTAACATCATTCGGTCCACAAATGTAACAATTTGGTGTACTTTTTGAGGTATTTCATACTCCAATAGGATCACGAGGGTAACTCTGCTTAGTAGCAAGAACACAACTAAAAAGCTCAGCAGATAATGTGGTTGATGGAAATGATGAGATGTGGTGCGTGGAGAGGATTAAATAACAAAAAAGCAGCATCAAACTGGATGTGATGAAACGAGATGGTCGACCACTTAAAAACAACACTCAGCAGTATAAAGCAAAAAAAAGGTGTATATGAATTCGGAATAATTATGTTTTTAACACAAAATTTCCCGAAAAGATAAAGAGCAAGACACTCGTGCACTATTGCAAACCATGAAACAAGTCGATGCGGTTATATTGCAATACAAGTTGTGTTTATGTAAAGTTATTTTTATAGATAAACTAGCGGCCAGGTACGTGCTTCGCTACGTATAAAGTGAAATAATAAAAAAGTTTAATTGGAGCATCAAATTCATTTATTCAAACAAAAAAATATTTTATTAATTGTTAGCTATTTTAAAACTTAATCCAAAACATTTTGATAAACAATTTTTTTTGTTTTTCCATTTTGATCATGAATAAACAAACGGCTGGGGGTACCGACTCTGAAACAGGCAACATAAAGTTGGCATGCCTTGCATGCTCTCCGAAAGGTGTTCTATCAGCCCTTATTACGATTTTGTGATTATCAGATGGCATACGATCGAGAGCAGATTGGAACAATTGAACTAATGCGTTATGCTGATGGAAAAACATTTGTAGCTCACGAATAATTTCTCGTCTTGTATTCGAAACAATTGCACAACGTTGATCCAATTCACGATTTTCATCACCAATAAAATAAGTTTGCAAAAATTGATGAAGTATTTACCTTAAACGTCGCATAAAATTATCTCTAATAATTTTAGTAGCACCAAAAGAAGCCATTTGAAATGCCGAATTGTATTGTTGAATATGACTCACAAAGTGCATCGACGTTTGAGATGTCCCAAAAATAAATGAATATAATGGTTCGGGTGGAGTTTCTAATGCTGGCAATCTCACTTTGTCATTAGCACAACACATGCCGGGCATTTCACCGGAAAGTTAGCCGCATCACAATGTGGACATATTGCGTCCATCATTCCAATGTATCCGTACATACTATAATCAATCTGACTATTGTAATTAAAAGCAGCACGCATCATTTCAGCCAAAACAGCACGACGTATTCGTGATCGCCGTGCAAGATTCAGTACAGGTACAGGGTCAACAGATCTAAAATCGCATATTTCAGGGGTATCTGTTATAATATCGTTTGTGGATTTGATGCTATTCAGGCCGATCATTGAATCCGCCGGATGCTCTGCGGACGGATTCAATCCGATCCGCAGTTGATCACTTCACAAGTGAAAACCTATCATTGTAACAGAAGGAGTTTTGGAAGCACTGTATTTGCGTTCAGCATTGGATAGCTTGACAGAGAAAAAGCCTAGAGGTTGCCAGTTGGAGTTCAGCCTTTGCTGAACTACAGCTCCAATGGCTGATTCAGAAGCATCGACTACCAAGGCCAATTCAGCGTTAGGTAGAGGAAACGCAAGTAGAGTCGCGTTGCCCAGCTGTTCCTTGCACTCTTCGAATGCCTGTAAGGTATCGGGAGTCCACTCAATATCCCGCTTGTCGTTTCACACTACCTTGTCCCTCGATATCCATGCGATGCGATTCTCAAAAGGCGCAATCGTTAGCACGTTACAATGTGCTGTCCCTCGATGTCCCCTCGGTGCGATTCGCAAAAGGCGCAATCGTGTGATGTTGCTGTTACGGCTGTTTATTTAAATTTATTTTAAGTTGTTTTTTTTTTTTTTTGAGCAGTGTGCGGACGAAAATAGAATTTTCCTCTGCGGTGCGTGGTACTGCTCACTGCAACTAGTTTTTTTTTTTTTTTTTACTGCGACGTTATCAGCTAAGACACTGCCGTCTGATACGATGAAGATTAACCGGTGGCGTCGTACACATTTAAATATGTACACGTTTGGTGTCTTGGAACTGATGGTGGTTGTTGCAGCTGTACAACTCCTTATGGAAAGGCGAAGATTGAACGATGGCGATGGTGGTGTATATGCGTGTATAAATTATATAGACGTTTGGCGTGGGCGAGAATAATAATTTAATGACAGGTTGCTGCCGCCACGCCGTCCACCCACGTTGCCGATGAAAAAACGAAAGAGAGCGAACATTTACATTACATTTACATTTTCTTTTATTAAACTTTTTGTATATACAATTTGACTTAAGGCTAGGTAACAAATGGTGAACAGTTAATATTTAAAGGTGTTGGCCCAACAACAGGGGCCCAACGGTATACAATGTTTGTTTTCCTTAATCTATTTTACATATATGTATTGTGTTTGTCTTGTCGGATTCATACTCGTAGTATGCATCGTTGTCAGGGTTGACCTCAGGGTGTTCAAGTCCGGGTGTTAATGTTCTTGTGTTTTGAGATGGTTGGTTATCTTGGTATTATTCTCGATGGTGGGTTGTCTCGGTCGATTCGTAGAAGGGCAGGGCTGTCCTGTCTGTGTCGCTTGGAAATAGCTCACCGTTAAGCAGAGCCAGTACATGAAGGTACCTATGCTCTGGAATGTGTGTCAGGTCCGCAATTCTTCGGACTAGAGGGTTCGGATGACTGGAGGTATTCCTGAGTATTTTCTGGAAAAGTGTGACCATATACTTTTCCAGAGGTAAGATGTTGGCTTCTTCATGGGGAATCCGTAGGTTACTACCGGTCTTATGAGTTGTTTGTATATCAGCAGTTTGGTTCTTCTACTTAGTCCATTCTGCTTCTTCATCAGCGGATACTCGGTGAAATGCAAGTGATGCCTTCCTGAGAACAGCGTTCAGGTGTGGGTTGAATCTTAGTCGCTCGTTGAAGTTGACTCCAAGATACTTTATGTTGTTTGTGGTTGAGAGTGACGATCCGTCAGGCAGGTTAATTTTGATGTTGCGGCAGTTGGCGGCCGACCTAGCTCTGGTTCCTCTGATGGGTCTTCTTATACAGATCAGTTCAGATTTGCTCGTGTTGATTCGTATGCCTCATCTTAAGTAGTACTGTTAGTTCCTAACGTGGGCTTCTACTCTTCGTGCAGCTATGGATGGGAAGAGAGCGAACACGGGTTCGTCGTTGTATTTAAAAGCAACAAAACCGGAAATGCCGCGAACTGAACGAGGTATCGAGGTACGACAATTGTGGATGAACGATGTCTTCGATTGAAGTGCGATTATAGGTTTTTTTGATTGTGCTATCTGCACCGGCCAGAGCGGCTGTGTTACAATGACGATCGCGACGCCACAGATTTAAGGCCGAAAGGCAATAATATAGAGCGCTCGCTAAGAGCCAGTAAGCTAAAATAAGATAAATGTTAGTTTTAAATTAGATTTAATCGTTTTTCTCTAGTATACGAGTTAAAGAAAGAATTAAATAAAAATGAATTAAAAATGAATTGAAAATGAATGATCAAGCCGGGATCCTGTGGGGTTGAACACTTTTCTTAGAACTTTCCAGTCCTTAGCGGGATGAACTCTGTTCTGCAGCCTTATAGACCGCAAAAGTTCGTACGCGAGCGGTTGTAGTACGGCATGGCTACACAGGGTTTGGGGAGCTAATCCGCTTTAACCATTCACAGCTTACATTGTCCCAAGTTGAAATTTTGCTATGATGCTGGCTAACTAGTCTCTGGTGCTTCCGAAGGAAATAGTGGATGAAGATTTTCACGGTTTCAAACGATCAGTAGCCCTTAACTGTAGTTGCATACACGTTTAAATAACGAAATTTTTATTTTCAAACTTATTGCCGCTAACATAAACACTATTGCCGCAACATGTGCTTGTACTTTGAACTCGCGTTTTCTAATTTTCAAGTTACTTTTGCTATTTTTTTTTTATAAAATTGTAAGTGAAATCAATGTTTGTAAACAGTCAAAGTGTGTGACTATTGATTTAATTTTGATTTGGATTAAGTTTATATCGAATTGTTGTGCCTTTTTTCTTTGTTTGGGTTGATTGTTTGGTGAGTGAGTGAGTTATTTTGATCTCTCTTCTCTAAAGGCTAAACATAAATAATAAACAAAAAGTCGAGTTATATATATATCAACCTCTAAAGTGCTGCATACATCTCGGCGCTTTAGTTTGGTAAACGTTTTAACAAGTACTATTGCATACTTTCGGCATTAAATCAGTTTGATTGTAAACGAGAACAACTTTACAGTGTGCGTTAAAAAAAACAACCCAGCAAACATTTGTCTTCAAAAATGAATCATAATGATTCAGTTAAATGAAGAAATTCTTCAGATATGAATTCATTTACGATTCAATTTCAACCCAATTTCCTGAGAAATGGGTCTTCATTTCTGAATCATTTAAATGATTCATAAATGATTGGAGAAACATTCACTAAAATGAATACAAGAATGCTTATTTATATTCTTTTATTCACTTTTATTCATTTAAGTGAAGGAAATTTAAATTCAAATTCTGAAAACTTGTGGTTATATTTATATATATGTATATAAAAAAAAAAGTTTTGAGAGTTTTCAGTAAAAGTCTTTTAAGGATACTTTAAGGACGTCTGGCGGGATGAAGGCTGAAAAGAAAACGTCTGGGACATACATATTTGTAATCAGGAGAATTATTCAGATTTTTTGATGTATCACTCATGTGGTTATACCTCTGACACCAAAAGTTGATTTTTCGCCCACTTTAGGGGGCGCCTGGCAAAGGGAAAGCTGAAAGTAAAACGTCTGGGACCTAAAGATTTGAAATCAGTACGCAATTATCTATTGTTTGAATATGCATTCAAGTGGTTATACCTCGGACACAAAAATCGTAAAAATTACCGTTTTCAAACGCCCGCCCACAGCCCCGGCTGAAATGCAACCCTGGCAGAGTGTATATTTTCATGATCTAATTGTTTTTGTTGCTGAGGGAGATTTTGTTGTTTTTTAAGTTGTTGTTGTTGGGTGAGTTGAAGCTGTAATTGCGACTCTTTTAATTTCTTCTGCTGTGCCAATATAAGCAGTTGATGTTCGCTAATAGACTGTAGTCGTTGCAGCAGAACGTCAATGTTATTAAAACATTTAGCAATTCTTCTTTATTTGAGGAATCAAAAACAGGAACCTCATTGATTTCGGTGAACATCTTTACTAAATTGTTGAACATTTTTTTTTGCAACTTTATAATCTTCCAATGCAAGACGTCAGTCGATATATTGCGATGTTTATCACAATAAAAGCAGATTACAGGAGTTGAAACTATTTTATCTATGTCTTTACCCTTAATATTAATGCATTTAGCATGCACGCTATTAAAGCATATTGCACAAGATAGTTTAACATCATTTGATGGGTTTTTACATATAAAGCAATCTGAGTTATTCATATTATTAATTTCCAAAAGCTTATAGCTCGGAAGACAATTGGTTGATATATTAAATAACTTCCCAAGGAAATAAATGTGGTTGTGATATTTGATGGTAAATGGTTGAAGTACTGGATACTCGATGGTTGCAACATGCAATGAGGTAGAAAAAAACCAAAACAAATATAATTGAGTAGGATCGCTTTGCTAGAACGGCAGAACATGCACTAAATATTGTACTCACACGGAGGAGGGAGTGAGATCACCAATGTTTGTCAGAGATGTTGGACTGCACTTCAGGAAGAATGAGTCAGAAACTGATTTAACGGCCAATGTAAGATGAAACAAACATATACGGCAGTTTAATGCGGGTTATAGAGAACCAATTATAGGTAAAACTACAACTCGCGGAAATGATACGATGAAGGGAGAAATTCTATAGTTTTCGAGCACTTCACAAGTTTTAATTTTTAGGCAAAGGTATATATTCACTTAAGGTATGCGCATGCTGGAGTGTCGGAGACATTTACATTCGTCCGGCAGCAATATTGGATAATGGGCAGCAGAAATCTTGTTCGAAAGATAATACACAATTGTAAATCATGCTTTATGCAGCGGAAATCAACTTGTGAACAACTCATGGGAGACCTACCCCCTCAACGCATACAACCTAATCGACCGTTTACGGATACGGGCTGCGACTACGCTGGGCCATTGACAATAAGGCTTTCTCGAGGTCGGAAGCCAAAGCTTCTGAAGGCTTACATCGCACTATTCATCTGCCTTTCGACCAAAGCTAATGCATTTGGAAGTAGTGAGTGATCTCACTACTGATTCGTTCCTTGCTGCCCTGCGCCGGTTTGTTGCACGGCGTGGACTATGCCGAAACCTTTATAGTGACAACGGAACGAACTTTCACGGCGCACGGCGTTGCCTCTCAGAAATGCATAAGTTAGTCTTATCTCAAACGCACAACGCAGCTATAGTGGCATCGCTCGCAAAGGATGGTATAGCTTGGGACTTTATTCCCCCTTCCGCACCTCACTTAAGCTTCACCTTCGTCGGGTCATTGGCGCCTCAATATTGACCTTTGAAGAGCAGACTACTATAACCAGTCAAATTGAAGCTATTTTGAATTCCCGACCATTATCTTGTCTCTCTGATGTTGACCTAAACCCTTTAAAACCATCTCGTTTTCTCATAGGTGAACCAATGATAGCGGTGCCTGAACCTGGTCATCTGGATACCCCGACAAATCGTCTCTCTCTTTGGAATCACCTACAAAGTATGGTACAAGGTTTCTGGAAAAGATGGCACACAGAGTACCTGACGACTCTTCAAGAACGATGAGATGTTGTGGTAATCAAGGAACCAAATTTGCCTCCCACAAAATGGCTACTTGGTCGAATTGAAGCTGTTTCACCGGGTGCTGACCAACATGTTCGTGTGGCCACTGTTAAGACAGCAACTGGTATCTTTATTCGTCCCATATCGAAATTGGCTATCCTACTCGTTCAGGGGCACCGGGATGTTTGAGATTCAATTAACTATTATTTGATTTTTGTTTTAATTAAGTTTATATTTTTCCTGTAATTCATTATTAGTTTCCATTCAACATCATCAATATACCCTATGTAGTTTTTCTTATTGTTCTTGTTAATAAACATCTCGTGGTAACATTACACAATAAATTGATAAATCTTTGTAACGTTACCTGAATGGTATTTATTTGGTGTAATTGCTGCTTAAATAATTTATTCTATTGTTCACTGATCGCGCATGCTATCCTAACTTCATTTTGGTCAGGTGGACGGAAGTCTTGGCTTTCATCGTTGAATGGTTCGTTCTGCCTGACAGCGGAATTTGTGTCGTCTTCGCCGTTTAGCAGTCTGCAGAAATGGTTTTTCCATGTCCTCAGCACCGACTGTGACTCTACTACAAGGTTTCCTTGTTCGTCTCTACAGGTCTCCGTTCGGGTCTTGTTGGCATGACACGTTTTTTTTACCTTTTGGTAAAACTTCCGAACATTGTTCCTGGAGTAACACTCTCTCTCTCTCTCCGGAGAAACCGATGTTCTTCCCTCCTCTTTTGTTCGTAGAGCTGACGAGCTGCTCTCGTCCTTCTATGCAGCGACGCTTCGTAGGCATTTTGTTTTGCTGCATGTGCTTGCCGGCACTCTCCGTCAAACCAGGGGTTTCGGGGGGGGTGGGCTGGTGAAACCGAGCACATCAGTTGCGGCGTTTTTGATGGCTTCTTGGCATCGGCGCCACTGGTCTTCGGCACTTGATACTGGTAGCATAGGACTTCTCGAGAGGTTGAGGCATACGCGATCGGCATAGGTTCTGGCGGTTTGTTGCGTTTGTAGTCGTCCGACGTTAAATCTCCTCACAGTATTTTCTCGTTGTTGTGGTATCTGTGATATCCGCATCCGTATCTTGGCTACAACACGGTAGTGGTCCGAGTCTATGTTGGCCGCTCGGAAAGTTCGGACATCTAGAATACTGGAGGAGTGCCTTGCATCGATCGCAACGTTATAAATTTGGTTGACGGTTTGATGATCAGGTGACCGCCATGTTCCTTTGTGGATATTGAGGTGAGGAAACGGTGAGCTAGCTATGGTAACATTACGTACCGCAGCAAAATTCAATCAGTCTAAGTCCGTTTCCAGACGTGGCGTCGTGTAGGCTGTGTTTTCCGATTGTGCTACCAAAGATGTCCTCCTTTCCTATTTTGGCGTTAAAATCACCCAAGACGATTTTAACGTCATGCTTAGGACATTGCTCATCCAAAGAGACGCTGCTTTTGTTCCCTATAACAGTCACCGTAGTAAATGTCACAGTTTTTCATCCTTCTTTTGCCCGGCCCATCCCACCGCACTTCCTGGATGGCGGTGATACCTGCTTTGTAGCAGTCTAGGGCCTCCGCTAGTTGTTTGGCTGCACGCGGACTGTTCAGAGTTCGAACATTCCACGTGCAGATCCGAACGTCATTGTCCTTTTTCCGTCTTGCAGGGTCGTCAACAGTGAATCCGTCCTTATCCGAGGCTTTTGGTTGCTTCGCAACATAATTTCTTTTCCGTGGTAGGGTAGTTAACCGCACGCAAAACCCCCAACCTGGAGGACCAGGCCCTTTCTGCGACCCCTTGGGCAAAAGGAGCCGGAATATTCCGGAGTCAGTAACCCGTTGCGGGGATGTGAGAGCTTCCGCCACCATCTCTATTTCAACACCCTGACTAGTGTTGAAAATCCTCAATGACCTCAGCTCCAAATACGTCGAAGTAGCTCATTGAGGTATCTGCCATGTTGACTGTTGACGCCACCGTTGATTCAACCATGTGAATTCATCCGCCGTACGTCCTCTTTCTGAGGGGGCTCATGTAAGACTTATGAGACTCGAGCAGACAGTCAACTCCAACAGAGCATTATAGTGTTGCTATTTTCTACGTGTTCAATACTCGCACTTATAAGTTCAGCAAGTCAATTCCGGATGGACATATACCAGTACCCGGTGGTGACCACTTGGAGGTAAAATAAGCACAATTGGTGTATCTGAACGGCTGCAACAACTGGGCATCGCCAAGTTGACGCCAATCAGTTTCTACCCTATTCATCAACACCCAACCACCAAAACCAACTGCTCTACCAACTTCAAAAAACTGAATAATTATTATCAGAATGTTGGAGGTATGAAATCAAAATTAATATGGTTTTATACCAACTGCCTTGAAGAAACCTATGACGTTATAATCTGAACTGAAACGTGGCTTAATTCTGACATTAAGAATCGCGAAGTTGTACCGGTGGATCTGTAAGAACTCTCGGACTGATCGTTGCTCTGCCAATAGTATTTTTAGAAATGGCGGTGGTGCTGCTATTATAGTAAATAAATCTATAAAGTCTGATCCTTTATTTCGAAATGAATTCTTGGACTTGGAATTAGTTTCTGTTAAATTGACCTTAACTGATTCATCGTGCGTTTGTATTGTTGCTGTTTATATTCCCTCTGCGTCATCTCTGTCCGTATACGAAAGGTACTCTTTTGCTCTTGCCCAGATTGCAGATCTTTTCGGTTATGATAAACTTTTTATATTTGGCATGTGGATCCAGAGTCTTCTTCCTATTATAATCCATCAGAACTTGGACCTTTGTATGGCAAGCTATTTTTAGAAAATGTATTAAGTGTTTAATGAACACCAGCGCTTCCTTGATTTAATTCGTACGGACTGTTCTAATATTATGTAGTGTTGTTCCTGTTGACGAATGGCTACTTCCGAAAGTACCTCACCATAGTGCAATATTATTATTATTATTATTATAAGCTTTTATTTACTATTAGGATTACAAATTTTTCATCACATTATTATTATTATTTTATTTTCCTTCAAACTTAGGGCTAGGTACAATTTCTTTTGGGGAATAGCAGAAAATAATAGTAATCAATCCGTAATTTAAAATTAGTGTGGAGTGATACAACTAGGTATTTAATTTACATAAAAAGAATATTTAACTTTGATGTGGGGTGACATCGGTTTTAACATAATATTCATAAACTTCATAAATAACAACGAAAAGAAAACAGAATTAAAAACAAAAAAAAGAGAAACGGAAATTTAAGGAAAAACATAAGGAGCAAATACAAGTGGTAATCAATTTAACATTTGGAACAAAAAAAAAAAAGAAAAGATTTACAAATTTAATTAATTAATAACAGTACATTTATATAAAACATTTACTTGTGCTGATGAAGATGATGATAGTAGCTAATTTTTAATCAAAGATTCAAGGACATCATAACTAATAGTGAATAACCAGTCTTTTACTTTTTTTAAGAATAAATTATAATTTGAGGCTGTCCTAACAGAAATTGGTAGCTTATTTAACATTAAAGGGCCTATAACAGAATCGAAATGAGAAAAATGGTTTTTGTACGCGATTGGAACATTAACAAGATACATGTTATTTATACGAAGACCATACTGCGAAGTTCTGCTAGGTATATTGCTGCTTTGCTTAAAAAATTCCTTTAGCACTTTAAAGACGTAAAGGTGTCTCATTGGTAGAATATGCAGGTCTCTAAATAAAGGCCAGCTCTGAGTAAGGCGATTTTTGTTACAAATAATCCTAATTAAATGCTTCTGAGCTATTAACAATGGACTGAAGGAGTTACTATAAGAACCACCCCAACTTGTAATACCATACTGCAACTTAGAGTGCCCCAGGCCATAATAAATTGACGTTAGTACTTTTTTGGAGCAATAAGGTTTGATAAGATACATTTTGCGCGTTACAAGGAGCATATGTGATTTAATAGTTTGAATATGATCCTTCCAATTTAAATTATGATCAATTAATACTCCAATGTATTTATAACGATTCACTGATTCACTACTAAAACAATTATTAGAACAAGACGAACTACTAACAAAATTAGATTTTCCACAACTATGAACAGGCAAACAGAATTTTTTACAATCATGAGCATGAAAGCATAAATTGAAATCACTTAAAATATTATTTGATATTTTAAAAGGCATAACTTTTGTTTTCTCGCTAATAATCAATTTATGTTCTGTAAACCAAAGTCTTAATTTTTCAAGATCTTCCGATATCTTCGCCACACTTTCATATCTTGTATCAAATTGGTAAGTAAAGGCTACATCGTCTGCAAATGCAGTTAAAACACCATTTAGATTTAATGCAAAGAGGGAGTTTATGTATATCAAAAACAGCACAGGACCAAGAACTGAGCCCTGTGGTACACCATTTTTTAAAATACGAGACTCACTAAGGCTCCCATTTACATTTACTTTTTGACTTCTACCTTTTAGATAAGAAGTAAACCACTTGTGAATCATCCCTCTAAACCCAGCATTGTATAATTTTTTTTAGAAGTAGGTCATGGTCAACCATATCAAACGCCTTCGTCATATCCACAAAAAGAGCCATGGTGGATTTGTTACGGTTAATACCTTCATATAATTGGCTACACGCTCTGAGGATAGCATCCTCGGTTGACATCCCTCGTCTAAAACCAAATTGATTACTACTAAAAAATGTGTTCTTGTCTAAAAAAGAAAATATTCGTGATTTCATAAGCTTTTCGAAAATCTTAGAAAAAGTTGGTAGTAGGGAGATGGGTCTGTAGTTTGACATATTACTTTTAATACCTTTTTTAAAAAGTGGTATAACTTCAGCTCCTTTAAGGTGCTGAGGGAAACAACTATTTTGAACACTAAGATTAAATAAATAACATATAACGTCTACTACATAAAAGCTAATTTTTTTCAACAATACACTTGATATACCATCACTAGTACAAGACCTTTTGTTTTTTAACGATAATATTGCCCTATAGATTTCGCATGAAGAAAATGACTGGAAAACAAAACTGTTTGGTTGCATGTTTTCTATGTGACTTTTAGAGCAATTGCAGACTTTCGAAATGTCTACAGATGGTTTCAGTTTTTCTGAAATTTCGGTAAATTATAACTGAATCAGTTAAACTTTTACCATCTATCTCCAAGCTAGTTATGCCTGTTAGCTGCCTACTTTTTCCCAAGATACTATCAACTACCTTCCATTCATCGCTGACATTACCTCGAGCTTGTTCAAACGAATTCAAATAAAACTTGTTTCTGGTTTCTTCAATATGTTTGTGCACGGATTTGCATAGAGAATCGTAGTAATTTTTAAGTTTTATATTATGTGGATGACTTCTACATTTTTTGCAAAACTTATTTTTTCTTTTTATCTGCCGCAAGAGATTATGTGTCATCCATGGCTTTAAAAAGTTGTTTTTATTCGAGATGAGAGGGGAATAGGTAGTACAATTTTTGATATGATTTTTTAAAATTCTTACAAAGAAATTGAAAGCAATTGATGGGTTAGGTTCATCATAAACTGGTTCCCAGAATTCATATAGTATAGCATTCCTTTAAAATGGCGTAATCTGTGCGATATTTCTTCCTTACAGATGAGTTGCCACAATTTAGTGTGTTGGTACTCAAACAAACATTTAGTGCAATCATACAATGATCTGTTAATTTTAGATCATACACAACACCATTAAACACACTTTTATTGTTTTTTTTGAGTACGCATAAATATATGATCAATGCAAGATTTAGTCAAGTCCGTAACACGGGTAGGTTCATTAATAAAACTCCTCAGACAATTTGACGCCATTAGAAACAGATAATTCTCAGTATCTCTCAGTTTCATTTAAAATATCGATATTAATATCACCAATTACTATTAAGTTTTTTTCTTTACAAGTACCCAGAGCATCACTTAAATCACCAATAAAAACACCTTTTGAAACCGCTTGTAATCTGTATACACACAACATTGCATAATTCTCATTCAAGAAATTAAAAGACAATTTCATAACATCAGCACTAAGAAAATTAACCTTCAAACAATCGAGTACATGACCATTCTTCACATAAACTGCTACACCTCCCGCTGGGTATGATTCATTGCAATTTCCGAAAGGTGTATAGCCCGGTATATTATACAAATCTAGTTCTTCCTCATACAGCCAAATTTCACTCAAAACAATGACAACAGGTAACTTCGCTAATGACTCAAGATGTGCTATCAGAGCTGAAAAGTTTTTTCTAGTACTACGAATATTTTGATGTAAACAAAAAAATGTCAACAGCATTAAGAGAATCGACTAGGTATTCACATGTATTGGGGACTAAACACGAAACAGAATTAAGAGAATTATTCAGAACTTATTTAAATCTTCAGCACAAGTAATTCTTACTAAAATATTCCCTTCCTTCTTCCGCATATAAACTGTCCCATTTTTAGTCCATACATATTTATACCCCTTTTCTCCCTTCATCGACAGTGCAGCATTCAAGAGTTGACGTGTCCGGTAAGTTAGACATTCGTTTAAGTACATCTTCTCAGGTCTCTCATGTGTGTTAATGTTTCCGTTGAATAGTGTTGTTGTCAGCTGAGTTTTTTTCTCTCTCTTTGCTTTCATCATTTTCTTCTTGCACAGGCGAGAAACAAATTTGACAACGAGAATATGTTTCTTTGTTTGGTTACTGCTAGTGTTTTCTGAATTTTTTTTGCCGTTTTGTTATGCTTTTTGTGTAGCAAAGCTCAATGTCCTCCTTCGATACATTGACATGCAGTCCATCGCGGAAAATCTTCAAAGCCAAATCAATGCTAGAAGTGTCGCCGCAGTTTGCTGGAATGTTACAGATCTCCAGAGTATTTCCGATGAGTTCCTGCTCTAAATGATCAACCTTCTTCTCGAGTTGCCGAATTTTCATCTCGCATTCATCATTTTTCCCTTGTAGTTCCTCTATCTGCCTTTTTTGGATCTGTTTTACTTCTTGTATTTCCGCATAAATTAAATCCAGTGTAACATTGGTCTTCTGTGGAGGGGAAGGTGGAGCGACAGGTATTTGAATAGTAGTTATGCTGCCATCCATATTGTGGAGATGTTGATTTTGATACATCTGACTAGAGACGCATGCTGGCGCTTCCCCGGATAGCGATTTGCGTCGTTTGTTTGCCATACATACATTGCACTGTCAGAGTTTATTTGCCTTTTTCATAAACTCTATGTCAGCAGGCATGACGTTGACGCAGGCTGCATGGGAAAGGCTATTACAGTCTCGACACACTACTTTTAATTGAGTACGCTCCACTTTATTCCCACACGTTTTACACGACATTTTGGTGCAATTTTATAGGTATTGTTCACGACGCGTGTGTACCCCACAACAAACTCGACTGAACTGAACATTTTTAGATACATGTTTCTTTTATACTATTACATTGTTATTAGAAGTATTTATGTGTCATTATTGAATTTTTTAATACATAAAATAAATTTGTTAAAATTTGGCAAAGTCAAAAGCTACTATCAGACGGTTTGTAGATATACACAAATTTCATTTGAATATCGCATACACTGATTTTATACAAATTCATACACTAATGCCATTTATGTATTCAACAAACATTTGTGGTTCAGACGGTTTGTGTATTTTCAGAAAAATACACAAATTTCATTTGCTTAATCCCATACACAAATACGGCATCTACAAATTATTTTGTGTATACAGATTTGTGGTTCAGACGGTTTGTAAATTTCTATACAAATCGAATTTGTGTATATGTTTATCAAACTGGTTTTTATTTTCCTGTGTTGATTTTGACGTATATATCAAATCAAAAAATTAAATAAATTAATATACCTACTGCCATCGCTTCGATTCGTTAAAATGAGAGTTACAAAAATGTGCCTCAATTACTTTGGCTGCGTATTTACTTGGTAACGACAAGGAAGATGAAGGCCAACAAAATGTCGTCGTATTATCACGCAAGCACCGTTCGTGTTTGAGAAAAAATTGACTCGGCCACCGCGAGACAGACGGCTTTTAAGAATTGCGTGCCGAAAAGCCGCAATTGTATCAGAATTTTGTCCGAATGACTGCAGTTCAGTTCAATCATTTGCTTCAATTGGTAACGCCGTACATTCAAAAGGCCGATACAGTTATGCGCACCAGCATTCCTGCATCTGTGCGACTGATATTGACGTTGCGCTTTCTGGCCTCTGGGGAGAGTTTCCGATCGCTACAGTATCTTTTTCGGATTCCACAAAATACAATTTCTACCATTATTGCGGAAGTGCTGGATGCAATATATAAAGTTCTTTTAGACGACTACCTGAGAGTCCTTATTTAACACTCTTTGTCAATTTAATGAGCTGTGGCAATTTCCCAACTGCATCGGCACTGTCGAGGGCAAGCACGTCGTTATGGTGGCACCATAGCCAAGCAGCTCTCAAAGCTCTTGACTCATCTGTCATCAAATCCAAACTCGTCTTAGAAACATCCTCAACCATCTATGAACTTTCTAAGAAAAACCTAGTCATTCTCCACTGGATTCCAGCCCATAGAGGATTTTAGGGTAACGAATCGGCTAATACCATGTTCCCACCAACGTGATTTAGCTAAATCCACTTGATTTAGCTGAATCATCTAATAAATTACGTGATTTACCATACATTTTCGTGATTACTAATTACGTGATTTAGACGTGTTTAAATTTTAATTACGTATCTGCCCACACAAAATAAAATCGAACATACCTTTATTATGTTCAGCACTAAATTCAGCAAACGAAAAGTTAGTGATGGGACTTGAGGAAAGGTAGAAAAGTGGTAGGAAAAAAAATTTTCCATGATAAATAATTCAGTAAATAATGAAGTAATGGCGCAGTAAATGGTGTATACTGAACTGTAAGTTTTTGCTGATGCAATTCTTCGAAAAAAATACTGATAGCTGAGTGTGTATGGGTAAAAGTAAGTAGTAGCAGTAGGTATAGTAGGTACAATTTTCAATTAAATGATGGAAAATAAATATTATTAGCGAATAGCTTTGTTAAAAGGTCGTAGATTTCGAGTTCTGGTAGAATTTCCGAAAGTGTAAAAAGTGATTGAAATACCACTCAAGTGTTAGAAGTCCCATCACTGATATGGCAAAGTTGGCGTAAATGTCACATTTAATCACTTAAGGAACTACATCAAGAACCTATCTCGTATAGAGTCTAACGAGATCTGGCAAAATACAGCTGGGCAGAATTGCACCAGAACATTTTTCCCCAAATTCTCCTCCAGAAAATCACTCTTCTAGATTAATCTAGATAAAAACAACCTGAGAATACTAACAGGAATAATCAGTGGCCACGGTCGCGTGAAAAATACATCTTCAACGCATTGGCGTCTCACCGGATCCCATCTGTGGACTTTGTCTCGAGAGTGACGAATCCTTTCTGCACATAATCACAGAATGTCCGGCCCTTTGTCGTCTCAGGAAAAACATCCTAGGTGATGAAATCGTTAATTCAGCATCTCTTGCGAATATACACTCAGAGAAGATCCTTGTCTTCCTGACGGTCTCTGGAGTGAAGATCTGACTCTAAGAATTTACCAGGGAAGGCACAATAGGCTCCTCTAAGAAGCCGCAGTGCCAGAGCTCATTGAAAGCTCTCCCGCCCTACAATCTAATCTAATCTATGGTGGCATCACCAATTCGGGTAGCGTTTTTTATAATTATAAGGGCACGCACAGCATCGTACTAATGGGTATCGCAAACGCCGAATATAAACTGATTTACGTCGATGTTGGCCGCACCGGAAGTTCGATGGCGGCGTTTTTAACCGCTGTACTTTTGAACAAGCGATATACACCCAACAGCTTTGCTTGCCACCGCCGAAAGTACTACCCGGCCGTGAAATACCCGTTCCGTCTGTTCCCGTCACTGATGATGCATTTGCTCTGCGGCCGGTCTAAGAATAATAATAATCTACCATAAAAAGCAATAGATTTTAAACCATATTAATTTAATTTATAAATACGGACGTATACAACTATACATATCAAAAAAGAGAAATCCAAAAGAATAGTTTTGTTTATTTAACACAAAAAAAAAGAGCAATACGTGCTTTTGCAAACTGCAGGTTGCATGATATTTTTATATTCAAATAAAAACCAGTATATTTTTCATATATTTAATCAACTACCAAGTTCTCGTAAAGGGAATCTCATTTAATCTTTTTTTCAACTGAACTCCTAAAACCATTTGTGTATTCGCATGATGATTTGTGCATGTTCTAATTTTAGAAACACACAAATGAAATGAGGTACGCAAATGATACACAAATGCAAACAAATAAGCATAAATAAATTTGTGTACCCGATCAGACGATTTATGTTTATACACAAATTTGATTTGTATATGCTATTCACAAATGATACACAAACCGTTTGTGTATCCCATTTGTTGCTATCAAATTTGTGGTTCAGACGGTTTATGTATATTATACATAAATTTATTCACAAATTCTGGCGTATACACAAACCGTCTGATAGTAGCTTAAGCATTGTTTTCAAAATTAGATGCAAATAGTATAAGCCTCCCCCATAGTTGTCCATAAATTTCTATTTTAAATCTTCATTTTTCATGATACCAATAGCTATTAAATTGATTAATATCGTCAACCCATCTTGTTCGTGGTCGTCCAGTTGGTCTTGTCGCTGGTGGTGTCCATTTAATCAGAAGTTTTGTCCATCTATTATCTGTATTTCTTGATATGTGTCCTGCCCAGTTCCATTTAAGTTGTTTCGCCCTTTTTATTTCATCGATGATGTCCGTTTGTCTTCTTAGTTCTTCGTTCCGCACTCTTTGTATTAGTCTTATATCGAGAAGTTTCCTCTCCATTTTTGTCTGACAGATCCTTAATTTCTCGGTTAGATTTGCTGTTAACCCAATGTTTGAAGTCCGTATGTCCGAACTGGTAAAATTGCTGAATCCATTAGATATATTTTTGTGTCTTTATTTAGTTTTGCGTTGAGTATCTCCTTCATTTTCCAGAATTGTCGCCACGCGTTTGATGTTCGTCTATCTATCTCCTTTTCTTCCTGATTTTTAAATGATTTTAACTGCCCCAAATAAATATAGTCCTCAACATAATCAATATTTACGCCATCGAGTGTAATGTCTTTATGTGTAGGTTTATGCATAGTCCGTAGTTTTTAGAAATTGAAGCTAGCTGTGTTACCATTGTCTGAATGTTGTCCGCTTTTTGTGATATTAAAAGCTATAATATACATAAAGGAAGATTAGACTAAAGAAGACCTTAACGCAGCACTCAGAGAAAAGAAAGACATATCGAAGCTAACTCCATTTTCTGTTATATAGGAGAAACAAAGGGATTATATGGTGTAGAATTTCTACTGAAAAAGGAACTAAAAAAAACAAATATTGGACGTGCAACTATCAAGCGAAAGACTATCAGGTATAACTCTAAAAATACAAAATTTAAAAATTACTATCATACAAGCATATGCTCCAACACAAAAAGCGTCAGAAGGGGAAATAAATAACTTTTATGAAAAACTGGAACATCTATATAACAAGGCGAAAACTGAAATTACATTATTGGAGATTTCAATGCTTACTTACTTAAGGTGGCGCTACAGTCCGGGGTGGACCTGGGCCTCAACCAATACGCCTCTCCAGTTAGCGCGATCTTTGGCTAACTGCCTCCAGTTGCGCACTCCAAGTTGGTTGAGGTCCCCTTCCACTTGCGCGCGCCACCTAAGGCGAGGTCTTCCTCTACTGCGTTGTCCCTCCGGGTTGGAGACTCTCCGGGCCAGAGCGTTGGTGTCCATTCACTCTACATGTCCTAACCATCTTAGACGACTAATGCGTACTTTTCTGACCAGGTCGATGTCGCTGTACAGCTCGTAGAGTTCGCTGTTAAATCTTCTCCTCCAAATCCCGTCAACGCAAACGGGACCAAAAATCACTCGAAGAATTTTGCGTTCGAAGCGACCAAGAAGATCCTCATCCGTTTTTACTAGGGTCCATGCTTCTGCGCCATAGAGCAGGACAGCGATGATGAGAGTCTTATATAGAATCTTCTTAGTGCGTCTTGACAAGGCCTTACTAATCAATTGCCGTCTTAGGCCAAAGACACAGCGGTTGGCAAGTGTGATTCTTCGCTTGATTTCTGATGTGATGTCATTATCAGAGTTTAAAGCGGAGCCGAGGTAGACAAAGTCCCTAACTACCTCAAAGTTATAGCTGTCTATCGTGACGTTCTGTCCGATTCGTCGATGTTGTGTGTCCCTTCTTGTTGACAGCATATATTTTGTTTTACCCTCATTCACCACTAAACCCATTTTTGCCGCTTCTGTACTAATACTTGCAAACGCACCAGTGACAGCTCGCTGTGTTCTGCCAACAATGTCAATGTCGTCAGCGTATGCAAGCAGTTGCACAGACTTATGGAAAATTGTGCCTCTGGTGTTGGCTTGTGAGTTTCGTACAATTTTCACAAGAATGATGTTGAAGAAGTCACATGACAGTGCGTCACCTTGTCTAAATCCTTTTTTGACATCAAAGGTCTCGGTGAGCATGACGTTAAAATCGTCTTGGGTGATTTTAACGCCAAAATAGGAAAGGAGGACATCTTTGGTAACTTAGGCTGATTGATTTTGCTGCGGGACGTAATGTTACCATAGCTAGTTCACGGTTTCCTCACCTCAATATACACAAAGGAACATGGCGGTCACCTGATCATCAAACCGTCAACCAAATTGATCACGTTGCGATCGACGCAAGGCACTCCTCCAGTATTCTAGATGTCCGAACTTTCCGAGCGGCCAACATAGACTCGGACCACTACCTTGTTGTAGCCAAGGTACGGATGCGGATATCCAAGATGCCACAACAACGAGAAAATACTGTGAGGAGATTTAACGTTGGACGACTACAAACGCAACAAACCGCCAGAACCTATGCCGATCGCGTATCCCTCAACCTCTCGAGAAGTCCTATGCTGCCAGCATCAAGTGCCGAAGACCAGTGGCGCCGATGCCAAGAAGCCATCAAAAACGCCGCAACTGATGTGCTCGGTTTCACCAGCCCACCCCCCCGAAACCCCTGGTTTGACGAAGAGTGCCGGCAAGCACATGCAGCAAAACAAAGTGCCTACGAAACGTCGCTGCATAGAAGGACGAGAGCAGCTCGTCAGCTCTACGAGCAAAAAAGGAGGGAAGAGCATCGGCTTCTCCGGAGAAAAAAGAGAGCATGAGAAGCGCGCGATCGAGGATATAGAGAGGTGTTACTCCAGGAACAATGTTCGGAAGTTTTACCAAAAGGTAAAAAGAACGTGTCATGCCAACAAGACCCGAACGGAGACCTGTAGAGACGAGCAAGGAAACCTTGTAGTAGAGTCACAGTCGGTGCTGAGGACATGGAAAAACCATTTCTGCAGACTGCTAAACGGCGAAGACGACACAAATTCCGCTGTCAGGCAGAACGAGCCATTCAACCTGGACGATGAAAGCCAAGATTTCCGTCCACCTGACCAAAATGAAGTGAGGATAGCAATATCTAAGCTTAAGTCCAAAAAGGCTGCTGGACCGGACGGCTTAACTGCCGAGCTGTTTAAGGCAGCGGGAGATGACCTGGTAGAGAGCATACACCAACTCGTCTCCAAGATTTGGTCAGACGAAAGTATGCCTGATGAATGGAACCTCAGCATCGTTTGCCCGATTCACAAGAAAGGAGACTCTCTAAACTGCGCCAACTATAGAGGCATCAGTCTCCTGAACACTGCCTATAAGATCATGTCTGCTGTACTGTGTGAACGCCTGAAACCATTCGTCAACGATCTGATAGGTCCCTATCAGTGCGGTTTTAGGCCCGGTAAGTCCACGACCGATCAAATATTCACACTACGACAGATCCTGGAAAAAACCCAAGAATACCAGATCGATACTCACCATCTTTTTATCGATTTTAAGGCCGCATATGACAGCATTTATAGAGACGAGCTATACAGAGCCATGTCTAGTTTTGGCATCCCTGCCAAACTTGTCAGGTTGTGCAGAATGACGATGGAGAACGCTCGCTGCTCCGTAAAGGTCGGAAACAATCTCACCGAGACCTTACTTACTTACTTAAGGTGGCGCTACAGTCCGGGTGGGCCTGGGCCTCAACCAATACGCCTTTTCAGTTAGCGCGATCTTTGGCTAACTGCCTCCAGTTGCGCACACCAAGTTGGTTGAGGTCCCCTTCCACTTGAGCGCGCCACCTAAGGCGAGGTCTTCCTCTACTGCGTTGTCCCTCCGGTGTTTTGACATCTCCTACATTGGAGTGTCCCCACGTTCCCCTTTGGTTTTTCCCACGATATCTAAAAGTTGAATAGGAAATTAACGTTAATAATGTCTCTAGCAAGCTTTCCCGGGAATAGCCTCACCAGAAAAAGGCCGAGATTCTGTTTCCTTTCGACTGCACGCATTGTGCTAAAAACCGAAACTTTACTCACCAAATTGGGTGCATAGGAATTAATTTCGCTGAACACCTCTTCTGACTTAAACCCTGAGTTCAATCCTCTTAGAATGAGGTTGACCGTTTTGTCCTCTTTGAGAGTGAATGAATGTGCTTGAACATCCGAATTATTTCTAAAGTTCTCCATGAGCTGTCGATGAGCCCCCGGTTCACTTATGTATAGCTACACGCGTTATTTTTACCCTGCCTGAACTCGTAAGTAAACTTTACTAATTTTGATTTTTCTTTTAAGTCAGCCGATAGCTGTCTAGTGTCTACATTATATAAAATGATTTGCGGGCAAAATTTACCCCTTTTATTTCCGCTGTCGTTGATGGGGTCAGGATTCACATCCCTCGTCAGTGGTGATTGATTCTTGGTGGTGTTTTGGTGGCTGCTGCTAGTGAGATCTCCGGTGGCTGCTTCTGTTCCGGTTCGCGTGTCTTCCTTTCCGTTTAGGCTCGGTGGGTTTTTATGTTTATCCAACGGTGGCCAATCTACAGTTGATTGCTCCGGGATATGACTCTTGTTGTTCGTGTTGGTCCTCTTTGCTTCGGAGAACTGGCATTTCAAGATGTTGAGATTTCCCAGGATGGCAAAGGGATTTGGGTCTTCTAACGGAGTGATTGAAGAAAGAGATGTTGCAGGGCTTAATGTCCCTGATTTCCTTTTTTTTGCCGTTGTGACATTGTGCCATTCGCCCTGAACGGCGTTGATCACGGAGTCAATATGTGCTTCGGAGGATCCCTCTTTAAAATCGTCCTTCCATGGCGATGGTGTTCCATCAAACGTGTTGTCGTCCATTTTATTATGGGTTGGGGCGTTTTGATTATTTATCCGCTGGAGCTTTGCTGAATTGATGGGTTGCGTGAAATGTAGCATACTTACTGTTTTTATGTCGCTGTTGAAGCTCAAATGAGGTGAGCAAGCCATTTCATTGCCTTGGTGGCCATTTTGAGCATTTTTGAGCATTTTTTTTAACTGCGCACCCAACCATGTGGGGCGACCACTTATAACCTCTACGCGACACACGAGAGAGATCCGAACGAATCGTCAAAACGCACTATTATTTAGTAGTTTTTAAAATCAGGAACGATAGTATTTAATAATTTTTAATTTTAAATTGGATTATTTCCGGGAATTTCCGACTTATGTCCAGTAAATGTAAATCTCTTTTTTTCTGCCAAAGTAATTTTAGGTTAAGTTTCTAATTGACAGCTTTCAGTATGCTAGTTGCATCGTAACAGTGAGCTTAAATTTTTGGGACGAATGAAAACGACCTACATTTTTGCAACGAAAAAATTAAATTTAGGCAATAGGTTGAAAATTTTATAAATATATTTGAATGAAATTTGTTTTGTTATTCGCGAAAGTTATAGATTAACTACTGGTTTAACTCCATACGAATTACATACATTACTTGAAGAAAATACGTAAGTCTTATTCATAGTTTTTAATAATTTCTTTCAATGATTTCAGATGAACCAGAGACCCGCAGAGACGATTGGAATCGTGGCGGAGGGCGTTTTCAAAACAACCGCAACGTGGATCGTCGCGATGAGTATCGTAACGATCGTCCTCGTGAACGCAACAATAGGGAAGAAGGTCCCCGTAACGATCGCTGGGTGGAAACTGAACGACGTAGCGAGACTACCGGTGGAGCTCCACATTCGTACGGGGGTAAATGGAAAGACGATAAAAGAGGTGAAGTTGACTACACCTCTCTCGGACCACGTGATGAGCGCATTGAACTTGAACTTTTTGGCACTGCGAACACTGGTATCAATTTCAACAAATACGAAGACATACCCGTGGAAGCGACGGGCAATCAGGTTCCATCACATATCACAACGTTTAATGACGTCAACTTGACGGAGATTGTTAAAAACAACATTGCGTTGGCAAGGTATGACACGCCGACACCAGTTCAAAAATATGCAATTCCGATCATTATAACTGGTCGTGATTTAATGGCATGCGCCCAAACTGGATCTGGTAAAACTGCCGCATTTTTGGTACCAATCCTTAATCAAATGTATGAACTTGGTGTATCAATGCCACCACAAGCAAATCGGTCCTACGGTCGACGTAAGCAGTATCCATTGGGTTTGGTCTTGGCCCCGACGAGGGAATTGGCAACTCAAATTTTCGAAGAAGCTAAAAAATTCTCTTATCGCTCGCGAATGCGTCCAGCTGTTCTTTACGGAGGCAATAACACAACGGAGCAAATGCGGGAACTGGATCGCGGCTGTCACTTGATTGTTGCAACTCCAGGACGATTGGAAGATATGATAACTCGTGGAAAGGTTTGCCTCGATAACATTCGTTTCTTAGTTCTCGACGAAGCAGATCGAATGCTTGATATGGGCTTCGAACCCCAAATACGACGTATTGTTGAGCAAAGTAATATGCCTGCTGCTGGCGACCGTCAAACTTTAATGTTCTCCGCAACCTTTCCTAAAGCCATTCAGGAACTGGCAAGTGACTTTTTGCATAATTACATTTTTCTTGCAGTTGGCAGGGTAGGTTCTACCTCTGAAAATATCACTCAAACAATCTTATGGGTGTATGAACAAGATAAAAGATCTTATTTGCTGGATTTACTTCAATCAATCAAAGAAGGGCCAGAATATTCTAAGGACAGCTTGACTCTAATTTTCGTTGAAACAAAGAAGGGGGCTGACTCTCTTGAAGAATTCTTATATCAATGCAATCACCCTGTTACAAGTATTCATGGTGACCGTACGCAAAAAGAAAGAGAGGACGCACTCAGATGTTTCCGATCAGGGGATTGCCCAATACTTGTGGCTACTGCTGTCGCTGCACGTGGTTTAGATATACCACATGTTAAACATGTTATAAACTTTGATTTACCATCTGATGTAGAAGAATATGTGCATCGTATTGGGCGAACAGGAAGAATGGGAAATCTTGGTGTTGCAACAAGTTTCTTTAATGAAAAAAATCGCAATATCTGCACTGATTTGATGGAGTTATTAATTGAAACCAAACAAGAAATTCCGAATTTCCTTGAAGAAATGATGGCTTCAGATCGCTCCCATACTGGTGGCAAAAGATCATCCAACCGCGGTAATGGTAATCGATATGGCGGTGCGTTCGGTTCCCGAGATTATCGTCAACAATCTGGGTCAAATCCGAGGGGAAATAGCAATCGCTCAGGAGGATCTTACCGTAGCAATGGCAGTTCATCCTTTTATGGTAAGATTTGTGAAATTACTTTTATGAACCCACTGTATTAGTTTCGAAACATTTGGTGAAAAGCATTAAAAAAAAAAAAACTTTGTGAAAGAAACTGCCATATTATAGGAGAAAAAAAAATCATTCAAATTTGTTACACTAGCTGACCCAACGGACTTCGTTCCGTCCAATATTTGGTGAAAATAGAATAAATTTAAGTATTAATTAAATACTGATTACAAAAAAAAAAAAAGAAAAAAGAATATAACAATATTATTGTATTCATAGATAATAATGCTATAGATAATTTTATTGACAAAGATAGACAACTTTATCGGAATTATGCCCATTTCAGAATTCGGCGTTGCACGCGTGCGTGCCTCGGCGCGCTTTGACACGCTTTATCGAAATTTTACGATTTTAAAAGCCAAAGCGCGCGAGCAACAATTTTGTAAAACAAAATGCTGCTTTGAAGCGAATACGCGTTAACAGGGAAAAGTTTGACAAACTAAAGTTCTGTTTGTTTTTTGGCTGAAAAATACAAAAAATTACGAATTAAAATTTCAAGTCTACTCCCTTTTTTCTTGAAGCTGTTATTTTTATGCACGAATTGAAAAACGATTCTCCAAAATACAATAAAATCATATTTTACAATATATCAAAGCACACAACAACCTTAATACGGATAGAAGACCCTTGATTAATATTTTTCCTCCAGGAAATCTAAAGAAATTAGTAGTTGCCCTACAAAAAAAAAGTTAATCCTCATTTCCACACAATGAATTTATTAATTACTAGCTGACCCGGCAAACTTCGTTCCGCCCAAATTTGTTAATGTAATCAAAATAATAATTCCGAGCATGCAAAATGCACTTCCTAATTTATGTAATTCGGCCAATTAAAATTCTTTATTCAAAAATTTTATTAAATGCAATAGAAATAAATGATGATTTGTTTTAATCAAACCGCAATGATTTTGACATGTCGGCCAACCTTCCGCTTTTTCACTAAATTGACAATGTGAGAAACGTAGGAAATCAAGATTGATGCCACAAATGCACAAACATCCATCGATTATCCTTGCAATAAATTATTTGTCATAGTGAAAGCGAGACGCACGGGAAATTGAAGTCGCACGAACGGTAAATCGTTCTAAATAAGCGAAATCTGCGGAATAGGAGTGTTTGCCTTTGAATTTTCCCCTTAAAATCATCACTTGCATGATATTTGATGTGAGATCCTTCACCATAAATCAAATGCGATCCGTTATAAAGTTTCGGTACATTGATGTTGCGCAACAAAATTTGAACTGAGCCGACTTTCAAATCCAAATTATGAAGGGGTAAGCCCGCAACATCCAATGAAAAAATTCAACTAATCCCCATAACGTTTTTTTTTCACAACAAAAGGTAGCATTATGCCCCTCCTTCCAACCAAAAATCATAAAAATCGAACGATCCGTCCCCGAGTTATGAGTGCACAGGGATGTCAGTCTCTTTTATATGTAACTGTACACACCCGGCTTTGCCCGTACCTTTCGTATTCAGTTTTGCTCACATTTCGCAATGCAGCGTTTGATTTTATTTTTGAATGGGACGTGCCACAATCCGTGTTCTTATCCCGCTTGTGTTTTTCAAAGTACCACCTATAGGTCTAAAACTATCCGAAATTTAAGACTGGAAGCAACCATATCCATCTAGATCGGCAACAGCGCCACCTATCAGGTCCAAAAGTATCCTATCCTTCAAGCTCGAACCAAGAATATAAATCTACAAAATTTCATTGAAATCGGGTGAGTGGTTTCGGAGATCGACAACAACGCCATATAGCGGGTCAAAAATCCTATCTTTTAAATTTGCGTTAACCTGAAATACAAAAATGCGGACAAAACCCGAAAGAATTATTGGTACAAATTAATAAGATTATTATTAAAGAAAATTTAATTGAACTGAAAAACGACATACGTCTGCAACGCCACATGTTGAGGATTTTCCGACGATGTGCACTAAGAAATTCAGTTTTTGTTAAAAATAACAAATTAATTATTTTATATGTATTTTATCAATATAATAACTCCGATCGAAGCATCTGTTGTAAACGATATTTATTTTGTTTACATCCTCGTTGACGATATTTGCAGCACGCATTCTGTCAATGTTATGCCAACGCCATAAGCGCTATGGTTACATTAGATGTAATTTAATATGGTGGTTTAGTATTCTTAAATTTTCTAATTTAGCGCGAAATTTTCTTAACTTTTTCTTTCATAAGATTCTTCTCCTGACAATAACAAACACAACAAAAAAAATTTAGCATAGTAACATAGTAAACATAAGGGGTATTCACGATTCGGTGTAACAGACCTAGTAAAATTGCGAAATTTTATTTTATTTTATCAGATCGTGAACACACTTTTTCTTATCTATAGCAAAACTGAAGCAAATGCCAGATCCAATTTGACAATTGACATTTGTTCTGAAACAAAACTTTTAAAAGGCGAAGAAGAAATACGATTCTGTTTATTGGAAGATAATGGAGACAAAATTATGTTAATTAATTAATATTACCTAATGAAAATTATGATTTTCCCTTCGGCGGCACTTATTTTTGTTTTCCATTCTCTTTATTTTTTCCAATTTAGCGAACTGTCAACTTGATGAGGCTACTCTGTTGTATTTTTCGGTTGCAATAGGGGCAAGGCATAGATAAAGTGCAAAAGTGTAGCGAAATTTTATTCAGTTTTTTTTTTTTTTTTTTTACCGAGGGTAGGTGAAAATCTTCCAAAGACACTATGAGAATAGCAAGCGCGTGCTCATAGTAGTGTCAGATTTTTACTGACTAAAAACACCACCCTTCGAAAGATTGTTAGATACTGCAACTAAGATATAACTTTTCAATTTTCTATAACGAAATAACAACTTTTGACAGGTTGACAGGCTACTTTCCAATGAAAGATCCTGCATGTTCCGCAATTTAGACGCGGTTAATCTTATCTTGCCAAGTCGAACGGTTTCGTTCTTTGAAGCCGGCGCAATAAATTGTTCTCGTCCAAAATTTGTCGGACTGTATTGTTGACATGTCCGATTAGTCGGTATCTATGCTTGCTCGCGAAGCTTCTAGTTTCAGCTTCAATTGTTGGAATTCCGAGATCCCTGTGGATATCGTCGTTTCTAATATACCATGGTGCTTGTACAATTTCTCTAAGCACTTTATTTTGAAAAGTTTGTAGAATATTGGCATTTGTTTTCTTGGTACAACCCCAAAGTTGTATACCGTAGGTCCACACCGGCTTTAGCACTTGCTTGTATAGAAGGAGTTTTTTTTCGGTACTGAGCTGGGAATATTTTCCGAGGAGCCAGTACATTTCTCTATATTTGATATCGAGTTCTTTACGTTTCATTTTCACGTGCGAACTCCATTTCAGCTTTGCGTCGAGTGTCATTCCCAGGTATTTGGCCACGTTTGCAAAGGGTATTCGGGCCAAGTTTAGGAAAATTGGCAAGTCATTAGTTTTCTTATACGTGAAATTCACGTGAACAGATTTAGTTTCGTTGAGGGCGATCCGCCAGTCCCTCGTCCATTCATTTACCTTATTCAGTGCGATTTGAAGTTTTGCAGTCGTTTCTTCAATTGTATTACCTATTGTGAGGATAGCGGTGTCGTCGGCGAACGTAGCGAGAGTAGTGCCATCTTCTCTTGGTATATCGCGAGTATATAACAGATAGAGAAGGGGCCCAAGGACACTTCCTTGCGGCACGCCGGCCGAAATTTCCTTAAGCTCAGAGTATTCGTTTCCATGTCTAACACGGAAGAGTCTATTCCCGAGATATGATTCTAAGATATCATATAGGCGTACGGGAAGAACTTGTCGTAGTTTAAATTTTAAGCCGTCATGCCACACCTTATCAAAGGCTTGTGAGACGTCAAGGAATACGCTTGAGCATATCTTTTTTTCTTCAAATGCTTTCTCAATTACGTCAGTAATTCTATGCACTTGGTCAATCGTGGAATGCTTGGTTCTGAACCCAAACTGGTGGTCAGGGATAAGATTATTATATTCTATAACCGGTTGTAGGCGCGTTAGTAAAATTCTCTCGAAAACTTTGGATATAACTGGAAGAAGGGAAATTGGTCTATACGACTTTACTTCATTTGGCGGTTTTCCTGGTTTTAAAACCATTATGACCTCCGCAACTTTCCATTGGCTTGGCACGTGTTTTAGTCGGCATTTATAATTTGAAGAAGCTTAATTAATGCTTTTCTTGGTAGAACTTTGAGAACTTCTCCCGTGATCAAATCATAACCAAGAGCTTTCTTAGGTTTTAGGGATTCAATTTCACGTTTTAGTTCCCTTAGCGTTGCGCTTGTGAGTATTAAATCGTCGGATAGTAATTCCGCCGCAATAACGCTGTCGTGAACCGCCCGACCATCGTACGGTTTAAAGGTTTCTTCTAAATGGGCGGCAAAAACGTCCGCTTTTTCCTTATCCTCCCTTGCCCATTCATTATGATTTATTTTAATTGGCGGCGCCGGGATTTTGGGCCTTTTGGTGCCTTTTACTGCTTTCCAAAGTGAATAATTGGAATCTTTTTTCGCCGTTAAACTTTCAAGGTAAGAACCTTTCGCACGATTTTTAAAGTCCTTAATAGCTGTCTTCAACAAATTGCACAAATAATTCAAATGTGTTTTATGTTGCGGGGCGCGACTCTGTTGCCATTTTTTACGCGCCTTCCTTTTTTCGTTGACCAATTCTTTTATTTCGGGAGGATATCGTAGACCGTATTTGGCCGGCGTTTTCCTTGGATTAGGCGTGTTATTCCAGGAAGCGATCTGCACTATCTCAACGAAGCGATCTACTTCAACCTCAAGTTCATAGGGTGTCGTAAGTGGAACGCTAAGTTCAACATTCTCTTCAATTTCGTTCCTAAAGCCTTCCCAGTTAGTCGTTCTACCAGTTAATCTCGCTGGCTGAAGGTTATTTACTAGTTTTACCCTCAATGTTAAAATAACCGGTGAATGATCAGATGACAGATCAAAGCTCTCTTCAACTTTAATGTGGTTCGTATTTATTCCTTTCACGACGAAAAAATTGATCAGGTCAGGTATTTTTGAAGTATCAGTTGGCCAGTACGTCGGTTTGCCCGTCGAGTGGAAATCGCAACTGTACTCCATACCTGCCCCATAGAGCATTCTTCCTTTTCGCGAGATGTATCTAGAACCCCAGAACGTGTGTTTCGCATTAAAATCGCCGCCAATAATGAAATTTGGTTTGAGCGATTTAAGCAAGTTAGTATAATCAGTTTTTTCAATCGCGGAATGCGGTGGACAGTAGATAGATGAAATTCTAAGAGTACGCTGACTATTTTTTACTCGAATCGTGCACAGTTGCATAGTTTCAAGCTCTATCTTCAGGTCTTCGTATTGTTCAATGCAGTCTTTAATAAACAATGACGATCCACCTCTCGCGTTTCCCGAAGGGTGACAAGCGTGGAAGTCATTATAGCCTTTTATTTTTAAGCTCGATCCTCTTTTCACGTGAGTTTCAGAAATCAAGCAAATGTCAAGATCTTTCTCGCGTATGAATATTTCCAATTCGTCGAGTTTTTGCAAAAGTCCGTTTGCATTCCAAGTGCATATTTTTAACATTGGTTTTTCATTCATATTTTATTTGATGTACGCGTTTTCCGTGAATTATTCTCGAGCTTAACCAAGCGATCGAGAATAATTTTATTTATTTTGCTTTGTTCTTCAAATTTTTGGAGAATAAATGAGAATACATGAGAAACAGGTTCCGGCGAAGTTTCAACGTTTTTTGCTCCGTCGTATGCCGCGGCCTGAGCGTAGGTCTGCACTACTCTGGCTGGCCGAGGGCCACTATTCGGTGGCTTTACTGATGTTAACTTTTCAGTAGCGTTTCTTTTGGCAACAGAGGTCGAGGGCTTTTCTGTTGTCTCTCTTCCTCTGACATTATTACGCTCTGGAACCGGAGTTTTTATGTTGCCTACTACCTCCTGGGCGGTCTTACGCTTTGTTTTCGTTAGCGGCTTTGTTTTTTTATTTTGAGGCTTGAGGAGCTTTGACTATTCCGCCTTTAACTAAAACCTCTGGCAGTTGCCTGCACTCGAGGTGGGGAATTGAATTGAATTTTGAATTTATTTATTTATTTTCACTAGTTGTACCTATATATAAACAATTCAGAGTTGGTAAACTAATACAATTGTACAATAAATATTTTCAACTAGAAAAAATTAATTGACATTTTATATTTCTTTAACAGAAATAGTATTAAATGTCATTTACATTTTCTTAATAGCAATAAAAAAAATAAATGGGTGGGGTGACCCTTAAGTGTAAGTAATTTACATTTTGATAATAATTGATTGTAACAATTTCATTAAAAACCGACTAAAAAAATACAAAATATCTTTGAAGTAAAATTCAACATTATACAAAACTTTAAATTAGAGAACCAAATTTAGAATAACATTTCATCAAAAAATAAAAAATTAAAGAACGAAACACCAAAACGTCGAGTTATGACCGAAAACCAAAAAGAAGTGCTAAACTTTTAATATCATTAGATAATAACCAGCGTCTTACGTGATTTAAGAATTTATTAATTGAACTGAGTGTCCTAATCGAAGAAGGAAGTTTATTAAAGAGACGACGTGATGTAACTGTATAAAAATTTCTGTAGGCTGTGGTGCGAGAACTAGGAACAGCGACTAAATTCAGGTGATTGCCACGTATATTATAAGTATCAAGAACTCTAGTATTCAAGTTTCCAGATCTGAAGAAGAATTCCTTCAGAACTTTAAAGCAATACAAGTGCCTGATTGGAAGAATTTTCAAATCATTGAACAACGAAAAACTTGGATGCAAGCGATTTTTCCCGCATATTTTTCTTATAATATATTTTTGTAAAACTAGAAGTGGTTGAATCTTGTTAAAATATGCTCCCCCCCAACAAGTAATGCCATATTGTAGCTTCGAGTGCAGGATACCATAATAAATTGTTTTGAGCAGGTCTGTTGAGCAGACATTCTTCAGATAAAAGAAACTCCTGAGCGTTGCTCGAAAATATTGCCTCAAGTTTTCAATGTGATCATAGAAACACATTTTGGAGTCAATAATAAGCCCCAGATATCTAAATACATTCACGCGTTCAATTTGAAAACAATTTTTGCTACAGTTAAGACTGGCACAAAAAGTCATAGAGGGAAGGCTGGTGCTACAGAAGCAACTCCGCACTTGAAATCGTTGGCACTCAGGTGCATGAAAAAAAACTTCAGCGTCAAACGATTGTTGTGCTGCCAGACTGAAAAACATTATTTTAGTTTTAGAACTCATCATAAGCTTATGAACTGCAAACCATTTTCTAAGCAAGTCCAAATCCATATTGATATCAGCAGTTAAATTTAGAGGGCTTTTTGAACCATAAGTTAAACCTACGTCATCTGCAAAAGCAGTAATAAGGCCTTTAAAATTTAGCGCAAATAATGAATTTATATAAATCAGGAAGAGGATTGGTCCCAATACAGAGCCTTGAGGTACCCCTAGGTTCATGAACTGAATTCCACTCCTAATCGTATCAATCTTTACTCTTTGTGATCTACTGTTAAGATAAGATTTAAACCACTCGAGCATAAAGCCTCGAAAACCAGCATTTTGTAACTTATGCAACAGAATGTTATGGTTAATCATGTCAAATGCTTTGGTAATATCGACGAATAGACCTGCTGTACACTCTTTATTATCCAAGCTAAAGAAAATCTGAGAACAGAAATTTAACAGCGCATCCTCCGTGCTTTTACCTGATTGAAATCCATACTGTAATGTACTGAAGAAGCGCGTTTTATGAAGAAAGCTAACAATCCTATTTTTCACAACTTTTTCAAAAACTTTGCTAACTGAAGGAAGAAGTGAAATTGGTCTATAGTTGCTTACGTCATTTGTAGCACCCTTTTTAAAAAGTGGAACAACATCCGCGGACTTAAGAGCTACGGGGAAAACTCCAGATAAGACACTTTTATTAAAAATATGCGCTAAGACGTCAACAACAAAACATGCTATGTTCTTTAATAAACGATTGGAAATTCCATCTCTGCCACAGGAATTAGAGTTTTTTAAAGAACCTATAGTTTTTAATAACTCTAATCCTGTAATAGGGTCGAAAAAGAATGTAGACCTCTGAACAGTTTCGTAAGGATTACATAAAACACTGGAATTCGGACAAAAAGATGCGCTTAAATTCGGTTGGATAATATTGGCAAAATAATTATTGAAGATATCGGCAACTTCAACCTTATCGGTAACAATGCAATCATTAAAGAGCAGCGTAGGAGGATTTTTAAAGGAAGCGTTCTTATTAAGCATGCTATTAACCAATTTCCATTCTCCTCTTATATTTCCTCTATTTAGGTAAAACTGATTTTTGTAAAAATTATCACGGCATTTAGGAATATTGTTTTTTACTTTGAGACATAGCCTTTTGTATTCCCTTTTCAGATTGATATTTCTAGGATGTTTAGAACATTTCTGTCTGAGTTTATTTTTCTTATTGATTAATTGTACTAAATCCGAAGTTATCCAAGGCTTAAGCCTTTTGGACGACTTTTTAATGTTTTTCGTAAAGCTGCAATTTGTTATATGGTTAATAAGACAATTTATAAACAGATCATATGATTTTGATGCATCAGTCTCTGAAAGAACATATTGCCATGACTCCAAGCTGAGAACAGACTTTAATTTTGAAAAGTTAATTTTAGTGACCTTATTATTTGAACTTGGATTGTGGTTTTTTGTATTCTTGCTCGTATTAACTAATAAACCTGTCATTGAATGATCAGTAATTTCATAATGTAAGACACATTTTTCACATGCGGCAAGTGAAATATTGGAAAAACGTACGTAAATATGATCTAAACAGCTACCAGATGGCCATCTTGTCGGTTCACATATAAAAGACTCCAGCCCATGTGATGCCAGTAAGGCCAAATAAGTTGCCACTATGTCATTTTTTTCCAGAATGTTAAAGTTAAAATCCCCCAAAATTATTAAATTTTTTGATTTTTCATCATCAAGTAAAATTGAAAATTCTTCCAAGAACACAGAAAATTCATATTTGTGAAGCCGATAAACGCATAAAACAACATAAGTTACTTTGTTTACTGTAAAAGACAATTTTAAAATATCAGCACTCAAGAAGTCAATAAAATACTTCGGTACACAGTCATCATACCCCTCTTTGACAAAACAACCCACTCCGCCTGCCACATAATTATCGTTAGTTTTCGCGACAAATTCATAACCCGGCAAATAATAGTCTTTTTTTCTCAAAATCGTAAATCCAAATCTCCGATACGAATACAAGATCAGGCAAAGAGACAAACGAGTCCAGATGGGATACGAGTCTAGTAAAATTTTCTCTAAGACTTCTAATGTTTTGGTGTATAATAAATAGTTTGTTTACAAAATAAGAATTTGAAGAAAAAGCTTGTTCAAAATTGTTATCAAGTAAGTTGGAGGCATTAATATCATCGAAAGAATTAAAAACTGAATTCATTGCAAATAATAAAATATGAGAAATGTCTTATCAAGAGATAAGTTTAAGATCTTCGAACGATTTTATTGCGATGACATTACTACCTTCAACTTTTTTCAAGAGAACATTGTTTTTGCTAAACCATACATATTTATAATTTTTCTCTTTTTGCACCTCCTTCGCTCGCTTTAGTAACGCCTTGTTGTAGTTGGTAAGAGCATCGTTGATAAACACGTATGTGCGTCTCACTTTGCTGCTGCTATTGTTGTTGCTGTTGTAGCTGTTGCTGCAGTGTAGGTTTTGCTTCTTCTTCCTCTTTTCCTGCATAATTTGTTGTTTGAGAGCGAAGTCCGACAATTCCATCCAAATGATAGGTTTGCTAGAAGCACCGCTTTTCTCATTTTTGCCGTTTTTGTTGTGAACATTTTTAACAAAGCATTTGGTGATTTGGTTGTCAGCAATTTCGATTCCCAATGCATCTCGGAAAATATTTTGTGCCATATTACTTGAGTTATTATTGTTGACGTCAAATAAGCCAGCGATCTCAATGCAGTTTCTTAGTGTTTTCTGTTGTTGCCAATTTAGCCTGGATTCAAGTGTATTTATTTTTGATTTCAGGGTAGCGTTCTCTTCACGAAGTTCATTTAAAGTTCTCAAGAATTCTTTATTGATATCTTCCAAATTTGATAGCTTCATATATACCATCTGAAGTGTAAAATTATCAGGTGGTTCAGTTGAATTGTGTTCTTCAATAATATTTCCTTTTGAGTTATTAGCGTTTGCACCATTCTTCGACTCGATTTGCTTGTTTGCAAGTGAAGATGAGGGTATATTTAGAGATCTACGTCTGAGAACTACACATTTGTCGCATCGAAAAGGTGTTCCACTATTCTTCATGTATTCAATGTCCTGCACGAAGACATTTACACATGCCCCATGGAATAAACCTTTGCAGTCATCACAAGACACTTTTAAAACACAGCTTCTTTCTACTTTCTCAGAACAAATCGGACAATTCATTTTTAAATAAAGATTGTAAGTAGCTTTCAAATGAGATGTGCACCCCACGACACTCAGAAGAGATCCCAATCTATTAACGAATACAGTGGTTCAGGCTCGCAAACCAAATAAAACAAATTGTATTTTTTAGAGGTTGGTCAAGAAGTCCTCTCTTTATTAAAATGATGTGTCTTATATAGTGACAAAATATGTTATCGAATATCCACTTCAATATCGATACCCCACTATTTTGCCTTATCAGCATATTGTGCGTGACGAGGGTAAAACGACCGAACATTTCAAGTATGTCGGGTTCACTTGCGTCCAATGCTTAGTTGACATATTTAGTGTTCGCAGATGAACCCTGATCGTACCCTCGATCCAGCCTTGCATATACACACGATTGTATATTCGTTTGCTTTCATGCACCGAGTGTGCCAGCAGAGTAATATGACTCTTTTATTAAATCGTTCACTCCATGAATGTCTGTATGTCGGTCATATCATTCTGATGTTTGAAGCAATTGCAAATGAATGTGAAGAGTTCTGGGTATCAAGTATCGAAGTAGATTTTGATATTTTTAATTGTTTTGGCAATTAGTTAAGTGGCCGCTGGTGCGATCCCTACACACCACCCTTCCTGGGGAAAAAGGAGAAATCATGCCGTAACTTGATTTCTTCTTTTACGCGTCACTTGTACAATAAGGGGTCTATTGGTTTGTTTTCTATTGCTTTGAAGTTACGTTATTATCAGCAGCGTCGCGTGAATTATTTAGATGGGTGTGCAAATTCTTTAAAATCATATATTTTTTTAGAAATAGGTATCAGTTAATTGCCGGAAAACACGTTCCATTTATTGTTTTCTCAATTATTGTTCTGCTGTTTTTGATATCTTATTTTGTTTTACCACAATAAAATATAGAAAAATAAAACTTTCGCATACAAAATCAAAAGCACCGCACGAAACTGCAACCCCAATCCCACTTAAACGAAAAGCAAAGTTCAACCATTTATTCGTCGGCTTTCGTGCACAGCTTTTGTTTGCACGAGTATCGATGTAATACATTGTATATTTGACTTATGACGCTTTACGGAAATAGAACAGAACAGATGCAAAAGAAGAGAAAATGAATACAGCCCGTGCACAGAAAACCTTCGCATGAGTTCACTACAAGTTCATCAAAGTAAAGCGATTTATGTACGGCGGCGTGCTGGTGACGAATGACGATGGGGATGAATCCGGAGAAATCTTGTAGGGATATAGTTTGGAGTTGGATGAATTTATTTGATGAAATCAACAGAATGGTGCACAGCGAGTTTTTGTACGAGTTCATTTTTTTTTTTTTTTCTCAGCGATGAAGGAATTTTGAAAGAAGAATTATGAAGGATATATGAATAGCAGTGGCGTCTCGTCAGGGTGTGCAAGGTGTGCATTGCACACCCTGATCTAACGGAAATAAGTCCCTCATCAAACACTGTGTATTAATAATAACACACAAATAATGATATGCACAATTCCATAACCCATAAAGCCTCCATAACACAGCCAACAGCTACAGCCTACCTACACCATACCTATTCATATTCATCCTTTATAAATTATAATTCTTCTTTCAAAATTCCTTCACCGCTGAGAAAAAAAAAAAAAAAAATAACTCGTACAAAAACTCGCTGTGCACCATTCTGTTGATTTCATCAAATAAATTCATCCAACTCCAAACTATATCCCTCTACATGATTTCTCCAGTATTCATCCCCATCGTCATTCGTCACCCGCACGCCGCCGTACTTAAATCGCTTTACTTTGATGAACTTGTAGTGAACTCGTGCGAAGGTTTTCTGTGCACGGGCTGTATTCATTTTCTCTTCTTTTGCATCTGTTCTGTTTCCGTAAAGCGTCATAAGTCAAATATACAATGTATTACATCGATACTCGTGCAAATAAAAGCTGTGCACGAAAGCCGATGAATGAATGGTTGAACTTAGCTTTTCGTTTAAGTGGTTGGGGATTGGGGTTGCAGTTTCGTGCGGTGCTTTTGATTTTGTATGCGAAAGTTTTATTTTTCTATATTTTATTTTGAAAACAAAATAAGATATCAAAAACAGCAAAACAATGATTGAGAAAACAATAAATGGGACGTGTTTTCAGGCAATTAATTGATATTTCTAAAAAATGTATAATTTTAAAGAATTTGCACACCCATCTAAATAATTCACGCGACGCTGCTGATGAATAGGTATGGTATGGTAATGGTGTAGGGTAGGCTGTAGCTGTTGGCTGGCTGTGTTATGGAGGTATAAAGGATTATGGAATTGTGCATATCATTCGTCAGATCAGGGTGTGCAAGGTGTGTACACCCTGACGAGACGCCACTGGTTATTATACAATCTTATTTTGGTTTTGAAAAAAAAAAAAAAAAAAAAAAAAAAAAAAAAACTTTAAAAGTTATAAATTGATTCGTAATACGAAATTTTCTTATTCTACAAAATTACGAAATGTCTTAAAAGTTGTATAATTTTTTTTTTTTACAAATTTCTTAAGAGTCAAAAGAAATTTTTTATTTTGTTATTACAAATTTCTTAAGAGTTAAAAGATATACAAGGGCTATCTTTCCCTTTTTTAAATCAAGAGTAAATACAAATTGCTTTAATATGTACACATAGAATTTTTTTAGTCGGTTTTTATGAACTTTAGTTCTCTTACCTTCGTACTTTATTTCACAATTCACTCCTTCCTCTGACAATACTTCGAACGGTCCTATGTAAATGGGATCTAATTTTCTTCTATTTTCATTTCTTAACAAGACTATACTACCTACTTCGAAACTGGTCGGTTTACTTCGGGTTTTCCTATCGTAATCTGCTTTTCTATCATTTTTTCTTTCTACGAGTATGTCTCTAGCGTCCCTATGAGCGATTTGTAATCTTTGTCTCAACTCAATTACGTAATCTTCATAAATGTATCTTGGATCTACTTGTTTGGTTAAATTTGAAGGTAGTGTACATTGTCGTCCGAATACTAATTCGAATGGGGTACACCCCGTTTCGGCATGTACTGCAGTGTTATAGCAAAACACATAGTAAAGTAACCAAGTACAGTACGCCGCGCCCTCGGTAAAAACAACCGATGGAAATTCGAGCAGTTGCGTTAATTGAGGGTGTTGCTTTAACCGAGTCAAAAAAAAAAAAAATTCCCTTGAATTAGAATTTAAGGTGAAAACCATAGTAAAGAAAAGAAAAGGAATATAATTTAATTCATTTAAAAAAAATATTTATACATTATGTAGTACCTACAGTTAATATAGTTTTTGGTTAAATTGCTTTAAAATATTGGGAAATGTTCGTTTGCTTTTTCTTTGAGGATATATTAATGTCAAAGGCCAGTATCATGAGCGAGCTCTAAGTGGAGGAAATCACAAAAGGCCCACTCGTGGCCGCAGTGATATGGCAACTTGATTCCACCTCCCTCAAACAATCTAAATCTAATGTCAACGGCCAGCTCTATCAGTTTTTGAAGAGTCAAGGTATCTTCTAGTGGAACCGAGTTTTCTTCAGCCCATTGAAGACAAATACTAAATGCTTGGATAGCATGTTCTGTTTGGATTTTTTGCCGTGGAGGACTTACACTTGCACCTGTGATTTCTTCTTCACTCTCGATTTCTTCGGCTTCTAGATTAGTGCAAACAGGCACTTGCTCGATATCGTTTTCGGCAATCCAATTACTTAATTCCTCGGTGACAAAAGCTTCAGTGGCAAATAAATCTTGAAGCAAGTCATTAATGGATGTCATCATTTCGCGGTCACTAAATTTTATCGCTGATGATCCTCAACGGCAGCTCATCCTCCTCATCCCACTCACTGTCAGGAGACATTAAAGGCTTCCAGCATTTTTGTATAGCCGAAGACTTACAGAATAGGGCTGTTAACCTTGTCCCACGCAGTAGCCAGGAGGCATATGGCATGTCTTAAATTGAAAGCTTTTATTTTACTCTCCAAATCTGAACCTTGGCTTCCGACTAAGTGTGCCAAAAGTCCTTTTTTGTAGTACAGTTTTGTCAAGTTGATGACATTTTGGTCCATTGGTTGAATAATAGCGGTGCAGTTTGCTGGCAAACACATGGTAACAATCTTACCATCATCGCTTGTCATCTCCCCGTCTTTTGGATGACACGTCGCGTTGTCCAATAGAAGTAGACTCTTTTTTGGTAAATTTTTGGATTCCAGAAACTGTCTTACCTAAACCAAGGAAAAAAAGAAAACAATTTTAAAATTCTACAAAATCAATTCGAAAATAATTTTACCTCTGGCACGAAAGTTGAATGAAACCTTTCTTTAAAAAATTCGTGTGTCATCCATGCATTTTTGTTGGCCTTGTAAACGACGGGCATATTTTCGAAATGCTTAAATGCTCTTGGACTAACAGCTTTTCCTATAACGAACAATTTCACTTTGTGCGTTCCAGACGCATTAGTGCAAGCAAGAAAAGTTATTTTCTCCTTGCTCACTTTTCTACCAGGAGCAGTAGCTTCTTTAGAACCCACAAACGTTCTGTTTGGCATAAGCTTAAAAAATAGGCCAGACTCGTCCGCATTGTAAATTTGATCTGGTAACAAGTCGAGCTCTTTAATTTTATTTTCGAATTTAATTAAAAATGGTTCCACCAGTCTTGGCTTATTTGACAGCTTTTCTCCGCAAATGTTAAGCATTCGGATTCCATTCCGTTTTTTGAAATTTGAAAACCAGCCATTGCTGGCAATAAAATTTCCTGGTCTTTCTTTAATTTTCTTGTGAAGCATGCATGCTTTTGACTTAAGGATTTCTGTGGAAATGGGTACGTTTTGCCTGCGTTGCCTCTGGAACCAATTGTACAAGGCTTTTTCCATCCTTGGATACTCGCAGGCTTTTAAAGTTACGTGCTTTCCCGGTCCGGACTCAGAATTAGATACGAATTTGTTAAGCAAATTTTTATTCTTTTTCATTCTGCTAATGCTTGACTTGTTGCACTTGTATGTTTCACAAAGCGATTTTACTGATGCACCGTTACTCAATTTGTTTAAAATCTCAGCCTTCTGCTTTATAGACAGTTTGGGAATTTTTTTTTACTGTAGCCATGATTTCTTTATTATACGAAACATTTTCCCCTCCTTTTCTTATTCTTGTATGATGCAAAAAAAATGCACCTACGATCTATGTGTTTAAAATTCTGCGAGAAGTAGCTGTAAAATAACTGCCCAGTTACAGTGAAACCAATCACAAAAAAAAAAAAAAAAAAAAAAAAAAAAAAAAAAAAAAAAAAAAAAAAAAAAAACGAAATAAGAGCATGGATGGAAAGTTGCGTTTATCGAGTCACAGTTTTTTGAAAAGTTGCAATTACTGAGTCACTAATGGTAAAATTTTAGGTGTTGCTTCAACCGAGGTATTGCGTTTATCGAGGGTTGTTTTTACCGAGGGCGTACTGTACACCAATCTGTATGTTTTTCAGATACGTAGCTCCTAAAGTATGCTCCGAGAACTTTATGGGAGTTTTCTAATGCTCCTATACTTTCGTGATGATAAGCTGTGGATTGCATTTGTTCTATTTTTAGTAGTTTGCACATATCCTTGAAGATTTTGTTAATAAATTCGGTTCCTTGGTCAGATGCTATTGTTTTAGGAACTCCATATTTAAGGATAAAGCATTCTACTAGTCCTTTGGCTACTGTGCTAGCTTCTTTTTTTAACGATTGGAATTGCTTCAGTGAATTTAGTCAGCTCGTCTTGCAAGGTTAGTATGTATTTATATCCGTTTACGGACTCGTCTAGTGGACCTACTAAATCTAGATAGATCTTGTCGAAGCTTGATTCGGCTGTTGATGTTATCTCCATGGGCTGTTTTTTAGGCGTAATATGTTTATTCTTTTGGCAAGTGGGGCAACGCTTAACATAGGTGGCTATGTCATTTTGCATTCCTGTCCAGAAATATTTTCTTTTTATATTCTTAAGCATGCGGTTTATTCCGGCATGTCCACTTGTTGGTAACAGATGATAATCGTTGAGCAATATTTTAATTTTGTGAGGATCGTTAATTTCAATACATTTCTTAATTAGGTGCACCTTTATATTACTTTCTTTAAATAACTCTCCTAAGATTTTTGTTAACTCGCGAATTTTATATTCTCGACGGCCGTCTGCGAGTTTGTTAATTTCTTATGTCGTAATGTATAGTTTATTAATAGATAATGGTCCGCAGATTCTGTGCACGTCCCGCGACAACATTTTGCCAAATGATGCCGATCGGTCTGTAGTGCCTTCCTTGGACCTTCTTAGGAGTATACAATTCTTCTCTGGGATGTATGCCAAAACTTTGTTGGATCCCAGGATTATATTAGTATCTTTTATTTGATACTCTTTGTCCTCAAAGCTGTTACATATTTTTAGCTCAATAATTTTATTCCCATGGTCTGGAGGTCTGAGTATTTCTGTGATGACGCGATTACTTTCTTCGCTTTCGGTTTCTGGAACTTTATTTGAGTTTTCTTTACTTGATTGTGACCTTGTGATGACACATATGTGGAGTTGTTTGAGTTGATCAGTGTCAAATATTATACGACTTAGTGCGTCAGCTGTGCAATTATCTTTTCCGGGGGTGTATTCGATGTAGAAGTTGTATTCTTCCAGTAGTAGTCTAAATTTAGTCAATCTACTTGAAGGTTCTTTTAGAGAGAAAAGGTATACTAAAGGTAGCAAAATTTGGAATGAAAGAAAAAAAAATTTTGTGAAATGGCTAAAATTAAACGGGTATAGCTAGAATGTACAGAAAGTAGATCCCATTCTTACAAGACCATACAAATTTTTTTTTTTTTTTTCATTTGGAAACTTTAGTATTACAGTATCATTAACGTATAATAATATATAACATATATGTATATATATATATATATATATATTAGACTATCACATATTGTATTTTAGTTCACCTAATTATATATACTTATACGATACCTTTACCTAATAAAAATTATATACATATTTTTTTTTTTTTTGTAATTTTAATTTTTAAGAAACTTTAACCCTAGTGGCTGAACGAAGTCGTCGACATCATCGTCATCGTCGTATTCACCGTCGGATACGTCCAGATCACTGTCGTCTGCGTCTAAATGCGGCAGAAGCGGTCGTAAAGCTGAATCGGGGCCGTTGGGGCCTGGGGCTACGATATTATCATTTACTGGTATTATACATCTTAAGACAATCAAAGCGTATTTCCCTTCCGGTGATATTTGATCATCGTCAACCCATACTCCGATACCAATCCGATCACCTACTTGGAGTCTGCAAGAGAATATCATTGACGAAAATTCAATTTGTGGAGTTCAAGTTCCTGATTTGAATATGTTCGGTACCAGGCGTCACCAGCAACTCTGCATGTATCCGTGATACATAACCAGATGCAATAGTAACAGTACAGGAAGGACTGCGCCCAATTGTCGTAACTCCTTCATGTAGATGAGTCATTCTGCTGCTTACTAGCCGTTCAAGTGCGAACACCGATGGTGGTCTTAATTCCATTTTACTTCTCAGCCGTTTTAGAGCCAGGTCTGCCATTTATATTTAATTTGTATAGTATTTGACCTGCTCCCGGCCCATTTGAAATCAGAAGGCTCCTGGCAGGATCGCCATGTGAAGTTGGCCGGTCCTTGTGCCAACTTACGGACTTCTACTTTCGAGAAAGGTACCCACTAGCTTTGGCTATTGCGCCTTTAACTAAAACCTCTGACAGTTGCCTGCACTCGAGGTGGGGATCCCAATCTATTAACGAATACAGTGGTTCAGGCTCGCAAGCCAAATAAAACAAATTGTATTCTTTAGAGGTTGGTCAAGAAGTCCTCTCTTTACATTACATTTGCTTTTATTAAACTTTTTGTATATACAATTTGACTTAAGGCTAGGTAACAAATGGTGGTGAATAGTTAATATTTAAAGGTGTTAGCTCAACAACAGGGGCCCAACGGTATACAATGTTTGTTTTCTTAAATCTATTTTACATATATTGTATTTGGCTTGTCGGATTCATACTCGTAGTATGCATCGTTGTCAGGGTTGACCTCAGGGTGTTCAAGTCCGGGTGTTGATAGTCCTCTCTTTATTAAAATGATGTGTCTTATATAGTGACAAAATATGTTATCGAATATCCGCTTCAATATCGATACCCCGCTATTTTGCCTTATCAGCATACTGTGCGTGACGAGGGTAAAACGACCGAACATTTCAAGTATATCGGGTTCACTTGCGTCCAATGCTTAGTTGACATATTTAGTGTTCGCAGATGAACCCTGATCGTACCCTCGATCCAGCCTCACATATACACACGATTGTATATTCGTTTGCTTTCATGCACCGAGTGTGCCAGCAGAGTAATATGACTCTTTTAATAAATCGTTCACTCCATGAGTGTCTGTATGTCGGTCATATCACTCTGATGTTTGAAGCAATTGCAAATAAATGTGAAGAGTTCTGGGTATCAAGTATCGAAGTAGATTTTGATATTCTTAATTGTTTTGGCAATTAGTTAAGTGGCCGCTGGTGCGATCCCTTCACACGTAATAAATACATTAAAATACGATTTTTAATTCAAATTTGTTTGGTTCCACCTATTATTTTATAATTTTAACTACCATATTTTCAATCCGTCATCTATTGTAAAACATTCCGCAACAATTTGAATTTCAACCGTTTTATTGGCAAATCTGCTAACACCGAATAGATGTCCCTAGCTAGAATTTTGTTACACTTTTTATTCGCTCTGAACCAAGGGTGCTAGTTATGTTGGCGTCATTTTTTGGGCAGAGCTTGTATGGAACTGACATTTCACTAGCAGTTCATATACAGTAAGTCAATGTCAGAAACATAAAAAAAAAAGAGGTTATGAATACCACATTTTAACGTTACTGATACTATTGGTTAGTTATTTCATAATTCTAAAAGGCAAATAAAAAATTCGGTTTTTAAAACTATGTATTTAAAGGAGATTTTTTATATCATTAACTTCTATTTCATGTGCAAATTTTTTTTATAAAAAGAAAATTTTCTCACAAAGTTTTTATTCTCCTACAACCATATTATTGCTAAATATTGTAAGCAAATGTACCTTATTCCTAAAAAATAATACTATTCATAAGTAACGAACAATTTCAAATTTACCGGATAAATTCTATGCACACTGCCAGCAACTTTGCCGATAACGGAAGTGGCTCATATTTTTTGCGACTGTGTGGTGAGCCGAAATTGTTGAAGTTACGTGACATTTGTCAATACTAATTTCTATGTAACAATACAAGCGCACAAAATCGTGACCACTCCGTAAAAATATAGCTTGTAGGTAAAGTAATGTTAAATAAGCCGAAGTCGGTGGGCTCTGATTAAAAGTATAAATGCACGAACACCGGTGACAACAGGACAATTTTGATTTACCAGAAGTAAAAGAAATAACATCACCTAATTTTAATAACGAATGTCAGCATAATGTATTGTTACAATCAGGCTGGAATTCGAAAAGATAAAACACTATTCTGTTTAACTTTACTAATAAAATCACTTTATTTACACCTTTTAATTATTCACTTATTAAGTGAATTTTAATTATTCACTTATTAAGTACCAAAAAAAGTTGTAGAAGTATGGTGAGTTACACAAAGAAGAAAGATTCGAGTTTCCAATTGGAAAGGGAAGTGGAACTTGTTTGGTGACTAATGAGTTGCCATTTCACCATTTTGGGTTCGACGCTACATTCCACACCACAATATCTATCCCCCTCTTAAACTTGTTCGTCCCGAGCAAACTCGCTAACATTTTCGCCATTATAGTGATGAAGACGATCCACATGAACGATTTTGAGCTTGCCTCTTCCTCGTTGGATGCGATAGACAACGTCGTTGATGCGCTTTACTATTTTATAGGGCCCTTCCCAGTCTTGTTGCAACTTAGGCGATAAACCTTTTCTTCGATGAGGGTTTTAAATCCATACCAGATCTCCTTTCTGGAATCCTGTATTTGTCGTTTTAGTATCGTACCTCAGTTTTATGCGATCACTGGCTATCTTAATCTTTTCCCTAGTCCCTCGATGCACGTCCCTGATGATATTTCTGAGGTCTGCAACATAGTCTTCCTCATTTTTGGGTTCTTCGCATGGAGATCCAAACATCAGCTCGCTTGGCAGGCGGACTGTTCGACCAAAGAGGATTTCAGATGGAGTATGTCCTGTTGTGTTATGCACTGTGTTTCGATAGGCCAATAAAAACATGGGAATCTTCTTATCCCAATCTCTTTGGTCATCGTCAACGACTTTAAAGAGGTGTTCATTTAGGGTTCTGTTGAAGCGCTCTACCATCCCATTTGATTGTGGATGAAGGGGTGTTGTCCTTGTCTTGTGAATCCCGAGTAACTGGCACACTCCTTGGAAAATCCTGAACTCGAAGTTTCTCCCCTGGTCCGAATGCAGTTCCATCGGTACACCGAATCTGCTTACCCAGTTGTAGACAATTTTCTCCACCACGGTTTAAGCTTCTTGGTTAGGGATAGCAAATGTTTCAGGCCACTTACTGAAGTAGTCCATAACAACAAGGATGTAACGATTTCCATTGTTCGTTTCAGGAAACGGTCCCTCATATCAATTGCTATCCTTTCAAAGGGGGCTCCAACATTGTATTGATGCATCTTGCCTCAAACTTTCACTCTCGGGCCTTTGCTGGCCGCACATGTTACGTCCTTTCGAAGGGGACTCCAACATTGTATTGATGCATCTTGCCTCGAACTTTCACTCTCGGGCCTTTGCTGGCCGCACATGTTACGTCCTTTCGAAGGAGACTCCAACATTGTATTGATGCATCTTGCCTCGAACTTTCACTCTCGGGCCTTTGCTGGCCGCACATGTTACGTCCTTTCGAAGGGGGCTCCAACATTGTATTGATGCATCTTGCCTCGAACTTTCACTCTCGGGCCTTTGCTGGCCGCACATGTTACGCATTTTCTTCACCAATTTTCAACATCCTCCCTTGAATGGACCCAGTAGTAGCGTTCTCGAACTTTATCGAGTGTTTTATTAATTCCCAAGTGACCTCCAGACACTCCATCATGCAAATCTCAGTGTTGTACGAGATGTGTTAGGCCATACTCGCCATTCTGTGAAGCAAATATGTCAGCGAACTCGTTGATAAGACTCCCTGCCATGGCCCGCTGCTCCTGATCTCACACTCTCCGAGTATATTCTTTTTCATTTCCGATACCTCCGTTGGTCTAACTGGTTTTGCAGGACTTTCGTTGGACAGATTTGTAACCGTTTTTTACGCAATTTCCAATCGTTTCCCCTTTCTTCAGTTTAACGCTTTTGTGTTCCACATTGAGGACACGAAAGGGAACCAAGTTGTTTTTAGGTTCGACGAGCATCTTTCCCACAATATAGTGCTGATAAAGGTTTTCTGGATCTGGATCGATTAGGTAGAATCGGTGGCTCCCATGATCACCTTCCAGCTTTGTCCAAATGAGTAATCACCGTCAAGAGTACCTCACCATACACCTTTGCCGTTGCACCAGTTGCAGTTTTCAGACAGTAGCTGCTGGTGTTGTGCAACGGAACGGAAGGAACGATGTCCCTTTTGATTATAGAAGCGGTGGCACCTGTATCGATTGTGGCCACATACTTTTCCTCACCGATATGTGCTTCCACTGTCAAGCTCCTGTTACATCGTTTGGTCTGGGAAACCTGAATTGTGGTCCTGGGGGCGTCGATTCCAGAAACCAGCTTCTGTCCCGCGAAGTTGGTTCTTACTCGTTTCCCGTCTGATGGCTTTGTGATGTTCCATCCGCCGAATGTTCACTTCCGTCCTCTGGCAAGAGCACTCAACGGATGTTATTTCTCTCACACAATGAAATCCTTGAGATGCTTGGTCAGCAGCTTTCATCGTTAAGGCAAATGCCAGTGCCTCAGGAAGAGTTCTCTTTCCAGCCATTCGTAGAGCCATCTGCAGTTGTCTGTCCTCTATAGCTTGTGTAAATGCTTCAATGGCCATTTCATTGATGACATCCTCGCCGGCATTGGGGTACGACAAGTGCGCTAGCCGTTCGATATCCGCTTGCAACTGTTGCAGTGTTTCTCCCCTCTTCTGGATTCTACTGCGCAGTTGCACTCACACTTGCTGCATGTGGTCGTCAGCAAATCGCATCTCAATAGCTTTAACCAAAGCGTCGTAGTCGTGTTGTTTTTCTTCTGAGATGGTTTGAAGCAACTCTGCAGCTGTACCACGTAATGTGCTTCGAGAGAATTCTTCTGTTCTGCGAACTGCGATTCCATAGAATTTTTCTGTTCTTCCATCTTGGCAAGAAGTAATTCCATCATAGCGCTTATATCAATGCCGGTACTTACTTGTTCTTCTGGCACGTCGAATAATATAGACTTCAGATCTGCTCCCTCGCATTGGACAGCTTCCTGCAGTATGAGATCACTTTTCCCTCCAGCTGTGGAAAGATTCCGCTTTTCTAATTCAGTTTTTTATTGGGGTATGCTTAGTTGTAGCAATAAACGACCCATTTTGTTTGTCTTTTGTAATTTAAGAACTCAAAAATTCACTTCTTGTTTTTTCAACTTTTCTCAGGCTTTATAGCACTTACAAGGGGAGGGCACGACCTTGGGATTTTCTTTTGGGATGAGACTTCGTGTAATAATAGTAGTCCTTCAGGATATTCACCCCTTAAAATAGTAACGCGCAACGCTCAATCAATTTGGAAAAAAATTAGGTTAAAAAATTTAACCTCAGCTTATATACAAATAAAGTTCTTCGCTGGACAGTGGCGTGATAGCGCAGTCGGTAAGGCGCTGGCATACCGAGATAGGACAAACCCTGCTAATCTGCGGTCAATCAGTTTGCTTCCGAATATTAGCAAGGTATTCGAGAAAGTCGTCAATAGATCTCTTTTAAGATGGGTTGAAGAAAATAAGATTATTCCGGACAACCAGTTTGGCTTTCGAGCGGGGCATGACACTATTCATGCCGCGTCGAAACTGGTTTCCGACATTCAGTGGAATAAAAGTAAGAAGCAATGCACGGGTGCATGTCTGGTCGACTTTGAGAAGGCCTTCGATACCGTATGGTTGAAAGGGCTCTTTTATAAGCTGACCAGAATGGGCATTCAAAAACCTTTGCTGTATATGATTTATGACATGCTTATGGGAAAGAAGTTCGTTGTCAAAGCTGGCAACGTGACTTCGAGCAGGGTTTTTGAAATTAAAAACGGCTTACAACAGGGAGCAGTGAATTCTCCGGTCCTGTTTAATATTTACACAAGTGATCTGGTGGGTTCCCTCAGACACGCTATAGCGTACGCAGACGATTTAGTGGCGTACAGGTCAGGACCAAAAATCGAGGTCATCAACATCCTTCTGCAGCGTGACTTCGAGCAAATTAAGAGGTATTGCGATGATTGGAAGTTGAAAATCAATTTCCAAAAATCGGAAACAATCCTGTTCAGAACTCCATTGGCTGGGGCCTCTAGGGACACCAGAAACAACTGGAGAAAATTAACAATTATTGGACAGCAGGGACGACCATTGGTGGTGAAAAACGTGGTCAGGTATCTCGGCATCCGGCTCGACCAGTATCTGTATTTTGACAAACATATAGATGCTTGTCTTGCTGGGGCTAAGAGGGCCTACGCTCTGACAAGGAGACTGTTTCGCAGCAGTCAACTTGACTCACCCTGAAGGTCATTTGCTACGTGGCCCTTATAAGGCCTATCATCGCTTATGGCTGTCCCATGTGGTTCAATATAGCGCCGTCCTATATGGAAAGGATTCGGGTGTTTGAGAGGCAATGCCTCAGGGCCTGTCTAGGGTTGTTTAGAACTCCTGAATCTCAGTACATAAAATACTATCCCAACCGGACCTTATACAATGGGGCCCGACTGAATAGGATTGACAATTTCCTTATTAAGGTGATTCGGAGGCACGTTGCTAGGGCGATGGCCAGTGATAATAACCTGATCTCAGGGGCTTACTACCCCAATTTAATGTACCACGAGAGTACGCTTCGGTCTGGCTTTATCCCGCCTGAGGCATTTCTTCATGTAGACATGAAAGGGTTAGTCCAGAAAAAAGATGGTGTGCCGGTATTGTACCACAGCCACCGCGGCGCGAGGGATAAGCGGCTCATCCACGACGGGTACGCCGCCAATGCTCAGGAGCTCCTCCGTTTAAGTACCGCAATTGCGGAACGGGACAGGGTCGATACGGTAAAGCAGTTCACCGAATTTTGGTGGCTTGAGGAAGAGGTGAGAGTGGATACGCTCTCCCGGGCCGGTGCGCTACTTACGTAGCATCCTCCTTAGTTTTAAGCTAGATTTAAGGTAGTAGGTTTAGGTTTAGTGTAGGGGGTCTTTGGGAAGTGCTGGACTAGCCAACATGAAAGAGTGCTTCCGAGACTTGACCGACGCTCATGGCCTCGGTGGAGGCTCGGCGGCGCGGATGAACCCTTGTTGGCGGCCGACAGGCAACCAAAGACGCGATCAGGATGGTGACCAATCGATAAGATTGCTCACCACCCTGATTATAGGTAATGTAGGCTAAGTAGCTTAGGTAGTTTTAAGTAGTTTTAAGCAAAACCAATAATAAAGATTTCAAGTTTTCTAAAGTTTCTTGAAAAATAAAAAACAAAACAAATCATAGACATAGATAGATTTAAGGCCGAAAGGCAATAATTTTAAGGATATTGTTAAGTTTAGAGCGCTCGCTTGGAGCCAGTAAGCTAGAATAAGATAAATGTTAGTTTTAAATTAGATTTAATCGTTTTTGTCTAGCACGTAAGTTTATTTAAAGATAACAATAAAAATGAATTTAAAATGAAAATGAAAAATGCGCTGGCATACGGATATAGTGCTCGGGGTTCAAATCATGTGCTCGGCTACTTTTTTTTTTTTTTTATTATTACCATTAAATAAACTTATTATTTAATAATACAGTGGAACTTCGATAACTCGAACAATCAATCTTCAATGGAATTTAAACCATTATAAGCAGAATTGGTTGTTCTTGCATTAGTCTATAAATATAAACGTAAAATGCTCAATGACTTTGCAACCAACTCGTTTGAAGGTGGTTTAGTCAGATCATCCTCCAAATTTTATTTTATCTTCCTCTTATTATTATTCAAAAATTCAAACCAATATGGTAATAATAATTATGTCTTCTAACCCCTACTAACAAGAAATTTGTCAATTGTCACTTACATATACGAAAATCACGATTTTCTACATGGTATGTATACTAGGAACACACAAACACAGTGCCCCCCAAGTGATGCATTATAAAACGAACTTGTAAAAACACGCAGAGTTTGGGAAGTCCCCTTCAGAATTCGACTTATCGAAGGTGACGCCAAATAATCTCTTCGAGTTATCAAGACATTCGAGTAATAGAAGTTCGAGTTATCAAATAAAGATTACATGTGAATTTTAGGTTTGGCGCTATTGCCAACCAATTTTATTCGACTTATTAAATATTCAAGTTATCAAAGTTCGACTTTTTAAATAAAAATAATTTTATTTTTCTATTAGCAAAAAAGGCTCCTTAAATTTTAAATCATAATTTAATTATAGTAATTAATTACTCTATTATTGAAAATACAAGATAACTAATCGCTTTTTAAAAATAAATAAAAAGTTTCATTTGTGTTATTTGATTTTATTATATATACATTTTTTATTACAAAGATGAGCCTGAATGGAAATCATCACAAAAACATTTGAAACAAAAAAAATGTCGGCATCTATCACAATTAATAAAAGTGGATTTTTTACAGGAATAATGATTTTTTAATAGATCAGTTGGAAAACTGTTCATTAAATAATAAGTTTATTTAATGGTAATAATAAAAAAAAAAAAAAAAAGTAGCCGAGCACATGATTTGAACCCCGAGCACTATATCCGTATGCCAGCGCCTCATTTCATTTTTTTTCATTTTAAATTCATTTTTATTGTTATCTTTAAATAAACTTACGTGCTAGACAAAAACGATTAAATCTAATTTAAAACTAACATTTATCTTATTCTAGCTTACTGGCTCCAAGCGAGCGCTCTAAACTTAACAATATCCTTAAAATTATTGCCTTTCGGCCTTAAATCTATCTATGTCTATGATTTGTTTTGTTTTTTATTTTTCAAGAAACTTTAGAAAACTTGAAATCTTTATTATTGGTTTTGCTTAAAACTACTTAAAACTACCTAAGCTACTTAGCCTACATTACCTATAATCAGGGTGGTGAGCAATCTTATCGATTGGTCACCATCCTGATCGCGTCTTTGGTTGCCTGTCGGCCGCCAACAAGGGTTCATCCGCGCCGCCGAGCCTCCACCGAGGCCATGAGCGTCGGTCAAGTCTCGGAAGCACTCTTTCATGTTGGCTAGTCCAGCACTTCCCAAAGACCCCCTACACTAAACCTAAACCTACTACCTTAAATCTAGCTTAAAACTAAGGAGGATGCTACGTAAGTAGCGCACCGGCCCGGGAGAGCGTATCCACTCTCACCTCTTCCTCAAGCCACCAAAATTCGGTGAACTGCTTTACCGTATCGACCCTGTCCCGTTCCGCAATTGCGGTACTTAAACGGAGGAGCTCCTGAGCATTGGCGGCGTACCCGTCGTGGATGAGCCGCTTATCCCTCGCGCCGCGGTGGCTGTGGTACAATACCGGCACACCATCTTTTTTCTGGACTAACCCTTTCATGTCTACATGAAGAAATGCCTCAGGCGGGATAAAGCCAGACCGAAGCGTACTCTCGTGGTACATTAAATTGGGGTAGTAAGCCCCTGAGATCAGGTTATTATCACTGGCCATCGCCCTAGCAACGTGCCTCCGAATCACCTTAATAAGGAAATTGTCAATCCTATTCAGTCGGGCCCCATTGTATAAGGTCCGGTTGGGATAGTATTTTATGTACTGAGATTCAGGAGTTCTAAACAACCCTAGACAGGCCCTGAGGCATTGCCTCTCAAACACCCGAATCCTTTCCATATAGGACGGCGCTATATTGAACCACATGGGACAGCCATAAGCGATGATAGGCCTTATAAGGGCCACGTAGCAAATGACCTTCAGGGTGAGTCAAGTTGACTGCTGCGAAACAGTCTCCTTGTCAGAGCGTAGGCCCTCTTAGCCCCAGCAAGACAAGCATCTATATGTTTGTCAAAATACAGATACTGGTCGAGCCGGATGCCGAGATACCTGACCACGTTTTTCACCACCAATGGTCGTCCCTGCTGTCCAATAATTGTTAATTTTCTCCAGTTGTTTCTGGTGTCCCTAGAGGCCCCAGCCAATGGAGTTCTGAACAGGATTGTTTCCGATTTTTGGAAATTGATTTTCAACTTCCAATCATCGCAATACCTCTTAATTTGCTCGAAGTCACGCTGCAGAAGGATGTTGATGACCTCGATTTTTGGTCCTGACCTGTACGCCACTAAATCGTCTGCGTACGCTATAGCGTGTCTGAGGGAACCCACCAGATCACTTGTGTAAATATTAAACAGGACCGGAGAATTCACTGCTCCCTGTTGTAAGCCGTTTTTAATTTCAAAAACCCTGCTCGAAGTCACGTTGCCAGCTTTGACAACGAACTTCTTTCCCATAAGCATGTCATAAATCATATACAGCAAAGGTTTTTGAATGCCCATTCTGGTCAGCTTATAAAAGAGCCCTTCCAACCATACGGTATCGAAGGCCTTCTCAAAGTCGACCAGACATGCACCCGTGCATTGCTTCTTACTTTTATTCCACTGAATGTCGGAAACCAGTTTCGACGCGGCATGAATAGTGTCATGCCCCGCTCGAAAGCCAAACTGGTTGTCCGGAATAATCTTATTTTCTTCAACCCATCTTAAAAGAGATCTATTGACGACTTTCTCGAATACCTTGCTAATATTCGGAAGCAAACTGATTGACCGCAGATTAGCAGGGTTTGTCCTATCTCGGTATGCCAGCGCCTTACCGACTGCGCTATCACGCCACTGTCCAGCGAAGAACTTTATTTGTATATAAGCTGAGGTTAAATTTCTTAACCTAATTTTTTTCCAAATTGATTGAGCGTTGCGCGTTACTATTTTAAGGGGTGAATACCCTGAAGGACTACTATTATTACCGGAAGTCTCATCCCAAAAGAAAATCCCAAGGTCGTGCCCTCCCCTTGTTAGACACTTAGCATAGAATAAGTTTTATCCCACTTCTGACACCAATTTTACAATCAGGCTGGGATTCTAAAAGATAAAAGACTATTCTGTTTAACTTTACTAATAAAATTACTTTATTTACACTTTCTAATTATTCACTTATTAAGTACCAAAATAATATCACTTAAATCAATTCTTAAACGTTTCAATCCAATCACTTAATTCACTGTATTACTTTACACTTATTTATATTTACAACCGATTACTATTTCGAACTTTACCAATCTCTGTTTCAAAATCAACTGTGTTTCCCCCTTCTCAAACATGCCCCTTTATATCCGCTTTGCCACCTTTTGGAATTTTCTAGTGCATTCCAGTTATTCCGTCTGGTTCTACAGTTAGCTATAGAGAGGGAGTGGTTCTAGAATGAACTAGGAAGATGTAGCAGTGTGGTGAGTTACACAAAGAAGAAAGATTCGAGTTTCCAATTGGAAAGGGAAGTGCAACTTTTTTGGTCACTAATGAGTTGCCATTTCACCATTTTGGGTTCGACGCTACATTCCACACCACAGTATTATGTTCTCCGATCCCCGGAAAACACATGTTACACCTCGCGCTCTGTTGCCCCAACTATGTACTTCTTTTTACTTTTATCATGATCGTCTAATCTAAATGATGTATGTGTTTTGTATCTTTTTGTAGTTCTGCACCGATACAAAACAAAAATACGCTATATTAAACGTGGAACCCTTCAAAATTGATTGAATATATTTGATATTTGATATTTATTGATACGAAACGCTGTACATCAAGATAGACTTATAATTAGTTCAGGATATGACAAAGGAATGTGCAAAGAAAGATAAATAAGAGTTTAAAAAAAGAAAATATTAATATAAATCATGTAGAGTCGATTAATATCAATCATGTAGAGTCGAACCCGTTTAAATGAAATGAGAAAAAATCGTTACTTTAATTTCAATTAACCGGGTTTTTCATTTAACCGAACTTCGGATAACTAAAAAAAAGTACACGGGGTCAAATTAAATTTTTCATATAAGCGGGGTTTTCAATTAATCGAGTTTCAAATAAGCGCTTCCGACTGTACTGTCAATAAAATTAGTTTTTTTTTTATTTATTGTGAGCTCGGTATTATATGCATTTGCTAATATGATTTCAATTTTAGGTGGTAACTCTACATATGGCGGAAACGCAGGTGGAGGTTCCTATGGAGGAAGCTATAATCAGCCCCACACAAACAATGCATCTGGTCCAGATTGGTGGGCCAACTAAGGAGGTGAAAAACATCATACCTTAAATAAATGTACTTTGAATATGGATATATATGATAAAAGCTTCTAAAAAAAACCATACAGTGTACAGATTGAGTTATTTGTTTTCAATATGAGTTTTTCTTATATTTTAAATCATAATGCCAGTAGAAATTTCTTATTTTCTTTTAGGATGTATTTCAGAATTTCTTTTAATATTGAAAACCGGCTAATGTAAAAATGATATACCCCTAGAAAGAAATGATTTCTTACAGATTTGAAAAAATAACTAAATATTTCAATTTATATAACTTCTTTTGTTTTTTTCTCTTTTATTTTGATTTAAATGTTTGGAAGTGAAAAACTCTATTACAGCAGGAGTGGTTAAATCCATACGTGTACAACTTTATTTATATATATATATATATTTGTATGCTCACTAAATACTGGCACACAGAATAACATAGATCTATACCAATGTTTAATAACTTAATAAATGTTGGATATTAAAAAAAAAAAAACGGATACATTCTTGTTTTTTATTTTCAGTGTTAACTTACTAACATTGATTCGGTGTTTTATTAATATATAAAAAAAAATCTACAATAGCGGTGAAACGGTTTAAATTATGTCCATGATTTTCATCATGTAAGGTGATAATGGTGGTTGTTACTTTTTGTTAATTGCTTTCAGGTGATAGCTACATTACTTAGGTTGTTAGGGCTAGACTTGAGAACTCTACAGACTGGAGCATTTGTATCCGATCTATAAAACCATCTAAGACATCTGGTTTTTTTAAGGCCGATATCGCTCTACAGCTCGTATAATTCATAGTTGAATCTCCTCCAAAGCCCATCATCCCAATCGGAAGCGAAGAACCGATGATATCTTCGCTCGCTCTCCATAGAGTCAACAGACTGTTTTGTCGCTGGAAAATTAAAGGGTGAGAAAATGAGAAATGATTGCAAATTAATTTAATACTAGCTGACCCGACGAACTTTGTTTAACCGATATTCGTTAATGTAATGAAAATAATAATACGAAGTTATACATATAAACATTCCGCTTCAACCACTATATCTATTAAAATCATCAAAATCCGTTGCGTAGTATTAAAGATTTAAGCATACAAAGAGATAATATCTGGGTGACCGAGCTTTGCTCGGTTATTACTATTTATTGTAATTTTAAAAACAATAAAAATTAAAAAAAATATATATTAACTTGAACATATAAAAAACTTTAAGTCTCCTAAATGCCGGTAGATGTCTTACTTTTTTCCTTTTACTATGACGCGGACTTATTACTTACTTATGCGACTTCCAACGCTAATAAAAGCATTTGATACTCAAAGGTGCGAGGGTACCGCTCACGCTTCAGAGTTCAGAGTATGCATATATACATACAAGAATTGCTCGTTTAAAGGTATAAGATTAAAACAAAAACCTTGAACTCAATTTCTATATACAGCACCTCCACCCAGCGATGCCAACCTAGGCTTTTTATGCCTTTTAGGCATTATTTCATTACCTAAGGCTTTAAGGCTTTTTTGTTTCCAAAAACGCATCTTTTTTCTATTTCAAATATTTATTTATTTTTTGATCTGATGGACTAAAACTGTGTTTGTTTTGTTCAATGCTATTTACCTACCTACTCATGAAACTAAAGTCATGAATTTTGTTCCTATTTCTTCTGTGATTTATACATAATTTAAGTTTTTTTTTTTGGAAATAAAAATTGTTGTTGTTAATTTTGTTATATTTGTGTTTAATTTTTGATTTATTGTTCCAATTTACATAAAAAATTTTTTTAGGCATTATTTTATTGAAAAAGGCATCTTTTTTTCTCAAGTTAGGCTTTTTTTCGTCAAAATTGGTTGGCAACGCTGCTCCACCATCCGTCCATCACCACACCACACGTCATCATCCATCTGCGCATTTCCTTAGAAAGACATTGTCGCTGTTTTTTTTTTCATATGAACGTGCTTGTGCGATGTGCGCCACAAAACCACCCCAAAGCAGAACAACGATCAAGAACCGCGGCTGCTGATAATATTCGATTTGAGAAAATAAATTTATTTTTTTCGTGTTAGATTTTAGGTTGTAGCTCAGCTTCTAGAGGACATAGAAAGCTGATTGATGGCTTGAAATAACTATTAAAGTGTTGGCTCTACTACGTATTTTTTTTGTTTGCATTGATTAAGAATTGTTTGTGTAATGGCGAGTAAAAGGCAGTAAAGTCAGAAAAATAAGCTCAAAACGCATGAAAACTCGAAAACACGCGTTTTCCCAAACATAAGACTAATCTAGATCAATTGCTTACCCCCGAAAACCCCCATATACCAAATTTCAGCGAAATCGTTAGAGCCGTTTCCGAGATCACAGAAATAAATTTATATAAATACATAAATAAATACATACAAGATTAGCTCGTTTAAAGGTATAAGATATGGACGGAGAAAGCGACTTTGTTTTATACTACGTAGTGATTGCTAAAATAAGTACATAACCAGTTATTGTTTCGGTTTAAAATTTAAAATAAATAATTTGTTAGGAATTATACAAAGATTTTGATCTCCATTCACCTGAGGGCGTACCTTACTATTATAATAGCTAAGTAATGTTGAGAAATTGTTTAAAAGCCCCAACGTCAAAACATTAAGGACATTGCGATTTGTTTCAAATCAAATATTTGACAATAGCGACATTTTTCATACAAAATTATAACTTACAAAATATTAAGTGTGAAGATTAAAAATGGTTATTGTTTCCATCATTCGTTTTATGTCGGCCGAAATCAGATTTTTTCGAAATGACATTAGTTAATTTTCACCATTTGTGATGGGAGCACATTAGCGACCACTTATCATACCAAACGATTAAAAATAACTTAATTGTTCACTTCGTAACTTGAGCCCTAATGGCACACGCCATATTTCATAACATACCGATTATGAAATCTGAACCCAATAACACACAGCAAAGCATACAGTATGTATATGCGCATGAGTAATTCAGAGCAAAGCAGTGTAAACAAATAATGTGTGAAGTGACGACGGTCATCCACACGCGGAAGTGCCGAATAGTGTAACGGTGGTCCCCATGTTACCTGAGTATGTGTGTCTTTGAATTCTCATACAATATAAAAAAAAAAATAAAAAATAAAAACACTTCGAATTTTCGCTGTACCCACTAATTATTTTTTTTTATATACTTTAAATTATTAATAATAAATCGTATGTAGTAGGAAATATCTGTCATTCAGTTTCTGTGTATCGAGCAAATAAATCAATTTAAAATAAAATAAAAAGTAAAAGAGACAAATTAAGACAAAGAAAAAGGAGAAAGGCTAATTTATTGAAATTCTTATCAAGAGAAATTTTGGATATTTTTAAGGTAAATTTGTTAAATAAGATTTTATATACAGCGAGGATAATATTATTTAATAACATTTAGGATTTCGTGTCCATATAGTGAACTAATCACAAAAATAAAAGCGGTAGGGCCTGTGCCCCGAAGTCTCGGTCTTGATCTACAATTTGTAATCCCAATTTCTGAATGTCTGAACTTGCCACGAATCTTCAAAGAGCCATCCAATTCTAACCTAAAGAAAAATAAAAAATAAATAAACTAACCTACAGGAATAATAGTAAAAAAGGAATAATAATAATAATTAGTTCAATTTGGGTTTATCGTAATTGGTTTATTCTATCATATTTTGTTTTTATCAAATTTCACTAGTTTTAAATTTAAAACAATATTGTTAATTTGCTAAAAAAAAAAAACTCATTATTTTGTATTTTCATAATTAGTATTAATTAGTGTTATTGATTGAAAAATCAGTTCATAACATCAACATATTGAATTTAGCGAAAACAAACCAAGATTTTCGTGCGCACGGACGTCGTTGGATTTTAAAGGTAAATACATTTTTCTTTTCTTTCTTGATTACATTTTTTTATTTCAAATTTCTCAATCAATATCCATAACATATATTACATGCAAATAATTTATAAAATACATTCATGTTTTATTTAACTTTCAAAATTATAATCTAAATGTTCATATTTATAAACATGATGGTTTAATTTTATTTTTGATAACCCAGGAATGGCATAAGTTGCAGGAAAAGATGTAACTATAATTTAGGGTAGATACCAACAACAAACGGCCAATGTATCTACATGGATGGGGTGGGTGGCCAAAGAGTCATATTGCCATTATATAAGACTCCATATCCAGATGATTTCTCTTCTGCCTCTGACCAATGATAACTCTAAATTTTTCTCTTAATTGATTTTTTTCTATTTTAATTTTATTTGTACTGTGTTGTCGCCAGAACCAGCCCTTAGCCGGGATTGCCTCTTCTGTAAAGTTTGCGACCTCTCGAGCAACAGTTACAAAATGGCGCCCAACTTTAAATTTTCGTTAAAAGCTTGTTTCGATTACTTTTGAAGAATAGTAAAATTTATTATTCGAAATAAATGTTCTGCTTAGCGACATGTGGCATATTATTTCTTTAATAAGTTACATCCTTAGTTGAATATTTGTTTCATTGTATAAAGCTTGTATTATGTATTCCATGAGATTAATTGTTAAATTTGGTTTACATTTATTTACATTACCGCAGACTACTGATAACATTTTTGTTGATATTCTGGTAAGTTGATAGAACTTATGATTTTAACAAGTTTGAAACCTATGCATCAATTTATCTAAATACGTACCTACTTACTTTCTGTAATATTGGTCCTTGGAGAGGGAAATCTATCTGAACAACTGTTGCATCTCGATGCACTTACGCCAAACATGTTTCTGGGTTTATATTAAAAACATTTGATTGAACAAAGAATAGAGCAAAGTGAACAAAACCAATTACATTTTAAATTGGTTACGATTTAATATCATTTGCTAATACACTATTATTCTTTTATTTATTTCAACTTTTAATATCACCAAATTTTAATTCTTTTCGTTTTCTTTAATATTTTTTTTTATTTTTCTTGGTTTACCTACTTTTATTATCATAATGTTTGTTTCTGGAATTAATCCGAATCATTTGTCTGAGGACATGCTCAAATATGAGTATACTCTTAGAAATCTAGACCCCCTGGCACTAGATGCCCTTGACAGCTTAAAGTTAATTTTAGAAATAGAACAAAAAGAAAACAAATTCCCTGATCGATATCCTAAAATAGATAAGACTATCACGTCGGAACTTGCAGGAATTACAAACCAATTAAGCGCATTTATAAAAACTTCGAAAACTGTAGCTACAGCTAAAGATATTTCTAAATTGTTGTCAGTTTTAAAACATTTTCTAAACCGATTGAGACTTTTAGAAACTTCATACCCAAATTTATCTAACAAGACAGATTATTTAATTAATCTCTGTACTAAAGAAATAGCTGAATTAGAAGACTTACTTGAAAGCGTCTCACCGTCACTTAGAAATGAAGAAGATATATTGGAAGAATCTTTTCTTAAGCTCCAAACGATAGTCGATAGCAAGCCAGAAGTCCCTATTTTGCAGAGCACTTTCAATAATAATGTCGAACCCCATGTTTTCAATTTTCCGCCAAAATTAGTAGATTTTTCCAGTGATGAAGAAAGTGAAATCTTTAATTCACGAAATAACAAAGACAAACCCCATATTGAATCATTCAAGGATCCAATTTCAAAGTGGGATTTTAAATTTGATGGCGGAGCAAATGGACTGCCTGTTGATGAATTTTTGTTTCGAGTGCAAGTATTAATGAAGAGAGGTGGATATTCCCTAAATTACCTTTTGGAGTCATTTCATAGACTTCTTTCTGGAAATGCTAGTACTTGGTATTGACATTTTTATCGCCGAAAGACAAACCCCATATTGAATCATTCAAGGATTGTAAAGATTAACCAATAGACCCCTTACCGCTGGTGGGGGGAAGTCTAAATAATTACTCATTGGCTTCTTCTTTACGAATGAAATTCGCAATCTTTATTCAGTCACTTAAATACAAAATTATTGCTTATGCTACAAATAATATACATATTAAATTACAAACATTCCCAGCACAATCAGCAACGATGATAGAATTTTTATTCTGCTGACTGTGCTGGGAAACAAATTGAACATTACACCTTTCAGGTACAAACTAGGTGTCTGGTGGTGTCACCATGACATGCTGGGGCCCACATTTTATGTTAAGCCAAAATCGGTGTCCATTTGCTCAGTACCTTAATGTCATCATTGTCCGATTTGAGTATCACGTGTGGAATGACTAGCGGCCTGGTGGTGTTCCTAGGACTTTCAGACAACAGCTCCGTTAAGTTTGCCAACGGAACAAATGCTGCGTTGATACTACTAGAACTACTGCTGTATGATGTGATGGTCATCGAATCGTGCTTGAGGATACAATTTGACTGTAGTGTCAGTATCCCATCATTTTGCAGTGATATCTCCTTGATCTGTCTGCCACAAATAACGTTGAAGTTATACACTCTGTCCAAGACGTAAATCCAGCTGTTTCCGTTATTTAGCTGGATCCATATAGGCGACGGTTTGATGCTGCGCAAGTTACAGTGAGACGACAGTTCCTTTGCATGCGTCAGTAGATCCATTTCGCACCTGCTGACATTGGACCGGCGGTTGAACATCGGATGCTGTTGCTTGCATAGATATTTTTGGCTGGATCTTGTGCACTGAGCGAGCTCTTCCTTTGTTAATCTATAGTAGGCTTCTCGCAACAGATTAACAGTTAAATAGTCCATTGATGGTTCGATAAAGACATACTCATTGTTATGTGGAGTCGGAACAGGTGTGACCTTAAACAGGTCAAATTCTTCGGTGCTCACTAAAGGCACTCTTAAATCAAATATGACATTTTGGTCAGTTATTCTCGCTCTTGCTGTCAACATTTTGTATAGTCCTAGCAAGCTCGAACGCGTTTCGTCTCCTGCTACCGACAATTGTGGAGGCAAGTGGCTCCTTATCAACATCAGTTGGGATCTAAGCTGGTCCGGGGTTATCACTAGAGGATTGATTTTGGCATGCTGAAGGTCTATCAGAATATTCAGAAGAGAGTTTTGCGTTTGTTGATAATTTAGCATTGCTAACGTTGCATACGTTGCCACTGCTAAAAATGTTTGTTTTTCCTCGTTCTGATTAATTGATTTTGCTGCCATACCCTTAAGGTTCTCTAGGTCGGTTTGAAATGCTTGTAGCTGTGCAGTAATTGTTTCTGTATTTTTCTGCAATATGTTACTTGTTGCTTCTGCCACTGAAGTCTGATTTTTTATCAACTCAAGCAGGTGATTTTCATTTGTTCGTGTTTGCTGAATTTGTTCCTCATAGTGTTCAGCATACGACTCATCCAAAACCCCGAACAGTTTGTTTGCCACGGTACCAATGAAGTCAAAGGGGGACCGTTTTGACCTAACCTTGGGTGACTGCCCAGCTCCTTGTGAGTGCAGCAAGTCATTGTTGGCCGTTATAATGGTTAGCTGATGGTTGAATTGATGGACTATATTGTGAGTCAAAATGTCAGACTTAATTTTTCAGAAGTCGTTCATATCTTTCACAAGTTCCTGGAATCCTTCAAATTCCCTACAGTAGTTTGCCATGTTATAATAGTCGATTATTCTCCACTCGCTGGTGATTAGATTCACACTTCCAATCTTCTCAAAGTAAATTCCTGGGCGATTCTTAAATGGAATCACCTTTACGGGATCAATTGCTTCGTTTGATATGTTACTCTGTCCAAGTACCATCATAACCAAATTGGTGAAGATTAACCACCTGATTGGGTTTTGTCGACAAGTGGGCGTCGTTTTAATTGACCTTCTTACTCTGCGTGAGCCTTCAATAGCGCGTGTTGTTGTTCTAAACTGGTCCATGGGCTCCGTCATCTTGTACTTTGTAGATCTGCTATGACTTAGGCCAAAATGTACAGCAACTGTAGGGTTTGACTTGTCCGTTTCACTTGACAATGCCCTCTCTTCTATTGGTAGTGGGCATAGTTTGGAAATGGGTCTCTTGATGTACTTTTTATTGCAGTAAATCGTGGCAGCTCGAACATGATTATCCTGCCCAGGATGGGTTTCGGTGATACGGCCCATCAACCAGTTTGTTGGGGGTAATCGATCTTCCTTAATCAAAACGATGTCGCCAATGTTCATGTTGGATTCAGTGCTCTTCCATTTTACTCGTTGTTGAAGATGTGTTAGATTCTCTGTAGACCAAATCTTCCAGAAATCTTGAGTCATCTTTTGTAATAACCGCCAGCGGGATCCAAGGGTTCGTATGTCGTCTAAACAGGGTTCGGGTAGTGCATTGAGAGCGGATCCAATAAGGAAATGACCAGGAGTTATAATTGGAGCGTCATCTATGTCATTGCTTATTTTTATCAGTGGTCGGGAGTTCAGACATGCCTCTATTTGCGTCAGAAGAGTGGATAGTTCTTCGAAGGTAAGAATGGTATCACCAATGATTCTTTTAAGGTGATATTTTATAGATTTTACTCCGGCTTCCCAGAGGCCGCCGAAGTGTGGTCCTGCTGGTGGTATGAAGTGCCACTGTATTCCATTCATAATCAATCTTGTTGATGCATCCTTTTCCGCTTGGTTGATGGTACAAGTTCTTAGGGTTTGAAGCTCCCTATTGGCTCCTACGAATGTTGTTCCATTGTCACTGTATATATGGCGCGGCAATCCTCTCCTCGATATGAAACGCCTCATAGCTGAGAGAAAGGCTTCTGATGTGAGGTCACTTACTAGCTCAATATGAATGGCCTTCGTAGCTAAACATTCAAATATTGCTATGTAGCCCTTTGTAGTTCGATTGCTTCTTCCTTTAGTCATTTTAATCGTCAATGGTCCTGCGTAGTCTACTCCAGAGTGCGTGAATGGCCTGTATGGTGTTACTCTTGGAGATGGCAGCATTCCCATTATTTGATGTTTAGGTGACGCATTAAAACGATAACATCGGACGCATTGATGTACAACCTTGCGGACTAATCGTTTCGCGTGAGGAATCCAATATGATCTCCTTAAAGTGGCCATCATCAAACTGATACCCCCGTGAAGCGTTGTCTTGTGTATGTATCCTGCCAGTAGTTTGGTGAATACGCTATTATACGGTAATATATATGGATGTTTTTCGTTGGTAGTTATGCTGGCGTGTTCTAGCCGTCCTCCTACAACTAACATGTTGTCATCGTCCAGATGCGGATTTAACGATAGAAGGTTGCTTCCTTTAGGGATGTTATCTCCATTATTCAAGCATCTCATTTCTTCCGGAAACGACTCCCATTGCACCAAGCGAACTATTAATTTGGTGGTCCTTTCAATTTCATCGAGTGTTAACTCTCCTCTTCGCCTGTCCATCTTCTGATGTTTTATGTTGAACATAAATCGTTTACAGTAGGCAATGGTCCGGATCATCCTTGTGTAAGAAGAAAATCTGTTCATTATGGCATCCCCTTTTACAATCGATGTTAACCCGACTCTTGGTTCAACGGTCTCAGTTGATGACCTTGTCTGTTCGGTTTCTGATTGTTTCGGCCATTGTACCATGTTATGCTTAAGCCATGGTGGACCATTCCACCAGAGTGAATGATGATTTAATTGCGCTGGAGTTAAACCTCTCGTGGCACTGTCTGCGGGGTTATCTGCTGATCTGACGTGTCTCCAAGAATCTGGATCTAATACTTCTTTGATTTGAGATACCCTGTTGGCAATGAATATCTTCTCGTTGGGCTCATTTTTTCTTATCCATGATAGAACAATTGTTGAATCTGTTCAGGCGAACACCTTAATGATCTGTGTGGTGTCCCAAATATAAGCTGCACTTCCTTAAGAAGTCTTGACAATAACAGTGCCCCACATAGTTCAAGTTGAGGCGTAGTAAGCTTGTTTTTTATGGGCGCTACCTTTGTCTTGGACGTCAACAATGTAGTTTTAAAATTATTAGTACCCATATTAATTCTAGCATATATAGCAGCTGCGTAGGCGCATTCAGAAGCATCACAGAACCCATGTAATTCGATTTTCTGCTGTTTGTTGGTACCAATCCATCTTGGAATCTTGACGGATTCAGCATGCGGAAGTTCATGTCTGAATCGATCCCAACATTGTTGCAGTTCATCTGTTAACGGCTCATCCCATCCAATTTCTGCTTTCCAAATTCGTTGCATAAGTATCTTGGCGATAATGGTTACTGGTGTTAGCCAACCTAATGGATCGAAGAGACGTGCTATTTCCGATAGTGTGGCACGTTTGGTAGATCCATGGTCCTCTTGCAATGATGTGGTTACTTGTACCTTAAACTGGAATGTGTCAGCTAAGGGATTCCAATGCAGTCCCAGAGTTTTAATGGTTTCCTCCTTGTCAAAATTTAAATCTGGCTGTTGGTGTTCATCAGAAGTTGATTTAAGAAGAGACGAATGGTTTGCTGCCCATTTTCGAAGATGAAATCTGCCACCCTTTAATAGCTTCACTAGTTGTTCTTGAGCTTCCTTACATTCCTTCAATGTTGCTCCTCCAGTCATTACGTCATCTACGTAGAAATCGGTTTTGACAATTTTGGCGGCTAATGGATATCTTTGTTGTTCATCGGTAGCTAACTGTTGCAGAGTTTTTACTGCCAGGTATGGTGCTGATGCAGTCCCATATGTCACTGTTGTTAGTTTGTACGTCCTTATTGGTTGATTGATTTCAGGTCGCCATAGGATACGTTGATAGTCTTGATGCTCGCTGTTGATTTTTATTTGCCTGTACATTTTTTCAATATCTGCGGTGAAGACGTATTTGTGAGTTCTCCACCGCATTATGATTGTTGTAATGTCTGCTTGAAGTCTGGGGCCCACCATCATTAATTGATTTAAGCTTACACCAGTTGACGTTTTTGCTGATCCATCAAATACTACACGTAATTTAGTTGTAGTACTATCAGGTTTAAGCACTGCGTGATGAGGTAAGTAGTAACAGTTGGAGTTGATATTATCCATATTCGGCACCTCTACCCTATGCCCTAGTTGTAAGAACTCATACATCACCCTTATGTATTCAGCCCGTAATTCCTTGTTGGTACTGAACTTCTTTTCTAGTTGTCGCAGCCTAGCTATTGCTCTGTTTCTGGATTCTCCCAGCCTTTGATCATGATTAATTTCCTTTTTGAACGGAATTTTGACGACGTATCTGCCATCTTTATCACGAAAATGCGATTCCTGATAAAACTGTTCGCATTCTTGATCACTTGTCTTCTGGTGGATTTGCCGAGAAACTTCTTCAATCTCCCAAAATTTTTCAAGTTGTGTTTGCAATGAAGTTTGAACGACAAGCCCGTTGATTTTATTTTTGTTATTTCTTTGAATTGATGTTCGGCCGGAAATAAGCCATCCTAGTTGGGAGTTCTGGGCTATCAGAGAATTTCCGGCTCCTCTTTTCAAACCGTCAAGAATTATATCTCCATAAACATCCGCTCCTATGATTAGGTCGATTCCTCCAGGAAATTTGTACGTTGGATCCGCTAGTTTGATAGTTTCAAACTGGTCATCCATCATGTTATTAGATTGTTGATCTGGTAGAGTTCTTGTTAGTTTTGGTAAAACAAGAGCTTCTACTTTAATCTTGAAGTGGGAGGAGAATCTCGGGAGAATTGTAAGTTCTACCTTGTTCCGTGCTGTACCTGCGTCAGTAGCTCCCAGGCCACTTACTTCAATGTGAACCCTTTGCTTCTTCAATCTTAAGGCTTGTGCAACTGCTTCTGTTACTAGGGTGGCTTGTGACCCTTGATCAATAAGTGCTCGTAGTTCAGTACACTGAGCGTATTCAGTATCACCGTGTGCCCTTACTATTGCTGTAGCAAGCAGGATACCTTGGCTCTGATGACCATGATTTGATTGAATCTGTGAGTCAACCCGGGGCTGTTCTGACTGTCGTCCTTCCATCCTTTCCAAATGCAATAAGGAATGGTGTTTTTGATTGCAATGTTTGCATTTGTTCTTACTCATACAGGGGGTTTGTTTATCATGTCGCAAACAGTTTATACAGAGCCTCGCTGACCTGACTTGTTCATTACGTTCCTTAATAGTCCAACCCATGAACTTGCGGCATGCATACATGTTGTGCTCTCCTTTGCAAAATACACAGTTTGATTTTGTTGAAACATGGAAATTTCGCGTTACATGTTTTATGTCGTTTCCGGCCTTAAAATGTCTTTGCCTTGTAGACGCTAATACATCCAACGCCTGATATCTTCGTGCCAAGAAATCGTATAGCGTTTGAAGTGAGGGCATCTTATTTGGTTGTTCTAGACTTTGCTCGAATAGTGTTCTACTTTCTTGATCCAATGCTCTGGTTATAAGGTGGACAATAATAGGATCTCATGATTTGGTTTCGAGACCCATATTATTGATCGCAGACAATCCTTCCTTCGTAGCATCCAATATCGATTTGATGGAGTTCGCTGGTGACTGCGTTCCTTGATGACCAGCCTTGAACATCTTGTCTAAATGCATCGATATGATCTTTCTCTCATTATCATATCGTGCTTTTAGTGTCTGCCATGCACATAAGTAATTGACACTAGAAATGGTCAGATGTTGTATTAATGCCATTGGTTCGCCTTCCAGATGTGTTTTTAGATATTCCATCTTTTCTGTTGTACTTAGATTTGGCTTGTTGTGGATAATAGTGGAAAATATATCAGCAAATGATCGCCATTCGGGATAATTTCCCTTGAATGTTGGTATCTTTAGAGGTGGTAGTTTGCTTTCTGAATGATCCATTTCCCTTGATTCCTGCGGCTTACCTAATGCCGAGGCCATTCTGTGTAGGCATTGGTTTATGTCCCTTTTTATGTCATTATACTTTTTATTTTTTACATATAAAGATTTCATGTCTTGTTCTGACGCGTTTGACATAAAATCTTCATGCAGCTCTGTCATGTTTCTTAGCTGCTCCAACAATATTTTTTGCTGGTACTCGTAAACTTGTGACGAATATTCTTGCAGTGTTTCTTCAAATTCCTCGATGTTTCCTAGTATAGCTTCAATTTTTATATCCAGCTTCCTTAACCTCTGTTTTTGGAGCGTATTATCGGACGGAATCAATGGTGTTATATTGGAGGGAATCAATGGTGGTGGTAAAGCCTGCACCACCTCTAGGGGTGTTATGTTCTCTAAGGGTGTTTTGTTCTCGAGCAAAGTCTTTAGCTCGTGGAACATAGTCTTTACCCTTCCGTAGGTATCTCTTTCCATATACGGAGTATCTTGCTTAATTCCTTCCTTTATTTTACTATGATTGTCATCGAACTCCTTCCAAATTGCATTGATTTTTTCTAAACGTTCTTCTTTATAGCGTTGGGTCTTCCGTGGCGCGCTATCTTTTTTGAAATTTGTCAAAGCCTTTTCCAACTCCTCCGCTAGGGCCTTTTGTTTTGCCACAACGATGAAAACTTCTACCTCATCCTCCATGATTAGAACTTTTTAAATTGATTGCTTGGATTCACTATTTACTCTTATTCACTACCAGTGTTAGCCCTGGCAACGCTTGCACTTATTCACTACCAGTGTGAGCCCTGGCAACGCTTGAAATTTTCACTACCATTGTGAGCCCTGGCAACGCTTAAAATTTTGACTACCAGTGTGAGCCCTGGCAACGCTTAAGATTTTTACTGAAGTACCTACGTGTACTTTGACCAATAGACCCCTTACCGCTGGTGGGGGGAAGTCTAAATAATTACTCGTTGGCTTCTTCTTTACGAATGAAATTCGCAATCTTTATTCAGTCACTTAAATACAAAATTATTGCTTATGCTACAAATAATATACATATTAAATTACAAACATTCCCAGCACAATCAGCAACGATGATGGAATTTTTATTATGCTGACTGTGCTGGGAAACGAATTGAACATTACACCTTTCAGGTACAAACTAGATGTCTGGTGGTGTCACCATGACAAGGATCCAATTTCAAAGTGGGATTTTAAATTTGATGGTGGAGCAAATGGACTGCCTGTTGATGAATCTTTGTTTCGAGTGCAAGTATAAATGAAGAGAGGGTAATATTCCCTAAATTACCTTTTGGAGTCATTTCATAGACTTCTTTCTGGAAATGCTAGTACTTGGTATTGACATTTTTATCGCCGAAACGCAAATTTCACATGGAAAGAGATATGTATGTATAGCGTTGCGTGCTGAGTTCACCCATTCGCTAGACGATGATGACTTATATCGTCAAATTATAGAACGTAATCAAAAACCGGGGGAAATTTTTATGGACTTCAGCCAAGAAATGTGTAAGTTGAACTACCAAATGCTAAAGCCTGAAATTCGACTTGTCGAAATAATGAATAAAAATTTGTGTCCTAAACATCTTCATATGATTTGGTTTCAAAGTCCAAGAAGTATAGCCGAACTACGAGATCTAGTTAAAAGTTCCGAAAACATTTTTAAGTCCAACTATTCGCAAAAATTTAATATAAATGAGATCGAAACAGTTACTGATAGTGAAAATCATGAATTATCCGCTTTGAATAAATCATTTCAAAATGTTTCTAAATTAATTTGTTGGAATTGTGATCAAATTGGTCATATTGAATGCCAATCTGAAAAATGGGAGAAGTTTTGTTGGGGTTGCGGAAAAAAGGGCGTTATAAAGCCTAACTGTTCTGTTTGTCTTTCGGGAAACAGGCGTATGAATGCAAAGTAAGCCGGAATTTTGCGTTCAAGTTACTTCAGACTCCCGGCGAACAAATAAATTGTTCATCAAAAAATCCAATCAGAATTCTTCAAGCTACTAAATCAAATATTGATTCGCAAATAAAATTTCCAATGAAACCATATCACGAACGACTTCGCGATTATGAATTAGCAAGATCTAGAATATTATCAACTTCGTTTAAGAAAAGCAAATCAACAATTAGATGAAGACAATTTTACAAAAATTTAAAATCCGAGAAGAAACTGATTTCATCTACTTTATTAAATAGTTGTGATGACCCTAGACCATTATGAATGCGTTAAAATGTTTGGTAAAGAATTGATGGGCCTTTTAGATAGTGGTGCGAGTATCACTTGTCTGGGAAATAAAGGTTTGGATATAATCAAACATTTTAATACTAAAATTAACAAAATTACTTCAAAAATTAAGACAGCTGATGGAAATTCTCACAATATTTCGGGTCAAATTTCTGTTCCCATCACATACAAAAATGAAACAAAATTGATTACTCTGTACATTGTTCCAAATTTAAAACAAGATTTATATTTAGGAGTAAATTTCTGGAAATCGTTTAATTTGGCTCCCTCTATTTTTACTCAAATTGTAGAAATCGAAATTCCGGATCCAAATTTACACAGTTTAACACATAATCAAAAATATCGATTAAATTTGATTAAATTTAAATTCCCTTCATTTCTTGAAAAAGGACTGGGAAAAACTAGGCTAGAAAATCATATAATTGATGTCGGGGATATAAATCGCATTAAACAACGACATTATCCAGTATCGCCAGCTATCCAAAAACTAATGTTCGAGGAGCTTGACCGTATGCTTGAAATGAATGTTATTGAGGAGAGCAATAGTGCTTGGAATTCTATCGTTGTTCTTATCCGAAAGCCTGGTAAAAATCGATTGTGCTTAGATTCCAGAAAGGTAAATGCTGTTACCAAAAAGGATGCTTATCCTTTACCTAATATTGGTGGTATCTTAAGCAGGATCCAGGAAACAAGGTACATATCCAGTATCGACTTAAAAGACGCATTTTGGCAAATACCTTTGGAAAAAAGCTCAAGGGAGAAAACCGCATTTACGGTTCCAGGACGTCCATTATATCAGTTTAAGGTAATGCCATTTGGGTTATGTACCTAATGCTCCACAGCGTATGTGTCGACTGATGGACAAAGTTATTCCATCAGATATCCGAGAAAATGTGTTTGTATATCTGGACGACTTGCTGGTGATGTCACCTGATTTTAATTCTCACATACCTACTTCTCCTGGAAAAAGTAGCTGATTGCTTAACTAACGCTGGTATTACGATTAATGTATCCAAAAGTAAGTTTTGTTTTAAGCAACTACGTTATTTGGGTTATGTTGTTGGAAATGGTGGACTGAAAACAGATCCAAGTAAAGTCGCTGCTATAAAAGACTTTCCAACGCCAAAAACCACTAAACAAATTAGGCGATTTACTGGAATGACAAGTTGGTATCGTCGCTTTATTAACATCTTCGCTACCATATGCGCTCCAATAACAGAATGCTTAAAACAAAATCGAAAATTCTGTTGGACAAAAGAAGCCGAAATAAGTTTCAATGAGCTTAAGGTTGCTCTTTCCAATGCTTCAATGCTATTTCATCCTAACTATTCCAAGCCATTCATTATTCAGTGTGATGCATCATCATACATCAGACGTTGGTAGTGTATTATATCAAATAGACGATAACGGAATAGAGAAACCAATTGCCTATATGTCTCAAAAATTAAATTCTGCACAAAAAAATTATGCTATAACAGAATGCTACGTGCAGTTCTGAGTGTAAAAAAATTTCGAGAGTACGTAAAAGGTTTCCCATTTAAAATCGTTACTGATCATTCAGCACTCAAATGTTAGCTGAATCAGAAAGATTTTAGCGGTAGGTTAGCTCGGTGGAGTTTAAGGCTTCAAGGTTTTGATTTCATTATCGAACATAGGAAAGGAAATCAGAATGTGGTACCTGATGCCTTATCAAGGGTATATGCGGCTGACGAGATTGACTCCTCTAGTTCAGATATGTTAAGTATTGATTTAAATTCACCTGAATTTAAGTCTGAGGAATACAAAAAACAAATTAATATGATCGCTGAGAATCAAGATAAGTTACCAGATCTTCATGTAGCCGATGATTATGTTTATAAACGCATGGAACCACGTTCTGGTTATCCTGAATATGATAAACAAATTTGGAAGCTTTGGATTCCGAAGAGTTTAACTAAAAATCTCATTTCATCTGTTCACAATCCTCCTAATGCATCAGGTTAAATTATTGGTTAACAACTGTGATATTTGTAAACAAACTAAATCAAGTAATAGCGTTCAACGACCCCTCATGGGTAACCAAATTCAGGTTGACCGTCCGTGGCAACGAATTTATGTAGACTTCTTGGGTCCTTATCCTCGTTCAACTTTTTATTTTTATAGTTCTAGACCAATTTTCAAAATTTATTATGCTCAAAGCAATGCGAAAGGCTACATCAAAAAATGTTATAACATTTTTGGAAGACAGCGTCTTCACAATTTTTGGCGTACCTGAAAGTTTATTGTCGGATAATGGTAGTCAATTTGTTGCAAAATTATTTGTAAAATTTTTAAAAGGTTATGCAATAAATCATTTAAGGACTCCTATTTATTCTCCTCAAGCAAACGCTTCTGAGAGAGTCAACAGATCTATTGTGACTGCCATCAGAGCTTACATTACAAGGCTTTCCGTGAATGGCGGTCAAACCCTTCAGAACTAAAAAAGATCTGAATTTACAATTCTTCGAAATAGATGCAACCTAATAATTATTGAATCGGCGAAGACAACTTACAGCGAAAGAGTCACTAACAAAGTGATTGGATGTCCTAGCGGCTCACGCGCATTCTGGTCCATGGCAAAGGCAATCAGTAATAACTTTAGTTGCTCTTATTTTCCAACTCTAGTAAAAGAAGACGGCACGCTAGCAACAACACCTGAAGAAAAGGCAGATCTTTTCGCTAGCATGTTTTCAAAGAATTTCACCCTAGATTCTGCACAATTAGAGCCACCAAATATCCCGAGGATACAGTCATCGATGGCAGAAGTGAAATTTCGGCCTCGAATAATTCAACGCGTCCTTAAAGAACTAGATTGCAATAAGGCAACGGGACCCGATGGAATCCCGGCTATAGTACTCGAGAACTGTGCACCAGAACTTGCACCTGTACTCTGTAAGCTGTTTAGCATGTCGTACTCCCAGAAGACGTTTCCTTCTTGCTGGAAGACCGCTCGCATTCAACCTATTCCAAAGAAAGGGAAGAAATGTCTGCCACAAAACTATCGTCCAATAGCGTTACTTTCAATGCTCTCTTAAGTAATGGAAAAGGCAATAAATGTCGAAATAATCAAATATCTAGAAGGCCATCGATTAATAAGCGACAGGTAATACGGATTTCGGAGCCGTCGTTCCACTGGTGACCTGTTAAGCTACGTAACACACTTATGGACACAATCAATTGAACAACACGGCGAATCCAGAGCCGTAGCCTTGGACATATCAAAGGCATTTGACCGAGTCTGGCATAGAGCCCTATTAGGCAAGTTAGCGTCTTACGGATTACCACAACAACTCTGCGGATGGATGCAAAATTTTCTTCTGGGAAGATCGATCCAAGTTGTTGTAGATGGTGTATCATCCAATACGTTTGCTATAAATGCAGGAGTGCCCCAAGGATCTATTCTTTCTCCAACTCTATTTCTTCTCCACATCAACGATTTGCTTGGATCGACAAATAATAATATCTACAGCTTTGCAGATGACAGCACTCTTATATCCGCCATATCGAACAATGGGCCTGTGAATACGACTACATCACACAGTCAGAGATGTGAACAAATTAATTCTCTAAATGATGATCTGGACAAAATCTTGAAGTGGGGAAAGGACAACTTGGTTGTATTTAATGCAAACAAGACACAGCTCACAACATTTTCCAGAAAAAATGCATCAACAGTTCCTCAGATCCAAATGGATGACCATCCAATCCATCACAAGGACTCAATGCACCTTCTAGGAGTCACAGTCAATTCAGGAATCACATGGCAGAACCACATATCCTATATCGCAAAATCGGCGTCTTGAGCTACCTATTTAGAGCAAAGAGGTACTTTAGCCCCAAGCAACTTCTCCTTCTCTACAAAGCACAGGTTAGACCAGGCTTGGAATATTGTTCCCATATATGGAGCTCAGCCCCAAAACATTCACTTAACCTGCTTGATAGCATACAGAGACGAGCAGTTCGACTCATTGGAGACCCTACACTCACATCGAATCTACAACCGTTGGTGCACAGAAGACAAGTCGCTGACCTATGCTTGTTCTATAGGTACTTCCATGGTAGATGTTCTGAGGAACTCAAAGACATTATCCCTCGAAATGCAACTTTTGGGCGCCCAACAAGACAGGCTGCTAATGCTCATGACCATACAGTACACTTGACAACCGCGAGGACATCAACTTTCCAAAACTCCTTCTGTTACAGGACAAGCAAACTTTGGAACTCGCTTCCTGGGGATATATTTCCAGAAGACTACAATTTGCAGCAATTTAAGTGCAGAACAAACATGCATCTGCAGGCATCTCCGGACGCTGTTGAAGCGTTATAGGTTCGCCTTTCCCGGGAGAAGTATATAAAAAAAAGTATATGGGATCAGCATTTGGCACAAATTGGAAGTGCGTTAAGATGCACTGTTCATGGATCTGTCGGAACATCTTTATGTTTTGTTCGGCACCCAAATGATAACACACGGATCTATATACCCTACATTAGAAAATTAAATTTGCTTTAGGGAGATAACTCTGAGGTACTACCACACTCATCTAAATTACAAATTATTCATGAACAAATGAAAGAAAAATTAGATTAGGCTCATGAGAAGCATAGCAAAGTTTATAATCTTAGGTCGCGGGATATTCAATATTCGCCAGGTCAGATAGTCTTTAGAAAAAACTTTGTTGTAAGTAATAAATTAAAATTTTTTTCACCTTAGTACCGAACTTGACGAGTTGTGGGGGCTGAGTAGTGGTAAAGACTCTCGAGAATATCTCCAGAAGAACCATGAAACCAAAGGGTGCTCCCCCCCCCTTTCCTTCCCTTCTTATCCCATTCCTACCACTACTTTCCTCAGTCCTCATATCTTATCCTATCCTATTTCCGCCTGGGCCGGATAAAGGTGTCATACGACCCGTGCCGAATATCGGCCTGGCTGGGGGAACAGTTTCAAAAATAGCCCGAGTCGAAAACGGAGTATCCGGATACCTGGCGACCTCCGGATTAGCCAGCCCTATCTGTGTAATGCGGATCTCTGCACATACGGACCTCTATCCTCCGCTACTCGTGGGTACAAAATTATTATGAATTCAAAAAAACAAAAAAATGAGACCGGTTCTCCTTTAAAACCGGGCAGTAGTAAGGCGACTTCGCTGACTACTGTAACAGCTCCTGCGGCAGCAAGCGGCGGAAAAATTGTGACTATTCATGATTCTTCCAATGTGAGTAGCTGCAGTGGGTATAAGAAAGAAGGTACACATCCTAGCAGTGGTGGGATTGTGAACATACATGGCCCTACCACTGCTACCAGCGCAAAAGGAAACAAAAACGTTTCCAGTGGGAATGAGCGACATCGCACTCCCGCGAAAAGAGCGTACGGTAAAATTCGTTACGCCTTCCACTTAAGTAAGGTCTTTGGAGGAATTCCGAAGGCTGACAGAACTGCTGAACAAAACAGCAAATTAGAATGGGCAGAATCATTCTTAAAGAACGATCCACTAAGGACCAGCAAGGACTTAACGTCTAAGCGCCAGAGATCGTTGGAGGGGACCGCTCCGGCTCCCAAAAGACCTAAGGTGCATAGCACCGTCGCCCCCAACAGGTCCTCCAACGTCATATCTCAAAAGTCTTTCAGTGACGTTCTCAAGAACAAAATTGTTTTAGCTGTGATCGATCGCAGTGACGATGATGGCACGATCTCCCCTGAACGATGGCAGGTAGTCAAGACGAAGCTTTCAGGCAGCTTCTTAAATGTCATGAGGGACAACCCGGGACCACCTCCTATTACTTGCGATGGTGGATGGCATCAGGGGCACGTGAAGCTTATCGCCTGTGATGATCAGAGGTCCTGCGATCTCTACAGACTCGGAGAAGTTTGGCCGGGTGCGAAGCTCGATGTCGTCGCAAGGGAGGATATCCCAAGCCGACCTAGAATTCGTACCTGGATCCCAGCCGAACCCTCATCAAGTGAGGAGGTTCTCGAAATTATTCGATTGAGCAATCCTTCACTCCCGACTCACAACTGGAAGGTTGTAAAGCTGGAGGAGCAACGAGGTCTCTATAGGTGCGCTCTTATCGTCATCAACAAAGAGTCGCTTGCTCCCTTAACGCTCAGTAAAGGGGTGATTAGATTCGGTTTCGAATCCACCACCCTTAAAGTTTACAAAAAAGATGAGCTTGATTCAGGCAACATGCCTCCCTACACTACGGGTTCAGAACCTGGAGCCTCACACCCTGGAGCATTGGTTTCATTTCCATCACTGGATGAAAATGCCTCCAGCACAATCACTCCTACCATGGATTACGAATTTTCGGACATGGACATGGACGATTTCAACAAAATTCTTCTGAGCGAGGATGAACTTCTTGGTTCATCTTCAGAAGCGGAAGAACTTAACAACACCGTGGTGGAGGTCCCTCCGCCTGATTGTAGCAAGAATGCTGCAGTTAGTGCAGATTAACATCCATCACTCCATAGAGGCTTCGGCCGCCCTCATCCTCCGCCTATCAAAGAGCAGAGAAGACATAGTCTTGATACAGGAACCATGGTTTGACAACAGCGTGGTTCGTGGACTCGAGACTCCTGGATACGAAAAGCTGTATGTGACTGATAAAGGTAGACCCAGATCATGTATACTAGCGAAACGTAGCCTTAAATTACCTTTACTCCTTATTTTCAGTGATCTAGATGTAACTGTTACTAAACTAGTGACTCCGAAAGGCGCATACTGGATAGCATCGGCATATCTGGCCTATGACTACACGGGCCCTCTCCCTGGGGAAAAGCTAGAGAGAGTGATCGCGGAAGCAGAGAGGACCAAAACCAACCTCATAATCGGGTGTGATGCTAATGCTCACCACTCGGTATGGGGTAGTACTGACATTAATGATAGAGGTGAGTTACTTTTTGATTACATTTTAAAAACAAACCTTATCATAAACAATGTAGGAACCGAACCTACTTTCATCACAAAAAACCGACAAGAAGTTTTAGACATCACCCTTGTCTCCGATACCGTTAGTCAGCTGATTACCAACTGGAAAGTATCAGCTGAGCACTCCTTTTCAGATCATCGATATATTCAATTCAATTTAGCCGATGACCCTCCTTGCCAACTTCCTTTCAGAAATTTCAGGAAAACAGATTGGCTCAAATATAGGGAGACTCTGAAACAAACAATTACCCCAGAGCTCTCAAGTACTCCCTGTGATGCCAAAGAGCTTGATCTTAAAGTCAAGAATCTTACGTTGGCTTTAAACAAGGCAATGTCCTCCTCTTGTCCCCTTATTCTTCCAAGAGGGAAGAAGAAACCACATTGGTGGTCTTCGGAGTTGGGACTTAGTAAATCAAATTGCAGAAAACTTTTCAATCGTGCCAAAGACACAAGAAAAGCGACTGATTGGGACTCCTACAAAGAAGCCCTTAAATTATATAAGAAAGATTTGAGAAAAGCCAAACGAGTATCTTGGAGAATCTTCTGTGGTAAGATAGAAGAATCCTCCGAAGCATCAAGGGTAAGAAAGATACTCTCGACAAACCCAACTATGTCAAGCTGTCTGAAAAAGACAGATGGCTCTTGAACGACTTCTAGCGAAGAATCGCTTAATCTGCTGCTCGACACCCATTTCCCAGGCAGCTGTAAAGGTATTGCCCAAACAGATCCAAACAGATCAAACTTGCAATGTACCAACTTACAAGGTCTGATCACTAGAGAAAAAGTGCTTTGGGCGCTGCGTAGCTTCAAACCATACAAATCCTCGGGACCAGATGGCATAATACCGGCCGAGCTTCAAAACACCTCGGATATCATCCTGCCAACGCTAATGACAATCCTGAGAAGCTGTCTAGATCTGGTGTACATCCCATTGCTATGGAGAGAGGTTAAAGTAGTGTTTATACCCAAAGCAGGTAAATGCTCTCACGTGAGTCCGAAAGATCTCAGACCTATTAGTCTTTCATCATTCCTCCTAAAAACTTTGGAGCGACTGATTGAAATCCATCTACGCAATAGCATTGACAAAAATCGACTGCCAACAGCTCAACATGCTTACTCTAAGGGCAAATCAGTAGAAACGGCCCTACACACGCTAACGCGCTCCATAGAAGATTCCCTTCGTCATAAGGAGTATACAATGGTTGCATTCCTGGATATAGAGGGCGCCTTCAACAACGTCGACTCATCTGCAATCGCTGGTGCTCTGGCAGCTCTGAACGTTGACGTCTCACTTGGCGGGCTGATCAATTTGATGCTTAATAGCCGAATTATCAACTCAAGTCTAGGTGAGATATCTTCCAGAAGATCTGTCAGTAGAGGAACACCACAAGGTGGTGTCCTGTCTCCCCTTCTCTGGAATTTAGTGGTGAATGAACTGCTGATATCCCTGGAGGCGGAAGGCTACAATCTGATTGCCTATGCGGACGACGTTGCTATTGCCGTCTCAGGAAGGTACCTTAACACTTTAAAGGAGCTTCTACAACACGCTCTTAACAAGCTAATAAAATGGGCAAACAGTTGTGGTTTGGGCGTAAACGCTCACAAAACTGAACTTGTCCTCTTCTCTAGGAAATATAAGATTCCACACACTGACCCCCCATCTATAAATGGCACTAGCTTGACGTTCTCAAATGAAGCTAAATACTTAGGCCTTATTTTTGATAGGAAGTTAACCTGGAAGCCTAACATCCAAGAAAGAGTTAAGAAGGCCACTGTGGCACTTTTCTCTTGCAAAAAAGCCATAGGGAACAAATGGGGTTTGCAGCCCCGCGTCACTCACTAGCTATATGTCTCGGTCATAAGACCTATACTCACGTACGGTGTGGTTTTCTGGTGGACTGCCTTAGAAAAAGCGATTAATCGCGATAAATTAAGCAAAGTCCAAAAAACGGCTTGCTTGTGCATCGGCGGAACTCTTCGCAGCACCCCCTCCGCTGCACTTGACATCCTGTTTCATTTGACACCCATTGACATCTTCAGCAGGCAAACGGCAGCTTCGGCAGCCGTACGCCTCAAAGCTTTTTCACAATGGACATGCAAAACAACTGGCCTTGCCGCTATCCTCAACAACATTAGGAATCTTCCAGAAAACATCGACTACTCCACACCAGAACTACAATTTGATAAAAACTTCCAGGTCTCCATTCCTACTAGATCATTCTGGGAAGAGGAAGCATCCGTGGATGATGAATCGATCCATTTCTACACAGATGGTTCGAAAACTGTGGACGGTGCTGGTGGCGGTGTCTTCTCTAATAGACTTAATCTTAGTCGGAAATAATGGCGATAAAAGAGGTCTTATCTTGGCTAAGGGAAAACGTGATATCTGCTAAAGATATCCGTATCTTCTCTGATAGTCAAGCCGCTATCAAGTGCCTGGAATCAGTTTCCACAAATTCCATAACAGCCCAAGACTGTCGTTCGTCTCTCAGGGAGATGGCGGAGCAGTTCAACATTCACCTTTGTTGGGTGCCGGGGCATAGGGACATTCCAGGTAACTGCAGGGCTGATGAACTCGCCAAACACGGAACTACGATACCTCTGCTCCCAATTAAGGATTCCTTAGGTATTCCACTCGCTACTTGCAAACTCAAAATAAAGCTGGACGCTATCGAAAGAACAAATCTTAGGTGGTCAACCGGCTCGACTTATCTAGCGACAAAGCAGATCTGGCCAAAGCTGGATCTAAAACGTTCTAGGCATCTGATCTCCCTCCCTCGATAGGAAGCATATTAGTGCTACAATTGGTGTCATCACGGGACACTGTCTTATCGTCAGGCATGCAAAAAGGCTTGGCGTATTCTCTAACGACTTTTGCAGAAGCTGTTTTGACGAGGAGGAGGAGGAGACTGTTCTCCATCTTCTCTGTACTTGTCCGGCACTCTCACAGAGACGAAAACTCCACTTTGGAGCTTTCTACCTTAGTGATCTGAACGATCTAAAAAACATAGACATCAGAAATCTACTACGCTTCATTAGAAGCTTTGATTGGTTCAACGAGTAGGAGGATTGAATTATAGATTCACGTGGTATCACAAGGGACCTTATAATGGTCTAAGTGTATCGACTAACCTAACCAGTTAGCTGACAGCCATTTCAACCTAACCTAACCTAACCAAATAAATTCAAGAACTTAAATAGTAAATTCTTTTATAAATTTGTGAAGTGTAAAATTAGAAGAGCTCTAAGCAAAAATATTTATGAACTTGAGGATTTGGATAGTAAGGTAATTGGAGGAAAATTTCATGGCAAAGATTTGCGGATATAAAAATAAAATGCACGATAAATTGCATAAAATTAAGGTTAATTCAAAAAAAAAAAAAAATTGGTATGTTCGTTCCCAACGTAAATTTCGATTATATGGATCAAAATTCACTCACTAAAGGGCGGGGGGGGGGGGAGGATGTGTAACGGTGGTCCCCATGGGTCCCCATATTACCTGAGTATGTGTGTCTTTGAATTCTCATACAATATAAAAAAAATAAAAACACTTTTCGATTTTTCGCTGTAGATATTAATGATTTTTTTATATATATACTTTAAATTATTGATAACTAGCTGACCCGGCGAACTTTGTTTCGCGCATGTTTGTTAATGTAATGAAAATAATAATACTAAGCAAGTGAGCATGCACAATGCACATGTCGTTTACGATACACGATGTATAAAGCGGAAGTTCATACATTTGACTTTAGGAGAGACATGGGAATTCAATATTGATTCCACAAAATTCCAGCGATAGTCCTTGAGACTTATTAATTGTCATAGCGAAACGGGAAATTGATACGCTTAAAAACGAATGGCAAATCTTTCTGAATAAGCGGAATCCGCGGAATTAGAATGTTTTCTTTGAATTTTTCACTCAAAATCGTCGCTTATTCCATGACATTTGATTTGAGATTCTTCACAATCAAATCAAACGCGCTCAGTTACGAAATTTCGGTGGATTGAGGTTGCGCTACAAAATTATAACTGAGCCGACTTTCAATTTAAAATAAAAAATTTAGCGGTAAGCCCGGCATATCAAAATAATTCAAAAATAAAGATTTTAAATAATTTTTGTTGTATTGGAAGTGACACTACCCGTATTTCTATTCAATCTTCTTTTCTTTTTTTTTAATGCGGTTCTCCATGCAAAGTTCCATCCCCATCCCCGAAAGCTTTTGTTTTCACGATGAAAAGTATCATATGTCCTTCCTTGGGTTAATACGAATCCACGAAGCACGATCTATTCCCGAGTTATGAGTGCACATACGGACGACAGTCTCTTTTACATGTAGCCGTACCCACCATACCAAAATAGTGTCCCATCTTTCAAACTGTAACCAACCATACACAGCCCCAAAATTTCACTGAAATCGGTAAAGTGGTTTATGATATCGACAACAGAGTCACCTATCGGGTCCAAAATATCTATCTATCTTTCAAACTGTAACCAACCAAACACAGCCACAAAATTTAATTGAAAACGGTTGAGTAGTTTAGGAAAAAAACTAAGTTTTCCGACATAAGTTTTTTACAGTACAAATATATTCTTTTTGCACCGTTTTTTGTAAACAAACTACACAAACATACGTTTACCAAAATCATATAAATAGACCAATACCAAAGATGTGAAAAAGTTTGGTTAAAATCGGTAAATGCGTTAAGGCGTGATTCGGCGACAAACGAACACAATTTTAAGGCTCAATTTTTATATAACATAGATTTGAGCGGAACGAAGTTCGCCGGGTCAGCTAGTTTTCCAATAAAAATTATTGCTTGAATAATATTTGATATTAAATTCTTCACAATCAAATGCGTACCGTTATAAAATTTTGGTTCGTTTAGGTTGCGCAAAAATGGGGTAGTTGGTGGCTTCGTTTTCATCCATCATGGAGTCGACTGATTTGTATGAATGCAACTCACCATCGAGTAGCGGTGGTTGCGACCAACAACCAGTGCACAGGGCCAAGCACTATTCGACGACAACCACCAACAACAACAACACAAGAGCAACAACGATGGAAACTTCCATCGTCCGAGTAGCGGTGGTTGCGACCGACAATCAGTGCACAGGGCCAAGCACTATTCGAAGACAACCACCACCAACAACAACACAAGAGCAACAACGATGGAAACCTCCATCGTCCGGGTAGCGGTGGTTGCGACCGACAATCAGTGCACAGGGCCAAGCACTATTCGACGACAACCACCAACAACAACAACACAAGAGCAGCAACGATGGAAACCTCCATCGTCCGAGTAGCGGTGGTTGCGACCAACATCTGTCTTGGGTGCTTGCTGCTTGGGCAGCGGTACCTGAGTTAACGGCTGTGCTATGTGCTGGGCACCACAGGCTATATATGCCGTCGCCTGTGCATTTACTCTTCACTTTTATTTCGACCTACGAGCAGTGCAGTAACCAGTAATACAGTCCATCATTTCAAACAATAAAGATCTTTGTGTCAATCGAGAGAATTGCGTTTTCTTTTACTTTTTCTTGATTCGAACATTTTGGTCCTATCGAGCCAAATCGAGCCAGTGCAAAAAAGCCATCGCGGCAAGTGCAAATAAATTAATTTGTTAATTTGTGACAAATCGAGCCAGTGCAAAAAAGCCATCGCGGCAAGTGCAAATAAATTAATTTGTTAATTTGTGACAAATCGAGCCAGTGCAAAAAAGCCATCGCGGCAAGTGCAAATAAATTAATTTGCTAATTTGTGATAAATCGAGCCAGTGCAAAAAAGGCATCGCGGCAAATAAATTAATTTGTGATAAATCGTGCTATCAAGCCAGTGAAAAGAAAGCCATCTTGCCATCGCGGCAAATGTTTCTTGTATGAGAATATCAAACGGACAACTAAAAAGCCATCGCGGCAAGTGGTTATTGTGCGTGATAATTATATAAGAACGCCATTGCGGCAAGTGTTTATTGTGCGTGATAATTATATCAAGCACACAATTAAAAAGTACACTTGTGCTGTTCAAAAAAAAAACATTTACGAAGCCATTCTTGCGGCAATAAAGCTAAAGTGCAGCTCAATTCTGTGCATCATACTGCGATTTCCGAGGGGTCCACCCGAATTGTAGTCGTGGTGTACGGTCTTACGGCCAGTAGCTGATTAGTGCAATCAAATCCCAGTGCAGTGGGCGACTTAGCGCGCAGGGACGTATTTCGCTCATCGCTCATGCGAATTCTGAGGTATGTTAACGAGCCTGACTCCACCAGCGCCGGTGAAGCCATGCTCAATGCAAAGCTATCAGGAGCAGAGGGTGCCTACAGCAGGTTACTGGATCCACACCTGCAACTTGTCGAAGCGGCAGCGGGAGAAGAGGAGCTGGCCGCGCACGACCAGTATCTAGAAGGGGTCGAGGACGCCTTTTACGACGCCACAGCAAAACTACGCTCGCGCATAGCGGAAATAGGGCGACGGCAGGAGGCAGCAAACACTACGGCTGACGTTTCTACAGCAAGAGCTAGCGTGATCCAGGTACGGCAAGAGCGCCCGACGAGACTCGTGACATTTAGAGGGGACTTCACCAAATGGCAGGAGTTCCGCGACATGTTCATCACGGAGGTGCACAACAACGAACACATGGCGAACGTCACAAAACTACAAGAGCTGAAACAAGCGCTAGAAGGAGCTCCCGCCAGACTTATCAACCGTTGGCAAGTCACCGAGGCCAATTACATTGAGGCCTGGGCCAAGCTCAACGAGGTCTACGACAACCCCCAGAGCATCGTGGACGCGCATTTAAACGCCTTGCATGCCATCCCGAGCATTGGCAGAGGGGCAACCAGATCACGGGACATCCGCGATCTCATCAACGAGACCAATGCCCATCTCACATCCTTGGGTCCTCTCGGGGTCGACACGGCGTCCTGGGATCCCATGATCGTCAACATGCTGAGAGCGAGATTGGATTCCGAAACTAACCAAGCATGGCAAATGGCGAGGGAAGACGTACGCAAGATCGCCACGCTCGCCGAGTTCTTGAAATTTCTGGAGAAGTGAGCAAGCGCCTTGGACTCAACCTTCCTCGACCGTGCCGAGCCCCCCATCAAGGAGGAGCAAAGGAATTCCAGATCCGGCGGCAGCGCAACCGGAGGAAACAGAGCAATACCCGTCCTCCGATGTCCCTTGTGCAGGACAGAGCACGCGCTATACCGGTGCCAGGACTTTTTGGCACTTTCGGTCCAGACAAAAGTTGACAAAGTGCGTCAATGGAAGCTAGCGCCAATTGCCTGAAAGGCGGACACACCGCTGCCAGCTGCCAAGCCGGTAGCTGTCGCAGGTACAACAGGAAGCATAACAGGGTTTTGTGCCCAGAGGCAAGAACCCCACGAGCAAACGTCGCAGCAGCAGCCGTGCAGGAGCGCGAGCAACTCACTGTTCCTCAGGAGCAGACCGATCAAGTAGATGCGTAGCAATTAATATCCAAGCCAGTAGATACCCATCACCCGAGGAGCATCGAGGAGACTGGCGGCACGCAGCTGGACAGTGCATTGCTGGCCACAGCAAGAGTTGACGTCAGCAGCTGGACGAACATTAGAAGCGCTTCTTGACAGTGGGAGCCAAATAAATTTGGTGACAGAACAATTCATCCGAAGGATTGGCATCAAAGCGCATAAGCCAGACATTCGGGTATCAGGCATCGATGCGAATACGAGCGTGCGGCTATCTGGGGTCGTCCATCTGTACATTCGCTCCCAGGTGGAACCAACATTTACATCGCGAATCAGATGTTACACGATGAAGCAGATAATATCTGATCTACCTAACACCGACCTTATGCCAGACGAGATGGCGGACCTTCACGAGCTAAGCCTGGCAGATACAAGCTTCAACAGGGTGTCCGGCATTGATATTCTGTTGGGGGTCCAGGTCTGGGCAGAAATCATCCAGAGCAGGATTATAAAGTACGATTCCGGACTCGCAGCGCAGGACACACGCCTCGGATGGATCATATTCGGGCAGGCGCAATCGCAGTCATCGAGTGCAGCAAGAGTATTGGTCGTGACCGAAGAACCATCAAACAAGGAGCTGAGCGACCTCCTACGGAGATTCTGGGAGATCCGTGAGGAAGACGGAGCGGTATCAATGTCCGCGGACGACCAGTGGACGGAAGAAAACTTTCAGAGCACACACCGCCGGGATTCGACGGGAAGGTACGTGGTGAGCATACCCCTAAGTCCACTGATCCGGAGCCTAGGCAGCACGAGAGCAGTGGCCCTGCAGCGATTCTTCCAGCTGGAGAAAAGGCTGCAAGCCAACGCGGAGCTAAGGGCAAAATACGTGCAGTTCATGAGCGAATACCGGCAGTTGGGCCACATGACTCCGGTCACGTCAGAGCACAATTCAGAAGGTCCGGTGTACCACATTCCACACCACTGCGTCACAAGGAAGTTCCGCGTGGTGTTCGACGCGTCTTGCAAGAGCGACAGCGGAATCTCGCTCAACGACGCACAGTTTCCAGGCGCGAAACTCCAAAATGACCTGGCCGACATAATCACACGCTTCAGGTGCTTCAAGGTGTCAGTGACGGCGGACGTCAAAAAAATGTTCCGCCAAGTAAAAGTAGATCCGGAGCAATGGGACCTTCAAAGGATTTTCTGGAGAGAGCATCCGGGTGAACAGCTGCAGGAATACTGGCTGACCGTTGTGACTTACGGGATGACCTCCAGTGGCTTCAACGCTGTGAGGGCAATGCAACAATGTGCGCGCGACCAAGAGGAGGAGTACCCCCGAGCATCTGGAGCCATACTCCATAACTTCTATGTGGACGACATGCTCACCGGAGCAGAAAACGAAGAGCAAGCCATCTCACTGGGCAGAGAAATCATCGCATCCCTCAAGGCGGGCGGCTTTGAACTGGACAAATTCATGTCTTCAAGTGAGCGAGTGCGGTTGGAATTTTGCGATAGGAAGGACAGTCAGACCGAGGTCACCCTTGCCAAGGACTACGAGGCCTCCATACTGGGCCTCGGCTGGGACGCAGTCACGGACGAGATCCTCTTCAAGGTGGATCATGAGGAGAGCAAACGCAAGCTAACCAAGCGTGCCGTAGTTAGTGCCGCGGCGAAATTGTACGATCCGAACGGATATCTCGCCCCAGTCATCATTCAAGTCAAGCTTCTGATCCAGGACTTGTGGCGTTCTGGAGTTCAATGGGACGAGAGCATACCATCCGACTTCGTGCCCATATGGAACCGCTTCCAAGAGCAATTAACACACCTGACGTCAATTCGAGTGCCGAGATGGATAGGATGTGAGAGCAGTGCAGCATTATAGCTACATGGATTTTCCGACGCATCCAGCAGAGCGTACGCAGCAGTGATCTATCTGCGATCAACACCTCCCAGTGGAGCGACAAGGTGCGTCATAGTGGCATCAAAGACGAGGGTAGCGCCACTCAAAACAACCACCATTCCGAGGCTGGAGCTGTGCGGGGCGCACTTATTGTGCAAACTAATGCGCCAGGTGATGAGCGCAACAGAGCTTGAAAACGTGCCCAGGACTTACTGGACGGATTCGACGATCGTGCTGCATTGGATCAAGAAGCCGCCGTCTGAACTAAAAACGTTCGTGGCCAACAGGGTGAGTTCTATTCAAGGGCATGCAGGTGGCCAACCTTGGAAGCACGTTGCCTCCGGGGACAACCCGGCGGACGTGGGATCACGAGGGATTTCCGCTGCCTAGATTCACAACTCCTCCCTGTGGTGGCATGGACCGCGATGGTTGAGCGAACCAGAGGAGCAGTGGCCTACCGTACAGCCCACCTTGAATGCAACCGAAAGGCTCCGGGCGGCCACGGCCATGAAATCGGCAACCGTTGCAAGCGCGAGAATCACAAGAAACCGCGAGCTGCGCATAGACAACATAAGTCTTCTGGAACGAAAGTCTACACTTGCCTACACCACTGCCTATGTCATCAAATTCATCCGTCTGGGCAAGAAGGGCAACCAGAAGAGCGAACCTGGTCACACAACGGCGATGGAGCGGAAGGAGGCATTAGAGTACTGGGCCAAAGTAACGCAACGAGCAGCATACGGGCAGGAGATTTCGCAGATAGTGGAGAAGCGACATATCAACAATTCGAGCAGCATCGCCACCTTGAATCCATTTTTAGACTCAAATGGGGTACTTCGGGACTGTGGACGTTTGCAACAATCAGCGCTGGATTACGAGAGCATGCATCCGATAATCCTACCCGCCAAGAGTAAATTAACCGAGCTCCTAATAAGGGAGGCGCACTTCCGAACGCTGCACGGTGGTGTGCAATCTGCATGCAATACATCAGGCAGAGATTCTGGATCCCATCGCTTCGACGCGTGTTAAAGTCATCCATTGCGAGATGCATGGAGTGCTTCCGTCAAAGACAAGAAGTAGCAGAGCAGCTGATGGGCAATCTCCCGAGGGATCGTGTGCAGCCAGCGAGAGCCTTCAAGCATAGCGGCGTGGATTATGCGGGTCCAGTGCAGATCAAGGCTAGAGCGGGGAGATCCAGGATCATCGAGAAGGGTTACATCGCGGTGTTTGTATGCATGGTGACGCGCGCAATACATCTGGAGCTTGTCACCAACCAGACGACAGACGCCTTTCTGGCAGCATTCCAGAGGTTCACTGGGCGACGCGGCGCTTGCTCTGGAGCGACAATGCTACAACCTTTGTCGGCGCTGACAAGGAGTTAAAGGCATGGGCAGAGCAATGGAGAGCAATCCTTCCGATCGAGCAAATCAGCGCGATGGGCACCGAATGGAAATTCATCGCCCCAGGTGCACCACACGCCGGTGGCATTTGGGAAGCTGGCGTGAAATCGATGAAGCACCATCTGCGCAGAATCTTGGGCAGACAAATCTTCACTTTCGAAGCGTTAGCCACCACTCTCGTGCTAATTGAAGCCTGTCTGAATTCAAGGCCACTAACTGCCTTGACAGATGACCCGGACGACTTGAGTGCTCTAACACCGGGGCACTTTCTCATCGGCGAGCAAATCGTGCAGCCACTTACGGCAGACTTCAACGAGGTGCCAGAAAATTGGCTGAAGCTATGGAGCGTAATTTCCCAGATGCAGCAGCACTTCTGGAAGAGATGGAGCAAGGAATACGTTAACATCCTGCAGCAAAGATTCAAGTGGAATCAGCAGCGCGAGAACATTAAGGTCGGCAGCTTGGTGCTTATCAAACAAGAAAATCTGCCACCTACGCTATGGCTTCTGGGACGGATATCGGCAGTTCACCTCGATAAGGACGGATTAGTGCGAAGAGCCGAGATAAAAACCGAACATTCAACGCTGGTACGACCCATCCAGAAGCTTTGCGTTCTCCCCATGGATCAGAGCGATTTCGACAATTGAAGATAACTCTTCAATTGGTGGGGGGAATGTTCAAAGAACACAAGAGCAGCAACGATGGAAACTTCCATCGTCCGAGTAGCGGTGGTTGCGACCGACAACCAGTGCACAGGGCCAAGCACTATTCGACGACAACCACCAACAACAACAACACAAGAGCAACAACGATGGAAACTTCCATCGTCCGAGTAGCGGTGGTTGCGACCGACAATCAGTGCACAGGGCCAAGCACTATTCGACGACAACCACCACCAACAACAACACAAGAGCAACAACGATGGAAACCTCCATCGTCCGGGTAGCGGTGGTTGCGACCGACAATCAGTGCACAGGGCCAAGCACTATTCGAAGACAACCACCAACAACAACAACACAAGAGCAGCAACGATGGAAACCTCCATCGTCCGAGTAGCGGTGGTTGCGACCGACATCTGTCTTGGGTGCTTGCTGCTTGGGCAGCGGTACCTGAGCTAACGGCTGTGCTATGTGCTGGGCACCACAGGCTAAATATGCCGTCGCCTGTGCATTTACTCTTCACTTTTATTTCGACCTACGAGCAGTGCAGTAACCAGTAATACAGTCCATCATTTCAAACAATAAAGATCTTTGTATCAATCGAGAGAATTGCGTTTTCTTTTACTTTTTCTTGATTCGAACACCAACAATCAGGGAAAGGGAATATCACCTCAAAAGTCACTTTAAAACAAAGAAACATAAAATAATGTATACAAATCAAAACACTGATCACAAGCGGCGGCGGCACATTGACACGGAAGAGATGTGGAAGAATGCGCAAAATGTGCGTTGGACTAGTTGCGTGAATATTAATCTAAAAGGCTTAAATCTAGGCCTAAACAATATTCACAGCAACTAGCTGCAAGGCACAGTTCCAAAAACACTAAAAAAGTAACCACAATTAATAATTATTCCATAAAAGACACCGAATTCAACACGCGGCACGAACAACCAAAGCATCCGACACGAAATAATAACACTAAGTGTCAAATGTGGCGAGCCGCCCATATCAGCAAAGCCAGCTAACTCACTCTGACCATAGGCAGTTACATATGCAAATCGAGTCATACGTTCTTACTTGTTAGGAGTTTTTGTAATTAAAGAAGCAAAACACTAGAACAATTATGTACTAAGAATAGTTACATTGCACTCTTACTGCAGTCCTGTAATGTGGGGCATTAATAAAATAGGATTGTCAATGTAGTAATTTGTAGGGGAATCGAGGTAAGATTGGCAAATACAACCAATCGCAAATAATTGTAAGGGTCATTGACCCAATGTACACAACAGCTGTTTTGTCCAACATATAGAGAACCGAGATTATATAAATGCTTAACATAGAAAATTAGATCACTCGCCATTAGATCACCAAACAATAAAGTTATCACGTTCGCTTAACGAGTTCTTTGTTTTATTTGCCATTGCCAAGCACCTCTTGGGCAATAAGTAAAATTCCATCCAATATCCCTTCTCAACAATTTCTATTCCAACTCGCCTCAGTTCGGAACACTACTCGATTTCTATCCAGTTTCTTTTTTTTCAAAGTGTATTTCCCCATACAAACTTTCATAACCTCTTTCATCCCCTCCAAGTTTTGTTTTCGCGACAAAAAGTAAATAAAAACCTGATATACAGCAATACGAACAAAACAAAAAAAGAATTATGAAAATCGTCCCAGGGGTTATCGAGTTACGTCCTCATCGAGTTACACCCCGAAAGAATTATATATATAGAAGATAAATCGTATGTAGTCGGAAATATTTGTCATTCAGTTTCTGTGTGTAGAGCAAATAAATCAATTTAAAATAAAATAAAAAGTAAAAGAGACAAATTAAGACAAAGAAAAAGGAGAAAGGCTAATTTATTGAAATTCTTATCAAGAGAAATTTTAGATATTTTTGAGGTAAATTTGTTGAATAAGATTTTATATACAACTATGATAATATAATTTTATAACATTTAGGATTTCGTGTCCATATAGTGAACTAATCACATCACATCACACTTCACACTATTTTATTATTTATTATATAAAGAGGTAATGTTTGTTTGGGGGAGGTAATCTCCGGAACTACCGAACCGATTTCAAAAATTTTTTTACTAATAGAAAGCTACGGGATAGAGTATTGCGATAGGGTACTTTATTTTTTAATTTTTCCATTTTAGATTTTCTTGATTTTCTGCACTATTTATTTTGACTTTTCTATATCAAAAATTAATTAGAAAACTACGTACCTACTTGCGGATTTTTTTTTTTTTTTTTTTTTCAAAAAGTGGATTGATAAAATCGAGATAAAGTTAATCAGGCCGATCATTGAATCCGCCGGATGCTCTGCGGACGGATTCAATCCGATCCGCAGTTGATCACTTCACAAGTGAAAACCTATCATTGAAAACGACGGATGGACTACATTATCGGTCCGCAAAACCGCATTACCGATTGCTTGTAGTCCAGCGAGTTAGCTGTCAAATGAAAATCTTTTCTTATTCGATTTTGTTTTTATAAAGTGTACGAACATGGATAGCATTGTATTTTTCTTAAATTTAGAAGAAATTGCTAGTAATAGTGATACCAGCAGCATTAGAAGAGGTGTTAGAATGCGAGGAAAAGATGTCTGGATGTTTTTTCATCATTTTCACCATTGCCTGGAATTGAGGACGGGTTGTTTGTTTTCTAAATCGGAAAGATCAATTAACTGTTCGTAAACTTTTTAAATTTATCCTTTTTTTTCGAAAAATTAAACTTTTATTGCGTGTATGTGTGTTATCTCTTCGAGATGCGCATCGATTTTGATGCGGATTGAAAACAACAACATTTGTATGAACCGCGGATCGGTTGCGTTTTCAATGATAGGCATGAAATGTGAACTTCGCTACCGACATCCGCTCACTAACCTACCGGCGTTTTCAATGATAGGGGAAATGTTCAAAACAGGTACTACTCCCTCCGCAGAGCATCCGTCGGATTCAATGATTGGGGTGAATGTAAGTTAACACACGAGTTCCCACAGTCGAATTCCAAGAATCTCAACTGCACTGCAATAGTCAATACGAGCTCCCACAGTCGAATTCCAAGAATCTTGACTGCACTGCAATTTACACACTCCAGACAAATTTCCAGGAAATTGACCTGAATACAATTGAATGATGCAAGTAGCTTAATAGGCAAAAATAATTAATAAATAAATGTGACAGTATCGATGTGAATTTAGTTCTAAGTTTGATATCAATAAAGAGGTAGTTCCTCATAAAATAACTTTTTTTTAATTAAACGTCGCGTTGAATTATTAACTGGCGCCCGAGGGACAGAAGACAAAGTTTTTCATATAAACCTATCGAGTGAATTTGTGAAAGCTAAAAAGTGTTTTGAAAAATAATAAAGTAGTGTTTTAAGTTAAAATCAGAAAGTGAACTGAAATAAAATAATCAAGAATAAAAAAATAAATTGATAACAAGTAAAAACCAAAGCTTCACTTAATTCTAGTATATGAAGACTTGACAGGTGGCAATTAATAGCTTAAAGACCTATGAAATCAGTGTAACAGTGTAGTGGTAAAACTAAGGCCCCCCAGTAACTGTGTAACCAGTAAAAAGGAGTTCAGCTCGAGAACAGCCGACCATACAGTTTCATCTGAAAGACCGCCCTCAGCCCCAATCAACCCAACGCACTCACCGGGTAAAGTGCACGACGGATCATCTTAGAACTCCATAAGGGACAATGTACATCGTGGGATTGTTTTTTATGTAAGCTATTATTAAGTTATATTTCTCAAATAAATATAAATCAATCTAACTAAAATCAACAAAATATTCAAACTTGAATTATAAGATTTTTTTTTATTATAAGCAAAATCATATCATATTATCCATAAAAGCTAGAAATCTAATAAGCACTCTCAAGCCGATTTTTTTTTTGTGTTTTGTAATCTTTTCACCTCCGTAAAAATGAATCCTAATAATTTAATCCGACCACCTCGACTTGTTGTTAACGACAATCCGGCACCTGCTGCCGCAGCTCCTCCTCTTAACCAGAACGAACCTCTTAATCTAAACGCTCTCACAGAACAAATTACAGTAATCGTTTCCCAAGTATTAGCAAGGAAAGGACGACATATTATTAACAATATACTCAATCCAAGTTCCGACATTAACAATGACATCGACCAGGTTATCGACATAAACGGTAATAGGGACCTCTCAGATCTAGACAAAGTACCTGATATCGCCAAAAGTCTTCGCGAGTTTTCAGGCCAACCGGGAGAGTTTAGCTCCTGGAAAAAGAGTGTAGATAGGGTCCTTACGATATATGACCATCTTAAAGGGACTCCAAAGTATTATGGAATATTAAGTACAATAAGAAATAAAATCGTAGGGCAAGCTGATATTGCCCTCGAATCATACAACACGCCTTTGAATTGGAGCAAAATTTCAAAGTGCTTAACTTTACATTATGCCGACAAGAGAGATCTTGGTACACTTGAGTACCAGATGACAACTCTCGTGCAAGGACCTAATTCAATTCCTGAATTCTATCAGGTTGTTTATCAGCATCTTTCGCTAATCCTAAACAAACTATCCTGTATGGAGATGAGTACAGAGTCGCTTAATAATATGACTCAATCCTACAGAGACAAGGCATTAGACACCTTCGTAAGGGGATTGCGAGGCGATCTACCACGTCTTTTAAGCATTAAAGAGCCAGTCGACCTTCCACAAGCCTTACATCTGTGCCTGAAACTGCAAAACGTAGATTTCAGAACGCAGTATGCAAATAACAGCCAAAACTCTTCGCGCAAAATTCAAGTACCCCCTGTCCTATCCTCAAAACCAATACCAGCTCCGCGAGGCAACTTCTACCCAGAATTGCTACACAACCCACAAATGCAAATGAGACCAACACCTGAAAGACGACTTCAACCAAACCCTTGGCCACAATATGGTCAACCGTCTAGACCACATTATCAAAACGCTATTCAACAAAATTCTTGGCCACAAAATGTCAATCCAATGAGACCACAATATCACAGACCTCAACTACCACCTAAGCCTATGGATGTAGATCAGAGCATTCATTCAAGACAGGTGAACTATGCTAATCGACCACGAATTCCGCAGATACAGAAACGACATCATCAAGGTAACTCCAATCAGGTTCACCCCCCAAATAAATTCCAAAGAATCTTTAACACCGAACAGGACAACAACGAACAAGAAACAGAACCATCACCGGACAACTGCGAAGGAGAAACATATCCCGAGAACGCGGACAGTAATCAAAATACGCAAACGTATGAAGAATATGTGGAATACTACGGTAACCCCCATTTCGACGAAACAGAAGAATTAGACGATATCTATTTTTTAGATTAAGTCGTTCTTCACTTCCCTATTTTGAATTTAAGGTGAAAAGTGGAGAAACGCTCAAATTTTTAATAGACACGGGCTCTAACAAAAATTACGTGCAACCTAAACGTATAAAATTCCCTATTTCTAACGAAAAACCCTTTTTTGCTAACTCCGTAGGAGGTAATATAAAAATTACCCATCACTCATTTATAAACTTATTTAAGCAAAATGGAAAAAAATTAAAATTCTTCATTCTTCCCAGCCTGATCTCCTTCGATGGAATAATAGGCAACGATTCTCTTAGAGAACTCGAAGCTGTTATTCATACCAACGAAAACTATATGACTATCTTCCCCAACATCCAAATAAAACTTAAACAGCATATTACAGAAAACGTTAATAATATAAATTTACGACTTTCGCACCTTTCCGACAATCAAAAAAGTAAACTCATTAAAATTATCGAAAACTGCCCTACACTTTTTGCAGAACCCAACAAGAAATTGACATACACTACGACAGTAAGAGGCGAAATACGAACTAATATAGATACACCAATTTACTCCAAATCCTACCCATACCCAATGGCATTGAAAGATGAAGTGGAAAAGCAGCTAAAAGAACTACTTAATGAAGGCATAATTAGACCATCGAAATCGCCATACAACTCTCCCGTTTGGATCGTTCCAAAGAAAATGGACGCATCCGGGGAAAAAAAATATCGTATGGTTATAGACTATCGTAAACTAAATTCGGTTACTATCTCTGATAGGTACCCTATCCCTGAGATAAACGAAGTCCTTTCTAATCTTGGCAAACAGAAATACTTTAACATTATTGATCTCAAAAGCGGGTTCCACCAAATCTTACTCAAACATACTGACATAGAGAAAACAGCATTTTCGGTCAACAATGGGAAATTTGAATTCGTTCGCTTACCCTTTGGACTGAAAAATGCCCCTGCGATTTTCCAGCGCGCTCTAGACGACATTCTTAAAGAGCACATAGGAAAGAGATGCTACGTGTACATTGACGACATCGTCATATTCGGTGAAACCGAAGAAGAACATTTCAAGAACATAGAATTGGTATTTAAAACCCTCGAGAATGCTTATATGAAAATCCAATTCGATAAAAGTGAATTCCTGAAAAAAGAAATTGAATTTTTAGGTTTCATCGTCGGTACAGATGGTATTAAAGCCAATCCAAAGAAAGTCCGCGCGATAGTCGATATGCCTCCTCCTCAAAATCTTAAAGACCTTCGCTCGTTTCTAGGAATGTCAGGGTATTACCGACGTTTCATTAAGGACTATGCGAAACTTGCAAAACCCTTAACATCCCTTTTAAGAGGGGAAGATGGACGCGTGTCCAAAAATGCTTCAAAAAATAAAGTGATTCACCTTGACAAAACTGCTTTCAATGCTTTCCAAAATTTAAAAAATGCACTAGTGTCTAAAGAAGTTATACTTTCTCATCCCAATTTTAATAAAAGCTTCGAGCTAACCACAGATGCATCAGACTACGCTCTAGGTGCTGTGTTATCTCAGGATAACAAGCCAATTACATTCCTCTCCAGAACGTTAAGCACAACAGAAGAAAATTATGCTACCAACGAGAAGGAAATGTTGGCAATAATTTGGTCTTTGAATTCATTAAGAAATTTCCTATACGGATCTAGAAAAGTCATTATCTTTACCGATCATCAACCACTCACGTTCGCGCTGAGTCATAAAAATACAAATTCTAAGATGAAGAGATGGAAGGCGATATTAGAAGAATATAATTATGAGCTCAAATATAAACCGGGTAAAGCAAATATCGTTGCAGATTCCCTTTCAAGACCCCCATTAGCAGCCCAAATAAACTCAATGACACCAACAATGCACAGCGACGAAAGTTCATCTCAGAACCTAATTCCTTCGGTGGAAGTGCCCGTTAACGTCTTTCGTAATCAACTTATCCTCAAAATAGCTGACGAAAGTAGCTACCAAATCAAACCCCTTTTTTCAATACATACTAGACACATTGTGATACAACCAACATATTCGGAATCGGACATAATCAACATTTTTAAAAGATACCTCAACCCACATATTGTTAATGGCCTAATGACCAATGAGCCTACAATGGGTAAAATACAGGAAATTTACCCAATCCACTTCAAGAACTATAGAATTCGCTTTACGCAAACAATTGTCGAAGACGTCGAAAGTGAGACTCAACAGGAAGAAATAATACTTACGGAACACCGACGAGCACATCGCAACGCCTACGAAAACCGACTCCAAATCTTACAAAAATTCTACTTTCCGAAAATGGCAGCTGGAATTAAACGAATAGTTAAAGACTGCTCTATATGTAAAGAAAACAAATACGAGCGACACCCAAATAACCCAAAATTAAATCCCACACCCATTCCAAATTATCCTGGACACACTATTCACCTAGATATATTTTCCACTGAAAAACACCTTGTCCTAACAGCAATAGATAAATTTACCAAATATGCCCAAGCAAAAATAATCGAATCTAGATCCATTGAACACATCAAACCACACCTGCAAAACATATTATATTTTTTTTGCATTCCCGAAGTAGTGATAATCGATAACGAAAAATCACTCAACTCTATTTCTATACTCTCTATGATGGAAGATGAATTGAAGATAAAAGTCTTTACGACACCCCCTTACAAAAGTGAAGTGAACGGCCAGGTTGAACGCTTCCATTCAACATTGTCAGAAATCATGCGATGCTTGAAGGCCGATGGACGCCCTCGTTCATTTGAGCAATTGCTCAACAGAGCTCTTAACGAGTACAATTTCACAATACACTCTACGACAATGAAAAAACCAGTTGAACTATTCTTTGGACGTTCCCCAAACATAGACCCAGACAAATTTGAACAAATACGACTCGACAATATCGAAAGACTAAAACTAAAACAAGAAAAAGATTTAAGTCACCATAACAAAAAGAGAAAGCCTATTAGACAATATAACCCAGGAGACATAGTTTACGTAAAACACAATAAACGAATAGGGTCAAAACTAACAATCAGATATCGAAAGGAAATTGTCAAAGAAAATAAACACTCTATAATCATTACTAACTCTGGCAAAACAGTTCACAAAAGCAATATCAGAAATTAGCACTTAAATACCATTTCAGATACCTTCTTAATTTCGGTAGGACCGAAATCCAGATACTGGACTTTACGAACGCTCAAGTGGTAGCAATACATACAGGCCATGCAAGACTACATACAGGAAACTTTAAACTTATTCACGTGATCGACCTGGACCAATACGAGACAAGACTAAACGAACTAACCCCAATTATTTTTACTCACAGAAATAACTCCCTGTACCCCTATCTTAAACATGAAATTACTCAAATTCAAAATCTAATACATCATCTTAAACCACGGAAGGTGAAAAGATCCCTTGACTTTATAGGGTCGGCTTGGAAATGGGTCGCGGGTAACCCCGACCATGAAGATTATATAACCATAACAGAGAAAATGAACAATATGTTACAAAATAACAATAAACAGATTATAATTAATACACTGTATAATGAAAGAATGAACAATATTACTAAAATGTCAAATGAAATTTTAAAATTAATCCAGGAAAATAAAATGCTAAATAACGAAATTTTGATAAATGTTCAATATAAACTTAAATATTTAAAGAAGAACTAGAACATCTAAATTATGCCATACATTGGGCTAAAATCGGTATTATTAACTCTCTTATATTATCCAATCAGGAAGTTAACTTGGCCTTAAGCACCATATCCAAAGAAAATTTGCCTTTCAATACTGTTGAAGAAGCCTTAAGCTTTGCAGAAGTAAAAATTGCAAGCAATTCAATCTCAATACTTTATATTATAAACATACCCCTAGTAACTCAAAATGATTATGTAAAACTTATCCTAAAACCCGTAAAAAGAAATAATATTGCAACAGATTTATTGTTTAATACAATTTTGAAATCTGAAAACGAAACATATGGTTTAAAACAAACCTGCAAGTCATGTAACTATTTTTCAATTTGTAAAATCCAAGATATTGTAAATCTAACTAACACAGCATGTATTCCTAATATTTTAAAAAGTGTAAAAGCTACTTGCAACATAATAAACAATCAACATCTACCACAAATAGACGAAGTATCAACAGGCGTAATTTTACTCAATGATTTTAATGGGACCTTAGGAATGGAATCAACACAGCAAAGGCTCGATGGCACATTTTTAATAAAATTTCACAATACCAGCATTACCATCAACGACAGAACATTTACCTCACGAGAAGCATCAGAATATCAAGCACTCCCCGCAATCCTTCAACTAACCCCAAAAGAGAAGCAATACCGTAAATTCCTTTCATTGGAAATGATGAACGAGTTACATATAAACTAGTGTTCCTTAAACATCGATAGTTTTACATTTCGATAGTATCGATAGTTTCGGAATAAAACTATCGATAGTATCGATAGTATCGATAGTTTTATATGTTTACGATTTTCTAAGGACGGGGCTGTAAATTTGTCCATAATTTATTAATAAAACATTTAAAAACATACATATTTCATTCATGCATACAAAGTGTATCAAACTGTAGTTTTAATTTGCAGTAAGAGGCTACCTACCTCTCTTTTGCCAAAGTTTTGTTATTGTTTGCTCTTTGTTATTACAGCATCATAAACCAGATGTACATATATCTAGAAAAGACCGATGTCTATACACTGCAAAATATTGGAATACCGAAGCAGCTGTGGTCAAGATACGTATTAAATAGACTCGCATTGCGATGACGCACCGCACTCATAAACGAATTCCGCAAATAATTTCTGTTGGAGAATATCGGAACCTAGCTGTCAAAAATTTAACAATAAAATTCACTTCATCGCACTTCAACGTAATTCGCCAATATGGGTTACAAAATGTCGGAACAATTCTCCGAACATTTGTTCCGAAGAAAACCTCGCAGCAAAAATCCTCCGAATAGTATAAAATCGGAGAATTTTCCGTTCCGACGGATACCTCGCTGGGGCCGATGGTATGACCATATTTTGACAGGAGAACTGTCAGAAATTGGCAATTTATGACCACTTGACATACAGTCTAATCTTAATTTTACTTAAAGGTGCCCATCTTTATACGTAGAAAAGTAGTACTCCTATTACTGAAGTACTTTTGACGTAAGAATATCAGTACTTTACTTGAGTGTAAACGTGCTACATTTTTTAATGAGTAAGAAAGAGATGGGTGCTTTACGTATTCTTATGTACAGCAGGTATATAACTGAGTTTTTGCCCAATCGCATATCCTTTGTCAGTGGAAATAAAGTACTTATTTTACGTACATGTTTCACCGGTTTTATCATCAGTATGTACTTCTACATTGCTTGAATATGTGCTCATATATATGCGTTTCGATAGTATCGATAGTTTTTTTGAACAATCGATAGTATCGATAGTAAAAAACTATCGATACTATCGATAGACTATCGATGTTTAAGGAACACTAATATAAACAATACGAACGAAATTGAGCTTTTACAATTAAAAGCTACAGCACACAGTTTTACTATGTGTGCAATCATACTCATAATAGGCACAGCTGCAATTATAGCCACCTACAATATCTGCAAGCGAAACAACACCGAAATCATCATCCAAAATCTGGAACCAGAACATCCGCAAGTCCATCCCGCTTCAGTAATAAATCACACAGTTCGGTCACCTACATTGAAGTTCAACGACATCCCATACTCTTAGCAATTGATTGAGGACAATCAAATCAAGGAGGGAAGAGTTAACACACGAGTTCCCACAGTCGAATTCCAAGAATCTCAACTGCACTGCAATAGTCAATACGAGCTCCCACAGTCGAATTCCAAGAATCTTGACTGCACTGCAATTTACACACTCCAGACAAATTTCCAGGAAATTGACCTGAATACAATTGAATGATGCAAGTAGCTTAATAGGCAAAAATAATTAATAAATAAATGTGACAGTATCGATGTGAATTTAGTTCTAAGTTTGATATCAATAAAGAGGTAGTTCCTCATAAAATAACTTTTTTTTAATTAAACGTCGCGTTGAATTATTAACTTGTATTATACGTTTGTCAACAGTGATGGTTTGTTTTTGATTTTGTGCACCGCTGCAACAGATTCATTTCTTTTAGGTAAAAATTAAATGTAAAAAGTTTAAACGCGGACAAAATAGTCATTGAAAAGAAAATTTCAGTGATTTTTAAAAAATGCCAAGACGAATGCGCAAAAATGTTGGCCCACGAACAAGGCAAGCAAGTCAACAACAAATATCAACGAAGCCAAACTACAGAAGAAAGCGAAAAGTGGGACATCGCATGGCATAAGCCCAGATCAACAGGAAAGAAAATTGAGAGTGCAAGTAATGAGAACTGCGTCAAATCCTACTGCTGCTGGGATGGGAACAAGTTAAAATCGGAGTGGCAAGATGCGCGTCGTTGTCGTTGCTGACATTCAAACGACTGGCATTTCAGTAAAACGAACAGAAAACTATGTCGGTGATGCGATTTTCGATATTGGAACGATGACTTTAATTGTGTGCCACCATTAAAACGCACTAAAAATCTGCTGTGCGAGTGGCAAAGTGAAATTAGCACCGCGGAGCCATTTGAATCGGAGGGCTTTCTAAAGAACATTTGACAGTACAACTACTTTTTTCGTATGACTTCATTGGGAACAAAAATCATTCAAAAAACTGGTCTCATGCCGACTGGCAGGGCAATATTTTCTCTTATACATCATGCAAACACACATTTTCTAACAATGGCACGGGATTCTACGTCGCAAAATTCGGATTAACAGATTCAAGGCCAAATTTACCATCGGCTGGGTGCCTTCTTGCCAGTAAATGAGGACGTACAGCAATATTCGCTGGCGTACTTCATTTTGTCGGGGGATGATCAAGTCGATAGCATGTACAGAGGGCAAACAGGAGTGACAAAAAACGTCATTCGACAATTGCAACCATTATAAATGCAATAAACGCTTTCATTACAATGTTTAAAACGGTAATAGAGAAAATGAACTTAGAACTTAGATCGCAGATTTATTTTCATACCTGATAATAGAACCGCACTTTGGAAACGGGTAGTGTCACTTCCAATACAAGAAAAATTATTTAAAATTTTAATTTTTTTAATTCGGATGTTCCGGACTTACCGCTTCACAATTTGAAATTAAAAGTCGGCTCAGTTATCATTTTGTTGAGCAACCTTAATGCACCGAAACTTTGTGTTATATATTATACTACGGCAACACTTGTCAAGCTGAGCTGAATGCAACGGAACTGCATCTGTCAAAAGTGAATGACAGTCTCTGGATTCGGGCTGTCACGAATCTCCTCTAAAACAACGTGCTCGCGGTCATTTTATATAATTGAATTACAAAATATAATTTATATTACTCACGTACGTGGACGTATCTTTTATTTCTTCATTACAAACATAATACTGGCGACGAGGTAAAAATCGAAAAATAGTAAAATGAACGAAAGCGTGATGGCGAATAAAAACTCGGAGACAAGCGCAGCACCAGTGTTTGGAAGATTAGAGCAATTTCAATCCACGATGTCCTGGAACAATTACAGAGAAAGAATGGAATTCTATTTCGAGGCAAATGGGATAAAGAATGAGGTTCAGCAAAAGGCAATATTCTTGGCATGCGTTGGTGAGGCCACGTATGAAGTAATTCGCTCATTGCTCACACCATTGGGCCCGAAAGATGTGACATACCAGGAAATTCTGGAAAAGTTGGATAGGCATTTTCATCCAAAGCCTAACGAAATTGTTCAAAGATTCTCTTTCCACAAACGTGGTCAAAAACCAGGGGAATCAATTGCCGATTTCGTGAAAGATTTGCGTAAATTATCCGAACATTGTAATTTTGCTGAATTGAATAATATGTTGCGTGATCAAATCGTTTGCGGAATAGCAGACGAGGCATTGCAGAAACGTTTGTTCAGCGAGACTAAACTCGATTTTCAAAGAGCCTATGAACTAGCACTGGCACATGAAACTGCATCCAAAAATGTATCAAATGTTAGAGGTACAAGTGCCGTCATGAACGAGGTTATGGCTGTCACGGCGTATGGGCAAAACACAAAATCGAGAACATTTGGAAAATGTTTTCTTTGTGATGGATATCACCAACAAGAAAAATGTTTTTTTAAAGACAAAAACTGCGAATACTGTCACAAAAAGGGTCATGCAAGCAGAGCGTGTTTTAAGAAGAAGGCCACCGAAAGTAGACAAAAAAACAATAGTCGAGAGGTTCACGGTTCACAAGAACTCTCCGAAGAAAAGCAAACAGTACAAGACGACAACTATTTCTTCGAGGTAAACAATATCGACGAAGTTCAATCGCACAAAATAATCACGAAATTGATTATAAATTATGTTACCGAAGAATTCGAAGTGGATTCGGGGGCATCTTGCACCGTTATATCCGATAACACATGGAACCGGATTAAGACATCAAACCAACAATTGAATACGTCGTCAATCATTTTACAAACGTGGTCAAAGGAAAAACTCAAAGTTTTAGGAACTACACGGGTGAATGTAAAATATAATCAAAGGGAATTTAATTTGCTAGTTGTTGTTATTTCAGGTGGAGGAAGGAGTTTGTTGGGTCGCGATTGGTTCAAACCATTGGGTATTTCGATCCGAGGTGTGTATGGAATGGAAACAGGTGGAAACTGGAATTGGATTACGGAAAAGTACTCACAGGTGTTTAGAGAAGAGCTAGGGGCACATGTGGGAGAACCAGTCAATATCGAATTACTGCCAGAAGCGAAGCCAATTTTTGTAAAACATCGTCAAGTGCCGTTTGCCTTGCGAAATCAGGTGGAGGATGAAATCCACAAATTGGTACACCAACAGATTTTGGAGCTAGTCGAATTTTCGCGTTGAGCAACACCTATCGTTCCGGTTCTTAAAAAAGATGGGTCAATGCGAATTTGTGGAGACTATCGAAGTACGGTAAACCTGGTTATTAAAACCAATGCCTACCCCCTACCGTTATATGCAGAAGTTATGGCGGCGATATCGAAGGGAAAAGTGTTTACCAAACTAGATCTACAGCAAGCATATCAACAGTTAATTGTGGACGAGGAATCAGCTGATATGTTGACACTCAACACCCACCTGGGATTATTCAAGGTAAGAAGATTGCCTTTTGGAGTTGCTGCCTCACCTGGGATTTTTCAAAAATTCATGGATAGATTATTACATGGAATTCAGGGGGTAAAGACCTATATAGACGACATCATAGTTTCGGGCAAAGACGAAGATACCCATAATAAAAACTTACAATTAGTTTTAAAGAAATTAACTGAAGCAAATATAACCGTGCGGAAATCGAAATGCATTTTTGGAAAATCCCAAGTTGAATTTTTGGGTTACAATATTTCGGGGGAAGGAATACGACCGACTAAGTCAAAGGTAGACGCTATACAGAAAGCACCGCTGCCACAAAATAAAGAAATGCTACAGTCGTTCTTAGGAATGCTTAATTTTTATAATAAATTCCTCCCCAACAAGGCTACAATGGCAGAAAAATTGCATCGTTTATTGGACAAAAATGTGAAATGGCAGTGGACTAGAGAGCATACGGTTGTTTTTAACGAACTCAAAGACCTGTTGCGGTCCGACCGAATTTTGACGCACTACGACGAATCTAAGCAGCTAATCCTGTCATGTGACGCCTCTCCGTATGGCCTTGGGGCAGTGTTGGCTCACCGAGATGTCAATAACAACGAACGACCAATAGCGTTTGCCTCACGTACGTTGGGATCAAGCGAACGCAACTACGCACAAATTGATAAAGAAGGGTTAGCGATAATTTTCGGAATCAAACACTTCCATCAATATATAGCAGGAAGACAGGTGTTGATTATGACAGACCATAAGCCCTTACTAGGTATATTTAACAAGCGGAAACCTATTCCCAGCATGGTATCACCCCGTATGTTGAGGTGGTGTTTGCTCCTTGCAGCATATGATTACGAGTTAGAGCATCGACCCGGAAAATTAAATGCCAATGCTGACTGTTTAAGTAGATTGCCACTGCCTTCATCAATAGATGGCCCTGCTGACCTGGGGGATGTATTACTTCTTGAACGCATGAATTCTTCAACCATACGAGCCGAAGATGTGGCCTCCGAAACCTCTCGGGGTGAATATGCGAAGATAAGACGATGGATTCTACATGGGTGGCCAGACAAAATTGAAAAAGAATTCCAGCATTTTTTTGAAAGAAGAACAGAGTTATCCATCCATAAGGGCTCTCTGTTATGGGGAACTCGTGTAATCATACCGCCGACATTACAACCAAAGATTTTGACGTTGTTGCATGCAAATCATCCAGGAATGACGCTTATGAAATCGTTGGCCCGCAGCTATGTTTGGTGGCCACAACTAAACCAACAAATCGAGGAAGAAGTGCGACGGTGTGAACAATGCCAAATCAACCGTGCAAGTCCCCCAAGTGCGCCCAGACAGTTTATATCGCAAGAAACAAACCCATGGTCAACTTTACATATTGATTTTGCAGGACCGTATAAAGGCCATACATTCTTGATCGTCGTCGATGCAATGTCTAAATGGGTGGAAGTTAAAATTGTTACGAATCAATCAACCACAGAAGTTATACGAAAACTGCGAGAGATTTTCGCAACGCATGGTCTCCCCAAGAAAATAATATCGGATAATGGTTCATCATTCGTTTCCGAGGAGGTGAAAAGTTTTTATCAAAAGAACGGAATTAAGTTCCACACAACAGCACCGTACCATCCATCTAGTAACGGGCAAGCTGAACGCATGGTGCGATACACCAAATCATCACTCGCATCGCTAGCAGAAGGGGATATGCATCTAAAAGTACAACGATTTTTATTTAAACAACATACCACACCACACAGCATAACTGGAAGAACTCCGTCGGAGTTACTGATGGGAAGGAAGTATAGCAACATCGGGCGATGTAAGCCTTTCCGACCAAGCAACTTCAATGCCCGTTTCCAGCGGTCAACGAGAATCGAGATATGGAAGATTCATCAAGCAACCGACTAGGTTCGGTTATTAACAGCATCTTAGAGGGAAGGAGTGTTATATATTATACTACGGCAACACTTGTCAAGCTGAGCTGAATGCAACCGAACTGCATCTGTCAAAAGTGAATGACAGTCTCTGGATTCGGGCTGTCACGAATCTCCTCTAAAACAACGTGCTCGCGGTCATTTTATATAATTGAATTACAAAATATAATTTATATTACTCACGTACGAGGACGTATCCTTTATTTCTTCAACAAACATAATACTTTGTATTGTTGATTGTGAAGAATCTCAATAACAAATTGATGCAAGGACAATTTTGAGTTTAAAAGGCAAACATTGTCATATCGCGGACTTCGCTTACTCAGAACGATTTGGCATTTAAGCGTCTATGACAAATAATAATAAAGAATGTGAATTGACCGAATTACATAAAGTAGCATGCGCTGTGTATGCTTGGAAATATTATTTTCATTACATTTATGAATTTGGGCGGAACGGAGTTCGCCGGGTCAGGTAGTCACAAAAATAAAAGCGGTAGGGCCTGTGCCCCGAAGTCTCGGTCTTGATCTACAATTTGTAATCCCAATTTCTGAATGCCTGAACTTGCCGCGAATCTTCATAGAGCCATCCAATTCTAACCTAAAGAAAAATAAAAAAATAAATAAACTAACCTACAGGAATAATAGTAAAAAAGTAATAATAATAATAATTAGTTCAATTTGAGTTTATCGTAATTGGTTTATTCTATCATATTTTGTTTTTATCAAATTTCACTAGTTTTAAACTTAAAACAAGTCAAATCATAATTATCATATTTATATTTTTAATTTGCTAAGAAAAACTCATTATTTTGTATTTTCATAATTAGTATTAATTAGTGTTATTGATTCAAAAATTAGTTCATAACATCAACATATTGAATTTAGCGAAAACAAACCAAGATTTTCGACCTACCGAACCGTGTCGGAACCGGCTGTCCTTGTTGTCGCAGGAGTGACCCCAATAGACCTCCTAGCAGCTGAAAGGAAGTACATCTACGACAAAAAGACGGAAGCTGGATTGGAAAGGGCAACAGAAGAGGCTAAAGAACTCACTAAACAGAAGTGGTAAGAGCGCTGGAGCTCGGAAAGCAGAGGACGATGGACAGCGAGGCTGATCAGGAACGTGGCTGAGTGGAAAGACCGGAAACACGGTGAGGTAAACTATTACGTCACGCAGTTACTAACCGGACACGGACATTTCAACGCCTTCCTCCACAAAATTGGTAAAAAGAACAGTCCAGCTTGTCAGTACGGGGACTCCGAAGAAGACGACGCGGAACACACCTCTTCACCTGCAGTAGATGGGAAACTGAAAGAGGGCAGCTGGAGAGAAATGTCGGTACCATCACTCCAGACAATTTAGCCGAAAAGATGCTGGCCAACGAGCAGGACTGGAATCAAATCTGTACCTACGCCCAATATGTTCTCAGAAGAAAGAAAAGAGAAGAAGAGCAATCCCGCGAGATAGAGTGAGTCCGAAAGGATATATGATTACAGCCCCCCCGAAGTAATGCAAATAGCGGTCCCGGGGGGGTGGGTCAGAAACCGAAGGGTCAGGGGGAGTTTTAGTTTACGTATACCTTGCAAAAAGGGGAGTCGGACACACGGGGATGGTCAACGCCGAAAAGACCTCCTTATGGTGCATAAAGCATTTCTCCTCCTCCCAACAGGAAAAAACGAAAAAAAAACAAAAAAACAAAAAAAAACCAAGATTTTCGTGCGCATGGGCGTCGTTGGATTTTAAAGGTAAATACATTTTTCTTTTCTTTCTTGATTACATTTTTTTATTTCAAATTTCTCAATCAATATCCATAACATATATTACATGCAAATAATTTATAAAATACACTCATGTTTTATTTGTTTCACTTTCAAAATTATAATCTATAAATGTAAAGTTTGCGACCTCTCGAGCAAGTTACAAGTTACAAAATGGCGCCCAACTTTAAATTTTCGTTAAAAGCTTGTTTCGATTACATTTGAAGAATAAATAGTAAAATTTATTATTCGAAATAAATGTTCTGCTTAGCGACATGTGGCATATTATTTCTTTAATAAGTTACATCCTTAGTTGAATATTTGTTTCATTGTATGAAGCTTGTATTATGTATTCCATGAGATTAATTGTTAAATTTGGTTTACATTTATTTACATTACCGCAGACTACTGATAACATTTTTGTTGATATTCTGGTAAGTTGATAGAACTTATGATTTTAACAAGTTTGAAACATATGCATCAATTTATCTAAATGCTTACCTACTTAATTTCTGTAATATTGGTCTTTGGAGAGGGAAATCTATCTGGACAACAGTTGCATCTCGATGCACTTACGCCAAACATGTTTCTGGGTTTATATTAAATACATTTGATTGAACAAAGAATAGGGCAATGTGAACAAAACGAATTACATTTTATATTGGTTACGATTTACAGCTTAAAGTTAATTTTAGAAATAGAACAAAAAGAAAACAAATTCCCTGATCGACTTCATAAAATAGATAAGACTATCACGTCGGAACTTGCAGGAATTACAAAGCCAGGTAAAAATCGATGGTGCTTAGATTCCAGAAAGGTAAATGCTGTTACCGAAAAGGATGCTTATCCTTTACCTAATATTGGGGGTATCTTAATCAGGATCCAGGAAACGAGGTACATATCCAGTATCGACTTAAAAGACGCCTTTTGGCAAATACCTTTGGAAAAAAGCTCAAGGGATAAAACCGCATTTACGGTTCCAGGACATCCATTATATCAATTTAAGGTCTTGCCATTTGGGTTATGTAATGCTCCACAGCGTATGTATCGACTGATGGACAAAGTTATTCCATCAGATATCCGAGAAAATGTGTTTGTATATCTGGTGTTTGTCGTTGGCGTTATAGAGAAGTCATTAAAAGACAAAGAATATACACTAGCCGCATTTCTAGACATTGAAGGGGCGTTTAACAATGTCAAAACAGGCGCGGTGAAAAGGGCATTACAAAATTCCAACATTGAACAATCACTCATTAAAGTGATCATGAATCTACTCAATGAAAGGAATATCAATGCAAAATTAGGTGACACTGACCTAAGAGTTACTGCCTCAAGAGGTACACCGCAAGGAGGGGTCATTTCCCCATTACTCTGGGTCCTTGTCATTAACGAAATACTAATGAAACTTGGAAACAGTGGGGTCAAAGTAGTTGCATACGCAGACGATGTAGTATTGCTTGCGACAGGCAAATTCTTATCGACCATAAGCGAACTGTTGGAGAACTCACTACGTGCACTCAACTTGTGGACAAAACAATGTGGTCTGGGAATCAATCCCCAAAAAACCGAACTTGTGCTATTCACAAATAAAAGGAACATACCGCAATTCGAGCCACCAGCTATTGAAGGAACTCCTCTAAGAGTGTCAGAAAATGCGAAATATCTGGGAATAATTCTAGATAGGAAACTAAATTGGAAACCAAACATCAAGGAAAGAGTAAAGAAAGCAGCAAATGCATTCTATGCATGCAGCCGTATCTTCGGCAGAAAGTGGGGACCAAACCCTAGAGTAATTCTGTGGATGTACACGGCTATAGTGCGACCGATACTCACATATGGCAACTAAGTCTGGTGGCAAGCCGCGGACAAGGTTACCAATCTGAAAGAAATGACAAAAATACAAAGATTAGCATGTATAGGAACAACCAGTGCAATCAGAACGACACCAACCGCTGGGTTGGAGGCCATTCTCAACTTGCTCCCCCTGGACCTATATATGCAAGAATCAGCCGTCAAAAGTGCACTCAGGATCAGCCAAACACAAGGCTGGAATCCTAATGCTACAGGACATGCGCAGATTTTGAAGAGATACGTAGAGAACGATGTTAGCTCCTGAGGGGTGGTTCCCTACCAGGCGCGACCCCAGGTGGCGGATAGGGGGACCTCGATACGATACGTTCGCCATTCGAGGTTTTAGGGTCATAGCGGCCATTTACTCGCCGTGAAAGCCCTATCGCGGACCAACCAACACTGTCTCCTAGAAGGACCGCCTGCGGCTCGCTGAGAGAGAAAACTACATCTGTCATGCGTTTCAGACAGATGTTTTCCCATGTAGCAGCTCGTCGATAGGCGTGTTTTTCTTCGTACAGGAGACCCCAAGGCAAGTTACGACGCGACGAGGCCTGCGTGGCTGGGGGGGTGCTCAGTCGATAGCGCAAACTCTGGATACCTGGGGACCTCCAGTTTTAACTTAATTCCTCTTACTTGCATACAGGGGGTGAGTGCAAGCGGACATCTTCTTCCCCCTTACTCGTGGGACCAAAAAATGAACATTTCAATAAAAAACAAAAATTCAAAAGAAGCGAAAAGTGTGAACGAATCGGGCACTTCTAGCTCAATAAAAACCGATCGGAAAATGAGAGAAAGTATGGAGGAGGGTCTCCTTCCCATATCGGACGGGGAAAGCGTTGGGGCAATAGACGCTAATCTGGAAAAACTTCTTCTGGATTCAAGCGACACTTGCTCCATCGCCAGCTCGTCCCTCTCCCACTACTCAACCAGCTCAAAGAGATCGAAAAACTGCAAACTCACGATCAAGAGACTGGGCACGAAGAAGTGGGAGGAGCTGTCAGAGAATGACAGGAAGAGGCTCCATAATGCCAGAGCCTATATCCAGGAGCAAGATTCGTCGAGTGATGCGCCTATGGCTTGCACCACGGCGGATCCGGCCCCCGACTTAGGTGTGGGAACCTTGATGGGGCCGCCTAGGCCTGCGACAAGCCTTTGCCAGTCGCGATCCATGGCGGTCAGATCGGGGAGCCCAGGCAATAAAACACCATCAGCGATGCTAAAGCCGACCAGAGATTTACCCTCCTCAACGAATGCCGGGGCCGTCCCGCAGTTGAGTGAGGGTGAACCTCAGGATTGCTATTATAAGATGCCAGCAGCCATACCGAAGGAGACAAGCCTTTGCTACTCTCCCGAGGGTAAGCTGCAGGGATCTATAATGCCAGGCGAAAGCAGTCCGATTGATAGGGGGGAGTCCACAATGGACAGTTTTGCGACAGTAGTCAGCACTGGTAAGACGGCTCAGGGAATAAGCCCTTCCGCCTCTATACCAAATAAAACTAGGGACGACACTAGGACGACACCTGTACGCAACAAACGACGTAATGCCATTCGGCTAATTCGGCGAATGAAAAGGCGTGATCCGAAGTCCCTCACGGACAAGGATAAGGCGGCTCTGGACAGAGCCAAAAACACGCTCAAGTTCGCAGGGTCCACTAGGGAAGACGACAACAAACGTGGACAAAGGGTAAGAAGACCTCTTACAACGAGGGCGGGAAGCCGTTTGCTCCCCACCTCAGTTGCTAAGAGACTTCGGCCAGCAACCGACTCGAATTCACCTGAATCCGAGCCGGCTGCAAGCTGCTCCAGGAAAGTCCAAGACCCACACGACCGACTTACCAAGGGTACCAGCATGGAACTGACCGCTTCGAGGACGGAAAGCCCCTTGCCATCCACCTCAGCAGCGGCCAGAGCCAGGTTGCTCCCAACCGCTCAGGGGAAGGGCACAAAACCCAACTCCAGTTCGATTGGGATGAACCCTAGAAGGAACGATAGGGGACGCTTCGCAGGGACGACAAGGCAAACAGCTGGTAGACTGTTCGGGACGAGGAGGGAAAGCCGTTTGCCATCCACCTCAGTCTCGGACAGACTTAAGCGACCGTCAACAAACACGAGCTCGGTCGACAAAACCACACTCGCACCGTTGGCGGTAAGTTCAAAAAGGGGTAGGCAGGATGAAACAATATCGCCGCCCACGAGAACAGCTAGCAAAAAGGCCAAGCTGACTGTGTCTGCAAAGACCAATCTCCAGGCGGCGGTCATAGACAACAATAAGCCAGATAGGAAGCTAGACAGCGACCAATGGAGGCTCATTGAGATGCGCATTCTGGATGGTGTTAACGATTCCATCGTCAACAAAGAGGAAAAATCCCCCCATTTTGAGCAGCTCACAACCTTCAAAGGCTTCAAACTCCTGTCATGCGATGATGAGTTCACGTTGAACTGGCTGAAGCAATTCGTAGCGAACACACAGGCTCCATGGGCAAATGCCGACTTGCGACTTGTCGTTAAGAAGGACCTGCTGGATTTTACCAGACCGAAAGGTATCATTTCGATGCCTGGCCCTCACATTCCCAGAGAAAGGATAGAGAGAAATCTTCGACACCTAAACCCGGAACTCTGTAGTGAGAACTGGGAGGTGCTTGAAATGGGCGAACATTCCGAAGCTGGCACTGAGATTGTGGTTTTATTAAACCACAAATCTATGCCATTGCTGAGGAAGTTCAATAACAAGGTCCGCACTGGAATTACCCGGTGCAAGGTTCGACCCTATACGGAAAGAACGGATAAAGCGAGGAAGGTGGTGAATAAGGTAAGAAAATTATGAAAATAATACAAATTAATTTACACCATAGCATAGCAGCTAGCTCTAACCTCGTTTATGTCCTAGGCGACAGAAACATAGATATCGCCTTGGTTCAAGAGCCATGGGTATCCCGTGGCAAAATATGTGGGCTCAATCACAAGGATTTAGCAACCTACCACATTGAACCGCAAAACGCGGACAGTAAGAACAGAACGTGTATTGTAGCTAGGAAAAATATTAACGTATTACTTCTATCTACCTACAGCAACTTAGACCAGACCGTTGTACGGCTTGAGCGAAGGGGACTTCCCCCACTGATCTTATCAGCCGTTTATATGCCGTATGAAGCAGAAGGACCACCTGCTCCCCTAACCCACAAATTGGTCCATAAAGCCGAACAGGAAGGATGGGACCTACTGTTGGGATGCGATGCCAACGCGCATCATATACAATGGGGCAGCGGAAACATCAACACGCGAGGTGAGTCACTTTTTGAATTCATTATAGAAAATAACCTTTTGGTAGCCAATAGGGGTCTAGAACCAACATTTGTAGTTAGGAACAGGCAAGAGGTTTTAGACATAACAATCTGTAACAACTCCGACACTCTAAATGTGACAAAATGGCACGTACTAACAGAAGATTCCTACTCGGATCATAAGCTGATCGAATTTTCTGTAGATAACGTAGGGGAACCGCCCCAGCCATATAGGAATCCCAAAAAGGCGGATTGGAGCCTCTTCAGCAATGAAGTTGGGAAAAGTAAAACCTTCTTGCAAGAAGGTAGTATTAATAGCCCGGAAGACTTAGACATAAAGGCCGAAAGGATCGCAAGCGTGTTTAAGAACGTTTTTGAGAAAGTCTGTCCAGTGGCAACACAAAGAACCCGAATATCACCCCCATGGTGGAACAAGAAACTTGCTGCTATTAGAAAGGACACAAGGAGGCTCCTAAATACAGCAAACAGAACAAAGTCTGACGAAGACTGGGAAAGATACAAAGCCAGCCAGAGAAATTTTAAAAACGAAGTCCAGAAAGCAAAACGCCAATCATGGCAAAAGCTCTGCGATGAGTTACAAGGCACAGCGGAAACCGCGAGACTAAGGAAAATCCTAACCAGAGGACCTAAAGCTCTGGGATCTCTCAAGGACTCCGACGGTAACTGGACCGAATCGTGTTCAGAATCTCTGAAGGTACTGTTGTTTACGCACTTTCCCGGCTGTACCAGTCAGCCACACGACAGTGCAAACAACCGTAGCACAATGCAAATGGACCCTCCGGAGGATCTGATTACGGAAGATAGAATAGAATGGGCCATCCGTTCCTTCTCTTCCTTCAAATCCCCAGGACCTGATGGAATCTTTCCTATCATGCTGCAGAAAACTGTCAACATTATCACTCCAGCACTAAAGGAATTGTATGTTGGCAGCCTGACTCACGGGTACATACCGAAAATATGGAGAGAAGTGAAGGTTATCTTTATACCCAAGGCGGGCAAAGCAAGCCATGTTAACGCCAAAGATTTCAGGCCAATAAGCCTCACCTCTTTCATACTTAAGACCCTAGAAAGATTGATAGATATACACATTCGCAGCAACTTATGCCCGGATGATATATCACAAGCTCAGCACGCTTACACAAAAGGAAGAAGCGTAGAGACTGCGCTACACTGTGTTGTAAGAGTAATTGAAAAATCACTAAGAATAAAGGAGTACACCTTAGCAGCATTCCTAGACATTGAAGGAGCTTTCAACAATGTCAAAACAGACGCCATATGCAGAACACTGAGTAAACTCAACATTGACACCACGGTCATCAATTGGATTGTCAACGCACTTAAGGCCAGACACCTAGTAGCCGAACTTGGGGTCTCCAGACTTGAAGCCTACGCTTCAAGAGGAACACCTCAGGGAGGGGTTATTTCCCCACTACTTTGGGTTATCGTTTTAAATGAGGCACTTATGCAACTCAGACATACAGGCATAAGAATAACTGCCTACGCGGATGATGTTGTGCTAATGGCAACCGGCAAATTTCTGCCAACACTAGCTGAACAATTAAATGGAGCCCTCTCCATCCTTGACTCCTGGACCAGGAAATGCGGTCTATCAGTCAATCCTCAGAAGACAGAACTGGTATTATTCACAAACAAAAGGAAAATTCCGCAGTTTGTCATGCCTTCTGTTGGTGGTACACCCCTCAGAATCTCTGACAATGCAAAATACCTGGGACTAATACTAGATAAGAAACTAAATTGGAAAATGAACATAGACGAACGAATCAAGAAAGCCACAATAGCATTCTACACCTGCAGCAAGATTTTTGGGAAAACATGGGGACCATCTCCGAAGATCAAACTCTGGTTGTACACAGCTATTGTAAGACCAATACTGACATATGGCAGTCTTGTATGGTGGCCAGCAACAAAAAAGGCTACACACCTAAAGGCTATCACAAAAGTGCAAAGACTAGCATGCATCGGGGTCACCAGCGCGATGAGATCAACTCCAACCGCCGGACTTGAGGCTATCCTCAACCTGCTTCCGCTAGACATCTTTGTACAGTCTGTGGCAGCAACAAGTGCCATGAGAATTAGCCAATCAATAGACTGGAAACACGATGAAGAGGGTCACTCAACGATCCTACAGAAGTACCTTGGCAATGTACCTAGCACGGATTACATAACGCCATATTTGGAATTCAGAAGACCCTTCTCTAGCGCCTACCCCAGCAGGGAAGAATGGAGAGATGGACTTGTACCTGACACGCAATCCATTCCCGTGTACACAGACGGGTCTAAAATGGACAACGGCGTGGGGTCAGGCATCTACTCTGAACCGCTGGGCATCTCAACATCAATACGCCTCCCAGACCACTGCAGTGTATTCCAAGCGGAGGTCATGGCAGTGACAAGAGCCGCCCGTGAGTCTGCGATAAAGGTGATACCTCCGGAAGGTATCACCTTCTTTATCGACAGCCAGGCAGCTATAAAAGCTTTAACTGCCCCAGAAATAAAATCGAAGCTTGTGAAGAGCTGTCGCGAAGAGCTCAGAGCTCTTGGAACACAGCACAAGGTATTACTGTGTTGGGTCCCTGGACATGAAGGCATTCCAGGCAATGAGAAAGCGGATGAACTAGCACGACATGGCTCGGCTAATGCTCTAGAACAAACATGCCCCTCTGTGTGCATCCCGCTCTGTACACTAAAGCTAGAAGCAGGGAAAAAGGCCACGGACGAGGCAAACGCTAGATGGAAATCCATGGATACGTGCGAAAACACAAGGAAACTATGGCCATCTTTCTGTAAATCCAGAACAGAGAGAATCATGCGGAACAACCGGAGATGTCTCTCTACGCTTGTAGGTATCCTTACGGGACACAACACCTTGCGATACCACATGAGGAAAATGCGACTGACCGAGGAAGAACTTTGCAGAGGCTGCGGTGACGAGGGAGTTATAGAGGATACAACCCACTTCCTATGTCACTGTCCAGCTCTTCAACACTCCAGACACAGAGTCCTTGGAAAATTCTTCTTCAACAATCTGAACGAGCTATCTAGCACACCAACGGACAAAATCATGAACTTCATCAAATCCTCAAGATGGTTTGTATGCAATGACACAGTAAGTAATTAATTAATTAATTTTTACAGGCAGAAAAGGTTACTACGGATAAGGGATAAAACCCTTCCCCCCGACGGGTATCACAATGGGTCAATTTTGACCTGAGTGTGGCGCGGGACACTCCCCGCCAGCCCACCAACCTAACCTAACCTAGCTCTGACTACATGTCTCCCTACCTAGATTTCGACAAGCCATTCTCCTGCTCCTTTCCGAGCAGGGAGGAATGAGAAACAAACGAACCCGCTAAAAGGAAATCTATATCCATCTACACAGATGGATCAAAGATGGACTATGGCACTGGAGCCGGTCTATTCTCGGAGGAATTAAACATACGCCGCTCAATCAGGCTTCCTGATCATAGCAGTGTCTTCCAGGCCGAGGTTCTGGCAATTATGGAAGCGGCGTATGTGGTGTCAATGAGGGCAATACCACGTAATGATATTACCATATTCATTGATAGCCAGGCAGCCATTAAAGCTATTTCGGCTACTGAAATCAAATCAAAGCTAATTCGCAGCTGTCGCGAAGAGCTCAAAGCTCTTGGCTCGCAGCATAATGTAAATCTCTGATGGGTTCCTGGACACAGGGACAAAGCCGGCAATGAGATTGCAGACGAACTGGCAAGAAAGGGGTCTGCAATAGACCATGATCAGGCACTACAATCGATCAAACCACCACTCTGTAACCTCAGAGAACGGGCGGAAAACAAGATCCGAATGAAAGCCAACAACAGGTGGAAAACACTAACAACCTGTGAAATATCAAGGAAGCTTTGGCCTGAATATGACAAAAGACGGACCAACAAACTCTTGAAGTTTGACAGTGTAACGGTGTAATATTGCGAATGAGGAAAGATGGGAGGATTGTCTGGACGAGATGAAAAAGTTGTTGGGATGAGGATAGGGTTGGAAAAAAGGGGGAAGGAAAGGGATAGGGGATAAAAAAAAATAGTTCGGTGTCTCTGACGCGGGTGCATGCCTTGCTAGCCTAAGCTCAAGCTCGTCGGATGGGGGGGATATCGTGCTGATATTAGGGGCCGCGTGTCGGAGTTTCGGAGATTCGCTTCGCGCGCAGAGTAGTCACTCCACGCCGACTTTTATCTTTACTTTTTAAAGGCCCCTTTTCCGCAGGGGCTCGATAACCTTGTTGCCGAGTTCAATGTTTATCACTTAAGGTTGTTAAATAATAAAAAAAACTCCCGTCTCTACTACGTTTGGGGTTTCGCACGCTTTACCCACGCGGCGATATTTTCTTCGCTTTTTCTGCCGAGACACGCAACCGACCGCTTTTGAGACTGCCACCCAACTGACTACTGTTTGTCGAGTCGAGATCATCCTTCCCCAACGCAAAAAAACTATTTAGCATATAAAGCCCAGTCGCCCGTTCCCATGGCGCGATGCCCCCTCACGCTACCTAGCTTGAGTTATTTTGTACATAGGGAGAGAGATGGTTTTGATTATCGGGACTTTCACCGATTTTGCTAGCCATGCACTTGCAGCATTGATTAGCAAAGCATTGTTCCTTTCCCCGTCGAATGTTCACCCCTTCTCGAACAAGGTCTTTAAGAGAGGCTTAGGAGAATCGCGCCATGGCTGCAATGAATTGCAAAGGGGGGGGGTAGAGAAGTGCGAGGACACAAACCAGAGCGCGTGAAGTACGCTATTTGCCAAAATTCTGGGTGTTTGCGTATGGCAAGACCTAGCAGTGGTAAGATTTTGGCACGGTACAATATGCTGTTTGAGGGTAACGCGATGAGAAAAAAAAATTGTAGAATCGACTAGAATCGGTCTCAGTTCTACAGTTGTCAATCGTACTTCACATCAAAATTAATGCCGTGATAGGGACCTCCTCCGTTACACCACAGGTTAGGTGTAGCGACATTTAAAGCATAATCCTAAGCTGATAAAAAGGAGTATTTCACCGGCGTATATCCTTTGCGTGATACGTTCCTAATGACTTGCCTCTCAGGTCTTCTAGTAAATAGTACGAGGAACCTTGTTTTTCTCTGATCCGGGCTTTTATGAACACCGGAGCCAGTTTTGCATTAAAGCCCTTTTCAAAACTGCTTTGTGCGAAGTTACGTCGGTAAACTTCATCGCCAACTTTAAAGTCGACCGCCTTCGCCCTGGTGTTATATTTAGTGGCATTTTTGACAAAAGACAGTTGAATGTTCTCCTGCACTCGATCACGTATAGCAACATGTTTGTCATTGCTGATTATTGCCACATCCTCGCCATTAATCATATTTAACCTCTTCAATAGAGCATAGTCGGATCCGTGCTGGATCATATTCTGACCGTACAAAACGTAATATGGACTGCATCCGATTGAGCTATGAAGCGCACTTCTTAACGAGCAAGCGATGCTGCTGAGTTGGGTGTCCCATTCCTTTTGACTCTTTTGAATATATGCTCTTATAGCAGCAATCACAGATCGATTGACTCGTTCTGAGGAGTTGGATTGCGGGGAATGTGTTGCGGTAAACATGTGTTCGACTCCGTATTTCGTCAAAAAACTCTTAAATTCTCCTGACTTGAACTGAGACCCGTTGTCGCTAATGATCGTTTCCGGAACACCGTAGGAATGGAAAATGTCCTTCTCAAGAAAATCTAATATGGGCTTCGTTGTAAACTTCCTTACGGCTTTTAAGAAGACATATTTTGATAGGTGATCCAGAACGATAAAAATGCCAATATTTCCAGACTTGGATCGAGGATAGGGTCCCAGGAAGTCAATGAAGAGCTTCTGAAACACCCTGGTTGTTTTGACGGGCTGTCCCATTTTTGGTCTTAGTACGACATTCGAGCTTTTCGTCGTCTTACATACCTCACATGACAATACATACTTTCTCACATCCTTAACCAGCGATGGCCAAAAAAGATGTCTCCTAATCTTTTCGAGCATTTTGCCTATTCCGCAGTGGGCTGAAGTTGGTGGATTATGGAAGTTAAAGAGAATCTCAGGAATTAACTCAGACGGCACCCACAATTTCCATGACTCCCCCTCCTGCTCTGGCGAACCTGTTGAGTAAGACGTACGTTTGTACACCAAACCGTCTAGTACCTTTAAATCGGGAAGCCGGGATTGGTTGGTTGCAATGTGAGTCTTGAGGCTGGTGTATTCATTAGAATGAAAGTGTGGCGACTGGAAATCGATAATAGGAGAAACTTTTTCTAGCGAGCTCAAATCGACGGTGTCTCTTCGAGATAGGCAATCTGGTACCACATTGTTAGAGCCCTTTCGATGTTTTATACCAAAGCTAAAGCCTTGCAATTTTAATGCCCATCTTACCAATCTACCGGACAAATCCTTTTGAGACATCAACCACTGAAGACTAGCGTGGTCAGTTATGACGGTGAACTCATGACCTTCGACATAGGGGCGGAATTTTCGTATTGACAAGACCGCGGCCAAACACTCTTGCTCGGTCACCGAATAGTTTCTTTGAGCTTTATTCAATTTCTGACTCATGTATGCGATAGGGTTTTCAACTCCTTCATCATTCATTTGAGCTAGTACGCTTCCGACACCATACTGGCTAGCATCGCATTGTATGATGAAGGGTCGTTTGAAATCAGGAGTTGTCAGCACTGGAGCAGTAGTAAGCTTGGTCTTAAGCGTGTCGAAGGCTGCCTGTGCTTCAGAGTTCCAGTCAAAAGATTTGCTTTTCTTGAGTAGATTGGTAAGTGGTGTTGTAAGGGAGGCAAAGTTCTGAATGAATTTGCGGTACCAGCCCGCCATACCGAGGAAACGCCTGAGCTGCCGTACCGATCTGGGAGGAGGAAAACTATTGATCGCACTTACCTTGTCCGGGTCCGTTTGTACCGAGCCGTATCCCACTATATGTCCTAAGTATTTGACAGCCTTAAGACAAAATTTGCTCTTCTCAACATTGATAGTGAGACCAGCTTTCCTGATCTGCAAAGCCACCTCCTGCAACGCACACATATGCGAGTCGAAATCCTTCGATATCACTAACAGGTCGTCGAGATAAACGAACACCATTTCGCGAAGATGGCAAGGGATGACCTTATCCATCAACCGGCACATTGTCTGCGGGGCATTACACAGTCCGAATGGCATCACGGTGTACTGATACAACGGCCGATTCGGAACAGTGAATGCAGTTTTTTCGCGAGAATCCATTTCTAAGGGAATTTGCCATAAGGCATCCTTTAGATCGAGGCTAGAAATGAATTCTGCCCGTGGCAAACGACTTAGTATCCCATCAATGTGCGGTAGTGGATAGGCATCTTTTAAGGTAAGAGCATTGACCTTGCGGAAGTCAATGCAAAACCTTACCTTCCCTGGCTTCCGGATGAGCACAACTGGAGAGCTCCAGGAACTATTGGATTCTTCAATGACTCCCATCGCTAGCATTCGGTCTATCTCAGCGAACATCAGTGCCTCAATTGCAGGTGAAACCGGATAGTGCCGTTGCTTCACAGGACTAGCTGTCCCCACATCAATGCTGTGCTGGAGCAAACTTGTCCTTCCCAGACCTCTCTTTTCGAACGATGGGAAAAGCGACTTAGCGTGGCGAAGCTGGTCGCGCTGATAGGGGGTAAGATCATGTAACGGGTAATCAGATGGGGGTAAGACATCTATTTCACCGATTATGTCGGGAGCCAGTTCGAAACTCCTCCAAAAATCCACGCCGAGGTAGAGGTTCTGGCTTAAAGAGGGTACAACAAAAAGGTTTAAGGGTTTTGTGACATTACGAAAAGTGACATCTACTAAGATACTCCCACGCACCGCTTGCAGTCTACCTTCAGCAGTTTTAACAAATGCGTGATACTTTTTAAAACTAGCCCCTGATGATAGTAGTTCCTCCGCCGCACTAGCGCCGAGGCAACTAATGGAAGCTCCAGAGTCTAACAACCCACTCATAGATTTTCCTAAAAGCTGAACATCCGCGTAGGGTCTTATATCGAGGCTGTTCCCACTAAGCTCTGCGCATAAAAGGCGTTTTCTCGTGGTATGTACATTCTTCCAGAAAGAGCGAAGACGTTTAGTTGATCTCTTAGGCGTGTACGTACTATCATTGGCGAAGATTTCGGAGCGAAGTTGGTTGTATTCTTGCAACCTTTGGTGATAGGGTTTGGAAGGATCGATACTACGGGGTTGCATTGTAGGCTGAGAGGGTACATATGGAACGATTTCTTGGTCATCTGTCTGAATTTCTTGGTTAGAGGTGATTATTAATTTCTCTGATGAGGATGTGACCGGGTGTTGGTAGCCACATCCACCCTCGAGTTTACCTGAGGAGAACATTTAGGGCATTGGGGTTTGTAAATATTTTGCGCTCCGCAACCGTAACAGAAAACTCGTCTTGATTCAAGACAGTCAAAATACGTGTGCCCTACTGACCGACAATTCCAACATATAATCCGATTTATTGGAGAACCTATTTCCGCTATTTCATCTTCGACAGGGGACTGGGTCGCAATTTCTGAAATAAGTCTACGAGGCGGGATATTTCTTCCAGAACTTCCTCGGTGCAGCTCCTGCATAAAATGTTCGTGCCTATGACAAGCTTTTCTCAACTCCGCAATGGTAGTTACTGGAAAATGGAGTAGTTCGTGCCTCAGATCTGGTTTTAAGTTGCGTATCAAAATTTCTAAGAATTGGGAATCCGGCAGAGGGACCGCCAGCCGATCAGTGATGGCGACAATAACGTCTAGGTAGTCATCGAATGACTCTCTCTCTCGTTGCTTCCTATTCCGAGCAGTTTCGATAATATCGTAATCGGAACGGGAGTCCGAGTACTTGAAACGCAACGATTGGCAGAGAGCATTCCATTCAATTAACTGAACGCGCTTATGATAGTGCCAATACCAGTCCCTAGCCTTTCCCGAAAACAAAATATGGATGTTTTTGCAGAGTGCTTGAAAATCCCCGTTCAAATTGTGGTTGGTCAGAGCCTGCACGCGGTAGATAAACTCCTCGGCTCTAATTCCGTCGCTAGAACCATCGAAATTGACATTCCAGTTCAGCATTATACTCGAAATTTTACTGGAATTTGATGAGCTTGGTTGGGTACTTGGGTTGTGATGAGTTCGCGCCGGGCTTGGTTGGAAAGTTCGAGCTGAAGGTTGATCGTTGGGCTGGGCCCAATTGTCGTGATCTGTCATTGGAGTGTTAGGGGGTGCTATGGTGGGAGGTTGAGCGTAGAATCTCTACGAAACATCTCCGAAACATGTTCTCAATAGACTGATTAATGGTGTTAACATTCCTGCGTCTCTCTTCTTCCATTTCTTCCCTAACAACTTGACGAACAATCACTTCATATTGCTGAGTGGTGTTACTCGCCGGTACATTCAGACTGGAGCTAGGTGCGCTACTATTAGGGGGATGGGCGGAAGGATGAGTCATTTGCGGGGGACCGGATGGCCTTTTAGTGGCAGATGAGACTCTGCTATCAAGAATACTAGGATCCTGGAGGATCCAATTCGCATTGTGAGCAGCGGTTGACCGAGTATTATATCTCTGCTCTCTCGGAATTGCTCCGCGACTTCGGTGTCTACTCCGAGATGATGGTTCACTTTCAACAAGACTGATCTCTTGGTCATGCTCAACAGCAGGTTGTCGGCAAACTGGACAAGAGTCTGAGTTCTTTAACCAGCTAGCAAGACAAGCCTTATGAAATGCATGACCACATATCGTTGAGTCAGTGTCATTTCCGGGCTTAATAGTTTCTTGGCATATGGCGCAAGTGGTGACAATCGGATCTTCAAGTTCATTAATATTCTCGGAACTGTGTCTTACTGCCATTGTTCGAAATTTTTAGTATATAGTTGGATAGGTTTATTTGGGTTAAAAAAAACGATATGAAACGATATAGATATAATGGGAAATAAAAATAAAAAGGTTAATGATAATAATTAATAAGAAAATAAAGATTAGTATTTAAGCGATTAATTTGATTGGTAATAGGTTTTCATAAATAAGTGGTCTCATTCCGAAGGCTTGGCTGCATAAGGTCCTGTTGAAATGTAGGTAGTGGTAGGGGAAAGCGAAAAAGATATGAATAATATTATATGTATTGATGATTGGGGTACATTTTTTTTTTTTTTTTTTTTTTTTTGCGATTTGTTGTCGGGGTCGCTTTATTAGTATTAAGGTCCTCAATGTAACGTAATTCCCAGACAACTTTCACACAACTATTGTCAAAATATATGGACTGTACCCAAGAAGGATCAGAAGCTCGTCCCGGTCGTTGCAAACCATCAGCGGTTTAGGCAGCGCAGTTCCAAAGGGGAGAACTGATTATCTTCGGACAGGTGAATAGCGAGCGTCCCAGAAAGATCATTTCATGGTCCTTGGGCGTCCCAACCGTAGTATCAATGTACGGATACGCGATTCCAAAGGATTGATCTGATTATCTAGGCACAGCTTCATTGTGAGCGGAAAACTAATGAAATGTTGAGAAAAAAAAATTGTGAAGGAGAATATAAATATTTTATTTTATAAGTCATTTACTTTTACTACGATTCTGACCCGCAAAACTTGCGGGCCCCACGTTGGGCGCCATTTATGTAACGGTGTAATATTGCGAATGAGGAAAGATGGGAGGATTGTCTGGACGAGATGAAAAAGTTGTTGGGATGAGGATAGGGTTGGAAAAAAGGGGGAAGGAAAGGGATAGGGGATAAAAAAAAATAGTTCGGTGTCCCTGACGCGGGTGCATGCCTTGCTAGCCTAAGCTCAAGCTCGTCGGATGGGGGGATCTTGCATCCGGAAACCGAAACTGCACCATTATACAAAGAATTGCATGCGTTCAATGTAATTTATACGATACTTACGTATCTGTGGAGACTTCTAAACCCGGGAAAACTGAATACGATAATGCCCCACCACTACCATTGGAGGAACGGTTGGTCTTCCTCCCAGCGGGTCTTTACCCTCCCAGCCATGTGCAGGTGTCCGCTGAAAGTTACCTTGCACCCAAGAAAAAGCCTTGTGCTTTTATTTACCAGGACCGACCAGCCAAACCATCGGAATGAGACACTATAGACTTCGATTAATATATATCCATTATTTATTCACTTATTCAATATACGACTTAAACTACCTATTGATTGGTGGAGTAACAGGATTGTTCAATTAGGAGGTTCAATTATTCGGTAAGTATACGCATTTAAATTTCATGTGTAGCGAATCTCTAATTACCATATTTTTAAATGAAATCGCTAAAGGAAGGCATAGAACCAAAAACAAGTAATAAACTTAAAATCTAAACAAATATAACGAAGGAAAATAAAATCGCTATAGAAAGGCATAGAACAAAAGCAAGTAATAAACTTAAAATCTAATCAAAAGAAAACAAAAGGAAAAAAAAAAGGGACCCCTAGTTAAGTAAATTAGTTTTTTTTTGTTTTTTTTTTTTTTTTTTTATTTAATTATTTACTTTATCTACGCTTTAGTGAGGGGAAAAGAAAAAAAAATAGGAAAATGCAATCTGGTGACTCGATTTAGAGGCAATAATGTGGCCACATGGCAACCCTTCTTTTTCCTATGGGCATTGCTGCCTATTTTATTGAAGTAAAACTTACCCCGGGTTCCGCGTCGTCAGGCCTGTCGATGTGGATTTCCCTGGTGTACCTGCGAAAGTAAATAAAAAGGTTCGCTATGTGGAGGGGAGCCACCGAGAGAAAAAAAAGAATTCACCCACTCTCTTATTATTCGCACAAAATGATAGTCTCTTTAATTAAAATATTTTGGTTTTTTTTTTTTTTTTTTTTCCTTTTTTTTTTCCTTCCTTTTGCCACCAAAACACAATCTCTTTGACCAAAATAAAAACTATCCGCTCGCCCTTTTTTTTCTTTTGCTTGTTACAATAAATACTTGACTTTTACTTCTCACAATGGGAATAGGAAATAAGGAGGGGGGGGGGGGGGGGGAGGTCACTTAATGTATATAAAAAAAAACGTTCTTCCTCGCAGATAAAAATGGCATTTCTGGTATTGAGGCGGGAACTGGATGCACGCGGTGGGGATCGCCCAAGGGAATCGCAGCTGCTTCTGAACTCGACGTGATGGTTTGCTGAAGGCACGAGTTCCGGTGGGGGATCGATGTTATTGATAATGCTGATTCGACGGTGGGGAGGGGTTTTCACGAGGCGAAATGAATGAGGTGGTCGAGATGTGGCGTGGCCCGACGATCGCTCTTGAAACAAATAAAACGGCCCGCGGATTTCCTTTTCGGGGTTTGGCGGTTTGCACACGATTTCAGCGGCGTTTATTGAGCAGGTAGGTTTTCTGTTTTTCTTTTTTGGTTTGGGCAGGCGTTTACGTAGGGCGGACAGAGGGGGTAGTGGTCCTCTTTGGGAGATTTGCTTTTGCTTTTTTTTTTTTTCCCAGGGGGCACGGGGGAACGTTTTCAAGTTTGCACGCATGGGCGTTTACGTAGGGCGGACAGAGGGGGTATTGGTCCTCTTTGGGAGATTTATTGTTTTTTTTTTTCAGGGGGGCACGGGGAACATTTGCAAGTTTGCACGTGTGAGCGTTCGTGCTGATATTAGGGGCCGCGTGTCGGAGTTTCGGAGATTCGCTTCGCGCGCAGAGTAGTCACTCCACGCCGACTTTTATCTTTACTTTTTAAAGGCCCCTTTTCCGCAGGGGCTCGATAACCTTGTTGCCGAGTTCAATGTTTATCACTTAAGGTTGTTAAATAATAAAAAAAACTCCCGTCTCTACTACGTTTGGGGTTTCGCACGCTTTACCCACGCGGCGATATTTTCTTCGCTTTTTCTGCCGAGACACGCAACCGACCGCTTTTGAGACTGCCACCCAACTGACTACTGTTTGTCGAGTCGAGATCATCCTTCCCCAACGCAAAAAAACTATTTAGCATATAAAGCCCAGTCGCCCGTTCCCATGGCGCGATGCCCCCTCACGCTACCTAGCTTGAGTTATTTTGTACATAGGGAGAGAGATGGTTTTGATTATCGGGACTTTCACCGATTTTGCTAGCCATGCACTTGCAGCATTGATTAGCAAAGCATTGTTCCTTTCCCCGTCGAATGTTCACCCCTTCTCGAACAAGGTCTTTAAGAGAGGCTTAGGAGAATCGCGCCATGGCTGCAATGAATTGCAAAGGGGGGGGGGGGTAGAGAAGTGCGAGGACACAAACCAGAGCGCGTGAAGTACGCTATTTGCCAAAATTCTGGGTGTTTGCGTATCGTCGGCTGAGTTCTATCTTGTCCAATGTCCATTTTTCAAATTTTTGGTAAATCGATTTTCAAAGTTTAGGTTCAAAGCTTTTATTCAATTAACTAGATTTCTGTTCTGAAGTAATTTTTTTATGAAAGCTCAAACAATTTTATATTTAATAGTTAAAATATTTTTGTATTTAAAGTTTCTTCTAATTAATTAAAAATAAAAATGTATCACCAAGTCATTTTGGATATTGGACAATGATGTATGGGATGAGTAAAAGTTAGTTAAAATATTGGATATTGAACAAAAAGAAGTTAAATTCAACAAGATAGAAAATAAAGAAAACGTAATAAAGAAACCAGTGTTGCAAATAGTAATATTGAACAAAAAGTCTTCCAACTTAACTTTAAAAAAAGTTAAATTATTCATTTCTTTATAAGAAACTAGCTGACCCGGCGAACTCCGTTCCGCCCAAATTCGTTATAATGTAATGAAAATAATATTTCCAAGCATGCACAGCGCATGCTACTTTATGTAATTCCATCAATTTAAATTCTTTATTCAAAAGTTATATTAAATACAATATAAATAACTGAAGTATAGCAATGACGATGTATTTCAATCAAACCGCAATCATTGACGTGTCGGCCACCCTTACACTTTTGCAATAAATTGGTTTGCTCACACGTGAGAATGTCACATACAATTGACCATGTGGAAAACATGGGAATTCAAGATTGATGCTACAAATATCCAGCGATTATTCTTCCGACTTATTTTTTGTCATAGACGCTTAAATGCCAATGACAAATCGTTCTGAATAAGCGGAGTCCGCGATATGACAATGTTTACCTTTTAATTTTCCCCTCAAAATCGTCCTTGCATGACATTTGATTTGAGATTCTTGACAATCATGTCAAACGCGATCCGATACAAAATGTCGATGCATTTAGATTGCTCAACAAAATTATAATTGAGTCGACTTTTAATTTCAAATTGTGAAGCGGTAGGTCCGGAACATCCGAATTAGAAAATTAAAAATTTTAAATAATTTTTCTTGTATTGGAAGTGACACTACTACCCGTTTCCTATCCATTCTATTTTTTCCAAAGTGCGGTTCCTTTATCAGTATTGAAGACAAATGTGCGATCTTCTAAGTTCATTTTCTCTATCGCCGTTTTAAACATTGTAATGAAAGCGTTGATTGCATTATAATGGTTGAAATTTTCGAATGATGTTTTTTGTCACTCCTGGTTTGCCCTCTGTAACGCCTATTGACTTGATCATCCCCCGACAAAATGAAGTACACCTGCGAATATTGGTGTACGTCCTCATTTACTGGTAAGAAGCTACCCATCCGATAGTCAATCTGTTAATCCGAATAATGGTGGCACACAATTAACATCGCTCCAATATCGAAAAGCAGTTCTCATTGCTTGCACTCTCAATTTTCTTGCCTGTTGATCTGATCTTTCCTATGCTAATTCGGGCTCGGGAGACGATAAGTACTCAATTCCTTCCATTAAACTGTTAGAAAAGTTATGTAAGTATGGATAACAAAATTATGATCAAAATAAAACCAGACTTTAAACTAAAGACATATTTGAGGAGCACTTAGTCTCTTTGGGGTCCATTTTAAAATTACCGACGTGACGCATGTTTTCCCGATGCCGACGAGATCAAAACTGAATGATTGATACCAACTACTATCTGATTTATTGCATTTGATATTGAACCAGATAGAACGGCAACTTAGTATTGGATAGGTATTCAACAAAAAATACAGGAAATTGGATATCCGCCAAAATAGAAATAATTGATTATTCATGCCTACTGGACAAAATATCCACTTTAGTGGATATTGAACAAAATATAAAAAATAAAGCGTTTCTCTTTATCGCGTATTGAATCTTGTCCAATATACTACAAAAATTATTTCTAAAGGTTTATTGAACAATCAATACATTCAAAGTTCTAAGAAAAGTGGTTTATTGAACAAAATAGATCTCTATAACTTGAAAACTAAAAGAAATAGAACAAAATGGATTTCACCAAACGAAAGAGGGTCCCCAAATTAGTAAGACTGCGTACTTAACTCAATTTCACAAAAAATGGTCTATTGGACAAAATAGAACTCAGCCGACGGTATGGCAAGATTTTGGCACGGTACAATATGCTGTTTGAGGGTAACGCGATGAGAAAAAAAAATTGTAGAATCGACTAGAATCGGTCAAAGTTCTACAGTTGTCAATCGTACTTCACATCAAAATTAATGCCGTGATAGGGACCTCCTCCGTTACAACAGATCATCACTGTCTAAGTTGGTAGGTGCTCTGACAGGTCATAACTTCCTAAGAAACCATACAATGAAATTAAACCTCATAGACGACGACATCTGCAGGGGCTGCGGTGATGAGGAGACGCATGAGGACACACCTCACTTCCTCTGTCACTGCCCGAGCCTCTGTCACTTGCGAAATAGAACACTTGGAAGATATTACTTCCAAGACATTCAAGAACTCTCAAACATCTCACTCTTTGATCTTCACAGGTTTTTGAGGACATCCAGATGGCTGGACAACATCGAATAAGGAGAAGGAAACGTGGCCGAAACACAACACGGCTAAACCCCACAAATAAAGGGTATCACAATGGGTCCACAAGGACCTGAGGGTGGCGTAGCGAGGATCACCCGCTTCGTCAGCCCAAAAACCTAACCTAACCTAACCATATCTGGACGACTTGCTGGTGATGTCACCTGATTTTAGTTCTCACATACCTACTTCTCCTGGAAAAAGTAGCTGATTGCTTAACTAACGCTGGTCTTACGATTAATGTAGCCAAAAGTAAGTTTTGTTTTAAGCAACTACGTTATTTGGGTTATATTGTTGGAAATGGTGGACTGAAAACAGATCCAAGTAAAGTCGCTGCTATAAAAGACTTTCCAACGCCAAAAACCACTAAACAAATTAGGCGATTTACCGGAATGACAAGTTGGTATCGTCGCTTTATTAACATCTTCGCTACCATATGCGCTCCAATAACAGAGTGTTTAAAACAAAATCGAAAATTCTGTTGGACAAAAGAAGCCGAAATAAGTTTCAATGAGCTTAAGGTTGCTCTTTCCAATGCTTCAATGCTATTTCATCCTGACTATTCCAAGCCATTCATTATTCAGTGTGATGCAAGTACATCAGGGGTTGGTAGTGTATTATATCAAATAGACGATAATGGAATAGAGAAAACCAATTGCCTATATGTCTCAAAAATTAAATTCTGCACAAAAAAATTATGCTATAACAGAATTAGAATGCTACGCTGCAGTTCTGAGTGTAAAAAAATTTCGAGAGTACGTAGAAGGTTTTCCATTTAAAATCGTTACTGATCATTCAGCACTCAAATGGTTGCTGAATCAGAAAGATTTGAGCGGTAGGTTAGCTCGGTGGAGTTTAAGGCTTCAAGGTTTCGATTTCATTATCGAACATAAGAAAGGAAGTCAGAATGTGGTACCTGATGCCTTATCAAGGGTATATGCGGCTGATGAGATTGACTCCTCTAGTTCAGATATGTTAAGTATTGATTTAAATTCACTTGAATTTAAGTCCGAGGAATACAAAAAACTAATTAATATGATCGCTGAGAATCAAGATAAGTTACCAGATCTTCATGTAGCCGATGATTATTGATTTGGAAAATATCTTTTTTACATTGGACTTGGAGTCCATTTGTAGCAAAAGTTCATAGGTACTATTTTAATTAATTAATTAAGCTAAACGAATGAAATTAATTACATTAAACAATTAGATCTAGGCAAATAAGTGAACATATTCAATTCAAAACTAAAAGAAAAACTACATTATTTAATTTTAAAATTAACAATTAATGAAACGTAGGAAAACAAAAATAAAATAAATTAACAAATAATAGATATTATGCATTATTGACTAGATGTCTGAATAAAACGTATTCGAAATATTTGGTACCGCGATGTCTTCGTATATTTAGGGGTAGGGCATTCCACTGTCTGATAACACGAACAAAAAATTGACGTTCTGAATTTGTGCAGGTGAACTTAGGCTGTACAAGTATTAACGATCGTGACGAGATGGCAAAACTTATTTTTTCATAAAGATACGATGGTTCCTTGTTCATTATTATGTTATATAACGTCTTAAGTCCGCAATACTTAAGATATGTATACAGACTACATCCAAATATGCTATCCGAGTAACTTGATATGTGATCGAAGCGTTTAAGATTATATATGTATCGGATGACGTTGTTAAATGCCACAGTTAAATTTCTTTTTGTTTCGCAGTTATGGCCACAAAAAATTTCACACCCATATGTTATGACCGGCATAATAATTGATTTGGCTAATTGCATTTTGATATGTTGAGGGGTAAAATGCTTGGATAAAGATAGGTTTCGTAGACAACCATAGATCTTACCAATTGACGACCGTATATGATAGTCCCAGCTAAGGGTAGAATCGAACCAAATACCCAAGTTTTTAGCCTTTTCTGTATATTCAAGTACTGAACTTCCCAAATATATTCTTGGAAAATAGCTAAGGTCAAGTTTCTTCTTGTAAATAATCAAACATTTAGACTTTTTTGGATTAAGTTGGAGACAATTTACTTCTGACCAGGACGTAATATTTTTCAGATCTTTATTTAATTTGTCAGCACAATCTTCAATCATTCCAAGCTTGCAACTTTAATATATTTGTACATCATCAGCATACATGTGCAGGTGAGAATTTTTAACTACTAGCGGAAGGTCATTAATGAACATTGTAAACAACAAAGGGCCAAGTATTGAACCCTGAGGCACACCAGAGGAAAGTTTTAGGAAGTTAGACATGTTGCTATTTAGGACAACTGCCTTTTTTCGATTTGTGAGGTATGAGTGCATCAGTTTGGCGGCAGAGTTGGAAAACCGAAAATAGTTCTTCATTTTGGATACAAGTATTTTATGACTAACTGTATCAAACGCTTTAGAAAAGTCCAGCAGTCCGAGAAAAGATACAAGGTCTTTGTCCATAGAATGCCTTAGGTCGTCAGTAACTTTAAGTACAGCTGTAACACAACTATGTTTTACCCTGAAACCAGACTGAAATTTACTTAAAATTTGTTATTGTTAAGAAAGAGTGATATTTGTTTGTGTAAAATCTTTTCCAAAACATTTGACAGAAATGGAAGTATTGAGATAGGTCGGTATTCGGGATTCGCAAGTCGAGAAGCTGCTTTCTTTAGAATCGGTATTACTTTCGCAACCTTCCATATCTGCGGAAAGGAACTTGTTAGAATGAATGTACTAAAAATATGGGATATAACTGGAAGTATATGTGGCAAAATTATTTTCACAAAGAGAGGGTGTATTTCATCGAGACCGACAGCCTTTGATTTTATATCAATGATAGCTCTTACAATATCTTGTTCTTCTATTCTTGTGAAATAAAAACATCCCTCGATATCATTTCCACACGAAAAAACATCAGATTGGTGATCATCTTGTGGGCCGGATTGAATGTTTGCAAATTGAACATTTAGTGAGTCTGGACTTACATCTACAGGACATTCCGGTCTTTGCCGACCAGCGCCTAGTTCTCGAATATTTTTCCAAAGCGTTCGTGAAGGTAAATTTGGGTTTAACTTGTAAAACTGCTTTTTAGCTCCCCTTATCTTAATTTTAACTTTATTTCTTAGGCTCCGAAAAATGTTGTAGAGTTCTGGAAGCTTAAAACGTTTCCATTGCCTATATGCACTATCCCTTCTTTTCATTACATCACGTATCTCTGGGGTAAACCACGAATTATTTTCACACAAATGGGTAGTTTGTCTTATTGGGACATGCCTATTAAACAGAGCTACAACCTAAAACAGCGTCTTGAAGAAAATTAATTTGCTCATCCGGCGAATTCATGAAGTAAATCTGTTGCCAATTGATTTGAATTATTTCATTTTCCAGATGATTATGATTAACATTTTTAAAATCCCTAAACTCACAAAGAGATACTGTTGTGTTAGGTAAAAACTCGTAAGTTGCAAAAATTAGATCATGTTTGGAAAATGCTGCTGCTGACAACTGTGAAAATAAGATTGTCTTGTTCGGATTGTTAGTGAGGAAAAAGTCAAGTAAGGTGGCGCCATGATGCGAAAAATGTGTTGGTAGATCTGTGTTCACTGGTACCAGACCAAGTGTACTAATGCTGTCAATAAACGATCGCGACTCATCAACGCACAGTAAGTTACAATTAAAGTCACCGCATAAAATAACATCACTATAGAGAGGAGAAAATTGTTCTAAGACAGAACAGACATATTTATTTGGTCGATATACTACCCCAAACAGGCATTTACTATCACGGTTTATCAACAAAAAAGTAATCTACGGTAGAGTGTTCATCCGATTCTGTAACGTATTTGGAACGTATGTTACTACGAATATATATTGCAACCAGCAGCGTCGCGTGAATTATTTAGATGGGTGTGCAAATGCTTTAAAATTATGATTTTTTTAGAAATATCAATTAATTGCCTGAAAACACGTCCCATTTATTGTTTTCTCAATCATTGTTTTGCTGTTTTTGATATCTTATTTTGTTTTCAAAATAAAATATAGAAAAATAAAACTTTCGCATACAAAATCAAAAGCACCGCACGAAACTGCAACCCCAATCCCCAACCACTTAAACGAAAAGCTAAGTTCAACCATTCATTCATCGGCTTTCGTCCACAGCTTTTATTTGCACGAGTATCGATGTAATACATTGTGTATTTGACTTATGACGCTTTACGGAAACAGAACAGAACAGATGCAAAAGAAGAGAAAATGAATACAGCCCGTGCACAGAAAACCTTCGCACGAGTTCACTACAAGTTCATCAAAGTAAAGCGATTTAAGTACGGCGGCGTGCGGGTGACGAATGACGATGGGGATGAATACTGGAGAAATCATGTAGAGGGATATAGTTTGGAGTTGGATGAATTTATTTGATGAAATCAACAGAATGGTGCACAGCGAGTTTTTGTACGAGTTATTTTTTTTTTTTTTCTCAGCGGTGAAGGAATTTTGAAAGAAGATTTATAATTTATAAAGGATGAATATGAAAAGGTATGGTGTAGGCTGTAGCTGTTGGCTGTGTTATGGAGGTTTTATGGGTTATGGAATTGTGCACATCATTATTTGTGCGTTATTATTATTACACAGTGTTTGATGAGGGACTTATTTTCATTAGATCAGGGTGTGCAATGCACACCTTGCACACCCTGACGAGACGCCACTGATTGCAACTCCCCCTCCAGTTCGATTTAACCTATCAGCACGAAACAATCTGTAGCCATTTAACTGATATACTGTGTTGGAAACACCACATTGGAACCAAGTTTCCGATACACATACAATGTCAACAGCCGAAGAAAAAACTTTGTTGTAAGTATTAAATTCAAGAACTTAATTCTTTTATAAATTTGTGAAGTGTAAAATTAGAAGAGTTCTAAGCAAAAATATTTATGAACTTGAGGATTTGGATGGTAAGGTAATTGGAGGAAAATTTCATGGCAAAGATTTTACGGATATAAAAATAAAATGCACGATAAATTGCATAAGATTAAGATTAATTAAAAAAAAAAAAAAAAAAAAAATTGGTATGTTCGTTCCCAACGTAAATTTCGATTATATGAATCAAAATTCACTCACTAAATTTAAAATAAAATAAAAAGTAAAAGAGACAAATTAAGACAAAGAAAAAGGAGAAAGGCTAATATATTGAAATTCTTATCAAGAGAAATTTTGGATATTTTTAAGGTAAATTTGTTGAATGAGATTTTATATACAGCTAGGATAATATTATTTTATAACATTTAGGGTTTCGTGTCCATATAGTGAACTAATCACAAAAATAAAAGCGGTAGGGCCTGTGCCCCGAAGTCTCGGTCTTGATCTACAATTTGTAATCCCAATTTCTGAATGTCTGAACTTGCCACGAATCTTCATAGAGCCATCCAATTCTAACCTAAAGAAAAATAAAAAAATAAATAAACTAACCTACAGGAATAATAGTAAAAAAGGAATAATAATAATAATTAGTTCAATTTGAGTTTATCGTAATTGGTTTATTCTATCATATTTTGTTTTTATCAAATTTCACTAGTTTTAAATTTAAAACAAGTCAAATCATAATTATCATATTTATATTGTTAATTTGCTAAAAAAAAAGTCATTATTTTGTATTTTCATAATTAGTATTAATTAGTGTTATTGATTCAAAAATTAGTTCATAGCATCAATATATTGAATTTAACGAAAACAAACCAAGATTTTCGTGCGCATGGACGTCGTTGGATTTTAAAGGTAAATACATTTTTCATTTCTTTCTTGATTACATTTTTTTATTTCAAATTTCTCAATCAATATCCATAACATATATTACATGCAAATAATTTATAAAATACACTCATGTTTTATTTGTTTCACTTTCAAAATTATAATCTATAAATGTAAAGTCTGCGACCTCTCGAGCACCACAGTTACAAAATGGCGCCCAACTTTAAATTTTCGTTAATAGCTTGTTTCGATTACATTTGAAGAATAGTAAAATTTATTATTCGAAATAAATGTTCTGCTTAGCGACATGTGGCATATTATTTCTTTAATAAGTTACATCCTTAGTTGAATATTTGTTTCATTGTATGAAGGTTGTATTATGTATTCCATGAGACTAATTTTTAAATTTGGTTTACATTTATTTACATTACCGCAGACTACTGATAACATTTTTGTTGATATTCTGGTAAGTTGATAGAACTTATGATTTTAACAAGTTTGAAACATATGCATCAATTTATCTAAATACGTACCTACTTAATTTCTGTAATATTGGTCTTTGGAGAGGGAAATCTATCTGGACAACTGTTGCATCTCGATGTTTCTGGGTTTATATTAAATACATTTGATTGAACAAAGAATAGAGCAAAGTGAACAAAACCAATTACATTTTAAATTGGTTACGATTTAATATCATTTGCTAATACACTATTATTCTTTTATTTATTTCAACTTTTAATATCACCAAATTTTAATTCTTTTCGTTTTCTTTAATATTTTTTTTTTATTTTTCTTGGCTTACCTACTTTTATTATCATAATGTTTGTTTCTGGAATTAATCCGAATCATTTGTCTGAGGACATGCTCAAATATGAGTACACTCTTAGAAATCTAGACCCCCTGGCACTAGATGCCCTTGACAGCTTAAAGTTAATTTTAGAAATAGAACAAAAAGAAAACAAATTCCCTGATCGATATCCTAAAATAGATAAGACTATCACGTCGGAACTTGCAGGAATTACAAACCAATTAGGCGAATTTATAAAAACTTCGAAAACTGTAGCTACAGCTAAAGATATTTCTAAATTGTTGTCAGTTTTAAAACATTTTCTAAGCCGATTGAGACTCTTAGAACCTCCATACCCAAATTTATCTAACAAGACAGATTATTTAATTAATCTCTGTACTAAAGAAATAGCTGAAGTAGAAAACTTACTTGAAAGCGTCTCACCTTCACTTAGAAATGAAGAAGATATATTGGAAGAATCTTTTCTTAAGCTCCAAACGATAGTCGATAGCAAGCCAGAAGTCCCTATTTTGCAGAGCACTTTCAATAATAATGTCGAACCCCATGTTTTCAATTTCCCGCCAAAATTAGCAGATTTTTCTAGTGATGAAGAAAGTGAAATCTTTAATTCACGAAATACCAAAGACAAACCCCATATTGAAATCATTCAAGGTGTTGCGGTAAAATTTCCCGCAACAAGATCCACTCTTCATTCCTTCTTCGCTCCACCCCTGTCCCTCTTTAATTTGGGTAAATCGTAAAAGGTCCTGGGACGTGGATGGGCATCCGAGGTCCCATCAACTTCTGGACCACATCCCCGGAGCCATAATCGTGCACCCGAACAGGTTTTCAGACGAGTGAAAATGTCCATGGCCATTTACCCCAATAGACGGACGGTCTATTTAGATCCGGTGGTGTAGCCCTTCGGACGGAAGGGAGACTCACTTCCGTCGATTAGCGTCAAGATCGATCAGTTGGTGAGCCTGGCAGGCGTCCAGGAGACTCCCACTGACTCTAAGGCACAGCGGCAAACTGACGGGCGGTCTGTAGATGAGGATGAGTGGGGGGAAGACGATCCCCTTAACAAACACACCATCGTGGGACCACTAGACACGAAACACTATGTCTAGCTGCCGGGGGTGGCGGACAGCCAACACCAAAACACACCATGTGACGAAAATATTGTGTTCGATGGGTGGAGGGACGACGCTCCCTTTTTCTTGAATCACCCCGCCGCTGGAGCAACGAAGGAGCAACAGGGGAGTGTAGGCGGACGGCCAACTAAATAGACACTCTTCAACGCAATCTGTTGGAACTACTACACTATCGGTAGGGAGTCTCGTTCGATGGGCATAGGGAAGACGATCCCTAAGTCAAGGCCCCGACGATGGAGCAACGAAGGAGCAGCAGAGAGCGTGGGCGGGCGGCCAAACGAAATCACGCACTCACAAATACCACCCGCACAGAAAGTGCGTGAGAGAATTGTAACACAACACGAAACACTAGCATTGAACTGTGATAACCGAGGCGAAGGCAGAGATCTCTGTTGCAAAATTACTGAAGACCGAGCGAAGGTCAGCCTCGCCATACACATGACAACCGTAACACGATGGCCGAGAGCCCACCCTAAATGAAATTCAATTGTAAGGGATGGCCTACTATCCGCAAGTCCCATTCCCCAAATCTGCGCGAGAGTCCACCGAACGAGATTATTTAGTCGAGTAAACAAAACATATTCCAACAATACTTGTGGATTCCCTGTCACCTCTGCCGGGGGGATATACCATATCCAATAAGGGGTAAAGTCCAAGTCCGGTGGGGTATAACTCTAGTAGTGTCTACTTTCATCCTTTCTTCCTTTTTTTCTTTTGTTTGGTTATATTTTGTATTTACCTTTTTTATATAATTCGTGGGGACAACTGTCGGGTCTACAAATTCCTCCACGAATTACTCTTTTATCTACGTTTTTTATCATCTCTGGCTAAAGACCAGAGATAACACATAAAAGAAGGCTAACTCTGATAATGAGAGCAGAGAGTTCAAAGTCGGCTGGCTAATGTCAAATATACTGGAAGAACCCTCCCAAGGCGAATTCCAGTATATAAAGAGAGGAACGATTGGAAATTTTGAGAGGATTAGCGGGTTACGGCAGCGTATTGGTATCGCACAAAAATTGACCGTTTAGCCCGCTAATATGTTTAAATGTGGTGGTTCATGGTCGTGGGAGGCATTGCTGAATGCCAGCATTAAGATCCCACAACTGTGGCCTAACACCAGCGTATGAATGAGAGTGTGAGTGAGGAAGCCGAGCGACTTTGAAATAAGTCAAAGGCCCTGGAAGTCACTTCTTGGCTAACCAGCATTGATGCAAGGTGTTTTTAAGGGGTTTTTTTTTTTTCTTGATTGCAAGTAGCAATTTCCTTTTGTTAATTTTCAAGAGTAGCGAAAAGTAAATCGTGGAGAAGTTAATAAATAATAAATTGTAAAGTAGCCTTGTAGGAAGTGTTTAGAAGAGGAAATAAGGAAGACAGGATAGTGGACAGGGAGAAGCAAAAAGGTGTCAGAAAGGGGCACACAACGAAAAAAACACAGGACAGAGGAAACAGGGAATCCATAAGGAAATCTAATAAAAGATAAGTATAGTGATCTATGTGCTGTGCATAATTCGTTTGATTAGGACAGTTGTAAAGTAGCTTTCGGTAGACTCCCGTTTCGAGTAAACTCCCGAAAAAGCGGGACACGCGACCCGTTATAACAGAACAATTTTTCAATCCTTCGGACGAAGCGATAGTGGGCTATTTTTAACGGTCCGAGCACCATATTGCTTTTTTTTAATCATCATTATCTTAATTCGGCAATTTTTCCCCAGTGAATAAAAGACCGGGCTCCAACGGAGCGTTATAACGTTTTGGAAATTCGTTGTTTTATTTTTTTTTTTTGACTTCCAGATCCAGCGGTGTTTTTTTGTTGTTTTATTCTTTTCTTGCTCGAAAATCGATTGGTTTCAGAGTTCCAGCTAAAAATTCTGTGGCGCCCTTACTTTGCTAGTAACTAGCGATCTGCATAAAGGATACCCACTGAACCCAACCCCCCTTTGCTGACTAGCCATTGGAAGCATCTAAAGTGCTACCTGTTGCACACATTCTATGTTGTATGGTCTGTGGCATTGTGACACATTCGACCTTTTACCATCGGTGCAGTGGTGGTTGCAATTTTTGTTTGTTAATTTATATTTTGATTTAGTTTTCGGTTTGCCCACCATTTGATTCGTTAGGGAAAGTTCGAAGAATTTCAAGTGCAACAAAGGATCCAATTTCAAAGTGGGATTTTAAATTTGATGGTGGAGCAAATGGACTGCCTGTTGATGAATTTTTGTTTCGAGTGCAAGTATTAATGAAGAGAGGTGGATATTCCCTAAATTACCTTTTGGAGTCATTTCACAGACTTCTTTCTGGAAATGCTAGTACTTGGTATTGACATTTTCATCATCGAAATGCAAATTTCACATGGAAAAACATATGTATAGCGTTGCGTGCTGAGTTCACCCATTCGCTTGACGATGATGACTTAAATCGTCAAATTATAGATCGTAATCAAAAACCGGGGGAAAATTTTATGGACTTCAGCCAAGAAATATGTAAGTTGAACTACCAAATGCTAAAGCCTGAAATTCGACTTGTCGAAATAATGAAAAAAAATTTGTGTCCTAAACATCATTTGGTTTCAAAGTCCAAGGAGTATAGCCGAACTACGAGATCTAGTTAAAAGTTCCGCAAAAAATTTTAAGTCCAACTATTCGCAAAAATTTAATATAAATGAGATCGAAACAGTTACTGATAGTGAAAATCATGAATTATCCGCTTTGAATAAATCATTTCAAAATGTTTCTAAATTAATTGGTTGGAATTGTGATCAAATTGGTCATTCCTATATTGAATGTCAATCTGAAAAATGGGAGAAGTTTTTTTGGGGTTGCGGAAAAAAGGGCGTTATAAAGCCTAACTGTTCTGTTTGTCTTTCGGGAAACAGGCGTATGAATGCAAAGTAAGCCGGAATTTTGCATTCAAGTTACTCCCGGCGAACAAATAAATTGTTCATCAAAAAATCCAATCAGAATTCTTCAAGCTACTATATATAGATTATATATAGATTTCGGGAGATATTCGAATCAGACCACCATTGTCGGGTCTCTTTTCGTCTCTCTACCACTATAAATCTTACCCAGAGAGACTTTCTGGATTTCTCCGAGTTCTTCCCTGAGCTCAATTCCTAGTGTTAACGCTAGCATCTGTTTATGGGAGATCTGTTTCATCGACTGGGTCATGACCCAATGACGTCCCAAGATCCTCATTCTTTTGCCAGCCAACGCCGGACATTGACACAGTATATGTGCCGCTGTCTCAGGTTCCTCCAGACATAGCTTACAGGTATCATCCTCTCTAAGGCCCATCTTCCTTAAGTGATACCCGAAATTACCATGTCCTGTTAACAAAGCCACCATCCATTTCAATGTTCCTCGACTCATGCTTAGAACCCTTCTTTGAGTGGAGCAGGTCGGCCACTTAATTGCCATTTTAGCCTGTCTACATTGTTCCACGGTTAACCACCTTCTCAGGTGTTCCGCCGTGATCCATTTGTGAATCAGCTGTTCTACCATTCCTTTGCCAATTGAAGAGAATGGTTCTGGTCCCAGCAACTTTTCAGTTGACCCCTGTTTTGCAAGGGAGTCCGCCTTTTCGTTGCCTTCGATCCCTATCTGTCCTCGTACCCAAGTCAGTGTTACTTCATTTTTAGATGAACACTTATTGAGCTTAAGCACACATTCCAATGCCAATGATGTTGTTATGTTTGTTTGTTCCATGCATCTGATCACCGCCTGATTGAGTTTTGTGATTCCTTTCCATAATACGCACCCTTGTTATCCCATCCATAGGCATGTTCAGTTCCCTAATCTCGTTTTTGACAAGTTCCAGGATCTCCCTATGTCCATAGATGGTACCACGATTGTGCCATTTCGCATCTCGATGCAAACGAAGTGCCGCTAGGGCCGCTGTTTTCTTAATAAATAAGTCTAGCGGTAAGATCCCTAGGATCACTTCCAATGCGCATGTTGGTGTTGTCCTTATTGCACCTGTAACTCCTATACATGCTAAACGTTGGACCCTATACAAGTGCTTCCTCACAGTTTTCTGGGAGGCTTTCGCCCACCATACAACCGAGGCGTAGGTAATAATGGGTCTAGTTATCATCGTATACATCCAGTATTCTGACCTAGGCGAGAGTCCCCACCTCTGTCCACATACACGTTTGCACTGATGTAGTACCCTTTTTGCCTTCCTTAGTCTAGTATCTAGATAGACTCCGAGATACTTAACTTCTTGGCCGTTTTTAGTTCCGATCCGAAAAGTGTTAAGGGTCGAAATTCCAGATTTTTCAACTTCCTTGTGAAGATTGTTAGATCTGTTTTCTCCGCATTAATGGAAAGCCCTTGTTCCAGACACCACCGTTCCACCACTTTGAGCGCATTCCTCATGATATCTGCGGTGACGTCTATGAAACTGCCTCTGGCCATTATTGCTATGTCGTCGGCATATCCCACTGTGTGAATGCCAGTCGCCTCAAGTCTGTCGAGAAGAGAGTCCACAGTGATATTCCACAGTGTAGGTGAGAGAACACCTCCTTGTGGGCAACCTCTGCTAACCCTTCCTCTGAGTTTTGAGGTTACCGTCTGAATATTTATCGCCCTTGTGTTCAACATATTGCCCACCCATCTTACCACCAATGGGTTAACCCTTCGTTTTTCCAAGGCTTGTTTCAGACTTTCAAAGCATATCTTATCGAAGGCACCTTCAATGTCCATTATGGTGGTCATCGCAATGCCCCCGGTATTTAGCTCTTCTTCTGCAACGCATACTACTTGATCTAGCGCTGTTTCTGTAGACATGCCTGTCCTGTAGGCATGCTGTCTAATATTTAAAGGATACATCTTAAGCGCAGTACTCTATAGTCCACCACCACCCTTTCCATTGTTTTCAACAGAAAGGATGTTAGGCTAACTGGCCTGAAGGCCTTTGCCTCGGTGTAATCCTTTTTCCCCGGCTTTGGAAGGAAGACCACATTTGTCTCCCTCCATGTAATCGGGATATAGTCTATTGCTAGGCATGCAACGTATATATTCCTGAGCCTTGGTGCAATTACGTCTACTCCCCATTGCATTAGACCTGGAAATATACCATCCGGCCCCGCGGTTTTGAAGGGTGAAAATGTTGCTATCGCACCCTTGACCGCTTTTGGTGTTACGATCCGTTCCGCTTCCGTCCTATCCATCCTGTTCGCTCCTTGTTTTCTTGGAGCCCAGGGCTGATCTGACTTATAGCTTCCTGGAAAGTGTACATCCACTAGGACCTCATTTGTCTGATCCAGTGTTTCCAACATCTCCCCATCTCTATTACGAATGAGTTCGATCTTGGAAACTGGATCCCTGGAGACAATCTTTTGTAGTCTACTGACTTCAGACGTACTCCTCATACTCGAGCAAAAGTCCCTCCATGACTCCCTTTTACGTCGTCGCAGAGTAACATTCATCTCTTTCTTTTTCGCCTTATACTCATCCCATGCTTCGGGTTCTCCCCTCCTCATGGCGTAGTTGAAGGCCTTCCTCACATCCTTCTTTAGCTTTTCAAGTTCTCTACACCACCAAGGCGCTGGATCTTGTTTTTCCACTAAGGTAGGTGTGCAAGCCACTCGATACGCATCTTCAACAGCTGATTGCAGATGCTTCAGCTGTGATTCTACATGCCAAGTGTTTTTCGGTTTTCCGAATCCTTTTACATTCAGTTTTTGCTCCAATACTTCAAGGTATTTAGTCCTATCCGTATTCTTCGGAATTCTGATGTATTTCCGATCTTTTTTTCTTTTAGACCCGTAGCGAACATCAAATGAAATGGCTCTGTGATCCGACAATGTAGCCTGATCCCGTACCCTCCAATTTGATATTCTTTCAATTATCTGGCTACTGCACAGGGTAACATCGATCACTTCCTTCCGCCTCACATCCACGAAGGTTGGCTCTGTTCCCCTGTTTAATGTAGCCAGATCCTTGCATGATACAAATTCGAATAATGTTTCTCCTCTGTAATTATCGTTGGTGCTGCCCCACACTGTGTTATGTGCATTGGCAGCACAACCAATTATTAAGTCCTCATTCCTGTTCCTGCATGCATTCACCAAAGACTCCAACTCTCTTGTCGGAGGAGGGTCCGGAGAATCATACGGCAGGTTTGCAGATGCTACAACAAAAGTTCCCGCACCTGAACCTACTCGTACTGCTGCAAGGTCTGGGGCACACAGATCCGGCAATTTATATGCTTGAACTCCGCGCCTCACCAGGATACAGGACCTAATTCTTTCGCTGGTTTGCGCATAATGCAATTCAGCCATGCTATTTGGGAGTCCTCTAATCTTTCCTCTAAAGATCCAAGGCTCCTGTATGAGGGCTATATCAAACGAATCCTCATCAAAGCATTTATTCATCATTGCTGATGCTGCTTTGCTGTGATGAAGATTCAATTGAATCACCCTGAGCTGACTGACAGTCCGCTGTACATGTTGTCCATCGACATAACCACTGCATTGTGGTACCTGTAGACTGACCCCATGTTGAGCAGACTGTCCGTCCTCCTCTCCGCCTTCCGTCCCCTGCTTCTCAGTTGCGGGTGGATTCATGGTCCCGGAATATTTAGACCGTTTCCTAGATCCGCCGTCCTCTGGAGAGGTTTCGGTCGACATCATATTGGCAACCATTTCGGTCAACTCATCGACCGATCTGTTTGTGCCTTCCACGGAGACAGATTTGGCCAAGGCCAATCTCTGTTTCCTTCTGACCCTCTTCATCCTTTGCTTCAGTTGTTTGTGCAACTTCCGCGCGGAATCGAGTTGTCCTTCCTCTTCCAATTCGGCTTCTGCAGTTTCGGCTGACCTCTTGTCGCATTTCTGCTCCGCATTGTCCACCTCCACTGACGATTGATCAGCTAAATCTTTTGGTTTCCCATCAGAGTCCACTGACCCATCGAGCTTATTCGGGTTCGTTCCGGCGCCTTCCAACACCTTCTCGACCCCTTCCAAGCTTTCCGCCTCGTTTTCCGATGGAATTTTATTTTTATTTTTATTATTTTGGTTCATATAAATGTACCCACGAGTAGGGGAGGTTTATACAGACCGAATAGGTAGAGATCCCCAATACCTATCCTACTCAACTGAATTACAACAGAGGATTGAGCTGCCCCTGAGGAGTCTCCATTAGTGGTTCAATTACCCTTGAACCCTGTGAACCAGTAGTTTTACCAACCTTATCACAGCTCCCTCGACATTGCAGACTAGTCATCTTGGAGTTTAAGGGTTGATCGATTGATCGGATTGGATCTTGGTTTTTCAATTCACATTCAGTTCTACCAGAGGAGTTTGGTCACTACCCTGATCTAACGTCCTGTTCCTCTACTTAAGCCGCCCCACCACGACAAAGTGCCCAATCTTCGGATAAAGGTAGATGAACTTACCGACGGTTCAAGCTACTAAATCAAATATTGATTCGCAAATAAAATTTCCAATGAAACCATATCACGAACGACTTCGCAATTATGAATTAGCAAGATCTAAAATATTATCATATTATCAACTTCGTTTAAGAAAAGTAAATCAACAATTAGATGAAGACAATTTTACAAAAATGTAAAATCCGAGAAGAAACTGATTTCATCTACTTTATTAAATAGTTGTGATGACCCTAGACCATATGCATGCGTTAAAATGTTTGGTAAAGAATTGATGGGCCTTTTAGATAGTGGTGCGAGTATCACTTGTCTGGGAAATAAAGGTTTGGATATAATCAAACATTTTAATACTAAAATTAACAAAATTACTTTAAAAATTAAGACAGCTGATGGAAATTCTCACAATATTTCGGGTCAAATTTCTGTTCTCATCACATACAAAAATGAAACAAAATTGATTACTCTGTACATTGTTCCAAATTCAAAACAAGATTTACCTATATTTAGGAGTAAATTTCTGGAAAGCGTTTAATTTGGCTCCCTCTATTTTTACTCAAATTGTAGTAATCGAAATTCCGGATCCAAATTTACACAGTTTAACACATAATCAAAAATATCGATTAAATTTGATTAAATTAAAATTCCCTTCATTTCTTGAAAAAGGACTGGGAGAAACTAGGCTAGAAAATCATATAATTGATGTCGGGGATATAAGTCCCATTAAACAACGACATTATCCAGTATCGCCAGCTATCCAAAAACTAATGTTCGAGGAGCTTGACCGTATGCTTGAAATGAATGTCATTGAGGAGAGCAATAGTGCTTGGAATTCTCCCGTTGTTCTTATCCGAAGCCAGGTAAAAATCGATAGTGCTTAGCGATGTGCCAAACCGATAATTTCTCAAACCGAGTTAAACCGGTTTAGAATTGAAGCAAACCGGTTTGCAAACCGAGCTGCAAACCGAGTTAGTCAACTTGATTTGCAACTCATTAAGAAACTGAAATCCAACTCGACTTTACGAACGGGTATACGTACGTATACGGTTCATTCAAACCGATTACGATTTACCTATAGACTCACTCTCAATTATTGACAAAAACCACCCTCATAATCATAACATAGCACATGAACATGAGAGAAAACAGGAGTAAAGAGAAGAGCACAGCTTTCCAATTGGACTTTACTACAATTTTACATGCTCATTTATGTGTTTGTAGTACCTACATTGTGTTTATTTCTCACACCTACCTTCTTCTACCTAATCAACGCAACCGAACCGAAATCCGAAACCGAGTCGTGTGTTGAAATCGGCTTATGCGTGGCATTTTATTATTCGGTTTTCGGTTGGTTCGTTTCGCTCCATCGGTTTTCGCCAACCCGGTTTGAAATAAAAGCAACTCGGTTTAACTCGGTTTAGTAGTAACTCGGTTTAAACCGGTTTACCAAACCGAGTCGACACATCACTAATAGTGCTTAGATTCCAGAAAGGTAAATGCTGTTACCAAAAAGGATGCTTATCCTTTACCTAATATTTGTGGTATCTTTAGCAGGATCCAGGAAACAAGTTACACATCCAGTATCGACTTAAAAGACGCCTTTTGGCAAATACCTTTGGATAAAAGCTCAAGGGAGAAAACCGCATTTACGGTTCCAGGACGTCCATTATATCAATTTAAGGTCATGCCATTTGGGTTATGTAATGCTCCACAGCGTATGTGTCGACTGATGGACAAATTTATTCCATCAGATATCCGAGAAAATGTGTTCGTATATCTGGACGGCTCGCTGGTGATGCCACCTGATTTTAAGTCTCACATACCTACTTCTCCTGGAAAAAGTAGCTGATTGCTTAACTAACGCTGGTATTACGATTAATGTATCCAAAAGTAAGTTTTGTTTTAAGCAACTACGTTATTTGGGTTATATTGTTGGAAATGGTGGACTGAAAACAGATCCAAGTAAAGTCGCTGCTATAAAAGACTTTCCAACGCCAAAAACCACTAAAAAAATTAGGTGATTTACCGGAATGACAAGTTGGTATCGTCGCTTTATTAACATCTTCGCTACCATATGCGCTCCAATAACAGAATGCTTAAAACAAAATCGAAAATTCTGTTGGACAAAAGAAGCCGAAATAAGTTTCAATGAGCTTAAGGTTGCTCTTTCCAATGCTTCAATGCTATTTCATCCTGACTATTCCAAGCCATTCATTATTCAGTGTGATGCAAGTACATCAGGGGTTGGTAGACGATAATCGAATAGAGAAACTAATTGCCTATATGTCTCAAAAATTAAATTCTGCACAAAAAAATTATGCTATAACAGAATTAGAATGCTACGCTGCAGTTCTGAGTGTACAAAAATTTCGAGAGTACGTAGAAGGTTTTGCATTTAAAATCGTTACTGATCATTCAGCACTCAAATGGTTGCTGAATCAGAAAGATTTGAGCGGTAGGTTAGCTCGGTGGAGTTTAAGGCTTCAAGGTTTCGATTTTATTATCGAACATAGGAAAGGAAGTCAGAATGTGGTACCTGATGCCTTATCAAGGGTATATGCGGCTGACGAGATTGACTCCTCTAGTTCAGATATGTTAAGTATTGATTAAAATTCACCTGAATTTAAGTCTGAGGAATACAAAAAACAAATTAATATGATCGCTGAGAATCAAGATAAGTTACCAGATCTTCATGTAGCCGATGATTATGTCTATAAACGCATGGAACCACGTTCTGGTGATCCTGAATATGATAAACAAATTTGCAAGCTTTGGTTCACAATCCTCCTAATGCATCAGGTTAAATTATTCGTTAACAACTGTGATATTTGTAAACAAACCAAATCATGTAATAGCGTTCATCGACCCCTCATGGGTAACGAAATTCAGGTTGACCGTCCGTGGTGTTGGGGCAGAACATCATCACCGTCATCACCATCATCGTCATCATCGTCATAATGTTTGAATTGTAATATTGCTTAACTCATATTTAAATTTGGCGGTCAATTTAGACCAGAGCCACCATAATTAATTATAGCTTGAACTCGCCACAATGTTTAAACTTTGAAAATAACGTAGTCTCTCTCACCAAAGTAAAGAAACCGTTTATGCACTTTTGTATAAATAGCGACAGAAAATAAAGTTCATCAGCTTTTTATTTGGGGTTGGGTGTTGTATGAATAAGGTAGGCACTGATTGGCGTCAACTTGGCGATGCCCAGGCGTTGTAACTGTTCATACACATAAATTGTGCTTATTTTACCTCCGCGTGGTGTCCACGGGTACTGGTCTTGTCCTTCCGGGCATGACTTGCTAAACTTTTAAGCGCGAGTGTTGAACACGAAGAAAATAGCAACACTATAATGCTCTGTCGGAATGACTGCCTGATCGAGTCTCAGAGGTCTTACATGAGCCCCTCAGAAAGAGGACGTACGGCGGAGTCAACATGGCAGATACCTCAATGAGCTACTTCGACTTATTTGGAGCTGAGGTCATTGAGGATTTTTCAGCACTAGTCAGGGTGTTGAAATAGAGATGGTGGCGGAAGAGCCCTTAATGGGTCAACGGCAGCTCTCACATCCCCGCAGCGGGTTACTGACTCCGGAATATTCCGGCTCCTTTTGCCCAAGGGGTTACAGAAAGGGCCTGGTCCTCCAGGTTGGGGGTTGTGCGTGGGGTTATATGTTATGTTATGTTAAAGTGGCTCTCGATGAGAGAAACACTTAGGCCGTTGATCGGCTCATTGTGCATACCACTGGTGTTTAGGGGTTCCTTATCTGGTTACTCAACCATTTGCTTCCGTTGATAAAGCTAAGAATGTTAGCAGCGCTGGTGTCGCATAGATCACTAAGATCATTGAGGAAGTAGTTTCCTAAGTACGCCATCCTTAGATTGGATAGAGCTGGGCAGCTGCAGAGAAGGTGAGTGACGGACTCATCCTCTTCCTCATCCCTGCAGCTTCTGCAAAAGTCATTGTATGGCAATCCAAGTCTTTGCGCGTGTCTGCCCAGAATACAATTACCGGTAATGACATTAGCAACCAGCGAGATGCTAGTTCTGTTTAGTCGTAGAAGCTCCTTGGATCTTTTAGTATCCAGGGTCGGCCAGGTGAGCTTGGCAACGTCGCAATATCCCAGATGTTTCCATCTATGGTTTGCAATTCTTGTTGCGTCCGCGTTAATGATTTGTTTAGCGTGCGATAGCGGTGCCTGTACGTTGTACAGACTAACGCTATCAACACCGGAGGAGCCTAATCTTGCAAGTTCGTCAGCTGCACAGTTCCCTGGGATATCACAGTGTCCCGGAACCCAGCAAAGGGTAAGGTTGTACTGTCCAGCTATCTCGTTAATTAATCGACAGCCACGCCACGGCTTGACGAATAGCTTTGATTTCGGCTTGGAAGACACTACAGTGTTTCGGAAGGGAGAAGGAGAGGCGCAAGTTCAGTTCTTCTGTGAATACACCAGCCCCGACTCCCTCTAATGTTTTGGAGCCGTCCGTAAAAATTGACAGTGCTCATACATGTAGGACATTCCGTGAGTCCCATTGGGATCTTTTCGGTATTTCCTTTGTGAAGCCTTTTTCGAAAACGATTTTTGTAGGCAGGTAGTCAGTTGTATTAGGTAAGGGGCTTGTCTGCAGGAGGATGCTGGCATGTCCAGTTGGTTGTCCTCTCCAGTGTTTACCCTCCCTTAGTCTGATTGCCGCGTTGGCGGCGTATTCCTTGCTGACGATGTCCAGAGGAAGAAGATTGAGCATTATCTGTAGAGCGGCGGTAGGAGATGTCCTCAGTGCACCCGTGATGCTAATGCATGCTAGGCGTCCACCATACTATTATGCCGTAAAGGATAATCGGTCTGATTACCGCAGTGTAAAGCCAATGCATTATGTTGGGTTGGAGGCCCCATCTCGAGCCGACAGCCCTTTTGCAGGAGTAGAGTGCCACTAGGGATTTCCTAGCACGTTCGGCAATGTTTTCCCTCCATAAAAGCTTGCTGTCTAATATCAGCCCCAAGTATTTGGCACTCTTGACAAACTCGAGTGGAGTGCCGTTGAGATTAGGGGGGGTGATAAGAGGTATCTTAACCCTTCTAGTGAAAAGAACTAGTTCTGTTTTCGTCGGATTGACGCTTAGACCGCAACTGTTGGTCCAGACTACTAGTTTACGTAAAGCGAGTTGCAGGATATCGGAAAGAGTCTGCGGATACTTTCCTGAAGTGAGTAAGGCGACGTCGTCTGCATAGGCCACAACTTTGCAACCGGAAAGCTCCATCGAAATCAGAAGTTCGTTGAGAACTAGATTCCATAGTAGTGGAGATAGCACTCCTCCTTGGGGGGTACCTCGGTGCACAAGTTTTTCGACAGCGCTGCTGCCGAACGTAGCTGTCACCCTTCTGCAGGTGAGAATGTGGCCGATTAAGCAGCATATTTGTTCGCCAATGTTTAGCTTTTTTAAGGCTTGGATAATCGAACGGGTCTCTATGTTGTTAAAGGCCCCCTCTATGTCCAGGAAGATAGCCATAGTATATTCCTTGAAAGAGAGGGACCTTTCAATCGAGCCGACGATTGAATGAAGTGCGGTCTCGGTGGACTTGCCCTTTTGATATGCATGTTGAGAGCTAGATATTAGCGCTTGGTCAACAGTGCTTTTGATGTGAAGATCGATGATCCTCTCAAGTGTTTTTAACAGAAAGGAGGACAGACTTATTGGTCTGAAGTCCTTTGGAAGTGTGTGTGAGGCCTTGCCTGCTTTGGGAATGAAAACAACTTTAACCATCGTCCAGGATGAAGGAATTCTGCCCAGATTTATGCAGCCAGCCAGAATCGTCCTAAGACTGTCCTTGACGATATCAAAGGCGTTCTGTAGTTGCGCCGGGAAGATGCCATCAGGTCCCGGGGACTTGTGCGGTTCAAAGCTATTGACAGCCCACTTTAGCTTTTCCTCGCACAAAATTTGCGCCAGGAGCTGCGTTGTGCCTTACGGACTTCCTTTTTGAAGGTCCTTAGGCTATCTTTGTACGCTTCCCAGTCCGTGTCTAGCTTCGTTGTTTTGGCTCTGTTGAATGCCTTTCTGCTCTTGCAGCGAAGCGCAGTGAGTTGCTTGCACCACCACGGTGGTTTCTTGTCTTCTCTCACTACAGTGGGAGGACAGGAACCCGTGAAAGCCCTATCAAGGGCTGAGGTGAGCACGTTGTTGAGCAAATCTAGTTCAGTCTGATCGCTAGGTGGCGAGGGTGTATGGTTTGCTAGATTCGCAGAAAGGATCGAGTTGTGTTTGACCCAGTTAGTATTACGCCGGTTGCGGTAAAAACATTTTTTGGGAGTGTAGCTACAGTCTAGAGTGAAGTATATGTATCGATGGTCCGAGAAAGATGGACTGTCCGATACTGCCCACTTTGAGATAGCCGCGGAAAGATTAAGAGAGGCTAAGGTAACATCTATTACCTCCTGCCGATTTTTAACAATGAAGGTTGGATTGTTCCCTCTATTGCAGACTACAAGGTTAGTTTCTACTAAATAGCCAAATGCAGAATAAAACCGAGTGGAACAACAACCCAACGAGCAAACCGAAAGCAGAAAAATAAAAACACGATACCGTTCTCATTGAGATTGTACTTTATTCGAGAGCTTTCCTCTTCAACGGCTACAACTCGACTGACTAACCATCTCAGCAGCAGGGCTGTTTACTGCTTCGCATCATTATGTAACACAAATAAAGACTCACCTCGAGGGTTAGTGTCGGTACTGCCCCATAGGTCGTGGTGTGCATTTGTGACACAACCAATCACAATGCCGGTCTTCTTGTCCTCCGCTTGTTTGACGGCCTGTTGTAGTTCAGCTGATGGCGGGCTAGCTTCTTCGTATGGAAGATAAGCAGACGCCAGCCAAACCGGTTCGCCGTTGGGGATGAGAGTAAGTTTAATTGTAGTCTTAGCAAGAATGCAAGCTCTAAATTTACCTTTACCTTCCGCGTAGTAGAGGGTATAGCCAGGAGCCCTGAGTCCAGTTACTCGGTCTTTGACAAGCCACGGTTCTTGGATCAGGGCAAGGTCCAGTCCGTCCTCGATGAGACGGACCCTTAGGTTGGCGGTTGCCAGTTTTGAGTGGTGAAGATTAATCTGTATCAGATTTAGCGGCATTGCTATCTAATACAGACTTCTCCACAATGGTAGCATCCAAATCCTCTGATGGCGAATCGGTGTCTACCGAGGACGATGCGGTGGAGCTGCGCACGTTGGCTGCAGCGGTATGAAGGTCATCTTTCCTGAAGAGCTTCAACTCTACTTCCTTCAGGCCGAAGTTAATCAGGAAGTTCCTGTCCCTGAGAATCGGGATGGACTCAGGCGACATTGAGATGACCATAGAACGACTTGTTTTTTGGGCTCCTCATCGGAACCGCGGGGGTTTTCAACGACCTTCCAGTCTTTGATAGGAGGCCAGGGTTTTGGAAGCCCATAAGGGCAAGTACCTTAGCAGGGTCTCGTGGTTCGAGTGGAACCCAGACCCTAGCTCTTGGTCGGTGGGGGATGGAGTTCCTATCCACCACCTCGAGCTTGGCCCCTGGCCAAACCTCACCGAGGCTACCGATGGCTGCCCGGATGAAGTCGACCGAGCGTTGATCGTCACAGGCGATCAGTTTGACGAATCCCTGATGCCAACCAGCGTCCTTAAAGATGATGGGCTGCTGGTTATTGGACATATACTCACAGAGACAGTTCATCACTCTGTTCTCTATGAGTCCCCACTTGTCGTAGGAGAGTCTGCCTTCCTCATCCGATAGGTCCACTACTACTAAGCGGCAGACTTAGGCAAGAAGTCTTGAGCTTTCGACACGTTAGTGAACGCCTTACAACTATCCGCATCAAGGCTAAATTCGCCAACATCAGCCTGATATGCGCTCACGCCCCCACAGAAGATAAAGACGATGCTACCAAAGAATGTTTCTACAAGCTCCTCGACAAAACATATGAGCAATGTCCTAAGCATGACGTTAAAATCGTCTTGGGTGATTTTAACGCCAAAATAGGAAAGGAGGACATCTTTGGTAGCACAATCGGAAAACAGAGCCTACACGACACCACGTCTGGAAACGGACTTAGGCTGATTGATTTTGCTGCGGGACGTAATGTTAGCCGTAATGAAGCCATCAAAAACGCCGCAACTGATGTGCTCGGTTTCACCAGCCCACCCCCCCGAAACCCCTGGTTTGACGGAGAGTGCCGGCAAGCACATGCAGCAAAACAAAATGCCTACGAAGCGTCGCTGCATAGAAGGACGAGAGCAGCTCGTCAGCTCTACGAACAAAAGAGGAGGGAAGAACATCGGCTTCTCCGGAGAAAAAAGAGAGAGCATGAGAAGCGCGCGATCGAAGACATAGAGAGGTGTTACTCCAGGAACAATGTTCGGAAGTTCTACCAAAAGGTAAAAAGAACGTGTCATGCCAACAAGACCCGAACGGAGACCTGTAGAGACGAACAAAGAAACCTTGTAGTAGAGTCACAGTCGGTGCTGAGGACATGGAAAAACCATTTCTGCAGACTGTTAAACGGCGAAGACGACACAAATTCCGCTATTAGGCAGAACGAACCATTCAACCTGGACGATGACGCCAAGATTTCCGTCCACCTGACCAAAATGAAGTGAGGGTAGCAATATCTAAGCTTAAATCCAACAAGGCTGCTGGTCCAGACGGCTTACCTGCCGAGCTCTTCAAGGCAGCCGGAGATGACTTGGTAGAGTGCATACACCAACTCATCTCCAAGATTTGGTTAGAGGAAAGTATGCCTGATGAATGGAACCTCAGCATTGTTTGCCCGATCCACAAGAAAGGAGACCCTCTAAACTGCGCCAACTACAGAGGCATCAGTCTCCTGAACACTGCGCATAAGATCATGTCTGCTGTATTGTGTGAACGCCTGAAACCATTCGTCAATCATCTGATAGGTCCCTATCAGTGCGGTTTTAGGCCCGGTAAGTCCACGACCGATCAAATATTCACACTACGGCAGATCCTGGAAAAAACCCAAGAATACCAGATCGATACTCACCATCTTTTTATCGATTTTAAGGCCGCATATGACAGCGTTTATAGAGACGAGCTATACAGAGCCATGTCTAGTTTTGGCATCCCTGCCAAACTTGTCAGATTGTGCAGAATGACAATGGAGAACGCTCGCTGCTCCGTAAAGGTCGGAAACAATCTCACCGAGACCTTTGATGTCAAAAAAGGATTTAGACAAGGTGATGCGCTGTCATGTGACTTCTTCAACATCATTCTTGAGAAGATTGTGCGAAACTCACAAGCCAACACCAGAGGCACAATTTTCTATAAGTCTGTGCAACTGCTTGCATACGCTGACGACATTGACATTGTTGGTACAACACAGCGAGCTGTCACTGGTACGTTTGCAAGTATTAGTACAGAATCGGCAAAAATGGGTTTAGTGGTGGATGAGGGTGTAACAAAATATATGCTGTCAACAAGAAGGGACACACAACATCGACGAATCGGGCAGAACGTCACGATAGACAGCTATAACTTTGAGGTAGTCAGGGACTTTGTCTACCTCGGCTCCGCTATAAACTCTGATAACGACATCACATCAGAAATCAAACGAAGAATCACACTTGTCAACCGCTGTTTCTTTGGCCTAAGACGGCAATTGATAAGTAAGGCCTTGTCGAGAAATACTAAGGAAACTCTGTATAAGACCCTCATCATCCCAGTCCTGCTTTATGGTGCAGAAGCATGGGCGCTATCAAAGGCGGATGAAGATCTCCTTGGTCGTTTCGAACGCAAAATTCTTCGAGTGATTTTTGGTCCCGTTTGCGTTGATGGGCTTTGGAGGAGAAGATTTAACAGCGAACTCTACGAGCTGTACAGCGACATCGACCTAATCAGAAAAGTACGCATCAGTCGTCTAAGATGGCTGGGACATGTAGAGCGAATGGACACCAACGCTCCGGCCCGAAGAGTCTTCGATTCTAACCCGGAGGGACAACGCAGCAGAGGAAGATCTCGCCTTAGGTGGCGCGCGAGTTACATATTTGTATGGTGACCTCCATCAGTAAGCATACATAGATTATTTATACATGGAAAGCAATGACCTTAAGTCGTTGCCCCATTCATATTTCCGTTTGCAATATCAGCATTTCCACTTGCAGGAAATGCACTTCCATTACTTTAATTAATCGGCAAATAAACTCATTGTATCTTTTAATTAATCAGCAAATAAACTCATTGTATCTTTTAATTAATCAGCAAATATATTTATTGTATCGAAAAATCGAAAGAAGGTAATAAAGAGCGATCAGCGATAGACACTTAAGCAGATCACTTGGCTTTTCATTTAACTGGCGCAGTCGGTAGGATTGACATTTAGACCAATAATCGACCAAGGAGAAGTAACAAGGAAAATTAATAATTTAAGGGTAAGTTCAGTTTTAGATCTAAATAATAAAATCGAATTTATATTAACAGATATTCATACGATAATAATGTATGAAAATAAGAAGGATAGTCTTAAGTCTCTGTTGTATAATTTAGTAGTGAATAAGATTAGGGAATTAGCAAAAGGGAACTTAGCTAGAGAAATTCGGGATGAATATGATCTACATAAAGTAAAAACGATACTGTATTCATATGTAGGATTTGATGAAGGGAACATTCACACAGACCGAAGCAATAATCGGACATACAATAACCAACAACGACGAAATTTTAATTTCAATAACCCTGGACAGCGACGAACTACTAACGCCAATAACTCTATACAATTGAATCAAGAAGGGCAACAAAATAATTACAACAACCCTAGACAGACCCACCAACAGCGACGAACTACTAACGCCAATAACTCTACACAATTCAATCAAGAAGGGCAACAAAATAATTATAACAACTCTAGACAGACCCACCAGCAGCGACGAGGTACTAACAACTATAGTTATAGTAACTCCAGGCAATCACAAAATAGGCAAAATATTGAACCAATGGATATCGATAACATAGCTCATCTAAACTCAGGACAAAACCAGAATAATTTTGAGGAACATATTAACATTCCAGAAGAATCTCATTCAATAGAAGCCCCGGTTTTTCTGAATCCAGCCTCAATGGTAGAAAGACACAAATAGCATTCTCGTTAGGAATTGAAAAACATATATGTCTAATAGATACAGGATCCACGATGACTATAGTTAACACAAGTAAAATAGATTGTAGTGCTTTTAATATTCTTAACGAAGTAACGATAAAACTTTCGACAGTAAATAATCAGACAGCTGAAAAACTAAAGATCTATCAAGTCTCAGTCCCTACTGAATTTGGATATGGATCCAATGTATTTATCCAAGCATATGGCAAGTCATTGGGAGACAAATCAAACAGTCTTTTGTTAGGTATGGATGTCATAGGTAATATGGTAGAAAGCATAAATATAAAAAAAGGAGAAGTGTTGTTACAAAATAAAACCATAATCCCAATTATTTTTGAAGTTGAACCATATATAGAATGTTACGAATTAGGGGGAAACGATGAAGTGAAATTAGACCATTTAAAAACTTTTGAAAAACAGGAAATCCAAGAGCTGTTGCAAAAATATAAAAGCCTTCTATACCAAGATGGAGATCAACTTACAAATTCCGATAGTATAGTGCATAAAATAACATTAACCACAGATCAACAAATAAACGCCAGACTGTACCGCCTCCCTCAAAAACATGAGGAAGAAGTCAGGAAACAAATTAACGATATGGAAAGGCAGGGCATAGTTCGAAAATCAAATAGTCGATATGCCTCACCAATCGTAGCTGTGGCCAAGAAACCTGATAGTGAAGGGAAAACTAAGTTTAGAGTATGTGTTGATTATCGAGCACTTAATGATATAACGGTGGATGATAAATACCCTCTATCAAATATAGAGAGTATTCTTGATAAGTTAGGAAGGTCACAATATTTTTCTAAAAGTACATCCTGATGATATACATAAGACTGCATTTGTTACACCAAATGGTCTATATGAATATACCAGAATGCCTTTCGGGCTTAAAAATGCCCCAGCGACGTTTCAACGTCTAATGAATGATATTCTCAGAGAATACATAGGACAAATTTGTACAGTGTATCTTGATGATATATTAATCTTTTCAACTTCCTTAGAAGAGCACATATCATCATTAAATAAAATATTTCAAAGATTAGCAGATCATAATCTTAAAATACAACTAAGTAAATGTTCTTTCCTTAAGAACAACACGGAATATCTAGGTCATATACTCACTTCGGAAGGAATGAAACCAAATCCGAATAAAATTGAAGTTATTCAGAACTATTCTTTACCCTTGACGACAACTCAATTGAAAGGATTCTTAGGCAGCACTGGGTATTATAGGAAATTTATTAGGGATTACGCTAGAATAGCATACCCGATGGTTAAATACTTAAAAAAGAATATGAAGATCAATAGCAATGACCCTGAATATATTCAAGCCTTTGAAAGATTAAAGAAACTCTGGTTAAGCATCCTGTACTTAAATTCCCAAACTTTAATAAACAATTTTCACTTTTTACGGATGCAAGTAATTTTGCTTTGGGAGCTGTACTAACTCAAGAAGGACAGCCAGTATGATATGCTTCTCGAACACTAAATGACCATGAGAAAGATTACTCAGTAACCGATAAAGAGTTCTTAGCCGTAGTTTGGGCTACCTCATATTTTAGACCATATCTGTGGGGGCAGAAATTCAAAATAATCACTGACCATATGCCCATTAAATATTTAACAAAAAAATATAATGGAAAAGAATTCAGTCAACGAGTTCAAAGAGGACTTCTTAAATTACAAGAATTCGAGTTTGACATTGAATATATAAAAGGCAAGGAGAATAAAATTGCAGATTTCCTAAGTAGGATTCCAAACGAAATAAACGAAACATCAGGAACTGCACACTCAGTAGATGAACAATTGTTAGATCATATATCAATCAAAGAAGGAATTATAAATACATACCAAACTCAGTTAATACTGACCTATTCAGCTCAAAGTGAAATAAAAACGCTGCATGGTAAAAGAATTATTCAGGTTGATATGACGAAAGATAGCGAACACTGGAGGGATCTGTTTAGTAGAACAATTACAGCAGGGACCACAGGTATCTATTCCGAAGTCGAAGATAGGGAATATAATAAAGTACAAAAAGTACTAATCGAAATGTATGGACATAATAAAGAAGTAAAATTTTATAAGCTTACACAGAGAGCAAGAGATGTAGAAAAAGCTGAAGATGTTCATAGACAAATATCTTTTTATCACACCGAAGAAAGTAACCACTCAGGAGTAGTAGAAACATACTATCAATTAAAATCTAAAATATATTTTCCAAAACTAATTACTGAAATATCAAGAGTAATAGGAAATTGCCAGACTTGTCAAGAAGGGAAGTATGACAGGAAACCAATCAGACCTAAATTCAAGCTGACCGAAACTCCGAACAAAGGAAATGAAATATTGCACATGGATATCTATCATTTTAGTAAATTAATATATCTGACATTTATAGACAAATTTACTAAAAAGGCTTACGGATATAGTTTGAGTAGCAAAAATTGGACAAGTAAGTTAGAATGCATAGATCAACAACTGACAAAATTCGGAAAGCCAAGAAAAATAGTTTGTGACAATGAATTCAATTCGGAAAACATAAAAGAACACTTAAGGAAAGAGGGAATAGAAATGCATATGACAAAAGCCAACTCTCATACAGGTAATTCGGATATAGAGAGATTTCACTCGACCTTACTTGAAATTTTACTAACCATTAAAGACGCAGACATTTCAACCAATAGGAAAATATATAAGGCTATTCAAGTATACAACAATAGGTATCATTCTACACTAGGCATGACTCCAAATCAGGCCGAAATGGCAAATCCGGCCAACTTAAAGAATAAAATTGAAGAGAAAAAGAAAAATATAATAAGTAAAAGGAATAAGTCACGGGAAAATTATGTAGAAAAACGCAATGAAGGTTATATAAGAAATTACAAGCACTTAAGACATAAGAATGAAACATATTACAGAAAACATAATTTAAAAAATGTACATGCCACAAATACTAAAAGACCAAATCAATTTGCAGATAATCTATTGGCTGACGATCATAATAGCAATGTTGACGATAGCAGAAGCAACTCTGATAATAACACCAATTCAAACCGGTAAAGGCTACACCACGCTAAATTTAGGGCCAGTAGAAATTATAAATAATAGCCAAACCATTTTACATATAATTGACACTAAACAAATACAATCAACAATTGCATTGATAGAAGTAAATTTACAAGCTCTACAGTTAACAAATAATACAGAAACACAGAATGAAATATTTAACATCAAAGCAAAACTTCAATCAATTATCCCATTTAGAAGAGAGAAAAGAGGACTTTTAAACTTTATAGGAACTACACACAAATGGTTGTTTGGTACAATGGACGATAATGACAGACAAGACATCCTTGAACATATGAAAGTAGTAGACACTAATAATCATGCAGCTATAACAAATCTTAATCAACAAGTTAAAATTAATGCACAGTTTATGGACTCATTAAATAAATTTAAGAAAACAGTAGAAACAGATAGGGAAACATTAGCATACACCTACCAAAGTATTGCATCTAACCAAAAAGACATTGTTAGGAAACAATTGATTACCGACCAACTTCTAAAACTGCAAATATTAGAGAGCAAAATAGATAGCATTATAGATAATATAGCATCTGCTAAACAAGGCATACTCCATCCAAGTATATTGACGGGTGTTGAGTAAAGGAAAATTTCAATTCGAACAGTCCTTCGGTAGTTTCAGCTTAAATTTTAATCGAACAGTTCGCAGAGAGCTGTCAATTTAAAGAAAAGATACAAGAGTTGAAACAGATATAGTTTGGAAACGTACGGAGCTAAAACGACCGAAGGAGCTGCTAAAAAATAGTAAGCGTTAATTTCAATGAATTTACTTTGTTTTAATAGTTTTTTGTAATCATTTTTATAGAGAATAAACTCGTCTCATCAGTTTAACGATACAGAGCGTTTTATTTATGAATGCAGCTATAGCTCCCGGCGTTCCAACAAATTTTATTCTTATTTTTTAAGAATACGTCGCAGCCAGCGAATTCACCGCCATTTTGGAATTTTATTTAGACTTCGCAGCCAGCAAAGTTATAGCCGTAGTTGGATATTTTGGATTGCTTTGCAGCCAGCTAAGTAATTGCCGCCAAACATAAATTCCAACACATTTAATAAAGCCGTCAGCCAAACGAATACACGTTGGGAATTATCTCCATATGCCAGACGATACGCAGCCCAGAAGAAGTAAACGTTTAAATCCAGGCGAGTCTTCCGAACAGCGATCAGAACTGGCTCTAATTCAGGAAGAGGAACTAGCAGTTAATAGTGATTCTGCGGATAGCGACGGAGAGACGGACCGGACAATTATCGAGCCATTTAGTTGCGAAAACGGGCTGCAAACTTCGACAGAGATGGAGGATATGCGAAAGATATTGGAAGAAATGCGTCTGCAACTTGGGACAGTCACAGCCAATGCCGAGTCAGAGAAACAGGAACGCATTCGTCTACAGGAATTACTGAGCCAACAGCAACCAAACAACGCTGCAGCAACAACAACGGTTGTGACCACACCCATCGGTTTGAGCCAATTGCCGGTCACATCGACTATTTGTTCACTGTCTACCGCAGGAATTTGCACAACTGCGACTGCCGCGACCATGCACACTGGAGCTGGGTTTATGCAGCATGCTCCATATTCATGGGCTCCAACAACCTTTATACCACCGTATACTTGTCAGTCAACTCAGTCGAGTCGGACACCAGCGTTCAGCAGCACTTACTCCCATCCAGTGCCAACGTTCATGCCATCATTAAACGCCGTTCAGCCCTTTGACCATTATCCAATTATATCAACGCCATTGATGCAGACACCGCTATCAAATGCAGTTGGTCAGGCTAGCCCAACTTCAAGTGGTAGATTCGGAAATGGTCGTAAGCTACACGACCTTCCCGATTTTAATGGCAGGCCCGAGGACTGGCCAATGTTTAGCACTGCCTATAGAGAATCTACTGCCATGTTTGGTTATTCGAACGTTGAGAATATCTTCCGACTGCAGAAATGCATAAAGGGATCTGCCAGGGAAGTCGTCGAAGCGCTGCTGATCCATCCAAACAATGTGGATCAAGTACTATCTGCGTTGGAGTTTCGCTTCGGTCGCCCTGAGATATTAGTTAGAAGTCAGTTGGCAAAGGTAAGAGAAATACCACCGATCGCTGATAGTAAATTAGAGTTGCTTATACCATTCGCCACCAAGGTACAAAACCTTGCAACATTTCTGGAATCCAGTGGGATGTTTCAGCACTTGGCCAACCCCACACTCATGGAAGAGCTCGTCAACAAACTACCCATGAGCAAGCGACTGGAGTGGGCCCAGCGTAGCATGCATATTCAGCCATATGCGACTATTAGACATTTTGAAGAATGGTTGACTGCGCTTGCTACTCTTGTCTGTCTGGTCGTCCCAACTTCTACAATGGCACAAGTCAATGTCGAAACCAAAACCAAGACTAAGAGTGTACTTCATGTAGTGGAACGTAATACGTCGACATCCACCACTTTGAAGCAGAAATGCTACCACTGCAAGAGAGATACACATCCAGTAGGCCAATGTCCAGCGTATATTGAGTCGGATGTCTCAGATAGATGGAAGTTGGTGAAGAAGCAGAGGCTTTGTTTTTGTTGCCTCAAATTTGGACACAGTGTGCGGTCGTGCAGGCTAAGGACTGCTTGCGGAATTGATGGATGTGACCGGTTACACCATTCCTCGCTCCATGAAGCCAAAGAAGTGAAGCTGCCGTCAGATGCCGACAAGGGTAGAATGGATCGAGTTGAGAAGGCAATGCTCGGCCGTAATATTGGGACGCATCACAAAATCCTTTTCCGAGTGTTGCCCGTAAGACTTTATGGTGACGGCGTCGTTGTGAAGACGCATGCTCTTTTGGACGAGGGTTCTTCAGTCACCATAATGAGTGCTGAACTTGCCGGACAACTGAACTTAACTGGGTACCCAAAGGATCTGAAGCTGCAGTGGATTGGTAAGGAGACCTTTACGAATGAGTCCTTTGTTGTTGACCTCAAGATCAGTGCCGATGCGGATGAAGCAGAGAAATTTCTGATGGAAGGGGTTCAAACTGTTAATGAACTAAGCTTGCCGAATCAAACGTTGATTGCAGCTGATCTACCAACATTATACGACGCCAGTTTATCATCGACACTCCCATTTACTGAGTATGAGAATGCAAATCCGCAAATTTTAATTGGACTCGATAATTGCCATCTAGGAGCGCCGACACGCATCCTCGAATCCGCTGACATCGGACCTGTAGTAACAGAAACGAAATTGGGTTGCGTGGTGTATGGTAGGACAGTAACCGAATCTGGAGGCACTAGCAAAGGACTTGTTCTTCATTGCGGTCGAGTTGGGGACGACGATGATGACCACCTGACGCAGATTGTAGATGATTTCTTCAGTATTGAGAGCTACGGTGTCAAGAAACCAACGGAAAGGATAGTCAGCGCCGCCGATAGAAGAGCTCTTCACATACTCTCCAGCACAACAACGAATATCAACGATCGTTTTCATACGGGACTGCTTTGGAAGGATGACGACATCTGTTTGCCGGACAGCTACGAAATGGCGCAGCGAAGATTATGGAACCTCGAGAGCAGGTTTCGCAGGGATACTGATTTCGCAGCAACTTATAAAAACATCATCTCGAGTTATTTGGAAAAAGGGTATGCAAGGAGGCTGACCTATTCCGAAGCCCAGGAAAGTTCATCGAGGACCTGGTATCTTCCGCACTTTGGTGTGAAGAACCCTAACAAGCCAAACAAGGTCCGGCTAGTGTTTGACGCCGCTGCTAAGGTGCGTGGAGTTTCTTTGAACTCGTTTCTGCTGAAGGGACCCGATGAGAACCAGCCCCTGTTGTCCATATTATTTAATTTCCGACTAAAACCAGTTGCTGTGACGGGGGACATAAAAGAGATGTTCCATCAGGTTTTGATCCGGAAGGAGGATCAAGACTCTCAGCGTTTCCTGTGGAGAGAAGAAGAAGATAAGCCGATTGCAATATACGTGATGCAGTCGATGACGTTCGGTGCCAGCTGCTCGCCCTGCTCGGCAAACTTTGTAAAGAACATTAATGCGAAGAGATTCTCCAACATTCATCCGAGAGCAGTCAAAGCGATTCTCGATCGCCATTATGTGGATGATTATGTTGACGGGTTTGACACTGTCGCCGAGGCAATAGAAGTCACCGAAGCGGTTACATCAATACACTTACGTGGTGGCTTTGAACTGAGAAATTTTACGTCGAACTCCAGAGAAGTGTTGCGCTGCGTTTGTGACCTGACCAACGATGAACAGCAATGTCGATCAGTTGACATGAATACGGAGACTGGATCGGAGAAAGTTCTGGGAATGTGGTGGGAACCAGATGAGGATGTCTATGTCTTCAAACTGAAATTCCCTCGCATTAGTAATGATGTCATGAAATGCGACAGGTGTCCAACAAAAAGGGAATTCTTGGCAATTGCTATGTCGGTATTCGACCCATACGGAATGATTGCTAACTTTCTTCTCAACGTTAAGCTGTTGTTGCAATCAATCTGGAGGAGTGGCGTTCAGTGGGATGAGCCAATACCACATGAAGCTTATGAGGAATGGTGTCAATGGAAAGCTGAACTTCCTGCGTTGGAGAGTTTGAAGGTACCGAGATGTCACGACTTCAGATTATCGACTGCCGTTAGAATTGTTCTTCACACGTTCGTCGATGCCAGTGAAGAGGCGTTTAGCGGAGTAACATATTTGCGGATTGAACACGGAGAAGGTATCAGCGTCTCGTTCGTTTGCGGAAAAACGAAATGCGCCCCCCAAAAATTAATATCGATTCCACGTCTGGAACTATCTGCTGCTGTTCTGGGAACCAGGCTCTGCGATTCAATTCTAAAGTGCCATGATTTGCTAATATCCGATCGGATATACTGGAGCGATTCGAAGACCGTCCTTAGTTGGCTTCGCTCAGATCCCCGACGCCACAAGCCGTTCGTTGGGTTTCGTATAGCAGAGGTCCTCGATAGTAGCAAAGTGGTTCAGTGGCGATGGATCCCGACTAAGCTCAATCCTGCGGATGAAGCGACACGTTCGAAACATCCTCCAAAGTTTGAAGCGAACAACAAGTGGATAATGGGGCCTCCATTCCTCCAGCAACCTGAAGACGAGTGGCCACGACAACCAGATGATATCGGAAGACAGACCTGCCAAGAAGAGACCAAGTCAAAGTATCTTTTGCATGCCAACCCAGTAAGTACGTCCGTTTTCGATTTCTCTAGGTTTTCGACTTATTCAAAACTGAGGAGGACGGTAGCCTGGGTGATTCGATTTATAAAGCTTTGTTTGCGTAAGTGTACCGAAAACGGAGAGTTGTCAGCCGTTGACCTGGATGAAGCCGAACGAGTTTTGTGCAGTGAAGCCCAAAACGAAGTTTTTATACATGAAATAACTCAGCTTGGTTGCCAACAACGGGTTGATAAGGCAAGCAGTATATACAAACTCACCCCCTATATAGACGACGAAGGTCTGTTGCGCGTTTACGGGAGAATCGACGCCGCCACTACCGTGCCTTTCACCACTAGACGTCCCATTATCCTACCGAAGGAACATAGTCTAACCAAGTTAATCGTGGCGCATTTCCATCGTTTGCTACGTCATCAAAATGACGACACAATAGCGAATGAGATTCGGGTAAAATTTTGGGTTCCAGGTTTGCGATCAGCTGTCAAGAAGGCGAGAAACGAATGCCAGTTTTGTCGAGTTCGATCTGCATTGCCGCTACCACCGTTGATGGGTCAGTTACCTGAGGACCGTTTAACTCCTTACGTACGCCCGTTTACCTACACAGGACTTGATTATTTTGGTCCCGTCATCATCACTGTAGGTCGCCGCAAGGAGAAGCGATGGATAGCCCTGTTTACATGTTTAACTGTAAGGGCCGTACACCTGGAGTTGGCGGCTGATTTGTCAACGGATGCTTGCATCTTATGCATACGTAATTTTATAAATCGCCGCGGAATACCTTTACGCATAAGAAGCGATAATGGTACCAACTTCGTTGGCGCTAAGAACGAGCTATTGCATGCTGACATTTTTGATACCGAGAAGATTAAAGCGGCACTTTCTGAACGAGGCGTGGAGTGGATCTTTAATTGCCCATCGAATCCACATGCGGGAGGTTGCTGGGAGCGGCTGGTCCGGTCCGTTAAAAGGGTCTTATCACATACGCTCAATGAACTAGCGCCAAGGACTGAAACGTTGCTGAGTGCATTGATTGAAGCGGAGAATATTATAAACAGTCGTCCGCTCACCCATATTCCAGTGATGACTGAAGATGAAGAACCCCTTACGCCGAATCACTTTCTGATTGGTTCCACTAGTTCAACGCAGACTCCAGGTAACTTTAATGAAAGAGAGCTCTGTCTCCGAAAGCAGTGGCGGATAAGTCGTCAAATAAAAGATCGGTTTTGGCGACGGTGGATGCGAGAGTATCTCCCAGAGCTAACTAAAAGAAGTAAATGGTTTGCTGAAGTCCCGCCTCTGAAAGAAGGAGACTTAGTTCTCGTCTGCGATGCAGATGCTCCGAGAAACAAGTGGCAGCGGGGAAAAATCGTTAAGGTATATCCGGGCCCGGATGGGCGAATTCGTGTGGCCGATGTTAAGACAAAAACGGGACTCCTTCGTAGACCAGCAGTGAAGTTGGCTGTGTTGCAGGTAGGTGAGGCTGGACCTGGCGAGACGCCTCACGGGGGGTGGGATGTTGAGTAAAGGAAAATTTCAATTCGAACAGTCCTTCGGTAGTTTCAGCTTAAATTTTAATCGAACAGTTCGCAGAGAGCTGTCAATTTAAAGAAAAGATACAAGAGTTGAAACAGATATAGTTTGGAAACGTACGGAGCTAAGACGACCGAAGGAGCTGCTAAAAAATAGTAAGCGTTAATTTCAATGAATTTACTTTGTTTTAATAGTTTTTTGTAATCATTTTTATAGAGAATAAACTCGTCTCATCAGTTTAACGATACAGAGCGTTTTATTTATGAATGCAGCTATAGCTCCCGGCGTTCCAACAACGGGTATGGAAATAAAAATGTCACATATAGATTTTTATAAACTTGAATATGCTAGAATAGGACTTTTGAAATTTGACCAGGACAGGCTAATAATAGCTGTTAAACTACCGAAAGACTACATTACGACCCAACTTAAAATGATTATACCCATTCCAAATGAAAAGAAAAACGAAATAGACATTGAAACTTTACAACTTATAGAAATAAATAACTTACAATATGAATACAATATTAATAACATCTATTTAAAAGAACTAAATTTAAGCCGTTCATGTATTACACAAAATTCATGTACTTACCGCTATAATGCAGTTAAAAAAATAATTAAGATTGATGATAACACTATTATATGTACGAACTTACAAAAAGAATCTGTAATTAATCAATGCGATGATAGACAATTAAACCTTACTGGAAACTTTATAATAAATATCAACAATTGTTCTATTAATATATTAAATGTAACTATTATGAACTACCAATTAGAATTTATTCAAAAATTTCATTATGAAGATGATGAAAAAATAAACATAACGGAAAAATTAGACTTTAAAGAAATTGAAGCAATACAGCAAATTGAAAATCTAAAACATATTGAAGAATTGAAATACCATAGAACAATTAATTATGCTAGTAACATAACAATGTTTGTAATACTCATAGTAGTAATAATTGTAATTGGTTGCATAGCTAAAACTAATCGTGAATTAAAAATAAAAATTAATAATGTTACTAAGCCAGAACCGAATATTCACAAAATTAAGATTCCAACGATTCAGGAGAATCTTAAATCTAAGGAGGGAGAAGTTACATATTTGTATGGTGACCTCCATCAGTAAGCATACATAGATTATTTATACATGGAAAGCAATGACCTTAAGTCGTTGCCCCATTCATATTTCCGTTTGCAATATCAGCATTTCCACTTGCAGGAAATGCACTTCCATTACTTTAATTAATCGGCAAATAAACTCATTGTATCTTTTAATTAATCAGCAAATAAACTCATTGTATCTTTTAATTAATCAGCAAATATATTTATTTTATCGAAAAATCGAAAGAAGATAATAAAGAGCAGTCAGCGATAGACACTTAAGCAGATCACTTGGCTTTTCATTTAACTCGCGCAAGTGGAAGGGGACCTCAACCAACTTGGAGTGCGCAACTGGAGGCAGTTAGCCAAAGATCGCGCTAACTGGAGAGGCGTATTGGTTGAGGCCCAGGTCCACCCCGGACTGTAGCGCCACCTAAGTAAGTAAGTAAGCTTTTTGTATTTGAAACCCTAAGGGGAAAGAACCGTCTTTTAATTCGTATCTTTCGCTTCCTTTGTCGTCGTCGTTGCATCGGTCAACTAAAGGTCACCAGTCGCAAAGTCGGTAAATTCCCTTGTGGTCAAAATTAAGTGGAATACAATCTGCATCCGTTGACAATCGGTCAACGCATACAACCAGGATCAGCTCTTCCTTAATCGAAGGATTCAAAGAGGTCCCACGGTTGGCGATCGGAATTACTGACGGTCGTACATTTTGGCGCCCAACGTCGTTAAAGCAAAAACCCAACTATAATCTATTCGAAGACTCACACTGAGAACATTTCAAGTCGCATATTTCAGTGGAAAAATTAAAGTGAATCTTAGAACTTATGAACTATAAAACATTTAAAAAGTGAAAAAAGACAATTCGGTTTCGGTTCGGTTTCGGTGTCGGTTTCGCGAGTGCATGGTAGTGGTTGGCAAAGCAGCAGAAGAAGAACCAGAAGGAAGAACCCGAGAAAAGCAGAAGGAAGAACCCGAGAAAAGCAGAAGGAAGAACCCGAGGAAAGCAGAGGGAACACCAAGCTGAGGAAATAAAGAAAGAGGGAGAATTTATGTAAAGTGGGAAGATAAGTATACATCTCTCACCCCAGGTACGTCAACTACTCAAATTATTCGAATGTGCGTTGATTAATACCAAGCAACGAAAAGCTTAATATACAACACAACTAAATTCAAAAATCAAAAAAAAAAAAAAAAAAAAAAAAAAAACGCACCTTCGACATAATTGAGACGTGCATGTTGTTAGCTACAAATTGAAATTTATAGTAGCATAGAAATATTCATTTGCATAATAAATTAAACAACATATTTCGATAAATCGAGCATTATATTGCTGCAAACATAATTCGCCCACATCGTTATCATATTTCCGCACAATACACTTCGATGCTACCACTAAACCAATATTGTTAGAATCCACAATAGAAAATTACGTTCCACTTCGCGGCAGTGTTACACATACGCACACAGCCACATAATTTTCTGTCGAATAGAAGCTTTCGCCCAACAATTGCATTCTTTCTTTCTGCCATTGCACTTTTCGTCGTTCGCTTTTTTCGTCGCTCGTTTTTCTCGCAATAGAAAAGCATTAGAAAAAAAAATATTTCTCTTCTACTCAAAAAAAAAAAAAAACGTTTCGCTCGTTCAAGACGTTCAGTTGGAACTTCATCGATCATCATTATAAAACATTTTAGCTTGTCTCGCTTTCACTGCATTGATTTTATTTCGCTGTGACCATCGTCAACTGGAAAAGTTCCTCATCGTCGTCGCCGTCGCCGGAGAGCTTGCTGCATCAATCAAATGCATTGAAAGAAACATTTTTTCTTGGAATTGCCAGTTCGTAAACATAAGAAAAATAATTCATATTGGAGTTTGGAGATAAGGAAGAACATACATCCCAATTGTTAACAATAGATAATTATTAATACTTTCGCTTAAAAACCAATTATTGCTATTGTCGGTTCTCGTTTAAAAAGGGATCATTTCGCCGTTTTAAATTACTTCGTTCATTTGGAACAGGTGCTGCCATTTCCATAATTTTGTATTCTTCTGATTTTCCCAACGAAAAAACTGTTTATCTGTCGCATAGTCATATTTCAGGCAGATTTTGTCATACCAGAACCTGATAGAGCGGTTGCAGCCAGAAGATGCCGCTCGAGGAGACCTTGAGGAATTATATATCGCAACCAAAACAAAAATTATTTCGCTCTTAGGGAATCCTAGACGCCAAAGTTTAGGGGAAACAATGTTATCAGTTCCACATTCGGTCCATCATTTGCCCAATCTGAAATTACCAAAATTCAACGGAAAATACTCGGAATATAAAAATTTCATGAATTCTTTTAAAACTCTAGTTGATAATGATGCTAGCTTATCCAAAATTGAAAAGTTTAATCACCTGTTAACCTGTCTTAGCGACCAAGCGCTGGGTACTGTGAAGGCCTTTCAGGTCACAGAAGACAATTATCCGAAAGCATTAAATAGATTAAAAGTGTGGTATGACAACGACTGCTTAATATTTTCGGAAAACATTTCAGAACTATTTGAGTTACCCAAGGTTCCTAAAGCGTCTTCAAGCGCACTTAGAAGTTTGGTAGATAACATTTCTGCCTTGTTCAATTCATTACAATCGGTAGGATCCTTTGAAAATATATGCAATGCTATCATCATATATTGCTGCTGCACAGGTCAACACAACCTGTACCCATCACACAAGCAATTCAAGGCACACAGTCATCGGAAAATGTCATCGAAAATATATATCCATCTACATCGGCAGCAACGCATACGGCATTGGAAAGGGAACTCAGCCCTGGCTCCAAGACACAAGTCATTCTAGCCACAGCAATGGTTCTTGTTAGGGATTCGTCAGGAGGTTTTCAATTCGGCAGGGTTCTGTTAGATTCTGGATCGCAAGTAAATCTTATAACAGAAAAGTTTGCGAAAATGCTTCATCTTCGGAAGCAACGAAAAAACTTTAGCGTGGTTGGTATAGGGGTAGCTGAGTTGAAGATCAATTCTCACACTCAAACAACGGTTCGATCCAGATACAACAACTTTGAAGTATCATTGGAATTTCTAGTTGCTCCTTAGGTTAGGTTAGGTTAGAGTGGCAGGCCGCCTCAAGTGCAGCCTCACTTAGGCCAAATTAGGCCCATTGTGTTACCACAGGATCGATATCGACTCCTTATCTACCCGTTGAACCAGCCGGAGCTAAGAATGAAGCGATGGAGGCAGTTGATACCTATGTTTGCGAGTTCGCTGAGATTGTCGAAGAAATATTCTCCGAGGTATAGTTTTCTACGGAGTGACAGTGCTGGACACGTGCAGAGAAGGTGAAGAACAGTCTCCTCCTCCTCCTCGTCCATACAGCTTCTGCAGAAATCATTTGAAGGGAGGCCTAATCTGAGAGCATGTCTCCCTATGATGCAGTGTCCCGTGATGACACCTACTAGAGTGCTTATTATGGGTCTTTTCAGTGTAATGAGACTTTTTGAGCGCTTGGAATCCAGCTGAGGCCAGATCTGTTTCGAGGTGTGGCACGTTAAGCAGCTAGACCACCTGCGATTAGTAGCGCTTAATGCGTTTTGTTTAATTAGGAGCTTGCAAGTAGCAAGAGGCATATAGAGACTCCTTTTTTCTGGTAGAGTCGACATAGTAGTGCCTTGTCTGGCGAGCTCATCGGCGATGCAATTACCTGGAATGTCTCTATGGCCCGGCACCCATATGAGGTGAATTTTGAATTGTTTCGCCATCTCGTTCAGAGATAGTCGGCAATTGAGGGCAGTTGTTGAATTGAAGACGACAGAATCCAGGGTTTTAATCGCGGCTTGACTGTCGGTAAAGATGGTGATATCCTTTACAGATATTACATTATACCGAAGCCACGACAGGGCCTCTTTGATCGCCATGACCTCCGCCTGAAATACACTACAGTGATTAGGAAGGCTGAATGAGATTTTACAATTTAGATCATAAGAGAAAACACCCCCCCCTACTCCTGTTTCAGTTTTGGACCCATCTGTATAGAAACAGACAGACTCCTTGCGGGGTACTATTTCGTTCTCCCAGTCACTCCTGGAGGGTATGTAAGTTTCGAATTTCTTTTCGAATTGAAACTGAGGGAGGGTGTAATCAGTATCTTTTGGAATGCATTCCAATGTATTTAGAATCGATGAGTGACCAGTTTGGCGACTGGTCCACAACTGAATTGCTTTCATCCGAGTGGCTGCATTTGCTGCCACTTGTTTGCAATAGATGTCCAGCGGTAGCAAGTGGAACATTACGTCCATGGCCGCTGTTGGAGTGGTTCTTAGGGCTCCACTTATGCATATGCATGCCGTTCTTTGGACGCGGCTAAGCTGATTATGATGGATGGCCTTTTCGAGGGCAGTCCACCATACAATAACACCATAAGTGAGTATAGGTCTGATAACGGATACATATAGCCAATATGTAATTCGAGGCTGGAGTCCCCATCTGCTTCCAATGGCTTTTTTACAGCAGTACAGAGCCGTGGTGGCTTTCTGAACTCTCCGCAGGATATTGGGTTTCCAGCTCAATTTGCTGTCTAAAACTAGGCCTAAATAGCTAGCCGTATTGGTGAGCACCAGGAGTGTGCCGTTTAGTTTTGGGGGTACAAAATTGGGAATTTTGTATTTTCTTGTGAAGAGGACCAGTTCAGTTTTTTGGGCATTGACCGCCAGACCGCATTTTTTGGTCCATTTAGAGAGCTTAGAGAGGGCATTCTGCATGAGATCTCTAAGCGTGTTTAGGTGTTTTCCTGAGACAGCGATGGCAACGTCATCCGCATAGGCAATTACTTTGCAACCTTCCCCCTCCAGTATTAGTAGTAGTTCATTCACTACTAGGTTCCAAAGAAGGGGTGAGATAACGCCACCTTGAGGCGTACCCCTACTAACGAACCTCCGGACCGATGCATCGCCCAGCTGTGAGTTGATAAACCTGTTGGTGAGCAACTGGTTGACCAATTCGCCAATCGATTTCTCAATTCCAAGGCCCGTCAGTGCGCCGAGAATTGCCTCTGCTTCGACGTTGTTAAACGCTCCCTCAATATCTAGGAAAGCAACCAATGTGAATTCTTTGCAATCGAGAGATTTTTCGATGGTAGATACAAGTGAGTGAAGGGCCGTTTCAACCGATCTCCCTTTACAATACGCGTGTTGAGCCTTTGACAAAAGATTTGAGTTGACACTGCAACGTATGTGGATGTCTATCAGTTTCTCTAAGGTTTTTAGAAGAAATGATGACAAAGTAATTGGTCTGAGATCTTTGGGGTTAACGTGTGAGCTTTTACCAGCTTTAGGTATAAACACCACGTTAACTTCTGTCCACAACTTGGGAATATGAGCAAAATCCAGGCAACTTTTAAAAATTACAGTTACCCAAGGGAGGATTAGGTCAGCGTTCCTCTGAAGTTCGGCCGGTATTATACCATCCGGTCCAGGAGATTTAAATGGCTTAAATCCTTTAATGGCCCAAAGAATTTTGGTCTTGGTAATAAGACTTGAAGAGCTGCTTTCTATCGGTCTTTCAGAGGACCTAGCTGGTATCGAAGCAGCATTACAGCTGTTGGGGAAGTGAGAATCCAGTAGTAGATCCAGAGATTCTGCACTTGAGGTGGTCCACGATCCATCAGCTCTCTTAAGGTAGCTCGCTACTTTAGGAGTGGATGCGAGAATCTTCCTGAGCCTGGAGGCCTCAGAGATTTCTTCTATCTTTTCACAGAAGAGTCTCCAGGAATTCCGTTGGGCTTTCCTAACTTCGGTTTTATAGGATTTGAGGGCTTTTTTATATAAGGCCCAGTCAGCGGCTTCACGGGATCGCTTGGCCTGATTGAAGAGCTGCCTACATTTTTGACGTAGAGATAAAATCTCCTGATTCCACCACGGTGGTCTAGGCTTGCCCCGAGGTTTACTTATTGGACAGGAGAAAGACATAGCCCGGTTGAGAGTCTTAGTGAGTTCCTCAACCATGCTATCTAATTCATTTGTATTAGTAGGGGGAACAGGTATTCTGTTAATTATGGAAGCTTCCACACTGTTCCTATATTTGTTCCAATCCGTTTTCCTGTAATTCCTAAAAACGGGTTGGACTTGAGGGAGGCAGTTTATGCCAAATTGAATGTATCTATGGTCAGAGAAGGAGTGTTCTTTAGAAACTTTCCAGTCTCTGACATCATGGTAAATGGTGTCGGAGACCAGCGTGATGTCTAACACCTCTCGTCTGTTACTAGTTACAAATGTGGGTTCGGATCCCATATTGCATATGATTAGTTTAGTACTAATTAAGTAATCAAAAAGTAGCTCACCTCTTTTATTGATGTCGGAGCTGCCCCATACAGTGTGATGCGCATTGGCATCACATCCCAGGATCATCGCAGCGTTGGACTTCTCCACATCAGCAATCGCTCTCCCCAGTAGTTCCGCAGGGAGGAGAAGGTCGGACGCCAGATACGCCGAAGTCAACCAGATTTTCCGCAGTCCAACTTCAACGTTTACTGTCGTGGTGTCTCGATCGCTGTAATTAGGAAGAAGGAAAACATTTAGTGTGTTCTTCGCGAGGATGCAGGCTCTTGGTATACCTTCATTCCTCACGTAGAAAAGTTTGTAGCCTGGAGTCCTGAGTCCAAGAACCCGATCATTATTGACCCAGGGCTCCTGAATCAGGACAATGTCATCCGCGCTTTTATGGATCCGCAGAAGAAGAGAGGCCGAAGCCGTTTTTGAGTGATGTAGGTTAATCTGAAGGAACCGCAGCATCACTGCTACAATTACCTCCAGACGCCTCCACCACAGTGATGTTAGCCTCATCCGTATCCGATTCGAAAGATACATCAGTTACGGATGGGCTGCCGAGTCCACTGGATAGATCCAGGTCCGACAATCCAATGCTGTCCATGTCCAGATCTATCCGTGGGACCGAGTTGCTCTTAGAGAGATGCGGGGCCCTCCTTGGAGCGCAGTCATCCGTCTCTACCTTAGCCGCTGTGGTCGGTGTATTACTGACCGATGCGGTTCCGGCAGAGACGGGGAACAGCGCTTCTTTCGCGGGATTGCAGCCCACCACCTCCGCTTCCGCTGCCGGACTAGTCAGTTTATTACTAACCTGTTCAACAGTGTCAGCAGAGGTGGAGGGTCGCACTCCCTCTCTGGGAGGGTCCTCCTCATCCTTCTTATAAACCCTAAGGTTTATAGCTCCGAAGCCGTAGCTGATTTGTCCTTCTGTTGCAGCCAGAGGAGCCAGAGACTCTACGTTGATCACGATGATCGCAGATCTTTTGTCTCCTTTAGGTTCCTCCAGCTTAGCAACCTTCCAGTTACCTGTAGGAAGATGAGGGTTGCTTGCCCGAATGATTTTTATGATTGTTGCGGGGTCAGAGGGTTCGGCAGGGATCCAGGAGCGAGTTCTAGGTCTGCTAGGAATTTCTTCCCTGCTTACGACCTCGAGCTGCGCCTCTTTCCACACCTCACCCAGAGACGAAATTGCTATTTTATATAGGTCCGCAGACCTTTGATCAGCACAAGCGATCAGCTTCACATGGCCCTGATGCCATCCGCCATCGCGACAGGAGGGAGGAGGCCCTGGATGATCATCCATGACCTGTAGAAATTTAGTAGCCAGCTTCATTTCTACTTTTCTCCATCTCTCAGGGGAAATGCTGCCATCTATGTCACTCCTGTCTATTACAGCGAGGACAAGGTGTGCCTTGAGGACATCACTGAATGGCTTGTTGTGCTTTAAGGAGAGTGAGGAACTGCTGCAGTTTACCTTCACTCGTTTTGGGTCGACAGTGGACTCCTCAATCGACCTTTGTCTTTTGGACGTGGAGTCCTTCCTTGAGGAGTCAGGAGGAATCTCCTTGACAACTTTCGTTGCCCAGGAGATCGATTCTTTGTTTCTAATAGAGAGCTGATCTACCGGGACGTCCTTGTAGCGCTCCAGAATTCTGGAGGCGGTACGTCGCTCTCTATATTGCCTAGTGGAGGTGCTTTCGTGTCGCGAGCTCGAGGCAGTACGACGTGCAGCACCGGGTTTTCGAGTTGAGCGTTCTTTGCATCTTTCGGCAAGACTAAGATCAGGTTTGGTGACCAAGTTCTTAGTTGCCGTCGTTGCAGGAACGCTAGTACTGGAAGCGGGCTCAGAGGCAGTACCTCCAGCCGGTAGTTTAAGAGCACCGGACTCTGAAATTTTTTGTTTTTGTTTAATTGTTTTATTTGTTTTGTTCATGGACCCACGAGTAGCGGAGAAGGGAAGGTCCATCTGTGCATAGATCCGCATTACACAGATAAGGCTGGCTAATCCGGAGGTCGCCAGGTATCCGGATACTCCGTTTGCGACTCGGGCTATTTTTGAAACTGGGCCCCCAGCCAGGTTGATACTCGGCACGGGTCGTATGACACCTTTATCCAGCCCAGGCGGAAATAGGATGGGATAAGAGAGAATTAGGAGGAAAGTTATGGAAGGAGTGGGACAAGAAAGGAAGGACGGGTAGGAGAGCACCCTTTGGTTTCACGGTTCCTCTGGAGAGATTCTCGAGAGTCTTTACCATTACTCAGCCCCCACAACTCGTCAAGTTCGGTGCTGGGGTGGGGGTAGTTGCTCCTTCAATCACAGGATATTAGCCCGACACCGCGTTAAGTGTCAGTAGCTGGAACCTCCCTACAAATATCGAGCTGGCGGATGAGCACTTCAATCAACCGTCGAGCATAGACTTATTACTAGGCGCGGAAGCCTTCTTCGATCTGCTGGAAATAGGCCAACTCAAACTTGGAAATGGACTTCCAAGGCTGCAGAAAACATGCTTCGGCTGGATTGTATCGGGCAAATACAAGACTCATGCAGATATGGAGAAGAATCTTTGCTGCCTGACCAAGGAAGATTCACTTGAACAATATGTCGAAAAGTTTTGAGAACTCGAAGAAGTTTCAGGCTATAGGTCCAAGTGGACGGAGGAACAAAAAGAATGCGAGGCGCATTTTAAGGATCATATCGAGATCCTACCTAGTGGACGGCTTATGGTAAGGCTACCGTTTAAAAAGGATCCCAGCTGTCTAGGAGCATCTTATGACATCGCTTTTCGACGATTTCTTTCACTGGAACGAAGATTGTCAAAGGATTCATCGTTGAATTCTCAATACACGACATTCTTACGAAAATATGAATCGCTAGGGCATATGTCTCTTGTTAGGGATCCCAATCTTGAGGTACCGCATTTTTACTTACCACATCAATGTGTCATTCGGCCGGAAAGTACGTCTACAAAATAAAGGGTCGTTTTTGACGCGTCTTGTCGCACTTCCTCCCAAATATCATTAAATTCAATTCTTATGATCGGACCAACAATACAGAAATAACTTTTAATAATCTTGATTCGCTTTCGGTTGCATAGTTTTGTCTTAACTGCGGACATTGTGAAGATGTTCCGGCAGATTTTAGTACACCCAGATCATCGAAGGTTCCAATATATTTTTTGGAGAGAAAGCCAACATACACCAGTACGGACATACCAACTGAATACTATTACATATGGTACTAAATTGAAATTGAATTGAATACTTCATCGGCACCACACTCCGCCATACGTTCTCTTCTCGTCCTAGCCGAACGATATAGCGAGAGGTTTAAACTAGGTTCGCGCGTGATTGAGTCCGATTTCTATGTCGACGATATGCTGACAGGGCACGATGATTTGGAAACATTAAAACAAATTAAACAAGAAGTTGTTAATATTTTAAATTCGGCAGGGATCGAGTTGTCTAAGTGGAATAGCAACAGCCCCAGATTAATTCAAGATGCAAATGACCAAGATAAGGAAATCAAACTGACAGATTCAAACCTTACAAGCACATTGGGAATAGCTTGGAATCCTCGTAGCGATGAATTCTGCTTTTCATATAAGCCTACTCGCACTTATTCAAAATATACAAAACGATCAATATTGTCACTTTCATCGTCGCTCTTTGACCCAATGGGTCTACTCAGCCCCATAATTATCAAGGGGAAAGTAATACTCCAAAAGTTATGGTTTGACAAACTCGATTTGGATGCGTCAATCCCACAAGGAATTGAGATGGAATGGCGTCAGTTCATGGCGGACTTACATTCGTTGCAAAATCTCTCGATTTCCAGATTCGCTTTGATCTCAAATAAGAAAAGTTACCAAATTCACGGGTTCGCAGATGCATCGATGCATGCCTATAGCTGTTGTTTGTACCTTAGATCGATAGATATGTCTGGAGTAGTAAAGGTACAACTATTAGTTGCAAAGTCTAGGGTAGCGCCCGCAAAAAGGAAGCAACTTCCTCGATTAGAGCTATGCGCAGCTCATCTTTTAGCGAAGCTTTGGTCAAAGACACAAAGTGTTTTTAGCCAGGAATAGTCCGAAGTTTTCTTTTGGACAGACGCAGCAATTGTTCTACATTGGATTGCAATGCACTCCTCAAAATTTAGCACCTTTGTAGGAAACAGAGTAGCTGAGATTCAAGAGAAAACAATTGGTTTCGTTTGGAAACATGTACCGACACGTGAAAATCCGGAGATGTTGTCTCGAGAGGATGCACTGTGGAAGAACTGAAATCGTCAACCTGGTTCAAGGGCCCAGGATTTCTACTCGAGAAGGAAAATAAATGGCCATCGAATGTTCAAGTCCAACTTTCTCCCTAGGATTCCGCCATGGAATTAAGAAAAACGGTACTTATTTGTACATTCGATACAAGTTACTTGCTGCAAACGGTAAATAGGTACAGCTCATTCACGAAATTGTGTAGAATCTTCGCATATATATTAAGATTCGGTAGTCGAAAGATTGATCGAAGTTGCTTGAGCAAGTTATGGGAGATTTGCCGTCGGAGAGGTTAACTCCTTCTCGTCCATTTTTATGTTGTGGAGTCGATTTCGCCGGTCCAGTTTACACATACTACAAAATTCGTGGCAAGGTACCTTACAAGAGCTATATTGCTGTATTCGTCTGCTTCTCATCAAAGGCAGTACATTTAGAGGCCGTTTCAGACCTCTCAGCTGAGGCTTTCATAGCAGCGTTAAAAAGGATGATAGGGCGAAGGGGTCTGCCATCAGACATACATTGCGATAACGCAACAAACTTTGTTGGGGCACAGTCAAAACTTATCGAATTGTGCAATATGTTGTTTAAACAGTCGTCTAAAGAAATAATTTCCAATTTTTGTACTAACAGTAGCATAAATTTTCACTTTATACCCCCCAGGGCACCTCACTTTGGTGGAGTTTGGGAGGCAGCCGTCAAGGTGGCAAAGGGCCATTTATACCGGAGTCTGAGTGGTGTAAGATTGACGTTCGAAGAACTTTCAACAGCCCTGGTCGAAATTGAAGCGGTTATGAATTCCAGACCCATCACCCCGATGTCCTCCGATCCAAACGACTTCGAAGCCCTAACTCCAGGTCACTTCCTCATTGGTTCGTCGCTCAAGGCAATCCCAGAGCCGTCAGATGAAGTCGCAGATATTAGCTACTTGCAAAGATGGAGAAGAATTAGTGCTGTCAAGACCCACTTTTGGCATAGGTGGTCTAAAGAGTACATCGTGGAGCTGCAAGGTCGTGCTAAGTGGACGTCATCTAGTCCGAACATCAGCGTTGGTAGCCTCGTCATCATTCACGAGGATAATGTCTGATAATGTAATGATAAATGGCCTTTGGGGAGAATAAGCAGCGCCACATATGGCTCAGAGTTGCAGATATAAGAACATCCAAGGGAAGCGTCAGACGTCCCATCCGTAAACTAGCTCCTATTCCTTGTTGAAAAGCAGTCCTTTCAAAGGGGCCGGAATGTTGGGGCAGAACATCATCACCGTCATCACCATCATCGTCATCATCACCGTCATCACCATCATCGTCATAATGTTTGAATTGTAATATTGCTTAACTCATATTTAAATTTGGTGGTCAATTTAGACCAGCCACCATAATTAAAATGATAGCTTGAACTCGCCACAATGTTTAAACTTTGAAAATAACGTAGTCTCTCTCACTAAAGTAAAGAAACCGTTTATGCACTTTTGTATAAATAGCGACAGAAAATAAAGTTCATCAGCTTTTTGTATTTGAAACCCTAAGGGGAAAGAACCGCCTTTTAATTCGTATCTTTCGCTTTCTTTGTCGTCGTCGTTGTATAGGTCAACTAAAGGTCACCAGTCGCAAAGTCGGTAAATTCCCTTGTGGTCAAAATTAAGTGGAATACAATCTGCATCCGTTGACAATCGGTCAACGCATACAACCAGGATCAGCTCTTCCTTAATCGAAGGATTCAAAGAGGTCCCACGGTTGGCGATCTGAATTACTGACGGTCATACACGTGGCAACGAATTTATGTGGACTTCTTGGGTCCTTATCCTCGTTCAACTTCTGGCAATTGTTTTATTTTATAGTTCTAGACCAATTTTCAAAATTTATTATGCTCAAAGCAATGCGAAAAGCTACATCAAAAAATGTTATAAAATTTTTGGAAGACAGTGTCTTCACAATTTTTGGCGTACCTGAAAATTTATTTTCGGATAATGGTAGTCAATTTGTTTCAAAATTATTTGTAATTTTTTTAAAAGGTTATGCAATAAATCATTTAAGGACTCCTATTTATTCTCCTCAAGCAAACGCTTCTGAGAGAGTCAACAGATCTATTGTGACTGCCATCAGAGTTTACATTAAACAGGACTGTCATAAGGAGTGGGATTAGCATTTGGCACAAATTGGAAGTGCGTTAAGATGCAGATGGAATGTGTAACGGTGGTCCTCATGGGTCCCCATGTTACCTGAGTATATGTGTCTTTGAATTCTCATACAATATAAAAAAAATAAAAACACTTTTCGAATTTTCGCCGTAGATACTAATTATTTTTTTTTTATATATTTTAAATTATTAATAATAAATCGTATGTAGTATGTAGCGTACACCCGCAATACGATTTTTGTTATTGCATCTCTAGCATCGTTCTCATTATTCTACGAACACCTCCCAATTATACCATCCAGAATGTCTCACATTTAGTACATGAGTACTATATAAAATCGCGATGGCTGTTCTGCACTTCCCTTCGCCACGATCGATCTTTTCATTCCGATCGCTTGTCAGAGAAGGTACTCAGCAAGCAAAATTATTAGACTGGGCCTGTTAGACGAACGCAGAAGAATTTTTTTTTCACGTAAAAAAAGCCGACAGTGTTAATTTTTGCATTTTTGTTACGACGATTAATTCCTCTTGAAGACGAATTTAGTTCTCGTGGAGGAATTTTTCCTGGGCAAACTCCTTGTACTCTGGTTATAGGGCTGCGTAATCGTCTCGGATCGCCGAGTCTGACCAGTTTAACCCCAAAAATTGCATTGGTGTATAGCGTTTCTAAGAGGAAAAATAAAAAAAAAACCAAATCGTCTGCAAGCGAGAATATATCGGCGTTTCTATCGTCCAACAAGCACTGCGTTGGTGGGCAATTCGTGGAGAGGAATTTTCTCCTGCTTTGTCCACGAACAGCAAACATACGGCACGCTGAGATTTGCTCGTTACCCAAAACGTGTGGAACACCCGAAGTAACATTCGCCCCGCTTTCTGGAGCGCCATAAATGTTGGGCGACCAAAACTGACTATCGCAGACCAAGCGCGCTAATCAGTCAGAGGATTCCCCCAGGCACTTCTGTGGCATCCCCGGGTGTATGACGCTGGTCCATACCGACACGCAACCGCACATACTGAACCCAACTTGTGTGACGATCGCCAGTAGGTACCCCATCCGCACCAGCAACAGCTGGTCATCAACAAACAAGAGAACGAATTTTTTTGGTGATTTAAAGTTAATTGTTATCTATCGAAATTTGCGTAAAGTTACTCATTCCTTTGCTTTTATTTGTTTTGATATCGCTTTTGCGATCAGTACCTAAGTACTTAATTTTCATTCGTAAAGTAGAGACTGTGTTTTTTTTTCTGTAAAGAGAATGTTAGATTGATTTCGTTTTAATTAATCCACAACAGTGACAACATCTTCAAAGGGATTTTGTGCGCACAACAACATCTAGACGTCGTTATTGGTCACGTAAGTTTTAGAGTTTAATGTGTTTATTATAATTTGATATTCTCTCTATAAATTTTGATATACATATGTATTATATATAACGTAATAGAACAATAACTGATATCTATCTACCAGACTGAGTAGGATTTTGTTTTTAAAGTACGTTTAGTTTTTGACTTGTGGTAATTGGTTAAGAACCATGACGCGATAGTGAAGTTCGATAGCTTTAACTGAATTAAATGAATTATTTAAAATTGCATATTTCGTTTTCCATTACGTGGACTATATTGTTGAAATGAGTGGTTAGACATTTAGTGGTTCGGTGCGAAAGGGAGTGAGAAAGAAGAAGGGATGAGTGGAATGAAGTGATTACTATTGTAAAGAAAGAAAAGGGGGTCAACGAAGATACATCCTAGGCCACCGTTGACGAAGGTGTGAAGCGTATGCAGCTTCAATGGTAGTGGGCATGCCTATGTAGGATATCATCCAACCTACAATTATCTCAGGTGCGATCAACATCAGCCATCTGACAAGAAATAAGGTTCGCGATAGTGTGTGTGCGAGATAAACTCTTTTTTTGGCACGATATTTTTTTATTTTTTGACGGGTTTAATTATTATGGTAACAAGTTCCCACCCCAATACGGCGAAATAGTCCGAGCATCGCAAGCGTGCCATCCGTTGCCATCACAGGGGATGCTAGATCTTTACCCCGACCGTTACAAGTAGGAAATATTTTTGTCATTCTGTTTCTGTGTGTCGAGCAAATAAATCAATTTAAAATAAAATAAAAAGTAAAAGAGACAAATTAAGACAAAGAAAAAGGAGAAAGGCTAATTTATTGAAATTCTTATCAAGAGAAATTTTGGATATTTTTAAGGTAAATTTGTTGAATAAGATTTTATATACAGCTAGGATAATATCATTTTATAACATTTAGGATTTCGTGTCCATATAGTGAACTAATCACAAAAATAAAAGCGGTAGCGCCTGTGCCCCGAAGTCTCGGTCTTGATCTACAATTTGTAATCCCAATTTCTGAATGTCTGAACTTGCCACGAATCTTCATAGAGCCATCCAATTCTAACCTAAAGAAAAATAAAAAAATAAATAAACTAACCTAAAGGAATAATAGTAAAAAAGGAATAATAATAATAATTAGTTCAATTTGAGTTTATCGTAATTGGTTTATTCTATCATATTTTGTTTTTATCAAATTTCACTAGTTTTAAATTTAAAACAAGTCAAATCATAAATATCATATTTATATTGTTAATTTGCTAAAAAAAAAACTCATTAGTTTGTATTTTCATAATTAGTATTAATTAGTGTTATTGATTGAGAAATTAGTTCATAACATCAACATATTGAATTTAGCGAAAACAAACCAAGATTTTCGTGCGCATGGACGTCGTTGGATTTTAAAGGTAAATACATTTTTCTTTTCTTTCTTGATTACATTTTTTTATTTCAAATTTCTCAATCAATATCCATAACATATATTACATGCAAATAATTTATAAAATACACTCATGTTTTATTTAACTTTCAAAATTATAATCTAAATGTTCATATTTTTAAACATGATGGTTTAATTTGATTTTTGATAACCCAGGAATGGCATAAGTTGCAGGAAAATATGTAACTATAATTTAGGGTAGATACCAACAACAAACGGCCAATGTATCTACATGGATGGGGTGGGTGGCCAAAGAGTCATATTGCCATTATATAAGACTCCATATCCAGATGATTTCTCTTCTGCCTCTGACCAATGATAACTCTAAATTTTTCTCTTAATTGATTTTTTTTATTTTAATTTTTTTTGTACTGTGTAGTCGCCAGAACCAGCCCTTAGCCGGGATGGCCTCTTCTGTAAAATTTGCGACCTCTCGAGCACCACAGTTACAAAATTGTGCCCAACTTTAAATTTTCGTTAAAAGCTTGTTTCGATTACTTTTGAAGAATAGTAAAATTTATTATTCGAAATAAATGTTCTGCTTAGCGACATGTGGCATTTTATTTCTTTAATAAGTTACATCCTTAGTTGAATATTTGTTTCATTGTATGAAGCTTGTATTATGTATTCGATGAGATTAATTGTTAAATTTGGTTTACATTTATTTACATTACCGCAGACTACTGATAACATTTTTGTTGATATTCTGGTAAGTTGCTAGAACTTATGATTTTAACAAGTTTGAAACATATGCATCAATTTATCTAAATACGTACCTACTTAATTTCTATAATATTGGTCTTTGGAGAGGGAAATCTATCTGGACAACTGTTGCATCTCGATGCACTTACACCAAACATGTTTCTGGGTTTTTGATGTGTAAACATTTATGCGCGCTTTATTGGAATCTGGTATAGTAATTCCACACATTATGCAACGGAAGTACTTAACTTACTTACTTAGGTGGCGCTACAGTCCGGGGTGGACCTGGGCCTCAACCAATACGCCTCTCCAGTTAGCGCGATCTTTGGCTAACTGCCTCCAGTTGCGCACTCCAAGTTGGTTGAGGTCCCCTTCCACTTGCGCGCGCCACCTAAGGCGAGGTCTTCCTCTACTGCGTTGTCCCTCCGGGTTAGAATCGAAGACTCTTCGGGCCGGAGCGTTGGTGTCCATTCGCTCTACATGTCCCAGCCATCTTAGACGACTGATGCGTACTTTTCTGACTAGGTCGATGTCGCTGTACAGCTCGTAGAGTTCGCTGTTAAATCTTCTCCTCCAAAACCCGTCAACGCAAACGGGACCAAAAATCACTCGAAGAATTTTGCGTTCGAAACGACCAAGGAGATCTTCATCCGCCTTTGATAACGCCCATGCTTCTGCACCATAAAGCAGGACTGAGATGATGAGGGTCTTATACAGAGTTTCCTTAGTATTTCTCGACAAGGCCTTACTTATCAGTTGCCGTCTTAGGCCAAAGAAACAGCGGTTGGCAAGTGTGATTCTTCGTTTTATTTCTGATGTGATGTCGTTATCAGAGTTTATAGCGGAGCCGAGGTAGACAAAGTCCCTAACTACCTCAAAGTTATAGCTGTCTATCGTGACGTTCTGCCCGATTCGTCGATGTCGTGTGTCCCTTCTTGTTGACAGCATATATTTTGTTTTACCCTCATTCACCACTAAACCCATTTTTGCCGCTTCTGTACTAATATTTGCAAACGCACCAGTGACAGCTCGCTGTGTTGTACCAACAATGTCAATGTCGTCAGCGTATGCAAGCAGTTGCACAGACTTATAGAAAATTGTGCCTCTGGTGTTGGCTTGTGAGTTTCGCACAATCTTCTCAAGAATGATGTTGAAGAAGTCACATGACAGCGCATCACCTTGTCTAAATCCTTTTTTGACATCAAAGGTCTCGGTGAGATTGTTTCCGACCTTTACGGAGCAGCGAGCGTTCTCCATCGTCATTCTGCACAATCTGACAAGTTTGGCAGGGATGCCAAAACTAGACATGGCTCTGTATAGCTCGTCTCTATAAACGCTGTCATATGCGGCCTTAAAATCGACAAAAAGATGGTGAGTATCGATCTGGTATTCTTGGGTTTTTTCCAGGATCTGCCGTAGTGTGAATATTTGATCGGTCGTGGACTTACCGGGCCTAAAACCGCACTGATAGGGACCTATCAGATCGTTGACGAATGGTTTCAGGCGTTCACACAATACAGCAGACATGATCTTATACGCAGTGTTCAGGAGACTGATGACTATAGTTGGCGCAATTTAGAGCCTTAAGTACGGAAGTACTTAAGGCAACGAAAAATGCGACAGTTTTTTGATGTGTATTTTCTTCTAATGGACTTGGAGTTGGAGTTGGGAGTTGGAGTTATGCGCGCGTTATTGGAATCTGGTATAGTAATTGCACACATGATGTAACGAAAATACTTAATGCAACGAAAAATGCGACAGTTTTTGTTTTATGTGTATTTTCTTCTAATGAACTTGGAGTTGGAGTTGGAGTTGGAGTTGGGAGTTGGAGTTGGAGTTGGAGTTATGCGCGCGTTATTGGAATCTGGTATAGTAATTCCACACATAATGCAACGAAAATACTTAGGGAGCGGGTCGAAATTCTGCTTTCAATTTTTCGCATTTTTCGTTGCATTAAGTATTTGGGTTGGGGTTGAAGTTATGGCGAGGGCAAAATTCTGTTTTTCAAAATTCTTTTTTTTTTTTTCTGTTCTGTTTTACAAAATTCTGCTTTTTAAAATTCTGAAAGGCAATATTTTAAACAAATAAGATCTGCTAATTCTGTTTTTTTTCCAATTTAAAAATTTAAAGAAAACAAATATTTTTCAACTTTATGAACAAATTATAATATATTTCATATAAAGAAGGTACACAGGTGGGTACCAGGAACACAAAAAAAAAAAAACAGCCAAAAAATGACAAATTATTTCAGATTTGCAATTACCAACAAAAAAGAAACAACAGCATTAAGAAACTAAACAAAGCCAGAGAGAACATTATTTTGATAATCTCTTAAGAAAACCGATATTTCACATTTACTTAATTTTTCACAATAATACACCTCTGTTACCACTCTCCCCATCCTTCTGACAGTGCCAGGGGAGGTAGTGCTGTAATTGTAAAAAGTATTTTAAAACCCTATGAAATGCCCAAAATAGGAAAACAAACCATGCAAGTAGCGATAGTAAACATTCTGACTAAAAGCAAGCAATTTAACGTAGCTGCTATATATTGTCCACCTAGACATTCGCCTACAGAGGAAGATCTTAACGACCTATTTCGATCTCTAGGTAATAACTTTATCATTGGAGGTGATTTCAATGCGAAACATACCTACTGGGGGTCTAGATTAGTAACGACAAAAGGCAGGAAGCTTTACAAAACAGGGCGAAATTTTAATTGTAATTTTATTTCGACTGGATCGCCTACTTATTGGCCATCCGACCCATCAAAAATACCAGACCTTATTGACTTCTTCATAACGAAAGGAATCAATAGAAAAGAACTTAAAGTTGAAAGCAGTGATGATTTGTCGTCGGATCATACACCCGTAATCTTAACGGTCAACGGCATGTTAGTAGAGCAGATAAGCAATGAAAGACTTACCAACAAAAGAACAAACTGGTGTAATTTTAAAAAAATACTCGAAGGTTTTATAAACCTTAGATCTCCACTGGTCACAACAAGGCATATTGACATTGAAGTGGAACAATTCATTGCCGATATACAACAGGCAGCAGAAGATAGTACACCAACTGGTCAGCAACGTAAACAAGCATCGGTAAAATATCCCATAGAAATTAGGGAACTAATATTAGAAAAGAGAAGAGCCCGGAGAAAATGGCAAATGACTAGATATCCCGGCGATAAAACTATATTCAATAGACTTAATAATAAACTTAAAAAGAGTATTAGTGAATTTAAAAATAGATCTCTAACTAAATACCTTTCCAACCTAACTGCTGACAAAGTCACAGACTACTCCCTTTGGAAGGCTGCCAAATATTTAAAAAGACCTCAAACGCAAGATCCCCCGTTACGAACATCTGATGGGAAATGGATCGGCGACCCAAAACAAAAGGTCAAACTTTTTTCAGAACATTTGACAAATGTTTTTAAACCTTATCCACCTAGCGTGGCAGGCGAATGCCTTGAATTCTCTGATAGAATTGATGAGGACGTAATCACTTACGTTTCGCTAAAAAGAGATCCGCACATGTATTCATGAGCTCTCTAATAGAAAATCACCAGGTTATGATCTAATAACTGCCCAAATCCTGAAGGAGCTACCCTTCATAGCATTGGTTAAACTTAAGCTTTTAATTAATGCTTGTTTTAAGCTAAGATATGTTCCACATCACTGGAAGATAGCAGAAATTATAGTTATACCTAAACAAGGTAAACCTCCATCAGAAGTCACCTCTTACAGGCCAATTTCACTTTTACCTGTACTATCCAAAATTTTTGAGAAACTGCTTCTTAAAAGACTAGATAAAATCATAGAGCAGAGAAGGCTTATTCCCACCCATCAGTTCGGGTTTAGAAATAAGCACTCGACAATAGACCAGGTACATCGTATAACAAATATTATAGAAAAATCATTAGAAGAAAAACAAGTTTGCTCTGCATTGTTCTTAGACGTTGCTCAGGCTTTTGATAAGGTCTGGCATAAGGGCTTAGAGTATAAACTTCATAGGGACCTACCTAGACAATACTATGAAATACTTAAATCTTATATTTCAAATAGATTCTTTAGAGTTCGTTATGGTTCAGCGTATTCTGAACTTAAGGAAATACAAGCAGGAGTTCCACAGGGAAGTGTTCTGGGACCAACCCTTTACTGATTGTATACTAGTGATATACCACATAGAAACGACACGATGATAGCCACATTCGCAGACGACACTGCTCTTCTATCAACTGATAGATGCGTGACTAAATCAACAGAAAAGCTGCAAAATTCAGTTAACGAAATATGTGATTGGGCACAACGATGGCGAATTAGACTCAATGAGTCAAAGTCCACTCATATCAATTTTACAAATAAAAAAATTGTAAATGTTCCGGTGGTTATTAATAACCAAGTAGTTTCTTATTCTAACACAGCTAAGTATCTGGGTATGAATCTGGATGCTAAGCTGAAATGGAAGGAACATGTGAAGAAGAAAGTAGAAGAGTTAAATATTAGATATAGAAAACTTTATTGGTTGCTAGGACATAACTCGGAAATGTCCATTGAGAATAAAATTTTATTATATAACCAGATATTGAAGCCTGTTTGGACATATGGTGTCCAATTATGGGGTTGTACAAGGAAGGCAAATGTAAAAATAATACAGACATTCCAAAACAAAGTCCTTCGGGGAATAGTAAATGCCCCATGGTATATTAGAAATAATGACTTGCATCGTGATTTGCAGACTGATCTTGTAACGGAGGTACTTAAAAAGTACGCAATTCGTCACAATGAGCGTCTGCAGATGCATATTAATCCTGAAATAGAAGACGTCTTAAATGTACGATACAATATTCGTAGATTGAGAAGAATTAAACCTCACGACCTTATAATCTAAATAATGAGAACCCGTATTCAAATTGTAATACTTTCTCAAACGCAACTGAACGTTGAAACTAAAATCATTTGTCGATCTTTCTTTGATTGGTCATGATTAAGGAGGTGTTTTTAGTGCGGTTAGAGTCCCACACTACTCTGGGTTTCTAACCCCACTGTGTCTTTCGAGATTTTCACCTTCAGTAACAAAAAAAAAAAAAAAAAAAAATAATACATTATATCCATCCACGCACAACTTATCTTTTCCTTTATTGGATTTAATTACAGATATATTCATTTTCACTTAAGACTCTACAGGGATTCGATTGCTTCGTATACGTTGATGACATTGTCCTGTACGGATACGACCTGAAAGACCACAACAACAAACTGATAAGAGTGTTTAAGCGATTACGCGAAAATAATTTGAAACTTCAGCCTGAAAAGTGCAACTTCATGAAGAAAGAACTAACATATTTAGGTCATATTATTTCCGAACACGGTCTCAAACCAGACCCAGAGAAAGTAAAGGCAGTAAAAACCTATCCTACACCACAAAATACCAAAGGCATAAAATCGTTTCTAGGTCTCATAGGTTACTATAGAAGGTTCATTGACAACTTCTCCAGTATAGCTAAACCCTTGACAAAATTACTAAAGAAAGATGTCAAATTTGAATGGGATGCATTCTGCGATGAAGCATTCCGAGTACTTAAAAGTAAAATAATACACCCTCCTATTTTAGCTTATCCAAATTTAAAAAAAAAATTCATAGTCACTACAGACGCAAGTGACGTTGGATTGGGTGCGATACTTTCACAAGGAGACATTGGTCAAGACAAACCAATCTGTTATGCTAGTCGTACTCTGAACGACGCTGAGACTCGCTACACCACAACCGAGAAGGAATTATTGGCGATCGTCTACGCGGTACAACAATTTAGGCCCTACATCTACGGACGTAAATTCACAATATATACGGACCATAGGCCTTTACAATGGCTTATGAACCTTAAAGATCCGACGTCAAGATTGGCTCGTTGGATAATACTATTAGATGAATACGAATACCAAATAATTTATAAAGCAGGAAAAACCAACGTAAATGCCGACGCATTAAGCCGCATACCCGAAAAATCAGGAAATATAGCAGAAACATCTAAAACAGTCATGATAACTACACGTAGCCAAAACAGAAAACCTCTACAAAATATACGTTCCGACCTTTCAGATATTCAGGTCCTCTCCAGTATTTCCATACACGAACATACAGGCTCAATTTTCGACAACAAACTAGCCCAACTCAAAACAATAATATTACCCCTAATACACTCACCCGATGAAGAAATACTTAAAGAAAAATCACCACAGTTTGTAAAACCTCAATTAGGAAAAACAATTCTATTACAGTTAGACAACCAAGAACCAATTTATGTAACAACGTTACCAGTACCATTCCGAAGCTCAACCGACCAGAAAATCGTGAGCACTTGTCTAAACGACATCAAAGAAATATGCTTAGAAAAAAACCTTAATTGTATAGGATTCTCCTTACCCGCAATAGGTGATGAATTCAAGAAAACCCTCAAAAATCTTCTCGAAAAAACATTTCAAACCCTTGATATAGAAATTCATATTTGTGTGGACAACAGAATCTTTCTAACAGACGAAAAAGCCATACAAGAGTTACTCATTGAGCATCACGACTCACCTTTTGGAGGACATCAAGGAGTCACTCGAACACTCAAGAGAATTAAGTCCAAATACTTTTGGCCTACAATGGCAGCAGACATAACTGAGTACATTCGAAAATGTGCCTCATGTCAGGTCAATAAGAGCAGGCGAAATCCACCCATACCCATGAAAATCACGACGACTAGTTCAAAACCATTTGAACGGATCGCATTAGATATAGTTGGACCCTTACCAACAAGTTATGGTGATCATAAATATCTTCTAACCTTCCAAGATGATCTCACTAAATACTCAGAAGCATACGCTTTATCCAATACAGAAGCTTCAATTATAGCAAGAGTTTTCGTCGAAAACATAGTTTGTCGACACGGCATTCCGTTCTCACTACTAACGGACCAAGGTGCAAACTTCCTAAGCAAAATGTTTTCAGAAGTGTGTTCGCTCATGAAAATAAAAAAGCGAAACACAACACCATATCACCCCCAAACAAATGGAGCGCTAGAACGCAGCCACAAAACCTTGACTGAATATTTACGACATTATGTCAACCATGATCCACTTACATGGGATACCTGGATTCCTTATGCGATGTTTGTATATAATACGACCCCCCAAGTATAGGCTTTACGCCATATGAATTGCTCCACGGTTATCCAGCAAACATACCTAGCAAATTCGCACAACAACCAAACGTTTCATATAATTATGATAATTATGCGAACGAGTTGAAGGCACGATTGCAACACGGATACCAAGCAGCAAAAGAAATATTAAACAAGAAAAAGGAAAGCTCTAAAAAATACTTTGACGCAAAAGCCAACACCAAAAGATTTAACGTCGGTGATAAGGTCTTGCTCAAGAATAACGCCAGAAAAAACAAGCTATCTCCGTTATGGGAAGGTCCATTCGAAGCAGTAAAAATAATATCCAACGAAAACACAATAATTAAAGTTAAAAACAAATCCAAATTAATACACAATAACAACCTACAGTCTTACCACGAATAAATATACTCACCAATGCTAAAAACGGCACGCCTCACCCGTCCATAATCACTCCCGATCAATTAAACTCGATACTAACAAACATTAAACAACAACTACCCAGTGATACAAAGCTCTCATCCCTTATAGATAATAACAATATTCTTCTCCTATACCAAATTAGCAAATTGAGTGCAACGATAATGGAACAAAAAGTTATTTATGAATTTCTAATCCCTCTTCCATCTATCGAAAATTATCAAATTTACAAAGTAATTCCATTACCAACTCGTTTCAAGACAAACTTCGTATTCATACAACCTACCATGAAATACATACTCATCGATTATAGAAAAGAACACTATTATAATCTCAACGATGAGGAACTAAAACAATGCAAAACCCAGGGAAACCAATTCTTATGCAAAATTACCCACCCCTTAGTCAACACCAACACTAACGATCCTCCATGTGAAATTCAAATACTCCAACGTACCAACACATACCCGGTCAATTGCGATATAAGAGAATCAAATATCCCAACAGTATGGATACGATTATCACATACTAACACATGGTTGTTCTCATCCTTTAACGAATACTCTTTCGACGAAATATGTCAAGATACACTTACAACGTATTCCCTAAAAAACACAGCTACTTTACAACTCTCGGGAGATTGTTACCTCAAAACAAAAGAACTAACAATCCGAGCAAACAAAGAAAAAAGCGCATACATTCATAACACTTTCATACCATCCCTTAACATTTCCACTATTTGCACGAGACGGGACTCTGCACGAGACGGGACAGAGAGATCCGTTTGTCCACAGTCAATGCTAATAAAGGCGAAGGAATGAGATCACAAATCAGACGCCTAAGGTGTCATGGATGTTCTACCCATAATTATAGATACGTAAAGCGGAAGTTCCGGCGACCAACATTTCTGCAATCACATGAAAACATTTCTATTTCCGATTTAAAATATGTGAAATGAGAGTGTTAATTAGTTTCAGTAAATTAAACCAACAATTCATCAATCATTTATACGAAATTAATAAATAAATGTACCTTCATCCCTTCCGGAAGCCATTTTGTTTTATAGGAAAACGAAATTTCGTAAGCGATCGCTATAAAAATATGAACATGCATAGCTTTCCCATAATTCCTACCACGCAAACAAGATGGCCGACCAAAAAACGTATCACGTTTTTTTGCGTGTTAGGTAATGCTGTCCCTTTCAGTCAGTCGGCTGTTTAGTATTGGGCATCCCTTTAATTTTCCGTGATAGGAATGTGTGACCGTGTAAATGCCCCATTATACAGCATGAAATCGAAATCACATATACCTACACACGAAAACACTTTTTCCTTACCATTTGAATTATTAAGATTCATTATTCATCCTGCTGCTGTTTATTTTCTTGTGCATTTCTTTGTTTTTATATTTTATTTTCTCCTCGTCGCCAATGTAGTGGTCTAATACGAATCCATCAATCGAAGGCGAAGTGGTGACCTAGAAAAATTGTTAGACTGAAAAAAAATCTTAAGTTTATTGAGTCGTGACATGTCATTAAGGCTTGTATTTTAATCAATGACCGAACAATAAAAAAACTATGAAAGTCCCAGTTGTGTTCGAGTGCAAAAAATCGGTCGCAAATCATCGATAATATCGAAAATAAATTATCGAGTGAAATTATCGATATTTTTTCACGAAAATATCGATGAATCGAGTGATTCGATATTTATCGCGTATCACTAGCATAGAGGATCCAAACTAGAGAGCCAACTGAGAGCAGAAACGGTACATTTGCCCACAAGCTTCCTATGACCTTGTACTAGTAATGCGCGATAATCCAAATATATATCGATACATTGATACTTCAGTATCGAAAGGAAAATATCGATGCAAGAAAATAATCGGTCCGAAAAAATCGATAATATCGATAATTTCGATATTTTTTTTATTAAAAGCTAAATATTTGTTTGCAGTTAATAATTCATACCAACAAATAGGTCACAATACAATATAAATAAAAACGTCAAAATTTCATGTTTCCTTACTTTATAGAACTTAAAATAACTTATTTTTATTAAATAAACTAGCTGACCCGGCGAAGATCGTTCCGCCCAAATTCGTGAATGGAATGAAAATAATCTCCCTTATTGCAGTTGTCAACTAATGAACCGATTGATAGTTGGTAAAATGTATCAATCAATTGATACTTTTGTACTCAGTTGATAAAGGTTTTGATCATTGTGACTGAAATTGACTGTTTTGACATGAAAATTGAATTTGCTGTGAATATTTTTTGTTTTAATTTAAAAATTCCATTTTATTATGGAATGAGAATTGTGGTTTGACATTTATGAGGAAGAGGATACTTTTTTTTTGGGAATAGCGAGAAGAAAGAAGCAACTAAGGGATGCTTTAAACCCCCTAGAATAAGAAGAATAATCAATTAGCTTAGCACAGTCCAAATTTTCAGTTACCTATCTTTAAAGTTATTTGTTAATGCACTGGAAGAATGTAGGTAGTTGTCGCAAATGGTATTTGAGCCATCAAAATAGTTAAATAAACTAGAAACTTTACAAACAGTTTTTATTTTCAGTTGAAAGAAATAGATACAAAATGAAAGAAAAGTCAATGATAATTGACAATCGCAATACCGATTTTTGTATTCACAATCAAAAATTAATGGAAATTGACAATGAATCACCAATCCAGTGCCAATTGACAATCACAATACCGATTAAAGTAATTGGTTGACAATTACGTAATTTTAATAGTTATTCGAATCCATCAAATCTGAGATCATCCAAATCGGTCCAGCCGTTGTTGAGTTATAAATGGTGTAACTATCCTGACTTTGTTTTATTTATATTAATATATCTAACATTAAAAGAAAACTTAAAAATACGTATTTAGTTTGTTTAAATTTATAAAGCGAAGGTTAACATACTGAAACAAGCACTTCCATAATTATGTTTTTTGTTTTAGCTTGTTTTAATGACTGCACAATGCGCTGCAGTACATAACATCACTAGATGTGACCTAGAAAAATTGGTGGACTGAGAAAATGTCTTAAGTTTGTTGAGGCGCGTCGTCATGTATTTTAATAAATGACCGAACAATCAAAAAACTATCATCGATGCATCGATAATATCGAGAATAAATTATCGAGTGAAATAATCGATATTTTTTGACGAAAAAATCGATGAATCGAGTGATTCGATATTTATCGCGCATCACTACCTTGTACAGCATAGAAGAGCTGCTAAAACCGCAGTGGATTATCCTAAGTACTAGTGCATGTACAAATCAAAGGAGCGCCATTGCTGCTGCACGCATACTTAGGCACATCCTCTGCGGTTGCCATTTTGTCAATCGGGAGTTTGGTGGAATTTTAAGTGAGGGCGACTGTGTTCGGCATGTTTAGTGCCCATTAGTTACACGGCGCTCACATCGCAGTTCAGTTTAAAAGTTTTTATAGTTTATGAAATTGTTGGAAAATGAAATTCCTGATATAATTTCATCATAATACCAAATATGTACCTTCAAATAATAATATCTAGCAGCAATCCATTTCATGATAGTAATCAGAGAAGAATGAACTAACACGGTTAACTTTTAACTTTTGTTAAAAGAGATTTTGTAACATCGGGCTTTTATTGTATATTTTAAAGAAAATACGCTTTGTTTGCGTTGATCTTATTGCTTTTAATTTGGAAGTACATACCCACTTTGTTTCTTGCTTACCTACTTTTTTTTTGTAAAGACCATAATACAAACAATTACATGAAAATCGCCATTTGTTTATGTTATGTGATACTCGGAGCAGTAAAAAAATGTTTAAAAAATTGTTTTTTTTTTTTTTGCCAAATCGAAAACGATATAAGTTACTTATTAATAAATTGTACTTTATGCATGATCAAAGCGATCAAACATTTTTTTACTACCTACTTTCACTAGGTATGTGTTAAACTGAGAAAATATCTAGATTTCTCAAAAGTGCGTCAGATCAAAAAAAAAAAAATGTTTTTTTTTTTTTTTTGGCAAATCGAACAAAAAAAACCTTGATTTTTATCAAAAAAAAAAATATCGAAAACGATATAAGTTACCTATTAATAAATTGTACTTTATGCATGATCAAAGCGATCAAACATTTTTTTACTGCTCCGATTATCACATAACATAACACACCGCTGGTGGTTACGATTTTTGTTTTCGTTGTAAGGATTGCCTTTTTAGCTGAATTATTCATTTTAAGTGTTTGAGAGCAAATGTTTACATTAAATTATTTCGAAATGCTTATTACATATGCTTATTTTATTTTTTTCAAATCAATTGAAATCAATTCAAGTGCTAATGAAAAAGTTTTATTTTATTGCGGCAAACTAATACACACAAGAACCAATAAAATTCTGATTTCATGTTCGATTTGGCAGCAGAAATATGAGATCTCAGATCGAAATTCGAAAAGCCAAATCGAAAACGACATTAGAAAGATTTTTTGTAGAAAAAAAAAAAAGTGTAAAAACACACGGTAGTAAAATTTGCAAAAAAAAATATACAAAAAGAAAGAAATACATATCCAACGCTAAAGATATTCTCAGCATGCGAATGAATAAACAATACCAACAAAACAATTTGGAGCCTTCCGTTTGAATGACCACGTGAAATCTGAAATCAGGGAATCCATTCAAACAATCAAATACCACATTATGTCCTATATTAGTCGTGTTTTTTTGAGCTTCGATCTTAGCAAAGTAAAGTAGAGTCGGATTTTCAGCACGCAATTACAACAACTTCGCTTTACTTAACACTTCGAGGAATCACAGTAGTTATTAATATTACGATATTAATATTACGATATTAATACGTCTTTTTTTTTAAATATGACAAGCATTTGTTCTTACCTAACATCATTCAACACTGTTCAGTGTTATTCAACTACAGAATTTCCAATCGCACTTTGATTGTGTACAAATATAGTGTAAAATAAACGAACGAAAACAACCAAAAAGCCCTCCACCAGTTGTCAAACTCAAACGCACTTGTATTGGTAAATCTGAGAAAATATCTAGATTCGCAAAAGTGCTCTGAAATCTGAAAAAGATTGCTTTTTTTTTGTACCAAACGAATATAAAAACTGCTCTGAGAGCAAAAAAAAAGTGCTCTGAGAGCGCCCAATCGAATACCACAGAAAGTTTACTTTTGCCCTAGTGGAACCCCGGGCTTAACTTGCATGTTGTTAACCTATTTATGGAACAACCCCCAAGGTTCAGCTGCATGAATTTTGCTGTCAAATATGTAATTCATATAAACAAAATTAAAAAGATCTGAAATGTGAATGGATGAACATTTTTTGGAACCGAATATGGATAGAGAACAAGTAAAGCTATATAAAAAACCATACTCAACATTTATTCGTGCTACATTTATTGTTATAAATGCATTTACAAATTATTTTTAATTGAAAAAGTGCCACCGGGCGGCCATTAATTACACGTATTCACCGAACACCGACAGTAAAAATTGGAGCGCTCGAGAGAGGGCTGTCATTCAAAATTTGCGGGGAAAATCGGGTAGGTGCCAGCGTTGCCACTTAAATCTTAAGCAAATGTAGTACATTAGAGAAAAAAAAGTAGCATTTTCAAACAAAATGTAGTACCTTTTTTTTTTGTATTGAAATTAAATAGTTATATATAATATAATATTTATTTGGATAGTTATTCAAATTATAAGTTTCCAAAACTATTTTTTTGTTTGTTTAATTCCACCTATATTGCCACAATGTCGCTATTTTGAGGTCCACATTTCAAAATAAGATCGAAAGCCCCAATCAGTGATGCCAACCCGAAACGAAGTTCTTATGCCTAAATTCGAAAATAATTATGCCTTTTTCAGAAAAATTATGCCTTTTTGGTAAAAAGGATAAAAATTTCATATTTTCAAACGAACCTACAATGTGATGAACATTTTTTAACAGAATGTAGGTCGATCGATAGGTAATTAAACTTTTTTTATCTCTGTAATCCAAAGCTTGGGTTTCTTGAGTAAGTGAAGTATAGAATTAGAATAAAAGCATGACGCACAAGTTGTTAATAAAAATTACTTATGCCACTTTGATCAAAGACCGTACCAGATTTACCAAATTCAAATTGCATTTCCATGAATTGATGGTAAAAAACAATTCATAAAAAATTATGCCTTTTACCTAAAAATTATTCCTCAATGCCTCAAGCATCGGAATTATGCCTAAAAGGCATAATTATGCCTCAGTTGGCATCGCTGGCCCCAATCAACAAGCGCCACTGCTCATTTAAAATTTCCAAATTTGCTTTGTTACAGGGAAACTCCTTAAATAAATTTTAAATGGTTGGTTCTTACGAAATGTAGTACTTTTGGGTAACGATGTAGTATGTAGTACGGCGTTAAAAAATCCAGCAAATATGTAGCACAGTACTACATATGTAGTACAAGTGGCAACGCTGGTAGGTGCATGGGAGTTGGCTCTCTAGTTTGGATACTCTCTGATCACTAGTTTGTGGCATTTGTATTGGTTTGATTGGATGTTTCTTTCAGAAGCATATTTTAAAAGTTAGTTATAATTTGTTTGTACCAGAAGTAATAAATTATGACCTCAATAATAAAGTTACTAACGTTGTCTGGAGCTATGGACGAGTCTCCTCCTTGTTATTTGCTTCAAATTGATGAAGTTCGTATACTTCTCGATTGTGGTTGGGATGAAAAATTTGATCCTAATTTTGCTAACGAGTTAAAAAAGTATAACATTTCTAAAGTTGTTTTTATATTTGTATTTAATATGATAATTTTTTAAGACATGTTAATATGATAGACGCAGTTCTATTATCGCACTCTGACAGCGCTCATTTGGGAGCTCTTCCATACTTAGTTGGGAAACTCGGTTTAAATTGTCCAATATACGCAACTATTCCCGTTTATAAGATGGGGCAGATGTTTTTGTACGATCTCTACATGTCTCACTATAACATGTGTGATTTTGATTTATACTCGTTGGATGATGTAGACGCGGCTTTCGACAAAATTATACAACTTAAATACAATCAAACTGTGTCTTTGAAAGGTATAAATAATGAAATAATTTAGGCGATTTACATATATCTACGTAGATCCGAATCAATGGTCAGGAAAGTAATAATGCGGAAATCAGAATTCAGCCGGACGCGTAAACACTGTGTCTGTATGCAATGGTGCTTGAGACCAAATTAATAATAGATAAGTAGATAATTTGTTTTATTTGCTATTTTGAAATTGTAATCTGGCGGGGATTGTTCCGCGTCACACTCAGAACTCAGATCAAAATTAACCCATTGTGATACCCGTCGCACACAGGCGGATTTAAAAAAAAAAACATGGTAAAAATTACTTCTTTGTTTTTTATAGGTAACTAGCTGACCCGGCGAACTTTGTTTCGCCCATATTCGTTAATGTAATGAAAATAATAATACTGAGCATGCACAATGCACATGTCCTTTACGATACACGATGTATAAAGCGGAAGTTCATATATTTGACTTTAGGATAAACGTGGGAATTCAATATTGATTCCACAAAATTCCGGCGAAAGTCCTTGAGACTTATTAATTGTCATAGCGAAACGGGAAATTGATACGCTTAAAAACGAATGGCAAATATTTCTGAATAAGCGGAATCCGCGGAATTAGAATGTTTTCCTTTGAATTTTCCACTCAAAATCGTCGCTTATTCCATGACATTTGATTTGAGATTCTTCACAATCAAATCAAACGCGATCAGTTAAAAAATTTCGGTGGATTGAGGTTGCGCAACAAAATTATAATTGAGCCGACTTACAATTTCAAATTGTGTAGCGGTAAGCCCGGCATATCAAAATAATTCAAAAATAAAGTTTTAAATAATTTTATTCAATCTTCTTTTTTTTTAAGTCCATCCCATCCCCGTAAACTTTTATTTTTACGACAAAAAGTATCATATGTCCTTCCTTGGGTCAATACGAATCCACGAAGCACGATTCATTCCCGAGTTATGAGTGCACATACGGACGTCAGTCTCTTTTACATATAGCCGTACCCACCATACCAAAATAGTGTCCTATCTTCCAACCATACACAGCCACAAAATTTATTCAAATCCGTTGAGTGGCTTATGATATCGACAACAGAGTCACCTATCGGTGCAAAATATCTATCTATCTTTCAAACTAACCAACCAAACACAGCCACAAAATTTAATTGAAAACGGTTGAGTGGTTTAGGAAAAAAGCAAAAAATTACTCAAATTCATGTTTTTTTTTTTCACGCACGCATAAGTTTTCCGATTCCAGCTAGGAACCGTACAACTACAATTTTTCAAAATGTTGAGGAAACTAAAAAACCCGACTGGAAATTCGAAAAAAGTGATTTGACAAAACAAAATGTATTCCTCATAGGACCAAAAAAAACAACATATTTCCAATAAAAATCGTAGCTTGAATAATATTTGATATTAAATTCTTCACAATCAAACGCGTACCGTTACAAAATTTTGGTTCGTTTAGGTTGTGCCACAAAGTGGGATAGTTTGGTGGCTTCGTTTTCATCCATCACGGAGTCGACTGATTTGTATGAATGCAACTCACCAGCGATTTGGTTTTGAATGGCGAAATTCAAATGATCGACGTTATTGTTTATCGCAACCAAAATCACTCTTACACTCAGTCAATCACGGTCAACAAATTCTGAGCGATATTCATGAAAAAATGCATGATTAGTTCTTCCGGTGCCGTTGTAAAGTTGCAGAAATGTTGTGGAAACTCAATCAGGCTGGAGATTAAGTTTGCTGGAATCCCACCATTGCCCATCGCCATGACAGGTCGTTTTGTAAAGGAACTCGCATGTTTGTTGTCAAATGCAGTTTCTTGACGTATCGCCATAAAGCAGACGCCTTCAAGCATTCAATTCATCTGCCGGAGTTGATCTCGAAATGACAGGCAGCGTTTGACGAAAATCGCCTGATAGCAAGATCATTGCTCCACCGAAAGGTCGCTTATTATCATGAAAAATCAATTATTTCTTGTCGTGGGCACCTGAAGAAAAAATAAAACATCAACAACATATTTGGCAAACAAAAATCATATTTCCAGATGCAATTGGAGATATATGTAGATTGCAATAATATTTCTGAATTTCATTTTTTAGGGTTCCGTAGCCAAAGGGCAAAAAGCGGAACCCTATTAGATTCGTCATGTCTGTCTGTTTGTCTGTCAGTCCGTATGTCACAGCCACTTTTCTCCGAAACTATAAGAGCTATACCGTTGAAACTTGGTAAGTAGATGTATTCTGTGAACCGCATTAAGAATTTAAACAAAAATAGAAAAAAAAAACAGTAAATTTTGGGGGTCCCCATACATAAAACTGAAACTAAAAAAAAATTTTTTCATCAAACCCATACGTGTGGGGTATCTATGGATAGGTCTTCAAAAATGATATTTAGGTTCCTTATATCATTTTTTTCTAAAGTGAATAGTTTGCGCGAGAGACACTTCCAAAGTCGTAAAATGTTGGCGATCTTTCGATGATTTTTCCTTCCAGCGAATATAAAAAAATGTCCCCTACAAAACGGTAAATTTCTTAAATTTTGTTTCCATCAACTGTTATGAAACCACATTTTGCACGTGCGAAGCCGGGCAAGTACAGCTAGTATATATTATATATATATAAGAGAAAGTGATGCTAGTTTATTAATAATTTCAAAATCGAATATATACATAAATACAACTAAACTAAGATCAAAACAATACAAAAAACTCATTTATTTTCCTGAGATAAAAAAAAAATGTCCCCTACAAGACGGTAAATTTCTTAAATTTTGTTTCCATCAACTGTTACGAAACCACATTTTGCACGTGCGAAGCCGGGATTATTGATTTTCATGTACTACAACAACTGTGGGTTAATTTGCAGTTCTTGTGTTGCATGTAAACCAATGACCTATATAGATTACTTGGGGAAAAGTAGTAATCTCGAATTAATATTAATTTTTGAGACAATTTTTTTTTTCGAGATTTTTGTTATTCGAGATTATGGTTTCTCGATTTTTTCTTTCGAGATTTTTTTTTTCGTGATATCGTAGTAAACCCATTTCGATGATTCGCAACAATTCGAACTGGTCTCCGGCCAAACAAGAAGAATACCCGAGAAAATTCCCTAAAAATCCCCGAAAAAAAATTTACGAAGAAAACTCATTTTTCCATACATTTTGTATGGAGCGAGTGACGATATTTAATCTATTTGTATATTATATATATATATATATATATATCAGTGGCGTCTCGTCAGGGTGTGCAAGGTGTGCATTGCACACCCTGATCTAACGAAAATAAGTCCCTCATCAAACACTGTGTAATAATAATAACACACAAATAATGATATGCACAATTCCATAACCCATAAAACCTCCATAACACAGCCAACAGCTACAGCCTACACCATACCTATTCATATTCATCCTTTATAAATTATAAATCTTCTTTCAAAATTCCGTCACCGCTGAGAAAAAAAAGAAATTAACTCGTACAAAAACTCGCTGTGCACCATTCTGTTGATTTCATCAAATAAATTCATCCAACTCCAAACTATATCCCTCTACAAGATTTCTCCAGTATTCATCCCCATCGTCATTCGTCGGCCGCACGCCGCCGTACTTAATCGCTTTACTTTGATGAACTTGTAGTGAACTCGTGCGAAGGTTTTCTGTTCACGGGCTGTATTCATTTTCTCTTCTTTTGCATCTGTTCTGTTCTGTTTCCGTAAAGCGTCATAAGTCAAATACACAATGTATTACATCGATACTCGTGCAAATAAAAGCTGTGCACGAAAGCCGATGAATGAATGGTTGAACTTAGCTTTTCGTTTAAGTGGTTGGGGATTGGGGTTGCAGTTTCGTGCGGTGCTTTTGATTTTGTATGTGAAAGTTTTATTTTTCTATATTTTATTTTGAAAACAAAATAAGATATAAAAAAAAGCAAAACAATGATTGAGAAAACAATAAATGGGACGTGTTTTCAGGCAATTAATTGATATTTCTAAAAAATGTATAATTTTAAAGAATTTGCACACCCATCTAAATAATTCACGCGACGCTGCTGATATATATATATGTATATGTTGGAGAAAAATCGGCAACAGGAAAATATCTCGAACGTGAAAATAAAAGCACAACCTGTTTTGATGAAATTCAAAGTAAGAAGAAAGTTTTATTACAAATGTCAAAGTGTCATATTGACAGCGTCAACTACAGGGTGTACACTGTTGTGAGAATAGTGTTACCATGGACTTAGCACAAAGTAATGACTTATCTGCTGGCAGCCCCTTCGTCATAATGTCAGCCACCATTTCCAAAGTTTTCACGTAGCTTAGCTTGTTCCGCTCCTCGTTGATCACACTACGAACAAAATGATTTCTTACATCAATGTGTTTTGTCCTAGCATGGTAAGCATTCGTAGATGATAGACAAGTAGCACTCTGGTTGTCGCAGAATAAGTACATCTGTTCCTGCATCTCCTTTATAAGTTCCTTCTGCAAGCCCAAAAGCCAGAGCGCCTCTTGTACAGCCAAACTAAGCGCCATGTACTCTCTGCCTCAGTAGTCGATAAAGCAACGGTAGCTTGTTTTCGGGAGCACCATGATATCGGACACCCTTGCATTGTATAAACGTATACTGTAACAGATTTTCGATCGTCGACATCACCAGCATAGTCGGCGTCACTTATGGTCGTATTTTTCCTCACATCTCTTGAGTAACACAGCCTCCAGTGTGCAGTACCTTTCAGATAGCGTAGAATCCTTTTTGCTGCTATCCAATGGGCCTTCCCTGGATTTTGGTTGAATCTGCTTAAGTGTGACAGCATAACTGATGTCTGGTCGTGACACCTGAGCAGCAAATAGCAAGCTACCAATCAGTTCCTGATATGGAACTCTCCACATCTCTTCCTGTTCAGTTTGTGACTTGGGAGACATGGTTTTACTTAACCTTTGGTTGTTATCCATTGGCGTAGAGCATTCGTTGCAATTGGCCAACCCAAATCTATCAACCATTTCGTGGATATATTTCTCCTGATCTATCCAAATAATACCTTTTGCTCTGTCTCTTCGTAAACGTAGCCCCAGAAATGAGTTAACAGCACCAATATCCTTCATGTGAAATTGTTTCATCATGTTCGATTTTAAACGATGTTTCAACTCGGGATGATTGTCTATTATTAAAAAATCATCCACATAAACGGCAACTGCGATAAATTTACAATCGATGAGTTGGAAATAAATGCATGGATCCAACCCGGACTGCTTCAATCCAAAGTCTTTCAAGGCACTATCCAGTTTTAAGTTCCAAGTTATTGATGATTGCTTCAAGCCGTAAATGAATTTCTTTAACCGAAGCGTTTTATTTCCATTTCCAAAACCTTCTGGTTGCGTGATATAAATTTCCTCTTGAAGATCTCCCTGCAGAAATGCAGAAATTGCATCCAAACATACATGATTAGTTCTTCCGGTGTCGTTGTAAAGTTGCAAAAATGTTGTGGAAACTCAATCAGGCTGGACATTAAGTTTGCTGGAATCCCACCATTGCCCATCGCCATGACTGGTCATTTTGTAAAGAAACTCGCATGTTTGTTGTCAAATTCAGTTTCTTGACGTATCGCCATAAAGCAGACGCCTTCATTAAAGCAAGATCATTGCTCCACCGAAGGGTCGCTTATCATTACGTAAACGATTCAGGGCCTCCAATGCGCGTTTGTAAGTCATTGTGCATTCGTCCCACATGATAATCTTACATTGCTGCAGTACTTTCGCCATCGCAGTGTTCTTTGAAATGTTGCATGTAGGTTCTGCATCCACTTGCAGATTCAATGGCAATTTCAATGCTGTTTGACCGCCTTCTAACAAAGTAGCCGCTATCTCAGAAGAGGCTGGGGCCAAAGCGATCTCAAATCTCGAACGAATTGTAGCCAAAATCAGTGAAATCAGGAATACATTTCCAGTTAAACCGGGCGTATCAAGGAAGAAAATTCCGCCATTTTCGTTATCGACTGGTTGCATCAATTCATCGTACACTTTCTTTTATTCTTGATTCAACATTGGTACATTTGTTGGAACAGCTTGACTCAATGCGATTCGATCGAAGTCCATTTCTCGCTCCAATTCTCGATTAAATGCGTCTTGCATTGAACGATTTGGCTGTGGCATACCCAATTTGCACAACAAATTGTCACTCACGAGCAGACACATATCCTCGATCAAAATCAAAGCTTTGTTGCGCATTTCATCTGACATCTCCAGTTCATTATCGGATGTCACAGTGCGAATTCGATGCAAAATATCGTCGGCCATAACATCATCTTTGTATAATCAAAGTACCTATCTACCTACTTCATTTCAAAAAGGTACTTAATGTAACATAGTAAACATAATTTATTAGAACAAACTTTTTAGGTATATTAAAAAAAAAACTTCAAAATTGTGGACAACAACAATTTGCTTGCAAAATAATTAAAATAGTTGACAACAACAATTTCCTTAAAATTTAAAATATTTCTTTTTTTTTATTTGAAGTGTCACTACTCGATTTCTATCCAATTTCTTTTTTTTTAAAGTGTATTTCCCCATACAAACTTTCATAACCTCTTTCATCCCCTCCAAGTTTTGTTTTCGCGACAAAAAGTAAATATAAACCTGATATACAGCAATACGAAGAAAACAAAAAAAGAATTATGAAAATCGTCCCAGGGGTTATCGAGTTACATGATCATCGAGCTACACCCCGAAAGAATTATATATATAGAAAAAGAAGAAAGATTATATCATTCTTTTTTATTTTTTATTTTGAATTATTTTTTTTTTTTCTATTTTCTTGCTCCTAATTTTATATACGCAATACAGCTCTCTTTTCTCTTTTCTATATTTTTCTTTATTTTTCATTTTCACTTTTCCCTTTTCGTTCAATTGGTCTGGCTGTCTCGAACTAGGACGGTTAATCTTTAGTAATGGTTATTAATGATGTTCGTGGAGGTTCTACAGACGGAAGCAGTGATGGAGTTGTTCGTTCTATGTTACGCGTATTAAGTAACCAAAAAATTGGCCTGCAGGTTTGTCATATAAACGCACAAAACTTGTTTCCAAAACTGGATGAGTTTAGGGATTTGTTTGTTGGATCTAAGGTTGATGCCGTTTGTGTCTCAGAAACATGGTTCAATAGTAATTTTAATGATAGTGTTTATAGGGTGGATGGTTATTAGCTGTTTCGTGGTGATAGAATTGGAAGAGATGGGGGTGGATCGGCAATTTACATACGTTAAGGCATATCGTGCAATTTGAAGTGCAAATCTGGAGTTGGAAGTCAGATGGACTATGTTTTTCTGGAAATTAAATCAGGAACAGGCAGCTTGCTCTTAGGGTCCGTTTATAGACCTAATAAAAATGTTGACATTACGCCGCTGTTTGAATTACTGGAAACAATTTCGGTATGTTACCCTAAAATAATAGTTGGTGGTGATTTAAACAGTAACCTTTTAGCAGACAGCTCTCTTGTACAGGGTATGAGGGCATTTAATTTGTTCCCGGTCAATATGACGTTCGCCACTAATTTTTCCTCTGGATCTAGTACACTTTTAGACGTTTTCTTTGTTAGTGATACTAAATTTCTATTATTGTATGATCAACTGTCAGCACCTGCTTTCCCCAGACACGATTTAATGTATTTAACTTTTGATTTTCTTATAATTTTGTCTGCAACATCATACGAATACCGAGACTTTGATCATATCAATTACCTAAGCTTGGAGCGAAGCGCCCGAAATATCAAATGGGAGAGTGTATTGCACATGTCCTGCCCTAGTGATCAAGTTGAGTTCCTAACCCGAAATATTAGGGGTTATCGCGAATAAATTCCGTGGGAAATGTTTCCCTTGTCAGCAATGTAAGTCAGATTGCTGAACAGAAAATATTCCCGGGGAAATCTTATTCCCGATAGGGGTTATTAACACACTTTTTAATAATTATGTTCCTAATAAAGTGAAATTCGTTAAACATGACCAATGTCCCTGGTTTTCAAACGATATGAAATGTTCTCAATCAGACATTCGTAACACTTCCTTTCCCGGTTCTGAATCAAGTACCTCAAAGCACTTCCGAACCCCAACGTGGTCCACTGAACTCAAATGAACGAACATTCGAGTTCTCTGGCGTAGATAGTACGGACGTAGTTGCAAGTGTCTTATCCATAAAATCGACAGCGATCGGTATCGATGGAATACACCCAGTTTTTGCTAAGGCCATTCTACCCATTATTCTACCCTCTGTTACACACATTTTCAATACCATTTTAACAACTAGTGTTTTTCCTACCCAATGGAAGCTGGCGAAAGTCCTACCAATCCAAAAGAGCGCAAATAGCAATGAATATAGACCCATTTCCATACTACCATATTTTTCTAAAGTGTTTGAACGAATCATGCAAAAGCAAATTAATGCCCATATCCAATCATGTAAACTTTTATCTACAATGCAATCTGGCTTCCGAAAATACCACAGCTGTACAACTGCAGTTATCAATGTTGTAGAGGACATAAGAAATGCTATAGACGATGGTCACGCAACTTTTTTAGTTCTTCTCGATTTTTCAAAAGCATTCGATACTGTGGATCACGATACTTTGTGCATCAAACTAGCACAGACTTACAAGTTTTCTACATCAGCCACTAGATTAGTGTCTTCCTATCTTAGGTTCCGAGAACAAGCTGTTGCGATTGGCCACATGCTATCAGATTTTCTTCCAACAACCAGAGGGGTTCCCCAGGGTTCCATTCTAGGACCTCTGCTTTTTTCACTATATGTCAATGAGCTCCCTTCCATAGTCAGTTCATCCTCCATACAAATGTACGCTGATGATGTCCAACTATTTAATAGTTGCTCTCTCGGGTTGATTGAAGACTGCGCTAGTAGAATTAACATAGATTTGGAAAGGATCTCAGTATGGGCGGAGATGAACGGACTATTCCTTAATCCCAAAAAATCTAAATGTTTAGTGATTAGTCGGAAGCCTGTCGATCTTTCATATTTCCCTGAAATTTGTTTAAATGGCTCGACCGTAGAATATGTAGAAATGGCAAAAAATCTAGGAATGCTATTTAATAGGACATTCATGCTTATTTTGACATTCGAACGAATAGTCAACTCATACAAATGTCTCTATTCGTTCGAATGAACTTGTGTGTATTTTGATAGACATTCGTTCGAATCGGCTATTCGTTCGAATGTCAAAATAAGCATGACTATCTTGGGATACGCATATAAATGCGGCAGTAGGCAAAGTTTATGGTCTACTGCGATTGTTATGGGCCTCACAACACTATACGCCTCTGAGAACACGATTACTTCTTGCAAAGACACTCGTTGTTCCAAGCCTCACATATGGATGCGAAATTTTCTGCAAATGTGACACACTCAGCAGAAGGAAGCTTAATGTTGCTTTTAATAACACCGCACGTTATATCTATGGTTTGAGGCGTTTCGATCATATTTCCAACTTTTCCCGTCAGATCTATAACATCTCCTTCGACCATCTTTTATGTTTTCGATCACTCGTATTGTTATTCAATGTAATTCAGACACGTCAACCCAGTTATTTATTTAATAGACTACGTTTTTGTTCATCCAACCGATCCCAACTTGTGTATCCGCGGTACCGGCATCTTACATCGGAGCGCCAGTTCTTCGTCAATGTAACACGTCCTTGGAACTCACTTCCACGGCATTTGCGAAGGTCAAGTACCGTCGCACGTTTTCGGAACGGGTTACAGTCTTATTTCCAGACAATTTCAGACTAATATAATGTTTATCAATTCGTATATCTTTATAGTGTAGTTTTTCTTGTAAAAAAAGAGAGATGTATTTTTGTTTTTGTTTTTGTATATTTAACTTTTTGTTTTTTTTAAGAGTAAACCTTAATTATTCATTATCGCTAATATGTTATGTAGCTTGTTATACATGAATTATATTTAAGACTTGCACTAACTTATAAGATCTTTGTTATCTTAATGTGTAAGCTATGCATAAATAAATGAAATGACATATGAAATTAAATAAACGAAAACCTTGTGTGAAAAATCATCCAAAAAAAACCAAGAAATATCGTGCTATCGTGCACCACCAAGAGATGATTGCTGAATTGGTCCACACAGATCTGAATTTACCAATTCTAACAACTCTCTGGACGTATTTTCAGATGCTTTTTTTTTTTTTTTTTTTTATTATAATTCACTAGTGCTCAAGGGGTTTTTGTTCCCTTATAATGCTAATGCACAGCACGAGTGGAAGGGTTGATAGGGAGGATAGGGAAGAGGTACTGGTGCACATTGGTCTTAAACAATTGTGGGCTGTAATGAGAGGGGAAAACCGTTTGAGGCAATGCATTCCACATGCGTGTTGTTCGGCTCACAAAAGAATCTCTATATTTTACAGTACGTCCGAAGGTAGGCTAAGGGTGAACTGATGAACTGTGTGACGGGTGTTGCGAGAGAATTGTTGAAAAGGCTTATTTATTTATTTATATAGCTTAGCGTTTACCAGACTTCCGGTAGCGATTACCCTTTTGTGGTTATCCGAAATAATGCATTTGCCGGCTTTAAATACGATGGTGTAGCCGTGTTTTGTCATCTGGCAAATCGACAAAAGATTGGCACACAAATTCGGAATATAAAGCACATTACCTATCGTCACCGTCAGAGGCTCATCTTTCACCAAAAATTGCATTTCGAAGTCACCTCTAGCTTTGACATCCAAGTTAAAACTATCTGCAACTGTGAATTCTTCTTTGTTGACCGGACACACATTTCGCAACCAGTCTCTGCGATTTGTCATGTGTTCTGAAGCTCCTGAGTCGATAAACCATTCTGTACTGTGAGCCTTGCTCGTCATACTACGAACGATGTGAACAGTACTACATTTCGCTGCTTACTTCTTCCATCCGTTGTTTGACCTTTATTGAGACAATTTCTGGCAATGTGCCCACGCAGTTTACATTCGAAACACTTAGGTCCTAATGCACGGCGTTGATTGCCTTTCTTCACTGCTCCTTTGCCACCACCATATAAAACGACAGCATTTGCACCACCACCAGACCAACTATCATCATCCTTGATGTCCTGAAGTAATTTGGTTTTTATTGCGTCCGCTGAAATCTGTACACCAGAGCTTTTGTTAGTATTATTGGAAGTCGAATTAAAGCAAAACACGACCGATTCGAAAGTTGGCTGATTTTAGACTCACCGAGTTCCCAAAGACCTACCTGGAACTTCGCTTTGAACACTTCGGGAAAATGCATTTGTCAGCATGACCCGAAGTGTTTGCATTTGCTTAGTAGGCCATGGCCCACTGAACCATTGCGTCACGAAAGTGAATCGCTGCAGTGGAATTGTGTTATTATATTATGTGTTATTTATGTTATTACACTTCCACTTTGAAACAGATTCACTGACGCAGCTACGATTCAGCTAGCCATGGCTTCCATGCGTATTTGGGGCATAACATCCCTCCCCCCTTCGGAAGTTCAAGCCAGGTCTCGGAAAAATTGGTTCGTCTTCTTTTATTAAAATAAGAATAAATGTTTAGCTTTAGCTTAATGGATATGTACATTTTTGCTTATATTTTATTAAAATAAGAGTATTGAAATAAGGATGACTGCTTAGCGTTAGCTTAATGGATATGTACATTTGTGCTTATCTTTCATTAAAATTAGAATATTAAAATTAGAATAAATGTTTACCGTTAGCGTTAGCTTAATGGCTATATACATTTGTGCTTATCTTATAATTGTGTTTTACAACTTAAATTTAACATTTGCTTAAAGTTATATAGGTATAAGTATATTTGCTAGGGTAACATAGTCTCTATCGCTCAAGACGGTATTTTTACTAATTGTATTATTTATTTTTATATATACATGTTTTTTTTTTTTTGTTTTTGTATAAATTTAAACCCTGGCAAACGTTAGCTCTCCTGATGCTGGGGTCATCTCAAATGTTCTTTTCGGCGGTTGTTTTCTCCTTGGTGGGCTTGGAGCCACGCGTATTTTCGTTTCCTCGATCTGTGTTCCTGTATGCGCTCGTTGCAACGCTTTCTTCTCTTTTCTTGCCTTACATATTTTAAAAAATGTATGTATTATTACTCCTAGGATTAATATCAAGCACACCAACATTAACGAGTATTGATGTCTTGTAATCGTCCATTGTTGGCTTCGGAGGGTTTCTTCAGTTTTGGTCTGCTCTATTTGCCTCTGCAGATCTTCCAAAGACTTTTTTCCCTCGGTCAGAATTGCATTGATATCTACATGGCTTCCCAGTCTTATCGGAAGAATCTTCTTACTTGGCGTTAAGTTTGTTGGTACTTTTCGGACTTCGAACTGTACTCGAAGTGTTTCCAATAGTCCTGCGAAATCAACTTTTGGCTGCTTGAACTCGACATTGCTGCTGACCTCTTGCTCGTTCGGGATTTTCATTTCCCGCGTCCCGATGTCACATGGTTTAAGTATTCGTATGACGCCGGTATTCCTTAGTAGTGGATTGTACTGTTCCCCGTTACAATTGATGTTTAGTGTCATATTATTTCGGAGGTTGTACAACCAGGAATTACTGGCCGCCATTTTTACGAACGTACCTTCTGATGCGGGAACGGCAATGTGTTGGCATCGTTCTTGGGCTGTCGCTGTATGCTGCAAGAGCTCGATAAGGCATTCTTCACTGCTCCTTGTGAATACCGGTCTTTGGTGCTTACAGATTGACACGGTTACACGCTGCATTGTTGTTATTTGGTTGCACTTTCCCAGCTCTTCCTTGGTCATTAAAACGAATAGTCCATGATCCTCTGATTCTGCTATATAATCTGCCCTTGTCTCGATCATTAGGTCCCACTTCTCGTTCAGTCTTGAGACGATCGGATACACCTTTTGAATACCAAACTTTGTTGGGTCCGGAAGAGGAATGACGACTTTAATGATCAGATTATTGCCGTTGGGGAATACGGTGACCTTTGCTGCCTGGTGAAGCGTTAACTCATCTCGGAAAAAGGGCTGTATTTTTGTTGTAAGTGACGGTTCCTTAAGGGTTTCAGATATATTCACAAGGTTTAGGATGAACGGGTGTAGTCGGCCTTGGTAGAGGTCATTGAGAATTGCCATTTCAACGGCTTGTCGGTTTTGTACTTCCAGGAGCTTGGCTGTGAGTATAGCTACAAGCTCATTTATTGCCGTCTTCAGCTGAAGTGTCGCTATAGCAATGTTCGTTTCGTCTGCAAACTTTTGGTATGTTGAACCGAAGTCGTTTAGATGTGCCGTTATTGCGTCGATATCTGCAATTGCTTTGGTAAGGGGTTTACCTATGCCATCGTAGTTTGATTTCATCACCGTCAGTTGCTTGTTGATTAGGGTGAATGTATCCTCACTATTTTTATGCAGAATTTGCAATTTGTTGTACACCTTTTCCGAGTCTTCGTTGTCCATAGTTCCGAAAGCCCATTTAGAAAAACTTCCCACTACGTTAAGAAGCGCCCTTCTGCTGCGTTTGTGTGAAACCATATGCTGGAGGTATGCGTTGTTTGACTTCAAGTTTTCCGATATTACTGCAACTTCTTTAACCATTGGTTCGCAAGCATCCTTGAAGTCCGTTGAGTTAACATCATCTTTCAGGAACGAACACATTCGATTTATTTTGCTTTCGCAGATATTAGCAAAATCTGCAATGCCAGAGAAATCCATTGGTGTAAACTTAGTGAAGATGATCCAACAATCTTTGTAAAATAACGCACTTCCCACCTTTTCGAAGACGATGGGGGTTTCGAGGAGATTTTTCACTTGGAACGGTTCTGCATCCTGTGTCACGGTGAGCCCCATCGAGTTTGCCAGGTACATAATGCTTATAAATCTAATCATGCTTCTTATGTACATTTGTTAAGTTATTAATTACTATTATTATAATTATTACTTATTAAAAGGTAATTTAAATTAAATGATATTTCTAATTTTGCAGAGACTATACTGGCTCGAAATTTATGAATATTCTTGATTATATTACTTAGAGTTAGGGTTTTAGAAAAGTTCCACTCCTTGGACTGTACTAAATTTTCTCTACTGAAAAGAAAAAAATTATATTAATATAACAAAATTTATGTGAAGCTATTTTATCGGTAGAATGGTTTAAGTTGATTATTATGTGCCCTTTTAATCTTTTTTCCCATTTTTATATTTGTGTTCACCTTATTGCTTACGGACACAACCTCGTAGGGTCCTAACCAGATAGGGGAGAATTTATTCTTTCTGGCGGGATTCCTTAGGAAAACCTTCTGTCCAACATTGAACGTAATAGCCTTAGAGCCTTTGTCATAGACGTCTTTCGATTTAAGTTTAGCTATTTTAAGGTTCTGATTGGCTAACTTGTGGGCAATCTCGAGTTGATGCTTGAGCTGTGAAGGGTAGTCGTCAGCATTATAGAGAGGTGTGGGTTTTCGTTTTAGATTAGTTGGCATTTCGAACTTAAAACCAAATAAGGCATTCAAAGGGGTTAACTGTGTTGCGGTGTGGATGGAGTTGTTGTGAACATGCATGGCTTGCCGAAGCCATTGGTCCCAATTTCTTTCGTCGTTTGCCACGAAGGATCTGAGATATTCGGCTAGAGGCCGATGACTTCTTTCTAACGAACCGTTTGATTGAGGGTGATATGCCGTTGTATGAAGTTTTTTCACGCCCAGTAACTTGCAAGTCTCTGAAAATATCTTTGACGTGAAGTTGGCGCCATTGTCCGTGACAAGAATCTTTGGAATTCTATACCTCGTCAGGATTTGTTCATAAAAAACTCTAGCCACTGTCGAAGCTTCCATATCGGGAAGGGCTGCGCAATCCATGAACTTAGTCAGATCATCCTGAAAAGTCAGAATATATCTGTTTCCTGAGTGTGATACGGGGAGTCCACAGACAATATCCATGTACACCTTATCGAAAGGTAATGAGGGCGTGTCTGTAATAACCATGGGCATTTTGTTGGGGGGGGAGCATTTATTCTTCTGGCATAGTGAACATTTTCTTACGAAATCTTTTACATCCTTTGCCATTCCCTTCCACCTATACTGTTGCCTGATACGCCCTAAAGTTTTTTTGTTACCCTGGTGACCTCCGAGCGCTGAATTGTGAAAATCTCTTAAGATTATTTGGATTTCCGAGCGGTCCGTTAAAAATTCTATGGTTTTGGGTACTTTTGATACCGTTGGGGTGCCTTTATTACCATTTGCATTACCTATACCAGTGGAAGTCGTTGATGTACCTACCGAGTCCTTATTTTCATTCAAACACGCTTGTGCCCGAGTGACAGCTAGACACTGCTCTACGGGCTTTTCTTGTGGAATACGACTCAGTGCATCAGCGTTCTTGTTCACCTTACCCGGTTTGTATTCGATTTTGAAATCGTATTCCGAGAGTTTGTGATGAAAACGTACTAGACGGGATGTAGGATCTTTGACATGAAATACTCCCTTTAGTGGCTGATGATCTGTGTACACTGTAAAAGAGCGCCCTAAAAGATAAGTTCGGAAGTTGTTGGTAGCCCACACAATAGCCAGGAGTTCCTTTTCTATTGTGGAATACCTTTTTTCAGCAGGATTTAAGGATCGGCTTGCGTAAGCTATGGGTTTATCCTTTCCAACCTTACCCTGTGACAGTACTGCCCCCAATGCTTCATTGCTAGCATCTGTGGTCAAGATAAATGGCTTCGAGAAATCTGGGTAGATTAAGACTGGCGGCGTAGTTATTGCCTTTTTCAATTCTTCGAAGGATCTTTGGTGATCCGGCGTCCATTTGAATTCTACCTCCTTTCTTAGCAATAAGTTAATTGGGGCGGCTATTTTTGCAAAATTCGGGATAAACTTCCTGTAATAACTAGCAAAACCTAAAAACGACTGCACTTCTTTAATATTTTTCGGGATTGGAAAGCTCGTGACACAACTTGTTTTTGAGGGATCTGGTAATGCACCGTTTTCTGAGCACTTGTGTCCTAAATAAACCACCTCTTTGGACAGAAAGTTGCATTTTTCGGTGTTTAATTTGAGTTTGTAGTTTCTCAGCTGCGAAAATATACGAACCAATTTGTCGCAATGGTCTTCCAAATTTTTGCTATATATCACAATATCATCCAGGTAGACAAAACAGTCTATTCCTTGGAGACCAGTTAGAATATAGTTCATTATCCTTTGGAAGGTAGCCGGTGCGCCTGTTAGTCCGAAAGGCATTCGGTTAAATTCATAGTGGCCCAACCCCGTGCTAAATGCAGTCTTTTCCCGGTCCTGCTTTTCAATAAGCACTTGGTGATAACCGCTAGCCAGATCAAGGGTTGTGAAGTAGCGACAGTTTCCTAGCTGATCGAGAATATCTTCTATTCTTGGCAGAGGAAACGCGTCTTTAATCGTCACATCATTGAGTTTTCGAAAATCCACTACAATTCGCCATCTCTTTTGTCCATCAGCCCCTGGTTTTTTAGGGACGACCAAAAGAGGAGAGTTCCACGGTGATTTACTCGGGGTTATTACTTTGTCATTTAACATTTGCTTCACCTGATTATGAATCTCATCCCTAGCGACTTGTGGGAGACGATACTGCTTCTGGTTTATTGGGCCTTGATCCGGTTTTGTTCTTATTTTATGCGCCAGGATATCGGTATGCGTCAACGGGTCCCCTTCCAAATGGAAAATGTCGTTAAATTGAATGCAAATATTTTCTATTGCACATTTTTCCTTTTTGTTTAGGTTGGGCTCTATTTTTAATGAATTAAGTAGTTGTGAAATTCGTTCACTTGGCTGTTGCCTACTTACGCTCAATATCACGTTCTTGGTTTTATCCCTTCCTATACTTCGGAACTTGTTGAAGTTTTCAAATTTGGGGACGAATTCTTCACTCAAGAAAAATGGATCGTCCGTGGAATTGAGCACTGAAACAGCAAGATGGTGGTCCCTTACTCTTGATATTGTGTTCGCTAAGTAAACTCCAGGTTTTAGTTCCTGACTATGTACGAGAACGTCGCGTAACCCTGTGTTTACCTTTAGCTTAACAATAGTTTGGGTTCGGGCCTTTATTTCCTGGTTTGATACTTTAATTGTATTACTAGCCATGTTGACTGTATTGATTGGTTCGCATAAGCGTTTAAGTTGATACTCCGTAACCAAGTTTCTATTTTTGTCAAAGAATTTCAATGTTTTAGCCACTGTATCAATAATTGTTCGGTTCCAAAGGATATCCCTACCAATAATACCATCTGCGGGTATATCGTTTAGACCGTTTATAATATGAAATTTGCCCTTTGTCAATAGTTTACTAGTGGTGATAGTACCTACTGTTGTGCTATTTCCACCGAATGCTCCACCTACTTGCCTTGTCTCCTTTCTGGATATGTTTGTGTTGGGCTTTAACGAGCTTTCTTTCAAAAGACTTGTGTCTGCCCCTGTATCCACTAATAGAGTTATTTTACCTCCTTTGGCCTCTGGCAAGGGGAGTTCTACAAAAACGTCGTTTTTACTTAATTTTTTTATTAAGCAAAGCCTGTTTCGTTTGATATTGCCAAATTTATTTTTTTGATTTAAGATGCAGCCTAGTTTTTGGCCGATCTCCTTTGTGCATCGCGATATGATATCGCCTATTTGCATAAATAAATTTATAAATTGCAACATCAGGCTAACGAGCTTGTTTTGTAGTTGGGTCATGGCTTTTGGTCTATACTGGAGTTGTATTTTTTGGAGGCAATTTACTTGCCTTTGCCTTTTTCTGTGCCGCTTGAGAATTTTGTTCTTATTCTTTCTGCTGGGCTCCGGGATACTTAGTTGGCTTATCGTGACATCTGAAATGTTTTTTTCGGTTACGGGTAGCTCATGGTTTTGGTTTAAACTTATACTGCTTGGGATGGGTTTAACTGATTTGGTATGGCTATCAGTTGAGAATGCTTTAGGGGCACGGCTCACCTCTTTGAGCTGGCCCCTCGTTCGTTTCCCTGTCCCTTCTTTTCCAGGTAGTTCCTTTTACTATAACAATCCTCTTCAGAGTGGCCCACCCTTGAGCACCAATCACATTTTAGTTTTGGCTTACCACGTTTTGCCGCTGTCATGTAAACTTGTGCTTTCGGGCAAGTCCCTGGGTCGTGGCCATAAGCCTTGCAGGAGTCGCAGTATGGGGTATTACGACGTACCCTACATTCTGCGTAAGTGTGATTTGACTTACCACAGAACCCACACGATAATTTCTCTGTTGGTCTGTTACGAAGGTGCTGTACCCTGGGCTTGTTTGAACTGTTTTGAGTGTTCCAGTTCGAAGTACTCGGACCTATACTGGTTGGGATTTGCGGACTTGGGTATACGGACGCTGGAGGCACATTAGTCGGCTGCCAATCTTGGATCATTTCTGGGGAGCTGTGTATATAGTGATTATACATTTGAGGGTTGCTCAATTGGAAATTGTTATGTATAGAATTATTCGGATTTGTGGGGTTTTGGAGATATTGAGAACGAAGAAGATTAGATGTTTTTAACGCCGTATCTGCTAACGTCTGTAATTCATCCCCACTGACTGTCAACATAAATTGACGCAACGCTGGATCTAATAGCCCTACTTTGAAACTACAGATTATGGAATTCTTAAGTTCCTTTTTAAGAGCTACAGAGTCTGCGCTTGAGTAGCTGGCATCAATAATGTCCGTTGCTTTTGCTTGTAGTGATGTAAGACGTCTGGCAAAGGCATGTATATCTTCTGTTGCTAGCTGATGCGACTGCTTTATTTCGGCAGTCACACTATCCAGTGTCCGAACAGTAAGATATGTGCCTTTGATGAGAGTCTCTAACTCCCGCACTGTACTTATTTTGTTGCATCTAACCAATTCAAACGCATCACCAATTAATCTGGTTGACAGCATTGCCACATATATTGCTTCGCTATCTGCGTCTATACACTTCAGACCTAGGGAACATGCGTTGAGAAACTCATAAACATTTCCTGATAGCTCGGGTGTTCTTGCCCCAGAAAATTTGGGAACAATCTGTGCAATTATTTTTGCAATGCTGTCGTAACTCATTGTGTTGGTTGAATTAGAAGATTCCATGCAATCTGGTGTGATACTGGAGTTTTGGAATTGCAGGGCTACTAATTGTTCCCTTTGCTTCCTCTTCTCTTTTTTCAACCGCTCTATTTCTGCTATATATTCTAATTCTAACCCACGTACCCTTTCAGTCTCCCGTTGGTTTTGGTCCTGTTTCGTCAGGGAAGCCCTAAGTTCGCTTTTCACTTTAGTGAGGTTGGACTGGAGTGCCACAATTTCTAAGTTTAATTTCGAAATTGTTTCCTCGGCCTCAGTGTTTACTTTTTCAGCTTCAATTTGGCTGCGGTCTAAACTAAATCGTACTCTTTTGGTATTGTTTAGTTCAGCTTTAAGCGCTTGGATTTCACTTTGGTGACTATCCTTTAGCCTTTTGACTGCCTCTAAATACTCAATGAGTATTGCGTCGGTAGTCTCAAGCCTCGTAAACTGTCCCCACTGCGAGCTTAATTGCGCGTATATTAACGCATATACTTCCCTGCTAGTAATGGCCTTAAGTTCAGATAACAGCGAGTCGTTGAAATGTTTTATTTCTTGCCCTTGTTCCTTAATTTCTTTTTTGAGTTGATGAATTTCTTCTATCAACTGGGCTTCTGTGGACTCTCTTCTGTCCATAAACTTAAAACCAAAACAATTTAATCAGTGACCACGGTGGAGCCAAAAATCAACACTTTCTTGTAATGTTTACCCCAACAAGGTTTATGCCGTACAACAAAGGAATAAAAAATAAGAAACACGTATTGCTCAAAAGTATACGTATTATTGTCTACGACACTACACCTAACCTATCCCACTAAGTTAATGCCGTAAAACAAGCAAACGGAGAAAAAAAAAAAAAAACAATTAATCAAAACGATACTTGATACTTACCTGGTTCGTTGTTTGTGTTTATCGCCAGAATGTTTTTTTGTTGATATTTTTTTTTTTTTTTTTTCAAGTAAAACACTAAACCGACGTAGTATCAATCCCGAAACGGTTGATATGTATATATATGTATAGGTATATATCTATATTTTTTTTTACACACAACACTAAACCGACCGAGTAACAATCAAGACACGGTTGATTTATATATATATATTTTTTTCTTTATGCAACACTAAACCGACCGAAGGGGTGAATCACAGTTGCAAATCGTAATTTTAACGTACTTTTTCCGAACTACCGGCTGCGCCAAAATGTTAGTATTATTGGAAGTCGAATTAAAGCAAAACACGACCGATTCGAAAGTTGGCTGATTTTAGACTCACCGAGTTCCCAAAGACCTACCTGGAACTTCGCTTTGAACACTTCGGGAAAATGCATTTGTCAGCATGACCCGAAGTGTTTGCATTTGCTTAGTAGGCCATGGCCCACTGAACCATTGCGTCACGAAAGTGAATCGCTGCAGTGGAATTGTGTTATTATATTATGTGTTATTTATGTTATTACACTTCCACTTTGAAACAGATTCACTGACGCAGCTACGATTCAGCTAGCCATGGCTTCCATGCGTATTTGGGGCATAACACTTTCTAGTCCCATAATCATGGGCTTATAATTATCGTCTAATCCTGCCAGCAATAATGTACCAACCCATTCATCGGAGACATTCATACCGATTGCGCTTAGTTTATGGGCTGTAGAAATTACTATGATGAAGTATGTTTCGACGGAATCGCAATCCTTTACACTTGTTGTTATTAATGTTTTTAATAATCCAACACGCCTGGTTAATCCATTATCTGCAAACGCCGATGCCATCTTATCCCATACCTCTTTTGCCGTTTTCGCTTCCTTGACATGAATGTAATTGATCGGTTCGATGAGAAGAATCAGTTTTGATTTCGCCTTCAAAATCTTCTTCACATCAGTCTCCACTCCTGACACGCATGCCCACAGATCCTCATGTTGAAGGAAGTTCTCAACAGCAAATTTCCAGTCCTCATAATTTTCACGTCCCTTTAGTTTCTCGATTGCCGGTATCGATGAAGTCGCCATAACCAGTGTTGCCAGAATTTCAAAAAAGAAAATGCTAGATTGGAAAAAAAAAAAAATATGCTAGAATGTATGAAGACAAAAAATAAAAATGCTTGATAAAAAAAATGTGTTTTCACCAGCTTTAAAAAAAAAAAAATATTAATTTGTCTTTTTAGCTTCAAATTCATCTGAATGCATTTTTTACTTATCTATATAATTATATATTGAGTTAGGAACTTCGACCCTAGAAATATCTCAGAAAATAAAAAATATAAAAATCATGTTTTTTTGAACAATGAATTTTATTTTTATTAAACATTAAAGTATCAGTCTTCAGAAAAAAACAAAACAAAAAAATATCAACAGTAACTACAGTGGGTGAATTTTTGTTGGTGTTTGAGGTCCACCATAGATAAATAAATCCTTCACCACATGTCTCAATTAATAAGCTTATGTATCAAAGGGCATGGTAGTACCCAGCGAAGTTCTAGCACTACACCATTTTTACAGGAACAAACTCAGGCAATTTTTGACCCTCCTCTATCTTTAGTATCATTGAAGTCAGAATCTTCAAATTCAGAATATTTGCTAAGTTGATCAAGCACAAGCGCCTCAGTAAACTTTTTAGCATAAGTGTTTCCTGAAATATAGGGCTTCAAAAATCACAAAAACCATAACTTACTAACTGACAGATCATCAAAATTATGGAGTCCTCCCCGACATCGTGAAATCTTCTATACTCTGTCCAAGAAAAATTGTCAGTACAGGCCTTATGGGAAGCTCTTTTTTCTACCAGTGGTGCCTGTAGCTACTCTCACGGCACTCAAACACAAGATTTGCCACTGAAATAAAAACGAAACCACTGGCATTCCAAAGAATTTTGTTGTTGTAATTTTCCTGAAATTCGCATACATCCCACCATAACCAGTCTGCCACACAGCCGCGGGCAGAATGAGCACGATCGTCTTGCGTTCGCTTGCTATTATCATATCATCAACCAAAATAAGCAGTGTGAGTGACTGAAGCACATCAGAGAAGTGTTACCCATATGTCAATGTTAGCATATCATTAAGGGTTTTTCTTTGAATTTTGTCAAAGAACTTTCGGTTTTGGAGCTTTTTGGAGCTTTTGAGAGCGGCATATTATGTGGGGTGCTGCCATTCGGTTTTTTAGTTAAGACATATTTTTTAATGTTGCCTTTTAGAAATAAGGTTTATTCGTGAGGTGCTTTAATGCATTCATTTCACTAACGCAACAAGTGATCATATGTGCGTTGTAGAGATATTGCGATAAATTAGTAGGGATTACTATGGCAACTCAACCGGATTCATGCAAAAGCATGGTATTTTTTTTGGGATAAAATTTGATTAAATTTTTTAATATAGAAAACTAAGTACAAATTTTCAGCCTTATTCGTTAGGGCATATTTCTGCATGTTTTGGTAGGTATAACTTCATATATCACTTTGTAGAGCATATTTTTCACACTGAAATATCAAAATGATAAAGCAGGTAAACATATTTTTTTTTTTTTTTTTATATACTTCTCCCGGGAAAGGCGAACCTATAACGCTTCAACAGCGCCCCGAGATGCCTGCAGATGTATGTTTGCTCTGCACTTAAATTGCTGCAAATTGTAGTCTTCTGGATATATATTCCCAGGAAGCGAGTTCCAAAGTTTGCTTGTCCTGTAACAGAAGGAGTTTTTGAAAGTTGATGTCCTCGCGGTTGTCAAGTGTACTGTATGGTCATGAGCATTAGCAGCCTGTCTTGTTGGGCGCCCAAAAGTTGCATTTCGAGGGATAATGTCTTTGAGTTCCTCAGAACATCTACCATGGAAGTACCTATTGAATAAGCATAGGTCAGCGACTTGTCTCCTGTGCACCAACGGTTGTAGATTCGATGTGAATGTAGGGTATCCAATGAGTCGAACTGCTCGTCTCTGTATGCTATCAAGCAGGTTAAGTGAATGTTTTGGGGCCGAGCTCCATATATGGGAACAATATTCCAAGCCTGGTCTAACCTGTGCTTTGTAGAGAAGGAGAAGTTGCTTGGGGCTAAAGTACCTCTTTGCTCTAAATAGGTAGCTCAAGACGCCGATTTTGCGATATAGGATATGTGGTTCTGCCATGTGATTCCTGAATTGACTGTGACTCCTAGAAGGTGCATTGAGTCCTTGTGATGTATTGGATGGTCATCCATTTGGATCTGAGGAACTGTTGATGCATTTTTTCTGGAAAATGTTGTGAACTGTGCCTTGTTTGCATTAAATACAACCAAATTGTCCTTTCCCCACTTCAAGATTGTCGGGGATTGAACTTCCGATCTATCTGAAATTCCGAACAGAAAAAGTCTTTACAAGCGATATGCAAAGAAGAAAAGACCAATGTTAGTTTTAAGAAATAATTTATTAAACAGGGTTCTACGTTATAGTGTTCTCCACGAGAGTTGATTTGTATCTGCCACTGGCTGGCCGAACTCGCCATTTGTCGACCAGTACCTTGTTTCCATGACGCTACAAAAACTGCAGCCTCAGCCGAACGCCCACAGGCCCAGGGTGTCCAATACCCCGTACCATGCCCAGGCATGCGAAATCCATCGCCAAACGACGAACAGCATTCCCACGTCAGCCACAACGATGATTCCTATGCGCCGATCCATTCTGCTTATCTTAGGTGGCCGTCTGCTTGTGCGATAGTATATGCCCATGGCAATGATAGCTGCCGTATTTATGCCCCATAGAATTGGGCCATTACATTCGGCACGAGGCATCAGATTACCGAGTCGTCGACAAGTGGATGACGACTCACTGCAACAGTGTCTCGCGTATCCCATATCTCATATGCTCCAGTGCTATGAGTAGTGCTGTGACTGTGCTATGGCGATTGTGATATGACGCTGCGGAATGTGGCTGGTTGTTGACTCGATGCGAATGTGATGTAGATATGGGCCATGCGGTAGATGACCGTAGAGGTGTGGTGAGCGATGGCTGATCGTTGGGGTGAAGGTCAGGGTGATTGACCAACACATTGGAAATTTCGGTTGTGTACCGAACAAAGATTTTGTCCAGATCATCATTTAGAGAATTAATTTGTTCACATCTCTGACTATGTGATGTAGCCGTATTCACAGGCCCATTGTTCGAGATGGAGGATATAAGAGTGCTGTCATCTGCAAAGCTGTAGATATTATTATTTGTCGATCCAAGCAAATCGTTGATGTGGAGAAGAAATAGAGTTGGAGAAAGAATAGATCCTTGGGGCACTCCTGCATTTATAGCAAACGAATTGGATGACACACCATCTACAACAACTTGGATCGATCTTCCCAGAAGAAAATTTTGCATCCATCCGCAGAGTTGTTGTGGTAATCCGTAAGACGCTAACTTGCCTAATAGGGCTCTATGCCAGACTCGGTCAAATGCCTTTGATATGTCCAAGGCTACGGCTCTGGATTCGCCGTGTTGTTCAATTGATTGTGTCCATAAGTGCGTTACGTAGCTTAGCAGGTCACCAGTGGAACGACGGCTCCGAAATCCGTATTGCCTGTCGCTTATTAATCGATGGCCTTCTAGATATTTGATTATTTCGACATTTATTGCCTTTTCCATTACTTTAGAGAGCATTGAAAGTAACGCTATTGGACGATAGTTTTGTGGCAGACATTTCTTCCCTTTCTTTGGAATAGGTTGAATGCGAGCGGTCTTCCAGCAAGAAGGAAACGTCTTCTGGGAGTACGACATGCTAAACAGCTTACAGAGTACAGGTGCAAGTTCTGGTGCACAGTTCTTGAGTACTATAGCCGGGATTCCATCGGGTCCCGTTGCCTTATTGCAATCTAGTTCTTTAAGGATGCGTTGAATTATTCGAGGCCGAAATTTAACTTCTGCCATAGATGATTGTATCCTCGGGATATTTGGTGGCTCTAGCTGTGCAGAATCTAGGGTGGAATTCTTTGAAAACATGCTAGCGAAAAGATCTGCCTTTTCTTCATGTGTTGTTGCTAGCGTGCCGTCTTCTTTTACTAGAGTTGGAAAAGAAGACCAACTAAAGTTATTACTGATTGCCTTTGCCATGGACCAGAATGCGCGTGAGCCGCTAGGACATCCTATCACTTTGTTAGTGACTCTTTCGCTGTAAGTTGTCTTCGCCGATTCAATAATTAGGTTGCATCTATTTCGAAGAATTGTAAATTCAGACCTTTTTAGTTCTGAAGGGTTCGACCGCCATTCACGGAAAGCCTTGTTTTTCGCTGCGGTAGCTCGCTTGCATTCTTTGTTAAACCACGGTTTATTTGAAGCTAATTTTTTGATGCAATGTGGAATATAAAGTTCCATACCGAGTAAAATAATTTCGGTTATGGCTTCTGCGGACATATTGACATCAGTATCTCTAAAGCACATATCAGCCCATGGCAACGCAGCGAAGAAATTACGCAGCTCGTCCCAGTTAGATTTACTATACTTCCAAATCGAACGCTAACGATCCTTTTTCGCTCCTATTGGTATCGGTATAGAGAGGATAGCAGATATTAGAGCATGATCCGAATTCCCTAAGGGAGCAGACACTTTTATTTCATAACTATCTGGCTCTGTTGTGATAAACAGATCGAGAGTGTTTCCATAATTTGTTGGATTGTCTGGAATTCGCGTGGGCTCATCAACGAGCTGAGTGAAATTGCAGCAAATGGCGAAGTCTTCAGCTTGTTTCCCTGCCTCGTCCGTTCGGTTAGAATATCGTAGCCAATCCATGTTATGGGCATTGAAGTCACCAATGTTACGAAATTAAATTCGAACTTGATGACCTGTGTTGCATCCTCTACAATCCACAGCTTGTCAAACAAACCAGCTGTTACGGCAGGGTTGGTGTCGAGGGTGCAATACAAAAGAGTTATACGTCAGCAAATATACAGCATTTGAGTCTCGTAAAAGAGAAAACTTTGTAACGAGAAATTGAAAAAGAAAGCTGTTAATTTAACGCTGGCCAAAGTGAGTAAAGGGAATTTTAGAATTCTTTCTTTTCAAAGCCAACATACAAAGGTCATAATTTGAATATAGCTGACGTGCATAGAGTACACGCAGCACAATTATTTCTTTTAAAGTCAGTAAAGTTCTTTGGTGTAATTATACTAAAAAGTGAAGGAACATTTAAATAAAAGAATAAAAAAAAAAAAATAAAGTGATAGCAAAGGGAAGACAAGAATTGCAAAGGTACGTGGGGACAATGTTAAATAAAGACCGAATTAACAGGGTTTTTTATTCAGGAAAGTGAGGTGCTGGAAAAATCCAGACGTAGGGACGGCAACCATAAACAGGTTGTCCGTCCAAAATTACGAGTGCCAACCGGATTTTGAAGTTCGTTGCTGTATCCCTAATAAAATCCGGGATAGCCAATACTTCGTTTTACTTGCGGAATCAGAGAAGCCATAGAAAAGCGGTACAAGGAAGCCGCAACCAAGAACCTCTACGTGGCGGAACTGTTAGCGGCATCGACAAATCAACGCCGTTAAAACAGCAAGCGCTGGGTCAAGTCCCACACCCACCGACGAGCTAAGAATGGGAACTTGCATGCCAGCAACGACCCAATGGCAAGAACGGTCTAGCAACAAAATGGCGCCCACAACGTGAAGGCTTCGCTATTGCAAAATAGTTGATGCAGATTTTAAAGAGCCAATTCATTTGTTTTAGTTTTTTTTTGTGATTTATTGTTAGTTTGCTTAGTTTTTTTCATATTTTGTTTTGATCTTGGATTCCTTTTCCCAACATAAGTCCCGATGACTGGTGTAAATCTGGTATCGCGTTGCGATGGAGGGAGAGGATCCAAATAATATTCTGTGGTATAATTCTTGTCTGAGTCTTGATGTTATGTGTTAGTATACCGACATCGTAGTCCTGACTGGGAAACCATAGTCGACATATACGAAATGTATATATAGCGTTGTGAAGAGACACGGAACGATTGTATTATCAGTCTTCCAGTAGATCCTTCCGACATCAAAAACTTAATTTCCGAGCCGTATGCGGACAACTGATTTGTCTGTAGCCGTCCTGAAATAACAATAATTATTAGTTTTTATAGAGTAGTTTTTTTTTAATTCAGAGTTTTACCCGTTTGTTTACTTAGCTTGTTTTATTTTTGTTTTTTTTTAATCGGCTCGCAGGTCTTCGCCATCTTTTACATCCGCAGTTATCGTCTTTTCTCTGCCAATTTCCTCATCCTAAGCCAAATAATATGATAGTTAGTTCTTTTGATAGATAATTTTGTTCGTCGCCAGATTTTTTTACGTATAGGTAGTTTTTTTTTATATATATATTTTTTTATTTGTTTATTATTATTTATATTCCGCTTTTATATTTCTTTTATTATTTATATACCATTTTTATAACTTTCTAAATTCCTTTTATTATACCGATACATTATCCAACGTCGCTTAACAGCGTCACGAAAACCATAACTTTCTATGTTATTCCTAACTTGACACAAAAAGTTTATCTCGGCATGAATTTCTGGAAGGAATTCGGCTTAACTCCACACTGTCAGATTGATGCGATTGCCCTACCAAATGAAGAAAGTATTAGCTCAGCAGATGGTGAAAATTTTATTTTACTTACCCCCGATCAGATACAGCTGTTAGAGTCAGTAAAAAAGAAGTTTCCTAACTTTGTCGACATGGGTCTCGGTCATACTCATTTAGAGGTTCATAACATTGATGTTGGAGACGCTGTGCCAATTGAGTCTAGACACTACCCCTTGTCTCCGGTGCGACAGGAAGAGGTGTTCAAGGAACTTGATCGCATGCTGGAACTGAAAGTTATTGAGGAAAGCAACTCACCTTGGTGTTCCCCTATAGTGCTAGTCAGAAAGCCAGGAAAAGTACGCCTTTGCTTGGATAGTCGCAAGTTAAACAGCGTGACGAAAAAAGACGCATACCCGCTGCCACATATTGATGGTCTTCTAAGCCGCCTTCAGGACACATATTTCATAACTGGGTTAGATCTCAAAGATGCATTTTGGCAAATCCCTCTCGATGAGGAGTCAAAACAGAAAACAGCATTTGCTGTTCCTGGGCGGCCATTGTATCAGTTTTCAGTAATGCCGTTTGGCTTATGCAATGCCGCACAGAGGATGTGTCGTCTGATGGACCGTGTTATTCCAGCACGACTCCGTGAATATGTGTTCATTTACTTAGATGACTTATTAGTATGTTCGGCGGATTTCGACACCCATATCCAAGTTTTGGCGGAAGTGGCTTCCTGTCTACGTAGGGCGAATCTGACCATAAACGTCAAAAAGAGTAAGTTCTGTATGCGTGAGATCAAGTACCTTGGATACATCGTCGGTCAGGGCACGCTAAAAACCGACCCTGAAAAGGTAGAGGCGATGCTAAATTTCCCAATTCCTAAAACACCGAGACAAGTGCGTAGATTTATTGGTATGACTGGTTGGTATAGACGCTTCATCAAGAATTATTCCGAACTTGCCGCGCCTTTGACTGATTGCCTAAAGAAAAGAAAGGATTTCGAGTTATCATCTGCAGCCAGGGAGGCATTTGAAAAGTTAAAGGAAGCACTTACCTCTGCACCTGTTTTGTCTCAGCCGGATTTCAAACGGGAATTCACAATCCAGTGCGATGCTTCATCTGAAGGGGTAGGAGGAGTGCTTTTTCAGCTCGATGCAGATGGTAACGAGAAACCCATTGCTTTTATGTCAAAGAAGCTTAGTAAGGCACAGAAAAACTATACGGTCACTGAGCTCGAATGCCTTGCTGCTGTCCTTTGTGTAAAGAAATTTGAGTGGTCGACTTGCGAGATGGAGTCTGGAACTTCAACGTTTCGATTTCATCATTGAACATCGCAAGGGGTCCTTAAATGTAGTGCCGGATGCTCTGTCAAGAGGAGAAATGGAAGAGTTGTCGGTAACATCTGTTGGTGAAGAAGTAGATCTTGCCTCGCCTGAGTTCGATTCTGTAGAGTACAGAAATCTTCGAGAAGAAATCGAAAAAAATCAAGCTTCGCTCCCAGATCTAGTTGTATCCGACAAATTCATATACAAAAGAGTTAGATTTAGGAGCGAGGATCTTGGTAACGAGGATTCTTTATGGCGCTTATGGATACCAAGCACTTTGACTCACAGGGTTATTGAAATGGCCCATAACACCAAGCTTTGTTGTCATAGTGGCTTCTCAAAAACGTACGTGAGAGTTCGCGAGAAGTACTATTGGCCAAATATGGCTGGACAAATCAAGACCTTTGTGAGCCAATGCGAGGTGTGCAAAGCCATAAAAGCGCCGAACAAGATTCTTCGTCCCCCGATTACGAAGCAAATCGTCTCAGAGCGACCGATGCAGCGACTCTACGTCGACTTGCTGGGTCCTTATCCACGCACAAAACGAGGCAATATCTGCATATTCATCGCAGTAGATCACTTCACTAAATACACTTTCCTCAAAGCACTACCAAAGGCAACTTCGAAAAATATAATTGGATTTCTGGAGTCCGAGGTATTTCATGGATTCGGAACACCGGAATTCATACACTCGGACAACGGAAAACAATTTATATCAACCGAGTTTAGTGGATTTCTGAACAACTATGGCGTGCAACACATTCGTACAGCCTTGTACTCGCCACAGGCCAACATTTCGGAGAGAGTTAACCGCAGTATCCTGAACAAGCTAAGAGTATTTGTAACTGAAGAACAAAACCATTGGGATGAACATTTATCAAGCATAGCATGTGCACTACGCTCAGATATTCACGACTCCATTGGATGTCAGCCATTCTATGCGTTATTTGGGCAAAACATGATAAACCATGGTTCAGCTTACAAAATACTCAGAAGCTTACAGGCACTGCAGGATCCCGAAATGTCGGTAACGAACCGTGAAGCTCTTGTGCCTCTTGCACGCCAGCAGTTGTCCAGAAATCTACTAAAAGCGCATGAAAAATCTAAGCGCACATACAACACTCGTTCCAGGCCGACGTCGTTCAAAGTTGGACAAGAAGTCTTTCGCCGCAATTTTGCACAAAGCAATTTCGTCCAGGGCCAAAATGCCAAACTGCTGCCTAAGTTCTTGAAGTGTCGTGTCCGTCGTGTTGTTGGTAACTGCATGTATGAGTTGGAGGATCTATCTGGCAAAATCATCGGCATTTTTCATGCCAAAGACATTCGCCAGTCACTACATACAATTGTACCTGAAAGAAGAAACACAAAGTATCGGATCGGTATTATAAAATTTCACAAAATACTTATCTGATTATTCTGCCCGGCTTTATTGTAGGTTCGGCTCCCACGTTTATATTGTTCCGTCTTAAACTTTGCATTTTCTTTCCTTTTTTCTTTTGTTTTCACACTACGCAAGCACTTTAAAACATGTGGGTTCTATTTTTACAATTTTGTTTGACAATTTGACATGCTGTCAACAGATTGTAAACAAAACGTAAAAGCCCTGTGTTACGAAATTAAATTCGAACTTGATGACCTGTGTTGCATCCTCTACAATCCACAGCTTGTCAAACAAACCAGCTGTTACGGCAGGGTTGGTGTCGAGGGTGCAATACAAAAGAGTTATACGTCAGCAAATATACAGCATTTGAGTCTCGTAAAAGAAAAAACTTTGTAACGAGAAATTGAAAAAGAAAGCTGTTAATTTAACGCTGGCCAAAGTGAGTAAAGGGAATTTTAGAATTCTTTCTTTTCAAAGCCAACATACAAAGGTCATAATTTGAATATAGCTGACGTGCATAGAGTACACGCAGCACAATTATTTCTTTTAAAGTCAGTAAAGTTCTTTGGTGTAATTATACTAAAAAGTGAAGGAACATTTAAATAAAAGGATAAAAAAAAAATAAAGTGATAGCAAAGGGAAGACAAGAATTGCAAAGGTACGTGGGGACAATGTTAAATAAAGACCGAATTAACAGGGTTTTTTTATTCAGGAAAGTGAGGTGCTGGAAAAATCCAGACGTAGGGACGGCAACCATAAACAGGTTGTCCGTCCAAAATTACGAGTGCCAACCGGATTTTGAAGTTCGTTGCTGTATCCCTAATAAAATCCGGGATAGCCAATACTTCGTTTTACTTGCGGAATCAGAGAAGCCATAGAAAAGCGGTACAAGGAAGCCGCAACCAAGAACCTCTACGTGGCGGAACTGTTAGCGGCATCGACAAATCAACGCCGTTAAAACAGCAAGCGCTGGGTCAAGTCCCACACCCACCGACGAGCTAAGAATGGGAACTTGCATGCCAGCAACGACCCAATGGCAAGAACGGTCTAGCAACACCAAGTATAATAACTTCAGCGGTTGGATGATGAATTTGTATCCAGTCTACCTTATCGGATAAATGACGAAATAATTTAGATGGTTCGTTATCGTTTGGTGAGCGGTACAGGCAGCAAACGAATTTGGTACAACTTTGTAGAACGACCTTTAGCCATATTATGTCGAGTTTCGTAGGTTCCATCTCTTCCTCTCTTACACACGCCAGATCTTCTCGGGCAAACACACATAGTCCCCCCTTATATCGAAAACGAGGATGTAGTTCGTATTCTGGACATTGGAGATATGTGTAATCAGTTGTTGAGTTTATTTGAGTCTCTGTTAAAACTAGGACGTCTGGCTTTTTTTTCTTGCAGATGCTGGTGCACACAGCTGACGTTGACATTGTTGAGTCCTAGACCTCGAATGTTGCAGAAATCTGTTGCTAGCTTTCTTCTGTTAGTGTTTAGTCTCTTTTGTCTTTGTGTTCGTTGATGTCTGACGTCATGCAAGTCTTGTGGGTGATTATTTGCATGTTGAACCCCCTGAGATAGTCCCCCCGGAGATCCGAATGGGAGACTAGTTTACCTCCGGAATTCTTTATCTCAGGAAGTTGCATCATGGCTTTTGTGTCCCATCCGTGTTGCACCGGCCCATCTGCCAAACTCCGAAACGTAGTCAAGACTACTTCACGGAGCCTATAGCATGATGTGGTGGTATCTCACTGTTTATTTTCGGTCGTTGGGTTATCCAGTAAAGCAAATGCCTTGAAAGGATTTTATGATCCTTTTTTTGCTACTGTTTCCGCGAATTTCTGCATTGACGTATCTATGTTTACGAGTATATTCAAAAATGTATGCACAGCTGCACAAGTGCAGTCCTTTTACCATCTGTTTAGGTATATGACATCGAGTGGTGGTTATATCAGTTTGTATTCTAATTTTTTTTTTTTTTTTTATATACTTCTCCCGGGAAAGGCGAACCTATAACGCTTCAACAGCGCCCCGAGATGCCTGCAGATGTATGTTAAATTGCTGCAAATTGTAGTCTTCTGGAAATATATCCCCAGGAAGCGAGTTCCAAAGTTTGCTTGTCCTGTAACAGAAGGAGTTTTGGAAAGTTGATGTCCTCGCGGTTGTCAAGTGTACTGTATGGTCATGAGCATTAGCAGCCTGTCTTGTTGGGCGCCCAAAAGTTGCATTTCAAGGGATAATGTCTTTGAGTTCCTCAGAACATCTACCATGGAAGTACCTATAGAAAAAGCATAGGTCAGCAACTTGTCTTCTGTGCACCAACGGTTGCAGATTCGATGTGAGTGTAGGGTCTCCAATGAGTCGAACTGCTCGTCTCTGTATGCTATCAAGCAGGTTAAGTGAATGTTTTGGGGCCGAGCTCCATATATGGGAACAATATTCCAAGCCTGGTCTAACCTGTGCTTTGTAGAGAAGGATGTTGCTTGGGGCTAAAGTACCTCTTTGCTCTAAATAGGTAGCTCAACTTTGCGGACGCCGATTTTGCGATATAGGATATGTGGTTCTGCCATGTGATTCCTGAATTGACTGTGACTCCTAGAAGGTGCGTTAAGTCCTTGTGATGGATTGGATGGTCATCCATTTGGATCTGAGGAACTGTTGATGCATTTTGCCTGTTTGTGTACATGTATTTTTTTTTGTGTTACATTTTTTTTTTTTGTTGGAAAATAAACTAAAGCGATTAGGCCTACTGGGGATACCCTTTGTATGTATGTATGTATTTTATTGAGACTTCATAGATTACATTAATATATTGTTTTACATGAATTAATTATTTTAAAGCCGACTTAGAATTGGTCTGGCTGTCACAGTAATATTTACTTATTTCTTATTAAATTAACAAGAAAATCAAATTATAAACTTCGCAGTTACATAGAAAGAAAAAACATGTTTGCTCAATCGAAACATGACAGATTCAAAGAAACTTAAAACTAGGTAATAAAATAAATATATAAAAGAGATAGAGAGAGGAGAGGAGGGATGCTTTCACACACAGTCATGCCAAAGTGCATGGAGAGTGAAAAACAAATTAGTTTTTAAAGAGTATAAGCTTAAAGAATAATTATGATAAATTGTTTATTCGAGAAATGATGTTAGTATAAGAACTAGTAATATTGTTTGTATTTTTGAACATATTTTAGATTTTTAAATATTATTTACATTTTTAAATATTATTTTTTACATGCTTAAATATTATTGAGACTTTTAAATAGTATTAAATAGTATTTACATTTTTGAATATTATTTCATTTTAATCGTTTTTTTTTTTTTTTTTAGTTGGTATAGTAATTGGGTATTGGGATGTTGATTTAGATTTGGATTTGGATTGTTTATAAATATAATTAGCCCCTGTAGTTGGCATTGTTCTTTTTTTTATAGAAATTTGGTAAGAAGTGGCAGTCATCTTCCATTATGAAAAGGGGAGCGGAGCCCTCATTGAGGATGCAAATCGGCGAAATATAGTAATTATCAAGTATTGAGGATCTTATATTATCATTATAGACAGATTGCATCAGGGAATTCCGATGGTGTCTTAGATTTGGTAGTCTTATTTTAGCTAAGTTAGTTAGGTAGCACATTAGAGGCGTGACTCCCGATTCTTCGTAAAGTGTTTTATTTCTAAACCACTTGCCCGAGGTTCTTCTGTATTTATGAGTACATTTTCTCAATACCATTCTTTCAAATTTCTGGAGCTCTTCAGCTACTGTTGGAGAGATTTGAAACCAAATTGGAAAACCATATGCCAAGATTGGCCGAATAAGTGTTTTGTACATTAACAATTTGGTTCTACATTCAACTTCGGGTGAGTTTAAGAGGAGTTTAAGCTTTGCGCCAGCTGCTCTACCTTTATTTAAGGCTTTTCTGCCCTGAATGTTCATTTTCCATCTTTCATGTAGAAAGATTCCCACATATTTTAGGCCTATTTTCCTTGGGATGTAATTTCCCTCTATTACAAGGTTGAGTTGTTTGCTTTCTCTTACGGCAAGGTGATGACCTTTCGTGGATGCATTTCTAAAACAGATAATCTCACATTTAGAGAAATTTAGTTTGATACCCCACTTTTTATAGTATTGGAGTATAATTTCAAGGTGGTTTTTAACACCCTGAAGTGCAATGTGGGGTCTTTCATAAGAATCAAAAACTATGGTGTCATCTGCATATAGAATGGATTTAGAAGATTGAAACTGAGATGGGAAATCATGGAGAAAAATATAAAATAGAAGAGGCCCTAGGATGGACCCCTGTGGGACCCCTGAATTTACTGGGATGGGGATACCCTTTAAAAGAAGCGAATATTAGAAAAGGAAAACTAAAAAGATAAACGGAATTTATTTCGTTCAGCAATATTTTTATTTTAAATTGAAAGATGGTAGCCCTAACAGTATTGCTCTCTGAGTTATGGCGAATTATCACACACACTACGGCAACCCTGTGAGAGCTTTAAAAAGGGACCGATTTATGTAAGTCATTGCAACCAGACTGAGAGACAAACATCCTATCTTCCCTGTACTGACAATTTTTCTTGGACAGAGTATAATTTTGCACAACGGTATGTATGTCTTGTGGTGCTATCAAAGGAATAATTGAGGTTTCGTTATAAGGGGACGTAGTATCCACTTTCTCAGAATTGTTGTCAATTATATGGAGGACTTCCGATGGCTGTAGAATAATGCAATTTGGTTGATCGGTAGAGCTCAAAAATTTAAGATTTTTCATTTGAAGTGTCTGCCAATTGTCATTTAGAAAGTATACATGCAACTTAAAAGTTCATAACTTTTCTAAGAACTTATTGCTGACATAAATTTGGTGGGCTTACTAGACAAGTTTTATTTTTATTACGCCAAATTCGAAAGGTTTTAAGAATCTTGATTGAGTTTTCGTGGGAAAGTGGTGGGAAACATCTTAAACTTCGATGCACTGTATATCAGCTTAATGTAAAGGGTGTCCGCCAAAGAATTTTCGACTTTGAATTTGAATAAACGGCGAGCGGGGTATCGGCGAAGGGGGGAGGCGTATTCATTACACTTACGCGTCGTGCGGATTTTAGTAGCCATGGATCGTTGGTCGGCGGAGCATCGTGCGTTTGCTGTAGAGGCATATTTTAAAAATAACGATTCTCCCGTGGCTATTCGCAAGACATTTCAATATTCGGCGTATACGGGATTGTCCTAGTACGCAACTTATTGGCAAGTGGGTGCGAAGTTTTCGTGAACAAGGACCTATAGTGGGACACGGGCCAAGTGTATCGCGAACTGTGAGAACTGACGAAACAATTGAAGCAGTTCGTCGTGATGTTATTGCAAATCCACGTCTTTCACTAAGAAAAAAAATTCCCAAACCTATTCGTCTATGTTGGAAAACTTTTTGGAACCTGAGTTGGAGAACAATGAATGGGTAAACGGATCGACATGGTTTCAACAGGATGGAGGCATCAATGAACATTGTAAGGCGCATTTTCCCCGAAAAAGTCATAAGTCGTTATGGTGATATCCCATGGCCCCCCAGATCGCCAGACTTAACACCTGCGGACTTTTTTTTTATGGGGATTTCTTAAATCTAAAGTCTACGTTAACAAACCGCGAAATTTATTGCAACTGAAAAGATATTCGCAACGAAATCAGAGGAATTTCGCAAGAAACTTGCAAAAAAGTTTTCACAAAAAATATGGTGTTTCGTTTAAATGAGTGTGTTCGTCTCCGTGGTAAACATTTAACTTCAATTATTTTCAAAACATAAATCCGCATTTGTATGTTTTATTTTAAAATAAAAACGATTATATAAAAACCTGTGAATCTTTTATTATTTAATTTTAAATTCGAAAATTGTTTCGCGAACACCCTTTACCTACACGAATGACAAAAATTCCAGAGCAAATATCGAAAAATACAAAAATGAACCTTGCAATTTAATGTTTAAAGATAATTTCATGCAAATGTTGACCGCGGCTGCGTCTCAGGTAGTCCATCCGCTGAGTCCAATTTTGGCATACTCTTTCACACATATCGGCCGGTATCTCACGAATGAATGCATGGATGTTGGCTTCCAGTGCGTCAATCGAAGCGGGCTTGTCCCTATACACATTAGCCTTGACACACCCCCACAAAAAATAATCTAATGGTGTCAAATCGCACGATCTAGGCGGCCAATTGACCGGCCCGAAACGTGAAATTAACTGTTCACCAAACTCGCCTCGCAATTGCGCCATTGTTTCGCGTGCTGTGTGGCATGTGGCACCGTCTTGTTGAAACCACATATCATGCAAGTCAAGAACTTCCATTTCGGGCAAAAAAAAGTTTGTTATCATCGCTCGGTAGCGTTCACCATTGACAGTAACGCTGCGATTCGCATCATCTTTGAAGAAATATGGCCCAATAATGCCGCCGGCCCATAAATCGCACCAAACAGTGGCTTTTTCGGGATGCATTGGTAGCTGTTGCAATGCTTCTGGCTGATCTTCACTCCAAATGCGGCAATTTTGCTTATTTACGTACCCATTCAACCAAAAATGAGCCTCATCGCTGAACACAATTTTTCGATAAAAAAGCGGATCCTCGGCCAGCTTTCCAAGAGCCCATTCACCAAAAATTCGGCTTTGTGGTAGGTCGGCTGGCTTTAGTTCTTGCACAAGCTGTATCTTAAAAGGCTTTACGCACAAATCCTTCCGCAAAATTTTCCACGTAGTGCTGTAACAAAGGCCTAACTGCTGGGAACGGCGCCGAATCGACATTTCGCGGTCTTCTGTCACACTAGCTGATACGGCCGCAATATTTTCTTCACTACGCACAGTACGTAAACGTGTTGGTGGTTTAATGTCCAACAAAGTAAATTTGGTGCGAAATTTGGTCACAATCTTCCGAATAGACTGCTCAGAAGGTCGAGAATGCCAATCATAAAATGGAAGCAGCGCGCGATGAACATTTAGAACCGAGCACGAATTTTGATAGTAAAATTCAATAATTTGCAAGCGTTGTTCATTTGTAAGACGATCCATGGTTAAATTGCAAACCAAACTGAAGCTGTTTGACAGTGACACAAGGTACTAAACACACGTCAGCTGTCAAAACCAAACCAGCTAAAAAATCACCCGTTATTAATCGACTTTGAAAATTTATAATAATAATAAAATAAAATGTCGTATTCCCGAACTCTTTCACATTCCCCCATGGTTGGTAGCTGTTGGCAGCATTGATTTTATATTTTTTGTATGTTTTTACATGTCACACGGATTCTAAATTGACAGAGCACCGATAGGAAAACAAAATGGCGAATTTGAAAAAAAAAAAAAAAAAAAAAAAAACTGAGGGGGCCAGCGGCAAGAGGATTGTGAGTTGGGGGTCACAGTATTGTCTCTGAGGAAAACAGTGTATAACAATTTACTGAGTCACCCTGCTCATCAAAAATGTCATCCATGCCAGCAACTTTTTGTACACCCATGTAGCTTAATGGTACTATATTCAATGCAAAAAATGATAAAAGAAGTTCGAAAAATGCAGTATTCTCTTAAAGAAACATCTGAAATTGAACTTAAAGGCTAGTACGCTGCTCAAGTGAAATCCAGTTTTTCATACAAATTTTTCACCGCGAAATGTCAAAATGAACTTTCCACAGGGAAATTTCACTTGGCAGTACGCAGCTCAAGTGAAAAATTGCGCTTCAAAAACTCAGCTGTAGGTGGCGATACTAAAATCTCTCCACAGCTATTTCACTTGGTTTTTATTGTCCGTCGCATTAAATTTTTGACGTTTCGGCGTGAAAAATGATTCGTAGGACGACGGTTGAGAAATTAATTTCAATTTCAGATGTTTCTTAAAGAGAGTACTGCATTTTTCGAACTTCTTTTATCATTTTTACATTGAATATAGTACCATAAAGTTAGGTGTACAAAAAGTTGGAGGCATGGAAGACTTTTTTGATGAGCAGGGTGCCTCAGTAAATTGTTATACAATGTTTTGCTGAAGATAACCATACAGATTTTTAATCGGCGGTCAGATCAATTACATGAAATGGTTTATGGATACTAAAATGGCAATTAAGGGTTTTAAGTGCTTTACAAAAAATGATTTGTTCGCAGCTCGCAGCTCCCTTTTGTAAAGGCGACACGGCGGCTGCTGCAATTGCGTTATAAAATTGAACACGATACTCTTTTTATGCATTTTTATTACTAACTAGCTGACCCGGCAAACTTCGTTCCGCCCAAATTTGTTAATGTAATGAAAATAATAATTCCGAGCATGCACAATGCACTAACTAATTTATGTAATTCGGCTATGATGTTGACGTGTCGTCCAACCATCCGCTTTTTCACTAAATTGACAATGTGAGAAACATGGGGAATCAAGACTGATGCTGCAAATGCACAAACATCCATCGATTATCCTTGCAATAAATTATTTGTCATAGTGAAAGCGAGACGCACGGGAAATTGAAGTCGAACGAATGGTAAATCGTTCTGAATAAGCGAAATCTGCGGAATAAGAGTGTTTGCCTTTGAATTTTCCCCTCAAATTCATCACTTGCATGATATTTGATATGAGATCCTTCCCCACGAATCAAATGCGATCCGTTACAAAGTTTCGGTACATTGATGTTGCGCAACAAAATTTTAACTGAGCCGACTTTCAAATCCAATTTATGTTGAGGTAGGCCCGGAACATTTAAAGAATTCAAAAATTCAACTAATCCCCATAAAGTTTTTTTTCACAACAAAAGGTAGAATTATGCCCTTCCTTCCAACCAAAAAATCATAAAAATCGAACTACCTGTCCCCGAATTATGGATGCACATACGGACGTCAGTCTCTTTTATATGTAGGTAACTGTACCCACCCGGCTTTGCCCGTACCTTTCGTATTAAATCTTGCTCACATTTCGCAAATTGCTTTATTTGGACAGTGTCCATTAATAATTTTAATTACAACTTTAGAAATAGCGTTTGATTTTATTTTTGAATGGGACTGAATGAGAAAATATCCCGCTTGTGTTTTTCAAAGTACCACCTATAGGGTCAAAAACTATCCGCAATTTAAAACTGGAAGCAACCATATCCATTTACAAAATTTCAATCAACTTGGTAGAGCTGTTTCGGAGATCGGAAACAGCGCCACATATCAGGTCCAAAAGTATCCTTTCCTTCAAGCGGGAACAAAGAATATAAATGTACAAAATTTCATTGAAATCGGATGAAATACAACAATACGAACAAAACAAAAGAAGAATCATAAAATTTGACCCAGAGGTTATCGAGTTATATCATCATCATCGAGTTTCATCCCGAAAGAATTATAGGTATGAATTAAGAAGATTATTATTAAAGAAAATTTAATTGAACTGAAAAACGACATACGCATACAACGCCACATGTTGAGGATTTTCCGACCATGTGCACTAAGAAATTCAGTTTTTGTTAAAAATAATAAATTAATAATTTTATATGTATTTTATCAATATAATAACTCCGATCGAAGCATCTGTTTTAAACGATATTTATTTTGTTTACATCCTCGTTGACGATATTTGCAGCACGCATTCTGTCAATGTTATGCCAACGCCATAAGGTTACATCAAAAAAGTTTGAATTGTAAAAGCGCTATGGTTACATTAGATATAATTTAATATGGTGGCTTAGTATTCTTAAATTTTCTAATTTTCCGCGAAATTTTCTTAACTTTTTCTTTCATAAGATTCTTCTCCTGACAATAACAAACACAACAAAAAAAAATTAGCGAAATCGGTCCAGCCGTTCACGCGTGATGCCGTGACCAAGGGAAATAGGGATTAATTTTTATATATGTATATAGATTCAACATTGGCACATTTGTTCGAACAGCTTGACTCAATGCGATTCGTTCGAAGTCCATTACTCGCTCCTATTCTCGATTAAATGCGTCAAATCAAAGCTTTGTTGCGCATTTCATCTGACATCTCCAGTTCATTATCCGATGTCACAGTGCGAATTCGATGCAAAATATCGTCGGCCATAATATCATCTTTGTATAATCAAAGTATCTATCTACTTCATTTCAAAAAGTTACTTAATGTAACATAGTAAACATAATTTATTAGAACAAACTTTTTGGGTAGGTATACCTATATTTAAAAAAAAAAAAAAAAATTTCAAAATTGTTGACAACAACAATTTGCTGGGAAAATAATTAAAATAATTGACAACAACAATTGCTCTTAAAATTCAAAATATATTTTTTTTTATTTGAAGTGTCACTACTTGATTTCTATCCCGTTAATTTTTTTTCAAAGTATATTTCCCCATTCAAACTTTAATTTTCTAATTTTCCGCGCAATTTTCTTAATTTTTTCTTTCATAACTTTGTTCTCCTGACAATAACAAACACAACAAAAAAAGAATTAGCGAAATCGGTCCAGCCAATCTCTCGTGATGCCCTTACCAACGAACATCATTTCATTTTTATTTATATAGATGAATAAATGAGAGTTACTTTAATTAATAGTAAATCCTTAAATATTATTGTGGCATTCGATTGGAAGCTCTTATAGCACTTTTTATGTGCGTTTGGAACAAAAAAAAAAATCTTCGCGCTTTTTCTCAGACTTACCAATACAAGTGCGTTTCAGTTTGTTTTTTTCTCTACAGCAAAGAAAGTAATTGCATCGGGTGAATTTATTTGTGTAATTTATTTATGTATAAATATTTACAAATCAATCGGGACGCTAATTTAGAATGTTTGCATATAAAATTTAATCAGTGAATGGAAAACGCTTTGAAAAGTGTTATTCCAATCGCACGAATGTCAACACAAAAAATGGCAAGTGATATTCTGATGTTCGATTAGCCACACGAAATCTGAAATCTGAGAGCTAATTTGAAGAAGCATACTCAAATACCACATAAGAAACTTTTGCAAATAAGAATACAGCAGTATTCGAATGTTCTACTACAATGAGGTTCAGTAATCACATCTATATAATTTCCTGATCTTTTAAAAGGTGCGGTATACTCTCTATGCACTCTTGATTCTTAAAATGTGTTACACTGGTCTTATGTGCAAATCAGATATTATTGCCAAAATTAAACACTTCTAGAACCTATGAACTACAATAAAACAAAATTCGCAATTTCTTTCCTCCATCTGTTTTCATTTTAAGTAAAATAAGAGTGAAAAAATATGTTTATTTTATACTATAGCTATCCTTAATCTTAGGAATTCCCAGAAAAAAAAATTTTTTTTCAGCTCAGTCACCCTGCATTAATTTCTCCACGAAAATCTCCAAAAAAAAATTTCACTTTCGATTTCACAGCATTTTTTGGAGAGCAGTGAAAATTTCACTTCACTTGAGCAGCGTACTAGCCTTAATTTCTTAACCATCGTCCTACGTATCATTTTTCACGCCGAAATGTCAAAAATTTAATGCGACGGACAGTAAAAACCAAGTGAAATAGCTGTGGAGAGATTTTAGTATCGCCACCAGCTCAGTTTTTGAAGCGCAATTTTTCACTTGAGCTGTGTACTGCCAAGTGAAATTTCCATGTGGAAAGTTCATTTTGACATTTCGCGGTGCAAAATTCGTATGAAAAACTGGATTTCACTTGAGCAGCGTACCAGCGTTAATCATATAACTCAAGAAAGCCTGGACAGATTTCGATGATTCACAACCGATTTCAATGATTCAATGATTTACACAAGAAGAATACCTAAGAAAATTCCCGAAAAAAAAAAATGATGAAGAAAATTCATTTTCCCATTCATTTTGTATGGAGCGATTTTGCGACACCATCTTCATGATAGATGACGTTTATGGTTACGTTAAATTGTGACAATTTGTTGCGATATTTGTTTGTTGTGGTATCTTCAAGTCAAACAAATAAGTGTAAAAATACATAAGTAAAGTGTTCGAGATGCAGGCTCTTGATAATTATGATCTGGATGTTTTTTCAATCTGCAATTCCCATGTTTCTAATGTCGTTTTCCATTGGGACTCCCAGAAATCTTTTTCAGATCTCAGATTTTACGCTGCTCATGGAACATGCAACGAAATTGACCTGCTCTTGTAAATTAGTGCGTTACTTGACAAAAATATCAGCTGTTATGGAAATCGACTTGAAAAATGTTTCCCCTGTTGTAGATACAAATGAAGTATTTTTGGTGATTTGTAGTCTTCAGATGACGAGGAAGACAATAAAGATTATATAACCATTAATTTATGTATTTCGTTATTTTGGTTTTCACGAAACTTTGCGTATTTTTCATGAAAGACAAATTCTTAAAATGACGTAAAACACCTGTGCAAAGTGTAGTGGTTATTGTCGTAGTATGTGTAAATCTGAAAAAAATATCGATATCTGCAAAGAGTTATCCGAATCGAAAAAAGATTGATTTTTTGCCCAATGGAACATGAAAAATAATTTATATTAAAAAAAAAGATTGATTTTTGTACCAATGGAAAACGACAATACATGGTCAATTGTATGTGGCGAGCCACGTGTTGGCAAACCTCCCGCTATGTACGTTTACGCACTATACAATTTCTACACATCTACACTAAATATATAAAGAGGAAATATTTGTATTTTTGTGTCTATGTTTGTAATGAATAAACTCAAAAACTACTGTGCCGGTTTCCAAAATTCCTTTACTATTAGAAAGCTACATTCACCCTGAGTAACATAGACTATATTTATTACTAGAAAAGATTAGGGATCCTTACTAAACATTTAGTAACGTAACCCAAGGTTTACAAAAAATGTCATAATACATCTTTCGTCGCATGCACTGCGGAAACTATTGATGATAGAACAAAAGTTATCTTCTATCTTCTTCTTCTATATATATAAAAATTAATTGCTGTGCTGTGGATTGTTTAGGAAAAAGTAGTGCGTGGAGTCCCTCCGCGCGGAAGAAGTGAAACTTCGTAGAAGGGGTAGAAAATTATTTTTAGTGAAATCATACTGTTTCTTTAAGCCTAGTATCCTGCTCGCGCTAAATTTTAGCGCCCTTAGTCTCCACTTCGTTGCTCCACACCAAAGATAAATGGTCGCTAAATTATGTATTATTAAACATGATATAGATGGGACAAAACCCATATGCTTATGAACCATGAGTACCATGACAGATATCAGTAATTGAAAGACGTAAGAAATTATAAACTAGAAATTATAAGAAGAAGTTCGACATGTGTCCTCAAACTTTTCATCGGCCCATCTATATGAAGTAAGGGATTTAGCGTGCGAACAGGATACTGATGCTTTGCTAAACTGCCTCGCTCAATTTTATCTTTGTAGACATTTTTGCATGGGAGATACAACTTAGCGCGAGCAGGATACCAGGCTTTAATACAAACTTTATTAACATTGCTTACAATTCACAATTGATCGCATCTTTTAATTATCATTTTCGAGTGGAGAAATATCCAAATCCATAACATTTACAATGGGGTAATGACAACTAAAGTAAGATACGATATGTTGGAAGTCGCATTAGAAGTTTCACTTCAAAAATACTACCCTATTAAATTATAGGTATGTGTATCAAATCAAACTAAAACAAGTAAATGAAATAATGAGGACGCTACTCGTTGCTAACGCTCGCGCTGGCCTGTAACAGGTATACTACGCGCATGCGTTCGAGTGTCTCGCTCTGTCTCCTTCTATTCCCCCTCCCCAGGAGCGTTGAACGTTTAACGCAACCTTGTTGGAAATCGCATTAGAAGTTTCACTTCAATAAGACATTAATTGCCAATTTAGTCATTATTTTTGGAAATTAATCTTCACCACAGAATATTCTTCTCCCAGCATTTGGTGCCAATAAACTCACTCACCATTGCATACTCTGAAGCGTGAGCGGTACCCTCACACCTTTGAGTGCATGCAATGCTTATAGTAGCATTAAGCATTTAAGAATTTTCACTTCAATAAATCAAACAACATAGTTCACCTATATCGCCTTTACTTCTTGAATTCTTCAATTCTTTACTGTAGGTATCAACGTATGTAGGTATGTACTATAACAACCATTAAAACAAAAACCTTGAACTCAATTTCTATATACACCACCATTAAGTCCATCAGCGCACGTCAACAGCAATCTGCGCATTTCCTCAGAAACACATTGTGGTTGATTATACACATTCAACTCGCATACTTCTCTTTCGTTTCACTTTTGGAAACAACACCACTGTTGGAGAAAACACTACTCATTTTTTTTTCATATGAACGTGCTTGTGCTGTGCAATGTGCGCCACCCTCACCCTCGCTCACACCTTTGAGTATCCAATTATTAGCGTTAAACGTTTAACGCGACCTTGAGTTGGAAGTCGCATAAGAAGTTTCACTTCAAAAAGAAAAGTTGGAAAATTTTCAACATATAGCCTATAGGCGAAAAATTCAATTCAATCAATCAATCTTCAATATCAAATATAGAGAAATGTACTGGTTACTCGGAAAACATTCCCAGCTCAGTACCGAAAACAAAATGCTTCTATACAAGCAAGTGCTAAAGCCGGTGTGGACCTACGGTATTCAACTCTGGGGTTGTACCAAGAAAACAAATGTCAATATTCTACAAACTTTTCAAAATAAAATGCTTAGAGAAATTGTACAAGCACCATGGTATATTAGAAACGACGATATCCACAGAGATCTCGGAATTCCAATAATTGAAGCTGAAACAAAAAGCTTCGCGAGAAAGCATAGAAACCGACTAATCGGACATGTCAACAATTCAGTCCGACAAATTCTGGACGAGAACAATTTATTGCGCCGACTACAAAGAACGAAACCGTTCGACTTGGCAAGATAGGATTAACCGCGTCTTAATTGCGGAACATGCAGGATCTTTCATTGGAAAGTAGCCTGTCAAAAGTTGTTATTTCGTTATAGAAAAATTGCTTGATAAGTTATATAGTTGCAGTATCTAACAATTCTTCGAAGGGTGGTGTTTTAAGTCAGTAAAAATCTGATACTACTATGAGCACGCGCTTGCTATTCTCATAGTGTCTTTGGAAGATTTTCACCTACCCTCGGTAAAAAAAAAAAAAAAAAAAAAAAAAAATTCTTTCCGGGTGAAACTCGATGTAGATATAACTCGATAATCAATGGGCCAATTTTCACGATTCTTCTTTTGTTTTGTTCGTATAGTTGTATTTCAGGTTTTAGGCAGTCTTAAAGGATAGGATACTTTTGGTCCTGATAACTGGGGTTGTTGTTAATCTCGGAAACCACTCCACCGTTTTTAATGAAATTTTGTGGATGTATATTATTTGTTCTCGCTTGAAGGATAGGATAGTTTTGGACCCTATAGGTGGTACTTTGCAAAACATAAGCGGGATGGGAAAACGTGTTGTGGGACCTCCCATTCAAAAATACAATCAAACGGTATTTCTAAAGTTGTCTAATTAAATTGATTAATGGAAATTGTCCAAATAAAGCACTTTGTGAAATGCAAGCAGGACCTATTATGAAAGATAATGGCAAAGCCGGGTGGGTACAGCTACATATAAAAGAGACTGATGTCATAACTCGGGAACGGATCACTTGATTTTTATGATTTTTGGTTTCAGTTCGCATGGGCTCAAGAAGAAAGGACATATGCCATTTTTTTGTCGTGAAAACAAAATTTTATGGGGATTAGTTGAATTTTTGAATTCTTTGGATGTTCCGGGCTTAGCTCTACATAATTTGAAATTGAAAGTCGGCTCAGTTATAATTTTGTTGCGCAACCATTGAGGTACCGAAACTTTGTAACGGATCGCGTTTGATTTGATGGTGAATTATCTCAAATCAAATGTCATTCAACTGACGGGTTTGAGGTGAGAATTCCAGGGCAAACATTCTCATTCCGCGGATTCCGCTTATTCAGAACGGGTCAGCTAGTATCTAATAGAACAAAAAATGTTGTGTACCATAAAGTACAGTGAAAAAGCGGCAGATTGACCGACACGTAAATCATTGCAATTTGATTGGAAAACATCGACAATGTTATTCTTATTTTAATATGTTTGGCTTGAATTAGACCCATTAGTTCAAACGAATGTAGTGTTCGTAAGAGATCCGACTTTGCTTGCCTCAAATCATCAAATCTGTGGCGCTATATGAGAAATGTCAGCTGATAGCAAACTAGAGAGTTGCATTGCTGAATGATCAATCTGCTCCAGATTTTTCGAAGCAATTGCTGCCTATCGGTAATGGCCGTGTTCCTGATGCCGATGAATTCAGCAGATTGATTTTATTTGCTTCGAATTTTTGCAATTTTGTCTCATCAAAAGACGAGCATATTGGATATCCCTGTCCTACCACCGCACAATTTACAATTTAAGGTTGGCTCGGTAGTCATCATGCTTCGAAATTAACAAATCACAAGGTCAATTGAGTGTTTGTGGCTGAAATTAAAAAACACATGTTTTTGCACATGGTCAATTGTACGTGGCATATTCACGAGTCTGTATTCTTTCGATGCAAACGCAGGGCTCCAAATAACATCAGCATACTCAAGAAGTGATCTTACCAATGAGACAAGAAAAATTACCCAAAATATAAACTGTGATGTGAATTTGGTGTGTAAAATTCGAGTTCCGCTAGACGCCTAGCACATCATATCCCTGCAGAACAAAAATTATATTTAGTTTTATCAATGCTTCTTTCAACTCAAGAAATACGCAATTTTTCAATGGAAAAATGTAATTTCACAATTTGTGCTAAACCAACTGCGCAAGTGACTCATTTTTTACTGCAGTTTGACATGCCGCGAGCCATTCATCCGTTAATGGAGCGAGTCCAATGCATACGTTTATTTGTAAGCTCCATAAATTGGGTAAAAGTTTTAAATTTTGATTTCCGCATTTTCCGAGATTATGTAATATAAATGGCCTTAAAATTTACTTTACTTCTATTCCGTACTTAAATAACATACTTTCAGGCAAAGGATATGGCATTGTAATTTGCCCGTTACAAGCTGGGCATATGGTTGGGGGCACGATATGGAAAATAGTAAAAGATGGAGAAGAAGATATTGTATATGCTGTCGACTACAACCATAAAAAAGAAAGACATCTAAACAGTTGTGAACTGGGCAAACTCCAAAGGCCTTCTCTTCTTATAACAGATGCCTTTAATGCGAATTATCAACAGGCCCGACGTCGAGCTCGTGATGAAAAACTTATGACTAATATTCTACAAACTGTTCGCAATAATGGCAACGTGCTTATTGCAGTAGACACTGCTGGTAGAGTACTTGAGCTTGCTCATATGCTTGATCAGTTGTGGAAAAATAAGGAATCCGGATTAATGGCTTATTCGTTGGCACTATTAAATAATGTTGGTTATAATGTTGTTGAGTTTGCCAAGTCGCAAATTGAATGGATGAGCGATAAGTTAATGAAATCATTCGAAGGTGCAAGAAATAATCCTTTTCAATTCAAACACATGAAATTTTGTCACAATTTGAATGATCTATTAAAAATGCACAGTCCCAAAGTTGTTTTAGCCAGTACTCCCGATATGGAATGCGGATTTTCAAGAGAACTCTTAATAATGTGGGCTTCAAATGCAAACAACAGCATAATTCTTACATCTCGGTAATTCTTGTTAATATACATATTGCATGTTGTCGAATATAAAAATGTCTGGTAAAAAGGTCTTCTCCAGATACATTGGCTCGGGATTTGCTTGAAAATGGAGGTAATGGCCGTACAATTGAAATCGATTTCAGAAGGCGTGTTGAATTGCAAGGCAACGAATTAGAGGAGTACTTACGTACTCAAAACGAAAAAGTCAACAGTCTTATTGAAACTCAAAAAGAAGATAAATGCAGCTCTGAATCTGAGGATGAAATAGAAATTAGTGTGATCACTGGAAAGCATGACATTGTTCTTCGGCCAGGCAGTAAGCAACATATTGGTTTTTTTAAGTCTAATAAAAAGCATCATGTCATGTATCCATACCACGAGGATAAAATGAAATGTGACGAATATGGTGAAATTGTCAATTTGGAGGAATATCGAATTACTGATAACAACATGGATGTTGTGAGCGACTATATTGTAAAAGAAAGTATTAAAGAGGAGAAGGAGAAAGCCGAAGGTATGTTAAGTAACGTACAATTCATTTGATATTTTAATTTGTTTTCTTTATAATATTTTTTTGTTGATTAGGCGATTTCAGGTTCTTGCAACTTTAGCCGCCGTGTATACCGTTAACTTTTTATAGGAGCCCTCATTCTCCATTCTAAACTGAACTCATATTTTGTGCCTTTTTTTTGTCTCAAACTTTTTATGTGTGTTTGTTGTATGGGGAGTGTGACGCTCCCTAACCCAAAAACGTTAAAAAATAAAGTGCACGACTGGGTCGAACAAAACTTTCTCGTTCATCAAATGTGTTGTTGGTTGTTTTCTAATCTATCTTCTATCTATATATACAGGCTGTCCGCCGGGAAGGTATTCTTACTTTGTTTGTTTATAATTTTTGATTATATGAAAGAGAATGGATCTTATATTGATAAATGTTTTATTTAATGTCGGCAATTGTGTATTGAATACAATACCAGGTAAATGTCCGCCTCTGTTAGTCTCACAAATGCGAGCCCTTTTGAGCAGATTTTTCATTACATTCTCACACATTTCACGCGGTATTTTATTAATTTCGATTAATCACGAATATTTTGTTTGAGTTTCAATAAGACTGTTGACTGTTGTTGTTCGTTGCCTTGCAATTCAACACGCCTTCTGAAATCGATTTCAATTTTACGGCCATTACCTCCATTTTCAAGCAAATCCCGAGCCAATGTATCTGGAGAAGACTTTTTTACCAGACATTTTTATATTCGACAACATGCAATATGTATATTAACAAGAATTACCGAGATGTAAGAATTATGCAAGTTTGTTTGCATAAACATTTCTTTTCAGATATCCCCACAAAAAGAAATCCGGAGCAGTCAAATAAGGCGACCGTGGAGGCCAATCAACATCAACATTTTTTGAAATAACTTGTTGTGGAAGAGGTTTCGCAGTAATTCCATTGTAATCCTGGGTGTATGCGATGTGGCACCGTCTTGTTGATACCACATGTTAATCAAGCCCAAAGCATGAAGTTGTGGCGTTAACATTTTTCAATCATATCACGTTATCGCTCCCCATTCACAGTTACCGTTACGCCGTTTTCATTTCAAAGAAGTAAGGTCCAATGATTCCTCCTGACCAAATTGCACACCAGACTGTAACTTTTAATGGATGCAAAGGTGACTGATGAATAATTTGAGGGTTTTCCATTACCCAGAACCGACTATTCTGTTTATTCACATATCCATTTAAATGAAAATGTGCCTCGTCACTCATTATAATTTTTTTTATAAAAATCGGGGTTGTCATGGGCTAGCTGTAACATCCTATTGGCATATGTACGGCGGCGTAAATGGTCTTGTGGAAGAAGCTCTTGTGTCCAAAGTTGCTCTTTGAAGACCAAGCTCCTGAGCTCGGCGTCGAATTGAGGTTGACGGATTGTTTTGAACACTTCCTAGTGCAGCAGTAATGTTTTCAACCGATCTTGCAGTACGTTGTGGTCCATGCTTGGGCCTATCACCTACAGACCCTCTTTCTTCGAAATCATTCACTACACGATAAATAGTGCGTTTTGTTGGCAAGTAACTTTCTCAATGTCACAGTAACCGATGATTGATTTTGATAAAATATTTTAACGATTAAAACACGTTGGTTTATCGAATATTTTTCCCATAATAAAGTTGACACGTGTCTACTTCACGACTGCCAAATATGAACTGTCAAGACTAATGTTTACCAAAATGGTGGCAAAACAAAGTAGTATACCTTGCCCATAGACCTATTATATATGGACTGCTAGTAGCCAACTTCACGTTGGTTCCAACATTAGCGCTAGCGCTCTTGGTTCACAGTGGAATAAATTGGAAACCTGAGATGCAGAAATCGAAATTGGAAAGAAATGTTTATACACAACGGAATACAGAATTCCGAGAATTAAGTAAAACTCACCATCTTACTAAAATAGAAATTTTTGCGTGAGTGAAAGAGCAGTTTTTGCGAAATTTCCACGAAATAGCTATTCATACGTATGTATGTAAGTAGGAATGTTTATTTCCGTTGTTAGAAACTCACAATTTGTTTTGATTTCTTTTAAGTCGGTTGTGCAGAAACGGTGTTCTATTATCGCAATTTAAAAGATATAATGGTTGTAATTTGTTACATTCCATATGCTCTGAAAATGAAAAAAAAAAAAATCTATTTTCATAGGTAAGGTGTCTTGTTTTGGGCTTATTGGTCGTTACTTCTCAAATGCGATTACTAAAACCTATATTCCTTAATTTGGAGTATGGAACTGACATACTCAACAAATTTATTTTTTATTTTTATTAGACTGAAACAGAAAAACGGATTTCAACATAATTGCCCCAAGGCAAGATCACTTAGAACTTTTGCTTTCGAGCATAAGATCCAGGGGTGGTTTTAATAATAATCCAACAGCTTGTTTTAGCTTATAAACGATTACTTATTCATAATGATTAATGAAGTTCGTTCGTCTGCTGAAGCAAACTGCATATCTTGTGACAATACCAATATTTTACTGCATCGTCTTAAAAATGGGAGTTACTTCCAATCTCTGTAGTGGAAAACGAGGCGGATATACTAATTTTTGACTACATCACTGATGAACAACTCACCATTTGAAGAGATTGTTGCATTTATATAACATACTAGCTGACCCGGCAAACTTCGTTTCGCCCAAATTTGTTAATTTTTTAATAAATTCCGAGCATGCACCAAGCACTTGCTAATTTATGTAATTCGACCAATTTAAATTCTTTATTCAAAAATTATATTAAATGCAATAGAAATAAATGATGAATAGCAATGTTGATTTTTTTCAATCAAACCGCAATGATTTTGACGTGTCGTCCAACCTTCCACTTTTTCACTAAATTGACAAACATCCATCGATTATCCTTGCAATAAATTATTTGTCATAGCGAAAGCGAGACGCACGGGAAATTGAAGTCGCACGAATGGTAAATCGTTCTTAATAAGCGAAATCTGCGGAATAAGAATGTTTGCCTTTGAATTTTCCCCTTAAAATCATCACTTGTATGATATTTGATGTGAGATTCTTCACCATAAATTAAATGCGATTCGTTGCAAAGTTTCGGTACATTGATGTTTCGCAACAGAATTTTAACTGAACCAACTTTCAAATCCGAATTATGTAGATAAATATATAAATTATAAAAATTATAAAAATCGAACGATCCGTCCCCGAGTTATGAGTGCACATACGGACGTCAGTCTCTTTTATATATGTAACTGTACCCACCCGGCTTTGCCCGTACCTTTCGTATTAAATCTTGCTCACATTTCGCAAATTGCTTTATTTGGACAGCGTCCATTAATAATTTTCATTATACAACTTTAGAAATAGCGTTTGATTTTATTTTTGAATGGGACGTGCCACAATCCGTTTTCTTATCCCGCTTGTGTTTTTCAAAGTACCACCTATAGGTCAAAAACAATCCGAAATTTGAAACTGGAAGCAACCATATCCATCTACAAAATTTCTATCAACTTGGTAGCGCTGTTTCGGCGATCGGCAACAGCGCCACCTATCAGGTCCAAAAGTATCCTAACCTTCAAGCGGGAACGAAGAATATAAATCTATAAAATTTCATTGAAATCGGGTGAGTGGTTTCGGAGATCGATTACAACGCCACATAGAGGGTAAAAAATCCTATCTTTTAGCTTCTGAAATGCATTTGGTCGCAAGTGTTCCTTTGTAAGCTTGTATAACAGTTTTACAGTGCCTGAATCCGAATTAAATAATTTTTCGAGTATTTTCCAAGAAACTCGATCCGGAGTCAGAATGTCAGCATCTAAAAGTCTGTTTCTTACGCTCTTAATAAGATGTGGCACATCATGAAGTAAGAAAATTTGTTTCCCATTGAGATTAAAATAAGGCTGTTCAATTGTCCCTCCCAAAATTCTGTACGCACTTCTGTTGTTGCTTCCTTGGTCGGTGCTCACTGCATTTACTTCAAAACCAAAAGAAGTTACCTTAGCTATGCAGTCCTTAATAATATTGCTTAAGAGCACTCCATTAACGTTTCCTATAAAAATGCCTATAGTTTGTTTCCAATTGCAATTTAACCCTCTCAACATAACAATGAGTGCATGTGTAGCGATGACATTTTTCCGACCAAAACTGCCATGATATATAAAGCCATATATGATATCTTCTGACGAATTATATTCCAATTCAGGCTTTATAGCCAATTCATCTAGCAACAACACACATTTTTTGTCTATTGTTGAGAGGGAAGTGCTTTTTATTTTTAACAAATCAAGAATGCCTTGCGATATTCCTGGAGAAAACTTTATATTTGAATGCCACCTTCGAATTGTTGAAATAGAGGGTAACAAAAATCCAATCTCAATTAAATAATTGTACATTACCGGAGATTTATAAACAATTTTTAAATATAAGTCTTTTTCTTCATTTTTCCACTGATAATTTTTTTTTATGTACCTACTAATTGAGAAAAAAAAAAAATGATTCTCACAGGATCGGTTTTGTATGCTTAATAATTCATTTATTTTGTTTTCTATTTTTTCATCATCACTTTCGACAATTTTTTTTGGAGACCTGAAAAGAAATCGTGGAATGCGAGATGACTTTGTGATATTTGCTACATCTACGCTTTTTTCGGTGAAGACTGAAACCCTATTTCTGAGTCACAAGAATAGTCTAGCCTTCTATTACAGTAAACTCTTAAACTAGGACCAGGTGGTGATCTATTTCCTTCTACGGATAAGAAATTATCTTCATCTAAGGATAAAGGGCAATCTATAGGCGTAATTGTCGCAGCTGGATGTTTTCGTTTAAGAACGTTTCTTTTCTCTTCATTTAATGCCTCCTCTGCCAAAAAAGATACTTTCATAAGTTCTTCACACATTGTATCCCTATAGTTTTAAGAACAAGAACATATATTAGGCGAAGAAATTGGTACACAATCCGATGTGATATTTTTCTTTGTCCCACGCACAACCAAATTCGAAAGATAAAAATGTTTTTCGCAAAACCTTATATTTTTCTTTCCATATTTTGCCAAATTACTTAATTTTGCATTTCCTGAATGCTTAACCCAAAGCACTTGCCTGTAATCATTAGGCAAACTGAAAAAAGACAAGCCCCCACTTCTATAAGCATTGTAACAATTCATGTATGCACACACAGCCGGCATCTCTGAAATTGAAAATAAAATTACCTACGTGTTCTCAAGCCAAGACCGAAATTGGTAATGATATGACAACCAAATAAGAACCATTATCCACCAAACACCAAGTATCGACAAGTGAACACATATACAAATACAATTAATTTTTTTCTTCGAGAAAATCCCTCATCCCATGCCTATCCCGTGTTGCGAACAAATACACAACACAACACACAAGGTTTATGCCCAATTCACAATTCGGCGTTGCACGCGTGCGTGCGTCGGCGCGCTTTGACACGCTTTATCGAAATTTTACGATTTTAAATGCCAAAGCGCGCGAGCAACAATTTCGTAAAACAAAATGCTGCTTTGAAGCGACTACGCGTTAACAAGGAAAATTTTTAAAAACTAAAAGTTCTGTTTGTTTTTTGGCTGAAAAATACAAATTCAGAGCAGAATTAAAATTTCAAGTCTACTCTCTTTTTTTTTGAAGCTGTAATTTTTATGCACGAATTGAAAAACGACTCTCCAAAATACAAGAAAATCAAATTTAACAATATATCGAAGCACACAACAACCTTAAGGCGGCTCTCCCACTGAAGCAACAAGCAACAAGCAACTGGCAATAGGAAACATGCGATATTATCGCTAACAGTTATTTTACATTGAATCAAATTAGACGTCTCACATTAAAGCAACTCAATATCGGTTGAACGAAAAATGTTGCTGATTGCGGCAACATTATTGCTGGCGATACACAGCGCATGTTGAAAAGCGATATATGTATATCGCGTCGTTGTATCAATATTTGCGAGTAATGAGTGCAGTGATAGTACATTTAGGTAAAAATCCCTGCACGTAGGGATTTTCGATCTAAAAATGACGCCGTAGGCAAAAAGGGACAGATTTGTAACGTAGATATTTTTTTCGAATGAAACATTTTCATCTTATTTGTAAGTAAATTGATTTGCTTAGTCAAAAAATGTTTATTATTTTTGTTTATCTATTATATATTTTGCTCTTACATTCGTCGATATTAGCTAAGGAATAAAATGGGATGACATAACTTGAAGAGTCAACAAATAGGAAAAATTCATTTATGGTTGAAATTGAGTATGAGAAGTTTGATTCGATTTTATTCATGTATGATAAAATAGTTACCTATGTAGAGAGTTTGTATTGAAAATTATTCGACGGTGTAGGGAAAAGTAGGGATTTTCTTTGTGTACTGTAAGGATTTTTCCTGTGTTTTCTGTACTATCACTGAGTGAGTGACAGGTCGCTAGAAATACTGTTGCTTTAATGAGAGAATAGGTTAAAATAAAAGTTGCGTATTGCTTATTGCTTATTGCTAGTTGTTTATTGCTTATTGCTTGTTGCCTCAGTGGGAGAGCCGCCTAATACGGATACAAGACCATTGATTAATATTTTTCCTACAAAAAATCTAAAGAAATTAGTAGTTGCCCTACAAAAAAAAAAATGTTATTCCTCATTTCCACACACTTAATTAATTATGTATGCTTTGAAAAAACATCATATAGCTTTTTAAAAGTTGTGTGTAATAAACTTTAGCGGATCTCTGCCACTCCATCTATAAACGGCACATTCTATGACTTCAAATCGAACAATTCTAAATTCTAAAGTTGCCAAACGCGCGTGATAGTAGAAAGTAGCACGCGTCGCGTTGAACTTTACGATATTTACGGTCTAAAGTCGGCTCAACGCCTGAAGCTGCATTTTGTGTGGCACCATATGAACGCTTTGTTTCTACATAATTTGTCAACGCACGCGCGCGTCAACGCGACATTGTGAATTGGGCATTATTGATGCATTCCCTTCCATAGCGATATTGGATAATTCCTATGAACACAAAATCTGCATAATGATTGTTGCTCTTTCTTTGCTTTCGCATTGCAAGTTCCTTCGTGGCGTTGTTAATGGGTTCCACCATGTTCCACACACATTTTCAATTTCGATGTAGTGTACGTAGTGACATCTATTGAGGTTGTTCTAAGCTCTCATGGTTCCTCTATGTATACATATAAACTAAATGATAGAACTGAAACTCAAAAAAAATGTGTTCATCAAACCCATACGTGTGGGGTATCTATGGATAGGTCTTCGAAAATGATATTTAATTTCTAACATCATTTTTTTCTAAAGTGAATAGTTTGCGCGAGAGACACTTCCAAAGTGGGAAAATGTTGCCCCCCCCCCCCTAACTTCTAAAATAAGAGAACGATAAAACTAAAAAAACTATATGATGTACATTACCATGTAAACTTCAAACGAAAAATTTTTGAACGAGATCTAGCGAGTAGTTTTTAAAATATCGATCAAAGTTACAACGAACTACAATAAGTTTTATGTTATGTTACTTGCTGTTTCGGAACCCTTCATGAGCGAGTCCGACTCGCACTTGTTTTGTTTTTTTTTTGCCTAGCATCGCACTAGCTTATTATGTTATTATTATTTTTTTTTTTTTTTCGTGTGAACAACAACAATTATCGCGCACATACGAACACTAGGGTTAACACTACGGTTTCTCAAAATATGTATCTATTGCATGTAAAAATAGCAAAGTTTTCGGAGCACAAGGAATTAATAAACCACGTCTTACAGAGTTGAAAAGTAGAAAGGGAAGAGTTTTATTTATGTCAACTTGACAAGAAATGAATGACAGATGAGATTTGTATGTAACCTAAGGAGTTGCCAGATATATTTAATTTTAAGTTTTACTCTATTACAATACTCCCACTAAAAACGCAAAAAATTAATTAGATCAAATGGCAAACTCCAAACCCACTCCCTGAGCACAAAAATCGTTCTTCTGCTTCGGAACCGCCTTCGTGAAGAAATCCGCTACCATCTGATTGGTTTGAATGTAATCTAACTTGATGTTGCCTTCATTTACTTCACGCCTCACGAAGTGGTGTCTGACATCAATGTGCTTAGTTCGCGCTCGATATGCATTTATTGCTGCAAGATCAAGTGCACTCTTGTTGTCGCAGTGTATAGTAGGTGTATGTATGCCACCCACAAGCTCTTCTACAAATCGTTCAAGCCAGAGTGCCTCCTGCGATGCTGCCGATAGCGACATGTATCCGGCCTCAGCTGTTGAAAGCGCCACTGTGCGCTGTTTCTTGGAGTTCCAAGAAATAGATGCTCCTTGTAGCATGAACGCGTAGCCAGTTGTTGATTGCCTCTCATCAACGTCTGATGCCCAGTCTGCATCACAATACCCAATGAGTTCTGCATTACCGTCCTTTTTGAGCACTAGTTTTGCTTCTGCTGTACCCTTTAAATATCTAAAAATACGTTTAATAGCTGACCAATGGGGCTTACCAGGGTTTTGGTTGAATTTGCTGACTGCGCTTACTGCATACGCCAGATCAGGACGCGAAACTTGCGCAGCGTACATCAGGCTCCCAACTGCTTCTTGATATGGAACTTTTTCCATCTCATCGTGTTGTTCTCGGGTATGTGAACACATCTCTTTTGACAATGTTTGATTATTATCCATTGGTGTTGATATCGGATTACAGTCCGTCATCCGAAAACGCTCCAAAATATCTCGTATATACTGATGCTGATCAATAGATAATCGTCCATTGGCTCAATCGTGATGAACTTGCATCCCCAGTATAAAACGGGCTGCACCCAGATCCTTCATGTGGAATTTCTTCATTAAATTCGTCTTCAGCTGTGATTTAATGTGACCGTCATTGGAAAGAATTAAGATGTCATCCACGTAGACAGCGACTATTAGCTTCTTCTCTCCTGAGGTCTTGAAATAAATGCACGGATCCAATTGTGATTTGTGCATTCCAAATTCCAGAAGTACTGCATCCAATTTAGTATTCCATAGCCTGCTGGATTGCTTCAAGCCATAAATTGACTTTTTCAACTTACACACATGCCCAGAGGCACAATCATAACCGGCGGGTTGCTTTATATAGATCTCCTCAGTGAGATCACCTTGAAGGAAAGCTGACACAGCATCCATTTGGTCTATTTCCAAATCGAATTTGACCGCCATGGCCAATAAAACGCGAATCGACGTATAACGGACTACGGGCGAGTAGGTCTCGTCATAGTCAACGCCTTTCCTTTGGGCACATCCCTTGACTACCAATCTCGCTTTGTATCGAGAGACGTTCCCAGATGCATCTCGTTTCGTTTTATACACCCATTTAGTGTCGATGGCCTTACGGTTAGCTGGTAGCGGGACTAATTCCCACGTTTCATTTGATACTAAGGCATCGTACTCTTCCTTCATTGCTGTGCGCCATGACCCAGCTTCTGGACGTGACATTGCTTCTTCCAATGTAGCGGGATCGCACGTCATTTCACGGGCCACGAATGAGACAAAGTCTGGTTTTACTATTAGCTTCGGAACTCTTGATGATCTTCTCACTTCTACCACCTGCTCACTGTTTTCAGGAGGTGATGGATAGTCATCATCAGAATCTGCAACTATGGTACTGCTGTCATCGGAGTAAAACGTCTCACTCTCATCAGAGGTTTCTGTTCCTTTGTTTCTGCAGTAGGAATGGCTGCAGAAATATCGTCTCCCACGGAATCTGAAGGTAAAATATCAGTGACAGCGACAGAATTAATTACCTAATTCTGCATCGGATTATCGTTTTCCAAAAAAATATTATTATTATTATAATTTATTAACATGTGATTAAAATAACAATGCTAATATAAGAAAAAGGAGCACTAGCTACTATGGCCTTCGGCTCTTAGATAATTGCTAACTGGTAAATAAATTACATAAATTCATATAGGTATATTAGAAAAAAGATAAAAAAGAAAATAAATAAAGAGGAAATTTACGTGGGCTTATGAGTTAATATGTTGTATCTATACAATGTGTGCATACAATAAAAATCTAGATATTTAATTTATGTTTTTTTACAAAATTGTAAACTTTAATTATATTATTGTGACTAGGGATTTTTAAGGCTTCACTGATGGATGTTGGTTGTTGTTGATGAAGTGTTGTGGCTAGGCAGCTGTTAAAGTTTAGAATGTGGTTAATATCGAATTGGGAATTGCAAGCTGGGCATGTAGGTGGGCTTTCTTTGCGAAGTAGGTGTTGGTGGGTGGTAATAGTATGGCCAAGACGTAATCTAATGAAGCATGAATTCATTGAGTTTGAGGTTGTTGTTGGGAAGGTTGGTTTTGCTTTGTCGTGGTTGACTCTAGTGTAACGATGGTGGTAATTGTTCCATTCCGAAAGCATTAGTAGTTTGTGTTTTCTGTTGATATCGCGGAGAAGATCAAACCGGGTATCTGCTACAAAATTATAGGTTGGTGTTCGGTGAGCTTGAAAAGCTTCATCAGCAAATTCGTTACCTTTAATACCCATATGGCTGGGTACCCACATTAGTTTTATTTTATTTTGGTTTTTGATTAAACAATCCCGGATTTGTGATACAATATCTGTATTGTGGTTTGGGTTTTTTTTATGGCCTTTATCACCGATAAGCTGTCTGACGCTATCACATATTTACCAGTTTTTGCTGTGCAGATTTTTATTGTCTTAAGAATAGCGAAGGACTCTGCAGTGAAAATGGATACTTTGTTATCGAGAAGTGCTAAGCATATTAAGGAACCATTGTCCAGGACTGATGCAAATGATGTGTTTTGTGCGGTTTTAGATTCATCAGAGAAAGCAAATTTCCAACCGTCCTCTTTGAGTACAGATGAGACGCTAAAGAAGGCTTGGCGAAATATTTTACTTGTAGTGTTGTTTTTGTTGTACTTTGACAACTGCATTTCAAACGAATCAGCTTTTAGAGACCAAGGGGGAAATTTTGGAGTGTAATTTCGGATTTTTTTTAGTGATGATTCCTAATTCGTTCGCCGCATTTAAAGATATGGATATAGCTGAAGGAATTCGTTTCCCGTTTTTCCACTGTAAAGCTGTTGCAACATCTTGACCGATAATTGATCCATTCGAGCAGGAAAGTTTTACATAGAGTCTTGTGATTGTAGATGCAATTCGTTCTTCTAGAGTGGGGAGACCAGCTTCAACGAGCATGTTTTTAATGGTGCTTGTTGGGTATGCGTTGAGGCTTCTTCGAGCACTCTGATGGTAGGTTGGTTTGATGATGTTCAGAGTTGTTTTAGGTGAGTTGCCATATATGAAAAGCCCATAGTCAATTTTACTTAAGATTAAAGCTTTTGTTATGTTACATAGTGTGTTAACATGTACATTGCATTTTTTGCTAGCTAAGAAATTAATGATATTCGTTCTTTTAGTTATGCTCTTTTTTAACTCCAAACAATGAGTTTTCCAGTTGTAATGTTTATTGAACGTTAAGCCTAATATGCTCAAGTTATCCACGTTAGTAATACTTAAATTGTTTAGGGAAACAGTTTTACTACGTGATGTCTTACGACAAAGACACTAAGGAAAGGAAAGTTTAGCTCCGGACCAAGAAGACCAAGTTGAAATATCCTTTAGAACCTTCGTGAACACTAAATTTGTTTGTTTTAGGTCATTTTGTTTGCATAGAATGTAAAAATCGTCCGCGTAGCATGTGTGGTCTAACTGTTTATATTTTGAAATGACTGAGCTAAGGTCATCAAATGCTATAATAAATAACACTACGGAAAGTGGAGATCCTTGTGGAATTCCATTATATAAAGGATAGATAGATGAAAAACAATTGTTTGTTTTAACACATATTTTCCTGTTGGTAAGAAATGATTTGATGTAATTAAACATTTTTGGACCTATACCCCAAGTTTTTAATTTCCTTAGTATGACATGGACACCTATCCTATCAAAAGCTTTTTCAAAGTCTAAAGAAAGAATTGTTGCATGGTTGCGTGCTGATAGTGCATTTGTAATATAAAAGTCAAGATGAAGAAGCGCATCGGCATAGCCTTTTTTTGCCTGAAAAGCTACCTGGTTTGGTTTTATTAGATTACGAGAGTCCATCAGCCATAGCAATCTTTTGGCAACGATTTTTTCTAATACTTTAGCCATACATGGTATAAGAGATAATGGCCTGTAGCCATTTATACTGTTTAGAGCTTTCTTCGGTTTTGGTAAAGGAAGCAATGTTGCTTGTTTCCAATACTGTGGAATAACACCTGTCTCTAGAATACTATTGTAGAGTTGAATAAGCCTGGAGGTCGCAAGTGGGGGTAGATTTTTTAGCATAGGATATGAAATCCTATCTCTGCTAGGGGTTTTACCTTTGAATTTGTTTATGCAACTTTGGAATTCCAAAACGGAGATTTTATCTTCTATACGTTTTGCGGTGGCGGAAATATCACTTTCATTGATAGTAGAAAGGAGTGTGAGGTGTTTTTGAGCAATGTAGTCAGTGTGAAAGTTTTCATCTTTGGAGCTGTTAGACCAGGTTAGTGCAAAATGGTTACTTATATGGGATGGCAGTGAAATTGGTCCTGTGGGAGTTTCAATAACTTTTATTATTTGTTGTGTGTACTCACCAGTTAAAGAGCGGATATTATGCCAGATTTTGGTTGTAGAGGAATTGGGATTAATTGTTGAGGTAAAATTTTTTAAACTATTTGATTTTGCATTTTTGAGCTTATATCGAAAGTGAGCATTTTTCTTTTTAAAAAAAATTAAGTTAACCTGATTGGGGTGTTTCTTAAAAACCCTCCATGCTTTGACTTTTTCGTTCCGTAAGTTATTCAATTCGAGGTTCCACCATGCAACTGTTCGCTTTGGGGCTTTGGTACTGCTCTGTGGGATCGACATGTTTGCGGCTGTACGGATCGCTTTGAGGAGAAGAGCAGCTTCTTTATTGATGTTTGTTGAATGTTTTTTAACTAACAAATATCCTGAAATGTGCTTGCGAAAGCAAGCCCAGTCAGCAAGGTCAGTTTTATATTTCAGGTTCGCTGAAGTCTGGGCATATAAAGAACCTACAACAAGTATGCATATTAATGGAAAATGATCGCTGTTATGGAGATCATCCAAAATGTGCCAGGTTGCTTTGCTTAGCAATTCAGGCGAACAGCATGTTACGTCAACGTGTGTTAGTGTGCCATGCGTAGAAAGGTGTGTTGGGGAGCCGTCGTTTAGTATAACAAAATTATTTTCTGAAAAGAAATTTTCTAGTACAGTACCTTTCCTGTTGGTTTTTGGGGAGCCCCAAAGAGTATTCCAAGCATTAATATCTCCTCCAAATATTATTGGATGATTGACTTGATAGATTATATTGTCTAAATCTCGTTTTGTGAAGGGTTGATCAGGTGGAAGATATATGCATATAAATGTAAACTTTATTTTAGTTTGTATTTCTAACCCTAAAATTTGAAGGTTTGAATTAAGATTCAGAAGTCGATGGGGTATATTTTTTTTTATTAGTATGGCGATACCTTGTTTGGCACTGTCGTTGCTTGGAAGATTGTGGAAATAACCAGTAAAAGCTTTGGGTAGATACGGTGTGAAGCCGAAGCGACAGTGTGTTTCTTGAAGAGATATAATATCTGGTTTGTATTGTTTTATTAACATTTTAAGTTCGTCTTTGTTATTAGAAAATCCATTTATATTCCACTGGAGAATATTCACAGTGGAGTTAGATTCCCCTACGTTAAACGAGCTAGTAGTTGAGCTTGATGTGTAGGATGTTTTGTTTTTGTTTTGAATATTATTTTGTTGTGAGATAATAAGGTTGGTAGGAGTGTGTTGTTCAGTACTGAGACTCCGCTGCCCAGATGTTGACGCGATCGGACTCCCAACAGAGTTCGATCGATTCAACACCTGCACAGCAGAGTCTATTGTTTTGTTAGTAGATTTACATTTATATTTCTCCATCGTCAGAATTCATTTGATCGACGTAATAATCATTGTTATCCAATAATGAAAGGGTAACAGCTGATAAGGGAGAGTGTGAGAGTGTGGTATTTTTATTTAAATTTGGTGTAGTTGGAGTCGGCAAAGTATTTTTATTAGTGTTAGTGCTATATACTATATGCTGGGTTTGGTTTGATGAATTTTGAGAGGATTGGGGAGATAGGTTGTTAGTGCGAGAAACTGTGCTAGGTTTGGAGTTTGAGAGTGATGTAGTGGGTGATCGATTTGCGTCTAGCGTTGCACCAGTATATTGAGTGACAACGTTTGCGACAGTTTGGATATGATTGGGTGGCGTTTGAGAGAAATCTGATTTGTTAGTATTTGTGGTTTTTGATAATGAAGAGTGTGCAATTGCTTCTTTTTGGTTTTCTGTGTTTTTATCTGTCTTATCTTGGTGTTCTACATGCGTTTTTTGTGTGTTTTTTGTTTTATTTGCAAAACTGTCCGTTAGTTTTGGAGGGGAACCTGATGCATTTTGCTGGTTGAAAATTTGTTTGGCCTCCGCCATTGTACATTTATTCAAAGTTTTTATTTTTATGATTTCTTTTGCTTATTGGTAGGATGGGCATAATTTGGAGGATGAAGAATGTGGAAGAGAGCAATTAGCGCACATACTGCGGTTGCATGGCTGTGGTGTGTGAGGTGGAAGACTACATGTTTCGCATTTAGCACTACCATTGCAGCGTTTTGCCGTGTGCTTGTTTTAGGGCTGATCACAATAAAACGTGGGTTTTTCGGATTGGAGTTGGTAGGAAGTAGTGGGAAGTTATTAAGGGGTATGGAATTATATTTAATTTTTTTTCTACGCTGGGAGTCAGGTTCAGGATCTGGGTCGAGAATCCCAAACCGACCACCTATCATTTTTGGCCCGTGGGCCATTTTGCACTCGTTAACTCACTAACACTCACGTAAAAGCAAGTTGGAAAATTAAATTTAGGGAAAAATACGGTTTAAAGGAGAAACCGGTTGCGCACTTAGCGGAGCAGAAAAAGAAGAGAAAAAATCACACAACTTTATAATGATCCTATCGGTTCGAGAGATTAAGTCCGACTGTCCAAAAAAATAACATCTCGGCTGATGTACAGTTTCTTTGTCCTTGGGTCAACTAGTCGATACGCCTTCGAGTCCTCACTGTATCCCACCAAAATGCATTGAAATGACTTGGGGTCGAACTTTTTTGCGCTTTTCCTTAGGTACGTGAACCATTGCTTGGCTACCAAGTTCGGCTTTTTCCCTGACCACGCCTCCTCTGGGGTCTTTCCAGTCAGTCCTCTTCTCGGTGAGCGATTGATGATGTAAACGGCTTTAGACACAGCTTCACCCCAGTACTCTGTCTTCAGATCTGCGTCGAAGAGTAGGCAACGGGCTTTCTCCACTACTGTTCGGTTGGTCCTCTCCGCTAAACCATTCTGTTCTGGCGTGTACGGTGCGGTCTTCTGATGTCTTATTCCATATCTGCGCAAACGGGCTGACATCCACTGGTTGCAGTACTCTGAGCCGTTATCGGTGCGTAGAGTCTTGATGGTTTTTTGAGTTTGGTTCTCTACTAAACTTTTAAATTGGTCGAATTTTTCTTTTACTTCTGATTTATTCTGCATGAGATACAGAAAAATTTTCCGACTGAAGTCGTCCACAAAAATCAAAAAATATCGCGCTCTAGTAGTTCCGTTGCCCTCGTTCCGGTGTGTTTAAACGGCAATCTGTGTTGTTTCGCTTTTATACAAACCACACATGGTGGTATATTCTCGCACTTACGAAAGGTCATTCCAAATGACATGTCCTTCAGTTTCACTAAACTTTCTGGACTTAAGTGTCCCATCCTACGGTGCCACAAAGAATTGGTCTGCTGACAAGCGATTGACAAGTTTGCGTGCTGCACAGCTGACTGGTCCAGCTTATAGACACCTTCTTTCTTTGAGGCAGTAGCAATCAAGCGGTTTTGACTGTTGTAAATCTCTGAGCGATTCCCTCTAAATATGACAGAATTCCCACTATCTGTCAAACGACTTACAGAGAGGAGATTAGCACACAAATCGGGCTCGAATAGAACGTCCTTGGCAACAGCATTCTCACCAGTTGACAGCACGAACTTTATATCTCCTTTACCATCAACAGGCATCACATTTTTGTCCGCAAAGACGACTTTATCATTTTCAGTTTTGCTGATGTTTTCCAACCAATCTCGCTGCAACGTCATGTGCTTTGATGCACCAGAGTCTAAATACCAATCTCTGGTATTGACTTCCTTGACCGACAGTGACGTATACAACACACTTTCCCGGCTTGAGCTAGGTTTTGATGGATTGTTCTTTTGATGCGGACAGTTGCGAACGAAATGCCCGTACTTGTTGCATTGAAAGCACCTAACACGCTTTTGTCTACTGGAGTCGCCTTTCTGCTGCGAGTTTTTGCTGTAGAATACCACGGAACCACTGTTAGCCGTGCTCTTTCCTGGAGCAGCTTAGTTTTTATGGCATCGGCTGTAATTTTTATTCCTGAGCTTTCGATGCCCATAATCATCGGCTGGTACTGTTCTGGGAGACCAGTAAGTAGTAAGGTACCTATCCACTCCTCGCTTATTTCTAGGCCAATTCCCCTTATTTTGTGCGCTGTCGTAATTATTTTATTGACGTATTCGTCGACTGACTCGCATTCTTCTAACCGTGTGGAGATTAGAGTTCTTAATAATAAACCAACTCTGCGAGTTAAGCCACAGTCTTCGAATGCATCTTTTAACCTGTTCCAGACTTCCTTCGGTGTATTTGCATTTTGCACATGAACATAGTTCACTGCATCTATTAAAAGAATTATCTTCGTTTTCGCTTTCACCATCAGCTTAGCCTCTGTGTTTGCCCCTGTCACGCACTCCCACAGCTCCCCGTGTTCCAAAAGATTTTGTACAGCAAATCGCCAAGTATCGTAGTTCTCTCTACCACGAAGTTTTTCAATTGTTAGCATTGACGATGCCATTGCATGAATGAGACTTGGTGAAAGTAATCTTCGAAAATCTTATGCATCCGCTGGAAATTTTATAAAAAATATATATAACGATGAACCGACTTTCCCTAACTTCCTTGTGCTTAGCTAATTTTCGCGAAACCTGGGCCCATAACCTGTAAAAATAGCAAAGTTTTCGGAGCACAAGGAATTAATAAACCACGTCTTACAGAGTTGAAAAGTAGAAAGGGAACAGTTTTATTTATGTCAACTTGACAAGAAATGAATGACAGATAAGATTTGTATGTAACCTAAGGAGTTGCCAGATATATTTAATTTTAAGTTTTACTCTATTACAATATTGCACTAGATACCACTACCAGACACTTAACACACACTCGGGAATCATATCTCACTTCTGAAACTATAAACAGGATTTAAAGTGTGCACTGCGCGAACTCGTCAAGCGCAGTCAGATACGAACTGCGATCTTAACTCAATACGTCTGACCCACTTGACGAGCTGCATTGTGCAGTCCTATACTAATACTATCATACTTTTGAGCAGGAGGGATTTCCCTGTTCAATGAAGCTATACCAAAACTACAGGTTAACACTTGTTACTGTTGGCATAGAAGAAGAGATGTTTTATGTCCTGCGTCCGTTAGTTTTTGCAGATCAGTCTCATTTGTTGTGAGCATATACTCGCGCAACGCGGGATCAAAAAGACCCACCTTAAAAATCGTTATAACCGAAGCCTCTAACTCTTTGATAAGAGCGACTGATTCGTTTGGTTGGTAACGGGAACTTATTATTTCCTTTCGTTTGCAAATACAAAAGACGTCTAGCAAATGATTGAATATCCCCTGCAGGATGTTGCTTTGCCTGTTTGATCTCAAGCGTTACGCTGTCCAGGGTACTCACAGCTAAATATGCTGTTCTAATAATTGTTTACAATTCTTTCAAGGTTTTCGGCGTATTTCTTCGCACCAGTTCAAATGCATCACCCACTAACCTTGTAGTGACAAGAGACACAAAAATGTCTTCACTCTCTCCTTCTGCACACTTTAACCCTAGTTGGCAAGGGTATGACGCGAGCAACAATTTTTGCAATCCTCTCGTAAGACATGTTTCGTTATGTCTTATGGAACTCAAATCTGAATTGTCTTCAATTTGCCTAACACCCGTACAGTTTACACACGGTAACGTCCCTGATGTTTTCCATAATCCTACCACAGTGGTTTCTAACAATTCTATTTTCCCTATTCTTTTCCTGCACCAAAATTTCCAAATCTTCTAATTTTTCTCTCAAGTTTAAACTCTCCTTTTTACCTTGAATCGCGGAAAAACTTAAGTTACTAATTTCATTTTCACACTCGTTTATAATGTCATTAGCTGCTTCTAGTTTCTTACGTAACTCTTCTTAAAGTCTAGTGATTTTAGTTACTTTCTTCCTGAGGGCTTGAATCTCTGAATCAGCTTCTTTGATTTCCTGTTCAGCTTTTTCAAGTCTTAGAACGTGAGTATTTATCAGCGCTTCTTTCCTCTTCAAAATATTAGTATTTTTTCGCACTCCTCGGCTTCACTTTTCCTTACAGTTCTTAGTGCACCAATGAGCTAAGAGACAATCTCATCGGTAGTTCCTAACCTTGTAAATTGTCCCCACTGTGAGCTTAATTGGTCTTTATTGAGCGCGAATACGCCGCGGTTTGTAAAATTGTTTGAAAAATAAAAAATGTTGTCACACAAAAGTTTTAGCAGCAGGGGTTTGCTTTTGAAATAAAACACGTCTGGTCGCTTCTTGCTTCGGCGTAAGACTGCCTCTTTATTCGTATTTATTCTTATTCTTACTTATTCTACTTAGATCTAGGTTTATATGTGTGCTACAGAGCACTTACATGCATATCACAGTTCATGTGTGTTTCATACACATGTGTATAGATTTGTATATAATATTTGTATTTGTATATAATATAATAATGCTACTACGTGTGTATACACGATGTAACAACGGGTCGGGGACAATACTACTACAACTCGGCCGTCCTGACCTTCAAGATCACCTGATCTTTTGTTTTACAATCTGTTTTGTTATTATTTTTTTTTTTAACCACGGTTTCATGTTGCCGACCGCCCATACTCCTTGATAAGGTAGTCGCGACTGTTGAAAACCGTCAACATCTTTCAGTAAATATCTGTCGTTTCGTAAAACCTTTTCAACGCGATAAGGTCCTCTAAATTTCGGTATCAGTTTTTTTGACGCCCCCGGATGCGAGTCGAAATTTTTCACCATAGCATAGTCTCCTACCTCATACTTAGTCGGTTTACATCGTTTGTTGTCTACATACTGTTTGTTATAGGCTTGTGATTTCTTTTGTTCTAGGACTGCCCTGTTGCGTACCTCTGCTAAATTTCGTACTTTTCCTGAATCAAGTTCTCTTAAACTCTCCTTTAGCTTGTCTGACCATTTGCCTTTCTGATTTACTCCGAATAGCATTACGCTTGGATGTTCCTTTATGGTCCTACCTATCGTGTTATTAAGTGTGTGCTCAATTTCTTCTAAAACGTGATCCCAAAACACTCCTTCTTCCGGTTTGACTAACTTAGCTATCATCGGTCCTAAACTCCTGTTCACTCTTTCTACCTGTCCGTTTGCCTGCGGCGAACCTGTTGCGACTTTTATGTGCTTGACATCTTCTTTTGCCAAAAAATCTTTAAATTCTGAGGAAGTGAAACAACTGCCCCTGTCTGAAACGATATACTTTGGTCTGCTATATGCTCTGAAATAGTCTGTCAACGATCGGTTTACTTCTTTTGTGTTAGTGGTCTTTGTCGGATACAACCTTACGAACTTTGTAAAGGCGTCTATCACTACCAGTATGTATTTTTTAGCCGACCTTGAATTATCTACTGGGCCATAGTGATCAACGTGGGCTATCATGAACGGTTTATCTTCTTTGGGGATGTTGTGGAGGAAACCCTCTTCGCGCCCCTGTTTTGCCGAAAAAACGATGCATTTCAAACAGTTTTTTATGTGTGTTCCAATTTTTTCTCTCATTTTGGGAAACCAGTAGCTTTTAGAAATTAATTCTAACGTTTTATCGGTACCTACATGACCTACTTCGTCATGGTATTTGTACAACACATGGCTTTCCATTTCTGTTGGTACATAAAACACCACACTACTATCATTTTTCTTTCTATACACCACTCCGTTTCTCATTTCATATAGCGTGTGCTCCGACCTTTCTAGTAAATCCTTAATTTTAACTATCTTGTCGTCCCTTCCTTGGCATATTATCAGATTTTCTTCAAAAGTATTTGTTTCGATCGTCATAATGTTTGTTGACCTACCTAGCGCGTCGACGTGTTGCATACGGGTACCTGCTCTGTGTTCTAGGACGTAATCATAATTTTGTAGTTCTAACGCCCATCTGGCGATCCTAGGGTTGAGCTCTCACTATTTTAAACTTTTCTCACTATTTTAAACTTTTTACCTTGTAGATAAACTCTAAAGCGGCTTAAGGCACTAATTATCGCAAGTGTTTCTAACTCGAAAATGGAATTTTGCTTCCGAATCGGTCGTTCTTTTAGAAAAATAAAAAACTGGATGTAGCTTTCCGTCCTGCTTCCTCTGTAGCAAGATTGCTCCAAAACCCAGTGCGCTCGCATCACAGTGCAGCTCAGTTTCATCCTTCGGACTATACAGGGCTAACACTGGTGCTTCTATCAATTTGTTTTTTTAAATTTCAAAAGCTTCTAGCTGTTTGTCACCGAACTTGAACTCTCTATCCTTTCTAGTCAAATCATACAACGGTTTTGCTATAGTCGAAAAATCTTTAACGAATCTGCGGAAATATGAACACAAACCCAAAAAACTTTGTACCGCGTGAGTCTTTTGAGGGACCGGAAATTTTTTTATAGCTTCAATTCCCCTATCGTCTGCTTGTATGCCTTCCCCCGTAATCGTAAAACCCAAGTATTTAATCTTACTTTGAAGAAATTTGCACTTGTCTATCCGTAGCTCCAATCTGTTGTCTATCATTCTTCTCAAAACTTCAGAGAGTATTCTAAAATGATCTTCATATGTTGTTGTAGCTATCATTATATCATCTAGATATACTATAACTTCGTCGTTTCTAATCATGTCAGCAAATATTTTGTTAATGTGTCTCTGAAAGGTTGACGGGGCATTCTTTAGGCCAAACGGCATCCTCAGAAACTCGTATTGACCTAGTGGTGTTATAAAAGACGTATATTTCACCGCATCCTCGTGCATGTATACGTGAAAAAATCCATTTTTTAGATCTAGTTTAGAAAAAATTGTTTTATCTACTAATCTGTCTAATAAATCGTCGATCACTGGTATTGGGTAACTATCTTTTGCCGTCACTTTATTTAGCGTACGAAAATCTATGCACATCCTAAGCTCTCCAGTTTTCTTCTTAACTAAAACTATCGGTGAAACGTATTCCGACTCACTTTCCCTAATATACCCCTTACTAAGATACTCATCAATTAACGAGCCAAGTTCGTTTTTTTCAGCGTACGACAACCGGCGCGGTCGACAGTGAAACGGTTTTACGTCGTTCAATGTTAAATTCATTTTTGTTTTAATTACCGGTTCTGCAGGGCGATCGGCAAACATGTATTCTGTCTTATACATTGTCTTAAGTTTTTCTTTACATGCATAACTTACATCTTCGCCAATCTCTAACTCTAAATTTGTGTTTTCGTTATCCTTACAGTCTATTAACATAAGTTGTTTACTGAAATCTTCACTACAATTTTCCATTACATCCGTACCCGTATTATTTTCTAACTGTGAAATTAACTTAAACTTTCCATTTCTAAGGAAGTCTCTCCCCAAGATTGCCTCATAGCCCGTCGAATTGTCATCCATTACCATCAAATTTACATTTATGCCAACTTTTTTATAAAAAACAACACAAGACAACCTTCCATATAACTTTAACAAACTTTTATTTATACCAAAATATTTTTTTTTGTTCCTACAGCGCCTTATTGGCGTTCCGACTGGTATACACGAACTTCTAATTAGGCTTATTGGGCTTCCGGAATCTATCAGGCAATCTAAGGGAATACTACTATTATTATCAGTAAATTTAAAATCTAAATATCTTACATAATCTTCTGACTCTTCACTTTTGGACAGCTGGTGCACCGCTGACTTCCTCTCAGGGCAGGTGGCCACTCTGTGTCCCATGATACCACAGGCGTAGCACGCTCCGTATTGTCTTTTTGGTTTCGAGCACACATTTGCCATGTGTCCTACCGAGTTGCAGTTGTAACATCTTACCGCGATCTTCTGTGCTATCGTTTGTCTGCCTGCTGCACTATCTGTTGTCGCTCCTGTCTGCCTGTTCTGTGACGTACTCGCTGTCGGTCCGGTCTCCGTCTTCCTCTGGGTGATTTTGTTAAATGCCTTTAGTAGGCCTGCCTTCGTTGTGTATCCTTGTACATGTGCGTATAGTCGCATGTTGTCGTCTGAAAATCCTTCGATCGCGTATTCCGTCCATTCTTCCTCGTCCATCTCCAATCCCGTTGCCAGTTTTGTTTTGTCATGGAAATATTCCGCAAAGTTTTCGTTTAATTTCCACTTTCGGTTTTCAAATTTCTTACGTATTTCCATTTTGTTCTGCTTGGTGCCAAACACTTCTTTCAACTCGGTCGCTAGGCTGTCGACATCGTCTCTCAGGTAGTTCGGCTGTCCGTGCAACCACTCTTGTGTTCTACCCCTCAACTTTGCAATAAAGAGTGTATGTAAATTTTTTTTATCCACGCTGTAGACGTCTTCCACGTTTCTAAGTTGTGCCAGCCAAACATCTACGTCCGATCCGCCATCAAACTCTGGCAGCATTTCTTTCCAAAAATTCAGTTTCTGTATTGTTTCCATCTCTCCTGTCGTCACCGCACTATCCGTCTTTTCTTTTACTTCTTTCGTTCCTGTTGCTCCTGTGTCCATTGACTTTACGATCTTTTGTAGCAACTCATTTTCCCTCTTTGTGATTTCCATTTCTCTTTTCAATAGTTCGATTTCTTTTGCCATCTGTTGTTCTGTTGTGTTATTTTCGGCTTCTTGTTGTCCCTCTTCCTCCTCTTGCGCGTTATCTGGTCCTTCTCCTCGCTCGTCTGCTGGTATGCCGTTGAGGCGAACAACCAAGGTGGCTTTGTTGCCGTTGCTTGGCATACCCAGCTGCTGCAACCAGTACCTCAGTTCTGCAACTGTAAAGTCGTCTGGATTTACCGTCGGGTTTTCCATTGCAATCGCAGAACGAACAAAAATTGAGTTTCTTTGCGGTGGTGAAAACGCGTAGTCGTTTTACGAAGAACACAAAAAGACACAAAGGAAAAAAAATTTTTTTTTTTTCAGATGGCACGACACGAGACTTTTTTTCGCGAATCCCACTTCTGATGATTTTAGCAGCAGGGGTTTGCTTTTGAAATAAAACACGTCTGGTCGCTTCTTGCTTCGGCGTAAGACTGCCTCTTTATTCGTATTTATTCTTATTCTTACTTATTCTACTTAGATCTAGGTTTATATGTGTGCTACAGAGCACTTACATGCATATCACAGTTCATGTGTGTTTCATACACATGTGTATATATTTGTATATAATATTTGTATTTGTATATAATATAATAATGCTACTACGTGTGTATACACGATGTAACAACGGGTCGGGGACAATACTACTACAAAGTTGTTTTGTTTTGGTTTATTTGAATTTGATATTTTTATTTCTCTTTTATGTTTACTTGCGAGTTCACTTTTGAGAATTTTGATTTTCGAAAACAACCAAGTAGGTATGTACACTGAACTGTGACTGAATTTCGTTATAAGGAATGAAGCTCGAGAACTGGATTAAAATTTACACAAAAAAAAAAAAAAAAAAATCAATTTGCAAAAATAAACGTCGACCACAACGACTATTTGACTATATACCACTCAAGCAAACCGGCTGCGACAAAATGTTACGTTTTCTTTTTCTCAAGAAGGGGAGAAAAGACGAACTCCTTAGTTTTAGCTTCCAAAACCGACTCGTTGCTTTCCTATCAGTCTGCTTCGAGCCTCAGGGTCATTTCGCCCAATAAGCATGCCGTCGTTGCTGGGCCGAGGGCAATAGTGCTACAGGCAATAGGCAACAATGCTGAGCCATCACAACAAACTGCATTGTTGCCCAACCAACGTCAAATTGCAACGATGCTTTTTGAGTGCATTAGCATTGGTTGGGAAACAATGCTGGGGACAGATTCCGTATATCAATGATCGTCTGAACGATATCGTTTTGGAAACTTTAATCACCATTAGAAGTTATAATCTGCTCGAATTTTTTTGAATATCGTCAGCTTTCATTACATTTGTGGGAAATGAACTGGATTAACCTCTCGAACTTGTAATTTTAGCACTTAGTTGCTAGTTTTGGGTTCTATAGTTTCGACGATAATCGTCTGAAAAGTTACGGAATGAGTACCCTGAGTTATCACAACAAACTCGTTTGCTTTTGATAGCGAACATTGGCCCCAAGCCCAACCAGCGACATATTGTTGAACGCAACATTGCAAAATAATGGTGGGCAAAACTTACCCCTTTTGTTTCCGCTGTATTGGTGTTTGTCTGAGTCTGGAGTCTTCGGTTGCGGATTGTGTGGGGTACTTTGCGGCTTTGCCGATTGAGCTCGGTATATTTTTTACATTTTCCAGCGGTGGCCAATCTACAGTTGATTGCTCCGGAATAGGACTCTTGTTATTAGTGTTGGTCCTCTTAGCTTCGGAGAACTGGCATTTAAGAATGTTGAGGTTTCCCAGGATGGAAAAAGGGTTAGGGTCTTCCATTTAAAGAATTGACGGAAGGGATGTTGCTAGGCTTAATGTCCCTGACTTCCTTTTTTCTCGCCGTTGTTACGTTGTGCCATACACTCGTGTCGGCGGTGCTCACATTTTCGGTGGTTGCTTCGGGAAAAAACACGTTTATGGCTTCCTTCAATGGCGATGGATTACCATCAAACGTTTAGTGGTCCATTTTGTTATCGATATGGGCGACGTGTTTGTGTATTTTTCCGCTGAGGATTAGCGATATTATTGTTTTGCTTGAGAAGGAGCATACTAACTGCCTTTAATTCACTTTGGATGCTCGTGTGAGGATAAAAATCCAATTCGCTGCCATTTTTGTATATTTTTCCGCTGAGGATTAGCGATATTATTGTTTTACTTGAGAAGGAGCATACTAGCTGCCTTTAATTCACTTTGGATGCTCATTTGAGGATAAAAAACAATTCGCTGCCATTTCGGCCATTTTGTTGCTTTTTTCCGTTGCGCACCTTTGAGGCACACGAGGATAGGAAAACAAATCCGTATAAATCGCAAAAATGCGCTTTTATTCTCGTAGTGCCTAGGTTCCCTGGCTGTTTCAAGATGCTCCGCAGTGCACCTGATGCAGTATCTTTTTATTAACCCAGTGTCTCCACGAGCAATATATCATATCTTGCAATATATCATACTACTAGAAGACCCAGCCACGCGTTGCTGTGGCTAAATTCGTTTGATTTTTTTTTTTTGGGAGGTACCACAACCTGTTTTCCTATTCCGCTTATCTTTTGCAAAGTGCTACATAATTGGAATATATAAACTGGAACCCACCACAACCAGGTACATCCACAAAAAAATTCTATCGAAATCGGTTGAGTGATTTCGGAAGTCGCCAACAGCTCCACCTATCGGGTCCAAAAGCAGTCTATCTTTCAAACGGGAAACAACCTTAGTATACATCCACAAAATGTGTCACCTATCGGGTCCAAAAGTATCTTATATTTTAACTACCTACGAAAAAAAAAAAAAAAAAAAAAAAAAAATGATGAAAATGGACCCGGCGACTTTCGAGTTATAACGCCATCGAATTTTACCCCGAAGGAATTATATAAATCTATTATTAGGTATAACTCTTTGTTAAATAATAAACAAATAATTTGCAATACAAAAACAATGCACTTATAAATTGAGTTATAAACTATTAAACACAGTGTGCAAAATTTTTATTAAAATCATATACATATACCTACATATTAAGAAAATGTAACGTGAAATAAATTGTAGCATAAAGTCTGAACTAAATCGAAACAACAGATTGTTAAAAAAAAAAAAAAGTACAAAAAAGTGGACAAAATCGGTTCTTGTTATACCTACTCTTCCATCACATAGTTGACTCTGTATATTTTTTTTTCTTAATTTCAATTTCTTAATTTGTATTTACGCCATCACACATCATCATGGTGAATCAGCCATCTGCGCATTTCCTCAACCTCGCATACTTCTCTGTCATTTCACGTCGGAGTATACTTCACGCAGTTTTTGTTCAAATGAATGTGCTTATGCGATGTGCACCACCCAACCACCCCAAAGCCGAATAACGAATATGAACAATGGTTGCTGAAAAGTTTGGATAATTGTAAATAAATAATTTGCAATAAAAAATCAACGATTATAAATTGAGTTATAAAATATCCTATCTCTCAAGTGGGATGAAACTGCACACAATGTGCAAAATTTGATTAAAATCGGTTCAGTAGTTTAGGATTCCATCGCGGAGCAACCTGTGACACGTGATTTTTATATATAAGATGAAAATTGCCAGTGGACACCTCAAATAGTATGATAAAAAAAATTCTTAAGATATATTGCTCAGCTCATATCATGATATCGATAGTATGATATGGGCTGTCATTTCTGTGCAGTTTGACACTTGTATCCTTTTTTTTTTACCGTGGCTGAGTGGTGAACGGAAGGTGTCAGTGGCGGATCCAGGGGGGGGGCTAGGGGGCTAAAGCCCCCCCCAAAACAAAAATTAAAAGTGGCAATATTACAGGCAGATTTAATGATAACTTATATTTCAAACAATCTTGATTGATATATCAATTTTATGTACATACCGTGGTACATAAGCATTTTTGTACCCTTTACAAACATTTTATTTATTATGGTCTACCTCGAAAAGTGGACATTTCTATGGCTTTTTGGCAACAAACTAAAAAAGGTCGAAATTTTTGTGATTTTCGAGCTGATGCCATATCGGTGGGAAGCAGCAAATCGGATTCAGTACCCCGAACAACATATAGAACCAGCGAAAAAATACTTGTGTATTTTTTTTTCCTGAAACAGGCAAATACTCCCGGATTTGACTGGTTTACAAGTCGTTCTCTGAAATAGCGAAGTTAAGCCGCCAAAAGTAATATTTGGGTGACTGCTCAAATGCAAAAAATTCCAAGTTAGCATGCAGTATAAACATCAAACCGCACATGACGATAATGAATTATTGACCTACCCCATCCAATCCATGTTAAAAGTAATGTACCAAATACGAAAAACCCAAATACATTCGAACTAAAAGTATAAACGTAGTGTCCGCTTATAACGAACTCGAAGGGACTGACCAAATTGGTTCGTTATAACCGAAGTTCGTTATAAGTTATATGTACGGATGTAGTAGCTACTACGCTAAAAAAAATGTCAAACTTTGTTTTGAAAATCAAAAAAGAAAAGAAATAGGGTTCAAAACACCTTACTCGTAGACTCATTTCCTTGCATATACGCTTTGTTTTATAACCTTGTATTTGTCTTTTAACGTGAAACATTTTCTTCTTTTATTTGATTATAAATCTCCCATTTTATGAAAATGATTTTCAAGCGCGTCACTCAACCTTTCGTTTGTATACATAACGTTACTCGGGGAAGTACAGAAAAATTTATATTGAAGGACAAAATTTTGACGTTTGAGAATGTTGGTACGTAGCAGCTATACAGTTCTCGGGGAAGTCCCGAATAGTTGGGAAAATCTGAAAATCTCTAATTATTTTACAACAGGCCATTCGAAGTTAGCAAACCGTAGCGTCAGTTCAATCAGTTGTTTGTTAAGCTCTCTCAATTTTCTCTCGCTAATTTTGGATTCGGTTTTGAATTATTTCATATAAACACACTGCATTAGCTTTTCGCAAGTGTGTTCATAAGTGTCGATGCAGTCTTGATATTTAATACCTAATAGAAATAGGTCAGAAATAAATCAGAGTTCAAATTGAGTATTTTTCAAACAAACGATGGCATCTAAACGTAAGCAAGGTGATTTACGTTCATTCTTCTCTTGCAAAAAAAAGAATGAAAATGAAGAAGGTGGTAAAGGTGGTGAAGTTTTCCAAGTTGGCGAAGATGGTGAAAATAAACAAGCGACTAAAAACAGTAAGGACATATCTGTCGCTGTCGGAAAAAGCTCAACAGGTAACTTGTTTCGTTTCCTTTTTTTTAAGTTTAAGTTTTGTTTTCTAATTGCCTTTTCGATTGGTCAGATTAAGGGGGACACGTTTTTTCGGCATTTTTCAGAATTATTTAGATTTTAAATCCATAAAGCGACTATTTACACTTCTTTTCCGAATGCCGTTATATTTTTTGTAATTCGTATCTAAGTATTTTTTGCTAGCAATGGCTACTTGTTTTGTTGCCAAAAATTCTGAGTACAGAATTTTAAGATAACGGAAAAAATACGACTTGTTTACTTTGCTTTTAAGACTTTCCAGAAAAAACTAAGTTTGAAACGACATTTTTGAAAAAATTTAAAAATGTCCCGAAACTCAACGTCAAGTGGATACCGGGTGATAGGGTACGTTATACCTGTACTGGAAAAAATTAAAAAAAAATTTATCTCGCTTGGTTAAGAGAATTACTTTCCTATAAAGCAATAGGGTAGAATATCATACTTTTAAATTTTTTAGTCAGAACTTTAATGCTCGAAAACAGTTTTAATGTTGATACCTATTATTTTTAAGGTAGCAGCAAGTAGAAAGTGTTGTACCATTTTGGCATCTTCATGAAATCAGCAATTATTTTAAACAACTCAGTTTTGGATTCAGTGTGAAGAGCGCATAAAAATGTTAGTTATTAAGTTACTGCAATTTATTTTTAGATTTGTTTCACTTAGAAAAAAATATAGTTATAACAAGAATTTTATACTTTGGCCCAGGTTAAAATAAACCCAAGAACTAATAGTTCTTGATTTAAGAATGAGAAATGTCGAAACTTCAAAAATATAAACTGTTGCCTCAAGAACGCGTTGTTGATGTTGCTAAGATTTTAAAATTTTCTGTTGTTGGGCTAAGAATTTTTAGCTCACAATCCTTTAAGAATCTTAAATTATTCAAAAACCTAATCTCCAACATAATTTTTACGGTCAATTAAGCGGGATGTTTAATTAAGCGAGGTGCAACTAAGCGGGCATTACTGTATATTCAATTATTTTATTTTTATATTTTTATTTCATTGGTTTGATTGTATACCTAGTATTTGCTTTTCTTGTCACAGAACCTGTGGTGTCAGTATTGCCAGAAGCCAGCACATCTATTGCTGACACCCAAAGGTCTTTTGATGTATCATTCGCAATTGGCAAAGAACTCTCCGATGAGGAAAAATATAAATTTTTAACTAAGTCAGTAGAGCTACCTCAAAATTATGTATATCCGGAACAGACTGAAGGTGGACAAACAAGAAAGTTCCAAGCAAAATGGCTAAAGGAATATGCGTGGCTGGTCTACAGCCAACAGCAGAATGGGGTATATTGCTTGCCTTGCGTATTATTTTCTAATTTACGCAGTGCAGGAAAGCATTCTGTCGCTCTAAGATCTTTAGTTACCTATCCGCTTAACAAGTACAAAAAAGCTCTAGACACTTTTAAGAAACATTCTTCCAATGAATACCACAAAATGTCAGTGCTACAGAGTTCAAATTTCAAAAACACATACGAGTGCCCTGATAAAGCCGTAAATATTCTGATAGAAACTGAAAAACTAAAAAATATTAAAGCTAATAGAGAGCGGTTGGTTCCTATAGTTAAGACAATAATACTCTGTGGTCGAGAAAACATACCGTTAAGAGGTCACCGAGATGATGGTAATTTAAACGATGAAATCAGCCAGGGAAAGTTTCGAGCACTTTTACATTTTCGTATGGATGCAGGCGATTCAGTTCTCCAAAAACATTTAGAAACCGCTCCAAAAAACGCTACATATCTAAGTAAAACAACTCAGAACCAGCTGATTGAGTGTTGCCACACTTTAATTATGAAAAAAATTATAAACAAAGTGAAAGAAGCAAAATATTATGCTATACTAGGCGATGAAACAACAGACGCTAGTGGTGCCGAGCAACTGAGTATATGCATCAGATACTTGGATATACAAAAGAGCACAATACACGAAGAGTTCATATGTTTTTTATCTGCAGTTGACTTGAGTGGCGCTGCTTTAAGCGATCAAATTCTTCAAGAAATAAATCGAGTCGGCTTGCAGATTGAGAATTTAAGAGGACAAGGATATGATGGAGGAGCAAACATGTCTGGAAAATTTAATGGTGTACAAGCCCGATTAAAACAAGTCCAACCGCTTGCTTTTTATATGCATTGTGCAGCACATAAGCTAAATTTAGCTATCGTGAAAGCTTGTAGCCTGCCTAGTATACGTAATATGATGGGAGTTGTAGCTAGTGTTAGTAATTTTGTGCGAGAGTCAGCAAAAAGGTTAGAGTTAATTAAACGAACTATCCTCGAAAAACACCCAGGAGAAAAAAGAGTCAAGTTGAAGAGCCTTAGTGACACGCGTTGGCTTGAGAGACATGATGCACTTCTTCAATTTAAGGAGCTGTTTGACTCTATCGTACAGTTCCTTGAAGAAATTGACAGAATATCTCCATCATCAAAAAGTGCAAGTCTTCTTGTGTCAATGCTACGATTCGATTTCGTCGTATCTCTGACAGTAGCCGCTGCTGTGTTTGAGGTTACTGTATCACTGTCACGTCAAATACAGTCTGTTGCATTAGACCTTCAGCTTTGCTACGAAATGGTAGAGAGGGTAATAAACACATTGGAAAAGTGCAGGGAAACCAAATTTGATGAAATTTTTCAAGAAGCGTGTCATATTGCAGAACCTCTGGAAATTCCAATTCAGGCACCAAGAACACCAAAACAGTCGACTCACCGATCAAATATTGAGGCCCCAGATGTTAAGGAATACTACAGGTAAAATAAATTCTAATCAAGTTAGGTACTGTACGTGCCCATGCTTGATGAAATTATTATTCCATCTATGAAATTAGTTTTGTGTTAAATAGTATCGATTTTCCTTTAGGTTGAATGTATTCCTTCCTTTCGTCGATTTTGTGTTGGGACAATTAAGAAGTCGTTTTTCAAAAAATGATCATTCTTTCATTGTTGACCTCTTCAAGCTTATTCCCACTACCATTGTGAAGACAACGAATCTTACGGCTGTAATGGCAGCTGCACGTTTATACAGTTGTGATTTGCCACATCCGCTCTCCTTATCGGGGGAGATCAATTTGTGGAAAGAGCTTTGGAGTGGTAGGGAGCACCTTCCGGAAACAGCAGCAGAGGCGCATCAAGAGGCGAATGAGTTCTTTCCAAATGTAAAGACTCTTTTGCAAATTCTCGCTACGATACCAGTGTCTACTTGCAGCGTTGAGAGGAGCTTCTCATCACTTAAACATGTAAAAACTTACCTTCGGACAACGATGACAGAAGAGCGCTTAAATGGTTTGGCTGCTTTGTATATACATAGAGATATATCAAGAGGCTTACAGCCTGTAGACGTTGTGGAAGAGTTCGGACAAAAATATCCAAGGAGGCTAGCTATGTCCTTTGAAAAATAAATTTATCAATAATGTAATTTTTTGAATTTTTGTTTGTTTTTGTTTGACTTTGTTTTTATGGCTTCCCATATAATAATTAATTTGTTACTAATATTTAGACTTTTATTCTTCTCTTCTTTGTTTTATTTACTTTTTTTTTCACAATTTTGTATTGAAAAATATCGTTTGAAACTCCTCGGGTAGAAAGGTTGTTGCAAACTTGTTCCTGTCGGTTCGGGCTTACAAAAGTCAACTCGTTTGTAGTAACCTTCTTACCACACTTGCATCACAGTCTACTATTTGGAGTTTACATTGATTTTGAGTTTCAATTTTTGGCGGACATCCAAGGTCCAGTAGGGTTTAGAGTAGAACGAAATCTAAAGTTATAGTGATGAACTAAAAAAAGCTCGACGAAACCGAAACTTAGCCCCCCCCAAAATTGAATCCTGGATCCGCCACTGGAAGGTGTATTAAGGCATCTAACGCTCTGCTCAGCGACATTTGAACGAATGAAATAGTATACTATGAAATGCCCACCCTACATTTTATTGCATACTGTCGTTCTTTTTTTTTCAATGAAAATTGCCAGATAGCAAGCTATGAAATACTGCTCGGGGAGACGCGGTGTAGAAGAAAGAAAACTTTAATTTTTCGCTTTTGTTCACCACTTTTTTTTCCACCTTAATTCGCAAGAAATCAAAACAAATGCACGCATACGCTAAATGGGAACACAAATTTCAAATCAGCTGTTCCACTTCTTACACCAATAAATTTGTTGAGTAAAAGTTTGTAAGATTTTCAGTGGAGGGGTAATATCTTGCTCTCTAAAAAAAAAAAAAATTCGTAAGATTTAAAAGTAAAGGAACAGACCTAATATCTACGCTTACAATTCTTTTATCTTCAATGTTTTCTGAAACATTTTTTTTACTGTTTTAACCTATTTTTATTTCTCGATTTCAGATATGAAAATGTTGGAAAATCCAACAAAGTGCTTGAGTAGCCGTAAATTAATGGAAATAAATGCTCAAATTCAATTCATAGATTTTGAAGGAAGATCAGATGGAGAATCTATGCTAAAAATTCTATCGCAATTGCGACCTCGTCGAGTAGTTATTGTAAGAGGACAGCCAGATGCTATCGAAACACTTGCCAAGCATTGTCAGCAAAACATTGGTGCTAAAGTATTCACGCCCGAAAAAGGAGAAGTAAGTAATAAATACATAGATACGTAGTACATGTTTATATTTTAGGTGATAAGTCAATGGTAGTGGGCTGTGTTTATAATTGATTTTTGGTTTGTTTTTATACTTTACAACTATTTAAGAAAATGCTTAATTATGGTAAATTTATTGGGTTGCCCAAGTGGAATGCTCATTTGCAAGTGGAAAAATCTCGTGTGGCAAGGTAACCTTACATGCGTTATTTATTTGTGTTTATTGGGGCACTCCAGTGCAATGCTCTTTGTTAAATGTACCTTATTGCATATACATATTTGTCGCATTGCCCTAAAGTGACCTGGGATAGTGTTTTTGTGTATAAACAGCAGTACTTGTTTTGAGAAGTGGCAAATGGTAGTGATCGTTTTTGCACGTCTGCAACACCAATATTTCAAGAATGATAGCAATCAGTGTATTATTTTCTTCATTACTGCAGCTTTCAGATAGGTCAATGCTGATATTACATTTTAACATCCGGACAGTTTCCTTAGAAAGCTTTTTACATCAGCAGTTTGGAGCTCAGCTTAAAATTCGATGTCCCTCCCCTTTGTCAAAAAACTAAAAACTTTACACAAAGAAAAAAAAAAAAAAAAAATTCAAAGGTAAAGAGATCGTCATTGTCAAAACCGTGCGTCCTTAGGAGCTCGACATAAAGTAAACTGCCTGCTCAAAAATAACCAACCTAGCGACAAATAAATGTCTTAAGAAAGAAAACGAAAAACTACAAACAAGGATTAACAATATGGAACAATAACGCGAAGAGCTACCCAAATAAATTTACCAACTAAGGGCTAAAAATAACTAAATAATTTGTTGTCAAAAGTACAAATTGAATTTTAAATAAACCTACTTACATTGACTTCTATACGGACGAAGAAGAACTTTGTCACGAAATCTTTTGAGAATAAATCAGAAAGACTTAGGACAAGTGTCGCAGTCTCATTGCATTTCTTCCGATCGTCCAGCGATTGTTCAACAAAAAAAGGTCTTATGTTCGTACAACAAAAACAACGATTTTCCTGAGTGAGTTGGCCCATTGTGCGTACCACAATGTATTGAGGGGGATGGTTCCTTCAAGTGACCACTCATGGAAACCTTTACTTCCGCTTATAAAACAAAAAATGTGCTGGTATAGATTAGCTCACCAAGATCATTGAGGAAGTATTTTCCTTAAGTAGTAGTAAGCCTTCCTTAAGTAGAACTAGGTTCGCCCAGTGGTCGAAAATCTACCACACAGTTTTTATATTATCATCTAATAAATAAAATTGATGCAGCAATATTTGACTTGAAGCGAATTTGACTATCTGTCTTTAAATAAACAAATCTTAAAAATTACTGATCGTATTCGGGTCAATGCTGGAATAAATAGTAGCAAGCAATATTGCACTCAATTACGCAGTAAGAGAAAGATATTGTTTTCGTACAAAATTTCGGATAACAGACGAACTCAAAAAAGTGGGTCGCGAAATTCTGTCCGTCAGTATGTCTGTTCGTCCTTCCACAAGCCTACAGCCAAACGGCTGGAGTTTATTGGCTTACAGTTCGGACCGGTTTTTTTTGTTTGCAAGGTAACCTCAATATTAATGGTATCCCATATAATATATTGTTTTCTTTTCGTGTAGCCGTCTTCGTGTAAGGTCGCATTTTCTTTTTGCTCCCTATATTTATTGAACTGTTACCTGCCTACCTGTTAGCAATTTTCTTACCCACCCCGCGCTTGTTCGAATAATTTTCGCAAACGCGCTCAAAAAAATAAATAAATAAATAAAAAATGACCCACATTACTCGCAGTTGACATTATTTGGTTCCTTTTTCCTGTTGCTATGTCGTGCGGAAGTTCAAATTGCGCAATCGATGATATCAATGCCGACTGGATTGCTTGCAATGGAATTTGTGGAAAAACATTCTATGCCTTTTGTGTCGGCCTGAATAAAAGAAACAGTGTGTTCATCAAAGATTTTCCGGGCTACCTTCTTTACTTCTGTGATGAGTGTAAGACCATATCGCTATCAAACGTGCTTTTAGCAATAAAGTGTCTTAGTGAGTCTAATGAATCTTTTCAAAAATCTCTGCACAAAAAAATTACTTAGAAAGTAGTGTCAGATGTGTTGATGATCTTGGAAATTCTGTTCAGATTACCACCGACCTAAAAAAATCCAAAATCACCAACATCGAGAGACAACTAGCCGGTCTGGTCTACAAATGCACTTATTTGTTATATAAATGCAACAATCTCTTCAAATGGATAGTTGTTCATCAGCGATGTAGTCAACAATTAGTGTATCCGCCTCGTTTTCCGCTACAGAGATTGGAAGTAGCTCCCATTTTAATGCATCGTCATTAAAAATATTGGTATTGTCGCAAGAAAACTTCATTAACCCTTCGGGTAGGGGACAGAATATACCCGAGGTAGGCATGCCTGTCGTGAGAGGCGACTAAAATCCACAAAAGCGGAGACGAAAACTTCGCAAAAACTATGCGGCAAAAAATTAAAACAAATGACCGTTCCTCCTGGCAGGGGGTTTGTGTGTAGAACCTACTGAGCTACCTAGTAAAACTGATTCAGTTAAAAAAATTATGGCAATGAACAAAACAACAAATATAAGTACCCCAGGTGGCAGACCAGGTAAACTGGAAAATCCACCCCTCTCGGAGGTCGGTCCCATGGATTCTGGGGGGACCATTTATTGCTTCCACAACAAAGCTCCAAAAGGAGTTCACTCACGCCGAGAACTCCACCAAAAATGGTCGTGCCAAAACAACTTACGGCCTACGATACGGTGCTATAATTGGAACCATTCCGAACATACAAAAAGTAAAATGTGGAACTGAAACCAATATAGTTGAAAGTGATACAACAGATTCACAAGCGAAATTAAAAACAAGCAGCTATTACACTGAATGGCAAGCTGAACTTAAAGCAAGGAAAAATCTAGAAGAAATTGTTTTAAGCTTACAAAAACAGATAAAAGAACTTGAAATAAAGGTTAGCCTTTTGGACCGTACTGTCCAACCAATCCAATCAATACAGCAAGATAAACATAGACTGCTAGTAGCCAACTTCACGTTGGTTCCAACATTAGCGCTAGCGCTCTTGGTTCACAGCGGAATAAATTGGGAACCTGAGATGCAGAAATCGAAATTGGAAAGAAATGTTTATACACAACAACGGAATGTTTATTTCCTTTGTTATAAACTCACAATTTGTTTTGATTTCTTTTAAGTCGGTTGTGCAGAAACGGTGTTCTATTATCGCAATTTAAAGGATATAATGGTTGTAATTTGTTATATACCATATGCTCTGAAAATGAAAAAAAAATCTATTTTCATAGGTAAGGTGTCTTGTTTTGGGCTTATTGGTCGTTACTTCTCAAATGCGATTACTTAAACCTACATATATTCCTTTATTTTGAGTATGGAACTGACATACTAAACAAATTTATTTTTTTATTTTTAATTAGACTGAAACAGAAAAACGGATTTCAACATAATTGCCCCAAGGCAAGATAACTTAGAACTTTTGCTTTCGAGCATAAGATCTAGGGGTGGTTTTAATAATAATCCAACAGCTTGCTTTAGCTTATAAACGATTACTTATTCATAATGATTAATGAAGTTCGTTCGTCTGCTGAAGCAAACTGCATTTCTTGTGACAATACCAATATTTTACTGCATCGTCTTAAAAATGGGAGCTACATCCAATCTATGTAGTGGAAAACGAGGCGGATATACTAATTTTTGACTACATCACTGATGAACAACTCCCCACATGAAGAGATTGTTGCATTTATATAACATATAACTGCATTTGTAGATCACAAAATAACTTACAACAATCAAATGTTCAAAATGTAAACAATAAAAAACTCATTCGACATAAATATACCAAAGCTGTACATTTCATGGGGCAATAAATATGTACATTAAAATACGATTCTTAATTCAAATTTGTTTGGTTCCATCTATTATTTACAACTTGAACTACCATATTTTCAGTCCGACATCTATTGTTAAACATTCCGCAACAATTTGAATTTCAGCCGTTTAGTTAGCAAATCCGCTAACACCCAATAGGTGTCCCTAGTTTTCTATGGAGAAATCCAAGATGGTTGGAATTTTGTTACACTTTTTATTCGCTGTGAACCAAGAGCGCTAGTTATGTTGGCGTCATTTTTTGGGCAGGGCTTGTATGGAACTGACATTTCACTAGCAGTCCATATATAGTAAGTCAATGACCTCACTGATGAAGAGGAGCTTGCACTAGAGACAGAAAGACATCTGACTAAAAGCAAAAGGCCAACGAAGAAACGAAAGGTAGAAGAAAGTCCTGAAACATCTGCCAGAAATCTTGACAATGTGGCTACGGCAAAACATGCAAATTTGCAAGCTGAGACGAATGATAAAAGGACTGAAAAGACAATCATTGGCTCGAAAAGACAGCCAGAGTATAGCAATAAATTGTCTGTGATATTAGGATCTAAGTTTCTTGCTTGTCGTCATTGTTTAACGTACAAAAAATATTGTCATATTGTTTATTAATTGTTTAGTACGGTTGTTTTTTGTTTTTCATTTGTTTAGAAACATAACCGATGTAAAATCCCTTAAATAAAGACTAAAACATCCCCCTGAGGAAGTTGGAAAAACCCAACGAAACGTAGGGAAAAGAATGAAATAGTTTATTTATTTTGATTCGGAAACCACTGATCAGTAAGCTCATAAAAACAAAAATATAAACATATACACCTGATCACCACTTACTAAAGATAACAGCCATTACCACCACCAATAATGCTCTCTGGAGTAGACCGATTTGCTGAGCTAAAAAGTATAATTGAGCAAAAAGCTAAGAAAGCGTGCAAGCTCACGTCATATAGCAACAACAATTGGAAAATAAATGTCGATGACAGTGACACTTATAGAGATATTACTGATAAGTTAACAAAAATGAAGTTGCAATGGCACACATATGAAAATAAGGCTACTAGACCAATTAGGGTAGTCGTCAGAGGTCTTCACTTCTCTTGTGATGAACATGATATCGTTGAGGACTTGACTAATAAAAAATTCAAAATTATAGAAGCCAAAAACTTAATTAAAAAAGAAAAAGCAACAGTTAAAGAAGGGGAACAAACTACAAGAAATAGAAAATTACCCCCTTTTATGCTCGCCTTTCACAATCAAGAAGATATTGAAAAGGTATACGCTATTAAATCAATAATGAATATTGTTGTCAAGATTGAGCCATTTCGAAGAAGATCCAACACTATATCTCAATGCAAACGATGCCAAGCTTTCGGACATACGCAAAGATATTGCAAAAGAGATTTTGCATGCGTTAAATGTGAAGGAAAACATTCAACAAATAGTTGTCCACAAAAAAGAGAAGAGAAAGTTAAATGCATCAACTGCCACGGAAACCACCCAGCTAATTATAGAGGCTGTCCGGCAGCAAAAGAATATCAAGAAAAGAAAAAGAGAGTTACTGCCAAACACAAACAGAACCCTCTTAAAAATACAAACAAGAAACAGGTAAATGTCGAAAATAATAAAAAAGACAAAATACCAATTGCGACTAAAATAAACACGCCAGTAGTTAATAACAAATCGTATTCCCAAATTGTGAAAAATACACGTAAAGAAGAAGAAATATCAGTAAAGGAAATGCTTACTACTATTATTCAAAGATTGGACAATCAAGATAAAGTTATTAAACTTCTAACCAAAGAAGTGTCCAAAGGAAAAAATCAACAACTCTAATTTTCACCCCAAATTCATTAATGATAAAACCCTTTTGTTAAAAAATCAACTACCATCTCACGCTACTGGTCCATTTGCTTCACTACTTGAATCCGACATTAACATGACAGAACTAGAAAGCTGCTTGGCATCCGCCAAAGGGAAAACTCCCGGATTTGACCGCATATCTTACTCAATGTTAAAAAACAGTCCCATAGCTTTAAAACAAAGATTATTGAAATTATATAATCAGATCTTTAACAGAGGAGTCATTCCACATGCATGGAAAGTAGCCACCATCGTCCCAATACCAAAGCCAAATAAAGACAAATCTACCACCTCTGGATACCGTCCAATATCCCTCCTCCCCTGCATGGCAAAAATATTAGAGAAAATAATAGCCTGACGACTATACTGGTTCCTCGGAAAAAACAAGATTATCGACAACCGGCAAGTTGGCTTTAAAAAAGGGAGAAGCACCTCAGATGCTCTACTGCATTTGGACCATTTTATCTCCGCAGCTCTGTCTGAAAAAAACCATACCTCAGTATTTACAATTGATTTTGAAAAAGCTTTCGATCGTATCGGCATACACGTCATTCTGAAAAACTTAATCAAATGGAAGGTCGGCCCTAAGATATTAAAATACGTAAAATCCTTTCTTACCAACAGAAGTTTTCGTATCAAATTGAACGGTACATACTCAAAAATTCACAAAATGCAAAATGGCATACCGCAAGGATCGTCACTGTCGGTTACCCTATTTACAATAGCCTTCAACGAAGTTAGCCAAATAATTGACAGTTACAAACTAGGGCACACACTCTATGCAGACGATCTCATCATTTTCTCCAAATGCAAAAGTCTAACCCTACTGGCACAAATGTTCACTACCATTCTTGAAGACCTCTCAAAATGGGGCGAACATTCAGGCGCCAAAATATCCCTCCCAAAATGTAATGTACTCCACATATGTAAAAAATATAGTTGCGAAAAGTACATTCCAGTCCTTTTTAAAAATATTTCAATCAACAACGTTAATTCCACAAAAATACTCGGTGTTATATTTGATTCTAAATATAGCTTTAAAAATCATTGTATTCACATAAAACAAAATTTAGTTCCTAGAGTAAATATAATAAGGTACCTTTCCTCAAAAAACAGTTGTTCCAACGTTAACACTCTAATTAACGTTATCAAATCTATTATACTATCAAGAATTGACTATGGTCTCGCAATATACGGCAAATGTTCGAAATCATCCATCCAACTCATCTCTACACCATATCATGCAGCCATCAGAGCCAGTTTGAGAGCCTTTCGAACAACTCCTATCCTAAATATTCTCACTGACACTGGTTTACCGCAGATAACCGAAAGAATTAGTTATCTTACCGCATTACTTATACAAAAAATCAACGCCCCAATGACAACGCCATCCATCACCTCCACAATAACCGTAGCCAAGGAATTGAGCATACCGATTTTGATCAAGAACAACAACAGGAGATCACAACCACCCTGGAACCTACCAAAAAACGTCATCAACACCGAATTAAACCAATACCCTAAATCATCAACAAAGGACGAAATATATAGAGCTATGTTCGCAGAGATTGCTCATCATTACAAAGAACGCGGATATAGTTTCCTCTTCACCGATGCCTCAGAAACAGTTGACGGAACATCTTTTGCTGTTGTCGACGAAAAAGGAGCAGCTGTCTCCAAGGGCCTCCTGCCAGCTTTCACATCAATATTCACAGCTGAGTCTTATGCTATCCTAATGGGCATCAAAGAAGCTAAAAACAAAAAAGTTGTTATTTTTACAGACAGCCTCTCACCCCTTAATGCTGCAAGAAACATTAACAACAGCGTACCTATCGTCGAATGCATTCGGGACAAACTTATTTCCAAAAACAAAAATTTAAAACTTATTTGGATTCCAGGCCACAGTGGCATTAAAGGTAACGAACACGCTGACACTGCCGCAAAATCAGCAGTAAAAGAACCGTTAAAAATGTTCTACTTCTACAATCGTAAGGACCTAAAAAATTACCTACTGACCACCTGGAAATACAAAAGAAAAACACTTTAGACCAACTATCGCAACATTTACGCCAAATTCAACCCAGAAGCCCAAAAGACCTTGTACCCTACAAATGTGTCACAAAATAAAATAAAAATCTACATCAGATTAAGGATGGGACACACAAGGATAACCCATGAACACCTCATCACAAAACAACCACCGCCAATCTGTCAGCTATGCACTGCCAAACCAAGACTCACAATCAGTCACCTACTTGTCTGCGAAGAAGTCGATCGAATCTGCAAAACCATCTCTAACAGAAGCCTCCTAGAACTATTGACCATAGTCAACGATGAAAATATAAACCATAGCCGTATTTTATTATCAGCCGTGATCTATATAGATCATCGATTTACATGCAATTACAACAACAGCACATGATCCTGCTTCTCATAGAGATCATGAATGATGATCTGAAAATTATTTCTACTATTTCTCGCTGCGTTGTTTGGCGCTGTTTATTTCATTTTTATATGTTGGTGTGCCTGTAAACGATAGCCAAGCCACACGTTGCCAGACTAAAATATTCAACACCATTCAGAACAAGCAATCAACAAGCATATTTTTCACATGCGAATAAATTTCCCGTCCGTATTTCGAGCAAAATATTTCATAAACATTTAAGTAAATGTTTCATAACCATTTATTAACAAAAAAATGTTTATGAAATATTTCGCATTTTCTCAATCGTAAATAATTATTGTTTCACAAGTTTTCCTGTAGAAAGGTGAGAGTTGTTTTTTGTTGTCTTCTTTTATCATAAAATACGAATTTCCAAAAAATCTTGGAATAATGAAAAATGGAAAATAGCAGGCTGTATAAATTTAAATTATTTTCAAAGCTGATTATTGGGAAACACATTTCTTTTTTATCACAAAATAGTACAAAGAAATAATGTAATTGCAACAATTTTCGTCGATTTTTTTGTAACTAACTTCAGTTTGTTCATTTGGGTTTTCGTGTTTAAACCGCTGTCATTTACTTCGTCTAACGCTGTGCCCAGCGTAAGCACAGGCATGCGTTGCGATGCGGCTAATGCGGGCAGTTGTCAATTTCAAACAGAATATGCTAGCAAATGTAGATGTCCAGCGTAAGCACGATATTGCGGCAACTCGTGCATTGCGACTTCTCCGCATCGCACGCTTTGTTTGAAAATCAAACTGGTTTGATTTTCCCCGCATATATCGTGTGTACATTGAATATTTTTGTATCAGAAATGTAAAACGAAATATTTCTTATGGAGATTTCTCAACATTATTATTTAGGAAACTATATTCCAATAGTAAAAACCCGAAAAAAGCTGTTTTATACAATAAAAAATTATTTTTAGTGGAACCCGCATGAACGCACTATAGTACTGTAATTGGACACACACGTATTCATCGCAAACAATTGCAGTTCGTAGGGGAATCGCATCGCACGCCAAAAAAGTGCCCGTGCTTACGCTGGACACAGCGTTAGAGTTCCAATTACCGACGAGAAGTGCAAACTGCGGTAAGATTTTCATTACCTACATTTCGAACTGATTGTAAACCATTTCCTTTTAAAAACAAAACGCACCGTATAAGGTATAACGGAAGCGGTGTTGTTGTTTTCGAGCCCCTGGCCATGATAACAATTAAAAACATTTTCATAAATATTTAATAAATACTTCATCGGCGTTTTCAACGGCAAAAACATTTCCGAAATGTTTGACAAAAAAATGTTTCTGAACAAATCTTTCGCTTGTCTGCATACACATTAATAAGCCAAGAAAAACCCAAATATGCACTAACCGCGAAATATTGTTTATTTGTTGCATATTTCAACATAAAATTTTAAAGTAGTTTTTAAAAAACAATATCGAAAATCAAAACTACTCAAATTTGACTCAAATGGTAACACCTTCGACAAGCAAGTGAAATGTCATGTCCATTGAAATCATGTTGTGACGTCACGCTGCACCGAATGTTTGCAATATGGCTGGTGGCAGTATGAAGTTTGTCTTCACGTTGCACCGAATGCTTGCAATATGGCCCGGTGGCAAAATGAGGTTTGCCATGCTCATAGCAACTGTAGCCACAACTTAAAAATAAAATTCTTCAATGATCCGTATTGTTTTATTATCGTGATCTGATCCGGATCAGATCACGCTGATAATAAAATACGGCTCATGTATACAGTTTAATCTTAGAAATTAAGTTTGAAAATTGTATTTAAATTTTGATTTTGTTCCCTACTACTAGCCGAAAGCCCTAGCAGCTAGCGCTATCGAACAATTAATTTTGTAATTTATTACATATTAATTAATTTATAATAATAATAATAATAATAATAATAATAAACACGCCAGTAGTTAATAACAAATCATATTCCCAAATTGTGAAAAATACACGTAAAGAAGAAGAAATATCAATAAAGGAAATGCTTACTACTATTATTCAAAGATTGGACAATCAAGATAAAGTTATTAAGCTTCTAACCAAAGAAGTGTCCAAAGGAAAAAATCAACAAAATAACAATGATTGAAAATCTGAAAGTCGCAACCTGGAATGCAAACGGTTTACACCAACACATTTCTGAATTTCAGGTATTTTTATGCAATGAAGACATTGACGTCTGCCTGATTTCTGAAACCCACTTCAAACAGGAAACAACGATTAGAATTCCTGGGTACCTCTGTTACCACTCTCCCCATCCTTCTGACAGGGCCAGGGGAGGTAGTGCTGTAATTGTAAAAAGTATTTTAAAACCCTATGAAATGCCCAAAATAGGAAAACAAACCATGCAAGTAGCGATAGTAAACATTCTGACTAAAAGCAAGCAATTTAACGTAGCTGCTATATATTGTCCACCTAGACATTCGCCTACAGAGGAAGATCTTAACGACCTATTTCGATCTCTAGGTAATAACTTTATCATTGGAGGTGATTTTAATGCAAAACACACCTACTGGGGGTCTAGATTAGTAACGACAAAAGGCAGGAAGCTTTACAAAACAGGGCAAAATTTTAATTGTAATTTTATTTCGACTGGATCGCCTACTTATTGGCCATCCGACCCATCAAAAATACCAGACCTTATTGACTTCTTCATAACGAAAGGAATCAATGGAAAAGAACTTAAAGTTGAAAGCAGTGATGATTTGTCGTCGGATCATACACCCGTAATCTTAACGGTCAACGGCATGTTAGTAGAGCAGATAAGCAATGAAAGACTTACCAACAAAAGAACAAACTGGTGTTATTTTAAAAAAATACTCGAAGGTTTTATAAACCTTAGATCTCCACTGGTCACAACAAGACATATTGACAACAGGCAGCAGAAGATAGTACACCAACTGGTCAGGAACGTAAACAAGCATCGGTAAAATATCCCATAGAAATTAGGGAACTAATATTAGAAAAGAGAAGAGCTCGGAGAAAATGGCAAATGACAAGATATCCCGGCGATAAAACTATATTCAATAGACTTAATAATAAACTTAAAAAGAGTATTAGTGAATTTAAAAATAGATCTCCAACTAAATACCTTTCCAACTTAACTGCTGACAAAGTCACAGACTACTCCCTTTGGAAGGCTGCCAAATATTTAAAAAGACCTCAAACGCAAGATCCCCCGTTACGAACATCAAACCCCCCGTTACGAAGGTCAAACTTTTTTCAGAACATTTGACAAATGTTTTTAAACCTTTTACACCTAGCGTGGCAGGCGAATGCCTTGAACTCTCTCATAGAATTGATGAGGACGTAATCACTTACGTTTCGCTAAAAGAGATCAGCACATGTATTCATGAGCTCTCTAATAGAAAATCACCAGGTTATGATCTAATAACTGCCCAAATCCTGAAGGAACTACCCTTCATAGCATTGGTTAAACTTAAGCTTTTAATTAATGCTTGTTTTAAGCTAAGATATGTTCCACATCACTGGAAGATAGCAGAAATTATAGTTATACCTAAACAAGGTAAACCTCCATCAGAAGTCACCTCTTACAGGCCAATTTCACTTTTACCTGTACTATCCAAAATTTCTGAGAAACTGCTTCTTAAAAGACTAGATAAAATCATAGAGCAGAGAAGGCTTATTCCCACCCATCAGTTCGGGTTTAGAAATAAGCACTCGACAATAGACCAAGTACATCGTATAACAAATATTATAGAAAAATCACTAGAAGAAAAACAAGTTTGTTCTGCATTGTTCTTAGACGTTGCTCAGGCTTTTGATAAGGTCTGGCATAAGGGCTTAGAGTATTAACTTCATAGCGACCTACCTAGACAATACTATGAGATACTTAAATCTTATATTTTAAATAGATTCTTTAGAGTTCGTTATGGTTCAGCGTATTCTGAACTTAAAGAACTACAAGCAGGAGTTCCACAGGGAAGTGTTCTGGGACCAACCCTTTACTTATTGTATACTAGTGATATACCACATACAAACGACACGATGATAGCCACATTCGCAGACGACACTGCTCTTCTATCAACTGATAGATGCGTGACTAAATCAACAGAAAAGCTCCAAAATTCAGTTAACGAAATATGTAATTGGATACAACGATGGCGAATTAGACTCAATGAGTCAAAGTACACTCATATCAATTTTACAAATAAAAAAATTATAAATGTTCCGGTGGTTATTAATAACCAAGTAGTTCCTTATTCTAACACAGCTAAGTATCTGGGTATGAATCTAGATGCTAAGCTGAAATGGAAGGAACATGTGAAAAAGAAAGTAGAAGAGTTAAATATTAGATACAGAAAACTTTATTGGTTGCTAGGACATAACTCGGAAATGTCCATTGAGAATAAAATTTTATTATATAACCAGATATTGAAGCCTGTTTGGACATATGGTGTCCAATTATGGGGTTGTACAAGGAAGGCAAATGTAAAAATAATACAGACATTCCAAAACAAAGTCCTTCGGGGAATAGTAAATGCCCCATGGTATATTAGAAATAATGACTTGCATCGTGATTTGCAGACTGATCTTGTAACGGAGGTAATTAAAAAGTACGCAATTCGTCACAATGAGCGTCTGCAGATGCATATTAATCCTGAAATAGAAGACGTCTTAAATGTACGATACAATATTCGTAGATTGAGAAGAATTAAACCTCACGACCTCATAATCTAAATATCGAGAACCCGTATTTAAATTGTAATACTTCCTCAAACGCAACCGAACGTTGAAACTAAAATCATTTGTCGATCTTTCTTTGATTGGTCATGATTAAGGAGGTGTTTTTAGTGCGGTTAGAGTCCCACACTACTCTGGGTTTCTAACCCCATTGTATCTTTCGAGATTTTCACCTTCAGTAACAAAAAAACAAAAAAACAAAAAAAAAAAAAATTAATCATTATGAACAAGTAATCGTTTATAAGCTGAAGCAAGCTCGAAAGCAAAAGTTCTAAGTGATCTTGCCTTAGGGAAATTATGTTGAAATTCGTTTCAGTCGAATAAAAATAAAAAATATATTTTTTGAGTATGTCAGTTCCATACTTAAAATATTAGAATATAGGCTTTAGTATTCGCATTTGAGAAGTAACGACCGATAAGCCCAAAACAAGACATAAAAAACTAAGTTTGTTTTCTGCCTCATGATAGAATTCGATAGAACACCTTAACTACGAAAATAGATTTTTTCCATTTTCAGGGTATGTATATTGAATATAACAAATTTCAACCTTTATATCTTTTAAATCGCGATAATAGAACACCGATTCTGCACAACCGACTTAAAAGAAATCACAACAAGTTGTAAGTTCCTAACAAAGGAAATTCCTACTTACGTGTTATTAGCTTTTCCGTGGAAATTTCCCAAAAACCGCTCTCTCACTCACGCACACATTTATTTTTTAGTAAGTTGGTGAGTTTTACTTAATTCTCGGAATTCGGTATTCCGTTGTGTATAAATATTTCTTTCCAATTTCGATTTCTGCATCTCAGGTTTCCAATTTATTCCGCTGTGAACCAAGAGCGCTAGCGTGAAGTTGGCTCCTAGCAGTCCATATATATAATAGGTCTATGCGCGCAGGCTTCTCGGATAGCCAGTAATTCAGCCTGGAAAACGCTTGCAAAATCCGGCAAACGATGTGGTACTGATATCTTCGGTGATTCTGAGTAGACCCCGGCCCCCACACCGCAGTTCATCTTAGATCCGTCGGTTTATATGACCTTGTCGAAACCCTGCACTACTTCTTCCACTCTGCTCTGGAAAGGAAGCTTACCTGGAAGCCTTTTTTGAAATTAAGGTGGGGTGTGATGTAGTCGGTTGGAAATGTGACCATGCCGTTTGGTAACGAGTCCAGAATGTTGCTGTGGCCATACGGCCTTGTGCGGTATCTTTGGTATGTACATCGAGAGGTAAGAGATGCAGAAGCACAGTAAGGGCATCCGTTGGGGCCGAACTCATTGCACCCGTGGTGCCTATACTGGCTGTTCTTTGCCGTCTTCTTAGTTTTGTAAGGTTGTATGTAGCCTTTACTCAACACAGGACGCACTACGTCCGTGTACATTCAAAGGATCATTTTTGGTTGAAGTCACCACTTCTTTCCAAAGGTTTTGCTGCAGGGAGATGGCAATACACGCCTTCTTTACCCTGTGTTCGATGTTTTGTTTCCAGTTAAGTTTTGTATCAAGCATGATGCCCAAATACTTAGTGCTATAGGATAGTGTGAGTGGTTGACCATTTAGACGGGGGAGTGTAAAATGGGGTATTTTGGTTTTGGCAGTGAACAGCATCAGCTCAGTTTTGCTCAGGTTGACGATGAGGCCACAGCTTGCAGCCCAGGTGTTTACCTTATCTAGAGCAGCTACCATAATTTCGCTAAACACGGAGGGAAACTTCCCTGACACTAGTATCGCCACGTCATCCTCATACGCGACAACTTTGACCCGTTCCCTGTTAAGTTTTACCAGAATCTTATTTATAACCATTAGCCAGAGTAGGGGATATATAACGCCACTCTGTGGCCAAATTCGGTTAAGTGACTGTTGCTGAGTGTTGCTTGAATGGTTCTTGTTCTGAGCAAAGATACTATCCATTGACGAATGAATTCCTCTATGCCCAGCTCACTCAGAGATTCAAGAATTGCTGCGGTGTGTACGTTGTTAAAAGCTGACAGCATATACTTCGTCTTGCCCTCATCAACCGCCAAACCCATCTTCGCCGCCTCAGTCTCAATACTCACACACGCGCCATTTACATCACGCTGCGTTCTGCCAATTATGTCAATGTCATCGCCGTAAGAGAGTAATTGCACGGATTTTTGAAAGATCGTGCCTCTGGTGTTGGCGTTTGAGTTTTGCACTATTCTTTCAAGAACGATGTTAAAAAAGTCACATGACAGCGCATCGCCTTGTCTAAATCCTTTTTTGATATCGAAGGTCTCGGTGAGTTCTTTACCGACCTTGATGGAGCAGCGTGCATTCTCCATCGTCATCCTGCACAAACGGACGAGTTTGGCAGGGATGCCAAAACTAGACATTGCTTTGTATAGCTCCTTATAAATGCTGTCATAGGCGGCCTTAAAATCGATGAAAAGGTGATGGGTATCGATTTGTAGTTCCTGGGTTTTCTCCAAGATCTGCCGCAGTGTGAATATTTGGTCGATGGTTGAATTTCCTGGCCTGAAGCTACACTGATATGGACCAATCAGGTTGTTTACGAAAGGCTTCAGACGTTCACACAAAACGGCAGATAAGATCTTGTAGGCAATGTTAAGAAGAATGATACCTCTGTAATTGGCGCAGTTCAGAGGGTCTCCTTTCTTAAGGATCGGGCAAACAATGCTGAGGTTCCATTCATCGGGCATACTTTCCTCCGACCATATTTTTTACAGATGAGTTGGTGCATGCTCCTAACCAAGTCATCGCCTGCCGCTTTGAACAGCTCGGCGGCTAGGCCATCTGCTCCAGCGGCTTTGTTGGACTTAAGTTTAGATATAGCTATCTTCACTTCGTCCAGGTCGGGTGGACGGTATTGTTGATCCTCATCGTCCGGGTTGAATGGTTCATTCTGCCTGATAGCGGGATTTAAGTCGTCATCGCCGTTAAACAGTCTGCAGAAGTAGTTCTTCCATATCCTCAGCATCGACTGCGATTCTACTACGATGTTCGTTAGTCCTTGCAGGCTTCGGTTCGGGCTCTGTAGCCTTGTGTGGTTCTTTTTACCCTTTGGTAAAACTTCCGAACCTCATTCCTGCAGTTACATCTCTCTATTTCCTCAATCGAGCGCTTCTCATGCACTTTCTTTTTCCTCGGTACCAGGATTTCCTCGTCGAACCAGGATTTTCGTTGCGGTGGTCGGGTGAAACCCAGCACATCAGAGGCGGCATCTCTGATGGCTTTTTGGCAATTTTTTTGGCTATTTTTTTTTTTTATATACTTCACCCGGGAAAGGCGAACCTATAACGCTTCAACAGCGCCCCGAGATGCCTTCAGATGTATGTTTGCTCTGCACTTAAATTGCTGCAAATTGTAGTCTTCTGGAAATATATCCCCAGGAAGCGAGTTCCAAAGTTTGCTTGTCCTGTAACAGAAGGAGTTTTGGAAAGTTGATGTCCTCGCGGTTGTCAAGTGTACTGTATGGTCATGAGCATAGCAGCCTGTCTTGTTGGGGGCCCAAAAGTTGCATTTCGAGGGATAATGTCTTTGAGTTCCTCGGAACATCTACCATGGAAGTACCTATAGAACAAGCATAGGTCAGCGACTTGTCTTCTGTGCACCAACGGTTGTAGATTCGATGTGAGTGTAGGGTCTCCAATGAGTCGAACTGCTCATCTCTGTATGCTATCAAGCAGGTTAAGTGAATGTTTTGGGGCCGAGCTCCATATATGGGAACAATATTCCAATCCTGGTCTTACCTGTGCTTTGTAGAGAAGGAGAAGTTGCTTGGGGCTAAAGTACCTCTTTGCTCTATTTATTATTATTTATTTAAACTATTAACAAATTGTAACTTCCTTTTTTTCTTTTATTTTATTCTTTATTTATTAGATTTATAACTTAACAAAATGTCGTGTCTGATCAGATTCACAAAATCACCATTTCTACTCCCAGCTTCTTCTACTTTTCCAGAAAGCCGCCGAAAACTTGTAGAACGGCCGATTTCATTGGGCGATATAGAACGAGCCCCCTGATTGGTCACATTTTCTAGCTGTCAGATGACTCGTTCCAGTCGCATAACAAAGAGGCTACATAAGCCGATATAACACAGATCTTACATGAGCAATATGGATATGATACATTACAATACGTTACAGCTTCGGCCGATCTGACATTGAAATCGACCCCGATTCAAACACATTTTTAAAACTTAAAGGTTACTTATGACTACTTATACATTCTAAGAAGCGTTGCCTTTTTCTCAAATGCGTCGGATCATTCAGTGAACCATCGCCCGTTAACCATTTCCTAATACGCGAAGCTTCGATCACACCGTCATAGGGCAGTTGAGTCAGCTGACAGTTTTCTATGTCTCTAATCACATATCGATCATGAGGTAAGACCTTGTGGATCACGTATGGACCGCGATACTTTGGTATCAATTTTTTATTGGTCCCGATGACCGTGTCGACATTACGTATAACAACAAAATCGCCCTCATCGTATGCCTTTGAGGGTCTGCTTCGTTGAAAAAATTGTTTTAGGTTATACTCCTGTGACTTAGCGATAGCATTCGAAGCGGATGACCGCATATCCTCCAAATTGCATTCCTTATCCCCACCGATTTTTTCTTCTAAGTATTCCGTCAAAAGGTCGACCTTCTCACCCCTTTGTTCAACCCCAAACAGAAGATTACTAGGCGTCTGCTTAGTAGTAGCGTGGATAGTGTTGTTAAGACTATACTCGACTTGACCTAGTATGTTAGACCAATTAGCATGATTTACTGGCTCACTAATTTTGCTAAGAATGGCCTTGATGACCCGGTTCACTCGCTCAACCTGGCCATTTGCTTGCGGAGAAGCGGTGGCAACCTTAACATGCGTTATGTTACACTTTAACAAATATGAGTCAAACTCCAGGGATGTAAAACATGAGCCACGATCAGTTATGATTCGCTTCGGTCGACTATAATAGCTTAAATACTTATCTAAACATGATATAACCTCTCTAGTACTCGTTGAATTAACTGGATAGAGCCGAACATATTTTGTAAAGGCATCAATCACAACTAAAATATGTTTTCGTTTTGAACTTATACAAGGTAGCGGACCAAAATGATCTAAGTGTATGGTGTCAAATGGCAATGGTTTCTTTGGGATACTATATAAATTGCGCTCATTTATGTGGACGGGGGCGGAACACATTATACAGCGTATGCAATTCCTGATATACTTTTCAACTCTATCTGTCATTTTTGGAAACCAGTAATTCTTCTTTAGTTTATCACAGGTTTTTTCTGCACCCAGGTGGCCAATGTTCTCATGGACCAATCTGATGACATTATCAGTCATTTCTTCGGGTACAAAAAGTTGTAGTTCGTCAGATTTACCTCTTTTAAAAACTAATCCATCAACTAATAAGTTATAACCTGGCACCGTTCCCTTTTCCAACTTGTCCCTAAACTTTTTTATAATCTCGTCACGGTTCTGAGTCACTTGTATATGAAAGTCAGTTTCATCGGAATTTACAGCGTAGACTACGTTACAACGATCACTCGTTGTTCTGTACTTAGGACCGATAACAGCGGTTAATGATTCTGAGGCAACGGCAGTTCCAGCAGATGGACAACGACTAAGCGCATCAACGTGTCCCATATTGACACCACTGCGGTGTTGAATAGTGTAATTGTAATTTTCTAACTCTAGGGCCCACCTAGCTATTCTTGGATTAAGTTGCTTTTTACTCAACGTCAAAGTCAATGAGTTGCAATCAGTTACAATCTTGAACGGTATGCCTTCCAAATAAACTCTAAACCGACGTAGTGCATATATAATAGATAAAGTCTCTAACTCGAAGCTATGATATCGCATCTCAGCTGCGGTTGTTGCTCTAGAAAAATATACACTGGATGCAGTTTGCCATCTGTCTGCCTTTGTAGGATGACAGAACCAAAACCAGCTGAACTAGCATCACAATGCAATTCAGTTTGTCTTTTCGGATTATAAATAGAGAGCAATGATGCGGAAGACAATCTTTCCCGCAATTCATTAAACGCTTGAGCACACTCATTAGTATATGCAAATGTCGCCCCACCACGAGTCAATTGTTGCAGAGGTTTCGCAGTTCTCGCGTAATTTGGTACAAACTTCCTAAAGTATGAAAATAGCCCTAAACATGTTTTCAATTCCTTTTGATTTTTTGGCGGTGGGTATACTTTAATTGCTCTAACATGAGCTTCGCTCGGTCCTACACCTTTCGAACTAACATGGTAACCTAAGTAGTCAATACTACTATAACCAAATTTGCATTTACTCAGCTTCAGCTCTAGGCCTTTTTCTTTTACTCTGCATAATACTTTTGAAACGAGTGCCAGATGCGATCCAAAATCTACTGTGGCCAACATAATATCATCCATATAAATAATAATTAATCCAGCATCAATGAAATCTCTAAATATATTGTAAATATTAGAGATGCCACGAATATTCGGCAACTATTCGGTATTCGGCCATTCATGAAATCATGAAAAAAACGAAACACTCAGTACGTAAAGAAGCACCAACAGACATACAAAACAAGTAACAACAAATAATAAGTGTTATGACACGACCGCGACCTAATCGCAAATGAAACAAAACCGGCCGTGCCTACATACGTACAACTTCAGCGATACAAGTTTAAACTCGTATGTGACGAGTTGTGACTTGTCACTCGCGGAAATTACTACAAAGTGTCGGCCACGAGCCTCGCCGAATATTCGGTATTCGGCCAAATTACTATTCGTGGCATCTCTAGTAAATATATCGTTGAAACACAGCTGGCGCGTTCTTCAGACCGAATGGCATTCGCGTATATTCAAACTGACCATAGGGCGTAACAAAAGAAGTATATTTTATTGCATCGGGTGCCATCTTAACATGAAAAAATCCGTTTTTTAGGTCCAGGGTTGAGAAATATCTTTTCCCACCTAAATACTCTATACAATCCTCTATAAGGGGTAGTGGATAGCTATCCCTAATTGTTACCTTATTTAATTGACGATAGTCTACGCATCAGTGGCGTGGCGTGAACATTTTGAAATGGGAAGTCGAAGCAAAATCAATTCAAGCCACCTTTTTTATACTTTAAGTCATTAATATTTAAAATTTATAATGAACTTAAGGCATACTAAAAGTGTCTTCTATAGAAGCCCTTATTGACAGACGCATGATGCCATAACTTAAAGCAAATTCAGAAACACACCCTTACCTACCTCAACAACTACCTGTAATTATTCACACAAGAGACAATAAGAAAAGAAGAAGTAAAAGAAAATCGAATAACTCGAAGAAAAGCGCGTTATTTTGTTCATATCATAACCAAACAAACACATACGACATACCCAAAACACAACCCAGTGGCCATGGCCAGTACCAGTAACAAGCTCTGGCTCTGGGAAGAAAAAAAGAGATACAAACAAATGTTCACTCAGTACTCAGCAGTCAAAATGAACTTTGTGAGAACCGCGAATAACTCGAAGAAAAGCGGGTTATTTTCTACAATGGGTGTTGAACAGAGAGGTGTCAGAGTCAGACAAAGTACTCAGGGAAGAAAAAAAGAGATAACAAGCAAATTTTCTCTCAAAATGAACTATAAAGTGAGAACTTTAATAACCCGACTTATTTTGGGTTACCTTCGCTTTGTCGCCACGAGACGATGACGACGTTGTATGAAAATGGATACACACACGATTTTTATATGAGTGCTTTTGTGTGTGTACCATTTGGTGAGTATTCACATTCATTTGGTAGTGTTTCATGTATATTCGGTTTTTGGTAGATAGATAGTGTTGCCTGGTGGAGATTTCAAAAGGTAACTCGGTAGGAATCGAGTTATATGGACGCCACGCCACTGCTACGCATTTGCGTATACCACCGTTCTTCTTTTTTACTAACACTATAGCGGATGCATAAGGTGAATCGCTGGGCCTAATGATATTATGGGCTAACAACTCGTCAGTTATCTTTTGCAATTCATTTCGTTCATAATATGATAATCGGCGGGGTAAAGAATGAAAAGGAGTATCGTGAGTTAATCTTATTTGCATCTCATAGTCATATGGTTCCGAGGGTACTATCGCTTCTAAATACTTGTCACTAATAACTCTGTTCAACGCCTGAAAAGACTGTTAATCAAGGTTCATATCGATGTCTACTTCAGTTTGAATCGACGAAACTTCGTACAGAAATTCATCGAGATCACAAAAATCATCTCTGTTGCAATCCCTCTCAGGCAGTAATTCGATTTGTAATTTGGATTTAATATGAGTTTTACTTCTAAGGCTTGCATCGTGTTCTACTATCACTGAATGATCTTCTGCTTTGTTTATCTTAATTGGATTCAGATTGAGCGCACAAAAATAAGATTGTTTCATATTACGAAATTTATTTAAAGAATTCAGAAGTATGTTTTTCTTATCATTAATTTGACATAAATGAATATTAAATTTATTTATGAATTCTCGTCCCAAAATAAGTGGAATGTCCATTGTTTCACCGGGCACAATATTTAAAACGATTCTCTCGATTCTGTTTCCAAACTTAACATCAACTTCAATTTTCCCGTGTATTATTATTTTGTGTTTTCCAAGGCCATGGTAATTGGAATTTACAGCAGTATTTGAAATACCATGGGGGACTTCGGATTTCCGCACGAAATTAGTTGAACTACCAGTATCGAAAAGAGATAAACATTGCTTAAATTTTCTGCGCTCACTCTGTTTAATTAAAAAGGCAACACTTACCAAGTTAATAGCGCTTAAGGCTTTTCGGAATTCATCATCATCGTCTTCTTCGTCGTGGTTCTCAGTGACATCAGTGTTGACAGCGGCGGCGGTTTTTCCAGATAGATTTGGCACCTTCTTTGGGTAGGTGCAACTGCGGTGTTCGTGTCCCATTCTCCAGCAGCGGAAACAGCTCCCTTCTGGTCTTCTTTCAAACGGACACTTGCTTTGATAGTGGCCTGTACGCGTACAGTTGAAGCATCTGACCTCAGTTACATCAGTTACATCAGCTTTAGCTTTGGGAATCGGAGCTCTAGGCTTTGGGTTGTTTGTGTCCTGCCTTGCGGTGAGTCGGCTTGCACGGCGCTGCTCATATAAATCAAGCGATTCCTTGAATTGGTCCATTGTTCTCGCGTTCATCAATAAGTAAGATTCAGGCGAATTGTCTTGCATGCCATCAATGATAAATCCAATCAATTCAAATTCGTCAATGTGACTGCAGCAAGCGGCGATGTTCTCCATTTCGAGCACGTACTTGCGAGCGTTGTCCTTCTTGTTCCATTTGTAGTTGTGCAAGACGCGATATACTTCGTTGCGATTTATTGCCCGGCCAAATTCCTTAAGCAGGAGTGCTTTTAGATCGCCATAATCCAATGCGTTTTACTTAGGAGCAGTTTTGCCGTGCCAACTAAAGAGTTGCACAGACACGTATATTTGAATAACTCGTCAGCTCCGACCATGTGCATGACACGTTCAAAATTTCGGAGAAAGTCTTGGATGCTATGTGCTCGATTCTCACCGTTAAATTTTGTGATAGCGTGCTCAATGTCTCGAAAAGTAAGGCGACTTGTCGATACAGCGGTAGGTGTCGGAGCCTGAATCGGTTGCGGGGTGTTTGGTAACTCACCGCTCTGCAATGCCGCAATAGATCGCTCCAACAAAAGGATCTCCTGCTTCTTTCGCAATATGGCCAGCTTGCAGTCCAATCCAGCTTCAGTTTCATCTGGTTCTTCGGTGTGGTCATCGGTTGTGATTCGGTTGGCTTCGGTACCTTCGTCTTCAGCAATGTACAGGCATTGGCCATCAGTATCTGGAATTTCACCAGTATTTTCGTCAGCGGCACTTTCAGCGATTATTGTCAGATGTTGGTGCATTTCTCTTAACCGAGATATTGCCGCGGTTTCTGGCACGTTAATACCTGCACTTCGTAGTGCATCTATTAATTGTTGTTTGGTTAACCGGTCAGACATAATTTAACACTTTTCTCTGATGGAAAATATGATGGAAAATCACTTTTATTATTAGGGAGCAGTAACTATAATATTATTTGTTTGCACTTGGTTCAACCCCACATCTGAAGTTGTAACTTCCTTTTTTTCTTTTATTTTATTCTTTATTTATTCGATTTATAACTTAACAAAATGTCGTGTCTGATCAGATTCACAAAATCACCATTTCTCCTCCCAGCTTCTTCTACTTTTCCAGAAAGCCGCCGAAAACTTATAGAACGGCCGATTTCATTGGGCGATATAGAACGAGCCCCCTGATTGGTCACATTTTCTAGCTGTCAGATGACTCGTTCCAGTCGCATAACAAAGAGGCTACATAAGCCGATATAACACAGATATTACATGAGCAATATGGATATGATACATTACAATACGTTACAACTTTAATACCCATTTGCTGTATTTTGTTAACAATTCTAAATTGTTTAAATTTTTTTTGGCATCAAGCGCTCTTAAAGCGATTATTATGTGGTATTCGATTGGGCGCTCTCAGAGCACTTTTTTTTTTGCTCTCAGAGCAGTTTCTATGTTCGTTTGGTACACAAAAAAGCAATATTTTTCAGATTTCAGAGCACTTTTGCGAATCTAGATATTTTCTCAGATTTACCAATACCTACTACAAGTGCGCTGGAGTTTGACAACTGGTGGAGGGCGTTTAGTTTTCGTGAATTTGTTCTAAAGCACAGAGAGGCATTGCATCGGGTGAATCTATTTGTGTGAATTATTTATGTATAAATATTTAAAAATCAATCTTGACGCAAATTTCGAATGTTTTAATTTAAAATTTAACCAGTGAATACGAAGCTCTTAGTTTAATATTGGTCTATGAATACCGCCCTTAGCTTAATATTAGTCGATGAATACCGCCCTAAATGCCAAAAACTAACAGCATCGATAAGATAGTTCGAAAATGATAAGTATGTGTTAAGGATCGGCAATGTTGTTCTTCCGGCGGATTTGATAATTATATTTATCGCGGATGTGAATAGGCTGTGGATCGAGTCACCTCCCCGTTAGTACATTTTTGCGGATTCTGTAATCGACATGAATATAAAAGCTCTTACTTCATAGTGGTAGATTAGTTCTAAGCTGTAATACTCAACATGCCCCTTCTTAATACATTTTTTTTTTTATTATTTTATGTCGATATTACATAATACGTTTATTTATAAAACTTAATTTAATTGAATTCATTGTACTTTACTTACAGCAAAAGTAGGTAATTCAGTTAATCAAATCTATTTTTGCTAGATATATACATATCGATATGTAGGGGAGAGGTGGTCACCTTAGGACACTTTTTACAAAAATTGCTCTAGATCCATTAAAAAGCGGAGTATCCCTTCGGATCTTGAAAATTATTATTACATGTTGTTTTATCTTTGACTCTCATATCCAAACTTATATTTATAGTTATGATTTATATATTTTTTACTAGCGTGTCCGGCGAACTTCGTCCCGCCCAATATTGACTTTTTGACTAAAATAATTTGAATTTGGAACATTCCTTATTCCACCAGAAATTAATTTTTTTGATCCAAAATATCTTTTGACAAATGCGATCTCACTGTATATACTACGATCAAATCAAAATTGTTTTAAAAAAAAATAACACTCCCCGTACAAAATGTATGGAAAATAAATTTCTACAATTCTCCAATTTCCCTTTCAAATTTTCCATTTTTTTTCGTCGTATGAACCTTCCTTAGGCGTAGACAAACACAACAAAGAAAAGATAGCTCAAGCCTGACGATCCGTTCTCGAGTTCCCTCATATGAAAAATTTTATGGTAGGTGTTACCATCTCTGAGATTGAAAGGGAGATGCACGGAAAATTCAAGACGCTTAAATACGAATGACAAATCATTCTGAATAAGGGGAATCCGATCAATGAGAATGTTTGCCTTTAAATTTTCCCCTCGAAACCGTCGCTTGGATGGCATTCAATTCAATTCAATTGACATTTGATTAATTTGATCTTTCACCATCAGATCAAACGTGTTCCGTTACAAAGTTTCGGTGTATTAACGTTGCGCAGCAAAATTATAACTGCCCGGAACATACAAAGAATTCAAAAATTCAACTAATCCCCATAAAGTTTTGTTTTCACGACAAAGAGTAGCATAGTATGTCTTTCCTTGGGCACTTGCGAATTTAAACAAAAAATCATAAAAATCGCCCAATCCGTTCCCGAGTTATGAGTGCATATCTGGACGTCAGCCTCTTTTACATGTAGTTGTACCCACTCGGATTTGCTCGTAACTTTCGTATTAAGTCCGGCTCAGATTTTGCAAAGTGCTTTATTTGGACAATGTCCATTAAAATTTTTAATTATACAACTTTAGAAATAGCATTTGGTTTTATGTTTGAATGAGAAGTGCCGCAACCCGTTTCCGTTTATCTTTAAAGACTGCCTAAACCTGAAATACAACAATACGAACAAAACAAAAGAAGAACGATGAAAATTGGCTCAGTGGTTATGAGCAGTTTCCTTGGTTATGTTATTTGTGCCGGAAATCGAATGGAAATTTTATTTACCTATTTAAAATTGATTAAAAACTAATTTGGAGTTTTCGTCGAACAACAACAGCTAAATGAAATATGAATTACTGAAATGTCAAATTCAAAAAAGTATAGACAACCAACGCCAACTATATTACTACAATTAAATTTAGTGTTGTTGATACAAAATTGATGTGCAGGGAAATCTAACTTGTCGTAAATGTCTCCCAGCTCCACCTATCGGATCCAAATTTTGACAAAAGCTTTCTATTTTTTTAAGTGTTATATGTATATATTAATTTGAGCCAAATCGGTCCATAAATAAGAATTTTCAAAAAAGCGACCCCAGCGCCCCCTACTGGGTCGAAAATAAACATAAACCATCCGGAGCACCACACAAACATATTGTGTGAATATAAGGGGGATAGCTTCAGTGGTTCAGTCGTTATCGTCGGTCATACATACGCACGAACGTTTTTATATATATTAAGATTTCAAAACTCAAATTTTCAACCATACCGAGTTTTATAGTTCACTTCACTGTTTATACTGTTACATTTGGGCTGGGATTCGAAAAGATAAAACACTATTCTGTTCAACTGTTCCAATAAAATCACTTTATTCACACTTTCCAAATATTCACTTATTTATCTCCAAAACAATATCACCTTAATCAATTCTTAAACGTCTCAATCCAATCGCTTTATTCTATTACTTCACACTTATTTATTTCACAACCGATTACTCTTTCGAACTCAACTATCGCTGGTTAAAAATCAACTGTCCATCTGTTGTCAACGCGCCCCTTTTATATCCGCGCTGCCACCTATCGGCGAATGTTCCAGAAGTAGATAGATTCCAGATGTAAACTCCATATCTTCTCTAGATGGTTCTAGAATTAACTAATACAAACTGCAATACAATTCCAGTCTCCAATTGGAAGTGGAACTTGAAGAGGGAAACAGATTGTTACCAGGTGCCCGATTCACCACAATTCCTAAGTGCCTGATTTACCACAATACGAATGGGCAATGGCACTATCATTACATTATAATTGTTAATTATTTATTTAATAGAAATAGTTTAAATATTGATTTCTTACAAATATCAAATTGTCATCTATACGTCATTACATAGCTGTCATTATACGTCAATTACGTAGCTGTCATTTGCGTTTTGTTATTCCAAGTCTGATTCTTTTTTGTTATACCACGTTTTATAGTGACTGACGTTTCATGTCAAGTCACACGGGAACGCTGTCGAACGGGATAAAAAGTATCTTATGTCCGTCTCCTGGCTCTAAGCTACCTCCCTACCAATTTTCACCCAAATCTGTTCTGCCGTTCTTGAGTTATAAGTGGTGTAACTAACACGACTTTCTTTTATATATATAGATTTATTTTAAAAATCTCTTTAAAGTGTCCCATTCTGCCCCTCTGGGGGGGCACCTTAGGACAACCATGGGGCAGTTTTGGACATGTCTAAAAAAATGCTCATTAGGAGCGATAAAAGGGGGCAGATTAGGACATGCCCAAAAGTTCCCCTTGCGCATTGTCCAAAAGTGCCCCGAGAGGGATAAAAAACTAAAAACTTCATATTTTTTTAAAAACAATGTAAATTGTTAATATTTTGGTTGAATAACATCGCTACACATATAAACATTATAATTGAACACTTTTAATTTGTAAATTGAGCATAATGTTAAAATAATATGCTTACGTCTAGGAATAAAAAAAATTACAACCGTCGTCTGGAAACACACTTTTCTTTTTATTTTATTTTTTAAAGTTGGTATCGTTTCAATATCCATCAGATGTTTGTTTGAAGTGGAGTTGCCACTGTGAAATGTTATTAAAGCATTAATAAGTTTTTTTTGCAGTACGTTTTCTTAAGTTGTCCTAAACTGCCCCCGTCCTAAACTAGCCACCTCTCCCCTATCTTCTAAAATTAAGATTATTTACGAATTAATTGTAAGCCTGATCTTAACTTGATTGGTTGAGGACTAGAATTATCATTAGCTTGCGATATTTCACTCTCAATACTTTCTGTTTTTATATTGTCTTGAACATCTTCAAACTCAATTCTCCCAAGTTCATTCAAATTATCATCGGTATTGTCAGGCAAAATATGTTTTCGATTTCTCCTGTAACAATTTCCTTCTGTATCAGTTATAGTGTATGAACGAGGTTCCTCACATCCTGCACTCACCTCTCCAGTTATCCAATTTGAATCAGGAAGTTTTTTAAATAAAATGTTTTCACCTTTATTCAAGTTCGATAACTCTCTGTGTTCCAAAACGAGTTGATTTTGGAGCTTATTACTTGTTTCTCCCTTTGGAATAGTTGATTCCGGAGAAAATTCGAGAAATGAAATAAAAGATCACAGCTTAAAACGTTATAATTTAATCTTTATTTCCTGAGGTATTATTAACGAGTGTCTTAAATTTTCTTCTTCGACTTATCAAGTCATCTCGGTGCCTTATGTACACAGATCAGCTGTGCGCAACTAGGGTCATTGCCCTTTCTAATTTACATTTATAGACTTAAGCTCTACATTCCCCTATCATTATACATTTACAAATTAAAATATTTCTCTACGCATACATTGGCACTTTGTGCTGAATTGATTAATGCCCCCTACCACGAGGCTGTTGTTGGAGTGCAATGGCTATCTTGCATTATATTCCTTGGCTCTGTCTTCCATTGTTTCTGTCAACGACACTATTTTCTGTACATTGTGATGATTGCAGCTAGAGAGAGAGAGATGTATACGTCGATATGTTTGACGTTTAGTTTTTTCTAGGCTTGGATAATTGATGTCGGTGGCTCGTCGCGTGTAAAAGTTAATTATTATTAACTCCTTGTTTATTGTGTTTATTGTTCGGTTTGTGCCATTCGCGTAGATTTGCTGTGGTTTATTAGAATTAGTTGCCGATGATATGTATTGGTCCACACTGTGGCCAATAATGTCAATATCATATATCGACAACCAATCCAATGCACCACATTGCACAATCAACAAGTTTCGTGTTTCCTTTCGTCTGTGAGATCCTTTCATCCCTTTGGCCAGTTGTTGGGAACCAACATGCTCCCGGCCTCCAGATTTAGTGTCTAGTGCTGTTTTGATGGTGGTGTTTCATCTCCTTCGGGATTCGCCTTGTGTTTTGTTGTTGGCTAGGTCCTCCCAGCCACATTGCCTCTTCCATATTTGAGGTTAGGTGCGTGTGTCATGAAACATACAAAAAAATGCATTAGCTTTTGAAATTACAGTGCAAATGTTAAAAAAAGTGAGACAAATGTTATTGCCCTATGTTTATAGTGAGCTACTGTAAAGCCTAACTAAAGAGTTTGCAGGGTGAGTTATGCATGATATCTAGTGTTTTGTTTTGTTTTTATTTCACTTGGGATTATTGTAAGTAGATTAGGGTTTTTTTTTTTTTCACTTGGGATTATTGTAAGTAGATTAGGGGTTTCTCAGGGGTTCATATTATGTGTTCTGTTGTTGGTTGGTAGTTATCGGGGTGAGTTCAAGATATTTTTTGTTAGGTTGATAATGGCAAGGGTGATATTTTTGCGATCGGTCGCTTGAGTGTCGAATTCTGTGTTTTGATGGTCACCACGCGCGTTAGACCGTCCGACCCGGGGTGTAGATCGATGACTCGCGCGAGTAGCCATTCGGATGGGGGAAGATTGTCTTCCTTGACGAGGACAATATCTCCAATTTTTATATCGGGTTGCTGCTGCAACCACTTTGGACGCTGTTGAAGCAAGTGCAGGTAATTTGTGCTCCACTGCTTCCAGAATTCCTGGGTAAGACGCTGCAGGTATTTCCATCTGTCCAGATTGTTGATTTTCCTTTCTGCTAAGTTCCTGTCTGGCAATGCACGCAGTGGTGCTCCAATTAGGAAGTGTCCGGGTGTTAGTACATTCAGATCGTTGGGGTCTGACGTTATTGGACACAGTGGTCGAGAATTGAGACATGCTTCGATCTGTGTCAACAGTGTCGCATATTCCTCGAAGGTTAATTTCGATGATCCGATTGTTCTTTTTAAGTGGTGTTTTATTGATTTGACACCTGCCTCCCACAGCCCTCCAAAGTGTGGTGATGATGGAGGGTTGAAGTGCCACGTCGTTTGGTACGATGCCAGATTTGTGGCTACTTCTGCTGACCATTCAGCTGTGATGAATTTGCTGTCCTTTCGCAGCTCGTTGTATGCTCCCTTGAAATTTGTGCCACAGTCGCTAAACATGTTGGCACAATTTCCTCGTCTGGCAACAAATCGTTTGAATGCTGCGATGAACGCCGCTGCACTCAAGTCGCTTACTAACTCAATGTGAATTGCCTTTGTTGCAAGACAGATAAACACGGCAATGTAACCCTTGCTCATTTTGTTGCATCTCCCTTTCCACATTTTAATTTCCACAGGTCCAGCATAGTCAACACCTGTGTTTGAAAAGGGTCTTGAAATTGTTACGCGCGCCAATGGAAGATTTCCCATTAGCTGCTCCTGCATTTTTGCATTATAGCGGTGGCATCGAACACATTTGTGAATTGTCGATTTCACAAGTCTTTTTAGGTTCGTTATCCAATACATGTTACGTATTTCGGCTATTATCAATTGTTGGCCCCCGTGAAGTGTTTTCTGATGAGTGTCTGTAACCAGTAATTTTGAAAAATGGTGCTTTTCTTTGAGTATTATTGGGTGACGTTGGTCAAATGGGAGTGAAGAGTTTGAAAGTCTGCCCCCTACCCGAAGAATATCTCTCTCATCGAGAAATGGGTTGAGGCTTCGAATCGAGCTTGTCTTCGGTATAGCCCGTTTCCCTTTCAGCGCGTCAATCTCCTCTTTAAAAAGTTCTCTTTGTACTACTTTGATGAGCTGATTGTGAGATGACCTCAGTTCATTTGCGGTGATCGGGTGCGTATCCAGTGGCCTCCTTGCTTGTCTATCTCTTAAGTTGTCGAGATATCGTCGCCAAATCGATGTGCTCCGTACTAGACGTTTTAAGGTTGAGAAGGTTTGGAAAAACTCGTTGTCCGTTATGTTGAATAGACATTGGCTTGCTTCCCTTTTTGTTTCCTCGACTGTAAGTGGAGGGTTTGTTATTGGTTGATTACAAGGCGAAAAACCTTGTAGAAAATGTGGACCATGCCACCACAGTTGGTTCTCGATTAACTCTTCGGGGGAAAGTCCTCGAGAACCAATGTCCGCGGGGTTGTCCTTAGTGCCTACATGACGCCAGATAGCCACGTTAGTAAGGGATTGAATTTCTGTAACTCTATTGGCTACAAAGGTTGTGCGGATGGCTGGACTGCCTTTTATCCACGCCAAAGCTATCATGGAATCGGACCATGCAAACATCTCCACCTGTTCGAATTGCATGGCCCTTGCCATTCTGTGTAGGAGCTTTGCAAGTAATACTGCCGCGCAGAGCTCCAATCTCGGCAAAGATATGCTTTTTACTGGAGCCACTTTTGTTTTTGACGACAGCAAGTGGATTCTTTCCTGCCCTCCTGATGTGATTCGTGCGTATATTACTGCCGCGTATGCTTTCTCCGATGCATCACTGAAGCCATGTAATTGGATCTGCGATGTTCCATTACTTGCTATCCACCGTGGGATTTCTATTTTTTCCAGTTTGTGAAGGCCAGTTCGAAGTTTTATCCACGGATCTTCTATTTCTGGCATTATCTGGGAATCCCAGGATAGTGCTTTGACCCAAAGCTGCTGCAGAATCAACTTTGCCTTGATTACACACGGGGAGATCCATCCTAGGGGATCAAACAGTCGCGCGATATCGGCCAGTACGGATCTTTTTGTGTGCTTGGTTACAACAGGTATGTTAATCCTGAACGTAAATGTGTCCCTTGCAGGATGCCATTGGATGCCCAACATCTTAATCGCATCCTGTGAATCAAATTGTAAAGGAAGATTAACTTCTCTTTCCCTTTCAGGTATTCCTTCTAAAATTGTGGGCGAGTTGCTGGCCCATTTGCGCAACGGAAATCCAGCTGAGCTCAATGCAGATAGTACATCTGTTTGCATCTTGATGGCCTCTTCCTCGCTGTCAGCTCCATATATGAAGTCATCGACGTAGAACCCTTCACTGATTGCCTTTGTTACCTGCGGCTGGCGATCTTCGATGTCCATTGCTAGCTGCTGCAAGGTTCGTACAGCTAAGTATGGGGCTGATGCAGTTCCGAAGGTGACGGTGTTCAGTGCATAGGTCTTAATAGGTTCGTCGCATTTTGATCTCCAGAGAATTAGTTGGTATGACTTGTCCTCTTGTGACATCCATATCTGTCGGTACATCATGCTGATATCAGCCGCAACCGCCACTTTGAATTTTCTCCACTGTGCTATCAGGTCAATTATGTCCACCTGAAGTCGTGGACCAACCATAAGGAAATCATTGAGTGATACTCCTCTAGACGTTCTGCATGAAGCGTCGAATACAACTCGCAGTTTGGTTGTCGAGCTCGATTCCTTAAACACCGCGTGGTGAGGAAGGAAATAATGCTTACCCTCCTGTTCGACATCTGTTGAAACTTCCTTCATGTGTCCCAGGGTAATGTATTCCTTGATGCACGCTGTGTATGCTTGTCGAAGTTTTTCGTTAGCGATGAGGCGTTTTTCAATTTGAAAAAATCTTGCTAGTGCAGCTCCTTTAGAGTTGCCAAGGTTGGGTCGTATATTTTCTTTGAACGGTAACCGAACTTCATATCTACCGTCATCTTTACGAATTGTAGTGTTTTGATAGTGTAGTTGACACTTTTCTTCTTCTTCTGTTAGTTTTCGAGCCTCCATGTCCTCCTCTATCTCCCAAAATTTCCTAAGCTGTACATCCAATGTGGTGTGGTGGCTTCGAACTGTTACCGAAGTCACATTAGGATTGGTGCTTGCAGCTCCGGTTAAGATCCATCCCAGTTCCGTATTTTGTGCGACTGGGGATCCATTTTGTCCTGGAATTAACCCTTCGCGAATGATCGCCGCATAAACATCGGCACCTAAAAGCATGTCAATTTTTCCAGGACGATTGTAGGATGGGTCTGCCAATGGCAAATTCGACAAGTGATTCCACGAAGATGTACAAATGTGGTGTGTTGGCAACATTGAGGTCAAATGGGAAAAGACAAAAGCTCTAACATCAAGACAGAAATTGGGATTGGTCAATGAAAACAGAGTTAGGTCGACAATAGAATTGGAAGTTCCCGTTGAACTTTGTCCTAAACCTTTAATATCTGCATATGCTCTTTGCTTTCTTAAGTTAAGCAGCTGCGCAACATTTTCTGTTACGAATGTGGCTTCTGAACCAGGATCTATTAATGCCCTAAGTACATGTTGACTACCATTGGAAGCTACAACTTTAACTAATGATGTTGCTAGCAAGACCTTTGATCTCATTTGGTTTAAGTATGAGTTTATGTTGTTGTTTGATGTTGACGCAACATTCTGGTCAATGTTCCGCCCATTTTGGGAACTACCTTGATTCGCGGTATGAGTTTGGTTGGGGTATTGCGTGTAGCTTTGTGTTGATACACCATTCAGTCCATTGCTCCACCCACTTGAAGGAATGAACTGATTTGCATTTTGAATTAAGTGAGTGTTGTACTCTGTATGATTCTGTCCTTGAAAGGATGAAGCATGTGGGTATTGGTGGGCGTTGTTACCATTATAAGGCCTTTGAGTGTCAAAGTGCAAAAGCGTGTGGTGCTTTTGACCACATTTTTGGCAGCGATTTCCGCTCTTACAGTTTGACGAATGGTGATCGTACCCTAAGCAATTCGAGCAGACTGCGTTTGCCTTTACTGCTTCAGCTCGGGCCTTCACTTCCATTTTTAAAAAATGTTTGCATTGTCGTATTCCATGCGACGACTTGCAAAGCCGGCAAAGAAATTTCTTTGTCTCATGTGACTGCTTTACATGATAAGCCGTCGGTGTTGACTTTTTGATTGTTTTTGGAGCCTCATTTGACTCCATGATGTTTTCGAGAGAACTAAATCTTCCCTCAATAAATTTAATGAAGGTATTCCACTCTGGGAGGAGTTTAGAACTACCCAATTTTTCTTCCCAGTCCTTTTGTGTTTGGAGAGGAAGTTTATGGTAAACCACATATATGAGAATGGCATCCCAAGTTTCCACGGCCATTCCCAGATTCGATAGTGCATGAATACAATTTGTGCTTGTATCATGCAAGGATTTTAATGCATCAGCGGTTTCATGCGTTATTTTTGATTGTTCCATAAAAACCCTTAATTGTTTAGTTACCAATTTACGTTTGTTTTGGTAACGCTCTTTTAAAATTGTCCATGCCGCAGCATAGTTTTTTCCGTCCGCATCAACTAATAAATGCTGAATTAATAGTGCAGCACTATCAGTGACATGCGTTTTTAGAAATTGAAGTTTCTGTATGTCGGATAAATCAATATTCTGATCCACCATACTTTCGAACAAGTTGTGAAACTCATACCATTCTTCTAACAAGCCCGAGAACTTCTTGATTTGAATTGGTGGCAACCGAATGTCACACACCGAAGACTTAGTAGTATTTAACCTCGACACTTCTAAATTTGCATTAGTATCTTTGGCTAATTCATCATAAAGATCATTAAGCATTCCCGTGAAAGCAAAATAAATGCGCTTAATTTTCAAAAAAGTTTCAGCTTCAAGATACGCGTCTTTAAGCGGATCAGGCACATGATTAACGATTGCGTCATGATCCTTTTTTGCACGTTTGAAGCATTCTTCACTGTCCACTATACACGCATTTACATAACCCTTTGACTTTCGCGCCTCGTTTTCTCGTTTAAATTCTTCGAAATCACTTTCGAGTTCTTTCAAAATTAGTTCTTGTCGTTCGATTTGCTTAGATAGCTTAGACATTATCACTTCACTTAGATATGGACGTTAGTTTGGTGTTTAAAATCAGGGGGAATGTTCTTAAACAATTACTGATTATAATTTTCGTAATAATTTAACTTGTTGAGTATGTATATATAATATATATTGTAGTTGTATGTATATATTGTATTATGCAACAAAAGGTGTAAAAAAAGGAATAATATTCCTACCTTATTGTGCTTTTGCAACTGCAACTTCAGTAATTTAAACTCTCAGTTACAGTTGCAGAAGGCTTTGCGTTGCACAGTTCCTTGCTGTGATTGCTGAAGTTGACCGTTGTGTCACTTGCGGATCGTTGTACCGCTTTGCGTTGCACAGTTGCTTGCTGTGATTGCTGAAGTTGACCGTTGTGTCACTTGCGGATCGTTGTACCGCTTTGCGTTGCACAGTTGCTTGCTGTGATTGCTGAAGTTGACCGTTGTGTCACTTGCGGATCGTTGTACCGCTTTGCGTTGCACAGTTGCTTGCTGTGATTAGATATGGATGCTGACGTTGACTCGTTGTATTTGTGACGACACGTTCATGAAAAATATATATGAATATATACTAATTGCAAAAAAAAGGCGATAATTAGGAACAATATCCTACCTTGATTTGCTTTTGCAACTGCAACTTTAGTTATTAAAACTCTCAGTTACAGCTGCAGAAGGCTTTGCGGTGCACAGCTCCTTGCTGTGATTGTTGCCCGTTTTGCCGCTTTCAGACCGCTGTTGTCCGTTGAATACGGGATTGATGTTGTCGATGGGTACTGTGGCCGATAGACAGTCCGTCGATGATCGGGTTGCTTTTTTCGCACTATTCCACAGTACACTTTCAATGTCTTTTTTTTTTTTGCACTTTATTTTACCACTTTTATAAAATTTCACTTTTTAGAGCACTTTAATGTTTAAAAAATGCGCGGTTTCCTTTCAAAGGACTCGAAGGACCATGTTCCAAAACGAGTTGATTTTGGAGCTTATTACTTGTTTCTCCCTTTGGAATAGTTGATTCCGGAGAAAATTCGAGAAATGAAATAAAAGATCACAGCTTAAAACGTTATAATTTAATCTTTATTTCCTGAGGTATTATTAACGAGTGTCTTAAATTTTCTTCTTCGACTTATCAAGTCATCTCGGTGCCTTATGTACACAGATCAGCTGTGCGCAACTAGGGTCATTGCCCTTTCTAATTTACATTTATAGACTTAAGCTCTACATTCCCCTATCATTATACATTTACAAATTAAAATATTTCTCTACGCATACATTGGCACTTTGTGCTGAATTGATTAATGCCCCCTACCACGAGGCTGTTGTTGGAGTGCAATGGCTATCTTGCATTATATTCCTTGGCTCTGTCTTCCATTGTTTCTGTCAACGACACTATTTTCTGTACATTGTGATGATTGCAGCTAGAGAGAGAGAGATGTATACGTCGATATGTTTGACGTTTAGTTTTTTCTAGGCTTGGATAATTGATGTCGGTGGCTCGTCGCGTGTAAAAGTTAATTATTATTAACTCCTTGTTTATTGTGTTTATTGTTCGGTTTGTGCCATTCGCGTAGATTTGCTGTGGTTTATTAGAATTAGTTGCCGATGATATGTATTGGTCCACACTGTGGCCAATAATGTCAATATCATATATCGACAACCAATCCAATGCACCACATTGCACAATCAACAAGTTTCGTGTTTCCTTTCGTCTGTGAGATCCTTTCATCCCTTTGGCCAGTTGTTGGGAACCAACACTCTGGTGTGTGCGTCATAAATGTTTTCGAGGCGATTTGTTCTCGTTTTAGAGTATGCTTATAGTCGCAAATATTTACAAGATGTGGTTGAAGATGGTTCTTCATAACCGGCAGTTTTGTTTTTAAATTTCTCGACATAAACAATTGGGATGGAGAGTAGCCATTCTTAGGTGTGGTTCGCATATTAAGAAGGGCTAGATATGGGTCAGTGTTTGAGTCCTTACATTAAGTTAATAATTTATTGACTGTTTGTACTGATCGTTCCGCCAAACCATTTGATAGGGGATAATAGGGGCTGCCTTTTTTGTGTTGGATTCCCCAAGAACTCAAAAAAGTTTGAATTCGTTTGAGCTGTACGGGGGACCATTATCCGAAATCAATAACTTTGGTATACCATACCTAGCAAAGATTGACTTAAGCTGTATGATGACAGCTGAGGCCTTATTAGACGTTAATTTAGCAATTTCAATAAATTTTGAATAGTAATCTACGCAAAGAAGATAAAGATCCTTATTCCATTCAAATAAATCGCTTGCAATATTTTCCCATGGTAAATCTGGGATAGGAAAAGACATAAGTGGCTGTTTTTTATTGGAATTTTGAAATCGTTTACAAGTCGAACATTTTCCAACGAAATCTTCAATGTCCGCCGATATACCAGGCCAAAAAACTATATTCCTTGAATGACTCTTACATTTTGCAATGCCAAGATGACCCTCATGAATAATATTTAACATTTGATGGCGGAGTTTCTGTGGAATCATGACACTTTGGTTTTTTAAAATCAAATTATCGATTGCACAAATTTCGTGCCTATAGTTCCAATAAGGGATAAGGGTGTAGTCGCAGTAGCTTAGTGGTTAGTGTGTTGGACTGCTATGCGGGAGTCCCAGGTTCGAATCCCGCAAAAACCCAATTCCGACTTAGGGTTTTTTTCCGCTGCGCTACCTCTCGCGAACGTCTGACAAACATCCGAGAGTATATAAATGTCTTGTAAGAGCTTCTCAATTAGCCGTTTTGAGTCGGCATAAAACTGTAGATCCCTTCCATTCGTTCCAAAAATGAAAAATACTCACACAAAACGAATGGTTGTGAGAAGCTAGGCCTAGGGTCTCTCCAGACCTGTTGCGCCAACTATTTTTTTTTTTTTTTCTAGTTCCAATAAGGTTTAGCGAGTTCACGTACAAGGCTTTTGCGTACTGCCCAGCCCTCATTGATATATAACTTCAATTCTTGTAACTCAGCATCATTAGCAGATGCTATTTCTATTTCCTCTAATTTTTTTTTTTTTTTTTATATATACTTCTCCCGGGAAAGGCGAACCTATAACGCTTTAACAGCGCCCCGAGATGCCTGCAGATGTATGTTTGCTCTGCTCTTAAATTGCTGCAAATTGTAGTCTTCTGGAAATATATCCCCAGGAAGCAAGTTCCAAAGTTTGCTAATCCTGAAACAGAAGGAGTTTTTGAAAGTTGATGTCCTCGCGGTTGTCAAGTGTACTGTATGGTCATGAGCATTAGCAGCCTGTCTTGTTGGGCGCCCAAAAGTTGCATTTCGAGGGATAATGTCTTTGAGTTCCTCAGAACATCTACCATGGAAGTATGCTATCAAGCAGGTTAAGTGAATGTTTTGGGGCCGAGCTCCATATATGGGAACAATATTCCAAGACTGGTCTAACCTGTGCTTTGTAGAGAAGGAGAAGTTGCTTGGGGCTAAAGTACCTCTTTGCTCTAAATAGGTAGCTCAACTTTGCGGACGCCGATTTTGCAATATAGGATATGTGGTCCTGTCATGTGATTCCTGAATTGACTTTGACTCCTAGAAGGTGCATTGAGTCCTTGTGATGGATTGGATGGTCATCCATTTGGATCTGAGGAACTGTTGATGCATTTTCTCTGGAATATGTTGTGAGCTGTGTCTTGTTTGAATTAAATACAACCAAGTTGTCCTTTCCCCACTTCAAGATTTTGTCCAGATCATCATTTAGAGAATTAATTTGTTCACATCTCTGATTGTGTGATATAGCCGTATTCAAAGGCCCACTGTTCGAGATGGAGTATATAAGAGTGCTGTCATCTGGAAAGCTGTAGATATTATTATTTGTCGATCCAAGCAAATCGTTGATGTGGAGAAGAAATAGAGTTGGAGAAAGAATAGATCCTTGGGGCACTCCTGCATTTATAGCAAACGAATTGGAAGATACACCATCAACAACAACTTGGATCGATCTTCCCAGAAGAAAATTTTGCATCCATCCGCAGAGTTGTTGTAATCCGTAAGACGCCAACTTGCCTAATAGGGCTCTATGCCAGACTCGGTCAAATGCCTTTGATATGTCCAAGGCTACGGCTCTGGATTCGCCGTGTTGTTCAATTGATTGTGTCCATAAGTGCGTTACGTAGCTTAACAGGTCACCAGTGGAACGACGGCTCCGAAATCCGTATTGCCTGTCGCTTATTAATCGATGGCCTTCTAGATATTTGATTATTTCGACATTTATTGCCTTTTGCATTACTTTAGAGAGCATTGAAAGAAATGCTATTGGACGATAGTTTTGTGGCAGATATTTCTTTCCTTTCTTTGGAATTGGTTGAATGCGAGCGGTCTTCCAGCAAGCAGGAAACGTCTTCTGGGAGTACGACATGCTAAACAGCTTACAGAGTACAGGTGCAAGTTCTGGTGCACAGTTCTTGAGTACTATAGCCGGGGTTCCATCGGGTCCCGTTGCCTTATTGCAATCTAGTTCTTTAAGAATGCGTTGAATTATTCGAGGCCGAAATTTCACTTCTGCCATCGATGATTGCATCCTCGGGATATTTGGTGGCTCTAGCTGTGCAGAATCTAGGGTGGAATTCTCTGAAAACATGCTAGCGAAAAGATCTGCCTTTTCTTTAGGTGTTGTTGCTAGCGTGCCGTCTTCTTTTACTAGAGTTGGAAAAGAAGAGCAACTAAAGTTATTACTGATTGCTTTGCCATGGACCAGAATGCGCGTGAGCCGCTAGGACATCCAATCACTTTGTTAGTGACTCTTTCGCTGTAAGTTGTCTTCGCCGATTCAATAATTATGTTGCATCTATTTCGAAGAATTGTAAATTCAGATCTTTTTAGTTCTGAAGGGTTTGACCGCCATTCACGGAAAGCCTTGTTTTTCGCTGCGGTAGCTCGCTTGCATTCTTTGTTAAACCACGGTTTATTTGAAGCTAATTTTTTGATGTAATGTGGAATATAAAGTTCCATACCGAGTAAAATATTTTCGGTTACGGCTTCTGCGCACATATTGACATCAGTATCTCTAAAGCACATATCAGCCCATGGCAACGAAGCGAAGAAATTACGTAGCTCGTCCCAGTTAGATTTACTATAATTCCAAATCGAACGATAGCGATCTTTTTTCGTTCCTATAGGTATCGGTATAAAGAGGATAGCAGATATTAGAGCATGATCCGAATTCCCTAAGGGAGCAGACACTTTTATTTCATAATTATCTGGCTCTGTTGTGAGAAACAGATCAAGAGTGTTTCCGTAATTTGTTGGATTGTCTGGAATTCGCGTGGGCTCATCAACGAGCTGAGTGAAATTGCAGCAAATGGCGAAGTCTTCAGCTTGTTTCCCGCCTCGTCCGTTCGGTTAGAATATCGTAGCCAATCCATGTTTTGGGCATTGAAGTCACCCAGTATAATAACTTCAGCGGTTGGATGATGACTTTGTATCCAGTCTACCTTATCGGGTAAATGACGAAATAATTTAGATGGTTCGTTATCGTTTGGTGAGCGGTACAGGCAGCAAACTAATCTGGTACAACTTTGTAGAACGACCTTTAGCCATATTATGTCGAGATCCGTAGGTTCCATCACTTCTTCTCTTACACACGCCAGATCTTCTCGGGCAAACACACATAGTCCCCCCTGAAAGAAAAGACCTAATAAACCCGACATGTATTTGAATGTTTGTATCTATTTCTGATTAATCTGAGGTTGGCAAAGTTGCTCTAGAAAGTGCATCAGCGACTTGAAGATCTTTACCTTGCTTGTAAACTATATTCAAATTATAAGCTTGAAGACACAACATCATGCGTTGTAAGCGAGGAGGAATTCCCGCTAGAGGTTTGCCAAATAATGAAACCAATGGCTTATGGTCAGTTTCAGATCTAGTTTCCTGACCATAAATGTATTGGTGAAACTTTGTTGCGCCAAAAACTTTTGCATACAATTCCTTTTCAATTTGCGCATATCTCTGTTGGCATTCTGTTAGGGTTTTTGACGCAAACGCAATTGGTTTATTATTCTGAAGTAGAACTGCACCAACTGAAAACTTCGAGGCATCTGTTGATAGGACTAGGGGCTCATTTGACTTAAAATATGCAAGTATGGGTGGTCTCGTTATCAACTCCTTGAGATTATCAAAAACCTTCTGATGGCTATCGTTCCATTGCCATTCAACATTTTTCTTTAGTAAATGCCTAAGAGACGCCGACTTCGCGGACAAATTTTTAATAAAAGGGCCTAGATAATTCAACATTCCTAAAAACCGTTGGAGATCTTTGACGGAGGAAGGACGGTACTTGGACTATAGCGGATATCTTCGAATTATCAGGACCTACACCATGTTCATTAAAAATATGACCAAAATACTTGATCTCCTTCAACCCAAAATGACATTTATCTTTGTTTAATTTAACATTAGCAGACGTTGCTTTATCTAATACATCTTTAACTCGGGCGTTATGCTCTTCCATCGTTTTTCCGCAGACCAGAATATCATCAATATAGACAATAGCTTCCAGATCAACGAATATCTCGGTCATCAGTCTGTGGAAAATCTCCGGTGCAACACTCAACCCATATGGAAGACGACGAAACTTATATCTCCCAAATGGTGTATTAAATGTGCATAATAATGAAGATGGTTTATCCAATCTTACCATCCAGAAACCATTACTATCATCAAGCACCGAAAAATAACGCGCTCCAGATAATTTCGACTTCACAAATTCTATACTTGGGATTGGATAGTAAGATCTTAATAAAACCTCATTTAATTGCGGGGATCTAAACAAACCCGAAGCGACTTATTAGACTTCTCAACTAATACAATGGAATTGACTCATGGTGTTGGACCAGTCACCTTCTCTATGACATTTAATCCCTCCATCCGTTGTAATTCACATTTTAATTTATCATATAATTTGTATGGGACTTTTCGCGGTGAATCAACAATTGGTTCACTATTTTCTTTAATTTTTAAACTGCATGTTACGTCGAGACATCTTAAACCCTTAAATAATTATCATACATATTTTTAAAATCGACGATATCTATTTCTACTTCCACCGAACACATTTTTTTCACGAGACCGAGTCTGATACAATCAGGCAAACCGATAATGGTTAGACACGAATTATTAATTACTGCGAACTCAATTTGAAAATGTTTCAACTTTTTGTGGATGCGTGCAGTGGCATTCAATATGCACTTCCCTAAAACATGCAGGTTTTCCTCACCTAATAAAGTTAAAATATATATGTATACATCACTTATGTTAAGACTTTTAAACCATATATCTTTAAACTTATGCTTATCAGATCTTGTGAGAGTTTTACACATACCAATAAATAGACTATTGCTAGAGCTTACACTATCACTGTCAGATTCATTTTGTTTGTCCAGTGTAATTTACCACACGCTTATTTAACCTGCACATTTTTGCAAAATGGTTGTTCCCGTTGCAATTAAAGCACTTGACTCCGAAAGCGGGGCATTTACTTCTATGATGTTGGTATTTGTTTGTGCTCTTTCCGATTTACCATATGTCGTTGTTGTTTGCGCGCTTTCGTAGCGGGAATTTCGTGGACGATAACTCTGTTGATCTTGTTGTTGTGAAGATGAGTGTGATGGATAATGGCTTCCTCTTTGATATAACGTATTTTTTCGTATTGGATTTGAACTGTAAACCATGTTGACTGACTGCTCACCTTGAATTTCTCCAAGTGCCATGTCCGTTGCTTGGATTTTGCCCAAAAAATATGACTTTGCTTTATTTTCCGCTATACGGTATAGTATAGCCTATACCCAGTGTTAAATCATCGATGCTTAGTAATTTTTCACGTAATTGCTCATCCAGTAGACCAATAATAAATACATCTCTTACAATCGAATCTACACCTTGATATTCACAGCTCGATGATAAGCGTTTCAGCTCAGTAAGAAGCTGTTCAACGGATTGCGCAGATTTTTGACGAAAGGAAAGAAATTTATATCGCTCATAGATCAAATTTTTCTTTGGCTCAAAATACTTATCAAATGCTGCTATCACCTCTTTGTATATTTTTTCTTTACCAAACTCCCATTTGAAGGTATTATATATTTTAACACCTTCTGCGCCAATTGTATGAAGAAAAATGGCAATTTTTCGCACGTCTGGTTTATCATCCAATCCAGCTGCAACCAAGTAAAAATTCAAAAAAATAGTGCGTGGAGTCCCTCCGCGCGGAAGAAGTGAAACTTCGTAATGTGGAAATGAAAATAGAAAGGGGTAGAAATTGATTTTTAGTGAAATCATATTGTTTCTTTAAGCCTAGTATCCTGCTCGCGCTAAATTTTAGCGCCCCTAGTCTCCACTTAGTATGTTGGACTGCTATGCGGGGGTCCCAGGTTCGAATCCCGCAAAAACCCAATTCCGACTTAGGGTTTTTTTCCGCTGCGCTACCTCTCGCGAACGTCTGACAAACATCCGAGAGTATAAATGTCTTGAAAGAGCTTCTCAATCAGCCGTTTGGAGTCGGCATAAAATTGTAGATCCCTTCCATTCGTTCCAAAAATGAAAAACTCACACAAAACGAATGGTTGTGAGAAGCTAGGCCTAGGGTCCCTCCGAACCTGTTGCGCCAACTATTTATTTATTTTTTAGTCTCCACTTCGTTTCTCCACACCAAAGATAAATGGTCGCTAAATTATTATTAAACATGATATAGATGGGACAAAACCCATATGCCTATGAACCATGAGTACCATGACTGATATCAGTAAACGAAATTTTAATAGAATTTTCGAATTTCAAACTTGAAAGACGTAAGAAACCTAGAAATTATAAGAAGAAGTTCAACATGTGTCCTCAAACTTTCCACAATCTCCTTACCATAGTGGAACACTTGTTATTACCCAAAAGATGAAGCCAAATGAGAGCATAAGTCCCCCTGAAAATTGATTCGCTTTATTTATATGTATATGTATCTCTGTTTTGGAGCTGTTATTTGGCTTTGCGTTTTCTTTTATTTATCACGCAAACATTATCCGCGTTTTCCGCCACAAAAAATTCTTTGCAAACACAACACAAACACTTTTCTCCGTTTTTTTATGTTAAAATTTATCTTCGATTTAATGCACCGGATATTTATTTCGCGAGCTAAATGAGTGGAGACTTTTCATCGGCCCATCTATATGAAGTTAAGGATTTGGCGTGCGAACAGGATACTGATGCTTTGCTAAACTGCCTCGCTCAATTTTATCTTTGTAGACATTTTTATATGAGAGATAAAATTTAGCGCGAGCAGGATACTAGGCTTTAAGACAAACTTTATTAACATTACTTACAATTCACAATTGATCGCATCTTTTAATTATCATTTTCGAGTGGATAAATATCCAAATCCATAACATTTACAATGGGATAATGACAACTAAAGTAAGATACGATATGTTGGAAGTCGCATTAGAAGTTTCACTTCAAAAATACTACCCTATTAAATTATAGGTATGTGTATCAAATCAAACTACAACAAGTAAATGAAATAATGAGGACGCTACTCGTTGCTAACGCTCGCGCTGGCCTGTAACAGGTATACTACGCGCATGCGTTCGAGTGCCAAGCATTCACTCTCGCTCTGTCTCCTTCTATTCCCCCTCCCCAGGAGCGTTGAACGTTTAACGCAACCTTGTTGGAAGTCGCATTAGAAGTTTCACTTCAATAAGACATTAATTGCCAATTTAGTCATTATTTTTGGAAATTAATCTTCACCACAGAATATTCTTCTCCCAGCATTTGGTGCCAATAAACTCACTCACCATTGCATACTCTGAAGCGTGAGCGGTACCCTCACACCTTTGAGTATGGAATGCTTATAGTAGCATTAAGCATTTAAGAAGTTTCACTTCAATAAATCAAACAACATACATAATTCACCTATATCGTCTTTACTTCTTGAATTCTTCAATTCTATACTGCAGGTATCAACGTATGTAGGTATGTACTATAACAACCATTGAAACAAAACCCTTGAACTCAATTTCTATATACACCACCATAAGTCCATCAGCGCACGTCAACAGCCATGTGCGCATTTCCTCAGAAGCAACCACCACTTTTCTTTTCTTTTTCATATGAACGTGCTTGTGCTGTGCAATGTGCGCTACCCTCACCCTCGCTCACGCCTTTGAGTATCCAATTATTAGCGTTAAACGTTTAACGCGACCTTGAGTTGGAAGTCGCATAAGAAGTTTCACTTCAAAATAGCTGTTTCCAATCCCTCCACGTCTGTCCCAGATTAGTTGTATTAAATTGTAACTTACTCGGTGCATTAAGACATTCCATATTCGGCTACGACGCGACGTATTGACTCTAAGACTTTTTTTTTTTTTTATTTAGTTAAATTGTGCTTTTATTATAGGAATCCGATAACATCTGACACCATGTTATGTTTCCAATGAAAGACGTCTGCGTTGTACAAAGTAACTTTAATGACTGAACTACTCAACACAATATAGTACTCTTACTTCATAGTTATAGATTAGTTCCAAGCTGTAATACTCAACACCCTCGCTTGCATGACATTTGATTTGGGATCCTTCACCACCAAATCAAACGCGTTCTGTTACAAAGTCTCGGTACATTGAGGTTGCGCAACAAAATTATAACTGAGCCGACTTTCAATTGTAAGCCCGGAACATCCAAAGAATTCAAAAATGCAACTAATCCCCATAAAGTTTTGTTTTCACGACAATAAGTAGCATATGTCCTTCCTTGGGCCCAGCGTATTTAAACCAAAAATCATAAAAATTGAACGATTTGTTCCCGAGTTATGAGTGCGCACATACGGACGTCAGTCTTTTTTATATGTAGCTGTACCCACCGGCTTTGCTCATACCTTTCGTATTAAGTACTGCTCACATTTAGCAGTCATTTATTTGGACAATGTCCAAATAACTTTAATATATACCAATCTTGAAGCAACCATACCTACCCATCCACAAATTACCATCAACTCGGTAGAGCTGTTTCGGAGATCGGCAACAGCGCCACCTATCAGGTCAAAAAGTATCCTATCCTTCAAGTGGGGACGAAGAATATATACTCTGTTCAATTCGTATTTTCAGTACAGGGAAGATAGGCTATTTGCCTTTCACCCTAACTATTATGGATTTTAATAAGCTGTCTCCATTTTAAAGCTCTCACATGGTTGCCAAAGTGAGCACTCAACATTGGCATAATTCTCACAAATATCGGTAGGGTTACCAAATACCAACTCTTTATTAAGAAAAAATGGTTTAACTGCATACATATTAACAGATCCTTCATAAATACAAAATAATTAAAGGAGTACCTTAAAACTGTATGGCAACATCCCACATAATCAAATTCATTTATTCGCTCTCAAAAGCTTTAAAAAGCACCAAAACCGAAAGTTCTGTGAAAATATCCATAGAAAAACCCGTAAAGATATTTCTGCAAATAGATTAGGGTAACACTCTTCTGAGGTGCTTAAAACACACACATGCTTATTTTCTGCGATAAAATAGCAACCGCACACGAGAATATCACCCTCGTCGTCATCCTCATTCTGCTCGCGACTGCCTGGCAGACTGGTCATGGTGGGATGTATGCGCCTTTGAGGAAAATTGGGTGCGTTTTTCGTAAATGACAACAACAAATTCTTTGGAATCACCAGTGGTTTCGCTTATATTTCAGTGGCAAATCTTTTGTTGAGTGCCGTGAGAGTAGCTACAGGCACCACTGGTAGAAAAAAGAGCTTCCCATAAGGCCTGTACTGAAAATACGAATTGAACAGAGTATAGTATCTTACTTATTTACTTAAGGTGGCGCTACAGTCCGTGTGGACCTGGGCCTCAATCAACAAGCGTCTCCAGTCAGCGCGATCTTTAGCTAGCTGTCTCCAGTTTCGCACGCTAAGTTGGTTAAGGTCCCCTTCCACTTGCGTGCGCCACCTGAGTCGGGGCCTTCCTCTACTGGGCCTTCCCTCGTGTGTAGATTCGAAGATATTCCGGGCCGGAGCATTCGTGTCCATACGCTCTACATGACCCAGCCACCTCAGTCGTTGGACCTTCACTCTTCTAACTAGGTCGATGTCGCTGTACAGCCCGTACAGTGCGTCGTTGAATCTTCTCCTCCATTCACCGTCAATGCAGACGGGACCAAAAATCACTCGAAGAATTTTCCTCTCGAAACAACCTAGAGTTACCTCATCCGCTTTTGATAGAGTCCATGCCTCTGCGCCATATAGCAGGACTGGGACGGTTAGGGTCTTATAAAGGGTCACTTTAGTTGTTCGAGAGAGGGCTTTGCTACTCAATTGCTTTCTTAGCCCAAAGAAACAGCGGTTGGCAAGAGTTATTCTTCGTTTAATCTCAGCGCTCGTGTCATTGTCTGAGTTCATAGCGGAGCCTAGGTAGACAAAGTCCTTTACCACCTCAAAGTTATATCTGTCTATTGTGACGTTCTGTCCGAGCCGTCGGTGTTGGGTGTCCTTTTTAGCTGACAGCATATACTTCGTCCTGCCCTCATTAACCGCCAAACCCATCTTCGCCGCCTCAGTCTCAATATTCACAAACGCGCCATTTACATCACGCTGCGTTCTGCCAATAATGTCAATGTCATCGGCGTAAGCGAGTAATTGGACGGACTTTTGAAAGATCGTGCCTCTGGTGTTGGCGTTTGAGTTTTGCACTATTCTTTCAAGAACGATGTTAAAAAAGTCACATGACAGCGCATCGCCTTGTCTAAATCCTTTTTTGACATCGAAGGTCTCGGTGAGTTCTTTACCGACCTTGATGGAGCAGCGTTCATTCTCCATCGTCATCCTGCACAAACGGACGAGTTTGGCACGGATGCCAAAACTAGACATTGCTTTGTATAGCTCGTCCCTATAAATACTGTCATAGGCGGCCTTAAAATCGATGAAAAGGTGATGGGTATCGATTTGAAGTTCCTGGGTTTTCTCCAAGATCTGCCGCAGTGTGAATATTTGGTCGATGGTTGACTTTCCTGGCCTGAAGCCACACTGATATGGACCAACCAGGTTGTTTACCAAAGGCTTCAGACGTTCACACAAAACGGCAGATAATATCTTGTAGGCAGTGTTAAGAAGACTGATACCTCTGTAATTGGCGCAGTTCAGAGGGTCTCCTTTCTTGAGGATCGGGCAAACAATGCTGAGGTTCCATTCATCGGGCATACTTTCCTCCGACCATATTTTACAGATGAGTTGGTGCATGCTCCTAACAGCTCGGCGGCTAGGCCATCTGCTCCAGCGGCTTTGTTGGACTTAAGTTTAGATATAGCTATCTTCACTTCGTCCAGGTCGGGTGGACGGTATTGTTGATCCTCATCGTTCGGGTTGAATGGTTCATTTTGCCTGACAGCGGGATTTAAGTCGTCATCGCCGTTAAACAGTCTGCTAAAGTAGTTCTTCCATATCCTCAGCATCGACTGCGATTCTACTACGATGTTCGTTAGTCCTTGCAGGCTTCGGTTCGGGCTCTCTAGCCTTGTGTGTTTTTTTTTTATCCTTCGATAAAACTTCCGAACCTCATTCCTGCAGTTATTCTCTCTATTTCCTCAATCGCGCGCTTCTCATGCACTTTCTTTTTCCTCGGTACTCGTCGTCGAACCAGGGGTTTCGTTACGGTGGTCGGGTTGAAACCCAGCACATCAGAGGCGGCATCTCTGATGGCTTTTTGGCAATGTTGCCACTGGTCTTCAATACTTGACGCTGGCTGCATAGGACCTCTTGAGAGATTGAGGGAGACTCGATCGGAAAAGGATGTTGTGATCTCTTGCGATTGTAGCCGTCCGACGTCAAACTTCCTCACAGTATTTACTTGTCTTAGCTTGTACGGAGTCGTACCTTGGCTACAACAAGGTAGTGGTCCGAGTCAATGTTCGCCCCTCGGAACGTTAGAACATCCATAATACTGGAGGAGTGCCTTGCGTCGATCGCAATATGGTCAATCCGGTTGATTGGTCAGGAGATCTCCATGTGCCTTTGTGAATATCGAGATGCGGAAACCGTGTACTAGCCACGACAATATTTCGCCCCGCCGCGAAATCGATCAGCCTAAATCCGTTGTCGGATGTAGTGTTGTGTAGGCTGTACTTTCCGACAGTACTACCAAAGATCTCTTCCTAACTTTGAGTTAAAATCGCCTAAGACAATTTTAGTGTCAAGTTTTGTCCAAGAGCTCGTAGAACCTATCTTTGGTGTCGTCGTCTTTCTCCTCCGTAGGGGCATGCGCGCACATTAGGCTAATGTTGGCGAATTTAGCCTTGATGCGGTTTGTCGTGAGGCGCTCGTTCACATAGTTGAAACTTAAGACGTCTTGCCTAAGTCTGGCGCCAACGACGAATCCACATCCGAATAAGCGCTATTTTTGTTGCCGATAGCAGTCGCCGTAATAAATATCGGAGTTTTTCATCCTCTTTTTGCCCGGGCCATCCCATCGCACTTCTTGGTTGGCGGTTAGATCTGCTTTATAGTGGTTCAGGGCCTCCGCTACTTATTCGGCTGCACGCGGTCTGTTAAGGGACCTAACATTTCACGTACAGGTCCGAAATTCGTTGTCCTTATATCGTTTGCCGGGTTCGTCAACAGTAAAATCATCCGTATCCGAGGCTTGTTGTTGCTTCGTAACTGGAAAAGTTTTACGTAGTCGGGCAGTTACCCCGGCGTATAACCTCCATCCTGGAGGGCCAGGCCCTTTGTTGGACCCCTTTTGCAAAAGGGGCCGGATCTTCCGGTGTTAGTAACCCACTTCGGGGATGTGAGAGCTGCCGTTGGCCCATAAAGGATTCATCCGCCACCATCTCTTTTTCAGTACCCTGACTAGTCCTGAAAATGCCTCACTGACCTCAGCTCCAAATATGTCGGAGTAGCTCAAGTAAGGTATCTGCCAAATGACTGTTGACAACACCGTTGATTCAATTTAGTGAATTCGTCCGCCGCCATCAGTCAGTCATTCCGACAGAGCATTATAGTGTTGCTTTTTTCTTCGTGTTCAACACTCGCGCTTATAAGTTTAGCAAGTCATGCCCGGAGGGACAAGACCAGTACCCGGTGGCTACCACGTGGAGGTAAAATAAGCACAATTGATGTGTATGAGCCAGTTACAACGCCTGGGCGTCGCCAAGTTGACGTCAATCAGGGCCTACCCTGTTCATACCACACCCAACCACCGAAGAATATACATCCACGAAATTTCATTGAAATCGGTTGAGCAGTTTCGGAGATCGACAACAACGCCACCTATCGGGTCCGAAATTTTACCTTTTAAGACTGCCTAGGCCTGAAATACACCAATAGGAACAAAACAAAAGAAGAATCATAAAATTGGACCCAGTAAGAACATTTTCCTTGGTTATGTTATTTGTGACGGAAATCGAATGGAAATGTTACTTACCTACTTAAAATTGATTAAAAACGAATTTGGAGTTTTCGTCGAACAATTATACAGCTAAATGAAATATGAATTACTGAAATGTCAAATTCAAAAAAGTATAGACAACCAACGCCAACTTTATTATTACAATTAAATTTAATGTTGTTGATACAAAATTGATGCAGGGAAATTTAACTTGTCATAAATATCTCCCAGCGCCAACTATCGGGTGCAAATTTTGGTAAAAACTTTCTTTTTTTTAAGTGTTATATGGTGTTAATTTGAGCCAAATCGGTCCATAAATAAGAATTTTCAAAAAAGCGACCCCAGCGCCCCCTATAGGGTCTAAAATAAAAATAAACCATCCGGAGCACCACAAAAAAATATGGTGTGGATAGTGCATACGCACGAACGTTTTTATATATTAAGAAGATTATTTACAAAAATAGATTCACCCGATGCAATGCCTTTCTTTGCTTTAGAACAAATTCACAAAAACCTAAACGCCATCCACCAGTTGTCAAACTCAAACACACTTGCATTGGTAAATCTGAGAAAATATATAGATTCGCAAAAGTTCTCTGAAATCTGAAAAAGATTGCTTTTTTTTTTTTGTACCAAACGAACATAAAAACTGCTCTGAGAGCAGAAAAAGTGCTCTGAGAGCGCCCAATCGAATACCACAATTGTGTACACTTCGTAAAAATATAGTTTGTAGGCAAGGTAACGGGAAATCGGCCGAAGTTGGGGGTCTCAGTATTGTCTCTGGTTTTGATATTTATTCTTCACTACTTCCTGTTCACTTTGATCGTATCGTTCAAGTTTTAAATGAAAACTGGTTCTCTTGACTAATACTCTATACCTGTACATAAATAGCGTTGCCTGACGTCTGACAGTGGCATCTGTTCGACCGCACATACACTGACACAATTCGCAATAAATGCATACCGTTTACTTTAAGGGGAAATTTTTGTCTCTACGAGGGAAACAAAACAGCGCGACGAATTCCTTCCCTCTCTGTAAATTTTTTTTTTATGTGTTTTCTTTCGCGTTTTTGTTACATTTATACGGACTCGACGTGGACCAATGATTAAATGTGGACTGTTTAATAGGACGAGAAATAAAACACCGTATTTTTTAAGTCTGGAAAAATCGTATCAAAAAAACCCGACTATTATATTTTTATTCAATAACTCAACCTGTACGTCTGTACTTTAACGCGTTTTTATTCCATCTGATCTTTACAAAGAATGAGATAATGTTCTCACATATGCCTACATCTTATACATATAGAGGCATATATATTGTAGTGGTTCGATACGCGTATTTCGAACAGAGCCCTGATTTTCAAAATAAATTTACACAATTTGGAAACGTTGTTCAGGCGTCAGTCTATTCATGTTGATATGCCAAAACTGACAAAGCCAGTTAAAATAGTGTTGCCAACTTAAAGTTCTATACCTCTAAAAAAAAACATTTTTAACAGATATTAATGCTCTCTACTAAGCACTGTATCAAATAATAAGAAACTATTAAACACTAGCTGACCCGTGCTCGCCTTGCTTCGCCAGACTTCCACTTCTCAGATTTAAAACAAAACAATTAGCGTTATACAAAAAGATCCTTACCCGAAAAAAGAGAAGAAAAACTGTCAGTATGCGAGAAACAGATTAACACAGCAACTTTGAAAGCAACAGCAACAGCGAATTTAGGATTAGCTCCATTAACTTAACTAACTTCTAACTTCTATTATTCCCTCTTAATCTCATTTACATTCCACTTGTTATTGTCAGTTGTTACAATTTATACCCCATCCCTCTCAATCCCATAACCCATATGCACCACACTCGTTCACTTACTACTCAAACACAAACATCCTCAAGTTCAAATTAAAAAAAAAACAGAAAGCAAAACATAGTGCAAAAAAGGTGCAATTGCACAAACAGGTTTTGGTATGCACATGAATCACTATGAAATCAGAATCACTATAACGCATTTTAAATCACAATTACAACTGAGTGTGACTCCCTCTCAATCTCAATTACAGACCTATCTCTCTCAATCCCATGTTCCATGCATCTCATTTACTCTACTACTCAACTCATTATTCATTAATGCTAGAAACAGATTAACACAGCAACAGCAACTTTGACAGAACTTTAGAACCAATGTATTTGAGTTACTTTGAACATATTAGCACAGCAACATCGACAGCGACATCAACGTTAGAGCCAATCCTAAATTCGCTGTTGCTGTTGCTGTCGCTGTGTTAATCTGTTTCTCGCATTAATCTGTTTATCACAACACAAAGCCTAAAAGCAAAAGGTGCATTAAAAAAGAGAAAGAAAAAGCGCACCGCAGAAAGTGTACAGAGAGAGAAACAGGTTTTGCCGCACACACACACAAAATTTCCTCCACTCAACGCTGGAAAAATCCAACGATCTAGCTTCAATCGAACATTTAGCTTTTTTCAATTGTATTAAATTTATAGTTTATTGCTTATTGTTCGACTTCAGGATAACGTAGAAAGATGATTTATATCTTAAAATCTTTGTACATAATTGAACTTTGTATTAAAAAAAAATCCCATTTCATTTGGATGAGTGATTCCGAAGCTAGGAGCTAGAAGGCATCCGAGAATTACAACTTTTCTTAGATATCAGCTTATATTTCCACTTCCGGACAGCGAATAATGGTAAAACATATCCTATGTTCAAATCTGAACAATTTCCTATGCAACTGTGTAAACCGAAATCAAATTCGTGCAGTACTTTTTGAATCTATTCTTAGCCACAGATTACAGCCGGAAAAAAAGTTACAGTTTTATTATAGTAAGGATTACATTACATTTGCATTTATTTAACTTTTATATTTATATTTTTTGTATTTTTTAATATATTTTATAGTTATATTAAAAAATATAAAAAATATAAATATAAAATACTAACTTTTGAACGATTTTATATATGACCAGTGCCTTGATTTTTTGCTGATTTTTCCGTAATGTCGATGTCGGGAAATGTTTTGCGTATAGGCGGAAATTGCTTGAGTGTCTATTTAATTCAAATAGCAACTCAGCACACAGCTTGTTAAATGTTTCTCATGTTGGCTTTCAGCTGGCGGCCTATTTGCAGTTTGTGTCAGCTATTATGTCTTTTACTCAATAAAATATTTTTTTTTATAGGTTATAGATGTAACATCGGAAAGGCATATCTATCAAATTCGTCTGACGGAAGGCTTAGTATCTCAGCTACAATTTCAAAAGTGCAAAGCTGCCGAAGTTGCTTGGATTGACGCCGAAATTGGAATTCGAAGTAAGAGAATTGAAAACACAGAAGCAGCGAATGATAAGGAAGAGAAAAATGAAAAAGGGATACTAAATCTTCAGCCATTCCATGCGGATGAAATACCAATACATAAAACTTGCTTAATAAATGAGCTCAGGCTATCTGATTTCAAACAATATCTTATGCGAAATAATATCAACTCAGAATTTTCTGGGGGCGTCCTCTGGTGTAATAATGGAACTTTAGCACTAAGAAGAATTGATACTGGGAAGATTACTTTGGAGGGATGCCTTTCAGAAGAATATTATAAAATAAGGAATTGTTTGTACGAGCAGTATGCTATTGTTTAGAAATATTATCAAGTTTATATAAAATAAACAAATAAAATCTTTTACAATTTTTTTTTTTTTTTTTTAATTTCAAAATTAACTAGTTTTCGGATCGCGAAGCTCTAAAAGCCAAAAGAAAGTTGTTTGGATTTCTTCTTTGTTTATTCGCAATGGCTGCCTTTTGACTCAGCTCAGAAAAAGTTTATAAGGAGCAATGTTTCCTGTAAACACTTGAAAATGCTTAAGTGGTAACGCGAGTATTTTAGAGGTAAGACATTTTTTTTTGTTTTTTGTTTTTCTTTAATTACTAATTTAACTTTATGACACACATACTTTCCCACCCAGTAACACGGAAAACAACTTGTAGGCAGATTTTCTTAATAGATCAAGAGCCAGAAGTTCGGTCTGAGAGGTAACCGAAAGCTGTATGCACTACTGGTAGCTTAAGTAGAGAGTATATTATCGAAAACAACAGCTTGACCGCAAATCGTGGAAGCGTGTGTGTGACAGCGCGTTGAATAAGGGTCATTTTCCACAGTAATAATAATAAGTGTAACCACTTGATTACAGCCTAAGCAACATAGTAGACCAACCAAAATATTAACAGAGAGTCGTCCTTCGATCATCAATGCTGTCAAGAACATTCAAACAGAAATTCACCCCTATCGAGGTATCCGTTAAATCTGGGGCCCACAATTTTCATCAATACTGACGGTAAAATCTTTCGTCATCCTAATTGCAAGAGTGTTTCTACGAACTCCTCGACAAAACATATGAGCAATGTCCTAAGCATGACGTTGAAATCGTCTTGGGTGATTTTATAGCCAAAATAGGAAAGGAGGACATCTTTGGTAGCACAATCGGAAAACACAGCCTTGCCTACACGACACCACGTCTGGAAACGGACTTAGGCTGATTGATTTTGCTGCTGGACGTAATGTTACCATAGCTAGCTCACGGTTTCCTCACCTCAATATCCACAAAGGAACATGGCGGTCACCTGATCATCAAACCGTCAACCAAATTGATCGCGTTGCGATCGATGCAAGGCACTCGTCCAGTATTCTAGATGTCCGAACTTTCCGAGCGGCCAACATAGACTCGGACCACTACCTTGTTGTAGCCAAGGTACGGATGTGGATATCCCAGACACCACAACAACGATAAAATACTGTGAGGAGATTTAATGTCGGACGACTACAAACGCAACAAACCGCCATAACCTATGCCGATCGCGTATCCCTCAACCTCTCGAGAAGTCCTATGCTGCCAGACCAGTGGCGCCGATGCCAAGAAGCCATCAAAAACGCCGCAACTGATGTGCTCGGTTTCACCAGCCCACCCCTACGAAGCGTCGCTGCATAGAAGGACGAGAGCAGCTCGTCAGCTCTACGAGCAAAAAAGGAGGGAAGAACATCGGGTTCTCCGGAGAAAAAAGAGAGAGCATGAGAAGCGCGCGATCGAGGATATAGAGAGGTATTACTCCAGGAACAATGTTCGGAAGTTTTACCAAAAGGTAAAAAGAACGTGTCATGCCAACAAGACCCGAACGGAGATCTGTAGAGACGAACAAGGAAACCTTGTAGTAGAGTCACAGTCGGTGCTGAGGACATGGAAAAACCATTTCCGCTGTCAGGCAGAACGAACCATTCAACCTCGACGATGAAAGCCAAGAATTCCGTCCACCTGACCAAAATGAAGTGAGGATAGCAATATCCAAGCTGAAGTCCAACAAGGCTGCTGGACCAGACGGCTTACCTGCCGAGCTCTTCAAGGCAGCCGGAGATGAATTGGTAGAGTGCATACACCAACGGATGAGGATCTTCTTGGTCGCTTCGAACGCAAAATTCTTCGAGTGATTTTTGGTCGCGTTTGGGTTGACGGGATTTGGAGAAGATTTAACAGCGAACTCTACGAGCTGTACAGCGACATCGACCTGGTCAGAAAAGTACGCATTAGTCGTCTAACCGTCGTCTAATCGTCTAACGTCAACCCGGAGGGACAACGCAGTAGAGGAAGACCTCGCCTTAGGTGGCGCGCTCAAGTGGAAGGGGACCTCAACCAACTTGGTGTGCGCAACTGGAGGCAGTTAGCCAAAGATCGCTCTAACTGGAGAGGCGTATTGGTTGAGGCCCAGGTCCCGGACCATCGGAAATTCACATTGCTTACTTTTTTTTGTGTAAAAAATGTGCGTACAAAATATTTAGCAAAAGGTCTGAGTCAACTAAATAGCAGACTCAGGATTTGCATAGCATTTGCTTTGTTTATTCATACCGATCTAAGTAAAAGGTCAGTGCCGCCGCTTTTCGAACATGTCAAAAGTTGGAACTAACTCAAATTGGTTTTTATTCATACGAAACGTAGCAAATGCTTCGAGATTGACATTTCTCTTGGGTAAAAGCAATTGCTAGGCTTTATTCATACGACCCAATAGCCTTGACTCATCCCTTCTTGTTACTTCCTCATCTTCTAAACTAAACTTTGTTTCAATAAAAATAACACTCACCCAGAGTGGACCGTAGCTCTTGTCGTGTCTTTCGGGTATATCCAATAAAAAAGGCAGACGTATTGTGTGTATAATTATAATAATTCAGAGTTTATTAGTTCAACTTTGTTCTATTTAAATGAAAGGTTAGAAAAAGAATGTCCAATGTGGTGTTGGATACTTGTGCGTCCCACGAGGAAACTCGTCTGACAGTTTAGTAAGTCTCACAGCTTTCTCAGTCAAACTCCCAGCATTGCCAGCCTTAAGTGAATACACAACACCTTTCCCCTCGTGAACAAAAACTGGTGTACTGTAGCCTTTTAGGATGCTTCCTAATTCGTGGTGAGCGTCGGCAAAATGCTTCAGATTGAATAGGTCCAGGATCTGAGGAGCCGGTATTTAATGGTGTTGCATCATCATTCACTTCTGGAGTTCTCAACTCATTTTGATCTTTATTATTGTTGAAGAGTTTTTCTGAGTTCCGTTCTTGAGCACTTAGTAGGTTAGGTATGTTTGTCGGCGTTGGTGTCAATGTCAAGTCATGTCTGTCATCTTGGGTAGTATCTATAGTTTCTGCTTCACCATCCCAACATGGTGTTTCGTTAATAGGCTTACATTCTGTTCGGCGTATTTGGTCAATATGCGGATATATTTCTCGTTGTCGATCATTACCTCATAATGAAGATTTCCCTTCTTGGCCCAAATAACTCCAAATCTCCATTTGCAAGTCTTATTAGTGTAAACCCGAACTTGTACCAAGTCCCCAACGTTGTATTGATGTATCTTAGTGGAACTTTTGGTAATTTCCGTGCTATTTGGAAATTTCCTCTGCTGCATCAGGAACTTGCACAACTTCGCCTGAAGACTTCCGGTTTCATTTTCCATAGCCCGAAGACCTTGCTTTATTGTGTAGACAAACCTTTCAGCTTGCCCATTTGTCGTCGGGTGATAAGGAGCAGAAAAATGGTGAATTATTCCATTTAATTTTAAGAACTCAGCAAATACGTATGATCGGAACTGGGAACCGTTATCAGAAACAATTTCAAGGGAAGTCCAAACCTCGAAAATATCTCCCGTATGGCGTCAATGGTAGAGGTCGCAGTTGTACTACTTTGCGGTATCACTTCCAACCACTTAGTATGTGCATCGACGACAATTAAAAACAATTTATTCATAAAAGGGCCTGCATAATCAATATGTAATCGTTCCCAGGGTCCCTTTGGATAATCCCACGGATGAGGATCTACCTTCCTAACATTTGGTTTAATTTTGGCACAGTTGTGACAACTCCTAAAAAGTTGCTCAATATCCTTGTCTATATTTTTCCACCACACATAACTTCTGGCTAGCGCCTTCATGCGCACCATTCCCGTATGCGCAGTGTGCAGTTAATCGATCACTCTTTTTTGAAGGCTTGCAGGGGTGGAATCGGCTAAGGTGATAGTTGATTGTTGATAATCAAAATTCATGTTTTGGCTCCACGTAAGGTGATTATCAAATTGACTATCACATTTTTGCTACCGCTTACTTGTGACAGCTATTTAGGTGTCATTTTCATACGTCTTATGCCATTTTCCTGAGCAATGTAGGTTCAACTCCACCAAAAATTGAAAGTATTGTGAAAAAAGTTGTTTTAAAGTTATAAAAATAAAAAAAAAATAGTGCAATGTTTACTTCAATGCAATTATTCTATGCCGCAGCGAGAAATGAAGAAAATGATTACAAAGAAGTCCGATTGCTCAGAATTAACTTAAGACTTAAAGCAAATGTTCTGGAACTTCCTAACCCAATGTATGTGATTTTTTATAGATATTCTTTAAGAAGTTATTATCCGCACATCAATTATTTATTTTAGATTCCTGAAAAATTTTCGACTCAACAAAGAAACGTTCGTGTTTGTTTTGAGGCTTCTGGATTTACCATCAGGAATAAGGTCAACACATATTCCACCTATCCTTCAACTGGCTGCAACTTTAAATCTTCTTGGTGGTGGTGGTTACCAAAGACAAGTCGGGGCTGATTGGGCTGCACCGATGGGTCAAAGTACTGTTGCTGAAATAAGTGCTAGAGTCATTAAAAGAATGCAGTCAGTTCTCTGTCCACTTATGGTTAAGTTTGCGCCTACGGATTCAACAAAAGAATATTTTTTTGAAAAGCATAAAATTCCTGGGGGTAGGCATTTACTTCAAACATAATTTTATTAACTATTGGATAATACAAATATCTACTTATTTTTTTTGCAGTTATAGGATGCATTGATGGCAGTCACGTTATGATTCTTAGGCCAACAGAAAACGAAAACATGTTCTTTAACCGAAAAGGAAGACACAGTATAAATGCAATGATTGTGAGTGTATTAAAACAAAAAGTATCTACAATTAAAAAGCTATTAAATTTACCTCAGATTTGCGACGAAAACACAAGAATCATGGCTATAAATGCGAGATATGGTGGAAGTTCTCACGACAGCTTCGTTTGGCGCCAAAGTGAAGAGAGAGAGATATTGGAGAGGAATTATCTATCCGACAGGAGATCATCATGGCTGCTGGGTAACGTAACACATATATAATATATATATTTATATATTGTACATCATTCCATTTTTCTTTAAGGTGACAGCTGCTACCCCTTGGAACCTTTTCTGTTGACTCCTTATTGTTGGTGCCCAACACAACATTCATCACTTATCACTTATCACTTATTGTTTGTTACTATTTATAAAAAGCACTAGTAACAATTTTTATAATTGTGGAAAACGCACATTTGACATGGTGGAATTGGTAATATTGCGCATATTTGGCTAGTCACTGAGATATGGAAACAAATCTCCATTCAATGAGAAATACATAATCTCAGATGACTGGCACATAATATGAGCAATAAAGAAAATCACTCGCGTCAACAATCTTTACGGATTTTATTAAATTAAAACACCGCGAAAAAGAACACGACCGACCAAGCAAAATTAAACAAACACGAAATGTCAAATCTGCTACACACAATACTAAAAATGGTTACAACAATGCGTTGTCTCTCTTCCTCTACAAATGTAAGTAGGAAGGAATCCATCTGCGGTCCCCCTTCAGCCAACTCACATGGCTTAACAAATAATGGTATAAGAGAAAGGAAGAGAGAGAAACGTATTGTATCATTGTATGATAATTATGATCAGCTCGTCTAGCATTATGTTAAATAGGGGCATTAATGAATGAAATAGCCATAGAATATTGCAATTATGTTACACACACTATTCGCCAAAGAAAATGTTATAGTATGTAAGAATTCAAATTCAAATTCAAAAGTTCATTGACCAGTCTTTTCACATAGAAAATTTATTATGTAAAGTAACAGTAGGGATTGACGGCGAAGCTTCTAGGGAACTAATATGTAATTTTGCAAGTCACTTGTCATTTAACCGTGCACCAAGTAGGATAATAAAGGTTATAACGTTTACGTTGCGCATTTTTATTTCTTAATTTTTATTTCTTAATTCAACTCAATTAAGAACATGGTCCTTCGAGTCCTTCGAGATTTTTAATAGAATCGCGCCGATAATAATTAAAGTGAAGTGAAAAGTGGAATAGTGCAACTCACATAAACAAAAGAGTGCTGTATAAAAATAAGTGCTTTTATTATAAAGTAAAAAACAGACATTAAAAGTGTACTGTGGGGTAGTGCTAAAATCGAGAACAAAACCAAAATTAGCAACCCGAACATCGACGGACAGTCATTCGGCCACAGTACCCAACGAGCGGAAGAATCCCGTATCCAACGGATCCCCAGCGGTATATCCAGTGAATATACATCATCAAGTACAGTGAGGAACTGTGCTCACAAAGCCTTATGCAACTGTAACTGATAGTCATTGATACTGAAGTTGCAGTTGCAAAAGCAATTAAAGGTAGGAATCTCATTTCTTTTATACGCCTTTCTTGCAAATATTAAACAAAATTCCACGGTAATTCACGCTATACTCGAGAAAAAACTAGTCGACGAGTCCTGAATCCAAGCACTGTCGAAACACAGAAGCCGACAAGTAGCAGAACGGTAAAAAAACGGCCTGGCCACAGAACAAAGGTCATCAATCACAGCTAGGAACTGTGCAACGGAAAGCCTTCTGCAACTGTAACTGATAGTAGAAGATACTGAAGTTGCAGTTGCAAAAGCAAACCAAGGTAGGAATTCCTTTCCTTTTGTATACCTTTTTGCTTAAATTAACGAAATTCGTATTATCGAGTTATATACGTAATACTCCACCGTAACGAGCAACAACAACTATTATCCAGCATCCAAAAGGATTCATCGTGACTCATTGGTCTAAGCCAGCACTACGGTTTGATAGCAGCACAACGGTCTGCAAGCGGAACAAAAGCAACAATCACAGCTAATCTGTGCAACACAAAGCCTTCTGCAACTGTAACTGATAGTCAAATATACTGAAGTTGCAGTTGCAAAAGCAATCTAAGGTAGGAGATCTCTTCCTTTTATACGCCTTTTTGCTCTTCTAACAAAACAAATATTTTACGTTTATTTGCGCAATACTCTACTACAACGAGTCAACCAATCCTACATCCCAACGGAGCGAACGTTATTTGTACAGTGGTCACCAAACGGCACAACGGCTTATTAGCGGCACAACGGTCTGCAAGCGGAAAAAACCAACAATCACAGCTAATCTGTGCAACACAAAGCCTTCTGCAACTGTAACTGATAGTCAAATATACTGAAGTTGCAGTTGCAAAAGCAAATTAAGGTAGGAATTTATTCCTCTTTTTTAACGCTTTTTGATTTAAATCATTTTTTTTTTGAATTAAATAACTATATATAAGATATATATATAAAATACGCAAGTGCATTACCACAAACCATTCCACAATTAGACATTTAAATTCTTTAAACGTAAATCACACTTATAAAACACAAACCATTCCACAACATTTCATAAGACATTTAAAGTCTTTAAACGTAAATCACACTTATAAAAATTGATTCAATATACCTAAAAGTAATCATGAGTAAACTCGCCAAATCCATCGAAAGGCAAGAACGTATTCTTGAAGAACTGAACAGTGATTTTGAAGAATATCAAAATCAGATCGACTCGCGGAAATCAAGGGGTTACGTAAACGCGTGTTCAGCGGACGTCGACGAAGTTTTCAAAGGTGCTAAGGGTATTCATAGCACAATTGTCAATAGTGCGGCAGATCCACAAAAAGATAAATACCTCACCGATGAAACATATGCCAAAATTAAGCACATTTATTTTAAATTCATTGGTATGATAAGTGACGACATTGAAAAATTTCCAAACGAGGATAATACCAACCTCGATTTCTCGCGATTGAACACCACAAAATCGGCAATGTCGGACATTCGTCTTCCACGAATAAATATAAAGCCATTTTCCGGCAAACCCGAAGATTGGAGTGAATTCCACAACGTCTTCGAAAGTCTGATTGATCAAAATTCCGATTTATCAGAAATCCAGAAACTACAGTTTCTAAAATCATCTCTGGCTGATAAACCTGGAGAGCTAATCTCTCATCTTCCAATCGATGCCAAAAGCTACGCATCTGCTTGGCAAATAATTAATGATAGGTTCCAAAACAAAAGGAAACTAGTTAATACACAGTTGAGGATTTTGTTAGAACAACAAAAAGTCACTTTTGAATCGGCTGACCTCTTAAGGTCGTTGCATGACACCACGAATCAGTGTTTACATGCTCTGTCTAATCTGGGAATAAATGTGGATTCTTGGGATCCCATTTTGATATACATCATATATCACAAACTTCCAAAAATTACCCAAAGAGATTGGGAGGCAAGATTAGGAACTTCAAGAAGTATTCCCGATTGGAAAACCTTCTTAGCATTCATTGAAGGCAGATTCAGTTCACTTGAGAACTTTATGGAATCAAATGCACATCAGAAACAACCATTACCATCAACATCGTTTCGAAAAGTTACGTCAAACACCTATCACGTAAAAACTGATGGGGAGGACAAACAGTTTCGTTGTAGGCTCTGCAAAGGTGCACACAGTTTGCGCCATTGCAAGAAATTTTTGAAAATGAATGTCAAATCTCGTATGGAAGTAACAAAACGAAATTCCATTTGCTCCAATTGTTTGGGTTACGACCATCATGCGAACAATTGCAACAGCATTAATCGTTGTTTCAAATGCAATTTAAAGCATCACACGCTATTGCACATTGATAGGTCTCAACATAATATTGAACAAAACACTCAACATCAGGCTCAACAACGAGTTCATCGAAATGTTCAAAATCACTATTGTCAACAATCCTCTTTTCCTAACAATACCACAGACGCTGCAGCTATCGCCAATAGCAACATTATGTCAGCGACACAAAATCAAGTTGTTAGCAATCAACTAAATCAAAATGCCACATCATATATTCCGAATAAACCACAGGAATTCATTAACTGTGGACCTTCAACATCGCAAAATGCGATAAGCGCTCAAACATATGCGCAATCTCAAACCCAACCGTACACATATCAACAATACAGTATAAATAACCATCTCGTTCGAGATAAAAATGTGATACACACATCCAAAATGTTTAACAAGCAAACCGAAACATGTACATTATTTAATCAAATGCATACAAAAGCATTGTTAGCAACAGCATTGATCAAAGTATCTGCAACAAATGGCAATGAGTACATCTTACGGGCATTAATTGACCCTGGCTCAGAGGCGACATTTGTCACCGAGGAGGTTACTCAATTGCTGAAATTAAAAAAGCAAAGGACTTCGGCACAAGTCACGGGCTTAGGCCAAACTTCAACTGGCATATCGAACTGTCAAGTCGAATTCACAATCCGTTCCTTGATTAGATCAGCATTCTCTCTACACGTCAAGGCATTTGTCTTCAAACAACTGACGTCACTGCTACCAGCACACCAGTTGACCACGAAGACATGGACCCATCTACACAACCTACCACTGGCCGATCCGTCTTATAGCTCGCCAGGAAAAATTGACCTCCTTCTAGGCGCTGATGCATATGCATCTATAATTTTGGAAGGCCTCGTAAAGGGCGAAATAGGAGCGCCTGTTGCTCAATGTACTGAGTTAGGATGGATTCTCACAGGAAGTACAACCAGTTCCGGTCAATCCAACTCAGTAACTATTCAGAACCATTTCAACTCATTGGATTCTCAATTGAAAAGGTTCTGGGAGCTAGAAGAAGACCTAGAAATTAGGAAGTTAACTCAGGAAGAGAAACTATGCGAGGAACATTTCCAAAGAACATACAAAAGATTAGAAGATGGTAGATACGAAGTGCAGTTACCCTTCAAAAACAATATTCGCCCAATCCTAGGCAATTCTAAAAGACCCGCATTAGCTAGATTTTTTCAAATCGAGAAACGACTTGATTCCAACAGTAAATTGAAAGAGGCATACACAGCCTGTATCAAAGAGTACCTCACACTCGGGCATATGGAAGAAATATCTGAAGATACGCAATTCTCGACAGGAAGACACTACTTTCTTCCACACCATGCAGTATTTAAAGAGTCGAGCACAACCACGAAACTGCGCGTAGTTTTTGACGCGTCGTGCAAATCATCAAATGGAGAATCATTAAACGACAGTTTAATGGTTGGGCCACGCATACAGTCAGACATTATAGATCTGATTGCCAAATGGAGGAAGTTTAAGGTGGCATTTGTTGCTGACATCAGTATGATGTACAGGCAGATTTGGATGACACCGAGCGATACTCCCTATCAGTTAATTTTGTGGAGAAACAACACTTCAGACCGTTTAAAAACATTCTCTCTGAAAACCGTCACCTTTGGTACTGCATCAGCCCCGTTTCTAGCAGTGCGGACATTACATCAGCTAGCAGCCGATGTTAAGACGTCTCATCCTAATGTATCAAGGGCACTTACCGAAGGATTCTACGTAGACGACCTCATCTATGGTGCAAATAACGAATCCGATGCAATTCAACTGCAAGGAGACACTCTCAAAATCTTGAAGTCGGCTGGATTTCCGCTCAGAAAGTGGGCAAGCAATTCGGCAAAGCTTTTAGGTCAAATACCTGAAAATGAAAGAGAAATAAATCTTCCTCTAGACTTCGACTCAGCCGATGCCATAAAAACCCTTGGAATTAGGTGGCACCCAGCACAAGACGTCTTTAAATTTCAAATAAACTTACCCGAAGCAAGGGGATATACCAAACGTTCAGTCCTGGCAGACATTGCCAGACTATTTGATCCTCTTGGGTGGATATCGCCCTGTATTATCAAGGCAAAGCTGATCTTACAACAGCTATGGATCCAAGAGTTAGATTGGGATAACCCAATCTCCAAAGAGACGGAAGATCTATGGAAACATCTACGAAATGGTTTCATAGCCCTTGAGCGCATCCAAATACCTCGATGGATCCAATATGAAGACTCCGATGAGGTACAACTACATGGCTTTAGCGACGCCTCTGAGAAGGCATACGCAGCTGTGGTATACGCTCGAATAAATAAAAATGGCGGGGAGCACATACACATCCTAGCGTCGAAAACAAGAGTGGCGCCATTGAAATGTATTTCATTACCCCGTCTTGAGTTATGTGCAGCTCTTCTCTTAGCAAAACTTTTACGCCTCATATCACGGGCAATGCAATTCCATGATCCAGAAGTGTTTGCATGGTGCGACTCCACGATCGCACTAGCTTGGATAAAAGGAAGTCCGATAATAAGAACTACGTTCGTAGCCAATAGGGTGTCTGAGATCCAGACTCTCACCAGCCCCACAATTTGGAGGCACGTCATCTCCAAGGACAATCCTGCAGACATCGGTTCACGAGGACTCTCACCAGAGGAACTCGTCGACAACCAGTTGTGGTGGCATGGTCCCAAGTTTTTGAAAAATTTCACCATAAATGAATTTCCAGCAGCGATTCCAATGGAAACTAATCTGGAAACAAAGGGAAAAATCAATCAAAATGAGTTTCAGGTAGGCTTCTATCAAACAAATCTACACAACGCTCATAGAATGCCCAAACTCGCATATGTAGTAGCTCACTGCACTATTAACAAGGCATTCTTCGAGCAATATTCCACATTACGGCGAATGGTTCGAACGGTTTCTATATGGCGAAGATATTTCGCAAATATAAAAAAACCCACAAAACAAGAAAACACTTACCGAATATCCCATCACTCCCAGCGAACTGTCTTCAGCACATGAACAACTTATCAAAATAGTACAGAAAGAATTGTTCCTGGAAGATATTTTATCATTAAAAAACAACAATCATGTTTGTAAGAGAAGCAAAATTTTGAGCCTAAACCCATTTATCGACTCGAAAGGATTACTACGGGTTGGAGGTCGATTAAGCAACTCATCACTGCCGTTCAATCAACGGCATCCTTTGATATTGAAGGATTCGCACCACTTCGCCAAACTTATTGTGAGTGACATCCATCAGCGAACCCTTCACGGTGGTGTGCAACTGATGATGGCCGAAATTCGAAACACATATTGGATAACGAATATCAAGAGATTGTCAAAATCCATTATTCATAAATGTGTTAGATGTCATCGCCATAAAGCAAAAATGCAGCAGCAGCTAATGGGGAGTCTCCCAGCGGAACGAGTCACATGCGCAAGGCCTTTCACAAACACCGGAGTGGATTACGCCGGACCTGTTGAAATTAAGGCATGGAAAGGGCGATGCAATAAAATCTTAAAGGGATACATAGCGGTGTTTGTATGTCTCTCAACAAAGGCCATACACATTGAACTCGTTCATGATCTAAGTACGGCTGCCTTCATAGCCGCGTTCAGAAGATTTGTCGCCAGAAGAGGCGCATGCGCTAACATATTCAGCGATTGTGGGACGAACTTTAAAGGAGCCCACAACGAACTAAAAAGGGACAGCAAATTTATTTCGTCTGAATGGTCCTCACAAGTGGCCAAAGAACTCGCCGCAAGAAATACAACTTGGCATTTCAATCCCCCCTCATCACCTCATTTCGGAGGGCTCTGGGAAGCGGGAGTCAAGTCCATCAAGCACCACATCAAACGAACCATTGGGAACTCCAAGTTGACATTCGAGGAGTACTCGACATTGCTTACCCAAATTGAAGCTTGTCTCAATTCGAGACCACTATGCCCCATGTCTTCGGATCCCGATGACCTAACAGTTTTGACTCCTGGTCATTTTCTCATCGGCGGATCAATGCATACAATCCCCGAAAGAAATCTAAACGACACAAATCTCAGCAGCCTAGACAAATGGCGCTATATTCAGCGGCTCCTACAAGAATTTTGGAAGCAGTGGAGCGTATCATACATTCATCTGCTCCAACAACGACCGAAATGGCTGCAAAGGCAGCCTAACCTCAACGTTGGAGACATCGTTATTGTCAAAGAAGACAACTTACCACCCTCGTCGTGGGCACTCGCGCGAATTACCAAATTACATCCGGGTTCAGACGGTCTAACGCGCGTCGCGACAATAAAAACAAGCACATCAATACTTAAAAGGCCAATTGTAAAATTATCCCCCTTGCCGATATCTGAACCAATGAACAATACATAATTATAAACAAAAAAAAACATTTGCGTTCCCCCCTCAACCTACGTACCATTTAATAACTATGAACTAGTATCTACATAAAACCCATGAACTATGATATCTACAAAAAACTCACCCTTCTTGAACTTTACCTCCATCCCTTACAACCAAAGGGGAGTCCAGATCCAGTGCCAATAAACATTAATAACAACTTATTTTTTGCATATTACGTATATTGATTACACAAACCAATTTACTAATGCTTATCTTTTGTTTATTATTTTGCAAATAAAACTCACAACGAGAACAAGCACAAAATCACCGATCCGGCCAAGAACACAACAACAAAGTAGCAACACCAACAGACACATGCTAAAGGAGGTTATGGCGAAATCCCGAGAAGTAAGGACATCTAAAACTTCGTCCCCGAAGGCCGGGAGCATGTTGGTGCCCAACACAACATTCATCACTTATCACTTATCACTTATTGTTTGTTACTATTTATAAAAAGCACTAGTAACAATTTTTATAATTGTGGAAAACGCACATTTGACATGGTGGAATTGGTAATATTGCGCATATTTGGCTAGTCACTGAGATATGGAAACAAATCTCCATTCAATGAGAAATACATAATCTCAGATGACTGGCACATAATATGAGCAATAAAGAAAATCACTCGCGTCAACAATCTTTACGGATTTTATTAAATTAAAACACCGCGAAAAAGAACACGACCGACCAAGCAAAATTAAACAAACACGAAATGTCAAATCTGCTACACACAATACTAAAAATGGTTACAACAATGCGTTGTCTCTCTTCCTCTACAAATGTAAGTAGGAAGGAATCCATCTGCGGTCCCCCTTCAGCCAACTCACATGGCTTAACAAATAATGGTATAAGAGAAAGGAAGAGAGAGAAACGTATTGTATCATTGTATGATAATTATGATCAGCTCGTCTAGCATTATGTTAAATAGGGGCATTAATGAATGAAATAGCCATAGAATATTGCAATTATGTTACACACACTATTCGCCAAAGAAAATGTTATAGTATGTAAGAATTCAAATTCAAATTCAAAAGTTCATTGACCAGTCTTTTCACATAGAAAATTTATTATGTAAAGTAACAGTAGGGATTGACGGCGAAGCTTCTAGGGAACTAATATGTAATTTTGCAAGTCACTTGTCATTTAACCGTGCACCAAGTAGGATAATAAAGGTTATAACGTTTACGTTGCGCATTTTTATTTCTTAATTTTTATTTCTTAATTCAACTCAATTAAGAACATGATGTCGCCTCTGAGCCTCTCGTTCGAAACATACCTTTGGTATTGGTGCCAAAAGAAACACTGCCAACAATGCCCGAAACGGCTGCTTCCATCCCGCACGCAGCAACTATGGCTTCATCGGTATCGTCTAAAGGCTTCAAGTCAAATGGACCTCCACCGGTTTTTTTTATTGATTTTTTGTTGTGGCCAAGTTTCTTTTTGGTGCTGTACTTTCGTACGGTCCAAACCTAATTTAACAATTTTATATAAAATGAGTTTACACTATAAATGTGTGTATTCGTGACTTACCCTTTTCCACTCTGCCACAGTCTTTGTTGGTGGTCCATTTATATTGAGTAACCTCGCCAACTGCTCCCATTGTTGCCTTTGGGTGGTTCGTCCACTGCTGGATAAGGCATTGTATGATCTCGCTAGCTCGGGGTGGGTTTCCATGTATGACGACATTTTTCTTATTTGTTCTTTAGTAGCGTGCGACCTTTAAGAAAACGTTAATTTAAATATTTATATAAATATTTTATTTTTTCTCCATAAACTTATGTGGTTTTCCATTGGGACCACCAGAAATCTTTTTCAGATCTCAGATTTTACTGTGCTCATGGAACGCGCAACGAGATTGATCTGCTTTTGTAAATGGATTAGTGCGTTAATTGACAACAATATCAGCTGTTCAAATGGCATTCGTTTTTGGCTAAATCACAAATGGATATCGCCCTCAAAAATGTTTTCCTTCTTGTAGATACAAATGAAGTATTATTGGTGGTTTGTAGTCTTCAGATGACGAGGGAGATAATGAAGATAATAATTCCTCCGAAATCGTATCCATAGCTTTTTATGTATTTTGTTATTTTGGTTTTCACGAAACTTTGCGCATTTGCCTCGAAATGAAACTTCTTAAACTGACGTTAAACAGCTGTACAAAGTATATTGGTATGCGTAAATCTGAAAAAATATCGAGATCTGCGAAAAGTGATCCGAATCGAAAAAAAGATTGATTTTTCGTCCCAATGGAACGCAAAAAGTGAATTAGATCAAAAAAAAGATTGATTTTTTGTCCCAATGGAAAACCACATTACATTTCTTACAGGATAAACAAAACTTAACACAGAAATAAACAAACAATTTTGACAAATGAAATCCACCAACAGCTGACCGAAATGACGTTTATTTTTTTTAGAACTGTAAGTGCTGCCAAAAACCCAAACATTTTTAGTGATCGCTTTACGCAGAGCAAAGAAGAGTTGATAATCAAAAACGACAATCAAAAAAGCGACAATCAACTATCACCTTAGCCGATTCCACCCCAGAGTCCTTAATAGTTTCCCTCCGTATTTCATCTCTAGTCACAGGTTAAATCGGGATGTGATTCATTAAAAATGTTGAGTCGTTATTTAAGTCATCATCGTTTAGAGTCTTTTCATGTGGAAAACGAGAAAGAAAATCAGCATTGGCGTGTAGTTTTGCGTTACGATATTTAATATCGTAGTCGAATCCTGACATGAAATTCGCATAATGCAAAAGACGTAGGGCAGAAGTTGCTGGCAAGTCCTTGTTGGGATGAAAAATTCTAGTTAAGGGCAGATGGTCAGTCAAAAGCGTAATTTTTCTTCAATAACAATATTGAAAGAATTTGCGTCAACCCCAATAGATTGCCGTTGCTTCCTTATCTTACTTACTTAAGGTGGCGCTACAGTCCGGGGTGGACCTGGGCCTCAACCAACAAGCGTCTCCAGCCAGCACGATCTTTGGCCAGCCGTCTCCAGTTTCGCACGCTAAGTTGGTTAAGGTCCCCTTCCACTTGCGTGCGCCACCTGAGTCGCGGTCTTCCTCTACTGCGCCGTCCCTCGGGTGTGGATTCGAAGATCTTCCGGGCCGGAGCATTGACGTCCATTCGCTCTACATGACCCAGCCACCTCAGTCGTTGGACCTTCACTCTTCTGGCTAGGTCGATGTCGCTGTACAGCCCGTACAGTTCGTCGTTGTATCTCCTCCTCCATTCACCGTCTATGCAGACGGGACCGAAAATTACTCGAAGAATTTTCCTCTCGAAGTAACCAAGAGTAGCCTCATCCGCTTTTGATAGAGTCCATGCCTCTGCACCATAAAGTAGGACTGGGATGATCAAGGTCTTATAAAGGGTCACTTTAGTTGTTCGAGAGAGGGCTTTGCTACTCAATTGCTTTCTTAGCCCAAAGAAACAGCGATTGGCAAGAGTTATTCTTCGTTTAATCTCAGCGCTGGTGTCATTGTCTGAAGTCATAGCGGAGCCTAGGTAGACAAAGTCTTTACCACCTCAAAGTTATATCTGTCTATGGTGACATTTTGTCCAAGACGTCGGTGTTGGTTGTCCTTTCTTGATGACAGCATATACTTTGTCTTGCCCTCATTGACCGCCAAACCCATCTTTGCCGCTTCCGTCTCAATGCTCACGAACGCGTCAGTGACATCACGCTTCGATCTGCCGATTATGTCGATGTCGTCGGCGTAAGCGAGTAGTTGGACGGACTTATAGAATATAGTGCCTCTGGTGTTAGCGTTTGAGTTTTGCACTATTCTTTCAAGAACGATGTTAAAGAAGTCACATGACAGCGCATCGCCTTGTCTAAATCCTTTTTTGACATCGAAGGTCTCGGTGAGTTCTTTACCGACCTTAATGGAGCAGCGTGCATTCTCCATTGTCATCCTGCACAAACGGACGAGTTTGGCAGGGATGCCAAAACTAGACATTGCTCTATATAGCTCGTCCCTATAAATGCTGTCATAGGCGGCCTTAAAATCGATAAAAAGGTGGTGGGTATCGATTTGGACTTCCTGGGTTTTCTCCAAGATCTGCCGCAGTGTGAATATTTGGTCAATGGTAGACTTTCCTGGCCTGAAGCCACACTGATAGGGACCAATCAGGTTGTTGACGAAAGGCTTCAGGCGTTCACACAACACGGCAGATAAGATCTTGTAGGCGATGTTAAGAATACTTATACCTCTGTAGTTGGCGCAGTTCAGAGGATCTCCTTTCTTGAGGATCGGGCAAACAATGCTGAGGTTCCATTCATCGGGCATACTTTCCTCCGACCATATTTTACAGATGAGTTGGTGCATGCTCCTACCCAAGTCATCGCCTGCCGCTTTGAATAGCTCGGCGGCTAGGCCATCTGCTCCAGCGGCTTTGTTGGACTTCAGCTTAGATATGGCTATCTTCACCTCGTCCAAGTCGGGTGGACGGAATTGTTGGTCTTCATCGTCCAGGTTGAATGGTTCATTCTGCCTGACAGCGGGATTTTGTTCGTCATCGCCGTTAAACAGTCTGCAGAAGTAGTTCTTCCATACCCTCAGCATCGACTGCGATTCTACTACGATGTTCCCTTGTTCGTCCTTGCAGGCTTCGGTTCGGGCTCTGTATCCTTGGGAAGTTCTTTTAACCCTTTGGTAAAACTTCCGAATCTCATTCCCGCAGTAGCATCTCTCAATTTCCTCGATCGCGCGCTTCTCATGCTCTTTCTTTTTCCTCCTCAGAAGCCGGTGTTCGTCTCTTCTCTTCTGCGCGTAGAGCTCACGGGCAGCTCTTGTCCTCCTTTGCAGCGCCGCTTCGTATGCCTCTTGTTTCGCTGCATGTGCTTGCCGGCATTCGTCGTCGAACCAGGGGTTTCTTTGCGGTGGTGGGGTGAAACCCAGCACATCAGAGGCGGCGTCTCTAATGGCTATTTGGCAATGGTGCCACTGGTCTTCAATACTTGATGCTGGCTGCATAGGACATCTTGAGAGATTGAGAGAGACTCGATCGGAAAAGGCTCTGGAGATATCTTGCGATTGCAGCCGTCCGACGTCAAACTTCCTCACAGTATTTACTTGTCTTGGCGGTGTTCGGGATATCCGCAGTCGTACCTTGGCTACAACAAGGTAGTGATCCGAGTCAATGTTGGCCCCTCGGAACGTTCGGACATCCATAATACTGGAGGAGTGCCTTGTGTCGATCGCAATGTGGTCAATCTGGTTGACGGTTGATTGGTCCGGGAATCTCCATGTGCCTTTGTGAATATCGAGATGCGGGAACCGCGTACTTGCTACGACAACATTTCGCCCCGCCGCGAAGTCGATCAGCCTAAACCCGTTATCGGAGGTGGTGTCGTGTAGGCTGTACCTTCCGACAGTACTACCAAAGATCGCCTCTCTTCCTATCTTTGCATTAAAATCACCTAGGACAATTTTAATGTCATAGTTAGGGCATTGCTCATACGTCTTGTCTAAGAGCTCGTAGAACCTCTCTTTGGTGTCGTCGTCTTTCTCCTCCGTGGGGGCATGGGCGCATATTAGGCTAATGTTGGCGAATTTAGCCTTGATGCGGATTGTCGTAAGGCGCTCGTTCACACAGCTGAAACTTAAGACTTCTTGCCTGAGTCTACCGCCAACGACGAATCCACAACCAAATAGGCGCTGTTTTTGTTGTCGATAGCAGTCGCCATAGTAGATATCGCAGTTGTTCATCCTCTTCTTGCCCGGTCCATCCCATCGCACTTCTTGGATGGCGGTTATATCTGCTTTATAGTGGTTCAGGGTCTCCGCTAGTTGTTCGGCTGCACGCGGTCTGTTAAGGGACCTAACATTCCATGTACAGATCCGAAATTCGTTGTCCTTGTATCGTTTGCCAGGTTCGTCAACAGTAAAATCATCCGTATCCGAGGCTTGTTGTTGCTTCGTAACTAGAAACATTTTTCCGCAGTCGGGCAGTTACCCCGGCGTACAACCCCCAACCTGGAGGGCCAGGCCCTTTGTTGGACCCCTTGGACGAAAGGGGCCGGATTCCTCCGGTGTCAGTAACCCACTTCGGGGATGTGAGAGCTGCCGTTGACCCATTAAGGGCTCTTCCGCCACCATCTCTATTTCAACACCCTGACTAGTGCTGAAAAATCCTCAATGACCTCAGCTCCAAATACGTCGAAGTAGCTCATTGAGGTATCTGCCATGTTGACTGTTGACGCCACCGTTGATTCAACCATGTGAATTCATCCGCCGTACGTCCTCTTTCTGAGGGGCTCATGTAAGACTTCTGAGACTCGAGCAGACAGTCAACTCCAACAGAGCATTATAGAGTTGCTATTTTCTGAGTCAGACAACTCACGCTTAATTCCAATCAGTGAAAAAGCAATCAACTTATTTAATCGCCAAATAGTTCTAGTAGTCAAAGAAAATGATGAAGAAACTAAGATTCTATTTCCACACACAGGAAAAAGAAGAATTGTATTCTGCAAAAACAATTATACAAAAGAAGATTTAATAAATATTATCTCAGAAGTCGATACAAAAACCCTAAACGGAATATACACTGAAGATGATGCCATATTTCAAAAACTCCAAGAAATATGGAAAGAAGAAAACAAATCATCAAAAGACATACTTCAAAGAAGTATGAAGTTATTAATAGACGTCAACAACGACGAAGTAACAGAAATCATTCTGAAACAACACAAGGAACTTAATCACGTAGGCATCGAGAAATTATATATTGACCTCTCAAAAAAATATTATATACCCAACCTTAAAATAACCATAAACAAACTCATTAACAACTGCATGACCTGCAACCAAAAAATCGAAAGAAACCCCATAAAACTGCCATATGAAAAAACTGACACACCCATAGGTCCTCATAAACACTATCAAATAGATATCTGGTTTATTAACAGCGACCTAAAGTACATTTCCTGTATAGATAAATTCAGTAAATACACAGCAGTAGAAATGATAAGAACCAAAACACATATTGACGCGATAAATGCTTTAACGAAAATATTTTCATACATGAACATTCCCGAAGAAATCACACTTGATAACGAGAATGCCTTTGTCTCAGAAACTCTGAAAAACCATTTAGAGAATTTGGGTATACAACTACATTATTGCACAGCAAATAGACACACAGGGAACTCAGATATAGAAAGAGTCCACAGTACCCTGAACGAACATCTAAGACTGCTCGCTGATACAAAACGTCCAGTCGATCTTGTGATCAAAGCAATAGAGGTTTATAACAAAACCGTGCACCTAACAACAAAAGAAAGACCAATCGATATCCACTTAGGGAAAGTTGATAATCAAGTGATTTTTAAACGTATAGAAGACACAAAGATAAAAACTTTAAAAAAGATAAATAATAATAGAAAAGACGAAGACATAGACGGGAAATTCGCGAAAATCACCGCTCCAGAAAAAATAAAAAACAAAATGACACCAAGGCACACTGAGGTGAAGGTAATTAATAACATTAATAAAAAATATATACTCCAAGAAGGAAATAGATATAGAAAAATTCCAAACAGAATTCTACATAAGGACCAATTTAGGAAAAAGAAAAAATTTATAATTGCAGACACCCAAATCCCTGACAATGACAATTTTAATTATAATACTAATGATCACCCAGATCCAGAGCCAGTCCATCCAGATCACGGAAATCACCAAGGAATTTCAAATAATTCAACTCAATAGTATTTATCTAATTAAAGATTTCTCCAAAATATTACACATAATTAATCTAACAAAACTGGAGAAATTAATTCACACTATAGAAAATCAAGTCAGACACTTACCCGAACATAATTCAGAAATACAAAACTTAATGACTCATACCAGAAAACAATTCGATACTTTAGTCCCACATACAAGATCGAGAAGAGGTTTAATAAATATCATAGGCAACGGTCTACATTTCCTTTTCGGAACTATGGACGATGATGATCGATCAAGTATAGAATATAAACTAAATTTAGTAGAATCTAACGCACATAATATTATAGAAAATTCAAACAATAAAATAAGCATAAACACACATTTCGACGATCAAATAAAAGATCTCACTGAACATTTCAATGCAAAAGAAGAGAAATTTAGTTTATATGTAGACAAGTATAAAATATATGATGAAGAGATTCAAAAAATAAAATTAGAAATGGAAATAAAAGACAGCATCCACCAGGTATTGTCGAATATAGAAAAAATAAAAGATGTCATATTAACCAGTAGACTTAACGTCTTAAGTAGAGATATCCTTTCAGACGAAGAAATAACACAATTTAAAATAAATTTTGAAGCCTTAAAACAAATTAAATTAAACCTAGCCACTTATAAAAATAATATTATATTTGTCGTAGAAATACCGAATTATTCAACTAAAGCATTTAGTAAATACTATTTACAAGCTTTTCCAAACACATTGAAACAATCCATACAATTTGTAAGTAATAATGTATTAAAATACGAAAATGAACTATATTTTCCTACAAAATATATACGAAATCTTACTAAAATAACAGATAAATGTATTCAAAATATTTTTAAGGATAAAATGATTTGTAATTATGAAAACGATACAAACGAAAGCAAAATAATCGAAATTGGAAACAATTATTTAGCTCTTTTAAATACAAATAGAATAACACTAAATCAAACTTGCAACAATTTGAACTTAACAATCGAGGGGAATTACTTAATAAAAATCGAGAATTGTAAAATTTATTTAAATAACAAAATATTCAATAGAAAAGAATATTCAACTGAATTAATCATCCCAATTATAAGTAAAAACCGAACTCTAAAAGAAACAAAAGATATAACCTTAAAAAAATTATATTATGAACATATAAAAAATACAGAAAAGATTATAGAAATACACTCAAAACACAAGTAAATTATATACTTCTCATATTCTTTACTAATAATCATTGTAATAATTATATCAACAGTACTACTTATCAAATGTAAAACAAAAAATAGAAAGGTAATAACTAACGTAAATCTTCCAACGGTTTCTTTTAAATCTCCAGAAGGCTCTAATGAGGGAGGTGTTATATTAGAAAGCCCTCACACACTAAAACCAAATGATTTCATTTTTAATAATTACCCACATTCAATGAGGCCATAGTTGCATTCCTTAAAATAATAATTGTAATAATCATTGTATGTTCCAAATGACAGACCAATAATAAGTATGTTAAAATGTAATATAAAATGTAAAAATAAATCTTCCAATGGTCTCATTTCAACCCTTAGAAGACTCTAGGGGGGTAGCGGGGAGGTGTTATATCAGAACCACCAACAACCCCTAAAAGAGATAACAACCAAACACACAATAGGCGTTTTTCTTTTTTAGTTCAGAGCACAACCTGAACTGTTATACAAAAAGTTTGTGTTTCTTTTTTAGCTCAGATACATCAGAGCTCGAATTTGTGTTTCTTTTTTCGTTCAGAGCGTGATCAGAGCGCGCTCTATGAGCTCAGAATTAATTGACTGAGCAGGCTGAGTAAAATGCTGATTACACATATACATTCACACTTCCAGTCATATTTGAGAGAAGAAAAAAACAGGAAAAACAGAAAATCATCAGAACGATCTGAGCACGCTCAGTTCAGAGCGCGCTCATATAGCTCGAGCTCAGTTCAGTGCTCAGCTCTGAACTAAAAAAGAAAAACGCCTAATGTAACAGCAATCTATATTGTGTCGCTCATTGGTTACAGATCTATTTAATCTGTCCTGCGAGACAGTATAAATAGAAAAGGCAACAAGCCTCAAGATCATTGTTATCGCGGAAGCAACAGCACGAACTGCTGTACTAAATAAAGATCATTTTAAACTAAAATTAAAATTGGTATTTTTTCTTTCGTGACCTCAATCAAAATTTACATATATGTTATTATATCGTGGGATGTATCCCTTTTCGTGGGAATTTCGATGTCCGAAAAGCCTTCCTGGGATAAAGGGAAAAAGCACCAAATCGTTGGTTTTTTGAGGAATCTAACAAAAAACATTCAAACTATATATTTTTCCTGAAATTTCATGAAAACACCTTCATTTCATCATGATTATCAACACATTGAATGTCTTTTATCAAAATTTTCTAGCGCCAAAAAATAATAGTAAAAATGTTACAAACGGTGATTTTTATACTAAAAGTTAATCAACCGTGATTTTTTTCCTTGTAATACAAATTTTACTTCTAAAAACTGGATTTGAGGTAAAAAAGTATCGTGGGTTTTCAAAAGGGATTTTGAGTACGGCGAAAAGGGAAAAATTACCACGCTTCGTGGGATAAATGAAGGGAGAGTGCTAATAACACTGTCGCAACATAAATAGGTTTCGTATGGAAAGCGCGCCTGGAATTTTCAGGAACAAGCCTACAATATAACAGGAAATATTGGAAGCTGTCAGTTCTCGACATCACGCACACATTTATAGAATCTTCCCATACGTGAACCCTTTCCGCAACCGAATTTGCGACAAAAACCGCACAAAATCAAGGCACAGGTTTTCAGTACCAGGGTGAGTTCAGTGCTATTTATCGAAAACTTTGGGGTTAACCCAGTGCGCACTAGGGTCCATGTCAAACAAACCTTTCATTTCTTCTCTATTCCTTAATTATCTAGATGTCTCATGTGGTATTCGTTTGGGCTTCTTCAGATTCGCTCTCAGATTTCAGATTTTGTGTGGCTAAGCGAACATAAAAACGTCACTTGCTCTTTCTTTTTTGTGATAATATTCGTGGGATTCCAATATGTGTAGCCTTCAACACTTTTCAAAGCGTTTTCTATTCACTGGTTAAATTTTATGTTAAAACATTCGATATTTGCGTCCCTATTGATTTCTAAATATTTATACATAAACTAGCTGACCCGGCAAACTTCGTTCCGCCCAAATTTGTTAATGTAAAGAAAATAATAATTCCGATCATGCGCAATGCACTTCCTTATTTATGTAATTCGGCCAATTAAAATTCTTTATTCAAAAGTTATATTAAATGCAATATAAATAAATTATGAATAGCAATGTTGATTTGTTTCAATCAAACCGCAATGATTTTGACGTTTCGGCCAACCTTCCACTTTTTCACTAAATTTACAATGTGAGAAACATTGGAAATCAAGATTGATGCCACAAATGCACAAACATCCATCGATTTTCCTTGCAATAAATTATTAGACATAGTGAAAGCGAGACGCACGGGAAATTGAAGTCGCACGAATGGTAAATCGTTCTAAATAAGCGAAATCTGCGGAATAAGAGTGTTTGCCTTTGAAATTTCCCCTCAAAATTATCACTTGCATGATGTTTGATGTAAGATCCTTAACCATAAAACAAATGCGATCCTTTACAAAGTTTCGATACATTGATGTTGCGCAACAGCATTTTAACTGAGCTGACTTTAAAGTCCAAATTATGAAGAGGTAAGCCCGGAACATCCAAAGAATTAAAAAAATCAACTAATCCCCATAAAGTTTTTTTCACATCAAAAGGTAGCATTATGCCCTTCCTTCCAACCAAAAATCATAAAAATCGAACGATCCGTCCCCGAGTTATGAGTGCACATTCGGACGTCAGTCTCTTTTATATGTAACTGTATCCACCCGGCTTTGCCCATACCTTTCGTATTAAGTCTTGCAATGTCCATTAATAATTTTAATTATACAACTTTAGAAATAGAGTTTGATTTTATTTTTGAATGGGACGTGCCAAAATCCGTTTTCTTATCCCACTTGTGTTTTTCAAAGTACCACCTATAGGGTCAAAAACTATCCGAAATTTAAAACTGGAAGCAACCATATCCATCTACAAAATTTCAATCAACTTGGTAGAGCTGTTTCGGAGATCGGCAGCAGCGCCACCTATCAGGTCCAAAAGTATCCTATCCTTCAAGCGGAAACGAAGAATATAAATCTACAAAATTTCTTTGAACTCGGGTGAGTGAATTTGGAGATCGTGAAACAACGCCATATAGTGGGTCAAAAATCCTATCTTTTAAGTTTGCGTTAACCTAAAATACAACAATACGAACATAACAAAAGAAGAATCATAAAAATTGACCCAGTGGCTATCGAGTTATATCATCATCATCGAGTTTCGTCCCGAAAGAATTATATGTATAAATTAATATGATTATTATTAAAAAAAATTTAACTAAACTGAAAAACGACATTTACGCCTACAACGCCACATGTTTCAGTTTTTGTTAGAAATAATAAATTAATTATTTTATATGTATTTTATCAATATAATAACTCCGATCGAAGCATCTGTTTTAAACGATATTCATTTTTTTACATCCTCCTTGACGATATTTGCAGCACGCATTATGTCATTGTTATGCCAAGCGCCATAAGGTTACATCAAAAAATTTTGAATTGTAAAAGCGCTATGGTTACATTAGATATAATTTGGTGGTTAAGTATTCTTAAATTTTCTAATTTTCCGCGCAATTTTCTTAATTTTTTCTTTCATAAGATTTTTCTCCTGGCAATAACAAACACGACCTAGTCAGAAAAGTACGCATCAGTCGTCTAAGATGGCTGGGACATGTAGAGCGAATGGACACCAACGCTCCGGCCCGAAGAGTCTTCGATTCTAACCCGGAGGGACAACGCAGTAGAGGAAGACCTCGCCTTAGGTGTCGCGCGCAAGTGGAAGGGGACTTCAACCAACTTGGAGTGCGCAACTGGAGGCAGTTAGCCAAAGATCGCGCTAACTGGAGAGGCGTATTGGTTGAGGCCCAGGTCCACCCCGGACTGTTGCCCCACCTAAAGTAAAGTAAAGTAAATAACAAACACAACAAAAAAAGAATTAGTGAAATCGGTCCAGCCATTCACGAGTGATGCCGTGACCAAGGGAAATATGGATTCGTTTTTAGGCCACTTCCTCAAGATGATAGCGGAAGGAATTGAGGGCGAAAAATCTGGAATAGGTAGGAAGGTGGAAAGGTGGGAGACAAACACTTCCTTTTTTTTTTGTGCGTTACCTGAACGCAAAAACAGCTTGACTCAATGCGATTCGGTCGAAGTCCATTTCTCGCTCCAGTTCCAGCTGTGGCATCCCCAATTTGCACAACAAATTGCCACTTTGTTGCGCTTTCCATCTGACATCTCCAGTTCATTATCCGATGTCACAGTGCGAATTCGATGCAAAATATCGTTGGCCATAATATCATCTTTATATAATCAAAGTATCTACTTCATTTCAAAAAGTTACTTAATGTAACGTAGTAAACATAATTTATTAGAACAAACTTTTTAGGTACATATAAATTAAAAAAAAAAAAAAATCAAAATTGTTGACAACAACAATTTGCTTGGAAAACAATTAAAATAATTGACAACAACAATTGCTTTTAAAATTCAAAATATTTTTTTTTTGTATTTGAAGTGTCACTACTTTATGTTATCCAGTTTCTTTTTTTTTTTCAAAGTGTATTTCCCCATGAAAAAAATAAAAAAATTAGTGGTGGACCACCCTTAACATTTAGGGATATGAAAAATAGATGTTGTCCGATTCTCAGCCCTAGCCCATATGCACACTAAGTTTCACGAAAATCGGTGGAGCCGTTTCGGAGGAGTTCAATTACGCACCCCGTGACACGATAATTTTATATATTAGATAATTAATATATAGACACCCGATGCAATGCCTTTCTTCGCTGTAGAAAAGAATCACGAAAACCTAAACGCCCCCCACCAGTTGTCAAACTCAGGCGCACTTGTATTGGTAAATCTGAGAAAATATCTAGATTCGTAAAAGTGCTCTGAAATCTGAAAAAGATTGCTTTTTTTGTACCAAACGAACATAAAAACTGCTCTGAGAGCAAAAAAAGTGCTCTGAGAGCGCCCAATCGAATACCACATCAGTAAAGTTCTCAACCAAAGATGCCTCGGTTACGTTACTAGTTACATTTGGAGTTTTTCGCTGATTCAAATACATATACATATCGTCTTTTACCTTCCTTCCTGAGATCTTCATCACTAACTAATGTTATAATGTTTTTCTCGGATGAAGTTAACACTTTCTAATTTGATTTACATGTCTCTTTATATGCCTGCCTGATTCCATTTTGTATAGGTACATTCAAGGACCAAAAACTTAAATTATGCAAGCTTTAGACCAGTGTGGAACATTTCGAAGCAAGTTGAAATCCCGAATCATAACCGCTTCCCCAACTTTAAGAATTCGATCGTTTTGCTCGCGTTTAAATTCTTTATTAAACCGTTTTTAATGCAAGTGCTAAAGTGCTAAAGGAGACAAATTGACTCTTGGCGAATAATTAAAAATAAAAAAAGGCGGAGCTGCATTTGTAGAACAATGAATAGTTTTTCTGTAATCCAATCAAAATTTCGTTGACATTCCTCTCTGCTCCCCTTGCCTTAATCGCCTTTTTAACTGTTCCATTTCTAGCCGGATAACCTGGTGCTGTTAAGCATTGTCGAATTCCGTATGAGTTGAAAAATGCTTTGCTTTCTTATGAAACAAATTGAGTCTCATTATCGGATACCACCACCTCCGGGATACCTAATCTGAAAAACACATGCCGTAGACACTTAATATAGAAAGAAGACCTTGTCGATTTTGTATAGAATATTCACCCCTATCGTGGAATACGGCGTATTAGAGATTCACATAACATACTCGATTCACTTTCACTTTCCATATGCATCGTGAAATCCAGAGACAATACTGAGACCCCCAACTTCGGCCGATTTTCCGTTACTTGCCTACAAGCTATATTTCTATGGGGTGGTACACGCTAAGTGCGTTAGTATTGTTACATAGAAATTCGTATTGACAACTGTCACTCACCAACACACTCGCACCTTGCGTGTCCCACTTCCGCTGTCGGCAAAGTTGCTTCCAGCGTTCATAGAATTTTGTCAGTTAAATTTGAAATTATTCGTTTCGTGTAAATAGTATTTTATTTTAGGAATTAGTGCACTTTTGCTGAAAATATTTATGAAAAATGATTACTGTAGAATGGTTGTATGAAAATAAAAACATTTTGGGCAATTTTTCTTTAGTTATTTAAGAAAAATGTACACATCAAATCGAAGTTAATGATATTCAAAAGCAGAAAATACACAACAATATTTGTCCTAACATGTTTCTAGTATATAAAACATCTCATTTAGATCGCATTATTAACTAAACAAATTATATTAATCGTTTTTTAAAAAGTTATAATAACCAACCAATAGCATTCAGTTATCTTAAAATGTGGTATTCTCGAACTCTATCACATTCCCCCATGGTTGGTAGCGGTTGGCAGCATTGAATTTATATTTTTTGTATGTTTTTACATGTCACACGGATTCTAAATAGACATAACACCGATAGGAAAACAAAATGGCGAATTTGAAAAAAAACTGAGGGGGCCAGCGGCAAGAGGATTGTGAGTTGGGGGTCTCAGTATTGTCTCTGGTGAAATCCGCCGGGTGAGACTGTCTTATCTACAGGCATTTTCGTTCAAAGTTGGTCGGAAAACCAGCTGTTTTGCATTAAATGGCAGCAGAGTTAGAGCAAAGCAAATTAGAATTTATTTTACAGAAATCAAATAAAAAATAAATGGATAGTATATTTGAGTAGAATATATTTAACAATGTGGAGCAAAGAGCATCCAACGAAAATAAAATGCGTGCATATTAAGAGGAACTACAAAGGACATAATGGAACTTTCGGATTCGACGTGAGTTTTCTGAAATACAATTGTTATTCAAATTATTTATAAAGTTTATTTATCTCTCAGATTTACTTAGTGCTTTCTTAAATAAAGTAACATTTTCATGTTTTTTTATGTGTTGAACTTACAATTTTACAACAAACGATAGGATACGCAATGAATTAGCTGCGTATTTGAAATGTCAAAGTTTGTATGGGGAGTTTCACTTCGATCGTTTTCTACGATCGTGTTAAACGCATTCACTTTACCGACTGGTGAATCTTTCACTTCGAATGTATTCTACGATGCCAAGTATTGAATTTGGTTGAAACGTTCCCCCCGGCGTATTCCACGATTGTATAATAACTTGAGATTTGGGTTGATTCGGCAAAAGTTATAAACAAACTACGCAACGTTTAATCATATTTTCCAGCTCGTAGATTAGATTAGATTGTTTGTGGGAGGTGGAATCAAGTTGACATATCACTGCGGCCAAGAGTGGGCCTATTGTGATTTCCTCCAATTAGAGCTCGCTCATAATACCGGACTTAGTTATGAATCCTAGTAAATCTTTGAGTGCGCTGTCAGATATATACTCTGCCCCAACGTAAGGTCTTCCTAGGTGGTGTTGACGAAATCTGACTAGACATTCACATTATGTGTTCAGCTGATTCTTCGTCCTCGTTGCATAGTCTGCAAGTGTTGTTTTGTATTATTCCCATAGTCATAAAATGTTTTTTGACTTGACAATGCCCAGTGAGGAATCCTGTGACTGTACGAATCTGACTCCTTGTTAGGTTTAGGAGTTGTTTTGTTCTTGAAAGGGAAGTAGTTGGCATGAACAGTTTAGCGTGTCTACCCCTTCGGGTAGGGGTTAGAATATACCCGAGGTAGGCATGCCTGTCGTAAAAGGCGACTAAAATCCAATCTCCGTATACCGAGCGAAATGGCGTATACAAAAAATGCAATGAACAAAGCAAAAAGATTAAGTACCCCAGGTGGCAGTCCAGCTTTACTGGAAAATCCACCCTCTTCGGAGGTCGGCTCTACGGATTCTGGGGAGAGCCGCTTATTGCAATCCATAAACCCTTTTATTAAAAGCACAAGGGTATCTCGATCTCCTCCAACAAGATCGAATAACGCCGGGAAAAGAAGTCCGCCGGGAACGATAGCGCGTGAAAAACAGGACTCAGTGAAAGATAAAAGTCTTGAGGAAGAAAATAAAGAACTTCGAATCAAGCTTAATGAAATGGATCTACTCTATCAAGATCTTAAGAAAGAGATAGAACTGTTAAAAGAACAAAATAAGGTTCTAAGGAACACCCATCTGCAAAAAGAACGCGAATGTACTCCACCACGGTTGGCTAGTCGGGAATACCACACCGACGAAGAAGAGCTAGCACGCGAAACGAATTGGGTAACTAAGAAAAGAAGAGCCGGTTCTTCGCCCGAAGTCGAGCCCCTAAAAGAACTAACGCGTAAAGTACCGCAAGAAAAACAACTCCGAAAGCATATTCGCGCACCACCCCCAATAAACGTCGTTGGGGTAACGGATTATAATAAATTGAACAGCCTCCTTAAAGGAACGATAACATCGAAATTTGAGGTTACATTTTCGAGAAATAATGCGTGGAAAATTAACATCGATAACCACGAAGACTACCGGGCAATATCCCAAAAGCTAAATACCGAGAAGATCCAGTGGTATACTTTCGAAATAAAGTCAGAAAGGCCACATCGTGTTGTAGCAAGGGGACTCCACCCCTCATGCAAAAAAGAAGATGTTATAAACGACCTTAAAGCCAAAGGGCTTAAAATTCTTGATGCCGTTAATATCATCAAGAAGGAGAAACAGAAATCGGAAGAAGATAGGGATGTCCTGGTAAGGCGTGGACTGCCGCTCTTTATGCTTACTTTCGATAGGTCTGATAATATCGAAGATATCTACCGAATTAAAACAATACTAAATATTGTGGTAAAAATCGAGCCCATGCGCAGAAATTTAAAAATAATTCCACAGTGCAAACGTTGCCAAGAATTTAATCATACGCAAATGTATTGCAAAAAAGAGCCGCGATGTGTGAAATGCGCCGGAAATCATTTCTCCCAAGACTGTGGAGCAAAAAAAACAATCCTCCGCTACCTGTGCCAACTGTAATGGAAAGCAACCGGCAAATTATAGAGGTTGCGAAGTAGCTAAGGAGTTGCAAAAACGGAGAGATGCGCTCCTTAAGCCACAAAATATAAAAACAAAGCCGCCAACAAAGACAAAGCGTAAGACCGCCCAGGAGGTAGTAGGCAATGTAAAACCTCCGCTTCAAGAGCGTAATAATGTCAAAGAAAGAGAGACAACAGAAAAGCCCTCGACCTCTGTTGTCAAAAGAAACGCTACTGAAAAGTTAAAATCAGGAAAGCTAATAGTGGCGAATAGTGGCCCTCGGACAGCCAGAGTGCAGACCTACGCTCAGGCCGCGGCATCCGAAGGAGCAAATAACGTTGAAACTTCGCCGGACCCTGCTTCACATGTTTTCTCAGTTATTCTACAGAAACTTGAAGAACAAAGCAAAATAAATAAAATTATTCTCGATCGCTTGGTTAAGCTCGAAAATAATTCACGGAAAACGCGTACATCAAATAAAATATGAATGACAAACCAATGTTAAAAATATGCACTTGGAATGCAAACGGTCTTTTGCAAAAACTCGACGAATTGGAAATATTCATACGCGAGAAAGATCTTGACATTTGCTTGATTTCTGAAACTCACGTGAAAAGGGGATCGAGCTTAAAAATAAAAGGCTATAATGACTTCCACGCTTGTCACCCTTCGGGAAACGCGAGAGGTGGATCGTCATTGTTTATTAAAGAATGCATTGAACAATACGAAGACCTGAAGATAGAGCTTGAAACTATGCAACTGTGCACGATTCGAGTAAAAAATAGTCAGCGTACTCTTAGAATTTCATCTATCTACTGTCCACCGCGTTCCGCGCTTGAAAAAATTGATTATACTAACTTGCTTAGATCGCTCAAACCAAATTTCATTATTGGCGGCGATTTTAATGCGAAACACACGTTCTGGGTTTCTAGATACATCTCGCGAAAAGGAAGAATGCTCTATGGGGCAGGTATGGAGTACAGTTGCGATTTCCACTCGACGGGCAAACCGACCTACTGGCCAACTGATACTTCAAAAATACCTGACCTGATCGATTTTTTCGTCGTGAAAGGAATATCTACCAACCACGTTAAAGTTGAAGAGAGCTTTGATCTGTCATCTGATCATTCACCGGTTATTTTAACATTGAGCGTAAAACTAGTAAATAACCTTCAGCCAGCGAAATTAACTGGTAGAACAACTAACTGGGAAGGCTTTAGGAATGAAATTGAAGAGAATGTTGAACTGAGCGTTCCACTTACGACACCCCATGAACTTGAGGCTGAAGTAGATCGCTTCGTTGAGATCGTACAGCTCGCTTCCTGGAATAATATGCCTAATCCAAGGAAAACGCCGGCCAAATACGGTCTACGATATCCTCCCGAAATAAAAGAATTGGTCAACGAAAAAAGGAAGGCGCGTAAAAAATGGCAACAGAGTCGCGCCCCGCAACATAAAACACATTTGAATTATTTGTGCAATTTGTTGAAGACAGCTATTAAGGACTTTAAAAATCGTGCGAAAGGTTCTTACCTTGAAAGTTTAACGGCGAAAAAAGATTCCAATTATTCACTTTGGAAAGCAGTAAAAGGCACCAAAAGGCCCAAAATCCCGGCGCCGCCAATTAAAATAAATCATAATGAATGGGCAAGGGAGGATAAGGAAAAAGCGGACGTTTTTGCCGCCCATTTAGAAGAAACCTTTAAACCGTACGATGGTCGGGCGGTTCACGACAGCGTTATTGCGGCGGAATTACTATCCGACGATTTAATACTCACAAGTGCAACGCTAGGGGAACTAAAACGTGAAATTGAATCCCTAAAACCTAAGAAAGCTCCTGGTTATGATTTGATCACGGGAGAAGTTCTTAAAGTTCTACCAAGAAAAGCAGTAATTAAGCTTCTTCATATAATAAATGCCGCGCTCAGACTAAAACACGTACCGAGCCAATGGAAAGTTGCGGAGGTCATAATGGTTTTAAAACCAGGAAAACCGCCAAATGAAGTAAAGTCGTATAGACCAATTTCCCTTCTTCCAAAGTTTTCGAGAGAATCTTACTAACGCGCCTACAACCGGTTATAGAAAACAATAATCTTATCCCTGACCACCAGTTTGGGTTCAGAACCAAGCATTCTACGATTGACCAAGTGCATAGAATTACTGACGTAATTGAGAAAGCATTTGAAGAAAAGAAGATATGTTCAAGTGTATTCCTTGACGTCTCACAAGCCTTTGACAAGGTGTGGCATGACGGTTTAAAATTAAAATTACGACAAGTTCTTCCCGTACGCCTATATGATATTTTAGAATCATATCTCGGGAATAGACTCTTCCGTGTTAGACATGGAAACGAATACTCTCAACTTAAGGAAATTTCGGCCGGCGTGCCGCAAGGAAGTGTCCTTGGGCCCCTTCTCTATTTGTTATATACTCGCGATATACCAAGAGAAGATGGCACTACTCTCGCTACGTTCGCCGACGACACCGCTATCCTAGCAATAGGTAATACAATTGAAGAAACGACTGCAAAACTTCAAATCGCACTGAATAAGGTAAATGAATGGACGAGGGACTGGCGGATCGCCCTCAACGAAACTAAATCTGTTCACGTGAATTTCACGTATAAGAAAACTTATGACTTGCCAATTTTCCTAAACTTGGCCCGAATACCCTTTGCAAACGAGGCCAAATACCTGGGAATGACACTCGACGCAAAGCTGAAATGGAATTCGCACGTGAAAATGAAACGTAAAGAACTCGATATCAAATATAGAGAAATGTACTGGTTACTCGGAAAACATTCCCAGCTCAGTACCGAAAACAAACTGCTTCTATACAAGCAAGTGCTAAAGCCGGTGTGGACCTACGGTATACAACTCTGGGGTTGTACCAAAAAAACAAATGCCAATATTCTACAAACTTTTCAAAATAAAGTGCTTAGAGAAATTGTACAAGCACCATGGTATATCAAGGTATATAGAATAACATGGTAAAACATTGCGCATGTCCGCATCCTATCTCACTCGCACACTGTTACGTCACGTGTATCACACTGTTTTGACATTTCAGTGCAAGTTCGACGTTCTCTTAAGGTTTTTGTGGAATATTTTTTAAACAAATAAAAATAAAATGGTTATTTGTGCGATATTCGGCTGTAATAATAACAACGACAAGAAACGAAAGCAAAACAAGGTTCCCGGGCGCGAAAAATTGTCGTTTTTCAGATTTCCCAAGGATGAATCTATGAAAAAAGTGTGGTAGAAAAGACAAGTTTAATGCAAATAATGCATTTGTTTGCTCGAAACACTTTAACAGTGATCAATATGCGCGAAACTTGAAACATGAGCTGCTAAACTATTCACACAAAAACAGTAGGAATTGCCTTTCACTTCCAAGGACTCTGACAATAAGCGCCAGGAGAATTATGAAAGGCGGAATACAAAACAAAAAATTGAGCGCGAAATTTTGTGAGTTTTAAGTGTGAACAAATTATAAATATGTACGTAATTAGTACCTAATTTAAAATTTGTATTTTCAAAGGAAAACCCTTCCAAGTGAGCAAGTTACCCAGGACACCAATGAACCTACTGCAAAATTATGCTGAAGAACAACCGACCGGATCCTTCACATGGACAGATCAAGTCAGCGATGGTGGACTTCGAAAACCCAACACTATTTTTATCGAAAAAATACGACTTCTTGAAAGTATTTTTAATGAATATAACTCGACTGGTCTAAAAACTGGACAAAATTACATAAAAACATTGTTAGACCTTTTTCCGGGGCAAAATGTTCTTTAAGATTCGAATTCTTATAAAAAAAAACACTTATTACGAATATCACTGCAAAAAAAAAGAAAAATGAATAAAACGCTGAACTAATTGTAAAACTGATATGTACTTGTTTTTATTTCTAATATTTTCGCAGATTATAAAGGACTATTTATACATTATGGTTATGAGATTTGATTGATGAATAAAACTGCGAATAACAGCTGTCAACATTAGATTTCTTTGTTGTATTGCTGTGGAAACAAGTGGTATCGTACCACCATCAGCTCACTTTAAAACAATTTCGCCACTATATCTTGCAAATCACATTTTTATTAATTTAAAATCCACAACCCTAATATAAAGCACATGAATGTGAACTAATTTGTTCTGAAGTGTCAAAATATGTGATACACGTGACGTACATGCGCAGAACTGAACCAATATTTTCCTCCGGAATATCATACCATGTATTCTATATACCTTGATGGTATATTAGAAACGACGATATCCACAGAGATCTCGGAATTCCAACAATTGAAGCTGAAACTAGAAGCTTCGCGAGAAAGCATAGAAACCGACTTATCGGACATGTCAACAATACAGTCCGACAAATTTTGGACGAGAACAATTTATTGCGCCGGCTTCAAAGAACGAAACCGTTCGACTTGGCAAGATAGAATTAACCGCGTCTAAATTGCGGAACATGCAGGATCTTTCATTGGAAAGAAGCCTGTCAAAAGTTGTTATTTCGTTATAGAAAAATTGCTTGATAAGTTATATCTTAGTTGCAGTATCTAACAATCTTTCGAAGGGTGGTGTTTTTAGTCAGTAAAAATCTGACACTACTATGAGCACGCGCTTGCTATTCTCATAGCGTCTTTGGAAGATTTTCACCTACCCTCGGTAAAAAAAAAAAAAAAAAAAAAAAATTCAATGTTTGTCCAGTAATGAATTGCTTTGTTTTTCAGCTAGGTTTTAATGTGGAATTTAGCGTTGCTAAGGGGCAATCCACAAAATGGTCTTGGCATCATAAAGGTAGATGCCGATCCTTTTCTGGCTAGTATGTCTGCTATTTCATTGCCCACATGTCCGCTATGTCCTGGCACCCAAATGAGATATGCTCTGTTTGTGCTGGCTAGCGATGTGAGTAATTGTAGGCAATTTCATACTAAAAAAAAATAAATAGTTGGCGCAACAGGTCCGGAGGGACCCTAGGCTTAGCTTCTCACAACCATTCGTTTTGTGTGAGTTTTTCATTTTTGGAACGAATGGAAGGGATATACAATTTGATGCCGACTCCAAACGGCTCATTGAGAAGCTCTTTCAAGACATTTATACTCTCGGATATTTGTCAGACGTTCGCGAGAGGTAGCGCAGTGGAAAAAAAACCCAAAGTTGGAATTTGGGTTTTTGCGGGATTCGAACCTTAGACCCCTCGCTTAGTAGCCCAACACACTACCACTAAGCCACTGTGACTACAAATCCCATCCTAGCTTTATAACTTTGAGGTAGTTAGGGACTTTGTCTACCTCGGATCCGCTATTAACTCTGAAAATGACATCACCTCAGAAATCAAGCGAAGAATCACACTTGCCAACCGCTGTTTCTTTGGCCTAAGACGGCAATTGATTAGTAAGGCCTTGTCAAGAAGCACTAAGGAGATTCTATATAAGACTCTCATCATCCCTGTCCTGCTCTATGGTGCAGAAGCATGGACCTTAGCAAAAACGGATGAGGATCTTCTTGGTAGCTTCGAACGCAAAATTCTTCGAGTGATTTTTGGTACCGTTTGCGTTGACGGGATTTGGAGGAGAAGATTTAACAGCGAACTCTACGAGCTGTACAGCGACATCGACCTGGTCAGAAAAGTACGCATTAGTCGTCTAAGATGGTTAGGACATGTAGAGCGAATGGACACCAACGCTCCGGCCCGGAGAGTCTTCGATTCCAACCCGGAGGGACAACGCAGTAGAGGAAGACCTCGCCTTAGGTGGCGCGCGCAAGTGGAAGGGGACCTCAACCAACTTAGAGTGCGCAACTGGAGGCAGTTAGCCAAAGATCGCGCTAACTGGAGAGGCGTATTGGTTGAGGCCCAGGTCCACCCCGGAATGTAGCGCCACCTGTGATGTGCTTTTTATTCGAGGCTGAGGTCAGCTCGCCGGATCGCCGGGGTCTTTTCCCCAAAGAAACACTAACTTTGGGTACAGAGGAGTTTTCTTTATTACGTTATTACTACGGCTTACTTTACAATCAAATATAATTACAATTATAACCTTTTCTGCGATAATTCAAGTTACAAATCGATTATTTATAATTTAGCCAATCAATATATTACAAGGAAAAGTATTACAATTTAATAATAGGCTTTTCCTGTGACTCTAACATTTACAATTCAGTTTACCAATCGGATATTCAAAATTTAGTCAAATCTAATCTATATTATAATCCAAAAATATTAATCAATTCAACAATGTTTTAACTTTAATATATTACAATCAAGTATTTAATTAACTCGGTGATGTCGGCAACGGGTACGGCTTCAATACGGGTACGGCTTCTAGTCTCCTTAACTCAACGGTACGGGGTTTGACTGGGTGTGGGATAACCCAGGTGCTTCCACAGGTCCGCCTTGTGGCAGTCCTGACAACCTACGGATCCGCCTTGCGGCAGTCCCGGCAACCTACAGGTCCGCCTTGCGGCAGTCCTGGCAACCTACGGGTCCGCCTTGCGGCAGTCCCGGCAACCTACAGGTCCGCCTTGCGGCAGTCCTGGCAACCTACAGGTCCGCCTTGCGGCAGTCCTGGCAACCTACGGGTCCGCCTTGCGGCAGTCCCGGCAACCTACAGGTCCGCCTTGCGGCAGTCCTGGCAACCTACAGGTCCGCCTTGCGGCAGTCCTGGCAACCTACAGGTCCGCCTTGCGGCAGTCCTGGCAACCTACAGGTCCGCCTTGCGGCAGTCCTGGCAACCTACAGGTCCGTCTTACGACAGTCCTGGCAATCGACGATTCGTCCTTACGGAGGAATCGACAATTCACTAGTAACCCGCAGGTTCACTAGCACAAAAATTTCGGAATAGTTGTTGCAACAAACTATCGGCGGAACAAATCACGGTACACTAGATTGGTACATCCACAATGTGATCTTGCTCGATTGTTTGTTAATTCGTTGTTGGTCTTAAGCAATCTCGGTCAGCGAGCCGGTGTGAATTTTACACGAGTCGAACAATAATTAGGAAATTGTTGTTATAAATTGCATTTCGATGTCTCATGTTTTTACCATTTATGCCAGTGACAGACTCCACTGGGTAAACGCGGGGAACCTCATGTATATCGGTATGGGGGGCGGAGCAGTCGATTGACTACTGAATATATTTGCATGGCTTTGGTATGCATGCTGTGTGCAAGCGTATGCTGGTTGTTGCGGGGGGTCTTGTGTGTATCGGGCAGGGGGGGTAGTCAACTGACTGAAAAATCGCACTGCTTTAGTATGCCTGCTGTGCAAGCGCATACTGGGCTGTTGCGGGGGGGTCTCGTGTGTATCGGTGTGGGGGGCGGGATAGTCAACTGACTGAAGACTCGCGCTGCTATTGGTTTTCTTTTGTTTCTGTTTTGCTGCGCGGTGTGCTCTCGCTAGACATTGTACTGTTGCGGAGGGAATCTCGTGTGTGTCGGTGTGGGGGGCGGCATAGTTGTTTAACTGGCATGTTGCACTGCTACTCTGATGTTATTATTTGTAAACAACATGAGCGCATACAGTGGGGTGTGCAAAGCAAAACCGCCAAGGCGCGGGAGAACGACTTCCACTATTGTGCGAAAAGAGACTGCGTGGGCACAGTGGGGATTGCAAGAATCGTATTGTAACGAACGCATCGTTACATTCCCCCTCTTCTTTCTCAAACGAGAACCTTCTCGTTTGAGTATGTCGGTGTGGCTGAGAATGGGTAGTATATGTAAATATAAAATTTTTTTTTTTTTTTTTTTTTTTTTTGTTTTTGTATTATTAAACCAAAAACTTCAATCATTTATAACTAACTTAACAATATACTTCATGATAATTCGCAGAAAAAGAAATAAGAAATGGAAAACTTAATAAAGAAGAAAAAGGGAAAAAAAAAAATGGTTTAATCCAGTGGAACTACTTTTTGCTCGTCTTGAAACTGGAGCACAGCCGTGTTTCTTCGGGTGAAAAGAACCCGTACGGTACCCCAAGGTTTGGATACCCTTACATTTCGTTGCCTTCTCCTGGCCAGGGCTTTGACGTCGATCCCCTCAAATGGATCGCTTTGTCGGCTTCCTTTGCCACGTTTGGCCTTCTTCTTCTTCCTTTTCGGTGCATCCCGTAAGCTGATGTGTCCGACCAGCTGGGCTATGGCGACTGACTGGTTCTGTTCGTCGGTTGTGGTCTGTATCGGGTGTAGTGCTGGGGCCAGGGGACGGGGGTGGTGCCGGCTGCTGGCGGCGGTGGTGCTGGCGGCGGCGGTATGGCTGGTGGTACGGTTGGCGGTACGGTTGGTGTAGGCGATGTAGGCGGTACAGTTGGTGTCGGCGGTACGGTGAGTGTCGGTGGTAATGGCGGTACGGTTGGCGGTACGGCTGGCGGTACGGTTGGTGGTACGTTTGGCGGTACGGCTGGCGTTGGCGATGTCGGCGGTGTGGGCGATACGGTTGGTGTAGGCGATGTAGGCGGCACAGTTGGTGTCGGCGGTACGGTGAGTGTCGGTGGTGTTGGCGGTACGGTTGGCAGTACGGCTGGCGGTACGGTTGGCGTTGGCGGTGTCGGCGGTGTGGGCGGTACGGTTGGTTTCGGCGGTGTTGGCGGTGTCAGTACGCATGGGGTCGGCCTTGTCGTCGGTACGGTTTGTGTTGGCGGTTACCGGTACGGTTGGTGTGGACGGTGTCGGCGGTGTTGGCGGGGTTGGCGGTATTCCACTAGACAGTTGCGCTTTTCTAGAAAAAGTTCTCGTCGGCCTTCTGACGGACGCGTTAGGCGACGGCCAGCTGCTCCATGGCAAGTGTCTTTCTCTAAGTAGAGCACATGAGTTGTTGGCTGGCCTTGGGCGTAGTACCTTTTTGTTCGTCAACGTCTGGCCACCCAGCGTTATCTCGAACTTGGCTTTATCCAGCCAGTCTATCCCGAAGATCGCATCCTCAGCCAACATTTTCATATAAGTGAGCTCGCCCGTAAGGATTTGGTTACCTAATCGAAGCGTCACTGTGTAATGCTCTCTAGTCACGGTGGTATCCCCGTTGGCCAGTTGGATTCTCTGTGTCTGATACCGGACCGGCATGCGCATTCTTCGCAGAGTTTGGCGCATTTTTGGCCCGACGAATGACTTGGAAGCCCCCGTGTCCACGAGGCACTGGAATGTCTGCCCTTGGAGATAAGTTGGGATAAAATACCTTGGGTCAGTCCATCGGACGTTGGACATTGAGGCAGCTTGGTCCTGATGGCATGCGCAATCTCTCGTCTGTCGGCCTTCTTCTCCACAATAGGAGCAAAACAGGCGGAATGGTCGTTGACAATCCTGTTGCCGATGGCCTCTTTGCCTGCAGCGCCAACAGTGCGTATCCCGATTGTAGGGGACATTGGTTGCCTGTAATCTGGGTGCTGGGGCAGTGACGGCGTTCGGGGTTCGGGTACTTCTTTCCTCGCTTCTGACATGTTCGAATTCTTCGGCTAGCTCCATGAGTTCATCTAGCGTTGTGAAATCTCTACGTTTGATATATAAGCGGTACTCGGGACGCATATTATCATATATCCGGTCTACGTTATCTTGTATTCTCATCCGGGGGTGCTGGCGAATTAAGTATTGAGTGGCCCGAATGAAATCTTTGGCCTTTTCCCTGGGCCCTTGCCTCTTCCGCATGATCTCTTCCTCGAGCTTGTGGGTATACCGTGCCGGGAGGAAGTGACGCAAGAAGGCCTGTCGGAATTGATCCCAGGTCCGGAAGCCATCCCGGTTGATCCGGAGCCACTCTAGGGCCGTGCCACGAAAAATCTCCGGCAGTGTTCGGACAATATAGTCGGGGAGGATGTCATAGCAACGGGTCAGCTCTTCGATCCTCTCCATAAATTCTAGGGCATTCCCGGAGGAATCGAATTTTAGGCCCCATTTTCGGACCGTATCCATGACTTCGGCCTCGTAACTTAGTGTTGGCCTACTGATGGCTCGGGTTGAGGTGGTCGGGGCTGGTATCTCGCAGGTTCTTCTGGGCTCTGACGGGGTCGGGTGCGGTTGATGTCCATAGTTTGGTCTAGGGGCCGGGACGGATGTGGGCAATGGTTGTGCGGTGGTGGGCTGGTGGGTGGCAATGGGTATTTCGACGAATAGTGGTGGGTCCACTATACAATCTGTCATTGTTGACTTCTCATCCTCGTCTGATGAGGAGTCCCGATATTCTCGGGTGGACGTCTTGGCTTCGAGCTCCTCCCAGAGATTTTGAGTCGAGGCTCGCATTCTGTTGGCTTTTAAGTAGCTGCTCATGCGGGCTCGAAGCTGTCCTACGGTACCATCTGTCTTCAATCCCTTCTTTTCCATTGCGTTGATTAGTTCGGCCTTCCTTAGCAAGTATATCCATCCCACGGTCATGTCTCCTGCTTGTTCCTCTGGAACGGTTAGATGGTCTTCCTCGTCCATCTCTGGGTCTTCGGTTGTCCTTCCTTTTTCGTAGTAAGTTTGGACCTCCTTCTGTTGAGGTCCCTGCTCGGGCGCCAATGTGATGTGCTTTTTATTCGAGGCTGAGGTCAGCTCGCCGGATCGCCGGGGTCTTTTCCCCAAAGAAACACTAACTTTGGGTACAGAGGAGTTTTCTTTATTACGTTATTACTACGGCTTACTTTACAATCAAATATAATTACAATTATAACCTTTTCTGCGATAATTCAAGTTACAAATCGATTATTTATAATTTAGCCAATCAATATATTACAAGGAAAAGTATTACAATTTAATAATAGGCTTTTCCTGTGACTCTAACATTTACAATTCAGTTTACCAATCGGATATTCAAAATTTAGTCAAATCTAATCTATATTATAATCCAAAAATATTAATCAATTCAACAATGTTTTAACTTTAATATATTACAATCAAGTATTTAATTAACTCGGTGATGTCGGCAACGGGTACGGCTTCAATACGGGTACGGCTTCTAGTCTCCTTAACTCAACGGTACGGGGTTTGACTGGGTGTGGGATAACCCAGGTGCTTCCACAGGTCCGCCTTGTGGCAGTCCTGACAACCTACGGATCCGCCTTGCGGCAGTCCCGGCAACCTACAGGTCCGCCTTGCGGCAGTCCTGGCAACCTACGGGTCCGCCTTGCGGCAGTCCCGGCAACCTACAGGTCCGCCTTGCGGCAGTCCTGGCAACCTACAGGTCCGCCTTGCGGCAGTCCTGGCAACCTACGGGTCCGCCTTGCGGCAGTCCCGGCAACCTACAGGTCCGCCTTGCGGCAGTCCTGGCAACCTACAGGTCCGCCTTGCGGCAGTCCTGGCAACCTACAGGTCCGCCTTGCGGCAGTCCTGGCAACCTACAGGTCCGCCTTGCGGCAGTCCTGGCAACCTACAGGTCCGTCTTACGACAGTCCTGGCAATCGACGATTCGTCCTTACGGAGGAATCGACAATTCACTAGTAACCCGCAGGTTCACTAGCACAAAAATTTCGGAATAGTTGTTGCAACAAACTATCGGCGGAACAAATCACGGTACACTAGATTGGTACATCCACAATGTGATCTTGCTCGATTGTTTGTTAATTCGTTGTTGGTCTTAAGCAATCTCGGTCAGCGAGCCGGTGTGAATTTTACACGAGTCGAACAATAATTAGGAAATTGTTGTTATAAATTGCATTTCGATGTCTCATGTTTTTACCATTTATGCCAGTGACAGACTCCACTGGGTAAACGCGGGGAACCTCATGTATATCGGTATGGGGGGCGGAGCAGTCGATTGACTACTGAATATATTTGCATGGCTTTGGTATGCATGCTGTGTGCAAGCGTATGCTGGTTGTTGCGGGGGGTCTTGTGTGTATCGGGCAGGGGGGGTAGTCAACTGACTGAAAAATCGCACTGCTTTAGTATGCCTGCTGTGCAAGCGCATACTGGGCTGTTGCGGGGGGGTCTCGTGTGTATCGGTGTGGGGGGCGGGATAGTCAACTGACTGAAGACTCGCGCTGCTATTGGTTTTCTTTTGTTTCTGTTTTGCTGCGCGGTGTGCTCTCGCTAGACATTGTACTGTTGCGGAGGGAATCTCGTGTGTGTCGGTGTGGGGGGCGGCATAGTTGTTTAACTGGCATGTTGCACTGCTACTCTGATGTTATTATTTGTAAACAACATGAGCGCATACAGTGGGGTGTGCAAAGCAAAACCGCCAAGGCGCGGGAGAACGACTTCCACTATTGTGCGAAAAGAGACTGCGTGGGCACAGTGGGGATTGCAAGAATCGTATTGTAACGAACGCATCGTTACACACCTTAAGTAAGTAAGTAAGAAACCGTTCCATTGGCACAAAAAATACTCTTGGCGATTCTGAGAAGAGAATTTCGCTTCTCGATTTGAAGTCAGGATCCACTCAAGAAGCACTCACACACGTGTAATTTATGTATTTTATACAAGTCAGATGACAGCTGCCGTAGATTATTTTTTGGCGTTTCACCAATACTTATGTGGATTCAATCAGAAGCAGTTGTCTTTTCCATAGGATTACAGAATCAGGTGATCCCCCAGTGAAACCAATGGAAAACGACATAAATGAAGCATACAAACGAGTTCATTTTACATTAAAATGTTCCACAGTAATTAGTTGTCAGTCGGAGAGTGTTAGAAATTAAACGACGGTGAAACAGAATTAGCTGAAAGGAATTGTTAAAAGAAACACAGAGCCCTTTTTATACACGTCCAATATTTTTAAGTACTGTTACGTTCTTAAAACTGAATCTTTATTTATTATAAGATTTTATAATTCAACTTATATTTGTTTTAACAAAAGGAAGATTTTACTGGAATGAGTTCAAGTTCAAGTTATTTATTGAGACTTATAAAAACATTTTAGTACATATTTGAAACTTGTAAGTACGAATGTACTTTTTGCGCTTAAGATATGTATATAATTGGAGGCTATAATGTATGGCTCTCTCTTATGATAAAAAGCTTTACGTTGCCGACATAGCTCAGTGTCTAAAAGAGAAACTCTCGCTCAAGGAGTTATATCTAAGTTAATTTCGACGCGAATGTCACTTCTACTGGAATGACTGGATGAGAAGTGAGTTATTACATAGAAACTTTCATCAAGTAGCTGTTAGTGGTTGGGGGACGGTGTTGCCAAATGCATACATTATATATATTCCTCCTAAAAAATGTATACGAATTCAGTAAATATGACGCACGCATTATTTAATTCAAGAACCTTTGTGGTTTATTTAGGTTTGTTTGACGTGGCTAGCACTAGTGCCCACTAGTGCGCACTGAAAAGTGTCAGCTGATTTTCATGTCTACCAAAAACCCTGCACAACCCTGAATATTCGGCTACTTTATCGAACACAAAATATGTTGCCCTGAAGATTCTCAGTTTTTGAAATTGAAGAATATTTATCTTTTAGTGAACGAAGTATGAAGAAGATAACATTTTTTTCCGTTTATTGTTAAAAATGAGAGCACTAAGTTCTGATCTTGCGATTTCCATAATTCAAATAGTTAATAAAAGTGTTTGGAATATAGATGATGTCGTGGTCACTCCGCCAGGACCAGGAAACGAAAAGGAAAAAAAAGATAAATATTACAAATAGGAACACGTCAGCCCATAAAATTTTTGGCAGAAAATGTTTGCGTTTGTCCCACTGCTCCGCCTGCAGACATCGTACCATAGCACAGTACCCAGCGGTAATATACCAGGCTGAGACCAGACAAGAACAACGAAGAAAAAGAAAAAAAAAAAAAAAACAAAAAAAAAACCAAGAAGTAAGCTGCAACAACGACACGCGTGGTTGTTTCGTTTTTTTTTTGTGTTTGTCTTCTGCAAGGCGAAAATGACCCAGCTGCACAAGCACATGCGACGTAGTTAAAACTTTTAATCGAAGGAATGGAAATTTCTGTAGTATCCAACGTCACACAACAACAATGACATCCATCAACAGCACACGATAGCTGACCATCATCAACGATGCAGTCAGTCGATACCTAACCGCCGCGTCATACTCATCATTAACATTAAGTTCTATTGTATACACTGAAGTTTTTTTTGTATAATAAATAACCTATTATATACCGACATAACAATTATTGGCGACGAGGATATTTTTTTTTATTGCATGATTTTTTTTTTTTTTTTTTTTGCATGAAAGTGTATATCGGTTCAGTCTGTTACTCGCAGTAAGAAAATGGACGCGAATAGATTGCTAGAGTCATTTTCGCAATTACTAAATACACAACAAGAGTGGATGACGGGCATGTTGGCTAACTAAAAAGCAATTATGGATAAATTTGCTGCTGGTACAACTACAAAAAGTGAGGTAGTTGCGTCGCTTCCAGCTTCTCATATTCCCGTTTTTCCGCCGTTTGACAAAAAGAAACAATCGTGGAAATCGTTTGTTGACCAGTTAAACCAACATTTTAATGCTTATAATGTGGTCACTGGTCACAGACGAACAGAAAAAAACATTTTTCTTATCGTGGTCGGGTCCAGAGCTTTATGAACTCATACAAAATTTGTTCGCTGACAAAAAAGTAGAGGAAGAATCGTTTGCGGTACTCATTGCCAAACTTACCGTACATTTCGCTGATAGAACTCATGTGCTTGCTGCCTGTTATAGTTTTTTTCAAATGCGTATGCAAGAGAGCCAAACGTATGCAGAGTGGGTAGTGGACTTGCGTGGAGCTGCGCGCGATTGCGAATTTGTGTGCAATAATACCGAGTGTAAAGAGCCGTTTGTAGACAGTTTAGTTAGAGATATCATTATTTTGCACACACCGCACGATACGGTTAGGTCGGTTGCTTTGCAAAAGTCTAACCCCAGTTTAGACGATGTTGTTAAAATAGCGGAAACTTATGAATCGACGCAAAACTCTGTGCTTGCTATTAAAGGTGACAGTATGGTTCCTCAGGTAGTGCATCGAGTGGACAATCATAGACCCCGTTCACGCTCTCAACCTAGGTCCCAAGTTTCAAGTTTCAAGTTTCCCATAGTTCACATAAATTTGAAAAACCACATGCTTCTAGTACTATGCCTATGAACAAAGAAACAAAAAGGTCTTGCCCTGGTTGTGGGGTACGACATAAATATTTTCAATGTCCAGTGCGGGATGCTATTTGCCGTTGTTTTGTAAGAAATGAAAAACGATTTTTGGTTAATGTGTAGTAGGTATTTTTACAGCTTATAATTTCCTTTATTTTGTGATAAGTTACCATTTGCGTCCGTAGTCCGTACTGGTTGACGATCAAAACCCAAGAGAGAGAAAAACTAGCGGTAACAAAGTTACAATAAAAAATCATTGAGCACTACAAGAAAACTGACTCAAACTCAAACGAATAACAATATCAAAGAAGACAACAAAGAGAGTAGTTACGGTAATTAAGATTTTAGAGCTAAGAAGTGAATATTATGTACAATATACGGTAATTTTCTTAGAGTCAATTGAGAAAAATAACAATAACAATAACTAACTGAATATAAATGAGTGAAGTTGGAAATAGGGTAAATTTATAGTGTACAGCAAAACTAAACAATAAAAAAAAACTGATAATCGCAAGCAAAATATAGACACATTTGATTCCTCAACATTCAGCCCCCCCTGGAAGATTAGGTCTTTCAGCAAAGGGAAGACGAGCTAGTTTACTAATAGGGCTTATGTACTCTCCAGTTAGGGTAGTTATAGTAGCAACTCTAACACGTTGGTCGACACCTGGGTGAGTGGCCTTAATGCGTCTTAGAATCCATTTGGATGGTGGTAGATTTAGATCCTTTAGTATAACTACATCTCCAACTTCAAGGTTTGGTTTGGGATTATGCCATTTTGGTCTATGTTGGAGGGAGGTGAGGTATTCAGCATGCCACCGCTTCCAAAATCCTTGCTTTAGTTTCTGTAAGAGACACCAGTTATTAAATGGACAAACCCTTTCATCATGCATATCAGAACGAGGAACAGACGTATATGGTTCACCATATCTATCTGTCCCGGGATAGATGATCCGCTACGATGTCGTTGTGTTGTTGGCTAAGTAAAAGTTTGAACATTTCCTCTAGAGCTCGTTTGGCGCCGTGGAAGTTTGTTCCATTGGCACTCCATATCTCCGCGGGTTTGCCGCGGCGTGATGCGAAACGGTCGAGAGCAGCGAGAAATGCGGAAGACGAGAGATCACCTACTAGCTCTAAATGAATGGCCTTTGTTGTGAAACACACAAACGGAGCTATGTAGGCCTTCACAAATTTTGGGTTCTGTCCTCTAGCCAGCCTCAAAGTGATTGGGCCGGCGTAATCAATACCAACCTTATTAAAAGGACGCGAAAATTGTACACGACCCGCAGGCAGATTGCTCATAATTTGATCAGAGTTCAGTTTTCGGTACCGAAAACAGGAAACGCACTGTTGCAAGACCTTGCGATTATAAAATACTCCTGTCGCAGAACCGCAAACATTTGCGACACGCCCGCGTGTAGATGTCGATTATGAATATCTTCGGCAATGAGTTTCGCGAACCGAGTGTTCTTATCTATTATTGCTGGGTGTTTGGTCGAGTAACGAACGCAGGATTCTTGGATACGACCACCGACGCGAAGGATTCCATCGATATCCAAGAAGGGATTCAGCGGTGCCAACTTGTTACCCCTTTTAAGCACTTCACACTTTAAAACTGCCTTTATTTCGTTAGAGAAAGAGTGGGACTGGTGATATTTAATTATCATTGTCTTTGCGAAAGACAATTCACTTGAGGTTAACCACCCCACTTGTCTTACTGTACGATTCACACGTGAAATAAAAAAGAAACGATATGTATAAGCGAGTCTGCGAATTAGTTGAATGTATCGAGAAGAGTCATTGATTAAACGTTCGATAATATCAGTAGGGTTTATGTTCGACAGTAGCACTTGAGTAGGGGGATTTTTTCGCTCTTCGAAATGTTGAATTGGGATATCGGACACTGAGTACTCCGTTTTGGACCAAAAATCTCGCTCCTTGTGTAACCAAGATGGTCCAGACCACCACAGTTCATTTGCAATTAAATGAGCGGGTAGAATACCACGGGAGGCGCAGTCAGCGGGGTTATGATGAGACCGTACATGATTACATACCGTCCTTGGTAAAACCGAGAGAATCTCACCTGTGCGATTGGAAATAAATACTGACCACCTTTTTGGCAGCGCAGAGAGCCAATGAAGGACGATTGCTGAGTCAGTCCATGCGTAAACTTTCATGTCTTTATGCTGTAAAGAGAGTTTAAGCGTGTTAACAGGACTGCTCCACACAGTTCGAGGCGAGGAAGTGAAACAACTTTAATCGGGGCTACCCTACTTTTAGCAGCGACAATCGAACAACTTATATTGCCAGCTGTGTCAATGCTTCGACAGTATACGACTGCAGCATAAGCATTTAGCGACGCGTCGCAGAAGCCATGAAACTCTAAGTTTTCAGTAGATGGCCACATTATTCTTGGGAGGGAGAAACGAGGGATCTCATCACGGACAGAGCGCCAGTGGTTCGAATGTTGTTGTGAGATTTCGTCGTCCCACCTATATTTACTGCGCCATAGCTCCTGAAAGATGATTTTGATACCAATTATCACCGGCGTAAGAAATCTCAGTGGGTCGAATATCCTGGCGGACTCTGAAAGAATTTTCCGTTTTGTCGATGGTGGGTTGTCGCACAAGGTTACTTTGTATGAGAATGAATCCTTTGCTGGTGACCACTGCATTTCGAGTAGTTTTGCTGAGCTGCACTCTTCAAATTCCTTTGGGGACAACTCGTACTGATCTTCGGGTAAGCTGATTACTAGTGGCCAGCAATTTGTGATCCATTTGCGTAGGTTAAAGCCACCTGGCTTGAGCAAAGCAATCAACTCTAACCGAATGGATATTAACTCTTCAACGGAGTCTGCACCAGTCATAACATCATCGACGTAGAAGTCGTTTAAAAGAACGTCTGCTGCGCGAGGATACAAATGTTTGGTGTCATGTGCCAATTGAAAGAGAGTGCGTACAGCTTGAAACGTTGCACAGGCTGTGCCATACGTGACGGTTAAAAGGCGATATGTTTTTAGAGGAAGGTCACTTGATTTTCTCCAAACTATCCGCTGGAAGTCTGTATCCTCGAGACCAGAATCTGGCGGAACATTTTTTCAATGTCCCCAGAAATTGTATACCGATGACGACGAAAACGAAGTGAAATGGAGAACAGATCACGCTGATATGTTTGACCTACCAAGAGCGCCTTATTGAGAGATTGATTTTTGTCAGTCTCAGCTGACCCATCAAAAACCACCCTGACGTTGGTAGTACTGCTATCATTTTTAATTACGGAATGGTGGGGTAGGTAATAGCATTTACTGCTCGGGAGATCTATTTCACTACTAGGTACCTCCTCCATGTGACCTAATTGCGTGTATTTTTCACGTAAGTAATTATTGTTTTGAAGCCTGCGTTCCACGGACTGAAAACGACGTAATGCAACTTTCTTGCTGTTTCCGAAATCAATAGTTTCGTCGGATTTGAATTGTAACTCGACACTATACCTGCCATCAGACGAACGACAATGGGTTTTAGTGAAAATGTCTTCCGCTTGATGGTCTTCAACAGACAAATTAGGTTCGCTTTGAATCTCTTCGAGACGCCAAAAGCGCTCTAGATCAAATGCTTTGTCAATCTCTAATCGTGTGCAAAATGAATTCAAACCAACACCTTGCGAACGGCTATTGATGGTCATATTGCCACAAACCACCCAGCCGAAAATTGTTGGTATAAGATCAGGTGTTCCTTGCTGACCGTGAATGGCAGAACCGTTGAATACGCTGAATGCCTTATCTGCGCCAATGAGTATGTCAATATGACCTGGTATATTGAAATGAGGATCTGCCAATCTAAACAATGAGTAATTAGTACTTGTGGAAATTGTAGTTTCAGAAGTGGGTACTAGCGAGGTTAGTTTGGAGACTATGTAGCAGTCAACATCAATTGAAGCATGAGAGAAACGAGAGGTAAGTGTAAGTGTAACGATTCCATTCGTAAGACCTGCAGCTGTAGATCCAACACCAACGATAGGAATGCGAGCGTTTTTGCGATGAAGACCCAGGTGTTGAACTGTCTGCTCAGTTATATACGATACCTGGGACCCGGAGTCTAGCAACAACCGAATAATTTGGGTAAGTCCTTGCTTATCAAGAGTCAAAACCCTAGCAGTTGGCAAAATGGTTTGATTTAATCGTTTAGGATGACCGGAGCTGCTATCCATAGCTACTGAAGAGCAAAGCGAAAGATTGTAATTTGTTTCAGCTAGAACGCTTGCGGAAGTTGTGGGGGTATTGAAGGAGTTTGCTGGATTGGTCGAAGAAGTTGTTGGGGTATCCAGAATATCTGTCATGTTGGTCGATGTATTTGTGGAAGAATATCTGTCCGTAGCACTGGACGATGATGGTTGAGAATCTGAATGCACGATTGTGTGATGCCGCGAATTACATGCTCGGCATCGGAAATTTGATCGACACTTGTTCGATGTGTGTCCTGAGCGTAGACAGTTAAAGCAGAGCGAATGATCTTTAATGAAATCACGACGCTCGTCGATGCCGAGGGAAAGAAATTGTTCACATTTTGAAAGCATGTGATCTGCTTTGCAGTTGGGACACTGTTGGCTCGATTCTACGAAGTGGGTATGTTCAACCTTGGGTGACCTAACGCGGGATTGAACACAACGAGATTGCGATTGGCACGACTCTAAGGCTTCACAGCGAAAATTTAAAAATGTCAGTAGTTCATCTATTGTGCAATTATCCTTCGATCCCACTTCTTCGGCCCAGAATTGGCGAGTGTCACTGTCTAATTTCTGTAGCAGAAGATAAACTACCCAAGGGTCACGACCTTTTGCTCCTAATGCCTTTAAGCCGCGAATAGCTTCGTCGGCACGGTCCGTAATTTTACGTAGAGATTGTACACTGCTTGTGGAACTAGGTAGAGATAGGAACGCTTGAATGTATGCCTGAATTATCAGGCTAGACCGGTCATATCATTTTTCTAACCGCTCCCAAGCATCGAGGTAGTTGGGATCCGAAACAGTTATGTGGCGAATCAAATCTGCCGCCGAACCTCGCAAAAACGACTTGAGGTAATGGAATTTTTGTGTTGCGGACAAATGTGTTTTAGTGTCTATGCAAACAATGAAAAGATCCCTAAAGCAAGGCCATTCTTTGAAGTCACCCGAAAAGATTGGAACTGTTAGTGTTGGCAGACAAATGGATGCTGATGGTTTTGCCTTATTAATATTTTCAAGGAACGAAGCTTGCTGGTTAGCTAACATTTTGATGGCGGATTCACCAGCCTCGGAATCGTTCGTACCCTTTCTTGCGCGAATTAATTTTGTGAGCGTTGATTGAACCAGAAAATATTTATTTTCGTATTCCGTAAACTCGGGTTCAGGATCAGCAAAACCGTCTTCTTCTGAAAACTCCAAAAGCTCTTCATGTAGGAGCTCGAAGGCCGACCACGATTTCTCTACGCTTAGCAAACGAATTTCTAAAAGTTCTAACGAAACATTTTCATCAACGCTTTCTATGAACACTACCGCCTTTGTTAGGGCACCTTTGATATGCCCAAGTTTCGATATGATTTTATTCATTGTTTTGTCAAACAAATGTGTTCTTGCCAAGCACCGCGAAAAGAGTTATTATACCAAGAAGTGAATTACTCGCGACGAAGGGAATGAGTTGATTTGGCAGATTAAAAAAAAGAAATGTTCACAGTTCACACCGCGTGGTTTGCAGATAAATGTGTATGTAAGAAATACCGAAAAATATGTATAAGCATGCACAAATAATTGTTGGAAACATATAATTATGTTTAACTATTGTTATATTATCATATCATATAATTATATTATATTCGGCTGCGAAGGACCAACTAATGTTTTGTAAGAAATGAAAAACGATTTTTGGTTAATGTGTAGTAGGTATTTTTACAGCTTATAATTTCCTTTATTTTGTGATAAGTTACCATTTGCGTCCATACTGGTTGACGATCAAAACCCAAGAGAGAGAAAAACTAGCGGTAACAATGTTACAATAATAAATAATTAAGCACTACAAGAAGACTGACTCAAACTCAAACGAATAACAATATCAAAGAAGACAACAAAGAGAGTAGTTACGGTAATTAAGATTTTAGAGGTAAGAAGTGAATATTATGTACAATATACGGTAATTTTCTTAGAGTCAATTGAGAAAAATAACAATAACAATAACTAACTGAATATAAATGAGTGAAGTTGGAAATAGGGTAAATTTATAGTGTACAGCAAAACTAAACAATAAAATAAAACTGATAATCGCAAGCAAAATATAGACACATTTGATTCCTCAACAGGTATGTAATGTCAAAGGACATATATGTGAGAGAAAATGATTTATGACATCTATTTAAATGTGATGTCAGCCCAAGTATAATGATTTAAAAATGTGGCCTGACCTTAAACCCTCTAGTCACCAACACGACCTCTAGTAACATTTTATTTTGTTTTTATCATGTTGTCAGTAGTACGAATAAAGAACGAACTGGATGACAGCTTTTGCTTAGTTTAGTTGATCCTTAGAAGTTCGCCTGTGCGTTTGTGCACACTGAAAACGAAGTAAAACAAGATGGCGGAAAATTCTCTAGCATATATCTTCAGTTTGCCGACAAAATCCAAAAGCCAAATTCGCTAACCGAGGTAGCTGCGATCAAATTAAAACGTTGAAAGAAGAGGGCATGGGGGACATAAAGCGGCTTGCTAGGAAGTTTTTAGTGCCAGTATCTGTCAATGGCACGACCCTCGATTTTCAGCTTGATACTGGTGCTACTTGCTCCATGATTAATCTTCGTACGTATGAACAGCTAGGGAAACCTAAGCACATCGAACCAGCTAGGGTACTAAGAGCGTATGGTAATTTTGTTGTTCCTGTCAAAGGTAATATACAAGTCAACGTTCAGTTCAGGGAACAGACGCACGAGCTCAAACTCTTGGTTGCTGACACATATGAAGGAGGCAACATTTTGGGAATGGACTGGTTTGACGTTCTGCGATTCCAATTAAGTTGCTGTGATAGTGTGTTCTTTTCAAAAGTAGCTAATACTGGAGAAGAATTGTCTGCACGTATCAAGGACGTTTGTACGCAGTTTTCTCAAGTATTCAATAGTGGTCTCGGTTGCTGCAATAATTTCTCCGCTAAACTATATTTTAAGGAGAATGCTTGCCCAAAGTTTTTCAAATCTCCACCGATTCCTTTTGCGAAAAACGCACTTGTTAAGCAGGAGTTGGATAGGTTGGTTGCTGCTGGGATTCTACGCCCTATAGTGACAAGCCAATGGGCAGCCCCTATCGTTGTTGTCCAAAAACCCTCAGGAAATATACGCATTTGTGGAGATTTCAAAGTGACTGTAAATCCGCAGCTAGAGGTTGAAAGATATCCACTTCCAAAGGTGGAGGAAATATTCCATAAGCTACAAGGAGGCGTCCACTTTAGCAAAATTGATTTGAGCGACGCCTATTTTCAGCTACCGCTCGATGAGGAGGCCAAGCAGTATTTGGTCATCAATACACCGTTTGGGCTGTATCAGCACGAGAGGTTGCCATTTGGAGTCGCTAGTGCCCCGGGAATATTTCAGCGCCTCATGGAACAAATAATAAGTGGCGTTGAACATTGTGCTGCCTATTTGGACGATTTTATTGTAACTGGGAGAACTGACGACGAGCATATTGAAACCATAAGGGAACTTTTAACGCGGTTGTCTTCGTATGGTCTACACTGCAACGAAAAGAAATGTGTATTTGCCCAGGAAAGTGTTGAACACCTTGGACACAAGATTGATGCTGCCGGTATTAGACAATCGGACAGCGGACTGGAAGCGATACAAAAGATGAGCGCACCCAAGGATCTCAAGCAGCTGCAAGCATTTATTGGAAAGGTCATATACTACCGGCAAGTTTATTAACAATTTTTCTCAAATTGCAGCTCCGCTAAATGAGTTGAGAAAGCAAAACACTCGCTTTTTATTGTCAAGCCGTCAGGAACACTCGTTCAATGCATTAAAGACCCAAATTATAGAGGCTACCCGCCTAACCCACTTCAGGGAGCAACAACCCCTCGTTTTGGCGACGGATGCATCATCACAAGGAATCGGTGCTGTGCTTATGCATAGATATCCTGATGGATCGGAACGCCCCATTGCACATGCATCCAAAACCCTTAATAAACAGCAGTTAAAGTACAGCCAAATTTAAAAAGAGGCTCTTTCTATCATATTTGGTGTCCAAAAATTCCACCAGTATGTTTTTGGTCGCACTTTTGAGCTATTCACGGACCATAAGCCCCTGCTCTCCATATTTAATCCCAAAAACAATTGCCGACAATGACTGCGCATCGATTGCAAAGGTGGGCAATCATTCTGATGGGATACAGGTATACCATAAAGCAGTGGCGTCTCGTCAGGGTGTGCAAGGTGTGCATTGCACACCCTGGTCTAACGAAAATAAGTCCCTCATCAAACACTGTGTAATAATAATTACACACAAATAATGATATGCACAATTCCATAACCCATAAAACCTCCATAACACAGCCAACAGCTACAGCCTACACCATACCTATTCATATTCATCCTTTATAAATTATAAATCTTCTTTCAAAATTCCTTCACCGCTGAGAAAAAAAAAATTAACTCGTACAAAAACTCGTTGTGCACCATTCTGTTGATTTCATCAAATAAATTCATCCAACTACAAACTATATCCCTCTACAAGATTTCTCCAGTATTCATCCCCATCGTCATTCGTCACCCGCACGCCGCCGTACTTAAATGGCTTTACTTTGATGAACTTGTAGTGAACTCGTGCGAAGGTTTTCTGTGCACGGGCTGTATTCATTTTCTCTTCTCTTGCATCTGTTCTGTTCTGTTTCCGTAAAGCGTCATCATGAGTCAAATACACAATGTATAACATCGATACTCGTGCAAATAAAAGCTGTGCACGAAAGCCGATGAATGAATGGTTGAACTTAGCTTTTCGTTTAAGTGGTTGGGGATTGGGGTTGCAGTTTCGTGCGGTGCTTTTGATTTTGTATGCGAAAGTTTTATTTTTCTATATTTTATTTTGAAAACAAAATAAGATATCAAAAACAGCAAAACAATGATTGAGAAAACAATAAATGGGACGTGTTTTCAGGCAATTAATTGATATTTCTAAAAAATCTATAATTTTAAAGAATTTGCACACCCATCTAAATAATTCACGCGACGCTGCTGCCATAAAGTATAAGCCAACGAAGCAGCACGGCAATGCAGACGGACTCTCGAGGTTACCCGCAGGAACAGATGTAAAGTTTGATGTTGCAGAGGAGAAATGTTTTGTGGTTGCAGCCGAGCTGGACAGAGAAGCTGAGGAGTTTCCAATTAACGCTAAATTAGTTGCCAGGGAAACTGCTAATGACACAATTCTGAAGAAAGTCTTCCAATTGGTCGAAAAGGGCTGGCCAGAATCTCTAAATGGAAAGGATGACGAGCTGAAACCATTTTTTGCCAGACGTTTTGCTATAACGCAGCATAAAGGTGTTCTATTGGAGCAAGCAGGTATGTCATGCGTAATAGTTCCTTCCTGCCTAAGGGGTAGAGTTCTTCACATGCTACATAGTGGCCATTGGGGTATAGTAAGGACTAAGCAGTTAGCTCGCCGTCATTGCTGGTGGCCCGGCATTGACAAGGAGATAGACCAGTTAATACGTCACTGTGAAATTTGTCTGCAGAATAGTTCCAGCCAACGCCAAGAGTTCACCAGCTGGCCAGTACCTACTAAGCCTTGGGAGAGGATTCATGTGGACTTTGCTGGTCCTTTTCTAAAACACATGTACCTCATATGTGTGGATGCATACTCCAATTTTCCCTACGTTATTGAGATGTCCAGCACCACAGCAGAAGCAACTGTTAACACATTAGAGAATGTCTTCGCTATTGAAGGATTACCCGAACTGCTGGTATCCGATAACGGGCCACAGTTTTCCTCAGACAAGTTCCAGCAGTTTTGCAGCCAGAGGGATATTCAACATCTCCGTTCAGCCCCTTTCCATCCGGCGTCCAATGGGGAAGCAGAGAGGATGGTTCGGACTTTTAAGTCCGCAATGAAAAAGCTGTTTCAAAATGGTAATGATATTGGCAAAGCTTTACTAGATTTTTTAATTTCTTTCGGCAGTCTGCCTAACTCTACGGGGAAGTCACCCGCTGAGCTGATTCATGCTAGACAACCTCGCACTCTGCTCTCGCAGCTGGCCCCACGTGAAGCTCCGCCAAAAATTAGCACATTCGAATCCAAATTTGCTACTGGAGAAGATGTGTACGTTCGAAACTTCGCTACAGGTCCGAGGTGGATACCAGCCAAGACGATAGCCAAAGTAGGGAGGAGAATGTATGAGGTGCAGACTTCGAAAGGTACAAGTAGACGACATCAAAATCAAATGCACAAGACGATTGGCCCAAGTGAGTTCGATGAAGAACGCCGTTTAGCTGCGTTAGATTTCAGCAAGAAGCAGGATGTACCATCGCCGACTAGGAGTATTATGAAGGACCAAGTCAGTCAGCGACGCTCCCAGCGTACTCGTAAGCCGGTCGTCAGATTTACACCAGATGTTAAACTCCGCCAACGTAGGCGGTAATTAAAAGGGGAGAAGTGTAGTATCCAACGTCACACAACAACAATGACATCCATAAACAGCACACGAGATAACGCTAGCTAAGCTGACCATCATCAACGATGCAGTCAGTCGATACCTAACCGCCGCGTCATACTCATCATTAACATTAAGTTCTATTGTATACACTGAAGTATTTTTTGTATAATAAATAACCTATTATATACCGACATAACAATTTACATTCGTTTGTTGGCAAGGGGGAAGTATGTGTTTGTGTTTGGGATATGACTGCAAGCAGGTTGCGGGGATGGTGGTTGCTGTTCGTGGCATATAATTTTTTTTTGTGTGGCAGCGAGACTAGGGATTCGATGCATCGTTGTGTAGGTAAATAGGTATACCAGGAGTGGCGTGACAGATCATACCACGGGTATAGTGGGCAACTGTAATGATGTGCGATACTAAGAATCACGCGATTGATTTTTGTGAGGCGGGCAGTTGAAGTGGTAGAGTCGGGCTAGTCAGTCGAGGAGTTGGCGTTGTATCGTTGGGAGGTCGAGTTCGTGGGGAAACATTTTCCTGGCCGAAGTGTGGCCATAGATCGGGTGACGAATTGCAGTTTCTCTGTTGTACAGTGTTGGTGGTGACAAGTGGCATATAAAAAAAAAGTGCAAATTAATTATATAGCCTTTGGACCAAGTAATATCCGCGCAAGGGATATCGAATAGTTTTCATCCACGCGGCCCAGTCGGAACGTTTCGTTCGCTTACACAATCCATCGCGTGTGAACTAAATTCGACACGTAAAGGGTTTCGCATCACCCCCACACCCCCAAACTAAGAGCAGTGCAGTGTAAGCTCAACCCCGGTTGAAAATTAAAGAAACCCCCCCCCCCCCTTCGAGCATTTGAATTTCGCACGGACAGCGTGGTCAGTAGAGTGGCCAGCACGCGACGGGATTTCGGGAACCATATACCCCCACCCGTGCGCGAGAGTGAACAATCTAGGTCAGTGAATACCCATTGTCCAGGAAGTCAGCAGGAGCTCATGCGGTGGGAAACCGAGTCGGCAGCAGCCTTCGCAGCAGCAACAGTAAGGAGACCAGCGGGTGTAGTTTGGGGCCAGTGGGCCAAATTCGTTCAAGGGTTCAGGTCCCAATAGTTTTTTTTTGCATTGCACCATCTGTGTTCGAAGACTATACGATATTTAAATTTTTTTGTGGTAATACGGTTCAAATAAGAAGATCCCGGTCAAGTATCTCTATTAAAGCAGTAATCCAGTCTCAAACTGTGCCCATAGGGTATACTTTTTTATCTTATATTATCCCGTAAATTTTCTCGCGGGAAAGTACCTTAAAACGGTGACGACGTTCGTTTTGATTAAAGTAGTTTTTTTTGTGTTTAAAAATCAATGGATTCTTTCGAAATTTAATGCTTGGAAAAATAAGTGTAAAGGTAACTTCGGGCAATTTAATCCAAAAAGCAGGCTAATACCGCGAATCGATTTAGTTCGGTGATATATTCTTTCGTTTGTGCACACCGATTAAAAGGCTTTCTTTTCCCCTTTAATTTTTGCTGGTGTACGAGCCCTAAGGCGAGACCGTGAGGCGTAATCGGGGAGAAGTGTGGTTACCTATTTTTGGAAGGGGTTGTGAAACTCGATCTGTTTTCTTTTTTTTTTGTTTACCCAACAGCGGCAATAAAAGTATGCTGAGCCGGAGGTGCACCCCGTCCTGGAGAGAAAGGTGGTAAGACATGTCCGTGAACCGGAACAAGCGGTGAGTACCCAAAAATTTGTTAACTATATTTCACGATGCCAGATTACGTGGGTGGATTGCTAGTTGTTACCTAGAATTTCATTTGTTTTTTTTTATATTCAGACGTTCGTCACCGAGTGGTTCTTCAAGCGCTTGGAATAAACTTGTGTAAACTTAGAATTTTGGGCCCTTCTGGCCAACCCCAAGGAGGGGACCGGAGAGAAAATCTCGCATAGGAGTAAACCCGATTATATAGGTAGGGTGAAGTTATATTACCTTTTTGTGAAATAAACATGTAGATGCCATTTATGGGCCTTTCTTTTTAAGAAAAAAAAAAAATATCTGGTGTTGGACTTTTTCTTTTGTTTCTTGAGTTGTACTTCTGCTGGGATGTTTGGTGTTTTGGTGCCAGGGATGCGCTATCGACGGGAAGATTAATTCAAACAGGATCGAGGTGGAGAGAGTCGACGGTTTAGGACCGATTCGATTGTATCCCGAGATTTATTTTTTTTTTTTTATTTTTTATTGGTATAGGGATTCAGTGATGGCTAACTAAAGAGACGGGGAGGGCGAGGGGCAAAGACGGGAAATAAAGAAGGAGGATACAGAGTAGGGTAGTAGAGGTAAGAAGTCGAAGAGTTTGGATAAGGGATTGTAGTCCTATAACGTATGGCGCATGGTTACAATCATGGATCGGTCGTCGGTTGCAGATGACGTAAGGGAGGGAGTCGCGCATCGTGTGGGAGAACATCGGTAGAATCACCACACTTACCAGAGATACAGGGATAGAGGGATGAGTTTGGCACCTATCGTAGCATTTAGTAGTGAGTTGTGTCAGTTAAGACAAGGAGGTAATTTTAATGAGGCCTTAAACAACGTGACGGCAGTCCGAGGTGGGATAGCAAGATCCCCCCCCCCCCCCCAAAGCCGACGAGCTAGTGCCCGAGCAGCCACAAGCAGGCCTAAGCTTTTCCATGCTCGGACACCCTTCGCCTACCACCGCCCGGGTTGACGGTATGACCTGTAACCGGACCGTCATAAGGGTGGGCGTTAAATGGTAGGGAAGGTCGGTGGCGCGCGGAGACTAGGGGCCAGGAACTGGTTCACCACAGGAGGTTAGTGTTAGATCCCGTCTGGTCCTAGAGGTAGCGCGCACATTCGCCAGGGTGACTACATTGCAATTTTCGTGTAAACTTCAGCGAACACGGACCCGCACTTATTATTTTATAATAAGAAGAATAAAATAATAAGTATGAAATTTCGTTACAATGATGAGTTTGAAAATTTATTTAGCTCTGATTCCAGCTTTTTTCCATTCCATTTTCCATTTTCCTAAACGTGGTTTATTGTATTTACCTTCATCACGATATCACAACAATTGAATAACAGCAAGCGAAATGACAGTGAAACTCAGCACCGACTAATTAACTGGGGCCAGTTCAGGGCACAACTAGGGTGCCATTGAAGTCATGTCGAATGCAGTGCCTTGATTTTGTGCGGTTCTTGCCGCAACGCTAGGGAACGTTCCGAAATTTTTTTTGAATGTGTGAGTGCAAATTGCGCGCTTACAATTTATATAATACATTAATTCTTCCGCATTTTGACTATTGTTCGTCAATTATATAAATGTCAAACAGTGAAAATATAAGAAAATTACAAATTTTGCAAAATAGAGCGATGAGAACGGTGCTGAAGTGTGACTGTAGAACTCCAATACAAGAAATGCTACCAACCCTCGGATGGCTTAATGTCGAACAGAGATTGAAATTTAATGCATTAGTTATGATTTTTAAAATTAAATACAATCTATACCCAGTATATCTTCAACGTAATGTTAGTTTTATGACAAATTCATTTTATAATTTAAGGAATGGGGGAGATTTTAGATTACCGCTTTTTAGAAGAGCGGGCACGCAGAATAACCTACTGTACAAAGGAGTGCAGTTATTTAATGACTTACCAAGCAACCTCAAAAATGAAACAAACTTAAATATATTTAAAGCCTTATTAAAACCTGTATTAAAAAATAATAATGTATAAAACACTATTAGTTATAATTATCCATGCATGTTAGAGTTTTTTTTTTTAAACTAATAAAATATACAATACAATACTTGCGAAAATATTGTGCGAAATTTTTTAAATTTACAGAGAAGCTTTAGGCCCCAGTTATAGCCATACGTAAAACGGAACCGTACAAATTTTCTTTTGCTTTTTTTGACCACTTAAACTTGATGGTTGACCTCAGTCTTGGTCTTAAATAAAAAATATTGCTTATGAATTATAATGTAGTTTATCAAAAAAAAAAAAAACAAATTATCTTTCAATTTTCTAAAAAAAAAATAGTGCGTGGAGTCCCTCCGCGCGGAAGAAGTGAAACTTCGTAATGTGGAAATGAAAATAGGAAGGGGTAGAAATTGATTTTTAATGAAATCATATTGTTTCTTTAAGCCTAGTATCCTGCTCGCGCTAAATTTTAGCGCCCCTAGTCTCCACTTCGTTTCTCCACACCAAAGTTAAATGGTCGCTAAATTATTATTAAACATGATATAGATGGGACAAAACCCATATGCTTATGAACCATGAGTACCATGACTGATATTAGTAAACGAAATTTTAATAGAATTTTCGAATTTCAAACTTGAAAGACGTAAGAAACCTAGAAATTATAAGAAGAAGTTCAACATGTGTCCTCAAACTTTCCACAATCTCCTTACCATAGTGGAACACTTGTTATTACCCAAAAGATGAAGCCAAATGAGAGCATAAGTCCCCCTGAAAATTGATTCGCTTTATTTATATGTATATGTATCTCTGTTTTGGAGCTGTTATTTGGCTTTGCGTTTTCTTTTATTTATCACGCAAACATTATCCGCGTTTTCCGCCACAAAAAATTCTTTGCAAACACAACACAAACACTTTTCTCCGTTTTTTTTATGTCAAAATTTATCTTCGATTTAATGCACCGGACATTTATTTCGCGAGCTAAATGAGTGGAGACTTTTCATCCGCCCATCTATATGAAATGAAGGATTTAACGTGCGAACAGGATACTGATGCTTTGCTAAACTGCCTCGCTCAATTTTATCTTTGTAGCCATTTTTGTATGGGAGATAAAATTTAGCGCGAGCAGAATACTAGGCTTTAAGACAAACTTTATTAACATTGCTTACAATTCACAATTGATCGCATCTTTTAATCATCATTTTCGAGTGGGGAAATATCCAAATCCATAACATTTACAATGGGATAATGACAACTAAAGTAAGATACGATATGTTCGAAGTCACATTAGAAGTTTCACTTCAAAAATACTACCCTATTAAATTATAGGTATGTGTATCAAATCAAACTAAAACAAGTAAATGAAATAATGAGGACGCTACTCGTTGCTAACGCTCGCGCTGGCCTGTAACAGGTATACTACGCGCATGCGTTCGAGTGCCACGCATTCACTCTCGCTCTGTCTCCTTCTATTCCCCCTCCCCAGGAGCGTTGAACATTCAACGCAACCTTGTTGGAAGTCGCATTAGAAGTTTCACTTCAATAAGACATTAATTGCCAATTTAGTCATTATTTTTGGAAATTAATCTTCACCACAGAATATTCTTCTCCCAGCATTTGGTGCCAATAAACTCACTCACCATTGCATACTCTGAAGCGTGAGCGGTACCCTCACACCTTTGAGTATGTAATGCTTATAGTAGCATTAACCTTTTAAGAAGTTTCACTTCAATAAATCAAACAACATACATAATTCACCTATATCGTCTTACTTCTTGAATTCTTCAATTCTATACTGTAGGTATCAACGTATGTAGGTATGTACTATAACAACCATCGAAACAAAACCCTTGAACTTAATTTCTATATACACCACCATAAGTCCATCAGCGCACGTCAACAGCCATGTGCGCATTTCCTCAGAAACAACCACCACTTTTCTTTTCTTTTTCATATGAACGTGCTTGTGCTGTGCAATGTAAGCTACCCTCACCCTCGCTCACGCCTTTGAGTATCCAATTATTAGCGTTAAACGTTTAACGCGACCTTGAGTTGGAAGTCGCATAAGAAGTTTCACTTCAAAAACCTTGAACTCAATTTCTGTATACATACACCACCATATGTAAGTCCATCATCGCACGTCAACAGCCATCTGCGCATTTCCTCAGAACCACATTGTGGCTGTTGATTATACAACACATTCACCTCGCATACTTCTCTTTCGTTTAACTTTTGTTGGAGAAAACACCACTCATTTGTTTTCATATGAACGTGCTTGTGCTGTGCAATGTGCGCCACCTTCACCCTCGCTCACATCTTTGAGTATCCAATTATTAGCGTTAAACGTTTAACGCGACCTTGAGTTGGAAGTCGCATAAGAAGTTTCACTTCAAAAAAAGATTTTATTAATTTTTCTGTTATCGGAAAACGTTTTTTGTACGAAAAAATTTATAAATTCTTATTTTTTTAAAAACGAATCCGATAAACTAACTTTATAATTCATAAGCAACATGCTAAGATCAAGATTGAGGTCAACCATCAAGTTTGAGTGGTCAAAAAAAGCAAGCAAAGAAAATTGGTACGGTCTCGTTTTACGTATGGCATTTGGACCTTAGTAATATTGCCCTTTATTGTTTTACCGCCCTGATTGTAAGAGAAAGGTTATAAATTATAGTTTTAAAAAAATTGATAATTTTCATATATATTTACAAAAAAAAAAAAAAAAAAAACTTAAAAAAAAAAACACATTAGAGATGTATTTGATGACGATAGTTAAAAAAAAAAAATAGATGCAATTCGTTTTCGAATGACAAATTTTAAAATGAACCTTAAAGCCTTGATTTTGAATTATAAATATATAATAACTAATTAAACATTGCCTCAACTCATGTTTATATCTACATTTTATGATCTTGTTCATTTTAGTTTTAAAATGTTGCAAAAAAAGATACAAGAAAAAATTGCCTTTTCTGAAGCTATTCTGCAAACTTAGAATTTTCTCACAATATTTAACAAGTGTTGGTTCGTTATAACCGAAAATAGTGTTGTGATAGGGAACCGCATTATATTTTAGACATATTTATTTTGAAATCACAGTTTTTGAAAACTTTCCGAAGTACCTTTTTCAACTAACAAAATGGAACAAAGTAGCAACAAATTGTATCAGGCTCCTCGAAAAAAGTACCAAATTATATGTTTTGTATATATATATATATGTTATTATATCGTGGGATTTATCCCTTTTCAAACTTTACATTTTTCCTGAAATTTCATGAAAACACCTTCATTTCATCATGATTATCAACACATTGAATGTGCCTAAAAAACTTCTCGTATAAATAGTCTTTTATCAGAATTTTCTAGCAACAAAAAATAATCGTAACAATGTTACAAACGGTGATTTTTATACTAAAAGTTAATCAACAAAAACCACAATTTAACAGAACTACAACAGTACCATCTACCGAGGAATAGAATATCAACCAAATGTCTAGCTGATTCGTTCTTACTTCAGTTCGTACTCCTCGCACATTTGACATATCGTTTCACGCCTTTTAGCATTTTTTCATTCTTGTCTTGAAAGCGAATGGGAGAACAAACTGCGGTAAGAAATAAATCTAAACTTCGTAATTATGTCTAAATCTGTTAATTTATAGAAATAAAATATACTCTTATGTACTATTAATTTCACACTCCTTTTCGCCTCTACAAATCACATCCGTGTTTTTTTTCCTTGTAATACAAATTTTACTTCTAAAAACTGGATTTTGAGGTAAAAAAGTATCGTGGGTTTTCAAAAGGGATTTTGAGTACGGTGAAAAGGGAAAAATTACCACGCTTCGTGGGATAAATGAAGGGAGAGTGCTAATAACACTGTCGCAACATAAATAGGTTGCGTATGGGAAAGCGCGCCTGGAATTTTCAGGAACAAGCCTACAATAGAACAGGAAATATTGGAAGCTGTCAGCTCTCGACATCACGCACACATTTATAGAATCCGCCCATACGTGAACCCTTTCCGCAACCGCAATTGCGACAAAAACCGCACAAAACCAAGGCACAGGTTTTCAGTACCAGGGTGAGTTCATTGCTATATCGAACACTTTGGGGTTAACCTAGTGCGCACTAGGGTCCATGTCAAACAAACCTTTTATCTCTTCTCTATTCCTAAATTATCTAGATGTCTTATGTGGTATTCGTTTGGGCTTCTTCAGATTCGCTCTCAGATTTTATATTTTGTGTGGCTAATCGAACATAAAAACGTCACTTGCTCTTTTTTGTGATAATATTGGTGGGATTCCAATATGTGTAGCCTTCAACACTTTTCAAAGCGTTTTCTATTCACTGGTTAAATTTTATGTTAAAACATTCGAAATTTGCGTCCCGATTGATTTCTAAATATTTATACATAAATAATTAACTAATATAGATTCACCCGATGCAATGCCTTTCTTCGCTGTAGAAAAGAATCACGAAAACCTTAACGCCCTCCACCAGTTGTCAAACTCAAGCGCACTTGTATTAATAATCTGAGAAAATATCTGGATTCGTAAAAGTGCCCTGAAATCTGAAAAAGATTGTTTTTTTTTTTTGTACCAAACGAACATAAAAACTGCTCTGAGAGCGCCCAATCGAATACCACATCAGTAAAGTTCTCAACAAAAGATGCCTCGGTTACGTTAGATACTAGTTACATTAGGGGTTTTTCGCTGATTCAAATACATTATACATATCGTCTTTTACCTTCCTTCCTGATATCTTTATCACTAACTAATGTTATAATGTTTTTCTCGGATGAAGTTAACACTTTCTAATTTGATTTACATGTCTCTTTATATGCCTGCCTGATTCCATTTTGTATAGGTACATTCAAGGACCAAAACCTTTTATTATGCAAGCTTTAGACCAGTGTTTTTTTTTTTTTATATATACCTACTTCTCCCGGGAAAGGCGAACCTATAACGCTTCAACAGCGCCCCGAGATGCCTGCAGATGTATGTTTGTTCTGCATTTAAATTGTTGCAAATTGTAGTCTTCCGGAAATATATCCCCAGGAAGCGAGTTCCAAAGTTTGCTTGTCCTGTAACAGAAGGAGTTTTTGAAAGTTGATGTCCTCGCGGTTGTCAAGTGTACTGTATTGTCTTGTTGGGTGCCCAAAAGTTGCATTTCGAGGGATAATGTCTTTGAGTTCCTCAGAACATCTACCATGGAAGTACCTATAGAACAAACATAGGTCAGCGACTTGTCTTCTGTGCACCAACGGTTGTAGATTCGATGTGAGTGTAGGGTCTCCAATGAGTCGAACTGCTCGTCTCTGTATGCTATCAAGCAGGTTAAGTGAATGTTTTGGGGCCGAGCTCCATATATGGGAACAATATTCCAAGCCTGGTCTTACCTGTGCTTTGTAGAGAAGGAGAAGTTGCTTGGGGCTAAAGTACCTCTTTGCTCTAAATAGGTAGCTCAACTTTGCGGACGCCGATTTTGCGATATAGGATATGTGGTTCTGCCATGTGATTCCTGAATTGACTGTGACTCCTAGAAGGTGCATTAAGTCCTTGTGATGGATTGGATGGTCATCCATTTGGATCTGAGGAACTGTTGATGCATTTTTTCTGGAAAATGTTGTGAACTGTGTCTTGTTTGCATTAAATACAACCAAATTGTCCTTTCCCCACTTCAAGATTTTGTCCAGATCATCATTTAGAGAATTAATTTGTTCACATCTCTGACTGTGTGATGTAGCCGTATTCACAGGCCCATTGTTCGAGATGGAGGATATAAGAGTGCTGTCATCTGCAAAGCTGTAGATATTATTATTTGTCGATCCAAGCAAATCGTTGATGTGGAGAAGAAATAGAGTTGGAGAAAGAATAGATCCTTGGGGCACTCCTGCATTTATAGCAAACGAGTTGGATGGCACACCATCTACAACAACTTGGATCGATCTTCCCAGAAGAAAATTTTGCATTCATCCGCAGAGTTGTTGTGGTAATCCGTAAGACGCTAACTTGCCTAATAGGGAACATTAACTTGGAACATTTCGAAGCAAGTTGAAATCCCGAATCATAACCGCTGCCCCAACTTTAAAAATTCGATCGTTTTGCTCGCGTTTAAATTCTTTATTAAACCGTTTTTAATGCAAGTGCTAAAGTGCTAAAAGAGACAAATTGACTCTTGGCGAATAATTAAAAATAAAAAAAGGCGGAGCTGCATTTGTAGAACAATAATAGTTTTTCTGTAATCCAATCAAAATTTCGTTGACATTCCCCTCTGCTCCCCTTGCCTTAATCGCCTTTTTAACTGTTCGCACAGTGTCTCAGCTGCTCCATTTCTAGCCGGATAACCTGGTGCTGTAAAGCATTGTCGAATTCCTAATGAGTTCAAAAATGCTTTGCTTTCTTTTGAAACAAATTGAGTCTCATTATCGGATACCACCACCTCCGGGATACCGAATCTGAAAAACACTTAACGTAGACACTACTTAACATAGAAAGAAGACCTTGGCGATTTTGTATAGAATATTGTATAATAACTTGAGATTTGGGTTGATTCGGCAAAAGTTATAAACAAACTACGCAACGTTTAATCATATTTTCCAGCTCGTAGATTATATTAGATTGTTTGTGGGAGGTGGAATCAAGTTGCCATATCACTGCGGCCACGAGTGGGCCTATTGTGATTTCCTCCAATTAGAGCTCGCTCATGATACCGGACTTAGTTATGAATCCTAGTAGATCTTTGAGTGCGCTGTCAGATATGTCCTCTGCCCCAAGTTAAGGTCTTCCTAGGTGGTGTTGACGAGATCTGACTAGACATTCACAGTATGTGTTCTGCTGATTCTTCGTCCTCGTTGCATAGTCTGCAAGTGTTGTTTTGTATTATTCCCATAGTCATGAAATGTTTTTTCCCATAGTCATGAAATGTTTTTTGACTTTCGACGCAGTGGAAAAAAACCCAAAGTTGGAATTTGGGTTTTTGCGGGATTCGAACCTGAGACCCCTCGCTTAGTAGCCCAACACACTAACACTAAGCCACTGCGACTACTAATCCCATACTAGCTTTGATGTAATTCCATAGCTATTGATAGCCAGTAGTGTAGCTTTGCTATCAGAGAGAATATATATGTTCTTGTTTGTTATGGATTTATTTTTAGATTTTCTCTGACACATAGTTCTATTGCAAAGATTTCTGCTTGGAATATGGAGTTGCATCTGTCCATGCTTTTATGGATGAACGTTTTTGTGTCGACCCCGTATACTCCAGCTCCAACTCCTTCATCTGTTTTCGATCCACCTGTGTACCATACATTAGAATCTTTGGCAAATGTGGGTTTATTCTGTTCCCAGTTCTGTCGATTTGGAAATGTAACTTTGAAGTTTCGTCTGAAGTGGAATTTCGGTAGGCAGTTGTCTATTATGGTAATTCCAAGTATTTCATCTTTTCTCAGTTCCATAACGATGTCTGGATGGATAAGCTTGGAGTTTTCGGTGTTTTCAGATATGAGCATGAAGGCATTTGTCATAGCTTCTTTCTGTATCTGAAGATGGAGAGGTGGAAGATTTAGGATAACTTCCAACGCTGCAGTGGGAGTTGTTCTCATTGTGCTCGTAGTGCATACACAAGCTAGTCTTTGGAGTTTATTGAGCCTGACTTGTGTTGACTTTTTTGCCACCATACTGGAGCTGCGTAAGTGACAATTGGTCTTGTTATGGCTGTGTAAAGCCATAGCATGATTTTGGGGTTCATACCCCAGCTTTTACTAATCAAACTTCTGCTGGTCCACAGAGAGATCCTGTCTTTGTATATGGATTTCATGAGGTGAGAGTTCCAGGTGAGTTTTTCGTCCAGGGTTACACATAGGTATTTGACTTCTTTTGAGAACTCTATTGTTTCAACTTGTTTCAACAAGTAGAGTAGGTTTTCTTAGCTTTTCTCGACTTCGTCTTTTTGTAAAAGCAACTATGGTGCTTTTTTTGGGTTTTTTTTTTTTTTTTGTATACTTCTCCCGGGAAAGGCGAACCTATAACGCTTCAACAGCGCCCCGAGATGCCTGCAGATGTATGTTTGTTCTGCACTTAAATTGCTGCAAAATGTAGTCTTCTGGAAATATATCCCCAGGAAGCGAGTTCCAAAGTTTGCTTGTCCTGTAACAGAAGGAGTTTTTGAAAGTTGATGTCCTCGCGGTTGTCAAGTGTACTGTATGATCAGCATTAGCAGCCTGTCTTATTGGGCGCCCAAAAGTTGCATTTCGAGGGATAATGTCTTTGAGTTCCTCAGAACATCTAACATGGAAGTACCTATAGAACAAGCATAGGTCAGCGACGTGTCTTCTGTGCACCAACTGTTGTAGATTCGATGTGAGTGTAGGGTCTCCAATGAGTCGAACTGCTCGTCTCTGTATGCTATCAAGCAGGTTAAGTGAATGTTTTGGGGCCGAGCTCCATATATGGGAACAATATTCCAAGCCTGGTCTTACCTGTGCTTTGTAGAGAAGGAGAAGTTGCTTGGGGCTAAAGTACCTCTTTGCCCTAAATAGGTAGCTCAACTTTGCGGACGCCGATTTTGCGATATAGGATATGTGGTTCTGCCATGTGATTCCTGAATTGACTGTGACTCCTAGAAGGTGCATTGAGTCCTTGTGATGGATTGGATGGTCATCCATTTGGATCTGAGGAACTATTGATGCATATTGATCAGTTTCGTTCGGCTGTTGTGGGGTACGCACTCGTCGGAAACTTTTTAAGCCTAAATTCAAATAGACTGAACACAAAATGTCTTGCAATACGTGTAAAACTAAAGTTGATCGTGCCGAATTAAAAGTTGTCTGCAGTGACTGCAACAAAATTTTTCATGCTGCATGTGTAAATATTTTGCCAGTAGACTTAGAATTTATGAAAAAAAACAACAAACCTTGGCGATGTGCGACTTGTGTAGCAGCGAAACGTCGTGATTCTCTCTCTGGTATGGTTCCTGTGTGTGTCACAAATGAGATAAATAATCATCAGCAGAAGAAACAAAACCAACTGCTTATTACATCTCTGCCACAAATCTCATCAGCTCGACCATCAAATATTACCCTAGAAATGATCTATTCTGAAATTCTCGAAGTAAAGGAAATTCAAAGGGTTCAAATAGAAGAACTGCAAGCCAAAAACAAAGAGTGCGAACAAAGAATCGTTTTGCTGGAGAATAAAGTAAATTTCTTCGAGCAGCAATCGATTGCTAACACCGTTGAAATCCACAATGTTCCCTTTCAAAGCAATAATGTCTCCAACATCGACTTGGCGCTAAAAGTCTTTCGTGATGGGATGAATGTAGGTGTAACTGAGAACGATATTGATTATTGTTACACAAAAAAAATTGTGAAACGTCACAAAAACGCTCACAACAACGATTCACAAAGCTTCATCAATATTCTTCATGTAAGACTTACAACGCGTCATTGCAAAGAAAAAATAATGAGAGCAAAAAAAGAGAAGAAAGAACCGCTAACAACAACTCTACTTGACTCCAATGCGAAGCCACAGAAGATGTACATCAACGACTGCCTGACCTATCGGACTCGTCAGCTGTTAAAAACTGCAACATCTATGAAAATATCGAAAAAATATAAATATGTCTGGACTAGGAATGGGATAGTGTACATGCGTAGGAATGAGGGTGATAATTTCGTTCGAATTACTTGTGCTGACGATTTTAATAAATTATGAATTCTGTGTATAATGTCCCTCGCCAAAAATCCAATGCATGTAATTATCCAGATGTTCCTTTAAATTTCAATGTTACATTTTGTTTACATCAAAATATTCGTAGTGTTAGAAGTAATTTTGTTTCACTGTTAGCTCATATCAATGCACTAGAGAATTTACCAATAGTAATTGTATTAAGTGAAATATGGATTTACGAAAATGAATTGAGTTTGTATAAAATTCCAGGGTACTTGTCGCCTTTTGCAAATTGTAATGAGTCTTACCAAGCAGGGGGTGTTATGGTTTATGTAAAATATGGTTATACGTGCAATTGTTCTAAAATTGCCTATTTAAGTGCTGATGTTGTGAAGTTGTCATTGGACTACATGAACGATACATATACATTTCTTTGCATTTATATACTACAGGAAATTAATAAGTCTATTTTTATAAATGATCTAGATGGAATATTAAGCATATCGAAAGAAACAAATTTGATAGTAGTGGGCGATATAAACATTAACATTTTAAATCCTTCCGATAATTTTACAGAGAGCTATCTTCTTCTTATGGCGTCAAATGGTCTAAAAAGTATTATTAACGTTCCGACTCGCGTTACAGACTGTACTTCGACTTGCATTGACCATATATTTATCAGGGTACACAAAAATTTTAATAATATTTTGAAGGGTACAGTTTATGACTACAAAATTACTGACCATCATATGATCACTCTTAATTATTACATGAAATCTAGTCCAACAAAAATCGATCTTCCAAAATCTAAAGAAATCATTGACTATAGGATGTTGAAACAAAGATTAAATTATGAATTTTGGGAACCGGTATATTTAGAAAGTAATCCTTCCATTGCATTTGATTTATTCCTCGAGATCTTACAAAAACATATTAAATCTTGTTCTAGTGTGTCACATATTTCCCAACGGAAAAAACACTTAAAACCATGGATGACTAACTGTCTCTTAAGAAAAATAGAAACCAAAAATCGTTACGCTGTTAAATCCAAAAAACATCCGCAAAATATTAGACTAAATACGTATTACAAAAAGCTATGCAAAAAGACTCAACAAATGATTACAGAAACACGAAATAATTATTATTTAAATATGTTTGAAAGAGCAAATGGCAACTGTAGAAAGGAATGGAAAGTCGTAGACAGTATTTTAGGAAAACGAGTAGACCCTACGGAGATATTTGATATAGAAGTTGATGGAGTCAAAATACATGACTCCGAAAGTATTTCAAATAAATTCAATGAATATTTTACTGAAATTTCGGAAAAATTAAAGCCATCTTTTAACCCCTACAGTTCCTGCAACTGCAACTTGCCATCAGATGTCTTTGTTGATAAAGTTCAAGTAAATAGTTTTGTATTTGAATCTATTAATTCTGGTGAGCTTCAAAAGGCTATAATGTCACTAAGCAATAAAATGTCATGTACTAGCGACAAAATAACAAATATTTTATTAAAGAACATTTGTTGGCAAGTGGTAGATGTGTTGAGTTTCCTGTTTAACATAAGTGTCAGCAATGGATATTTTCCCTTAATCTCTTCAATGTGCTGAGGTAATTCCGCTTTTCAAAAAAACTAATAGAAAAGACCTATCTAACTATAGACCTATATCTCTTTTACCAACTTTTGCTAAGCTTTTTGAAAAATTGATTAAGGTTAGAATGCTACGTTTTTTGGAACGAAATGAGTTCTTTTTTAAGAATCAGTTCGGGTTTAGGTCCGGGCTATCAACAGAGGATGCTATTCTCAGGGTGTGCACTCAGTTATATGATAGTTTAAATAATAATCAATCCACAATGGCCTTGTTCATCGATATGACAAAGGCATTCGATATGGTTGACCACCAGATTTTACTAAATAAGCTTTATAATGCAGGATTTAGAGGATCTATTCACAGTTGGTTTAAGACTTACTTAATTAATAGGCAACAAAAGGTTAAAGTCAATGGGATCTTTAGTGAACCTCGTTTTTTAAAAAATGGAGTCCCTCAAGGTTCCGTTCTGGGACCGCTTCTATTTTTGATTTATATAAACTCGCTTTTTAATCAACAATTGTTTGGCTTAGTTACTGCTTTTGCTGATGACATAACGTTCACATACTCATTTCAAACCGAGTTTGAATGTATTGCTAAGATTGCAGGGGACCTTGAAAAATTAAGGTTGTGGTTTGCCGCTCATAAGTTGATTATTAGCAAAAAAAACAAACTAGTTAACTTTAGAATATCGAATAGTGTTTTGTTTGATTATAATCTTTTTTTTCATGGATATGACTGTAAACGCTTTAGTCTTCCGCTCCACACTTGTGGTAAAAGTAATTTTGATAGTAACAACTCATGCTCTAATAACTGTTTTAAAATTGAGTCAGTTAAGAACTTTAAATATCTAGGAGTTTTAATAGATAATAATTTAAACTGGAAGGATCATATCCAAACTATAAAATCGAATATGAATCTTGTTGTTCGTAAACTGTATCTTATTAAACCTCATTGCTCCAATAAAGTATTACTAAGGTTTTATTATGGTCTGGCCCACTCAAAGTTGCAATATGGAATTATTAGTTGGGGAGGTTCGTATCTTAGTGTTCTTAGACCTGTTTTGATTGCACAGAAGCATTTAGTCCGTATTATCTGTAGATGTAATCGTCGCACTCATTGTTGGCCCCTGTTTAAAAAGCTTCATATTTTACCATTAAGACATTTGTACATCAGAACTTTATATGAATTTGTATTTACTAGCGCGGAAGTGTCGTTTAACACTAATTTAGGACATTAGTCCCTTAAATTAAAAAACGACAACTATGTAAATTATTCATTTAATTATATGTATTTGAAATATTGTTATGCCAATTTTAAGTTGTAATGAAATGAAAAAAAAATGAATAAAACAATTACATTATCAATTAACCCTTATGTTACCATACAAATTTACACCTTGTATCTGCCGTACAGAGTACCCGGGTACTCATGCTAATGTGAGTATTCCATAGTCCGCTTCATTAGTAACCTTAGTTTCGGATGGACTAAGCTGTACGCTGTACTCTTAAGATATTTATGGATAATGTTTAGTCATAATCTTAGGCTTTTATACATGCTACATGGCAACTCAGCAATGAACAGTTCAGTAGAATCTTCAGCATGCAATTATTGCAACTGCACTGTACTTGACACTTCCGACACTCTGGGTATGTATCGCAAGACGAAGTGACTTGACAGCAGTAGTGGACTAAAGTATTTATATTGAATTATCAACCTACAAAGGTGGAAAACGAATGGAAATTAGGCCTGAGATTTACATATGTGTTTCTTCATTCCTCAATAGTTCAAAAAAGTCACGAAGAATTTTATTTTATAAAAACTGCGATGTATAACATGCGCGCAAATTTTACTCTCAACTACATCCGCCACGGAAAAAAGTTTAAGTTCAAATCAAGAAAAATAAGCGCCGAAACACGAAAAGTTTGTCTCATTTTAGAGCTTAGCTCAGGATTTACTAGCAGTTATAGAAGTTGTACAAAGTGAAGATATTGACCCTCAAAAGTCGTGAATCAACACTTCTCAGTGTCAATAATGCGATCGGGCATGAAATACATATTGTCATAACCGATCGCAATTTGACACAAATAGTTATCAATTTGATATTACTGTGGTTGTGAAATATAAAAAAAAAATCGTAAATTACCACTTTTCTGTTGCAATTACGATTTCATCCCTTAGCAAATTGCAACAGGGGTTGATTTACTACTTTAGTAGTTGCAAATTACAAATTCTTAATCGTAAATTGCAACTTATTTTTATCAATTTGCAATTCATATTTTGCAATTTACGGCTTTTCTACGTCAATTTACATGTGTGAAATTATGATAAGGTTTTATTGATTCAGCATTCAGTGGTGGTAAATTACGAAATATTTTTTGCAATTTGAGATTTTGAAGTTGTGTTTGAGGAATTGACCTATTGAAGTGGTGCATTCCGCCAAAAATGTCGCAAATCACTATAAATAAATGAAGATCGTATTAATACTTCTAATCGTAATATTCAACAAACAAAATTTGATATTTTTCGCCGTTTTCAGTGTCGAATTATGAATTTTTGTATGAATTCAAGACAAAATCGTTGTGATTTGCAAAAAATATATAATTCGTGATTTGAAACTTAAAATTTTGCATTTGGTGACTTTGCAGTTCTTTTCGTGGCACATGAACGCAATCAAGAACAGGATAATACAGTACGAATAAAATGTGCAGGCTATTATCAAATCTGTGAGACAACAGAAAACAAGCGAAGAAGAAAACTATACAAAAGCTGTCAAAAGTAAAATCCAACAGTTGATGAACACAAATTCAGCAAGAACTGTACAGTAATTTTTCATAAATTATTAATAAACTTTTGCAATATTTATCTAGATAAATAAAAATAATGAAATTAAAAAAAAATCAATTAAATATTATTTAAAAAACCAACAATGTTCGTATATTTCATATGAGTACCCGGGTACTCTCTACGGCAGACAGAGGGGTACCTTTTTAAAAGTCAAAAAAAAGTGGTCATCTTTCTTAAAAATTTTTTATTAAATCATTTGTTATTGTTTGAAACAACTTTTTGTAAGATGTCAAGAGAACTTAATAAAAAATATTCAATATTACCAAAACTGTGACACTTTAAAAACAAAATAGTACCCGGGTACTCGGTACGGTAACATAAGGGTTAAAAAAAAAAAAAAAAAAAAAAAAAAAAAAAAATTTCTGGAAAATGTTGTGAACTGTGTCTTGTTTGCATTAAATACAACCAAATTTTCCTTTCCCCACTTCAAGATATTGTCCAGATCATCATTTAGATAATTAATTTGTTCACATCTCTGACTGTGTGATGTAGCCGTATTCACAGGCCCATTGTTCGAGATGGAGGATATAAGAGTGCTGTCATCTGCAAAGCTGTAGATATTATTATTTGTCGATCCAAGCAAATCGTTGATGTGGAGAAGAAATAGAGTTTGAGAAAGAATAGATCCTTGGGGCACTCCTACATTTACAGCAAACGAATTGGATGACACACCATCTACAACAACTTGGATCGATCTTCCCAGAAGAAAATTTTGCATCCATCTGCAGAGTTGTTGTGGTAATCCGTAAGACGCTAACTTGCCTAATAGGGCTCTATGCCAGACTCGGTCAAATGCCTTTGATATGTCCAAGGCTACGGCTCTGGATTCGCAGTGTTGTTCAATTGATTGTGTCCATAAGTGCGTTACGTAGCTTAGCAGGTCACCAGTGGAACGACGGCTCCAGTAAGACCAACTTCTTTGCACCAGTCAGTATAGTAACAGTGACTTCGATTTTAAAATTACGTGCGACTGCCGTAAGATTCTCTATGACCCCACATCAGAACCTCGTTTTCGACTGCAAGCTCGTTAATACGCTGAAGAAAAGGAGAATACACCTCCTTGTCGTATGGTTCCGTAACAATACCTGACTTTATGGCCTTTACAACGTTTGACATAATTTCGTCTGCTAAAGTTTCCTTTTAAATTAACTTTGCATCCACCAAGATATTCGTGCTATATCTGCTGGGGGTAGCGAGATATTGCATCGGCAATATTATCTGCCATTCTGATATATCGTATAGGGTCGTATAATTAAAACGTAGCAATTGCTTTGACTCAAGAGGAATGTCAAAATCCAAGCATTTGCTACGTTGCGTATGAATAAAAATCAATTTGAGTTAGTTAGATCCAACTTTTGACATGTTCGAAAAGCGGTGGCACTGACCTTTTACTCAGATCGGTATGAATAAAACTTATCAAACAAAGCAAATGCTATGCAAATTCTGAGTCTGCTATTTAGTTGACTGAGACCGTTTGCTAAATATTTTGTACGCACATTTTTTACGCAAAAAAAGTAAGCAAAGTGAATTTTCGATGGTTTGTCTATAAAAAGGGTGGTTATGTATTAAGGGCCTATGTTGATTTTGAATAAAACACAAATTATTTAGGAAATTTATATTTATAATGATGATATTGGTATGGTTCAATTATGTATGGAACAAAATATCGGCCAAATGGCCGCTGCGACAAGCCTCCACCCGATGGTCCAAATTTTTATTCTATGCCGTTAATGTGCCGAAATATCTCATCCTTTAGCTCTTGAATTGTTGCTGGCTTATCGACGTACACCTTTTCTTTCGAATAACCCTAAAGAAAGAAGTCCAACGGTGTCAAATCACATGATCTTGTCGGCCAATTGCCATCGCCACCACGTGAGATAACACGGCCATTGAATTTGTCGCGCAAAAGAACCATTGCTGTGTGGCAAGTGGCACCGTCCTGTTGAAACCACATATCCTCCATGAAATATTCAAATAATGAACACGGACACGCGTTAGTTCGGTAAATTCAAATAATATTTATTACTAAATTCAATAATCTAATACCGTACATACATAAATGAGAAGTGCTACTCGAGTGGAAGTTGAATACCGACTGCCCAGTAAATCCGTATACACTCATGACAAGTGGCATTCTTAGAGTAACAACAATAACGAACAGTTATCCTGTATGAGAGATGTTACGCTATGTTTTTTATGATATGGTGAGTATGGTAAGTTGATGACTTATGTGTTATGTAGGTATGTAAGTACATAGGTGATATAATACACTACACTCCTCCCCTTCAAATCTTAACGTCTTCGATGTCGCAGTTTTTCGTTGGATGTGAAACGAACGGTAGGCTTCCGGAGACGATGTGATCGACGTGGAATTTCGGTAGTCGGCGATCTTAAAATGCTTTTAGGTGATGATGTTATGGAAACAGCAACCTCGTTCTTCTCGTTCTGCGCCGCCAAACGACGAGCTTCATCAAACTCGGTAGGTCCCAATGCTTTACGAATTTGATTTTGATGCCTTCTTGTGGAGCCCTGTGTGGTTTGAACTTGGAACATCCTTCTTCCGACTACAGCGATGACTTTAGCAGGTATCCACCTAGAACCTCTAGAAAAGTTCCGCACATACACACCCTCTCCTACACAAAATTTCGATACCGTGGATGGGATTGTCGGTCTGTCTGCACTTGGAGCCAGCTGTGACAACATTGTACGTGGTTGTTTCGAATGCAGCAACTCAGCTGGCGATTTCCCAGTCGAGTTTGGTAGGCTCCTGTAAGAAGCAAGAAAATTTAATACGTTCGCTGTACGTTCATTGTTACCTTCTTGATACAGCTTCTTCATAGCAGATTTGAATGTCCGCACCATCCTCTCAGCTTCTCCGTTCGATGCCGGGTGAAACGGAACAGACCGAAGATGTTTGATGCCCCTTTTTGAACAGAAACTGGAAAATTCTTCGGAAGTGAACTGTGGCCCATTATCAGAGACTAGCATCTCTTGCAACCCTTCAATAGCGAAAATGTTTTCGAGCGCTTTTATTGTCGCTTCGGCGGTGGTATGCGTCATCTCAACAACATATGGAAAATTTGAAAACGCATCCACGCAGACTAGATACATGTTCTTGAGAAATGGTCCAGCGTAATCCACATGTACCCTTTCCCATGGTTTGGATGGCGACGGCCAATTCGTAAACTCCTGACGGGGACTGGAACTATTTTCTAAGCAAATTGTACACTGATTTATCAGGAGCTCAATCTGTTTGTCTATGCCTGGCCACCAACAGTGGCGTCGAGCTGGCTGCTTCGTTCTGACGATACCCCAATGACCTGCGTGTAGCATCGCAAGTACCCTTGTCTGTAACCTCACTGGAACAATGACCCTAGACATGTTTGACTGATCCATTAGTACTCCTTTTTGTTGAACAATGGCAAAACGTCTGGCGAAGAATGGTTTTAGACCGTCACTTGAGCCTTTCAACGAGTTAGGCCACCCAGACTCTAGCATTTGCGAAACTCTTTTCAATACAGGGTCTCTGGCCGTTTCCTTCGCTAATAATTTGGAATCCACAGGAAAATGTTCAAGTTCCTCCTCGATGTCCACGGCAATCTGGAAGCAACTTTCTTCATTTTTATCGAATTCAATATCGGGGCCTCCCGGCAATCGTGATAGTCCATCCGCATTTCCATGTTGGTGTGTGGCTTTGTATTTGATGGTATATGTATAACCCACTAAAATTATAGCCCATCGCTGCAATCTGTGAGCTGTCATCGTCGGTAGTTGTCTGCATGGGTTAAAAATTGATGTCAGCGGCTTGTGGTCGGTTACCAATTCAAAAACTCGACCATATACGAATTGATGAAATTTCTGGACGCCAAAAATTATGGATAGAGCTTCCTTTTCTATTTGGCTATATTTTACTTGATGTTCGTTTAACGTCTTGGAAGCATGTGCGATTGGACGTTCTGTGCCATCAGGGTAACGATGTGACAGCACAGCTCCAATTCCTTGAGACGACGCATCCGTAGCTAATATGAGTGGCAGATCATCACTAAAATGTGCCAGACGAGTAGCTTCCACAACTCCAGCTTTGAGTTTTTCAAATGCCTCCGGCTGACGGTTTGTCCAAACATACCTCACATTTTGCTTCTTCAATTTATTTAATGGGGCTGCAATTTGAGACAAATTATTAATAAATTTTCCGTAGTAGTTTACCTTTCCTAGAAAAGCCTGCAGTTGTTTCGTATCCTGTGGTGGATTCATTTTTTTTATAGCTTCAATCTTGGTATCGGAAGGTCTTTTACCACTTGCATCAATCATATGGCCTAAATATTCAAGCCTCTGCTGAGCAAACAAACATTTTTTTCATTGCAGCGTAGTCCGTATGATGATAGGCGTTTAAGCAGCTCTCGAACTGTCTCCAAATGTTCCGCATTATCTCGCCCCGTGACGATGAAATCATCTAAATAAGCAGCACAATGCTCCATACCACTGATTACCTGTTCCATAAGCCGCTGGAAAATTCCTGGAGCACTGGCTACTCCGAATGGAAGACGTTCGTACTTGTATAATCCAAATGGCGTGTTAATTACCAAGTACATTTTTGAGTCCTCCTCGAGAGGTATTTGAAAATATGCGTCGCTTAAATCGATTTTTGTGAACAATTTGCCACCCTGAAGCTTATGAAAAATCTCCTCTACTCGAGGAAGCGGGTACCTGTCGACTTCCAATTGCTGACTGATGGTAATTTTAAAATCACCACATATGCGAGTGCCTCCTGCTGTTTTCTTAACAGCTACAATTGGGGATGCCCATTGACTTGTGACTACCGGACTCAATATTCCAGCTTTCACTAATCTGTCAATCTCACTCTTAATCGCATTCCTTTGCGCAAACGGTATTGGACGTGGCTTGCAAAATTTTGGCGTAGCATCTGGCTTCACGTATAGCTTAGCCGAAAACATAGTACACCTTCCGAGATTGTCACTAAAAACGTTAGAAAATTGACCACACATTTCTTTTATTTGAGGGGCTAAATCATCACTATCTGGCACAACGTTGGCATATAACACGCGGTCGGCACAACTAACTTGGAATTCAAGACTATCAAACCAATCCATGCCAAGAATATTCCCTCCTTCATAGGTGTCGATTACTAACAGCTGCAAATCATGTTCACGTCCTTGAAACTGTACCACTACGTCGACACTCCCCTTAATTGGAATTTCATAATTCCCGTACGTTTTCAGCACTATAGCAGTTTGGGAGCAATTCAAATCAGCCAGCTTTTCATAAGATTTTAAGCTAAGCATGGAGCACGTAGCGCCTGTGTCTAACTGGAAATCAATCACGGTCCCATTAACCAACAATTCCACCATAAAATGCTTAGCATGCCGAGTTACTTCAGGCAAACCCTTTTGAGTTACGCTTTGTATGTTCCCAATTTGTATGGTCTGTATCTGTTCTACTTTTTCAACCGATTTATTGAACTTGTCTTTTCGCAGTCGACACACTGATGAAATATGACCTTTTTCATTACAAATGTGACAAACAGCGTTGCGCATGTGTAAGAAAGACCCAAAAAAAAAAAACTAAACAAAAATGAAAGCAATATTTTTTTTTTTTTTTTTTATATTTAAACTTTAGGATTATTTATTAATATTTTCTGTTAAAAAGGCGGTCTCTTCTGGTCGCGGGGCAAAGGCTCGACATCAACAACTGAAAATAAAAACAAAATATACAACCGCATGAGCCAAATCTTTCGGTCAAACTGTGTTGCAATCGTAAAATTTACTTCTTAAAGATTCTAGATGTGGTGAGTGTGTAGCCGGTATGTAAAATCAAAATGCGTACACAGCACTCTAGCCAGTAATACACATATCTTTGTGTACGTGTGCGTAAAATATATATAGGCAAGCGGAAGCACCACAGCGAGCCCAATAAAACACCATAGCAGGCGGAGACCATCCAGCTCAACGGTACGGACAGGGACCCCCATCCCCTCTCGGGAGAGCGGACTGTGTTAAGACGTCAACACAGCACACGAAGCAGGAATACACACATCTTCGTATGGGGACGCTAAAGTCAGGCAAGCGGAAACACCACAGCAAGCCGACGAACACATCATATAATCAACGCAGGCGCGCACCATCCAGCTCAACGGTACGGACAGGGAGGTATACGCAACCCCATCCCCTCACGGAAGAGCGGACTGTGTTATGATGCCAACACAGCAGACGAAGCAGGAATACACACATCTTCGTATGTGGGCACGATAGTCAGGCAAGCGGAAACACCACAGCGAGCCGACGAATACACCATATAGCACACGCAGAAGCGAACCATCCAGCTCAACGGTACGGACAGGGAGGTACCCTCACCCCCATCCCCTCTCGGAAGGGCGGACTGTGTTATGATGCTAACACAGCACACGAAGCAGGAATACACACATCTTCGTGTGTGGACGCTATAGTCCAGCAAGCGGAAACACCACAGCAAGCTGACGAAAACATCATCATATACAAATGCAGACGCGCAAGCGCACCATCCAGCTCAACGGTACGGACAGGGAGGTATACGCAACCCCATCCCCTCACGGGAGAGCGGACTGTGTTATGATGCCAACACAGCACACGAAGCAGGAATGCACACATCTTCGTATGTGGGCGCTATTGTCGGGCAAGCGGAAACACCACAGCGAGCCGACGAAACACCAACAAAAACTAGCAGTGCGAACCGTCCAAATACCGGCACCGAACAGGGAAGAACACACAACCCTATTTCCTCTCAGGTAGGCGATCCATCTACACCACTAGTGCCAAGTGAATAAGTCTAAAAATGCACATAGGTACCAAACTCCACACCACCACTATCTCTATTATGCATGACGCTGCACAAAACGTGAAACGATCTCTGAAGGAAATCGCTCACTGTTATTTAATTTAAATACATATATAAAATGTTTGATCAAACAAGTTGTTCGAATTATGCAAAAATAAAACCAATCAAAAACACAAAAATACCAGAATGGCTCAGTGAATACTCACAAAAAATATTCGTCTTTCCTCTTTAAAATATCTCCATATCGAAACTGTACTGCACAACCACTTTTCTGTACTATCTATCACTGACTGAAAGGAATGGCCTCGAAAAAGATTTTGTAAATTCTCTACACACACACGCACCAGCCTCTTGCTTTCGCTGATTGTGTTTCATTTGTGTAGCTTTATCTTTGTTTGCCTGTCGACGTGTAATCTCCAGGTCATTTCCCAAGTTTCTTAACAACGACAGGGAAATACAACAAAAAAAACACATTGTGAGAGTGACTGTATCATCTCATCAATTGACACTAAAAACGAGGCTACCCGCTACGGGTCTCAATCGTTGTTAATAAAAATAATTCTGTCCTACCTCACGGATTTATTTAAAATCATTCGCCTACCTCACCGAACCTTACACATGGGACATTGCAAATACACATGCCTTATCCCGCATCCTGGACAAGACCTCTTAACTTCTCTGCGGCTACTAATATTACCTCTGCTACTATTACCACCTCCTCTGTTCTGGGCATATGACACGTGATTTGAGCGTGAACGGCGCTTGGAAAAATGTTTGCTGCTTTGCTGAACCTGATGCACTTGCATTGTCATATTGTCGCCTTTGATTGCCAAAACCGACTTCTGCGTAGACTCATATGCTTCAGCTATCTTCAAAACATCGTCCAAACATGGATTAGACTTTTGCAAGGCAGCAGAGCGAACTGCATCGTGAGGCGTGTGAAGAACAATTATGTCACGAATTAAACACAGGAATACTAGCCTGAGTCCGCATAGTAGCACCACTATTCCCCGCCGTATTGGACGATGGTTGATTTTCAACAATTGAACCGATAAAATTTTTTTGCTCAACTAATATACGCGACATCCATTCCTGCTGCTTGTCAAGTAATTTTCCAAATAATTCCATTAATTTGTCCGGTTCCGCCATCCTCGTCGCCAATTGAAATATTCAAATAATGAACACGGACACGCGTCAGTTCGGTAAATTCAAATAATATTTATTACTAAATTCAATAATCTAATACCGTACATACATAAATGAGAAGTGCTACTCGAGTGGAAGTTGAATAGGTACCGACTGCCCAGTAAATCCGTATACACTCATGACAAGTGGCATTCTTAGAGTAACAACAATAACGAACAGTTATCCTGTATGAGAGATGTTACGCTATGTTTTTTATGATATGGTGAGTATGGTAAGTTGATGACTTATGTGTTATGTAGGTATGTAAGTACATAGGTGATATAATACACTACAGTCCACATCCATATCTTCCAATTCGGGCCATAAAAAGTTCGTTATCATCTCACGATAGCGAACACCGTTCACAGTAACTGCCTAACCGACCTCATTTTGGAAAAAGTACGGCCCGATGATGCCGCCAGCCCATAAACCGCACCAAACAGTCATGTGGTTTTCCATCTCCAGAAATCTTTTTCAGATCTCAAATTTTACGGTGCTCATGGAACGCGCAACGAAATTGATCTGCTTTTGTAAATGTCGCAAATGGATATCGACCACAAAAATGTTTTCCTTGTTGTAGATACAAATGAAGTATTATGGTGGTTTGTATTCTTCAGATGACGAGGGAGACAATTAAGATAATAATGCCCTCAAAATTATATCCATGGCTATTTGTGGATTTTGTTATTTTGATTTTCACGAAACTTTGCGCATTTGTCTCGAAAGCAAACTTCTTAAACTGATGTAAGACAGCTGTGCAAACTATATTGGTATGTGTAAATCTGAAAAAATATCGAGATCTGCAAAAAGTGATCCGAATCGAAAAAAAAATTGATTTTTCGTCCCAATGGAACGTGGAAAGTGATTTAAATAAAAAAAAAAAAAAAGATTGATTTTTGGTCCCAATGGAAAACCACATCACTCTCTGTGTCAATTATAAGTCTTTGGAATGGAACGAGTGTGAAAAGGGAAAGGACTGAGGATGAGATGGAATGAGGTCATTCTATTGGCTATAATCGAAGCGAAAGGTGCTTACCGAATAAAATTGTAAAATTAAACAAAGTACAATGCCAGTAAGAACAAGAAAACAGAAACGTAATGACTCTGAGGATGAGAGACAAAGCGTTGCTCAAATTGGAGATGATGTTGGCAGTGCTGCCACAAGGAAAAAAATTTGCGTAGCAAATTTGAGTAGCAAAACTTAATTTGCGTAGCAAAACTCAAAAGTCCAAAATATATATATATTTTTTTTTTTTCGAAAACAAACAAAAAAACGCTCAATTCCTTATTCAAAGTAAATATGGTTTTAAGGACTAGTACAAGTATAATTGGTAAACTAATATTTAAAAAAAACTATAAAAAAAAAAAACATTAAAAACTTCACTGCTTTGCATGCAAGCATTGCCTTAAAAAAATAGTTCATATCACAAAATTATAAATGTAGGTTCTTTGTACCAATAGCAGAACTAATATCACATAGAAATCTATTAGATTAATACAGTTTTTTTTTTTTAAATAATTCAAAAATTAAGTTTTTAACTAGTTTAAGAACAAAATTAAAGATTCGACACCCATATATTCATTTCTTTTTGAAACCAAACATTTTCCACCCATTATTTTATCTACTGTCTCTATTTTAAATGAGTTCGTCTTCTTGTTCTTCGTTGAGCTTAAATCAGAAAAAAACTGCTATGTGTAATGAATGAGACGTTTTTTTATTAAATTGGAAACTTTTAAAAACAGTGGCTTGCCAGGTTCCAGTCAAATTCAAACACTAACACATCCGAAGAAATGGGTACTTGTTGGGTATGGTAGAATAGAATACAGGTTGGTGTGGGAAAGTGAGTAAAGATTGAATATACTTGCGTTTATTATTTTTTTTTTTTTTTTTCAAGAAAAATTCCAAGATTTATGTTGACATTTCGTGCTTTAAAAAAAAGTAGCAAAATACACGTTTTTAGGGAGAGTGCGTAGCAGCGTAGCAAATTGGAAATCGCGTAGCAATTTTGCTATGATCGTAGCAAAGTGGCAGCGCTGGATGTTGGTCTTACGGGTAATAGCATGACAAGCGTTGTAAATAATGTTGACGATTGCTTGCAATACAAACAAAATATTCGTATTGAAGTGTTATGCAATACCTAAAGTTGTTTGTGTTGTGAACGATTTTCGGATTCCATTCGAAATTCATGACACACTATCTTAAGGTGTGTCCAGACCAACGAAACATTATCATAAACATTTAATAAATGTTTCATAAATATTTCATAAACTTTTCATAAACATTTTTTTCTGTTTAATAAGAGTTTATGAAATGTTTATGAAATATGTTGTTGGTCTAGACACCAATGAAACATTTATGAAATGTTTATGAAATGTTTCGCAGTTTCCCATTCCTGACGGGAAATAAATTTTGTTTCACAAGTTTCTGGGTAGAAAGGAGGCGGTGTTTTTTGAATTTTTTTGAACATAAAAATTAAAATGTCAAAAAAATCTTGAAGTAATGAGGAAGTTATTTATTTAATTAAATTATTTGAAATAAATCGAGTTTTGTGGGATCCTCGGGATGTAAATTATAAAAATAAAAACTAGAAAAAAGATGCCTTAAATGAAATTTGTGAAAATTAAAGTGCGAAAATGATGAAGCTGCTAATAGTCCTACCGCTTTAGAGTTCATAATTATTTAGTGCAAAAATGGATAAAAATTAAACATTTCATAAACATTTCATAAATGTTTCATCGGCGTCCAGATTGAAAGAAACATTTAAGAAATATTAAATAAATATTTATGAAATGTTTCTGAAGCAAATCGGAAAAATTTTATAAACATTTATTAAACAAATGTTTCACTGGTCTGGACACACCTTTATTTATATTTTGCACATTTTTTTTTTTCTTTTTTTCATTTTCTTTTACTTTTATTTTTCCTTTTATTTTCGTTGGGTTTTTTTTTCTCTGTGTGTTATGACAGAACATACCTACTATTAAGACAATGACACCCGTAACATTGAAACAAAATCTGAAAACAAGGAACTTGTCGGTACGAGGTCAAGGTATATAGAATAAATGGTATGCTCTTCCGAGTTGAAATTTTATTTCGTTCTGCGCATCTACGTCACGTGTATCGTGAAATTTGACGTTTTGCTTTGTTTACTTTGCTATACATCGCCAAGTGTAGTTTTGGACTCTAGATAAATGAAATAAAGAATAATTATAAAGTTTTGTGTACAAAGTGAATATGATGGTAAAAATGTGCATTTTATATATATTTAAATTAGTAATACTTCTTCTTCCTTGAAGCGAAATTATGATCATTTCATAAAAAAAGGAAGCATAACCCCACTTTACTGCAGCTACTGGTTGATACAATAAAGAATATCAACATTCTTCGTCAAAAAACAATAATGAACGCTTATTTATATTTAATGTATAGTTTTATTCCATTTTCTTTTTCCTGAATTTATATTTTCAACATATCTTTATTTAATATACGAATTTTGAAAAACATTTTGCAGCGGAAAAAACAGTTTTTTTAATTTCACAATCTTCAATCTTTTCGGCCACAATAAAAAGTATTTTTATGTAATTCGGACCGACTTTCAATGAAGTTGAATTATATTCGTCAAAAATGTTGTCAAGCTGCTTGGATATCTATAAATTTTGAATTCAGTTTTTGCAATCCTCCCTCTGTCACTTGATCCGTCCAAGTCAGAGATCCAGACCAGAGACAATACTGAGACCCCCAACTTCGACCGATTAACAGTTATTTGCCTACAAGCTAAATTTTACGCTCCCAAAAAGTTTAGGTGCGCTAGTATTGTTGCATAGAAATTCGTATTGACAAATGTCAAAAATCCTCTCAACCAACACATTCGCACCTAATCTTTTTACATTTTACTGTGGGCAAAGCAAAACGGATAGGAATTGGCGTACACGGATAAGAAAACAAAATGGCGGATTCCTGGCAAAAATTGAGGGGGCCAGCGGCAAGAGGATTGTGAGTTGGGGGTCTCAGTATGATTTGTTTATGATCCAGACTCTTGATCGTCGCAATACGTTTCCAGCAAATTCGGAATCTTGGATTTAAGGTGGCAGAGAGCTGAGAATACCAGGGTTAATTTGAACTTTTGATGCCCACTCTTAATGTAACAACGGCTGGCAGAGGATAATTTCTGTTCAATAAAACCCTATACGCTTTTGGACCGCTTGAATAAATTGCAATGGCTGAAGATATGTCGTTGACTTCCCATTTAATCCTTTTGTTTCTTGTTTTCAACTTCCTTCGTTGCCCAGGCGTTCCATCGGAACTATTTCTGTAGGGAACAATTTTGTTAACAATTGAGGTTTTTATTTATTTATAATAATTAATCTTACAAAATTTCGTCGACAGTTTTTTTTGTTTTTTTGTATCTCACTTATTTTTCCTCTCTTGGCGCTTACTGTCGATATCGACTACAGACAAAGGCAAATTTTCAGTTGGAACAGCATCCGATTTTAGCTTTTTGCTGTTCTTTGGGGAGTAATTAAGCATTTCATGCATTAAATTTCGTAGATATTGGTCAGCGGTAAAAGGTTTGGAACACATAAATGCATTTTTTGTGTTGAATGTGTCGTTTCTACTGCACTTGAAAAGCCACAATTTCTGAAATTGTTTGTCCTTGGGAAATCGAAAGAACTTTATCTGTTCGCACTCGTTTTCTAGTCTATTTCTTTTTAATATCTTGTCATTGCTACTATTGCAGCCAAATACAGCACAAATCACCATAATTTTTAATTTAAATGTACACCAGATAATCACAAAAACAAATGTTTATATATTTGCCGCCAAAAAATCCACTAAGTAAGTTTCAAAACACGATACAGGTGACGTAAATTTATATGAGAGAGATAGAAATAGACATGCGCAGTATCATACCATTATTTCTATATACCTTGGTACGAGGTGGAGTAGATATATTGAGAGATAGGTTGTTGTTAGATGTATTGAAACATAGGACACGTAGACAGAGATCATAATTCAACCTCAAACGAGTCGAACGAATCATTGGAAAGACAGGTTAAGCATTTACAAGCGAAGTTGACAGTGCTAGAAAATAGATGCGAAGAGTATCGCCGGAAAACACGTCAACAAGAATTGCATATAAATACTACACCAATTCGAGGCGAAAATACACAGTTTTTCTGTAACCCACGGGATGTAATGGAAATATTGCCAAATTTCCATCCAGCTGACCAACTTATTGGTCTAACAGCTTCCCAATTCATAGATAGGGTGACGTCTTTGCAATATACTTACGCATGGAGTGATAAGTTGGTGCTATTCGCCATGTCGGCGAAGCTAAAGGGGGCTGCTCGGATTTGGCTCGATGGTCAAAGGGAACTATTCCAGTCAATTGTTTCATTTTCTCGGGCATTTCAAGAGAGTTTTCCCTGTATTGTCAATGAAGCTGATATTCATACGCAGACTTTCGAAAGATCGTGCCTCTGGTGTTGGCGTTTGAGTTTTGCACTATTATTTCAAGAACGATGTTAAAAAGTCACATGACGGCGCATCGCCTTGTCTTAATTCTTTTTTGACATCGAAGGTCTCGGTGAGTTTTTTACCGACCTTGATGGAGCAGCGTGCATTCTCCATCGTCATCCTGCACAAACGGACGAGTTTGGCAGGGATGCCAAAACGAGACATTGCTTTGTATAGCAGTAGATAGGATTGGTTGGTTCTGGGACTCTAAAAATGGCAAAATAGGGTGGCAAAATTGTTACCCCGTTGAATTGTTAACCTGTGGGGGGAGGGAAGGGGTGAAAGATAACGTTTCATGTAGTCTTGTAGGGCTATTTTTGGATTTTGTAATTGGAGGTCAAACTCTTCATGTAGCCTTGTAGGGGCTATTTGGGGGGGCTAGGAGCTAACGTTTCATGTAGTCTTGTAGGGGCTATTTGTTAATTGGGGGGTTAGGAGTTAACTTTTCATGTAGTCTTATAGGGGCTATTTTGGGATTTGTTAATTGGAGGTCAAACGTTTCATGTAGTTTTGTAGGGGCTATTTTTGGATTTGTTAATTGGAGGTCAAGGGGTTTGTGCGACTTAATTTGTTGCCATAGATACCGTACGTTGGGGTATTAACTAATTCGAGGTCAAAGTATATGTGTGAATTATTTTGTTGTCATAGATAACGTTTGTTGTCGGGAATGAATAATAATAATCCATTATTTTGTGCTGGTTGTTATGATTTAATTTTTTGTGGAAAGATAACGGAATAGTGATGGTCAATGTACAGTGACGGTCAATGTTCAGTGTTTGGTTTTGTTGTTTATAATTTAATTGTTGAATGCAATGATAAGAACAGATTATTATTATTGTCAAGTAGGTAGCATTTATGTATGTGAGTAGTGTGAATATTTGGTCTATGGTTGACTTTCCTGGCCTGAAGCCACACTGATATGGACCAATCAGGTTGTTTACGAAAGGCTCCAGACGTTCACACAAAACGGCAGATAAGATCTTGTAGGCAATGTTTAGAAGAATGATACCTCTGTAATTGGCGCAGTTCAGAGGGTCTCCTTTCTTGAGGATCGGACAAACAATGCTGAGGTTCCATTCATCGGGCATACTTTCCTCCGACCATATTTTACAGATGAGTTGGTGCATGCTCCTAACCAAGTCATCGCCTGCCGCTTTGAACAGCTCGGCGGCTAGGCCATCTGCTCCAGTGGCTTTGTTGGACTTAAGTTTAGATATAGCTATCTTCACTTCGTCCAGGTCGGGTGGACTGTATTGTTGATCCTCATCGTCCGGGTTGAATGGTTCATTCTGCCTGACAGCGGGATTTAAGTCGTCATCGCCGTTAAATAGTCTGCAGAAGTAGTTCTTCCATATCCTCAGCATCGACTGCGATTCTACTACGATGTTCGTTAGTCCTTGCAGGCTTCGGTTCGGGCTCTGTAGCCTTGTGTGGTTCTTTTTGCCCTTTGGTAAAACTTCCGAACCTCTTTCCTGCAGTTACATCTCTCTATTTCCTCAATCGCGCGCTTTTCATGCACTTTCTTTTTCCTCGGTACTCGTCGTCGAACCAGGGGTTTCGTTGCGGTGGTCGGGTGAAACCCAGCACATCAGAGGCGACATCTCTAATGGCTTTTTGGCAATGTTGCCACTGGTCTTCAATACTTGATGCTGGCTGCATAGGACCTCTTGAGAGATTGAGAGAGTCTCGATCGGAAAAGGATGTGGTGATCTCTTGCTATTGTAGCCGTCCAACGTCAAACTTCCTCACAGAATTTACTTGTCTTAGCGGTGTTCGGAATATCTGGAGTCGTACCTTGGCCACAAAAAGGTAGTGGTCCGAGTCAATGTTCGCCCCTCGGAACGTTCGGACATCCATAATACGGGAGGAGTGCCTTGCGTCGATCGTAATATGGTCAATCTGGTTGACGGTTGATTGGTCAGGAGATCTCGATGTGCCTTTGTGAATATCGAGATGCGGGAACCGTGTACTAGCCACGACAATATTTCGCCCCGCCGCGAAATAGATCAGCCTAAATCCGTTGTCGGATGTAGTGTTGTGTAGGCTGTACTTTCCAACAGTACTACCAAAGATGCCCTCTCTTCCTAACTTTGAGTTAAAATCGCCTAAGACAATTTTAATGTCATAGCTAGGGCACTGCTCGTAAGTTTTGTCCAAGAGCTCGTAGAACCTATCTTTGGTGTCGTCATCTTTCTCCTCCGTGGGGGCATGCGCGCACATTAGGCTAATGTTTGCGAATTTAGCCTTGATGCGGATTGTCGTGAGGCGCTCGTTCATATAGTTGAAACTTAAGACTTCTTGCCTACGTCTGGCGCCAACGACGAATCCACATCCGAATAAGCGCTATTTTTGTTGCCGATAGCAGTCGCCGTAATAAATATCGCAGTCTTCATCCTCTCTTTGCCCAGGCCATCCCATCGCACTTCTTGGATGGCGGTTAGATCTGCTTTATGGTGGTTCAGGTCCTTCGCTAGTTGCTCAGCTGCACGCGGTCTGTTAAGGGACCTAACATTCCATTTACAGATCCGAAATTCGTTGTCCTTGCATCTTTTGCCGGGTTCGTCAACAGTAAAATCATCCGCATCCGAGGCTTGTTGTTGGTTCGTAACTGGAAAAGTTTTACGTAGTCGGGCAGTTACCCCGGCGTACAACAACCAAACTGGAGGGCCAGGCCCTCTGTTGGACCCCTTGGGCAAAAGGGGCCGGATCTTCGGAGATGTGAGAGCTGCCGTTGGCCCATAAAGGGTTCATCCACCACCATCTCTTTTTCAGTACCCTGACTAGTCCTGAAAATTCCTCACTGACCTCAACTCCAAATATGTCGGAGTAGCTCAAGTAAGGTATCTGCCAAATGACTGTTGACAACACCGTTGATTCAATTTAGTGAATTCGTCCGCCCTATGTCTTCTTTCTGAGGGGATCATGTTAGACTTCTGAGACTCGTTCAGTCAGTCATTCCGACAGAGCATTATAGTGTTGCTATTTTCTTCGTGTTCAACACTCGCTGTTGAACCCAATTTCTTACAGCGTACTTTATTGTTTCGGTATGAGATACAATGTTTCGCTTAAAAAATCTATAAATGAGTAGTTTTGTTTATTCTTGTAATTCAATTTAATTGTTTTTTACCTTAGGTAATCTTATTATCTAATTATCACTATAATTATCCAGTGTAAATGTCCTAGTATCTTTCGGATGAAAAAATTGCAAAGTTGTTGGTCGGCTGGAGCTTGCGAAAGAAAAAAAATGACCCAGGAAATGCATCCCAGGAAAAAACGTGGAGTGTGACAGATAGGTGGTTGGGTGTTGTATGAATAGGGTAGGCACTGATTGGCGTCAACTTGGCGATGCCCAGTCGTTGTAACTGTTCATACACATCAATTGTGCTTATTTTACCTCCGCGTGGTAGCCACCGGGTACTGGTCTTGTCCTTCCGGGCATGACTTGCTAAACTTATAAGCGCGAGTGTTGAACACGAAGAAAATAGCAACACTATAATGCTCTGTCGGAATGACTGCCTGATCGAGTCTCAGAGGTCTTACATGAGCCCCTCAGAAAGAGGACGTACGGCGGATGAATTCACATGGCTGAATCAACGGTGGCGTCAACAGTCAACATGGCAGATACCTCAATGAGCTACTTCGACGTATTTGGAGCTGAGGTCATTGAGGATTTTTCAGCACTAGTCAGGGTGTTGAAATAGAGATGGTGGCGGAAGAGCCCTTAATGGGTCAACGGCAGCTCTCACATCCCCGCAGCGGGTTACTGACTCCGGAATATTCCGGCTCCTTTTGCCCAAGGGGTTACAGAAAGGGCCTGGTCCTCCAGGTTGGGGGTTGTGCGTGGGGTTAACTACCCTACCACGGAAAAAAAAGCACTGTTGCGAAGCAACCAAAAGCCTCGGATAAGGACGGATTCACTGTTGACGACCCTGCAAAACGAAAAAAGGACAATGACGTTCGGATCTGCACGTGGAATGTTCGAACTCTGAACAGACCGCGTGCAGCCGAACAACTAGCGGAGGCCCTAGACTGCTACAAAGCAGGTATCACCGCCATCCAGGAAGTGCGGTGGGATGGGCCGGGCAAAAGGAGGATGAAAAACTGTGACATTTACTACGGTGACTGCTACAGAGAACAAAAGCAGCGTCTATTTGGATGCGGATTTGTTGTAAGCGGCAGACTTAGGCAAGAAGTCTTGAGCTTTCGACACGTTAGTGAACGCCTTACAACTATCCGCATCAAGGCTAAATTCGCCAACATCAGCCTGATATGCGCTCACGCCCCCACAGAAGATAAAGACGATGCTACCAAAGAATGTTTCTACGAGCTCCTCGACAAAACATATGAGCAATGTCCTAAGCATGACGTTAAAATCGTCTTGGGTGATTTTAACGCCAAAATAGGAAAGGAGGACATCTTTGGTAGCACAATCGGAAAACACAGCCTACACGACACCACGTCTGGAAACGGACTTAGGCTGATTGATTTTGCTGCGGGACGTAATGTTACCATAGCTAGTTCACGGTTTCCTCACCTCAATATACACAAAGGAACATGGCGGTCACCTGATCATCAAACCGTCAACCAAATTGATCACGTTGCGATCGACGCAAGGCACTCCTCCAGTATTCTAGATGTCCGAACTTTCCGAGCGGCCAACATAGACTCGGACCACTACCTTGTTGTAGCCAAGGTACGGATGCGGATATCCAAGACGCCACAACAACGAGAAAATACTGTGAGGAGATTTAACGTTGGACGACTACAAACGCAACAAACCGCCAGAACCTTTGCCGATCGCGTATCCCTCAACCTCTCGAGAAGTCCTATGCTGCCAGCATCAAGTGCCGAAGACCAGTGGCGCCGATGCCAAGAAGCCATCAAAAACGCCGCAACTGATGTGCTCGGTTTCACCAGCCCACCCCCCCGAAACCCCTGGTTTGACGAAGAGTGCCGGCAAGCACATGCAGCAAAACAAAGTGCCTACGAAGCGTCGCTGCATAGAAGGACGAGAGCAGCTCGTCAGCTCTACGAGCAAAAAAGGAGGGAAGAACATCGGCTTCTCCGGAGAAAAAAGAGAGAGCATGAGAAGCGCGCGATCGAGGATATAGAGAGGTGTTACTCCAGGAACAATGTTCGGACGTTTTACCAAAAGGTAAAAAGAACGTGTCATGGCAACAAGACCCGAACGGAGACCTGTAGAGACGAGCAAGGAAACCTTGTAGTAGAGTCACAGTCGGTGCTGAGGACATGGAAAAACCATTTCTGCAGACTGCTAAACGGCGAAGACGACACAAATTCCGCTGTTAGGCAGAACGATCCATTCAACCTGGACGATGACAGCCAAGATTTCCGTCCACCTGACCAAAATGAAGTGAGGATAGCAATATCTAAGCTTAAATCCAACAAGGCTGCTGGTCCAGACGGCTTACCTGCCGAGCTCTTCAAGGCAGCCGGAGATGACTTGGTAGAGTGCATACACCAACTCATCTCCAAGATTTGGTTAGAGGAAAGTATGCCTGATGAATGGAACCTCAGCATTGTTTGCCCGATCCACAAGAAAGGAGACCCTCTAAACTGCGCCAACTACAGAGGCATCAGTCTCCTGAACACTGCGTATAAGATCATGTCTGCTGTATTGTGTGAACGCCTGAAACCATTCGTCAACGATCTGATAGGTCCCTATCAGTGCGGTTTTAGGCCCGGTAAGTCCACGACCGATCAAATATTCACACTACGGCAGATCCTGGAAAAAACCCAAGAATACCAGATCGATACTCACCATCTTTTTGTCGATTTTAAGGCCGCATATGACAGCGTTTATAGAGACGAGCTATACAGAGCCATGTCTAGTTTTGGCATCCCTGCCAAGCTTGTCAGATTGTGCAGAATGACGATGGAGAACGCTCGCTGCTCCGTAAAGGTCGGAAACAATCTCACCGAGACCTTTGATGTCAAAAAAGGATTTAGACAAGGTGATGCGCTGTCATGTGACTTCTTCAACATCATTCTTGAGAAGATTGTGCGAAACTCACAAGCCAACACCAGAGGCACAATTTTCTATAAGTCTGTGCAACTGCTTGCATACGCTGACGACATTGACATTGTTGGTACAACACAGCGAGCTGTCACTGGTGCGTTTGCAAGTATTAGTACAGAAGCGGCAAAAATGGGTTTAGTGGTGAATGAGGGTAAAACAAAATATATGCTGTCAACAAGAAGGGACACACGACATCGACGAATCGGGCAGAACGTCACGATAGACAGCTATAACTTTGAGGTAGTTAGGGACTTTGTCTACCTCGGCTCCGCTATAAACTCTGATAACGACATCACATCAGAAATCAAACGAAGAATCACACTTGCCAACCGCTGTTTCTTTGGCCTAAGACGGCAATTGATTAGTAAGGCCTTGTCAAGAAGCACTAAGGAGATTCTATATAAGACTCTCATCATCCCTGTCCTGCTCTATGGCGCAGAAGCATGGACCCTAGCAAAAACGGATGAGGATCTTCTTGGTCGCTTCGAACGCAAAATTCTTCGAGTGATTTTTGGTCCCGTTTGCGTTGACGGGCTTTGGAGGAGAAGATTTAACAGCGAACTCTACGAGCTGTACAGCGACATCGACCTAGTCAGAAAAGTACGCATCAGTCGTCTTAGATGGCTGGGACATGTAGAGCGAATGGACACCAACGCTCCGGCCCGAAGAGTCTTCGATTCTAACCCGGAGGGACAACGCAGTAGAGGAAGACCTCGCCTTAGGTGGCGCGCACAAGTGGAAGGGGACCTCAACCAACTTGGAGTGCGCAACTGGAGGCAGTTAGCCAAAGATCGCGCTAACTGGAGAGGCGTATTGGTTGAGGCCCAGGTCCACCCCGGACTGTAGCGCCACCTAAGTAAGTAAGTAAGTGACAGATAGGTAGATCTGTTTTTTTTTTTCAGAAATAGTTTAGGGTGTATACGCATTGTTGGTTCAGGCTTTGCAGGTAGATGTCGTGACCGGTGACGTCGATAACATACCGCCCCCAGTAAGTTAACTGCAATCGGCATTCGCCTTACTCTCCTCATCGCTAGTCCCGGTTACGTCCATCACGGCCAAGTTGGCTGTAGGTCGGTCATACAACCCGCTGCAGGTTTTAACTGTTGCTCGGCGAACTTATCCGTCTTTTGCTATGACAGTATCAACAACTCCCCTGGGCCAACAGCTTCTCGGCAAATTTGGGTCGAGTATGATGACTAAGTCTCCTTTCGCGATCGGCTTCATCTTCTGGAACCACTTAGACCTTCTGTTTAGAGTCGGCAAATACGCCTTCACCCACTTCTTCCAAAACTCGTTAGCGATTACCTGCGATCATTTCCAACTCTTCCTCGCATCAATGACCTCAGGATCACAAGGGGGCTTTGAGCCATTTGAAGTACCGAGAAGAAAATGATTATGCATGAGTGCGTCGTCGTCCGCACTTTCCAAGGATACAAAGGTCAACGGTCTCGAATTAATTATATTCTCGACCTCAATAAGAGCGCTTCGCAAAGCCTCGTCGCTAAATTTATTTGAAGGAAGAATTTTATATCAGAGAGAGTTTTAATAGATCGTACAAGCCTCTCCCACGCACCACCCATATGAGGTGCTACTGGTGGGTTAAATTTCCACTTCAAACTTGCTGATATAAACTCTTTGGCAACCCCACCCAAGTCAACCCTTTTCAACTCTTCCCGAAGCTGTCTCTCTGCACCCCTTAAATTGGTCCCGTTGTCACTGTAAATTTCCAACGGAGTCCCACGACGAGCCATGAAATTCCTGAGGCATATAATGCACGAATCCGTCGTTAAGCTGTGTGCTACCTCTATATGTACCGCTCGAATGGTGAGACAAGTGAAGAGTGCACCCCATCGCTTTTCATTTCTCCTTCCAACGGTGACTAAAAATGGACCAAAATAGTACACTCAGACGAACGAAAACGGTTTAAAGAAAGCTCCAAGCCTTGCCCGGGGAAGGTTCGCCATCTCCGGAACTCTCGGCGATGCACGCTGGTTTTTGCAAACCTGGCAAAGTCGTCTTACGTATTTTAGCAGGGACTTCATATTCGCAATGTAGAATTTCTGTCGCACTTCGTTCACAACCGTCTCATGGTTGCAATGGTGGTACTTGCGATGGTAGTAGTCGACGATCAGTAAGGTACTACGGTGCGACTTCGGTAGGATGATTGGTGTTCTGCAGTCGGTATTAACGTAGTCTGCAAAGGCTATGCGGCCTTGCATCCTCAAAACGCCTCTCTCATCCAGAAAAGGTGACAGTTTAGCGAGGGGGCTCTTGCGATCCAGAAACACTGTACTTCCGGGTCGGTTGTGCTTTAATCGAAGGATATCTTCAGCGTAGGATACGAACTGGGCTTGTTTGTAAAGCAACGCCTGTGCTTGTTGAATGGCCGTCGATGTAAGGATAAGTCCGTTAACTTGTCGCAGCTCCGGTCCATACCTACATGAGGTAGTAAACATAATAATCCACGCTGACGTTCGAACTAGAGATCTCCACGTCGCGAAGCGTTCTACGTCGAGTAGGCTGCAACTCTCTCGGATGGAAGCGCTGATCTGAAGCAAACGTGGTCTATATTCCTCCGTACCCATAGTTTCGACTGTTGGCATCTGCGGCCATCCCGCTGAGTCCCTGTACAGGAACGGGGGACCTCGGAACCACTCTTCCTGTGGTTGAAGTTCCGGGTCGGATTTCCATTTTGTTGCTTTGTCTGCAGGGTTCAGCTTGGTAGGGATCCATCTCCATTCTGAGATACTAGAGGTCTCGAGAATTTCTCCCACTCTGTACATGACGAACTGTTGGAATTTGCGCGGATCCGCCCGAAGCCATGAAAACACCGTCTTAGAGTCGGACCATAAAAATCTCTGAATCGGAAACTTGTGGGCGTTACAAATAGAACTCATCAACCGGACTCCCAATACTGCTGCCTGCAGTTCGAGTCGAGGAATTGACAAAGGTCGTCGGGGGGCCACTTTCGTCTTCGCACTCACTATCGTGATGTCAACGTTATCGTAGTACTGAACTCTGAAGTAGGAGACTGCAGGGTATGCGTTTTCGCTTGCATCGACAAATGTATGAAGTTGCACGCAAACCTCTGGTTGGCTCAAGAACGAAGAGTAACATCTCGGTATCTTTACCTCTGTCACCCCGGGTAGCAGGGTTCGCCACTGGATCCATCGATCGATGAGAGGGGGGGGGGGGGGGGTATCTCCTCGTCCCAACCTATCTCTGTCCTCCAAATATCTTCCAGTAGTATTTTCACGTAGACCAGAAAATGTGAGAGAAACCCCATTGGGTCAAATATTGCCATTAGAATCCTCAAGACTTCTCGTTTGGTGGGGATCTTGCCATCGCAAAGTACTTCTCGATTAAGGTGATTGAGTTTTAAGCCGTATGTGAAAACGTCAGCGGAGGTACACCAATGCATTCCCAGGACCTTTTCGGTTGACACGATGTCCATATCAGTTACCCCGAAGGCTTTGCTTAGAGATCGATTACCATGCTGCTCCAGTGCCGTTAGTACGGTAGTTGAATTTGACGTCTAGTTTCTGATGTGGAAACCAGTGTTCGAATGAATTTCTCGTACCTCCTTTGCGAGCTGGATCGCTTCCTCTACTGTGTCCACGCTATCAATAAAATCGTGGACATAATGGTGGTTTATTATCGCGTCGACGGCTCTTGGCATGCTATTGGCGAAACGCATTGCGTTGCGATTCTTTGCATAATGGGCAATACAAGGGGAGCACGTTGCTCCAAAGGTCATAACTCGCATCTCGAAAACGCTTGGCTCCTTAGAATCCTTTCGGTCCCTCCATAAAAATCGTTGTACACTTCTATCTTCCCTCCTCACTAGCACCTGATGAAACATCTCGGCTATATCTCCACAGACAGCAACCCTTCCGCGATGAAATCCATACAAAATTGTTGTTATTGGCACAAGCTGGACCCTTCATGAGAAAGTCGTTGAGTGACCTTCCGTTGCTCGTAGCTGCTGCATCCCAAACTAATCTGACATTGGACGGCTTATTTGGGTTCCGTACTACAAATATCGGTAAATACCAGGCCCGACCTCCTTTAGGATGAAGAATCTCATCGGACGATAACCTTTCGGCATACCCCTTTGTTAGGAGGTTCGCTATTTGCTCGTTTAGATTACTGCGGAGCTGCTCGTCATTCGCCATCTTTTTCTCCAAGTGGTGGAATCGACGGAGTGCCATAGGGTAGCTGTTTGGTAGGACTAAGTCATTCGCTTTCCATAGTAGCCCAACTTCGAAGTGTCCGTCAACGAGTTTGCAGGTGTTCTCCAAGATACTAAGGGCTCTCTTCTCATCAGCCGATATCATTTGTTGCATTGGAATCCGAACTCCGATATCCTCAATAGAAAAAAACTTTTCCACTAGTTGGTGGAGGTCACCGTCATCGGAGTTTTCGGAAATAGATAGACTAAGGTTCTGGGATCTATATCGGTTACCGCTGCACTCTTCTGGACCGTGAACCGACCACCCTAAACGCGTTTTGGTAACTAATGGCTGCGACCAACTACCTTCTACCACTTTTAATGGAACTCCCAGTTTCCAGTTATCCATGCCGATCAGTATTCTCGGCTTCGCATCTTCGTATGATAGAATTGGTAAGTTCGATAAATACGGATAGCGTTCCTTTAGAAGATCACTGCAGATTGACTGTCTCGGCAAGTTCAAGCTCTGCACAGTACGAACATCTCGAAGTCGATACTTCTGACATCCTTCGTAGCACCCAGCGATGGTCAACGAAACAATCCTCGAGTCCCGTTCGGCGCGTGTTGTATCGGCGGTCCATTGCAAACAAAGTTCCTCAGATCGGCCAGGCAGGTCCAACGCGCGTGCCAGCTCGTCGTCCATTAAAGTAAGCGAAGATCCACCGTCCAAGAAAGCAAAGGTGTCTATGGACCTCTTATTTCTATAGAGGGTTACGGGAATGATTCTGAACAGCACACTCGAAAGGTCTCGTCGTGATCCATTAGTATGGCAGCCTTCAAAAAAATGATTGTTATAGACTGACTGACGGCCAGAGCAGCTCGCCACCGCTTCAATGTTATACCCATTGCTTGCTTGCCCACCTTGGATGTGGTTGGTTGAAGGACGACAAGAGCCCCCTGCCATCGTTGAGGGAACAAACCTATTACCCTGCATATGGTTAGCAGGAAACTGAGCGGAACATCCCGCCATCGTTGAAGTAATACGCCTGTCAGCCGCTTGCCTACCCTGGTGCTATGCTTCTGCCGACGAAGGGAATCGGTGTAAGAGTGGGTTATGTTTGAGCCTGCACCCTTCAACCCCACATAACGTGGTCAGACCGCAGCGAGAGTGGGGGTGTTTACCTAAACAGATATGACATAAATGTAATTGGCGGACTATGCTCCACCTTTGGGATCGATCCATTTCTTTGAATTGATCACAATAATCCAATGAGTGACTGCTTTGACAAACGAAGCAGCTCTTTGCCGAATGTTGGCCAGGAACTACCCCCCTAGCATGAGAGTACAGGTGACCACTGCGTTTATTTGAACGCTTCTCCAATGGTTTGGGGCAGACAGATTGACAACAGTGCAGGCCGCTTCTGCTATTTCGTAAAGCCAGCTCGAAAAATCGTGCAAAGTGGCAGCTTCTAAGGTTTTAGAAAATATCGCCCAGTTCAATAGGAGGTGAGGTGTAAGTTTATCAACGAATTCCTTTAAGAGGGTTGGATTATTCAAATGCGCCGTCATATGAGAAGCTTCCATTGTGGCACAAACATTTTTGATTGCTAAAGCATATTCAATAAGCGTTTCCATTTTATCAGCTCTTGGAGGTGCTTGGTTTTCTGCTTTAACAATCATTGCGTGAAGAATGTGCTCCGGTCGGCCAAATACATTCGAAGTGTCCTAATAACTTCTGGAACCATCGATGGTAACAAAAGGCCATCCACGAAGGCATCTCTGTAACCGCAGTAAGTTTTCAGCATCTGTAAACCCCGCGAGACTTGTGCTCTGTTCAAAGGAGCTTATAAAAACAGGCCACTCTTCCGGAAAGCCATTGAACAAGGGTTGTTCCTTTGGAATCGTGTGCCTGGTTGCTAATTGTGTCGGTGAGAGAGTATTTATTTTGTTTTCAATGGGGGGAGAGCGAGAGTTAGAACAAATTCGTTCTTGGGTTATGGGTGCAATTGGTACCTCACGGTTCTGATGTGAAACACTAGGGTGAGGCTGGCCATGAGTCACACCAGCAATCGAAAGTGGCCGTTTTGGCTCCTGGCTCGGCTGCACGGGTACGTGAGCGCCAATGGGAGCAGCGGAATTAATTTTCTCTACCCATCGTTGGGTTATTTGGCTACGTTCTACTAATACTGACTTACCTGAACCTTCTTCTTCTTCTTCTTCCGATTCGACTGCTTCCGACAAAATCTTGTACTTCTTCTCCAGATAGATTGCATCGCTTTGTTCACGCAGCTTTTTCTCTTCTTCCAGTTGTTGAATCAGAATTTGCTGTTTCCTCTGTCTGCTTCGTGATGAAATCCTCGATGGAGCCGCTGATTTCGCCGGTTCTCTTGATTGACATGCGAAGTGGGTGAAGGTTGCGGCGCACTTTCACGATATTTTGCACAATGCCAACTGATGTCCGCGATGCGGGAATCTACTTCTGCGCAGTCAAAATGGTACCAACGACTGCAGTCGTCACATGCAACCATGTCCGACGTTTCGTCCGGCCGCGTACACAATTCGCAGCTCGCCGTAGCTAAGGGTGTTGATGTTGCAACTGCTGATGGGTTTGTCCTTGTAGCCATGTCCGTATATAATGTATACTAAGATTTTTTAAGAATTGTTGAACCCAAGTTCTTACAGCGTACTTTATTGTTTCGGTATGAGATACAATGTTTCGCTTAAAAAATCTATAAATGAGTAGTTTTGTTTATTCTTGTAATTCAATTTAATTGTTTTTTACCTTAGGTAATCTTATTATCTAATTATCACTATAATTATCCAGTGTAAATGTCCTAGTATCTTTCGGATGAAAAAATTGCGAAGTTGTTGGTCGGCTGGAGCTTGCGAAAGAAAAAAAAATGACCCAGGAAATGCATCCCAGGAAAAAACGTGGAGTGTGACAGATAGGTAGATCTGTTTCTTTTCAGAAATAGTTTAGGGTGTATACGCATTGTTGGTTCAGGCTTTGCAGGCAGATGTATTGACCGGTGACGTCGATAACACTCGCGCTTATAAGTTTAGCAAGTCATGCCCGGAGGGACAAGACCAGTAGCCGGTGACTTCCACGCGGAGGTAAAATAAGCACAATTGATGTGTATGAGCCAGTTACAACGCCTGGGCATCGCCAAGTTGACGTCAACCAGGGCCTACCCTGTTCATACAACACCCAACCACCGAAGAATATACATCCACGAAATTTCATTGAAATCGGTTGAGAAGTTTCGGAGATCGACAACAACGCCACCTATCGGGTCCGAAATTTTACCTTTTAAGACTGCCTAGGCCCGAAATACACCAATACGAACAAAACAAAAGAAGAATCATAAAATTGGACCCAGTAAGAACATTTTCCTTGGTTATGTTATTTGTGCCGGAAATCGAATGGAAATGTTACTTACCTACTTAAAATTGATTAAAAACGAATTTGGAGTTTTCGTCGAACAATTGTACAGCTAAATGAAATATGAATTACTGAAATGTCAAATTCAAAAAATTATAGACAACCAACGCCAACTATATTATTACAATTAAATTTAATGTTGTTGCTACAAAATTGATGCAGGGAAATCTAACTTGTAGTAAATATCTCCCAGCGCCAACTATCGGGTCCAAATTTTGGCAAAATTTTCTTTTTTTTAAGGTGTTATATGGTGTTAATTTGAGCCAAATCGGTTCATAAACAAGAATTTTCAAAAAAGCGACCCCAACGCCCCCTATGGTGTGAATATAAGGGAAATAGCTTCAGTGGTTTAGCCGTGATGGTCGGTCATACATACGCACGAACGTTTTTATATATTAAAAAGATTATTTACAAAAATAGATTCACACGATGCAATGCCTTTCTTTGCTTTAGAACAAATTCACAAAAACCTAAACGCTCTCCACCAGTTGTCAAACTCAAACACGCTTGTATTGGTAAATCTGAGAAATTTTTTTTTGTTTTTTTTTATTACCGAGAGTAGGTGAAAATCTTCCAAAGATACTATGAGAATAGCAAGTGCGTGCTCATAGTAGTGTCAGATTTTTACTGACTAAAAACACCACTCTTCGAAGAATTGTTAGATACTGCAACTAAGATATAACTTATCAAGCAATTTTTCTATAACGAAATAACAACTTTTGACAGGCTACTTTCCAATGAAAGATACTGCATGTTCCGCAATTTAGACGCGGTTAATCCTATCTTGCCAAGTCGAACGGTTTCGTTCTTTGTAGTCGGCGCAATAAATTGTTCTCGTCCAAAATTTGTCGGACTGAATTGTTGACATGTCCGATTAGTCGGTTTCTATGCTTTATCGCGAAACTTTTTGTTTCAGCCCTGTGGATATCGTCGTTTCTAATATACCATGGTGCTTGTACCATTTCTCTAAGCACTTTATTTTGAAAAGTTTGTAGAATATTGGCATTTGTTTTCTTGGTACAACCCCAAAGTTGTATACCATAGGTCCACACCGGCTTAAGCACTTGATTGTATAAAAGCAGTTTGTTTTCGGTACTGAGCTGGGAATATTTTCCGAGTAGCCAGTACATTTCTCTATATTTGATATCGAGTTCTTTACGTTTCATTTTCACGTGCGAATTCCATTTCAGCTTTGCGTCGAGTGTCATTCCCAGGTATTTGGCCTCGTTTGCAAAGGGTATTCGGGCCAAGTTTTTATTAAAATTGGCAAGTTATTAGTTTTCTTATACGTGAAATTCACGTGAACAGATTTAGTTTCGTTGAGGGCGATCCGCCAGTCCCTCGTCCATTCATTTACCTTATTCAGTGCGATATGAAGTTTTGCAGTCGTTTCTTTAATTGTATTACTGCTAGGATAGCGGTGTCGTCAGCGAACGTAGCGAGAGTAGTGCCATCTTCTCTTGGTATAACGCGAGTATATAACAGATAGAGAAGGGGCCCAAGGACACTTCCTTGCGGCACGCCGGCCGAAATTTCCTTAAGCTCAGAGTATTCGTTTCCATGTCTAACACGGAAGAGTCTATTCCCGAGATATGATTCTAAAATATCATTATAGGCGTACGGGAAGGACTTGTCGTAATTTAAATTTTAAGCCGTCATGCCACACCTTGTCAAAGGCTTGTGAGACGTCAAGGAATACGCTTGAACATATCTTTTTTTCTTCAAATGCTTTCTCAATTACGTCAGTAATTCTATGCACTTGGTCAATCGGCGAGTGCTTGGTTCTGAACCCAAACTGGTGGTCAGGGATAAGGTTATTGTTTTCTATAATCGGTTGTAGGCGCGTTAGTAAGATTCTCTCGAAAACTTTGGATTTGACTGGAAGAAGGGAAATTTCCGTTGGCTCGGTACGTGTTTTAGTCTGAGCGCGGCATTTATAATATTAAGAAGCTTAATTAATGCTTTTCTTGGTAGAACTTTGAGAACTTCTCCCGTGATCAAATCATAACCAGGAGCTTTCTTAGGTTAAGGGATTCAATTTCACGTTTTAGTTCCCTTAGCGTTGCACTTGTGAGTATTAAATCGTCGGATAGTAATTCCGCCGCAATAACGCTGTCGTGAACCGCCCGACCATCGTACGGTTTAAAGGTTTCTTCTAAATGGGCGGCAAAAACGTCCGCTTTTTCCTTATCCTCCCTTGCCCATTCATTATGATTTATTTTAATTGGCGGCGCCGGGATTTTGGGCCTTTTGGTGCCTTTTACTGCTTTCCAAAGTGAATAATTGGAATCTTTTTTCGCCGTTAAACTTTCAAGGTAAGAACCTTTCGCACGATTTTTAAAGTCCTTAATAGCTGTCTTCAACAAATTGCACAAATAATTCAAATGTGTTTTATGTTGCGGGGCGCGACTCTGTTGCCATTTTTACGCGCCTTCCTTTTTTCGTTGACCAATTCTTTTATTTTGGGAGGATATCGTAGACCGTATTTGGCCGGCGTTTTCCTTGGATTAGGCGTATTATTCCAGGAAGCGAGCTGTACAATCTCAACGAAGCGATCTACTTCAACCTCAAGTTCAGTTCATAGGGTGTCGTAAGTGGAACGCTTAGTTCAACATTCTCTTCAATTTCGTTCCTAAAACCTTCCCAGTTAGTTGTTCTACCAGTTAATCTCGCTGGCTCAAGGTTATTTACTAGTTTTACGCTCAATGTTAAAATAACCGGTGAATGATCAGATGACAGATCAAAGCTCTCTTCAACTTCAATGCGGTTGGTAGGTATTCCTTTCACGACGAAAAAATCGATCAGATCAGGTATTTTTGAAGTATCAGTTGGCCAGTAGGTCGGTTTGCCCGTCGAGTGGAAATCACAACTATACTCCATACCTGCCCCATATAGCATTCTTCCTTTTCGCGAAATATATCTAGAACCCCAGAACGTGTGTTTTGCATTAAAATCGCCGCCAATGATGAAGTTTGGTTTGAGCGATTTAAGCAAGTTAGTATAATCAGGTTTTACAAGCGCGGAACGCGGTGGACAGTAGATATATGAAATTCTAAGAGTATGCTGACTATTTTTTACTCGAATCATGCACAGTTGCATAGTTTCAAGCTCTATCTTCAGGTCTTCGTATTGTTCAATGCAGTCTTTAATAAACAATGACGATTCACCTCTCGCGTTTCCCGAAGGGTGACAAGCGTGGAAGTCATTATAGCCTTTTATTTTTTAGCTCGATCCCTTTTTCACGTGAGTTTCAGAAATCAAGCAAATGTCAAGATCTTTCTCGCGTATGAATATTTCCAATTCGTCGAGTTTTTGCAAAAGTCCGTTTGCATTCCAAGTGCATATTTTTAACATTGGTTTTTCATTCATATTTTATTTGATGTACGCGTTTTCCGTGAATTATTCTCGAGCTTAACCAAGCGATCGAGAATAATTTTATTTATTTTGCTTTGTTCTTCAAGTTTCTGGAGAATAACGGAGAATACATGAGAAACAGGTTCCGGCGAAGTTTCAACGTTTTTTGCTCCGTCGTATGCCTGAGAAAATATCTAGATTCGCAAAAGTGCTCTGAAATCTGAAAAAGATTGTTTTTTTTTTTTTTTTGTACCAAACGAACATAAAAACTGCTCTGAGAGCAGAAAAAGTGCTCTGAGATCGCCCAATCGAATACCACATAAATTGTGTACACTCCGTAAAAATATAGGTAACGGGAAATTGGCCGAAGTTGGGGGTCTCAGTATTGTCTCTGGTTTTGATAATTTATTCTTCACTACTTCCTGTTCACTTTGATCGTATCGTTCAAGTTTTAAATGAAAACTGGTTCTCTTGACTAATACACTATACCTGTACATAAATAGCGTTGCCTGACGTCTGACAGTGGCATCTGTTCGACCGCACATACACTGACATAATTCGCAATAAATGCATACCGTTTACTTTAAGGGGAACTTTTTGTCTCTACGAGGGAAACAAAACAGCGCGACGAATTCCTTCCCTCTCTGTAATTTTTTTTTTTTTATGTGTTTTCTTTCGCGTTTTTGTTACATTTATCCGGACTCGACGTGGACCAATGTATAAATGTGGACTCTATATTAGGACGAGAAATAAAACACCGTATTTTTTTAAGTCTGGAAAAATCGTATCAAAAAAACCCGACTATTATATTTTTATTCAAACCTCAACCTGTACATCTGTACCATAAACTAAATATGAAATAGACTGTCAGCTTTCGTACGTCTCCCCGATTTCAACCGCATATTTTTTCTATAATACTCCCTTTCTCTCTCTGAGAGCGAGCCTGTCTGTGCATACGTGTAAAAATGCAAAACAGTCCCACACTCGATATAGAAATGAGAATCCACCTCAGGCTACCTGACATCTCGTTAAACCGGCAGTGTAGGCTGGTTTTTCTCAAGTATGTGTATGCCCCCTTTGATTAACATGGCACATATACATGAATTCAAACTAGGTTACACTCAAGGCCAAATTCAGCTTGTAGGCATTTTCTCTTTTTTGGCTGAAGCTGTCAGTCTATTTCATATATAGTTTATGGTCTGTACTTTAATGCCCAATTCACAATGTCGCGTTGACGCGCGCGTAAGTTGACAGATTATATAGATACAAAGCGTTCATATGGTGGTAAAGTTCAACGCGACGCCTGAGTAGAGCTACTTTCTACTATCGCGCGCGTTTGACAACTTTAGAATTGTTCAATATTATGACGAAATGGCAACTCTAAAGCCAACTCTAAAGCCGCACCAACAACAGCAACACACACACACACACCAATCAAGGCAGACCGTTTGTTCTTTCACTGACGAAGAAGGAGAAACCGATCACTGTTCCGTTTACTTCACTTGTAAATCATCTTCCAACCCGAATGGCTGTGTGGCGTGCTTTTTCTTAAAATAAAGTTACATTTAATTAGTTTAAATATTTGGCTCTGTGTTCTTAATTTCTCCGGAACATTTTCAGTTTACGAGTGTCAGTGACTGCGCGGCAAGAAGGTTGCTTATTATTATTTTGCTCGCGTAAGTACATTTCTTTTGCTGACATTTTTTGGTGCCGAAACCCGGGAACGCGCGGTAAAACAGAACAGTGGCAATTAGCGAATCTCGTGGCTTGTGAAATACATAACTCGCATAATAATCTAACCAATTTAACAAAAAGTGATACTCTCCTGTGTGCATATTTCCATGCTGGCAGTGGCTGTACAGAAATATATTCCCGTGGTGTACAGTGCTTCATTTGGCGATATATAGTACATACTTGTACACGAGTGCATAACGGCAGGGTCTTGTGAGCCGTCTTCTTCTTGAGATATATATATATAAGTGCATATACTGGTGCGGTGCGATACCAACCATTCCTTCGCGAAAAACAGTGGCATTGTCTGCCCACATACACACTCGGTTTCCCCTTAGTTGCGTAAATAAGCAATACTCGCCTGTGGCAACAGCAGTGGCATATCTACATACTGGCAGCGGCCGCACACATAAAAAATAATAAATACATTCGAGTGGCTGACTGTGCATCCCTTGAGATTACCTATTGTGCGTTGTATTGTACAAAAGGTGCATAGCGGCAGTGTCGCGCGTTTTTGTGTGTTTTTTTGTTGGCTTAGTTCTTTGTTGCTCTCTCGCTTCCCTATATACTACGACTGTGCGATACATGGTGTAATTTTCTGTTCGTGAAATAACTGTGACGTGGCATTTTTTCCTACGCTGATCGCGAAAATAACTGTGACGTGGCATTTTTTCCTACGCTGATCGCGAAAATAACTGTGACGTGGCCTTTTTTCCCTACGACTGTGTGATACATCGTACCATCGCTGTGCGCGAAATAACTGTGACGTGGCCTTTTTTCCCTACGACTGTGTGATACATCGTACCATCGCTGTGCGCGAAATAACTGTGACGTGGCCTTTTTTCCCTACGACTGTGTGATACATCGTACCATCGCTGTTGGTTCCCAACAAACAAGATTTGTACATTTAACTACACAGCACAGAATTATCAGAAAGGGATTCCACAGGGCACATGGCATCTCTGACACTTATGATTCTGACAAGTTGATTTGCGTTGAGCTAGTTGCGTGAATATGAAACACTGAGGCTCAACCAAGCCTAAACATTATTCACAGCAACTGGCTGCAAAGCACATCAACAAATGAACACTAAATTAATTATATTAATATCTACATTTCGACATTTTAACACGCGGTACAAACAACGAAGCAAACAACACGGAATCACAGCACAGAACTTAATGTCAAAGATGCCGAGCTGCCGTTCTCAAGACAAAAGATGTCTCTCTCTCTCTCTCTTACAATGAGTAATGCCTTAAGCAAATCGAGTGGTACGCTCGAACTTAGTTATACAACAAGTAAAACCCTATAATGTGTACAAAAATAGTTATGTTGCACTCGCACTATAGGCCCTTAATATGGGGCGTTAATAAGAATAATTGCAAATGTGTTAATTGTAGGGGAATAGAGCTTAAATTGTTTTTATATAAATGTATTGAAAATAATTGTAAGGGTCACTGACCCAAAGTATACAACAGCTGTTTCCTAGCATATAAAGTACCGAGATTACTTCAAATGTTCATAGAGAAAAGTTAAATCACTCGCTATTAGATCGCCTAAGAATACAGAAATAAACTAAATTTTATAACGTTCGCCTAACGAGTTTTTTTGTATTTGCCTGTGCCAAGCACCTCTTGTGAACAAAGCATCAAACTGCCTAATTGCAACATCATTGCAATTTTGAACTAAAACCAAAACCAAAATTATTTTCCAACTCGCCTCAGTTCGGAACATGGTCCTTCGAGTTTTAAATTAAATTAAAGACCAGTAGTGCGTTTTTTTTTTGTTTAAATAAATAATTTTAAAAAGTGTGCTGTGGAGTGAGTGTAGAAAATACATATCCGATCATCGACGGACAGTCAATCGGCCACAGCATCCAACGACCAAGGATAATCCAGAACTCCAGTGATAGCCAACGGACCGGTGCATTTAAGCAACGGATTCAGCCCAACGTTGAAGCACAGTGAGTCAACGGATTCAGCAATCACATCAACCGGTGACAACGCTCATCAATCACAGTAAGGAACTGTGCAAGCTTTCTGCAACTGTAACTGAGAGTTTAAACACTAAAGTTGCAGTTGCTAAAGCAAACTAAGGTAGGAAAATCATTCCTCTTTTATACAATTGTTTGCAAATCTTACATTACGTTTATTTTTCATAAACGCTTCGTAAAATATCCATCCACAAATCCAACGAGTAAACGTAACTTAGACTCAACGGATACACAGTAACGCAACTGGACACAAGCGTGTTAACGGCGTGGGAAGTTATACAACAGTTTCCAAGAGACACAACGGTCACATCACCAGCAATCACAGCAAGGAACTGTGCATCGCAAAGACTTCTGCAACTGTAACTGAGAGTTAACATACTAAAGTTGCAGTTGCAAAAGCACAATAAGTCTATCTGCTTCAAAGCACGATATAACGCCCATATCAAGTGCATATACAATTCATTATAAAAGGGAAATTTAAAGTGAAATAATGACAAAACTATCCAAATATATAGAACGGCAGGAACTCGTACTCAAAGAGTTTCAATTAGATTTTGAAGAGTGTAAGAAAGAAACCGAGGCGCGGAAGTCAAGGGGATATATTAACGCTTGTCTGTCGGATATTGAAGAGGGCTTTAAACGAGCAAAACGGGATCACGATGCAATCGTGAATAGTGCGTCGGATCCTATCAAAGACCACTATTTTGAATCCGAAATTTTTTCAAGAATCAAACGCGTCTATTTTTCATTTTTGGGAATGTTAAACGACGAATTGGATAAGTTCGGTGAAAAAAGCAACGTAAATTTAGATGTTTCTCGTTTAAACGCAACGAAAACCTCAGTTTGCGACATTCGGCTTCCGCCAATTCAAATAAAGCCATTCTCTGGCAAATTAGATGAATGGTGTGAGTTTCACAATTTGTTCGAGAGTATGATCGATCAAAACGTTGACCTGTCTGACATTCAGAAGTTGCAATATCTGAAAACTCACGTGTGCGGGGAAGCGGCGCGTTTAATTCAGCACCTGCCAATTGACGGCAAGAATTATGCGGCTGCATGGGAAATTCTCAACGAACGATTTGAGAATAAACGAAAATTAGTAAACGCGCAATTGAGAATTTTAATGGAACAGCAGAAACTCAATCATGAATCTGCCAAAACCTTAAAAGCATTGCACGATACGAGTACGGAATGTATTCACGCACTCTCCAACTTGGGAATCGCAGTCGAAACGTGGGACGCGATTCTCATATACATCATATACCACAAACTTCCTCCTCAAACTCAAAAGGATTGGGAAGATAAATTAGGCACCACGAAATTTCTTCCAGATTGGAAGGCATTTTCCAAATTCATTGAAGGAAGGTTTAGCTCCTTAGAAAATATTTTAGAGTCCAATTGGGGTACAGCCCACCACGGTTCACATAATAAAAAGAATACGCCAACGGCGTATCACATAAAATCGTCACCCGAAACAAAGAAATTTCTCTGTCGTCTGTGTAAGGCCTCACATGCAATTCGTTATTGCAAACAATTTCTCAAAATGGAGGCGAAGGCACGAGCAGAAGTGGCGAAGAGAAATTCCGTCTGTTCAAATTGTCTAGGGTATGATCATCATGCATCAAATTGCAATAGCAGCAACAGATGTCAAAAATGCGGGCAGAAACATCACACATTGCTGCATATAGATTCGTACCATAGCAATTATCAAAATAATGCCCAGGCGAGGGCATACCAAGGCCATAATCAGTCATCATACAATGCTCATGTGATCCAAAACTCTAATGAATTTATTCCCGCTAACCTATACAGTGAGCAAGGGGGTGCTTCAACTTCTGCACCAAATCTTAACTCACACCTTAACCAAATGAAATCCAAGGTATTGTTAGCAACAGCGTTGGTGAAGGTATTTTCGACCAATGGACAGCACCACGTTCTGAGAGCCTTAGTAGACCCAGGGTCAGAGGCAACGTTCATGAGAGAGAACGTAGCACAGCTTCTAAACTTAAAGAAGGAACACACAGCGGCCACCGTAACAGGTTTAGGGCAAACTTCAACAGGTAGCTCAAACTGCAAGGTTCAATTCAAAATATTTTCGTTCATTAATCCCTCATTTTGTCTCAATGTTAGTGCGTATGTCTTCCCAAAATTAACTTCCTTATTGCCAACACAGCAGATACAATCAACTTCGTGGGAGCACTTAGCAAAACTTCCGCTAGCAGATCCCACTTACAATTACCCAGGGAAGATAGACATACTATTAGGCGCCGACGTGTATGCGTCCATAATTCTTCAAGGATTAATTAAGAGTCTTAATGGATCCCCAGTGGCACAAAACACAGAGTTAGGTTGGATCTTAACTGGAGCCACGAATAGCGCTCCCCACATGACCTCGGTAGTAGTACAAAATCACCATAATGCAATTGATGCTCAACTAAAGCAATTTTGGGAGATGGAAGAGAAAATGGAAGAACGAAAAATGACTCAAGAAGAAGAGAGGTGTCAAGTACATTTCCAGAACACGGTCAAACGCAGGAGTGATGGAAGATATGAGGTACGGCTTCCATTTAAGGAGAATCATCCACCAAAGCTTGGAGACTCGAAAAGAGTTGCAATGGCTCGATTCTTTCAAATCGAGAAACGGCTCGCAGCTAACAAGAAGCTGAGGGAAGCGTACACTCAATGTATCCAAGAATACGCTACGTTGGGACATATGACAGAAGTCAAACCAAACTTCAATGAGGTACAAGGAGAACATTACTACGTACCACACCATGCAGTGTTCAAAGAAGCTAGCACAACTACCAAGCTGAGGGTGGTCTTTGACGCCTCATGTGCGACATCAAACGGAAGGTCGTTAAACGATTACCTGATGGTTGGCCCACGATTACAAAAGGACATCATTGACCTCATCGCACAGTGGCGCAAGTTCAAGGTCGCCATGGCTGCGGACATCAGCATGATGTATAGACAAATATGGATGGCACCAGAAGATACTAACTATCAACTTATTTTGTGGAGACCTAGAAACGATGAACCGACGAGGACTTTCGCCCTGAATACGGTGACATTTGGTACTGCTTCGGCACCATATTTAGCAGTACGAACGTTGCACCAGGTTGCAATGGACTGCGAAAAAGAACACCCCGACGTAACCAAGGCGCTTATGGAGGGCTTCTACGTAGACGACTTTCTATACGGAGCCGATAACGAAGAAGCAGCCATAAGGTTACAAACAGATGTTCTGGCTGTATTGAAGGCAGCTGGATTCCCTCTACGTAAATGGGCAAGCAACTCATCACAAATTTTGGAGCAGATCCCTCAAACTGATCGGGAAGTAAATATCCCGTTAAAATTCGATTCACCTGATGCCATTAAGACACTAGGCATACAATGGTATCCAGCAAAAGATGTATTCAAATACAAAATCAATATAACCAAGGTAGAAAAACACACCAAACGATCAGTTCTCGCAGATATCGCTCGCCTATTTGATCCGCTTGGGTGGATCTCCCCATGCATCGTCAAGGCAAAAATGATTCTGCAACAGCTGTGGGTACGAGAACTATCTTGGGATGCAATACTACCTTCGGAAGTAGAAGGTCCTTGGTTGGAATTGCGAAATAGCCTGCAAAGGCTGGAAACTCTGGAGATTCCGCGTTGGATCAACTATGAAAACGCATCCAGAGTACAGCTGCATGGATTTAGTGATGCCTCTGAGAAGGCGTATGCAGCTGTGGTATATGCACGAGTGGTTACAAACGGCAGAGAGCAGATACACTTACTCGCAGCGAAAACAAGAGTCGCACCAGTAAAATGTGTTTCCTTGCCACGGTTGGAACTTTGCGCAGCCTTATTATTAGCAAAACTGTTGAATAGGATATCAACTGCCATGCAATTCAAACAGGTAGAAATATTCGCATGGTCCGATTCGATGATCGCCTTGGCATGGATCAAAGGAAGTCCATCAACGCGTAACACATTCGCAGCGAACAGAATCACAGAAATTCAAAGGCTCACGGATGAAACGAGTTGGCGACACGTAACAAGCAAGGAAAACCCAGCCGATATAGGTTCCAGAGGATTAACGCCAGAGGAACTTATGGGCAACCAGTTGTGGTGGCATGGGCCCGCATATCTTAGAAATTTCTCGGCAAAGGATTGGCCAACAACAATCCCGCAAGATACAAATATGGAAACCAAGGTGCAAGGCAAAAGAGAGCAAAGGACACTATCTTTCTATAACACACATTTTGTAAACACGGCAACAAGTTTCGTTCAGGTAGTATCACATTGCGTTATCATCAACAATGCATTCTTTCTACAATACTCCACTTTGAAACGTCTCATCCGCAGCGTAGCTATCTGGCGGAGATATTTTTATAATATAAAAAATGTAAAAGAACGGCTGCCATTGAAAGCGCACCCAATTACACCGAACGAAATAAGCACGTCACATAATAAAATCGTAAAAATTGTTCAAAACGAAACATTTCATGAAGAAGTCAAGGCACTCGGGGAGAAGAAAATGCTAGCCAAGGGTAGCCATATACGCAACCTGAACCCTTTTCTAGATGAGGAGGGTCTCCTACGGGTAGGGGGTAGACTGAGTAACTCGTCACTCCCATTCCAGCAACGACATCCAATAATAATCCATCCATCTCACCACTTTGCGAAATTGGTTGTTAGGGACATACATCAACGCACCCTGCATGGTGGTCAGCAGTTGATGATGGCCGAATGCAGGCTAACATACTGGATAACAAATCTAAAAACATTAGTAAAAAACACTATCCATGAATGTGTGCGATGCCACCGTCAAAACGCACGAATGCAAGAGCAATTAATGGGTAATCTCCCAGCAGAGAGGGTACGGATCGCACGACCATTTACAAACACGGGAGTCGATTACGCTGGACCAGTAGAGATCAAGTTATGGAGAGGCAGATGCAGCAAGATAACGAAAGGGTATATAGCAGTATTTGTTTGTTTGGCTACAAAAGCCATACACATCGAATTGGTTAGCGATTTAAGCGCTGCAGCATTCATCGCAGCGTTCAGAAGATTTGTTGCAAGGCGCGGAAGTTGTGCCAACATATTCAGCGATTGCGGCACCAACTTCAAAGGAGCTAACAACGAACTGAGAAAGGATAGCAGATTTATATCAGCTGAATGGTCGACCGAGGTAGCGGACACACTGACATCACTAAACACAGCGTGGCACTTCAACCCCCCATCATCCCCACACTTCGGAGGTCTGTGGGAGGCTGGGGTTAAATCCATAAAACACCACATTAAAAGAACAATTGGGACATCCAAACTGACATTTGAAGAGTATGCGACACTTCTCGCACAAATCGAGGCTTGTCTCAACTCACGACCCTTATGTCCAATGACGTCGGATCCAGACGATCTCACGGTACTAACACCTGGTCATTTTTTAATAGGTGAACCACTACGAATGGTTCCTGAAAGAAACCTGAAAGAGAAAAACATTAATAGCCTGGACAGATGGAGATATGTCCAAAGAATTACACAGGATTTCTGGAAACTGTGGAGCACATCATACCTCCACCTACTCCAACAGCGTCCAAAATGGCTACAACAACAACCAAATGTAAAGGTAGGAGATATTGTCCTCGTCAAGGAAGACAACCTCCCACCGGCATCATGGCTACTCGCGCGGGTCACGGAACTACATCCCGGTTCAGACGGTCTAACGCGCGTGGTGACCATAAAAACGGCGAGTTCTACACTTAAGCGGCCAATCGCAAAAATATCCCCCTTGCCGGTATCAAATTCATCGAACGAATTAACAGACACAATCCAAAAACAATAAAGCCCATGAATAAAAAACCTCCCAAGAACATAAAACTAAACTGAAATGAAATTTAATAAACAAACACATAATAATACACTCCCAAGAACATAAAACCAAACTGACATGAAATCTAATAAACAAACACATAATACCTAATACACAGAATGTAAACAGAACACAAAATGAAACCCTAATAAAACAAGGTCAACTTACCCCTCAATAGATTAATACAATCTCTAATGCAGCTAAAGATTATAGACATTATCTTAGACCCATATTACGATAAAACAATTTTTAATCCATTGTTTTGTTTTTTGCATGGCACACATCATAACGGCAACATATCGAGACGTGGTGACCGTGAGGAACATATCGAACAGCAAACCACAACAACAGCAATGCACTGGTAGCTGCCGGAAACACCAAGCCAAACTTGAGACGACACACCAAACCCAGAGGCGGGCAGCATGTTGGTTCCCAACAAACAAGATTTGTACATTTAACTACACAGCACAGAATTATCAGAAAGGGATTCCACAGGGCACATGGCATCTCTGACACTTATGATTCTGACAAGTTGATTTGCGTTGAGCTAGTTGCGTGAATATGAAACACTGAGGCTCAACCAAGCCTAAACATTATTCACAGCAACTGGCTGCAAAGCACATCAACAAATGAACACTAAATTAATTATATTAATATCTACATTTCGACATTTTAACACGCGGTACAAACAACGAAGCAAACAACACGGAATCACAGCACAGAACTTAATGTCAAAGATGCCGAGCTGCCGTTCTCAAGACAAAAGATGTCTCTCTCTCTCTCTCTTACAATGAGTAATGCCTTAAGCAAATCGAGTGGTACGCTCGAACTTAGTTATACAACAAGTAAAACCCTATAATGTGTACAAAAATAGTTATGTTGCACTCGCACTATAGGCCCTTAATATGGGGCGTTAATAAGAATAATTGCAAATGTGTTAATTGTAGGGGAATAGAGCTTAAATTGTTTTTATATAAATGTATTGAAAATAATTGTAAGGGTCACTGACCCAAAGTATACAACAGCTGTTTCCTAGCATATAAAGTACCGAGATTACTTCAAATGTTCATAGAGAAAAGTTAAATCACTCGCTATTAGATCGCCTAAGAATACAGAAATAAACTAAATTTTATAACGTTCGCCTAACGAGTTTTTTTGTATTTGCCTGTGCCAAGCACCTCTTGTGAACAAAGCATCAAACTGCCTAATTGCAACATCATTGCAATTTTGAACTAAAACCAAAACCAAAATTATTTTCCAACTCGCCTCAGTTCGGAACAATCGCTGTTGGCGAAATAACTGGGACTTGGCATTTTCTTTCCTACGGCGTGCTTCTGTGGCGGTTATAGATATCCCAGAGCGGAACATCAGGTAATTTATTCGCATTTGTTTTGTCAGGTTTGATTGGCGATATGGCCGAAATAAACCGCCGAAGGGCAGCGGTTACCACTCTGAGGCGGATAGTGGAAAGAATTAATGATCCACAATATGGCGAGCAGGGGGATGAATACACACTGAGGCAGGATGCAATCTCCTTGCAGGCACAGTTCGAGAAGTTTGCGTCGGCTCATGATGAGCTGATCGCTAATGCGGTAGACGACGAGCTCGACGTCCATGTCGAATTGTGGGATGCTGTCGAGAAGGAGGTCAACAAGGCCATGGCGACGCTGCAGAGAAACTTGGCGCAGGTGGTACCGATCCAGAAGACAGAGGAATCGGATACCCTAGGTGAGGTGCCCCGGTCGAATCCTGTTGACATCAAACTTGAACGGCTGTCAGTGCCGAAATTTGACGGCACACTACGTAATTGGCTGGCATTTAAAGACTCATTCGAGACGTTGATCCATTCCCAAGCAGCGCCCGAGGCATACAAGCTAGGTAAGCTGCGTGAAGCTGTGCAGGGCGATGCAGTGGCATTGGTGGGTGGCATGTATACAGGCGGTTATGAGGAGGTGTGGAAGGCGCTGAAGGACCGATATGACAGTCCAAAGCAATTGGCGGATATTCATGTGGCACGGTTTATTGGCCTGCAGCCTCTCACAGCAGAATCCACAAGTGGCTTACTATCGGTAGTCGACACGGTTCGGGAGTCGTTGCGCGCACTGCAGGTGATGAAACTACCGGTGGACAAATGGGATGCTTTGGCGGTACCAATTGTGGTATCCAAATTACCAACTAGGACTCAGCAGGCGTGGGGTATGAGTCGCACCACGCAGGAAATCCCCACATTGGCGGAGCTCTTGACGTTTGTGGAACGCAGAGCGCACAGTTTAAGTGCCGACGACTTACAGTGGCCCTCGAAGAATGCGCCCATCCAAAGGCAACATTTGGCTGCGCCCATCGCTGGTCGTGGCAACTCTGCCGGTCGTTCCGGCGGCAGCGGTCACCGCCTAGTCAAATCAAACTTGGCAGCAACATCCCCAGGGAATTGCGAATATTGCAATGACAGCATCCACAGGATTGGGCGCTGTCCTAGGCTTTTGGCGCTCCCAGTAGGAGAGCGGTTTAATAAATTAAAGGGCTCCAATCTGTGTTTCAACTGTTTAAAGGCAGGGCATTCAACGAGCAATTGCACATCTACTAATTGCCGAGTTTGCAATGGTAGACATCACACCTTGTTGTGTCGTGGCCCTCGCACCTCTACACAAGGGCATCCGAATACGGAGGTCAGTGGACCATCAATACCAGGCACATCGCAGGCATCCACGTACTCCCTTCCTACCACTTCCCGAGCTTCTGGCAGCGGTCAACCTCCACGCAATCATTGACTCACCGACCCATTGAGGGCGTTTACGGTTAGTGGCAACCGTATCATAATCTTGGCAACCGCTAGGGTTAATCTACTCGACATAATTGGCGACAACCACTCTTGTCGGCTGCTTTGTGATCCAGGCTCACAAGTCAGTTTTATTACATCACGTTTCCTTAATCTTTTGGCTCTCCCTAGGCATAAATCTGCGGTTCGTGTGGAAGGCATTGGCAACCATATTAGCGAATATACTCGAGGCCGAGCAGAGGTAACGATGATATCCATTGCTGACCCATCGTTCCGAATCCAAGTACAATTTCACGTGATCACGTGCATTACGTCTCCTACACCTGTGGCAGAAGTGGCAGATCATTGTTGGCAGCATCTTCGCAATCTACCCTTAGCGGATCACACATTTGGAAGGACTGGCAGGATAGATGCACTAATTGGCGCAGACGTATGGGGCCAGCTCATCAAGGATGGCATCGTTCGGGGCGAGGTTAATGAACCAGTGGCACAAAATACATATCTTGGCTGGGTGATTTTTGGACCAGCTGAGAGTACTCAGGTAGGCACGCCTCTCTTTCAGTCTATGACATTGCGAGCGAGTGAGGAAGACGCACGGTTGGACGGGTTATTGCGAACTATTTTTGATGTGGATGAAGCCAACCAAGGGGACTCCGACTCAGATGCTATCGATGTTTGTGAAAAGATCTTCGCACGAACCCATAGGCGACTACAGAATGGCTTCTATTTGGTGCAGATGCCATTCCGGGCAGACGCGCCAGCTCTTGGCTCATCCCATCAATTGGCTCTGAGGCAGTTCTATCAGTTGGAACGCAAATTGGCATCGGATCCTGCACTCAGACAGAAGTATGTGGCGTTTATGCAAGAATACGAACAACTTGGACATATGCATCCTGTTCAGGGGCAACATGGCGATCCATCACAGGTATACTTCATCCCTCATCATGCGGTAACTGGCAAGTTTCGTGTGGTATTCAATGCATCGGCAAGGACAACGAATGGCACCTCATTAAATGATACACAACTGGCTGGCCCACTAATTCAAGATTTACTGGTCAATATTATACATCGATTTAGACTTTTTGGCATCGCAATAACAGCTGATGTTGAAAAAATGTTCAGGCAGGTCCGTATGGACCCGAGGCATCGGCCATGGCAACAAATATTGTGGCGAGAATCCTCCGATCAACCATTGCGTACGTACCAACTGGCAACCGTCACTTACGGCACAACGAGCGGTCCATATCTGGCTATTCGTGCTATGCTCCAATGTGGCATGGACCATTGTCATAAACTTGGGGAGGAGTCAAGGGTTGTGGCAGCCAGGCAGAGCATTTTGACTGATTTCTACGTGGATGACTACCTGACTAGCGTGCCTACTGTTCAGCAGGCCATTCAACTGGGAGACGATGTGGCTTCGGTATTGCGAGAAGGGCATTTTCATCTACGTAAATGGAAAACCAATAACGCTGCAGTTTTGGAACATTTCTCAAAATCATCTGGCGTACCCGACATTGAGTTACAACTGGCGGAAACCACAGTGCTTGGCCTGCATTGGGATTCATCGAGTGATGAATTATTTTATCGCGTCAACTTGGATGACCATCAATCTAACACCAAACGACAGATACTTAGTGACGCAGCGAGATTATACGATCCAACTGGCATGTTAGCGCCTATCGTTATCGTGGCTAAGGTCATCATCCAGAAACTATGGCAGGCTGGCTTGGGATGGGATGAACCAGTACCAACTGACTTGCTCAATGAATGGCTCACGTTTCGCAATCAACTTACACAGCTGGAGGCTCTTCGAATACCTCGGTGGCTTGGCATGACTCTGGAAAATGCATCATGCTTATATGGATTCTGCGACGCTAGTAACAAGGCGTATGCTGCCGTTGTATATCTCAGCACCAGACAAAGGGATGGCAATCATGTAACCCGTATAATTGCCGCAAAAACGAAGGTGGCTCCGACTAAGACAATCACCATACCTAGGCTTGAACTTTGCGCGGCTAAGTTGCTCACTGCGCTTATGAAGGACATTCGTGTGGCTCTGCACTTGGAAGGACTCCCGTACACATTTTGGACGGACTCCCAAATTGTTTTGCACTGGATTCAGAAGCGCCCATCACAACTGAAACAGTTTGTTGCATCCAGGGTGGCATTTATTCAAGAACTCTCGAGCGTGGACAATTGGCATCATATTCGCACGCAATTCAATCCTGCTGATTGTGCGAGTCGTGGCATCAGTACAGCAGCATTAGTTAACCATTCTCATTGGTGGCAAGGTCCGTTGCCTGAACATTACCCCATGTCATTACTTCACACACTCACAGCACAGGAGGCAGAATTGGTCGAAGCTGAGATGAAACCACTCACCTCTAACCTGGCTCAGGCGACACAATTTCTTCCGCTACAGACGTATTATTGGAAGGATGGCGAGCAAATCGAAATTGCATTGGTCGAAAGATTCAGCAACCTTGGGAAATTACTTCGAACGACAGCTTTTATACTCCGTTACAAGGAGTCTCATCGTAAATACAGGCGTAACCCTGTTACAGTGGAGGAATTGGACGTGGCGGTTCAATGGCATATAAAGGCTGAACAGCAACAATTTTTCTATCCCGAACTTTGCCAACTCCGTAAGGGCCGACCCATCTCACCTTCGAGCAAGATCGTTTCCTTGGCTCCATATATCGACTCTGCGACCGGTACATTACGCGTTTCAGGACGGTTGGAAAATGCTGACCTTGGCGAAGAACAACAACACCCCATCATTTTGGCAAAGGAAGGCGGGCTCACGAGCCTCATCATATGGCAGGTGCATCAAGACACACTTCATGGTGGCATTCAACTGATGCTACACACTCTGAGGCGACGATACTGGATCCTACATTTGCGCACTCTTGTTAAACGTTGTATTCATTCCTGCGCAATTTGCAGACGTCATCAGCAGAATATGGCGACACAACGTATGGCTTCCCTTCCAAGGGCTCGCGTTACACCGGCCCCACCGTTTTCAGTAGCAGGCATTGATTATTGTGGCCCATTCCACATACGTATTGGCGCAAAGCGAGTACGCACCGAAAAGAAGACATATGTGGCTATCTTCGTATGTATGGCAACTAAGGCGGTCCATATTGAACTGGCAGAGGACTTATCTTCAGAAGCATTCATCAACGTGTTCACACGCTTCATCAGTCGCCGTGGCCCATGTCACGAGCTTTATAGTGATAACGGCACAGCATTCACAGGCGCTAACCGCATCATGGCTGAGGATCTACAGCATTGGCACAATGAGTACACTCAACGACAACTGGCACACAAGGGTACACAATGGCATTTTATACCACCACGTGCACCCCATCATGGTGGACTATGGGAGGCAGCAGTGAAGTCTGCGAAGAAGCATTTAATTCGGGTTATTGGGAACCGTTCAATCTATTATGATCAATTACACACCTTATTGGTACACGTGGAAGCCTGTTTAAATGCTCGACCTCTTGTGGCTTTACACGATACATTAGATGGTCAGCTGGCGCTCACACCGGCCGACTTCTTAATTGGCAGGCCGATCATTGCAATACCCGACAAACCTGTAGCGGACTTCCCCACAAATCGCCTATCCTATTGGCGACAACTTCGGCAAATGCAACAGCACTTTTGGCGTAGATGGCAGGACGAATATCTCAGCACACTTCAGCAACGATCCAAATGGCATAAAGGCAACCATGACTTGGCTATCCACGATATTGTACTCATCCGCAGTGAAAACCTACCAGCAACACATTGGCGACTTGGCAGAATAACCGCACTACATCCTGGTCAAGATGGCTTAATTCGGGTCGTTACTATAAGGCATGCAACGGGCGAATGCACGCGTCCTATTCAGAAGGTGTGCAAACTACTGGAATAGTCCTGAACATACCTGTTCAGCCGGGCAGGATGTTCAATATTATGACGAAATGGCAACTCTAAAGCCAACTCTAAAGCCGCACCAACAACAGCAACACACACACACACACCAATCAAGGCAGACCGTTTGTTCTTTCACTGACGAAGAAGGAGAAACCGATCACTGTTCCGTTTACTTCACTTGTAAATCATCTTCCAACCCGAATGGCTGTGTGGCGTGCTTTTTCTTAAAATAAAGTTACATTTAATTAGTTTAAATATTTGGCTCTGTGTTCTTAATTTCTCCGGAACATTTTCAGTTTACGAGTGTCAGTGACTGCGCGGCAAGAAGGTTGCTTATTATTATTTTGCTCGCGTAAGTACATTTCTTTTGCTGACAAGAATTTCGAATTGTTCGATTTGAAGTCATAGAATGTGCCGTTTATAGATGGTGTGGCACAGATCCGCTTATGTTCTCGACTGAAAAGGTAAAACATCTTAAGTCAACTACATCTTAAGTCGACTTAAGATGTTTTACCTTTTCAGTCGAGGTTTATTACACACAACTTTTAAGAAACTATATGATGTTTTTTCAAAGCATAGTTAATTAATTCAGTGTGCGGAAATGAGGAATACAATTTTTTTTTGTAGGGCAACTACTAATTTCTGTAGATTTTTTGGAGGAAAAATATTAAGCAAGGGTCTTGTATCTGTATTAAGGTTGTTGTGTGCTTTGATATGTCTTGTATTTTGGAGAATCGTTTTTCAATTCGTGCATAAAAATTACAGCTTCAAGAAAAAAGGGAGTAGACTTGAAATTTTAATTCTGCTCTGAATTTGTATTTTTCAGTCAAAAAACAAACACAACTTTTAGTTTGTCAAACTTTCACGCTTCAAAGCAGCAATTTTTACAAAATTGTTGCTCGCGCGCTTTGGCATTTAAAATCGTAAAATTTCGATAAAGCGTGTCAAAGCGCGCCGACGCACGCACGCGTGCAACGCCGAATTGTGAATTGGGCATAACGCGTTTGTTTGAGATTGTTCTTTTTCATTTAAATTCAAAATTGCATTCATTTGTTTTGTTTTTTCTTTTTGTTGTTAAATTTTGTCAAACATTGCTTAGTTTCTTTCATAATTGTTAACAGTTAATATTTTGTTTCTTGTACATAATCATCAAACTAGTTAGCGTACCTAACGCCAATTCTCTTGTGGTTTCTGTCTCTCGCAATGTATTCAGCAATTCACTGTTAATGTTGTTGTAACGCTGTGTCCAGCGTAAGCACGGGCACTTTTTTGGCGTGCGATGCGATTCCCCTACGCACTGCAATTGTTTGCGATGAATGCGTGTGTGTCCAATTACAGTACGATAGTGCGTTCATGCGGGTTCCACTTACAATAATTTTGTATTGTATAAAATAGCTTTTTTCGGTTTTTTACTATTGGAATATAGTTTCCTAAAAAATAATGTTGAGAAATCTCCATAAGAAATATTTCGTTTTGCATTTCTGATACAAAAATATTCAATGTACACACGATACCTATATGCGGGCAAAATCAAACCAGTTTGATTTTCAAACAAAGCGTGCGATGCGGAGAAGTCGCAATGCACGCGTTGCCGCAATATCGTGCTTACGCTGGACATCTACATTTGCTAGCATCTGTTTGAATTTGACAGCTGCCCGCATTAGCCGCATCGCAACGCATGCCCGTGCTTACGCTGGACACAGCGTAAGAAAACTATGTCAGTCAAGTCAAACACATTCTCTCGCCTCGTTCACTTGGATCGTAGACACACAAGGGAACACATCTTGGTAATAAAATCGTTGGCTAGCATTTTTCGACCTCGTTTTTTTTCTTCGACAATTCTTTTCTCCTGCAATCATCGGTGGTCGTCTTGCGCATTCCCAAACAGAGTTCTTATTCCATCTGATGTTTACAAAAAGTGAGATAATGTTCTCACATATGCCTACATCTACATCATATACAGGCATATTATGTATATTGTAGTGGTTTGATACACGTATTTCGAACAGAGCCATGATTTTCAAAATAAATCCACACAATTTGGAAACATTGTTCAGGCGTCAGTCTATTCATGTTGATATGCCAAAACTGACAAAATGGGCGCCAGTTAAAATAGTGTTGCCAACTTAAAATTCTATACCTCTAAACAAAAAAAACACCCTTTATATACAGATATTAGTGCTCTCTACTAAGCACTGTATCAAATAATAAGAAACTAACAAAAATACTAGATTACATTACATTTGCATTTATTTAACTTTTATATTTATATTTTTTGTATTTTTTAATATATTTTATAGTTATATTAAAAAATATAAAAAATATAAATATAAAATACTAACTTTTGAACGATTTTGTATCATTGACCAGTGCCTTGATTTTATGCTAATTTTTACGTAATGTCGATGTCGGGAAATGTTTTGCGTATAGGCGGAAATTGCTTGAGTGTCCATTTAATTCAAATAGCAACTCAGCACAGCTTGTAAAATGTTTCTCATTTTGGCTTTCAGCGGGCGGCCTATTTGTAGTTTGTGTCAGCTATTATGTCGTTTAATCAATAAAATATTTTTGTTTTTATAGGTTATAGATGTAATATCGGAAAGGCATATCTATCAAATTCGTCTGACGGAAGGCTTAGTATCTCAGCTACAATTTCAAAAGTGCCAAGCTGCCGAAGTTGCTTGTATTGACGCCGAAATTGGAATTTGAAGTAAGAGAATTGAAAACACAGAAGCAGCGAATGATAATGCCGCATTTACACTATCTCGCACGCGCATTTTCGCATGAAAACGCAAGAGAGAAATCCGTTTATCTACAGTCAATGCTAATAAGGTGTAAGAGTGAGATCACTTACCTTGCAGTTGAATTTAACTTGCTGTAACATTATTATGGAGATTTGACAGATCAGATGTAAACAACAAAATTTATTTTCATCGATTTTGGTTGCAAATTTAGTGAAAATTAAAAAATGGATCTCATAAAGGCTACTTTATTAATAGATATAATATTCGATAGTAGCGATGACGAAGTTGAAAATAAATGCTTGAAAAGGAAAACGAAGAAGAAGTATTGGGTGCATCCTTACCTAAGGAACAGAATGCTTGATGGGACATATGTATCAATTTTCGGATCTATATGCGAAACTAATGATCCGCAACTTTTTCTCAAGTACTTGAGAATGACTGCTTCCCATTTGAAGAGTTGCTTCTCAAAATTGGACCATTTATAACGAAGCAAAATATCATGCGAGAAGCGATCCCGGCTAAAATCCGACTTTTAATAGCCATTAGGTGAGAGTAAAATGATGTGTTTCAAATAACATTGGTAACATCGCCATTCAACTCTTGGTCAGAGTTCTTCAACTACAAAAAGTTTTTCTCAATTGTATTGATGGCTATATGCGACCATGATTATAATTTCATCATGTGCGATATAGGAGCTGCAGGACGTCAAAGCGATGGAGGCATCTTTCAAAACAGCGAGTTTGGAAAACTGTTTTATCAGAAGAAACTTCCGTAAGTAACTAGATATTATCCGAAGTTTTCATTTTCATTTACTCCAACAAAAATACTTACAGTATTCCGAAACCCAGAGATGTGGCGCCAGACTTATTACAAGCACCATATGTTTTTGTAGCAGACGATGCATTCTCCATGAACGAGAATATGATGAAACCCTACAGCAAACGAAGCTTGACAAAAGAAGAAAGAATCTTCAATTATCGTCTAAGCAGGGCCAGACGTGTAATTGAAAATTCGTTCGGAATTTTAAGCGCCAAATGGAGAATATATCGTGTACCAATTAATGCAAGTCGCAGTCGCAGTAGCTTAGTGGTTAGTGTGTTGGACTGCTATGCGGGGGTCCCAGGTTCGAATCCCGCAAAAAACCCAATTCCGACTTTGGGTTTTTTTCCGCTGCGCTACCTCTCGCGAACGTCTGACAAACATCCGAGAGTATAAATGTCTTGAAAGAGCTTCTCAAGTAGCCGTTTGGAGTCGGCATAAAATTGTAGATCCCCTCCATTCGTTCCAAAAATGAGAAACTCACACAAAACGAATGGTTGTGAGAAGCTAGGCCTAGGGTCTCTCCGGACCTGTTGCGCCAATTATTTATTTATTTTAATTAATGCAAGTCTAGCTTTAGTTGAGGATATAGTTGGTTCCACAGTTTGCTTATACAATTGGTTACGTAATCATCCGGGGAACAGATACATCAACATGGGATCAATAGACCAAGATGTGCAAGGACATTTTACAGAAGGAAGCTGGCGAGAGCAGCCAAATAATTTGCGTGCTTTCCATGATAGAGTGAATGGAAATTCTTCCACAAATGCCAAGAGTACACGAAATAAATTCACCAACTATTTTAGTGCGAGCGGTGCTGTGGATTGGCAAGATTCCAAAGTTTAAATTATTTATTTATTTTATTAATGTGTAGTATTTAACGATAACATGTAACGTGCTGCTTGCCTTGTCTAGGGTCCTTGTTGGCATGCTTGCACCCGCTCTCTAAGCTCGCCGGAGGGCGTGGGAGCTTGACCCTGGCACGTCACAAAAACCATCTCATGCTAGTCTTTCGCGCCGAGGTGATGTTGACGCTGCGAGAAATTGTTTCACTACCCACCCTACCTTGGCTGTCGTACTCGCATTAACAGCCCCTTAATTGGAATCTTCTCCTTCCTTTATTCCAGCGACATCATTCCCTTTCCAAACCTCCTCATCCTCTCAACCCTTCTTAATTATAACTCATTATGCTTTCTTATGCACATTCAAACATAATTAATTTTATTCATTATGGCTATTACTTTGTTACTTCACGAATTCAATTGATTTTATCTTTATGTGTACTTTACTTTATCTTATGCACTTATTTAAATAAAAAGAAAGTAATCTTAATTTATACTATTCTAATCTGTACAACTCCCCCTCCCAATTATTCCCTGTACCCTTTTTACCAATAGTCCCCTGCCCACAATATGTTCAATATATATCTATATAATAATAATTAATTCAATACAACTCACCGAAGCAATCTACAACTGGCGATGAAGCGGCCGCAGCATCCAGGTTGCGCTAGTACTTTTCCTTTCTCTCTGTTGTACCTGTATCACTTTTCTTTCGGAATGGTATTATTATATATATATATATCGATATTTCCTTGTACGTAAGGTACCCCTGCAAATTTTCTTTACACAACAAATTGAAATTACTTTCCTTTTTGTTTTTACTCTACTCAAACTTTTTTTTCAAAATTTAAACAAATTTAACAAGTATTACTTTATGCCAGTTGAAACAGAAATTACGATTATATTATAAAAAAAAAAAATTAACGTTCGGCACCGGGATATGAACCGGGTCTTCTCGTTTCAGCGGAAGCTTTAGCCGCTTACTTAACCGCTGCGCCAACGGGTACTTTTTGACTTGGCGTCCGATTTGCGGTTTTTAGTCTTCTGGTTTACGACTAGGTAGTTCCCTCGCGAATTTGCTGATTTCTTCCAGTAACCTGGATAAATTTTCGGGCGGCCAACACTTCCTGTTGGTCCGCCAATTTATAAAGGTTATTATTCGTTGAAGTTCCCTGTTTTACAGAAAAAGATTTTCACTTTTCCTTATAAATATATTACACACAAACTAAGTTTTACCTTTTCCTTTCCTGCTTCGTGTTTAGCTCTCAATGATCCCTACTCCTTCTGGCCGCTTTATTATTTTACGCCTTTTTAACTACACTTGATTCGATAATTCCACGAACCACTTCAAAATTTTCGTATATATATACTTATTTTATTACTTTTCGTATTATAACCTTTCGGCGCGAAACTATTCTGACTGAATTTCAAATAGCTAATGACTGACACAGGAATTATTCAACGGCAAAACCAGACAATTTCCCTTTCTCTAATCCTGCTGTTCTCAAATCCCAACGCATGTTCTCTTGCCGTTTAATACAGTTGGCCACTACTTAAAGCCGTTTCCAACTCTCTTAGACAATTCCTACTCTTACTTAAATGGATTTTAGAGTCTTCCTGTACTTTGCCCTATCCAGCCTTATGAACGCAGCCATCCCATAGATAGGAGACTTGGCTAACTAGTGCGCTAAGAATCGGTTATGTACATTATGTAATCGGTTATTGACAGAACAGATCAGAACTAAAAACAATAATTATTCGGGTGTCGGGTCGCTTTCTTGTGTTTCTGGTTTTTAATTGTGTTTAATTTCAACAAAATGGTTAAAATGGATCATTTTTGTGCTCTGTCGTTGCCATTGGCAGTGCGCGACCTTTGTTTTGTAACACAGGGCTTTTGCTTTTCTATGATATAATTATATCGAAGAATTGCAAAAATACGAACCCACGCGTGTTTTGTGTACCTTCCTACTTCTCTATCCTCTCTCCATCAAAAAAATCGATTGCCTTAAATTTTGTAGATGCAGTGTCTGCCGTGGGTCGCGAACCCCGATTAAAAGCCGGGCAATCAACAATCAGATAAGTTCATTTGGTGTTTTCTTGTTTTTGGACGTGATTCTTTGTGGTTTTGTGTTTCTTTTCAGGCTTACTGCCGAATATCTTTGGCATGGAAAATGCCAATAGGTTTGCCACTACGTGTTTCCAGGTGGTACATGCAGTTGCCTACAATTTCTCGCACTCTGGATTTTATGAACTTCGGCATAAGTTTTGAGTTCTGACCTTGGACAAAGTTACTGTGGGCGAAGTTTCGATGAAATACTTCCTGACCAACTCTAAACGACACTGGACGAGACCGTGAGTTATAAGTGTTTTTCGATTTCTCGTGTGCCTTCAGCAACCCTTCAGACATTCTTTGCCGGGTCAGTATAGTTCTCGCCTCGTTAGGAACTACCAACATCTCAGGATCTGACAGTGCCTTTAAGTTGCGAAGTACATTATAAGCTTAACCATGGGTGATCATGTTTTGCCCAAAAAGAGCATAATACGGCTGACATCCGATGGATTCATGCGTGTCGGACCGCAGGGCGCACGCTATGGTCGATAAATGAGAATCCCAGTCATTATGTTGCTCAGTTATAAGTACTCGCAACTTGTTCAAGACACTGCGGTTGACCCTTTCCGAGATGTTGGCTTGCGGGGAATAGAGGGCGGTCCGTACATGCCTAACCCCATACTCCGACAAGAATTTCTGAAACTCATGCGACATGAATTGTTTTCCGTTGTCGGAATGAATGACTTCGGGTGTGCCTAAGGCATGAAAGACTTCGCTCTCCAGATAGTGCACTATGCGTGCAGACGTAGCTTTAGGTAAGGCTTTTAAAAACATAAATTTTGTAAAATGGTCTACAGCAATAAATATGGACACGTTACCTCGCATAGTTCGTGGATATGGTCCTAAGAGGTCGATGTAGAGGCGTTGCATCGGTCTTTCGGACACAATCTGCTTGGTGATTGGTGGACGAAGAATCGTATTTGGTGCCTTCACGGACTTACACATCTCGCAGTGACTCACATATTGTTTATGTCCCTTACCATTCTGGGCCAATAATATTTTTCGCGAATGCGGCTGTAAGTTTTGGCGAAGCCGCTATGACAACTGAGTGTGGTATTGTGAGCCATTTCTACCGCATTCTGTGTGAGTTTTTCTGGCAACCAAAGACGCCATAACGAATCCTCGTTACCAACCTCACCAGTCCTGAACCTAAGTTTTTTGTATATATATATAGAGCAGATTGGTTCTTGATGATGTCCTCTCTCAACTTGGCATATTTCTCCGAGTCAAACTGCTCCGAAGCCAAATCAACATCTACTCCTATCGAGGTTGCTGAAATCTCTTCCATGTCACCTCGTCAGGTACCACGTTGAGAGATCGCTTCCGATGTTCAATAACAAAATCGAATCGCTGGAGCTCTAAACTCTACCTCGCAAGTCTTCCGCTTAACTCTTTTTGCGACATCAGCCACTTTAGACTAGAGTGATCTGTTATTATTCGGAAAGCCGATCCCTATATAGGCTCTGAACCTTCGCACACTCAGGACAGCGGCAAGACATTCCAGCTCCGTGACGGTGTAGTTCTTTTGTGCCTTGTTGAGATTTTTGGACATAAAAGCTATCGGAGTTTCGTGTTGACTCTCATCAAGTTGGAAGAAGACACCTCCAACGCCCTCTGAGGGCGCATCGCACTGAATAGTAAATTGCTTACTGAAGTCCGGCTGTGATAGAACAGGAGCGGAGGTAAGCGCCAATTTTAAATTTTCAAAGGCTTCGGTTGCTTCGGTTGTAATTTCGAAACCTTTTTTCTTTTTCAGACAGTCGGATAAAGGTGCAGCTAGATCTGAGTAGTTCCTAATGAATCGCCTATACCACCCGGTTAGGCCTAAAAATCTCCGAACTTGCCTTGGTGTCTTGGGAACGGGAAACTCTATCATTGCCTCGATTTTGTCTGCATTTGTCTTCAAGTTGCCCTGGCCGACAATGTATCCTTACTTACTTAAGGTGGCGCTACAGTCCGGGGTGGACCTGGGACCCTCAACCAATACGCCTCTGCAGTTAGCGCAATCTTTGGCTAACTGCCTCCAGTTGCGCACACCAAGTTGGTTGAGGTCCCCTTCCACTTGGTTGAGGTCCCCTTCCACTCCTCGCCACCTAAGGCGAGGTCTTCCTCTACTGCGTTGTCCCTCCGGGTTGGAATCGAAGACTCTCCGGGCCGGAGCGTTGGTGTTCATTCGCTCTACATGTCCTAACCATCTTAGACGACTAATGCGTACTTTTCTGACCAGGTCGATGTCGCTGTACAGCTCGTAGAGTTCGCTGTTAAATCTTCTCCTCCAAATCCCGTCAACGCAAACGGGACCAAAAATCACTCGAAGAATTTTGCGTTCGAAGCGACCAAGAAGATCCTCATCCGTTTTTGCTAGGGTCCATGCTTCTGCGCCATAGAGCAGGACAGGGATGATGAGAGTCTTATATAGAATCTCCTTAGTGCTTCTTGACAAGGCCTTACTAATCAATTGCCGTCTTAGGCCAAGGAAACAGCGGTTGGCAAGTGTGATTCTTCGCTTGATTTCTGATGTGATCTCATTATCAGAGTTTATAGCGGAGCCGAGGTAGACAAAGTCCCTAACTACCTCAAAGTTATAGCTGTCTATCGTGACGTTCTGTCCGATTCTTCGATGTTGTGTGTCCCTTCTTGTTGACAGCATATATTTTGTTTTACCCTCATTCACCACTAAACCCATTTTTGCCGCTTCTGTACTAATACTTGCAAACGCACCAGTGACAGCTCGCTGTGTTGTGCCAACAATGTCAATATCTTCAGCGTATGCAAGCAGTTGCACAGACTTATGGAAAATTGTGCCTCTGGTGTTGGCTTGTGAGTTTCGCACAATTTTCTCAAGAATGATGTTGAAGAAGCGCGCGTCACCTTGTCTAAATCCTTTTTTGACATCAAAGGTCTCGGTGAGATTGTTTCCGACCTTTACGGAGCAGCGAGCGTTCTCCATCGTCATTCTGCACAATCTGACAAGTTTGGCAGGGATGCCAAAACTAGACATGGCTCTGTATAGCTCGTCTCTATAAATGCTGTCATATGCGGCCTTAAAATCGATAAAATGATGGTGAGTATCGATCTGGTATTCTTGGGTTTTTTCCAGGATCTGCCGTAGTGTGAATATTTGATTGGTCGTGGACTTACCGGGCCTAAAACCGCACTGATAGGGACCTATCAGATCGTTGACGAATGGTTTCAGGCGATCACACAGTACAGCAGACATGATCTTATACGAAGTGTTCAGGAGACTGATGCCTCTATAGTTGGCGCAGTTTAGAGAGTCTCCTTTCTTGTGGATCGGCCAAACGATGCTGAGGTTCCATTCATCAGGCATACTTTCGTCTGACCAAATCTTGGAGACGAGTTGGTGTATGCTCTCTGCCAGGTCATCTCCCGCTGCCTTAAACAGCTCGGCAGTTAAACCGTCCGGTCCAGCAGCCTTGTTGGACTTAAGCTTAGATATTGCTATCCTCACTTCATTTTGGTCAGGTGGACGGAAATCGTGGCTTTCATCGTCAAGGTTGAATGGCTCGTTCTGCCTGACAGCGGAATTTGTGTCGTCTTCGCCGTTCAGCAGTCTGCAGAAATGGTTTTTCCATGTCCTCAGCACCGACTGTGACTCTACTACAAGGTTTCCTTGCTCGTCTCTACAGGTGTCCGTTCGGGTCTTGTTGGCATGACACCTTCTTTTTACCTTTTGGTAAAACTTCCGAACATTGTTCCTGGAGTAACACCTCTCTATATCCTCGATCGCGCGCTTCTCATGCTCTCTCTTTTTTCTCCGGAGAAGCCGATGTTCTTCCCTCCTTTTTTGCTCGTAGAGCTGACGAGCTGCTCTCGTCCTTCTACGCAGCGACGCTTCGTAGGCACTTTGTTTTGCTGCATGTGCTTGCCGGCACTCTTCGTCAAACCAGGGGTTTCGGGGGGGTGGGCTGGTGAAACCGAGCACATCAGTACATCAGTTACGGCGTTTTTGATGGCTTCTTGGCATCGGCGCCACTGGTCTTCGGCACTTGATGCTGGCAGCATAGGACTTCTCGAGAGGTTGAGGGATACGCTATCGGCATAGGTTCTGGCGGTTTGTTGCGTTTGTAGTCGTCCGACATTAAATCTCCTCACAGTATTTTCTCGTTGTTGTGGAGTCTTGGATATCCGCATCCGTACCTTGGCTACAACAAGGTAGTGGTCCGAGCCTATGTTGGCCGCTCGGAAAGTTCGGACATCTAGAATACTGGAGGAGTGCCTTGCGTCGATCGCAACGTGATCAATTTGGTTGACGGTTTGATGATCAGGTGACCGCCATGTTCCTTTGTGTATATTGAGGTGAGGAAGCCGTGAACTAGCTATGGTAACATTACGTCCCGCAGCAAAATCAATCAGCCTAAGTCCGTTTCCAGACGTGGTGTCGTGTAGGCTGTGTTTTCCGATTGTGCTACCAAAGATGTCCTCCTTTCCTATTTTGGCGTTAAAATCACCCAAGACGATTTTAACGTCATGCTTAAGACATTGCTAATATGTTTTGTCGAGGAGCTCGTAGAAACACTCTTTGGTAGCATCGTCTTTTTCTTCTGTGGGGGCGTGAGCGCATATTAGGCTGATGTTGGCGAATTTAGCCTTTATGTGGATCGTTGTAAGGCGTTCACTTACGTGTCGAAAGCTCAAGACTTCTTGCCTAAGTCTGCCGCTTACAACAAATCTGCATCCAAATAGACGCTGCTTTTGTTCCCTATAGCAGTCACCGTAGTAAATGTCACAGTTTTTCATCCTTCTTTTGCCCGGCCCATCCCACCGCACTTACTGGATGGCGGTGATGCCTGCTCTGTAGCAGTCAAGGGCCTCCGCTAGTTGTTCGGCTGCACGCGGTCTGTTCAGAGTTCGAACATTCCACGTGCAGATCCGAACGTCATTGTCCTTTTTTCTTTTTGCAGGGTCGTCAACAGTGAATCCGTCCTTATCCGAGGCTATTGGTTGCTTCGCAACATATATTGTTTGCCGTGGTAGTTAACCCCACGCACAACCCCCAACCTGGAGGACCAGGCCCTTTCTGTGACCCCTTGGGCAAAAGGAGCCGGAATATTCCGGAGTCAGTAACCCGCTGCGGGGATGTGAGAGCTGCCGTTGACCCATTAAGGGCTCTTCCGCCACCATCTCTATTTCAACACCCTGACTAGTGTTGAAAATCCTCAACGACCTCAGCTCCAAATACGTCGAAGTAGCTCATTGAGGTATCTGCCATTGATATGGAATCGACGAACAGTTGATTAAAACGCAACAATCAAACGTTATAATTATTTATTTCCAATCATACCAATTATGCGGACTGTAAGTGTGGTTCTTTATTGTTCGATCGCGGCACGACTGCTCTGCTCGGTGGTTGCTACAAAAGTGAAGAATTGCTTGCACCGCTCGTATGCTTTGCATAAAAAGTCTCCAAAAGAATGCTCCGTTAAATGCTCTCATAGGCGAATGCAACCGAGTTTACCATCAAGAGATGACAAGCCCAACTTGCAAGCGAATATGATCTCCATTTAACGGAAGTACCACTAGTTATCTAGTGAGAGCACTGACGTTATATATTACAATCATTTCGATCGAACAATAAGGAACTTTATGTAATGTTTGGTAAACCAAAAAATGAAATTATACAAAATTGAATTACATATTCTAACAAATGGAAAACAATTGATGAATTAAATGAAGTAAATGAAGAAAGCATATCAAAATTAAAGAATGCTAATAACAATACAAAATTAATAAATGTGTTTCTCAACATGCCGCCCCTCCTGAAGGACTTCAGGAACATGGAAGCAAAGCTAATTTGACGATCGGGCGCTTAAACACTCCGCTGCTGGTTCGCAACGTTACCACTCGTACATGACCGTCGTTGCCTGGGTGGACGTCTTCTACTCTGCCTAGAGACCATTTGGAGGGTGGTAGATTTGGTTCTTTGACGACCACCAGGTCGCCAACTCGAAATTCTCGTGTAGCTTCTCTCCATTTCGGACGCTGCTGTAGGGAGGTCAGGTAATCCGTTTGCCATCGCCTCCAAAAGCCTTGCATCATATTTTGGATGAGTTCCCAACGACTCAAACGGTTTGATGGAACTTCAAGATAACTGGGCTCAGCTATCGCCACATATGGTCTGCCTATGAGGAAATGAGAAGGGGTTAAAGGGTTAAGATCAGTATCGGAAATAGCACAAAGAGGCCTGGAATTTAATAGAGCTTCGATTTGGGCAAGTAAAGTGCACATTTCTTCAAATGTAAGAATGTTATTCCCCACAACACGACGAAGATGCTGCTTGACAAGTTTTACTCCCGCTTCCCAAAGTCCTCCAAAGTGAGGACTATGTGGAGGAATGAACTCCCATTTAATACCCTCAGTGGCCAATGTCTCCGCTATCTTCTCGTTATGATTCTTGGAACGCACCAGCTTTGATAATTCAGATAAGACACGAGCAGCTCCTTGAAAGTTGGTACCATTATCTGAATGTATCACACTACATTTGCCACGTCTCGCGACGAATCGCTTGAGTGCAGCCAAAAATGCATCGGTGGTGAGATCGCTGACCATCTCCAGGTGTAGTGCCTTGGTTGCCATGCACACAAAAAGGGCGATGTAGCCTTTCACGAACTTTGGATTCCGACCTTTGGACAACCGAAGAGTTATGGGGCCCGCGTAGTCGCAACCTGCATGAGCAAAGGCAAAGGATGGATCCACTCTTGAAGACGGTAAATTTCCCATGATTTGAGTTGTTGTTGACTGTCTAAGAACAAAGCAAACGGGACATTCGAATACAATTTTCCGGATGAGATTTCTGCTACCAAGTATCCAGTATTCTTGTCGAATCAAAGCGAAAAGTCCTGATACGCCGACGTGCAAAAACTTGTGATGAGCATCCTTCAGAATAAGCTGGGTAAGACGATTATCCTTTGGCAGAATGATAGGATGTTTTGTGCCAAAGGGGACGTCCTTAGCATTAGCAATTCTTCCCCCAACTCGTAACAGACCCTTATCATCAAGAAAGGGTGATAACGACGATAGCTTCGATCCTCTCAAAACATGACGACCACCTTTTAAAGCGTATATTTCGGTTTTAAACTCACTCTGGGCCCAAAGCATGCATGTCTCCTTAGCGAGATGATACTCTTCAAACCTAACGTATCCATACATACGATCACATGGAACTCGACAATTTCGAACAAAACGAAGGACAAATGCAACAATTCTAAACAAAGTTAGCAAAGATGAAGTTTTCGCTGCTAAACGCTCGACAAAATGTTCTGTGGACGAAGAGAAATGAACAGCAATTTGCCTTTTCCTTTCTTCAGGGATATTTTCCATCTCGAACGAATGATTCATCGGCCACTGACCTAAGTCATGGCGCAACCAAACTGGACCTTTCCACCATATCTCTAACTCCAATAGCCGTTTAGGTTCGACTCCTCTCGAAGCACAATCTGCGGGGTTGTCAGCAGAACAAACATGTTTCCAAGACGATCGCGGCAATGTGTCCAAAATTTCTGAGGTGCGGTTCGCGACGAAAGTGTTCCATCTTTTTGGAGGAGAGGACAACCAATTCAAAACGATTTTTGAGTCACAAAATGTATACACGTGCACCGGGTTCACGTCCACCGATGACCGAATAACCTCCACCAATCGTGACAAGAGCAGTGCCCCACACAACTCCAATTTTGGAATGGACAGCTGCTTAACCGGAGCGACGCGAGTTTTAGCTGCAACCAATTGAATTTCAATAGCACCATCCTCGGAGAAACTACGACTATAAACTACTGCGGAATAGGCCTTTTCTGAAGCATCGGAGAATCCTATTAGTTCAAAACGTTGAGAATTTAGTGTAAACCGCCTCGAAATTCTAAGTTTTTCAAAACAGGATAGATCACTCCGGTAGGATTTCCATTTTGTTGCAATGTCATTGGGCAAGAAATCATCCCAACCTATTTTTGCTTCCGCAACCCATAACTCCTGAAACAACATTTTGAACAAAATGGTAGACGGAGCCAGGAAACCCATAGGGTCAAAAATCTTTGCGACCTCTGATAACAATTTCCGCTTGGTTGGCAACAACAACTGGTCATCTAAGGTTATTTTGAACGTAAAGTCGTCACTGTGAGGGTTCCAAATCAGACCAAGAACTTTAGTGAATTGAGATGCACTATTGAAATCCATACCAATCTTTTCATCACCTTCAGTCTCACGTAAGATTTGCCAACAATTTGAGCGCCATTTACTTAATTCTAAGCCTCCTAATGCTAGCATATCCACTAGCTGCCTTTGCACTTCCAATGTTTGGTCAATGGAATCGGAGCCTGTCAATATATCATCGACATACATTTCCTCCAGAATCACCTGAGAAGCGAGTGGAAACTTATGTCGATAGTCCCGTGCTAATTGGCGAACCACTTTGATGGACAAATAAGGAGCAGAAGATGTTCCGTACGTTACGGTACATAAACGATAGTGGGCAATTGGGTCTTGAGGAGTTGGTCTCCACACTATTCGCTGAAAGTTTCTGTGCTGTGGATGAACCCAAATTTGGCGAAACATCTTCACAATATCCGCGGAGAAAACATATTTATACAGGCGAAAACGAATCGAAACTTTAACCAAGTTGCGTTGAAGTGGTGTCCCTATGTAAAGCATGTCATTGAGACTAACGCCATTTGCATCCTTATGTGACCCATTAAAAACAACACGTAGCTTGTTGGTCACAACCGCGTGATGTGGCAAATAAAACACAGGGCCCGTTGTTGGTTCTACCTCATGATCTGGGATACGTTCCATATGCCCTAAGTCCTCGTAAGCTTTCATGAATTTGCAGTATTCCAACCGAAGATCCTCATTGCGCGAAAGACGACGCTCCATTGCAAACAACATAGCCAAAGCACCCGAGATAGTGTTGCCAAACGAAACAATTTCCTGGCGAAATGGGAGTTCAACCATGTACTTACTGTCAGAGGATCGAGCAAAGGTTTGAGAGAAATGAGCGTCTACTTCGTCCTCTTCCTGAGATAGGGAAGGCCTATGCGGCAGTTCCTCGATTTCCCAAAATGACTTTAACATGACGTCCAGGTCAATCCCTACATGCAGCGATACTATATTGTTATCTGGAATTTTGCCAGTAATCACCCAACCAAATATCGTTTCATGAGCAACAATGTTTTCACCTTCATCAGTACGATGACCATTTCGAAGAATACTCCAGGCTTTATCTGCTCCCAGCAGTATATCAATAGGTCCTGGCGTATCAAAAGCTGAATCAGCTAGAGGAAGATGCTTCAGAAATTCTATGTTGCTACAATCGAAGGCAAATGATGGAGTAAGCGAGGTGATTGTCTTCAAAATATATGTATCAATCTCAATGCTATTGGTGTCAAAGCGAGAATTTAAAGTCAAGGTTACAACACCCTGTGTAACACCTGCTTCGAACGAAGATATTCCCGAGATGGGTAACCGCGCGTGGCGACGACGAAGGCCTAATTTCTTTACCAAGTTTTCGGTCACGAACGAAACTTGCGACCCGGTATCGAGAAGAACACGAGTAAAGTGATAACCTCCGCTAGCGTCTAATACCTTCACGATGACAGTGGGTAAAATACCAGAAGAACAGGAATCATTTTTGATGTGATGACAAACGACCGACGCAGAAACACCTGATGTGCTAGGACCTGCTTCGGCAGGAACCTCCTCACGATTATTAGCACGAGCACTTTCAATGTCCTCAGGGTGTACTAAACTGTGATGACGAGCATTACAAATCGAACAGCGAGCCTTAACACGACACCTTACCGACGAGTGGTTAGTACCAAGACAATTGTAGCATAACCGTTGGTCGCGAGCGAAATTACGACGGGAACTCACAGACATAGATATAAAAACTGTACATTGGGGCAGGGAATGGTTTTCTTTACATTTTGGACACGACGATTTGACAATATTTAAACTCTTAATGTTCGAATGATTCGCGGTACGAGGGTTTTTGTAGACACGAGCTTTTGGTTCACTGGATTCCAAAGCATTACACCTATCCTCTAAGAGTTTTATTAACGATTTGATTGTAGAGTCTTCGGACCCCTTGTTTTCTAGAGCCCAAGCCTGACGCGAATCACTATCTAACTTTCCGAGCAACAAATATACAAGCCACGGGTCCCTGCCTTCAGCCCTCAAGGAAGATAACCCTCTAAGCACTTCGTCCGCGCTGTCCACTAACTTACGCAGTTGTACATAATCACCTGAAGAAACGTTAGGCAATTTCAGAAAGCTTTCGATGTAAGCATTTATAATAGACAACGGCTTGTCATATCGACGCTCTAGCTTTTCCCACGCTTCCTCGTAAATACTGTCAGACGTAGTCAAATTATTAAGTAACTTTAACGGTTCAACACCAAGATAGGATTTCAGATATTGAAATTTACTTGCGCCGGACAGCTTGCTGTTACAGTCTATGTTTCTAAGGAACATGTCCCGAAAACCTGGCCACTCACGATAGTCACCCGAAAACGAAGGTATTCGCAGTATCGGAAGGCTTAAGTCGGACTCACCGGTTTGAGAAGCCGACTTTCCCAAAGGTTCAATTAGCGGTACTTGTTGCGTGGCTAATGTAGAGTTCAAAGCTTCATCGCGCGCGGAAAGCTGTCTGCTATTCTTAATAGCCTTAACAAATTCACATTTAGCCGATAAATATTTGGCTTCAACCACCTCGAAATCTGCTTCAGCATCTACATATCCTGCCTCCGCGTGGAATTGAAAGAGTTCAGTTTGGTTTCGGCAGAAATCTTTCCACGACTCTTCCAAACGCTCTAATCGAATTTCTAGAGCAATAGTATCAGCAGTATCAGCGGGAATATTTTGCACGAAATTAAGCAAACGAGTAATGGAACCTTTAATGTATCCGCGAGCCTGCTTTAAGGCTTCCATTTTGTCGAGTAGAAAAAAACCGACCGACCACGTGCTTCCTAACTCGTATGCACTACAATCTTGCCCCTAAGCAACAATTTCAGGGTCACAGCCAATTTCAATTAAGACAAGCGAGTATTCCCAGCAGCAACTAACGCAGTCATCAGCAGGAACAGGCAACGATACAATTAAATATACGTTTTTTTTTACCTTTATGGGATCCACAGCAAAGTCTAGCAACCACGAGCGAGCGAATAAAAAACGGGTATCGAAAGCGAACAAATCCGGTATTGAAGGACCAATTATGATATGGAATCGACGAACAGTTGATTAAAACGCAACAATCAAACGTTATAATTATTTATTTCCAATCATACCAATTATGCGGACTGTAAGTGTGGTTCTTTATTGTTCGATCGCGGCACGACTGCTCTGCTCGGTGGTTGCTACAAAAGTGAAGAATTGCTTGCACCGCTCGTATGCTTTGCATAAAAAGTCTCCAAAAGAATGCTCCGTTAAATGCTCTCATAGGCGAATGCAACCGAGTTTACCATCAAGAGATGACAAGCCCAACTTGCAAGCGAATATGATCTCCATTTAACGGAAGTACCACTAGTTATCTAGTGAGAGCACTGACGTTATATATTACAATCATTTCGATCGAACAATAAGGAACTTTATGTAATGTTTGGTAAACCAAAAAATGAAATTATACAAAATTGAATTACATATTCTAACAAATGGAAAACAATTGATGAATTAAATGAAGTAAATGAAGAAAGCATATCAAAATTAAAGAATGCTAATAACAATACAAAATTAATAAATGTGTTTCTCAACAGCCATGTTGACTGTTGACGCCACCGTTGATTTAACCATGTGAATTCATCCGCCATACGTCCTCTTTCTGAGGGGCTCATGTAAGACTTCTGAGACTCGAGCAGACAGTCAACTCCAACAGAGCATTATAGTGTTGCTATTTTCTACGTGTTCAACACTCGCACTTATAAGTTTAGCAAGTCAATTCCGGATGGACATAGACCAGTACCCGGTGGTGACTACTTGGAGGTAAAATAAGCACAATTGGTGTATCTGAACAGTTGCAACAACTTGGCATCGCCAAGTTGACGCCAATCAGTGTCTACCTTATTCATTCAACACCCAACCACCCGACAATGTATCCAAGATACTTAATTTCCCGCATGCAGACCTTGCTTTTGTCGAGGTTAATGGTGAGATTCGCCCTACGTAGACAGCCAGCCACCTCGTTCAGTACGCGGATGTGGGAGTCGAAGTCCGCTGTACATATCAACAGGTCGTCTAAGTATACAAACACATGTTCTCGTAGACGTGAGGGGATTACACGGTCCATCAGTCGGCACATCCTCTGTGCGGCGTTGTATAACCCGAAAGGCATAACCGTAAATTGGTAGAGTGGCCGACTGGGTACTGCAAATGCAGTTTTGCTTCTGGACTCTTTTTCTAGCGGAATTTGCCAAAAAAAGCATCTTTGAGGTCAAGCCCCGTAATGAAAAATGTGTCTTGCAGTCTACTTAGAAGACCGTCGATATGTGGCAGCGGATACGCGTCTTTGACGGTCACAGCGTTCACTTTTCGAAAGTCCAAACACAACCGGACTTTACCAGTTCGGAAAAAGCTTTTTGGTGGCATTTAAGCGAAGGTTTTGCTCGGGAGTAAGTCTTATCAAATCAGCTGCTTCTTTAAAACTAACACTTCCCTCACTTAGCATGACATCGGTCTGGATTTCGTTGATTTGTGGGCCTAAATGGAACTCTCTCCAGAAATTCATTCCCAGGTAAACCTTCTGAGTTAAGTTGGGAATTAAGTAGAACAAAATGGGCTTGGTTACGCCGTTCAGCGTAGTTTGAAGTTCGCAAAACCCCACAATATCATGCGCTGTACCGTCAGCAGTTCGCACATGGTTCTTGTAAGGCTTCGCTACAATCCCATTTTGTTCCACTAAATCCCAACACCCATTACCTAGCACAGAGATGGATGCACCGCTGTCGAGTAAGCCAAAAACTTGCTCACCCGCCAGCTGAACGTTGGCATACATCCGACCATCTGTGTCTGAAGAAATGATAGTCTCCACAATCATTTTATGAGAACGAGACCTTATAGTAGTTCAGTTTTCGTTCGTGCAGGGACTTCAGAGCGAAAGTGTTAATAGGGTGACTGTCTAAATTTGAATCTGTATCCACTTTACGTTTTAAAATTTGTATTGGAGCATTTTTTGAAGTGGGCTCCGTACTCTTGTTCAGCATATCGGGACTTAACTGGATGTGCCGGGGTTGTTCTCCCAGGAACGACGCTTCCCGCTTCTCCTTTCGTTCCTGCGATAGTTTCCCGAATGCTCCGTACTTTCCGGAGTTGCCACACCCTTTTTACCACACAGAAAGCAAAACAGATTTCGGACGTGAGACGGACATTGGTAGAAAGTGTGACCAGATTGATCACAGTTCCAACAGCTAAGGGCAGAAAAGCTCACTCTTCTACTGCCAGATGCTATGGCAGCGACTTCTTCTAAGTTCGGATCAGCTGTTTCTGTCCCTTCTTCTACTCTGATCTCATGAACCACCCTTTGAGAAGAAGATCGCTTTGCGAGGAACCGCTCAGTCTTTCTAGCTTTGTTTCGAAGCTGCTCTAAGCTTTTTAAGTCTGCCGCTAGAAGCAATTCCCCCAACTTATCCCTCGCGTTACTCCTTATTACATCAATAAATTTTTTGGTGTCGAATAGATCGTTGAGGCGATCGTTAAGATCCATTATCGATCCATAAAAATCATCGAACGATTCTTTGTATTGTTGCTTTCTCGTGAGTAGCTTCATGAAGATGTCCACGTCACTCTCTGGACGACCAAACTCTTTCTTCATTGCAGTCTTAACGTCTGCAAAACTCGCCGTCGGGTTTTTGCGCAGAAACGCCCAAAACCACTTATTCGCTTTTCCAAACAGAAGCGTATGGAAGTTTGCGGTTATTTGTTCGTCGCTGTATGACGACGAGGCTTACAGGCGGTTGACTTTGAACAAAAAGTCCGAGATGTTTTCTGTTCCGTCGAAATTCACGTTTCATCTATCCAACCTACACATTTCAGACGAGCTGACATTAGAAACGCCTTGTGCATTTGAAGCGGATTGAGAAAGCGAACGTCTGGGGTTTGGAACAGGAGGTATAACGTTTGTTGGTTGTGGTGGGCATTGTTGAGAGATGTCACTATCAAATGGATTATTTTGGGCATTGGCAGGGTTGGATATGTTGTCCATCCTGTCTATACCCTATTCATAAACAGGTCCATCTGTTGAAAGAATCGCACCTGGTTAATATTTAAATTGCGTTCGATCTTGTCAGCCAAATCATCGCCATTAGAATTCCGAGCATTCGAAGGACCTGCACCAGGTTGCTCGCTTATACCATGTTCCCACCAACGTGATTTAGCCGAAGTGATTTATAAATCACGAAACGCGTCCCCACCGAACTTTAAGTGATTAAATGTGACATTTACGCCAACTTTGCCATATCAGTGATGGGACTTTTAACACTTAAGTGGTATTTCAATCACTTTTTACACTTTCGGAAATTCTACCAGAACTCGAAATCTACGACCTTTTAACAAAGCTATTCGCTAATAATATTTATTTTCCATCATTAAATTCAAAATTGTACCTACTATACCTACTGCTACTACTTACTTTTACCCATACACACTCAGCTATCAGTATTTTTTTCGAAGAATTGCATCAGCAAAAACTTCCAGTCCAGTATACACTACACATGGACATTTTTTTTTTTCTACCACTTTTCTACGACCGTTTCACTTTCCTCAAGTCCCATCACTGACTTTTCGTTTGCTGAATGAAGTGCTGAACATAATAAAGGTATGTTTGATTATATTTTGTGTGGACAGATACGTAATTAAAATTTAAACACGTCTAAATCACGAAAATGTATGATAAATCACGTAATTTATGAGATGATTTAGCTAAATCAAGTGGATTTAGCTAAATCACATTGGTGGGAACATGGTATTACATTTTGTTCATGTGACATGTTTAGTGATTAATTACTCGAAAACTCGATTGAGTTATTGAAAGTTAAACGATTTATATTGCTATTGAAACGACTTTGAAATCTATCAAACTCTGATTCCGTAAGTGCCCTGTTTTCGGTTATGTCGTCGTACATCAATGAAATGTTTGAGCGGTTGATGTTGCTCATATTAGCCTACGACAGAGGCAAGGACGAAAACTTGAATCGTTACGCGAAACTAGTTCATTACCCAATAACAGGGTACGAAATGAAATTGAAGCAGCAACTTTAATCTAATCACCAATGGTTTAAAGTTTGAAGTAGGTAAACCAAATCGCAACTTAGATAAAACAAGGCTTAATATATAAAAAATTCAAAAATGGAAATAAAAGTAAAAAAAAATAAAAAGTATGATTCTATATTAAGAATTATATATGTACCTAACAAAGTTTGGCAAAACGTTGTATATTATCGATTACGACGAATTAAATTCATAAAATGGTTGAGGATGAGGATTACGGCCGAGAAAGGACACTGCTGGAGAAAAGAGAAGATGCCGTAGTTCTGAGAGCCAATTAAAAACACGGAACAAATTGAAATAAGCTAGGTAAAACAAGGTAAAATTTTGAAGTTACTCTACTGAATTTACTTTAATCATGATTTTTATGGTTTCAGGACACAGCACTCAAATTGCATGACCGCAGTGGCTCAAAAACAACATAAACCTACCAACAATTTGCTTAGAGGATAACACAGAAGACAATTTCTTCATATCCACTGGTCTCTCTATACAAAAACAATTTGTACTGAATGTGTTTGCATGTGCCCGGGCATGTGTGAACCTGCTTTACAGATTCCCACATGACTCAGGCACTTTAGAACACATTATTGTTTTGTGGTTTGGTACCATCTTCCTCATCGCAACGCGATACCGAGTCTACGTCACTCAATCATCGGGACTTATGAGGAAAGATGATTCCAAACCTACAAAAGAATTTAAAAATAACAAAATCAAACAAAGGTTGAAAGGCTCAAAAAAAAACAGCCACGCTATCTTTCAAGCGGGCCTCACGTTGTGGATGCCACTTAAAAACCGAGGCATCGGTTACAACGCTTCACGTTTGGGCGCCATTTTGTACCGCGCTGCTTGCCTTGTCTAGGGTCCTTGCTGGCATGCTTGCACCCGCTCTCTAAGCTCGCCGGAGGGCGTGGGAGCTTGACCCTAGCACGTCACAAAAACCATCTCATGCCAGTCTTTCGCGCCGAGGTGATGTTGACGCTGCGAGAAATTGTTTCACTACCCACCCTACCTTGGCTGTCGTACTCGCCTTAACAGCCCCTTAATTGGAATCTTCTCCTTCCTTTATTCCAGCGACATCATTCCCTTTCCAAACCTCCTCATCCTCTCAACCCTTCTTAATTAAAACTCATTATGCTTTCTTTTGCACATTCAAACATAATTAATTTTATTCATTATGGCTATTACTTTGTTACTTCACGAATTCAATTGATTTTATCTTTATGTGAGCCAATAGTCTCTGCAGCTAGGCTCTATAATATTTTATGTTACCTTGTAATTTTAATTACCTGTTAATAAACAATAATAATAATAATAATAATATCTTTATGTGTACTTTACTTTATCTTATGTACTTATTTAAATAAAAAGAAAGTAATCTTAATTTATACTATTCTAATCTGTACAACTCCCCCTCCCAATTATTCCCTGTACCCTTTTTACCAATAGTCCCCTGCCCACAATATGTTCAATATCTTATATATAAAAATCACGTGTCACAGGTTGCTCCGCGATGGAATCCTAAACTACTGAACCGATTTTAACTAATTTTGCACATTGTGTGCAGTTTTGTCCCACTTGAGAGATAGGATAGTTTATATCTCAATTTATAGTCGCTGAATTTTTTATTCCAATAAATTCATTTTTGTACACTTTGAAAAAAAAAAGAAACTGGATAGAAATCGAGTAGTGACACTTCAAACACAAAAAAAAAAAAATATTTTAAATTTTAAAAGCAATTGTTGTTGTCAATTATTTTAATTATTTTTCAACCAAATTGTTGTTGTCAACAATTTTGAAAGTTTTTTTTAAATACCTATAGGTACCAAAAAAGTTTGTTCTAATAAATTATGTTTACTATGTTACATTAAGTAACTTTTTGAAACGAAGTAGATACTTTGATTATACAAAGATGATATGGCCGACGATATTTTGCATCGAATTCGTACTGTAATATCGGATAATGAACTGGACATGTCAGATGGAATGCGCAACAAAGCTTTGATTTTGATCGAGGATATGTGTCTGCTCATGAGTGGCAATTTGTTGTGCAAATTGGGGATGCCACAGCCAAGACGCATTTAATGCAGAATTGGAGCGAGAAATGGACTTCGGTCGAATCGCATTGAGTTAAGCTGTTCGAACAAATGTGCCAATGTTGAATCAAGAATACAAGAAAGTGTACGATGAATTGATGCAAGCAGTCGATAACGAAAATTGCGGAACTGGAAATACATTCATGATTTCACTTATTTTGGCTACAATTCGTTCGAGATCTAAGATCGCTTTGGCCCTAGCCTCTTCTGGAATAGCGGCTACTTTGTTAGAAGGCGGTCGAAAAGCTCATCCTGCATTGAAATTGCCATTGAATCTTCAAGTGGAAGAAGAACCTACATGCAACATTTCAAAGAACACTGCGATGGCTAAAGTAATGTAAGATTATTATATGGGAAATATGCACAATGGCTTACAAACGCGCATTGGAGGCCCTGAATCGTTTACGTAATGACCTTTCGGTGGAGCAATGATCACCGGCCTGATTGAGTTTCCACAACATTTTTGCAACCTTATAACGACACCGGAAGAACTAATCATGAATGTTTTCCCGAATATCGCTCAGAATAATATTGACCATGATTGGCTGAGTGTAAGAGGAGAGTGATTTTGGCTGCAAAAAACAAGAACGTCGAACATTTGAATTTCGCCATTCAAAACCAAATCGCTGGTGAGTTGCATTCATACAAATCAGTCGACTCCGTGATGGATGAAAACGAAGCCACCTACTATCCCACGGAATTTTAAATTCTTTGGATGCTTCGGGCTTGCCTCCACACAATTTGAAACTTAAAATCGTCTCAGTAATAATTTTGTTGCGCATCCTAAATGAACCAAAACTTTGTAGCGGTACGCGTTTGATTGTGAAGAATTAAATATCAAATATAATTCAAGCAACGATTTTGATTGGAAAATTCATAGGCGAAGGTGTTGTTATTTCGCGGATTCCACTTATTCAGAACGATTTGCCGTTCGTATTTATGTAAGCGTCTTCAATTTCCCGTACGTCTCGCGTTTGCTAAGACAATTAATAAGTCGCAAGGACAATCGCTGGATGGGTGTGGAATAAATCTTGAATTTCACGTGTCGGCAAAGCTCTCGCTTTGTACGTGTATACACCCGATAATAGAAATAGAACAAAAAATGTTGTGTACCATTAATCATTTCAGTGAAAAAGCGGTAGGTTGGCCGACAAGGATTTGATTTTATTTATTTACTTAATTTTAATATACCTTTTGAATAGAATGAAGCGAAAGCTTGGAATTATTAACTTCATTACCTACATTAATGAATTTGGGCGGAACGAAGTTCGCCGGGCCAACTAGTATATCTATATAATAATAATTAATTCAATACAACTCACCGAAGCAATCTACAACTGGCGATGAAGCGGCCGCAGCATCCAGGTTGCGCTAGTACTTTTCCTTTCTCTCTGTTGTACCTGTATCACTTTTCTTTCGGAATGATATTATTATATATATATATATATATATATATATATATATATCGATATTTCTTTGTACGTAAGGTACCCCGGCAAATTTTCTTTACACAACAAATTGAAATTACTTTCCTTTTTGTTTTTACTCTACTCAAATTTTTTTTTTTTTAAATTTAAACAAATTTAACAAGTATTACTTTATGCCAGTTGGAACAGAAATTACGATTATATTATAAAAAAAATAAAAAAAATTAACGTTCGGCACTGGGATATGAACCAGGTCTTCTCGTTTGAGCGGAAACTTTAGCCGCTTACTTAACCGTTGCGCCAACGGGTACTTTTTGACTTGGCATCCGATTTGCGGTTTTTAGTCTTCTGGTTTACGACTAGGTAGTTCCCTCGCGAATTTTCTGATTTCTTCCAGTAACCGGGATAAATTTTCGGGCGGCCAACACTCCGGTCCGCCAATTTATAAAGGTTATTATTCGTTGAAGTTCCCTGTTTCACAAAAAAAGATTTGAACTTTTCCTTATATATTATACACAAACTAAGCCTTGTTTTACCTTTTCCTTTCCTGCTTCGTGTTTAGCTCTCAATGATCCCTACTCCTTCTGGCCGCTTAATTATTTTACGCCTTTTTAACTACACTTGATTCGATAATTCCACGAACCGCTTCAAAATTTTCGTATATACATATATACTTATTTTATTACTTTTCGTATTATAACCTTTCGGCGCGAAACTATTCTGACTGAATTTCAAATAGCTAATGACTGACACAGGAATTATTCAACGGCAAAACCAGACAATTTCCCTTTCTCTAATCCTGCTGTTCTCAAATCCCAACGCATGTTCTCTTGCCGTTTAATACAGTTGGCCACTACTTAAAGCCGTTTCCAACTCTCTTAGACAATTACTACTCTTACTTAAATGGATTTTAGAGTCATCCTGTACTTCGCCCTATCCAGCCTTATGAACGCAGCCATCCCATAGATAGGAGAATTGGCTAAGTAGTGCGCTAAGAATCGGTTATGTAGTTCATTTTTGGTTAGGCATTTTGACAGAACAGATCAGAATTAAAAACAATAATTATTCGGGTGTCGGGTTTCTTGTGTTTCTGGTTTTTAATTGTGTTTAATTTCAACAAAATGGTTAAAATGAATAATTTGTGTGCTCTGTCGTTGCCATTGGCTGTGCGCGACCTTTGTTTTGTAACAAACAATATATATGTAGGAACTTAAGTTATCATATTTAATTCATTAAAAAAAAAAACTAAGAACAGGTACTTCATTTCATATTTCTTAATTAACAAAAGTAAAAAAAAATAGTCTCTATCCGCTCTCTCCTGCGTGAAATTCATCCATCATTTCATTAACGACTGTAAATAGCCGCATATGCATTTGTCTTTGCAAATGCCGCGGTAGTTCCTCCATTTGGTCCTGTATAATTTCGCGTGTTAGGGCGGCAAAACTCTTTTTGGCTGGTGGTAATTTCTCACTCTGGTTTGACTTCATGTCTTCCAACAAATTTATGGCTTTTTGTCGCAACTCATTTGTCGTAGTTGGACAAGATTCTAGTAAATAAGAAGAAAAAAAAAAAAATTAACTGAAATACAAATTATAATAGTATATAGCTAGTATCTTATACTTGAGCTTTGGGATGCACCTGCAACACCAGATAGGAGAAACACTTCAGGTTGTGCTTTCTCGAAATACGATTTTGATCTAAAAGAAAAATATTTGTAGATAAGGTAAAAGCAAATGTCGTCAAAGTACTTGCGAGGCTTATTGGTGTCGTCCAAAAACGATAGGAGTCTTGAGTACTTGTACTGCTTAGCGTAATTTCCTGATCCACTAGGCAGTACTTTCTTTGACCGCATGTAGGAACTTTTCAGCCGATCCCACCGAGTTCGCACAATGTTTGCTTGTTTGTCTTTGAGATCTGAAAGGTAAAAATATTAATACCAAGTAAATTATTAACCAATTGTATACCCACTTAGCTGCCTTGCGATTTCTTCCCATAGCCTCATTCTTATAACGCGATTTTTGAAGTCGCTGTGGTGAATTCTGGTTGTTCTCTAACAGCTTCAATAAGATTTTCTGCAAAAAATTAAATATATATAAGTAAAAAGACATATTCACTTTATTTACAACATACCCACTCCTTCTTCGGGGAATTGTTTCTCGTTTTCTTCATTTGTTGGTTTTGCGGGCGGATCATCTATACAAACACATAAAATAGACGTAAAAAACGTAATTTCAAATCGTTTGTTATTAAAACAACAGAATGAGGTTAAGACCTACTTGCATCTACAATTAAGCTATTTTCTTGTATCCTTGTATAATATTCTTCGTCTACGTCTTCCAAGTATTCAACATTATTTGGACACCAATTTTCTGGGGGCGTCCTCTGGTGTCATAATGGAACTTTAGCACTAAGAAGAATTGATCCGGGGAAGATTACTTTGGAGGGTGCCTTTTAGAAGAGTGTTATAAAATAAGGAATTCTTTGTACGAGCAGTAGGTATGCTATTGTTTAGAAATATTATCAAGTTTATATAAAATAAACAAATAAAATCTTTTACAAAAATTGTTTTTTTTTTAATTTCAAAATTAACTAGTTTTCGGATGGCGAAGCTCTAAAAGCAAAAAGCAAGTTGTTTGGATTTTTTCTTTGTTTATTCGCAATGGCTGCCTTTTGACTCAGCTCAGAAAAAGTGTATAAGGAGCAATGTTTCCTGTAATCACTTGAAAATGCTTAAGTGGTAACGCGAGTATTTTAGAGGTAGGTAAGATATTTTTTTTTTTTGATGTGTAAACATTTATGCGTGCGTTATTGGAATCTGGTATAGTAATTCCAAACATTATGCAACGAAAAATTCGACAGTTTTTTGATGTGTATTTTCTTCTAATGGACATGGAGTTGGAGTTGGAGTTGGGAGTTGGATTTGGAGTTGGAGTTGGAGTTGGAGTTGGAGTTGGAGTTATGCGCGCGTTATTGGAATCTGGTATAGTAATTCCACACAATGATGCAATGAAAATACTTAATGCAACGAAAAATGCGACAGATTTTGTTTTATGTGTATTTTCTTCTAATGGACTTGGAGTTGGAGTTGGAGTTGGAGTTATGCGCGCGTTATTGGAATCTGGTATAGTAATTCCACACATGATGCAACGAAAATAATTAATGCAACGAAAAATGCGACAGTTCTTGTTTTATGTGTATTTTCTTCTAATGGACTTGGAGTTGGAGTTGGAGTTGAAGTTGGAGTTGGAGTTGGAGTTGGGAGTTGGGAGTTGGGAGTTGGGAGTTGGAGTTGGAGTTGGAGTTGAAGTTGGAGTTGGAGTTGGAGTTGGAGTTGGAGTTGGAGTTGGAGTTGGAGTTGGAGTTGGAGTTGGAGTTGGAGTTGGAGTTGGAGTTGGAGTTGGAGTTGGAGTTGGAGTTGGAGTTGGAGTTGGAGTTGGAGTTGGAGTTGGAGTTGGAGTTGGAGTTGGAGTTGGAGTTGGAGTTGGAGTTGGAGTTGGAGTTGGAGTTGGAGTTGGAGTTGGAGTTGGAGTTGGAGTTGGAGTTGGAGTTGAAGTTGAAGTTGGAGTTGGAGTTGGATTTGGTGTTGGAGTTGGTGTTGGAGTTGAAACTGGTGTTGGAGTTGAAGCTGGAGTTGGAGTTGAGAGTTGGAGTTGGCGTTAAGAGTTGGAGTTGGCGTTAAGAGTTGGAGTTGGCGTTGAGAGTTGGGTTGAAGTTGGAGTTGGAGTTAAAGTTGGAGTTGGAGTTGGAGTTGGACTTAAAGTTGGAGTTGGAGTTGGAGTTGGAGTTGGAGTTGGAGTTGGAGTTGGAGTTGGAGTTGGAGTTGGAGTTGGAGTTGGAGTTGGAGTTGGAGTTGGAGTTGGAGTTGGAGTTATCAAGCCACACACATACCGCACGCATGGTGTTTACACATATTTCGGGACTGTTGTTTACAGTCAGTCGGGCCTTTTTTTTTTAATTACTTATTAATTTAACTTTATGACACACATACTTTCCCACACAGTAACACGGAAAACAACTTGTAGGCAGATTCTTTTAAGGCGTTTTTCTTCTTTTTTAGCTCAGATACATCAGAGCTCGAATTTGTGTTTCTTTTTTCGTTCAGAGGATGTACAGAGCGCGCCCTATGAGCTCAGAATTAATTGACTGAGCAGGCTGAGTAAAATGCTGATTACATTGTACATTTACACCTCCAGTCATATTTGAGAGAAAAACAAAAAAAAACAGGAAAAACAGAATATCATTAGAACGATCTGAGCACGCTCGGTTCAGAGCGCGCTCATATAGCTCTAGCTCAGTTCAGTGCTCAGCTCTGAACTAAAAAATAAAAGGCGTTTTTCTTTTTAGTGCAGAGCACAACCTGAACTGTTATACAAAAAGTTTGTGTTTCTTTTTTAGCTCAGATACATCAGAGCTCGAATTTGTGTTTCTTTTTTCGTTCAGAGCATGATCAGAGCGCGAATAATGTTTTTAGCGTAAGCAAAAATAAAACAAAATAATTTTGCTTTATAATGAATATGTTTATTTTATCGAGTTCAACTTACGACTAACTTAATTCTAACAGCGAACCCAACCACGAAAACTTAAGCTAACAGAAACATGATCATATAATTCTTATCAGCTATAGAGTGGCTGCTGCTGCACACTTGCTGTGTGGCGTTTTATGTATTATATGAATGCTGCTATTGTTGTGACCCTGAAGTTGTTTGTCACTGATCTTGCTGGTACTTTGTTGCTGCAAGTACACATTTGGCGTTGTTGCTGCAGGTACACGAACGAAGAAAGAACGGAGTTGTTATAAGTAAGCACGGCTTCATCCACAATTTCGCCTATAGCTTTATTTTTATGCTGGTATTTTATAATACGAATGAGTTCTGTTAGAGTTGAATGAAATCTCTTAACTGGTGAGTTTCCAGTTGAACTTTTCGCACAAGTAGTATGTAGGTGTATACCATAAGCCTCCAAAAATTATTTAAAGGTAACTGACACAAACTCGCTGCCGTTATCAGTTATAACTTTTTGCGGAACGCCATGATGGGAAAAATAGTGCTTTAGAGATTTAACTAAATTTATACCATTTCTGGAATTCAATAAATAAACACACGCAAATTCGGTAAACTTATCAATAATTGTCAAAAAATTCTCTTTATGAATTGAGTATATATCGATATGAAGAATTTCTAAGGGCTTTGAAGGCTTCTCAGTTATTTCAAACTTCAGTTTCTCACGATTACGATCATATTTGTTTATGCTACATATCTCACAATTATTTATAATACGCGTGATTATGTTTTTCATATTCGGGAAATACGAATGCCTTTTGATGTGAATATAGCTTTCTGTAATTGGCTTTGTGATTGGTCTTTTTGTGGTACTCGCGAACAACTTTTTCTTGGCTATCTATGTTTGTTATATCTTCTAAGATTATATTTGATCTTACTAATCTGAGACACCGGTTATTGAAGTACCTACGTCGAAAAAACATATTGAACTGTTTTAAATGTTTCGTCATCTGTCAAAATCGCAGTTAGTGTTTTAGAATTTAAATATTCTTTAAAGATTGATACTATAATGCTTTCACTGCTTATATCTTTATGCTGAATTATGTACCTTTTCTTTCTTTTAAGCAATATTTGAAATTTTACAGAAAGCTTAGGCTTATTATCGTTTCTTCAAAGAATAATTTGATTAGAAAATTCGTTTATAGCACGTTCTGTAATTGGTATGCCATCATTCAAATTTTCCAATGCAGAATGAAGTCCTGTTCAATGCCATTGGCTTCATTAGCATGTAACTCGATTCGAGACAAGGCATCGGCATTTAGATTTGTCTTCCCTTTTTTGTAAGTAACGTAATAGTCGAATTCTTCTAATTTCAGCCTCCACCGAACAAGTTTAGAATTTGCTTCTTTTAATGAAAAGAGCCATACCAGTGGTTTGTGGTCTGTGACAATTTGGAATTGTCTTCCGAACAAATAGGGGCGAAAATATTTTGTTGCCCATACAATAGCTAGCAGTTCTTTTTCTATTGTACTATAATTTTGCTCGGATTTAGATAAGGTCCGACTTGCAAAGCAAATTGGTTTATCTGATCCTATAGAGCCTTGGGACAGTACTGCACCTGTTGCAACGTTAATTGCATCGGTAGTAAGGTTAAAAGGTTTTGTAAAATCGGGGTGCTGAAACAGTGGATCATTGCAAAGTATGGATTTACAAATTTCGAAACATTTCAAATATCTTGAGTCAAGTTTAATAGTTTTTCCTTTCCTAAGACACTCAGTCATTGTCTTAGTAAGATTTGCGAAGTCCTTTATAAATTTCCTATAATAGCCTAAGAGCCCTAAAAAGGATTTAATTTGTTTTGCTGACCTAGGTACTGGGAAATTTTTAACTGCGCTTATTTTGTCCGGGTTTGGCTTAATACCTTCGGGTGTTACAATATGTCCTAGAAAAGCTACTTCTTTCCGAAGAAATTCAAACTTTTCCACCTGTATTTTGAGATTAGCTTCTCTGAACTTATCGAACACTGCAGTGAGGTTTTCAATGTGTTCTTGACGGGAAATGGAATAAACAATTACATCATCCATGTATATTAAGCAAATTCTTCCCTGGAGGTCCTTCAAAAAGTTGTCCATAACGCGTTGAAATGTTGATGGAGCATTTTTAAGTCCAAATGGCATGCGGAGAAATTCATAATGTCCATTTTCCACGGAAAAAGCTGTTTTGTGGACATCGCCTGGCATTACTTCGATTTGGTGAAATCCTGAAGCTAGGTCTAATGTACTGAAATGCACTTCCCAAGCTTATCCAAAATGTCAGTGATATTTGGAATTGGATATCATCGACAGTTTTTTCGTTCAGTTTTCGATAATCGATAACCAATCGCCATTTTTTTTTCTCCACTATGGTCCGCCTTTTTTGGGACGATCCAAATCGGAGAGGACCATGGGGAAAAACTTGGACGTATGATACCCTGATCTAACATATCGGCAATTTGAGTTTTTATTTCATTTTTATGGATGTACGGGTATCGATACGACTTACAATATATGGGTGTATCGTCTTTGGTTTTAATGTGATGCTTCACTACATTTGTAAATGTTAAGTTCTGTCCCTTTATAAAAAAAATGTCCTCATATTGTTTGCAAACGGTTTTTATGTCTTTTTCCTCTTCGATATTTAAATGACTTGTCCGTATAAGTTCACAGATACTCTTGTCTCCTAGATTTTCTTTATTTTTAATCGTAATATTATGGAGTTCAAAATGTGAATTTTGATCGATCAGACTTGCTTTAATTGGTTGTTCTACTAAAAATGTTTGCGGATATTCGCACGTATTAACTACCTCCACAAAACAATACCAATTTTTAACTTTGTATACTCCTTCCGATATTATTAAATTGTTTGTAATGGAAGTAAGTTTCACGTATATACTTCCAGTGTAATGTTTTATTATGATTGGAAAAAATGACTACCTCCCTGCATAAATTATGTGGATTTTAGGCTATCCCAAGCCGATATTGTTACTGGCTAAAAAGCCGAACTGTATGGGGTGGCTAAAGAGCCGAGCTGTAAATATAAATATAGGCTAAGAAGCCAAACCATTCACATCGCTTGTATCATCAACATTAATTTTATTTCTAAATGCTTAGCCTATTTATACAAAAATATCTTACTTGCTACTTAAAATCGAGCTTATACATACATATTTCTAGAGATATCAAAATACAATATAAATTCGCAAGTTGATAAAATGTGCTGACATAATGCTGTCGTAGCATTATTCGACACAAGTCAGGTGGCTTTGACTTCATAGCGGCTATTGGCTTTATCATGTATCGGGTGTCGAGCGCATTAATCGCACTCGGCTGTGTAGTGTAATGTGTATCTTGTATGGGAATTTGTTTGTTAGTTGAAATTATGAAGGAAGTATATTTATTGTAGGTCTGGTTGTAACTATGAATTATTGTTTGGAATTTATGTGTATACTACATCCCTTCTCTTCGGGAGAAAAAAAAAAATTTTTTAATTAAAAATTTTTTTTTTTGTTTTAAGTTTTACCTAAATCTATTTTCTTTAATATATTATTATGTACCTCCTTTATTTCATTGTCTATTTTTATTTTAGTATTTACACCTCTTAATTCTATAACCTCGTAGGGTCCCTTATAAGGTGAATCTAATATTTTCCTATTTCCTACTTTTAAATATACTAAATCTCCTATACTAATATTTAATGGATTTGCCTTTTTATCTACTGAATGCTTTCTTTCCAGCTTTGCTTTTAATAATAAATCTGCCGCAATATTTCTCATTTGACTTAGTCTAAATTTTAATTCTAAGGAGTAGTCTTCGATATTATATACAGGGTTTGATTCAACCATAGTAGAGTTTTCTGGTAGTGTTACCAATTTTCCATATACCAACTCAAAGGGTGATATTCCTATGCTAGAATGGGGTGTTGTATTGTAACTAAATGCAAAATAAGGTATCCATTCATGCCAGTTATCTTCTTCAGCAAAAGCTAAAAGGTATTCATTGAGCACTCTGTGGTTTCTTTCTATAGAACCTAGGGTTTCATGATGGTATGGTGTTGATGTTATATGGTTTATACCTAATATTTCATATACATTTTTCATTATGTTGTTAATGCATTCTGTTCCCATATCTGTTTTCAATGTTTTGAAACTACCATGTCTGAGTATAAAATTTTCCACCAGAGTCTTTGCTACCGTTTTCGCATCTTTGCTTTTCATTGGTATTACCTCTACGAATTTGGTCAGTTCACATTGCAATGTTAATATATATCGGAAATCATTTGATGGCCTGAGTGGTCCTACTGTATCTGCGGTTACTACTTCGAAACTTGTTGTTGGTGTTTCGGTTATTACTAATTTTTCTTTAGTATTTCGAATTTGCTTAGTCCGCGCACATACTACACACTCATTGACATGCCTTTTTACCATCTTGCTAAGATTTTTCCAACAATACCGTTGTTTAATTTTATTTATCGTTCTTCTGATACCTGAATGTGCACCTGCATAAGGGGTGTTGTGGAATTCTCTTATTATTCTATGCATCTCATTCTTGTCATTTATTCTCAGCGCTGGTTGATATATTATTAGTTTAAGGTTTGCTAGCTTTTTACTAATTTTACGTTTTTGTTGCAACATGTTGTATGTCATTTTGAATTTATTTATGTTAATGTGCTCGAATATTTCATCAGTTTTTGCTATAGCTAATTTTTCAATATTTCTTTTGGCCATTACGAATACGAGTTTCTCCAAAATCTGACCTAAGTCCTGATTAGGATTATCGCTGCATTCTATTATAAATTTTTCATCTAGCTAATTTATCAACATTTCTTTTGGCCATTACGAATACGAGTTTCTCCAAAATCGGACCTAAGTCCTGATTAGGATTATCGCTGCATTCTGTTATAAATTTTTCATCGTCGACGTATATTTTAAGCGAAGTATTTCTTCGTTCTCGCGAGTTCTTGAGCACAATTTTGAATTCTAGTCTACGTACGTTTTCTTTTATTTCTGCAATTGAAGTGCATTCCCAGGCGTAAAGTTGATCAGGCCTTACGTCTAAGGCATTGCTTTTGGGTATATCACTATTAGTTTTGTTTCTTGTCATTGCTCGAGTTATGACATTAATGTTTGATGACGGAATCATCGGAATGGACATAGTGGCTCATATGTGCCGTGTCATATGTCGATTCTATTTCAGAAGCCAGCTGTACTGCTCCGGACAATGTATTTGGTCTTGCTGCAAAAATTGTGGTTTTTACATAGCCGTTTAAACCGTTCTTAAAGGCATTTAAACCAAGCTGATCATTGAGTTTAGTTATGATTTCTCTACCGTTTTCTCCTTGCTCAGCTATCTGCAATGTGTTCAATTCTGCTACTAGACTTTCTATTTTTATCGCGTAGCTTTCAATGCTTCTAGGTCCCTGAACAGTTTTTCCTAATTCAGTCTGTAATTGAAGTGTATTCTTATTGCTTCTGAATATGTTTCTTAAAGTTTTTATTAGTTCTGTTAGGTTTGTTGGTCGTTGTACTGTACCTAGTTTGTTCCTTACTTTATCTGTTAATCTAGTTTCTAAAATGAATTTAAATAGTTTTTCTTTTTCTGTGTTACTGTTGAGAGTATCCGCTATGAAGTTTGCCATGTTTATAAAGTTATTCAATTTGTCAAATTCTCCGTTGTATTCGGGAATGACTTTTAGTGTTGTTACAATGTCAAATGTCGCCATTGTATCTAATTGCAAATTGTTTTCGTTATTACGTAATTTATTTTTATTAATAAGTAATTAATTTTGTTTTATGCCATTTAAACATTAATACTAGCTATTTCTTTATTTACTTCCTTAACTACTACTTTATTTATTTTCTTTTTGCAAAGATTTCTTGCTATCTTACTTATTATTACAATAATTATTACTTTGTTATTACTATAATTAGGTCTATTGTTTTACTATTATTATTGTCTCCTGAGTTAACAACAATATTTTCTTTCGAATTTTGTCCACCCATTGTTACTGTTATACAAAAAAAAATTTTATAGATATATTTTTTTTTGTTTATGCTTCTACTGGTGAACAAATTTATTTCAAATTTTACATTATATATTATTTATTTTTCTTTTACTGGTGAACAGATTTATTTCAAATTTTACATTATATATTATTTATTTTTCTTTTACTAGTGAACAGATTTATTTCAAATTTTACATTATATATTATTTATTTTTCTTTTACTAGTGAACAGTTTTATTTCAAATTTTACATTATATATTATTTATTTTTCTTTTACTTGATGGTTCTTATTTAATTAAATCAAACGCATCTTAACTTCTATGAAGTAGGTATATAATACATTTTGGTCGTGAGTTTGTTTTGAACAAAACGAAATTCTTTTCGGATATAGTGTGCTTATTGTCAATTAATAGTCATCGTTCTCGAATGGATGGTATTGATGTTCATAGGTACTATAGGAACCAATCGAGCATTACAATCAAATTCGTCAATGTTCTTCTCATCGTCGTCGTTAAAGTCGAATCCAAAGACATCAAAGTTTGACGCGATACGTGACTTTTCACCGATTTTGAAATGACAATGTTTCCACGCTTTAGCTGATAGTGGATGAGAATTTCCGCTGGTGTCTTATCGTGCTTCTTGGCAATAGCAACGATCTTTGGATCATCCAACAATACAGGATCTTCGGGCTTCATTTTTGTGGTTCTAGATAGGCAGGATCGCCATGTAATGTTAATATATGATTGGAACAAATGACTACCTCCCTGCATAAACTATGTGGATTTTAGGCTATCCCAAGCCGATATTGTTACTGGCTAAAAAGCCGAACTGTATGGGGTGGCTAAAGAGCCGAGCTGTAAATATAAATATAGGCTAAGAAGCCAAACCATTCACATCGCTTGTATCATCAACATTAATTTTATTTCTAAATGCTTAGCCTATTTATACAAAAATATCTTACTTGCTACTTAAAATCGAGCTTATACATACATATTTCTAGAGATATCAAAATACAATATAAATTCGCAAGTTGATAAAATGTGCTGACATAATGCTGTCGTAGCATTATTCGACACAAGTCAGGTGGCTTTGACTTCATAGCGGCTATTGGCTTTATCATGTATCGGGTGTCGAGCGCATTAATCGCACTCGGCTGTGTAGTGTAATGTGTATCTTGTATGGGAATTTGTTTGTTAGTTGAAATTATGAAGGAAGTATATTTATTGTAGGTCTGGTTGTAACTATGAATTATTGTTTGGAATTTATGTGTATACTACATCCCTTCTCTTCGGGAGAAAAAAAAAAATTTTTTAATTAAAAATTTTTTTTTTTGTTTTAAGTTTTACCTAAATCTATTTTCTTTAATATATTATTATGTACCTCCTTTATTTCATTGTCTATTTTTATTTTAGTATTTACACCTCTTAATTCTATAACCTCGTAGGGTCCCTTATAAGGTGAATCTAATATTTTCCTATTTCCTACTTTTAAATATACTAAATCTCCTATACTAATATTTAATGGATTTGCCTTTTTATCTACTGAATGCTTTCTTTCCAGCTTTGCTTTTAATAATAAATCTGCCGCAATATTTCTCATTTGACTTAGTCTAAATTTTAATTCTAAGGAGTAGTCTTCGATATTATATACAGGGTTTGATTCAACCATAGTAGAGTTTTCTGGTAGTGTTACCAATTTTCCATATACCAACTCAAAGGGTGATATTCCTATGCTAGAATGGGGTGTTGTATTGTAACTAAATGCAAAATAAGGTATCCATTCATGCCAGTTATCTTCTTCAGCAAAAGCTAAAAGGTATTCATTGAGCACTCTGTGGTTTCTTTCTATAGAACCTAGGGTTTCATGATGGTATGGTGTTGATGTTATATGGTTTATACCTAATATTTCATATACATTTTTCATTATGTTGTTAATGCATTCTGTTCCCATATCTGTTTTCAATGTTTTGAAACTACCATGTCTGAGTATAAAATTTTCCACCAGAGTCTTTGCTACCGTTTTCGCATCTTTGCTTTTCATTGGTATTACCTCTACGAATTTGGTCAGTTCACATTGCAATGTTAATATATATCGGAAATCATTTGATGGCCTGAGTGGTCCTACTGTATCTGCGGTTACTACTTCGAAACTTGTTGTTGGTGTTTCGGTTATTACTAATTTTTCTTTAGTATTTCGAATTTGCTTAGTCCGCGCACATACTACACACTCATTGACATGCCTTTTTACCATCTTGCTAAGATTTTTCCAACAATACCGTTGTTTAATTTTATTTATCGTTCTTCTGATACCTGAATGTGCACCTGCATAAGGGGTGTTGTGGAATTCTCTTATTATTCTATGCATCTCATTCTTGTCATTTATTCTCAGCGCTGGTTGATATATTATTAGTTTAAGGTTTGCTAGCTTTTTACTAATTTTACGTTTTTGTTGCAACATGTTGTATGTCATTTTGAATTTATTTATGTTAATGTGCTCGAATATTTCATCAGTTTTTGCTATAGCTAATTTTTCAATATTTCTTTTGGCCATTACGAATACGAGTTTCTCCAAAATCTGACCTAAGTCCTGATTAGGATTATCGCTGCATTCTATTATAAATTTTTCATCTAGCTAATTTATCAACATTTCTTTTGGCCATTACGAATACGAGTTTCTCCAAAATCGGACCTAAGTCCTGATTAGGATTATCGCTGCATTCTGTTATAAATTTTTCATCGTCGACGTATATTTTAAGCGAAGTATTTCTTCGTTCTCGCGAGTTCTTGAGCACAATTTTGAATTCTAGTCTACGTACGTTTTCTTTTATTTCTGCAATTGAAGTGCATTCCCAGGCGTAAAGTTGATCAGGCCTTACGTCTAAGGCATTGCTTTTGGGTATATCACTATTAGTTTTGTTTCTTGTCATTGCTCGAGTTATGACATTAATGTTTGATGACGGAATCATCGGAATGGACATAGTGGCTCATATGTGCCGTGTCATATGTCGATTCTATTTCAGAAGCCAGCTGTACTGCTCCGGACAATGTATTTGGTCTTGCTGCAAAAATTGTGGTTTTTACATAGCCGTTTAAACCGTTCTTAAAGGCATTTAAACCAAGCTGATCATTGAGTTTAGTTATGATTTCTCTACCGTTTTCTCCTTGCTCAGCTATCTGCAATGTGTTCAATTCTGCTACTAGACTTTCTATTTTTATCGCGTAGCTTTCAATGCTTCTAGGTCCCTGAACAGTTTTTCCTAATTCAGTCTGTAATTGAAGTGTATTCTTATTGCTTCTGAATATGTTTCTTAAAGTTTTTATTAGTTCTGTTAGGTTTGTTGGTCGTTGTACTGTACCTAGTTTGTTCCTTACTTTATCTGTTAATCTAGTTTCTAAAATGAATTTAAATAGTTTTTCTTTTTCTGTGTTACTGTTGAGAGTATCCGCTATGAAGTTTGCCATGTTTATAAAGTTATTCAATTTGTCAAATTCTCCGTTGTATTCGGGAATGACTTTTAGTGTTGTTACAATGTCAAATGTCGCCATTGTATCTAATTGCAAATTGTTTTCGTTATTACGTAATTTATTTTTATTAATAAGTAATTAATTTTGTTTTATGCCATTTAAACATTAATACTAGCTATTTCTTTATTTACTTCCTTAACTACTACTTTATTTATTTTCTTTTTGCAAAGATTTCTTGCTATCTTACTTATTATTACAATAATTATTACTTTGTTATTACTATAATTAGGTCTATTGTTTTACTATTATTATTGTCTCCTGAGTTAACAACAATATTTTCTTTCGAATTTTGTCCACCCATTGTTACTGTTATACAAAAAAAAATTTTATAGATATATTTTTTTTTGTTTATGCTTCTACTGGTGAACAAATTTATTTCAAATTTTACATTATATATTATTTATTTTTCTTTTACTGGTGAACAGATTTATTTCAAATTTTACATTATATATTATTTATTTTTCTTTTACTAGTGAACAGATTTATTTCAAATTTTACATTATATATTATTTATTTTTCTTTTACTAGTGAACAGTTTTATTTCAAATTTTACATTATATATTATTTATTTTTCTTTTACTTGATGGTTCTTATTTAATTAAATCAAACGCATCTTAACTTCTATGAAGTAGGTATATAATACATTTTGGTCGTGAGTTTGTTTTGAACAAAACGAAATTCTTTTCGGATATAGTGTGCTTATTGTCAATTAATAGTCATCGTTCTCGAATGGATGGTATTGATGTTCATAGGTACTATAGGAACCAATCGAGCATTACAATCAAATTCGTCAATGTTCTTCTCATCGTCGTCGTTAAAGTCGAATCCAAAGACATCAAAGTTTGACGCGATACGTGACTTTTCACCGATTTTGAAATGACAATGTTTCCACGCTTTAGCTGATAGTGGATGAGAATTTCCGCTGGTGTCTTATCGTGCTTCTTGGCAATAGCAACGATCTTTGGATCATCCAACAATACAGGATCTTCGGGCTTCATTTTTGTGGTTCTAGATAGGCAGGATCGCCATGTAATGTTAATATATGATTGGAACAAATGACTACCTCCCTGCATAAACTATGTGGATTTTAGGCTATCCCAAGCCGATATTGTTACTGGCTAAAAAGCCGAACTGTATGGGGTGGCTAAAGAGCCGAGCTGTAAATATAAATATAGGCTAAGAAGCCAAACCATTCACATCGCTTGTATCATCAACATTAATTTTATTTCTAAATGCTTAGCCTATTTATACAAAAATATCTTACTTGCTACTTAAAATCGAGCTTATACATACATATTTCTAGAGATATCAAAATACAATATAAATTCGCAAGTTGATAAAATGTGCTGACATAATGCTGTCGTAGCATTATTCGACACAAGTCAGGTGGCTTTGACTTCATAGCGGCTATTGGCTTTATCATGTATCGGGTGTCGAGCGCATTAATCGCACTCGGCTGTGTAGTGTAATGTGTATCTTGTATGGGAATTTGTTTGTTAGTTGAAATTATGAAGGAAGTATATTTATTGTAGGTCTGGTTGTAACTATTAATTATTGTTTGGAATTTATGTGTATACTACATCCCTTCTCTTCGGGAGAAAAAAAAAAATTTTTTAATTAAAAATTTTTTTTTTTGTTTTAAGTTTTACCTAAATCTATTTTCTTTAATATATTATTATGTACCTCCTTTATTTCATTGTCTATTTTTATTTTAGTATTTACACCTCTTAATTCTATAACCTCGTAGGGTCCCTTATAAGGTGAATCTAATATTTTCCTATTTCCTACTTTTAAATATACTAAATCTCCTATACTAATATTTAATGGATTTGCCTTTTTATCTACTGAATGCTTTCTTTCCAGCTTTGCTTTTAATAATAAATCTGCCGCAATATTTCTCATTTGACTTAGTCTAAATTTTAATTCTAAGGAGTAGTCTTCGATATTATATACAGGGTTTGATTCAACCATAGTAGAGTTTTCTGGTAGTGTTACCAATTTTCCATATACCAACTCAAAGGGTGATATTCCTATGCTAGAATGGGGTGTTGTATTGTAACTAAATGCAAAATAAGGTATCCATTCATGCCAGTTATCTTCTTCAGCAAAAGCTAAAAGGTATTCATTGAGCACTCTGTGGTTTCTTTCTATAGAACCTAGGGTTTCATGATGGTATGGTGTTGATGTTATATGGTTTATACCTAATATTTCATATACATTTTTCATTATGTTGTTAATGCATTCTGTTCCCATATCTGTTTTCAATGTTTTGAAACTACCATGTCTGAGTATAAAATTTTCCACCAGAGTCTTTGCTACCGTTTTCGCATCTTTGCTTTTCATTGGTATTACCTCTACGAATTTGGTCAGTTCACATTGCAATGTTAATATATATCGGAAATCATTTGATGGCCTGAGTGGTCCTACTGTATCTGCGGTTACTACTTCGAAACTTGTTGTTGGTGTTTCGGTTATTACTAATTTTTCTTTAGTATTTCGAATTTGCTTAGTCCGCGCACATACTACACACTCATTGACATGCCTTTTTACCATCTTGCTAAGATTTTTCCAACAATACCGTTGTTTAATTTTATTTATCGTTCTTCTGATACCTGAATGTGCACCTGCATAAGGGGTGTTGTGGAATTCTCTTATTATTCTATGCATCTCATTCTTGTCATTTATTCTCAGCGCTGGTTGATATATTATTAGTTTAAGGTTTGCTAGCTTTTTACTAATTTTACGTTTTTGTTGCAACATGTTGTATGTCATTTTGAATTTATTTATGTTAATGTGCTCGAATATTTCATCAGTTTTTGCTATAGCTAATTTTTCAATATTTCTTTTGGCCATTACGAATACGAGTTTCTCCAAAATCTGACCTAAGTCCTGATTAGGATTATCGCTGCATTCTATTATAAATTTTTCATCTAGCTAATTTATCAACATTTCTTTTGGCCATTACGAATACGAGTTTCTCCAAAATCGGACCTAAGTCCTGATTAGGATTATCGCTGCATTCTGTTATAAATTTTTCATCGTCGACGTATATTTTAAGCGAAGTATTTCTTCGTTCTCGCGAGTTCTTGAGCACAATTTTGAATTCTAGTCTACGTACGTTTTCTTTTATTTCTGCAATTGAAGTGCATTCCCAGGCGTAAAGTTGATCAGGCCTTACGTCTAAGGCATTGCTTTTGGGTATATCACTATTAGTTTTGTTTCTTGTCATTGCTCGAGTTATGACATTAATGTTTGATGACGGAATCATCGGAATGGACATAGTGGCTCATATGTGCCGTGTCATATGTCGATTCTATTTCAGAAGCCAGCTGTACTGCTCCGGACAATGTATTTGGTCTTGCTGCAAAAATTGTGGTTTTTACATAGCCGTTTAAACCGTTCTTAAAGGCATTTAAACCAAGCTGATCATTGAGTTTAGTTATGATTTCTCTACCGTTTTCTCCTTGCTCAGCTATCTGCAATGTGTTCAATTCTGCTACTAGACTTTCTATTTTTATCGCGTAGCTTTCAATGCTTCTAGGTCCCTGAACAGTTTTTCCTAATTCAGTCTGTAATTGAAGTGTATTCTTATTGCTTCTGAATATGTTTCTTAAAGTTTTTATTAGTTCTGTTAGGTTTGTTGGTCGTTGTACTGTACCTAGTTTGTTCCTTACTTTATCTGTTAATCTAGTTTCTAAAATGAATTTAAATAGTTTTTCTTTTTCTGTGTTACTGTTGAGAGTATCCGCTATGAAGTTTGCCATGTTTATAAAGTTATTCAATTTGTCAAATTCTCCGTTGTATTCGGGAATGACTTTTAGTGTTGTTACAATGTCAAATGTCGCCATTGTATCTAATTGCAAATTGTTTTCGTTATTACGTAATTTATTTTTATTAATAAGTAATTAATTTTGTTTTATGCCATTTAAACATTAATACTAGCTATTTCTTTATTTACTTCCTTAACTACTACTTTATTTATTTTCTTTTTGCAAAGATTTCTTGCTATCTTACTTATTATTACAATAATTATTACTTTGTTATTACTATAATTAGGTCTATTGTTTTACTATTATTATTGTCTCCTGAGTTAACAACAATATTTTCTTTCGAATTTTGTCCACCCATTGTTACTGTTATACAAAAAAAAATTTTATAGATATATTTTTTTTTGTTTATGCTTCTACTGGTGAACAAATTTATTTCAAATTTTACATTATATATTATTTATTTTTCTTTTACTGGTGAACAGATTTATTTCAAATTTTACATTATATATTATTTATTTTTCTTTTACTAGTGAACAGATTTATTTCAAATTTTACATTATATATTATTTATTTTTCTTTTACTAGTGAACAGTTTTATTTCAAATTTTACATTATATATTATTTATTTTTCTTTTACTTGATGGTTCTTATTTAATTAAATCAAACGCATCTTAACTTCTATGAAGTAGGTATATAATACATTTTGGTCGTGAGTTTGTTTTGAACAAAACGAAATTCTTTTCGGATATAGTGTGCTTATTGTCAATTAATAGTCATCGTTCTCGAATGGATGGTATTGATGTTCATAGGTACTATAGGAACCAATCGAGCATTACAATCAAATTCGTCAATGTTCTTCTCATCGTCGTCGTTAAAGTCGAATCCAAAGACATCAAAGTTTGACGCGATACGTGACTTTTCACCGATTTTGAAATGACAATGTTTCCACGCTTTAGCTGATAGTGGATGAGAATTTCCGCTGGTGTCTTATCGTGCTTCTTGGCAATAGCAACGATCTTTGGATCATCCAACAATACAGGATCTTCGGGCTTCATTTTTGTGGTTCTAGATAGGCAGGATCGCCATGTAATGTTAATATATGATTGGAACAAATGACTACCTCCCTGCATAAACTATGTGGATTTTAGGCTATCCCAAGCCGATATTGTTACTGGCTAAAAAGCCGAACTGTATGGGGTGGCTAAAGAGCCGAGCTGTAAATATAAATATAGGCTAAGAAGCCAAACCATTCACATCGCTTGTATCATCAACATTAATTTTATTTCTAAATGCTTAGCCTATTTATACAAAAATATCTTACTTGCTACTTAAAATCGAGCTTATACATACATATTTCTAGAGATATCAAAATACAATATAAATTCGCAAGTTGATAAAATGTGCTGACATAATGCTGTCGTAGCATTATTCGACACAAGTCAGGTGGCTTTGACTTCATAGCGGCTATTGGCTTTATCATGTATCGGGTGTCGAGCGCATTAATCGCACTCGGCTGTGTAGTGTAATGTGTATCTTGTATGGGAATTTGTTTGTTAGTTGAAATTATGAAGGAAGTATATTTATTGTAGGTCTGGTTGTAACTATGAATTATTGTTTGGAATTTATGTGTATACTACATCCCTTCTCTTCGGGAGAAAAAAAAAAATTTTTTAATTAAAAATTTTTTTTTTTGTTTTAAGTTTTACCTAAATCTATTTTCTTTAATATATTATTATGTACCTCCTTTATTTCATTGTCTATTTTTATTTTAGTATTTACACCTCTTAATTCTATAACCTCGTAGGGTCCCTTATAAGGTGAATCTAATATTTTCCTATTTCCTACTTTTAAATATACTAAATCTCCTATACTAATATTTAATGGATTTGCCTTTTTATCTACTGAATGCTTTCTTTCCAGCTTTGCTTTTAATAATAAATCTGCCGCAATATTTCTCATTTGACTTAGTCTAAATTTTAATTCTAAGGAGTAGTCTTCGATATTATATACAGGGTTTGATTCAACCATAGTAGAGTTTTCTGGTAGTGTTACCAATTTTCCATATACCAACTCAAAGGGTGATATTCCTATGCTAGAATGGGGTGTTGTATTGTAACTAAATGCAAAATAAGGTATCCATTCATGCCAGTTATCTTCTTCAGCAAAAGCTAAAAGGTATTCATTGAGCACTCTGTGGTTTCTTTCTATAGAACCTAGGGTTTCATGATGGTATGGTGTTGATGTTATATGGTTTATACCTAATATTTCATATACATTTTTCATTATGTTGTTAATGCATTCTGTTCCCATATCTGTTTTCAATGTTTTGAAACTACCATGTCTGAGTATAAAATTTTCCACCAGAGTCTTTGCTACCGTTTTCGCATCTTTGCTTTTCATTGGTATTACCTCTACGAATTTGGTCAGTTCACATTGCAATGTTAATATATATCGGAAATCATTTGATGGCCTGAGTGGTCCTACTGTATCTGCGGTTACTACTTCGAAACTTGTTGTTGGTGTTTCGGTTATTACTAATTTTTCTTTAGTATTTCGAATTTGCTTAGTCCGCGCACATACTACACACTCATTGACATGCCTTTTTACCATCTTGCTAAGATTTTTCCAACAATACCGTTGTTTAATTTTATTTATCGTTCTTCTGATACCTGAATGTGCACCTGCATAAGGGGTGTTGTGGAATTCTCTTATTATTCTATGCATCTCATTCTTGTCATTTATTCTCAGCGCTGGTTGATATATTATTAGTTTAAGGTTTGCTAGCTTTTTACTAATTTTACGTTTTTGTTGCAACATGTTGTATGTCATTTTGAATTTATTTATGTTAATGTGCTCGAATATTTCATCAGTTTTTGCTATAGCTAATTTTTCAATATTTCTTTTGGCCATTACGAATACGAGTTTCTCCAAAATCTGACCTAAGTCCTGATTAGGATTATCGCTGCATTCTATTATAAATTTTTCATCTAGCTAATTTATCAACATTTCTTTTGGCCATTACGAATACGAGTTTCTCCAAAATCGGACCTAAGTCCTGATTAGGATTATCGCTGCATTCTGTTATAAATTTTTCATCGTCGACGTATATTTTAAGCGAAGTATTTCTTCGTTCTCGCGAGTTCTTGAGCACAATTTTGAATTCTAGTCTACGTACGTTTTCTTTTATTTCTGCAATTGAAGTGCATTCCCAGGCGTAAAGTTGATCAGGCCTTACGTCTAAGGCATTGCTTTTGGGTATATCACTATTAGTTTTGTTTCTTGTCATTGCTCGAGTTATGACATTAATGTTTGATGACGGAATCATCGGAATGGACATAGTGGCTCATATGTGCCGTGTCATATGTCGATTCTATTTCAGAAGCCAGCTGTACTGCTCCGGACAATGTATTTGGTCTTGCTGCAAAAATTGTGGTTTTTACATAGCCGTTTAAACCGTTCTTAAAGGCATTTAAACCAAGCTGATCATTGAGTTTAGTTATGATTTCTCTACCGTTTTCTCCTTGCTCAGCTATCTGCAATGTGTTCAATTCTGCTACTAGACTTTCTATTTTTATCGCGTAGCTTTCAATGCTTCTAGGTCCCTGAACAGTTTTTCCTAATTCAGTCTGTAATTGAAGTGTATTCTTATTGCTTCTGAATATGTTTCTTAAAGTTTTTATTAGTTCTGTTAGGTTTGTTGGTCGTTGTACTGTACCTAGTTTGTTCCTTACTTTATCTGTTAATCTAGTTTCTAAAATGAATTTAAATAGTTTTTCTTTTTCTGTGTTACTGTTGAGAGTATCCGCTATGAAGTTTGCCATGTTTATAAAGTTATTCAATTTGTCAAATTCTCCGTTGTATTCGGGAATGACTTTTAGTGTTGTTACAATGTCAAATGTCGCCATTGTATCTAATTGCAAATTGTTTTCGTTATTACGTAATTTATTTTTATTAATAAGTAATTAATTTTGTTTTATGCCATTTAAACATTAATACTAGCTATTTCTTTATTTACTTCCTTAACTACTACTTTATTTATTTTCTTTTTGCAAAGATTTCTTGCTATCTTACTTATTATTACAATAATTATTACTTTGTTATTACTATAATTAGGTCTATTGTTTTACTATTATTATTGTCTCCTGAGTTAACAACAATATTTTCTTTCGAATTTTGTCCACCCATTGTTACTGTTATACAAAAAAAAATTTTATAGATATATTTTTTTTTGTTTATGCTTCTACTGGTGAACAAATTTATTTCAAATTTTACATTATATATTATTTATTTTTCTTTTACTGGTGAACAGATTTATTTCAAATTTTACATTATATATTATTTATTTTTCTTTTACTAGTGAACAGATTTATTTCAAATTTTACATTATATATTATTTATTTTTCTTTTACTAGTGAACAGTTTTATTTCAAATTTTACATTATATATTATTTATTTTTCTTTTACTTGATGGTTCTTATTTAATTAAATCAAACGCATCTTAACTTCTATGAAGTAGGTATATAATACATTTTGGTCGTGAGTTTGTTTTGAACAAAACGAAATTCTTTTCGGATATAGTGTGCTTATTGTCAATTAATAGTCATCGTTCTCGAATGGATGGTATTGATGTTCATAGGTACTATAGGAACCAATCGAGCATTACAATCAAATTCGTCAATGTTCTTCTCATCGTCGTCGTTAAAGTCGAATCCAAAGACATCAAAGTTTGACGCGATACGTGACTTTTCACCGATTTTGAAATGACAATGTTTCCACGCTTTAGCTGATAGTGGATGAGAATTTCCGCTGGTGTCTTATCGTGCTTCTTGGCAATAGCAACGATCTTTGGATCATCCAACAATACAGGATCTTCGGGCTTCATTTTTGTGGTTCTAGATAGGCAGGATCGCCATGTAATGTTAATATATGATTGGAACAAATGACTACCTCCCTGCATAAACTATGTGGATTTTAGGCTATCCCAAGCCGATATTGTTACTGGCTAAAAAGCCGAACTGTATGGGGTGGCTAAAGAGCCGAGCTGTAAATATAAATATAGGCTAAGAAGCCAAACCATTCACATCGCTTGTATCATCAACATTAATTTTATTTCTAAATGCTTAGCCTATTTATACAAAAATATCTTACTTGCTACTTAAAATCGAGCTTATACATACATATTTCTAGAGATATCAAAATACAATATAAATTCGCAAGTTGATAAAATGTGCTGACATAATGCTGTCGTAGCATTATTCGACACAAGTCAGGTGGCCTTGACTTCATAGCGGCTATTGGCTTTATCATGTATCGGGTGTCGAGCGCATTAATCGCACTCGGCTGTGTAGTGTAATGTGTATCTTGTATGGGAATTTGTTTGTTAGTTGAAATTATGAAGGAAGTATATTTATTGTAGGTCTGGTTGTAACTATGAATTATTGTTTGGAATTTATGTGTATACTACACCAGTTTCTACATCTACGGGAAGGTTACATACCGTCTTACTGAGACTGGGAATGGTATACAACTTGGACATTAAATTTGGTTTGAATGCCAACGGGATTCTGAGATTGTCCATTTGCAGGAGTGACCTCTTCAAATCAATTTTGATGCCAATGTCTTTCATTATATCGGTCCCTACTTTTTTATTAACAAATTGTTTGTTAAATATGGTCTTAGTTTCTACTGGTTGAATCAATGTACATTTGAAATATTTAGCTACATCTGGACTTATGAAGGATTTATTGCTTCCAGTGTCAATCAAAAGCCTACATTTTGTTTTGCATATACTATTGATAATTATATAGGGCAATATATTCGAATTGTGGTTGTTAATATCTATATATCCAAATGATTTGCTGAGGCTTGTGCACAAAAATTTGTGTCATCTACCTCTTGTTCATTAATCAAATTGGAATTAGACGGATTATCTTAATTTGGGTAATGATTTTGTTCATTATTGTGGAATGGTATACCATTTGAAGGGTAGAGAACTGGAACATTATTAGAATAATTGTTTGGAACATTGTTTGCGTTGCAGTTTTGGCAATAACTTTCCATGTTGAACAATTGGTTTCGACCTTATATTTGAGCATTGTTTCTTTGGTTATTACTGTTGCTGTTCGTACGTGTAGTTGCACTAGTAACATCCATCGACTTAGGGATTGGAAACTGTCTAAAATCTGAATTTACATTGTAAGATTTGGGTCTGTTGTAAGTGTGTCTAAAATGAGTTTGTTGTACGTTTGGTCGCGGGTGTCTATAATTATATTGTTGTTGATGTTGATTTGTAGGACTAAAAAACTCTTGATTGTTAGTTTGATTTAAGATCTGTTGAGGTCGAATAGGCCTTTGAATGACTTGCTGGTAATAAATGTTTCCGGGTTGATTTAGTCTAACTGAGGGTCTTCCATGTAAATAGCTAGGATTTCTGAAATAGTGAACATTTTGCTCCTCAAGACAAAAATTAAAAGCGTCGGTAATTTTACCTGCCCTCATAGCCCTAATTGTTGACATTGTTGAAAGTACTTCTATATTTCTTGAATAAAACTTTTCAACAGTATCGTTATTCTGTCTTATTTGGTGCAAGTCTCTTATAAGGCTCGTTTCGTTACGCTTGTCGGAGTAGTGAACGATTAAATTATTTTTGATGTCTTCCCATTCTACCAGCGTTCCGTACATATTAAGAATTTCATTCGCTTCATCTATTATTTTATTCCTAATAGCCCTCAGAATAATTTTTTCATAACTCGAACCTTTGAAATTGGGTATTACAGCTGAGACTTCCTCGACATTGCTTAAAATACATAGAGTAACCGAGGGTTTCCATCAAAGGAAGGTACGTCCTTAATAGCGTCAGGAATTCTAAGTGAATTAAAGAAGTCTGTGGCAATAGCGGAATTATTCATAATTTTATCTGTATTTAAATTTACAGGAAACAAGTTTACTTGAACTGAATTATTGTTATCGACTTCAGTAACGTGCTTTTTTATAGGAACTGAACTAACCGCTGAATCCATAAAATCGCTATTATTCAAATTTATATATTGAATTTTTCAAAGTTCTACGAATTGGACTACTAAAGGTACTGAGATTTGTAATTTCGTGCTTTCCACCCGGATAATTTTTCTTAGGAATTGGGGACATAGAGGATAGTTGAAACCGATAGTTTAGAATCAGAAACATTAGACTCACCCCACCAAATATGTCGCAAATATCATCAACTGTACACTAATCCTGCATCGTTGTAATCCTTTTTTCGTAGAAGCACTCCACAACACAATATGTCTTTATTATATATATAAGTATTTTTTTTTTCAGTTTAATCACTTATGTTTTATTAATATTGCTGATTAGGTTTTCTTCGTTAAAGGATAGAAATCCACCACTCCGATATTCATTCGAAGTGTACGAAATGCTTTTCCAGCTACGATTTTTAAGCTACTCGACTGTTCACTTTTTTTTTGTATGCTGTACTTAGCAATCCCAAGCACCGACTGCGCCAATTATGTTTTTAGCGTAGGTTAGGTTAGGTTAGGTTGGGTGGGGTTGTGAGATCGTCACAAAAGACCAGGCACCAAAGTGCGTCCATCGCCATCCCCAGGGAACCATTACGGTTAAAAACCTAAACCAATTCGCCCAAACAATCAATTTCCCTACAGAATTTGGTTATGGTCCCAATATTATTTGAGGAACCAACCTCCTCTAAGTTATTAAAGAAGAACCTGCCTAGGTGCTTCCTTCTACTCCGAGCAATTGCTTGACACTCGCATAGAAGGTGGGAGATGTCCTCCGTACCTTGTAGGTCCTCACAGTACCTACATGTATCCGTATTAGTCAAACCTAGTCTCATGGCATGCTTCCTTAAAAGGCAGTGTCCAGAGAGTATTCCTACCGTTAATCTTAACTTTGTTCTACTGAGATTGATTAATTCTTCAGACCTCTTCCGATTTAAAGTGGGCCACAGTGCCTTTGAGACCCTGTGCCCCTCTAGCTGTGACCATCTTGTAGCTGCTTTATTGGTTTTCTCAACGATAACCCTTCTAGCAACGGCCATAGGTGGTCTGATGCCCTCAATCATTGTATTTACTGGGAGTTCCGCTCCTTCCTTAGCCAAAACGTCGGCCCTTTCGTTGCCCTCAATATCACAATGCCCAGGTACCCAACATAATCTAACACGGTTCTGCGAACATAATGCCTTAAGCATTGCGCGGCAATTCCTGACTAGTTCAGATTTAGTGGTATGTGACTCTAGCGCTTTAAGCGCAGCCTGACTATCAATGTAGATGGCGATATTCTTATTGGATATCGATCTCATCTCAAGTACCTCCGCAGCTTTGGGTACGGCCAGAATCTCTGCCTGGAACACACTGCATGTGTCCGGTAGTCTCAGGGCCATATGTAGGTCCAACTCTTTGGAGTATATACCTGACCCCGTACCCTCACTGGTTTTGGATCCGTCAGTATATACTGAGATCTCATTTCCCCTCGAAACTAAGTTCCTATGCCACTCCTGTCGGTCAGGGTACGACACATCGAACGGTGTGTCAAAATCAAGTGTACCGAGACTTTCATCAGCTTTTCCCGGGATTTCGGAGAATGTTTCCTTTAAAATAGTACTGTGTCCTATCCTACTGTTTTTAAAAAGCCCTGCATTAGTGAGCCGTAGCGCACTATTACCTGCTATTGATTGTAATTGTAAATCCAGTGGTAAAAGATGCATAAATGCTTCCAGTGCAGCCGTTGGTGTGGTACGTAAAGCACCCGTAACGGCAATGCAGGCTGTTCTTTGTACCCTGGTCAACATATCCCGTACATACTTCTTGTTCGCGGCTTTCCACCAGACAAGAGCCCCATATGTAATTATGGGCCTTACTACCATTATGTATAGCCAACGCAACATTGAAGGCCTCATGCCCCATTTCTTACCTGCTGTTCTCTTACAGATGAAGAGAGCATTGTGAGCCTTGCGGACTCTTTCCTGGACGTTAAGTTTCCAATTTAGTTTCCTATCTAATACCGTACCAAGATATTTTGCGCTTTCTGAAAGAGCAAGTTCCACTCCAGCCAGCCTGGGCAGCTTGAAGGGTGGTATCTTGTATTTTGTACTAAATAGCACTAGTTCTGTTTTCTCCGGGTTGACTCTAAGTCCACACCCTTCGGCCCATATTCTGAGCCTATTAAGGGCTGTTTCCATAAGTTCACTAATCGTGTTTATGAATTTTCCTTGAACAATGATAACTACGTCATCCGCGTAAGCGATGACGTTGAATCCTGCACTGTTTAGTTCCTTAAGTATCTTATCTATGACCAACACCCAGAGGAGGGGGGAGATGACCCCTCCTTGGGGGGTGCCTCTAGTAACAGATTTTCTTATAGAACTGTTGCCGAGAGTGGAATTAATATTTCTCGTCGAGAGCATTTCGCATATCCAACTTGTAATGCGTTGCTCGACATTTATCTTTTCCAAGGCGCTCTTGACTGCATCTCTCCTGACATTATTAAAAGCTCCCTCAATATCCAAAAAGGCAACTAGTGCAAATTCTTTCTGGTGAAGGCTGCCCTCTATTTTGCCTACTACTTCGTGTAGAGCCGTCTCTACTGATTTACCTTTTAAAAATGCATGCTGAGCATTACATAAGTTTCCGTTGCAACACTTACTTCTTATATAAATGTCAATAAGCCTTTCAAGTGCCTTTAGGAAAAATGACGAAAGACTGATAGGTCTGAAGTCTTTCGCTGAAGTATGGCTTGGTTTACCCGCTTTAGGGATAAATACCACTCGTACTTCCCTCCATGCCCTAGGTACATAGCCTAATCGCAGGCAGTGTATAAAAATATTTCCTATCATGTTCATAACTGTGCCTGGAGCCCGTTGAAGCATAGCCGGCAGAATGCCATCAGGGCCAGGTGCTTTGAACGGAGCGAAGGACTTGATAGCCCAACGCAGTTTCTTCCCAGTAATGATATTATTAACCCTCTCATCTATTCGTGCGCCAATGTTAGGTCCATAAGGTACCGAAGCCATTGGTGCACTGCTTCCTGGAAAATGGGCTTCAACTAGTGCTTCCAAAACCTCCTCGCTGCTTTCAGCCCACGAACCGTCCAATTTCTTAATGAAGCTAGGGACTGCCGCGTCTTTGGCTAGCATTTTACGGAGTCTGGAAGCCTCGCTAGTATCTGCGATCGCTTCACAGAATAGCTTCCAGGATTTCCTCTTAGATTGCCTGATCAAGTATTTAAACTCTTTCTTGCTCTCTATGTACAGATCCCATGTAATGTCGTCCCCTACAACTTTAGCCCTGTTATAGAAATGTCTAACTTGCCTTCTTTTGGAGTTTAACTCCTTATTCCACCACTAAGGCTGGGACCTCTTGGTTGGTTTTCTGAGCGGGCAAATTTCTTCGTAAGCCATATTCATTATCCTGCCTAAGTTATCAACTGCCTTGTCTAAGTCTGATGAAGTGTCAATGAATGGTACTTCATTTCCTACCTGATGACTGATTATAGATTCATACCTATTCCAGTCAGCCTTCCTGGGGTTCCGATAACTATTCGTAGTCTTGCTGTGGAAGCTTATTTGAAAGCGAATCCACTTATGATCCGATAGGGAAGCCTCTTCTAAGACCCTCCATTTCTCAATTGTGAGGGAGTCAGTGCAGGATGCGAGAGTGATATCTAACACCTCCTGTCTGTTCCGTACCACAAAAGCTCTTGCGTTAATATCGCTGCTGCCCCATTGCGAATGATGCGCATTGGCATCACATCCCAAGACGAAAAGCCATTTGTCCCTGCTCGTCAGCTGCCTTAACTTGTCGGGGGGTACTACCGTCGACTCGTAGGGAAGGTAAGCCGATATCAGGCACAATGGTTTCCTTCCCATTTGTTCGCAGGAAACTGCAACCAGATCTCCGTCACTGAAATTATTCAAAAGAAATGCCCTTATGTTGTTTTTTAATAGGATGCAAGCCCTAATTTTACCTTCATTAGCTTTGAAGTAAAGCGTGTAATCCCTTATGGAGAGACCCTGAATCCGGTTGTTTTTGTTGATCCAGGGCTCTTGTATCAGTATGGCTGAAACGTCATGCTTTATTATGTATTCAATCAAGCACGCCGTCGCAGCCCTACTGTGATGCAAGTTTATTTGCATCGTCTCCATCATCTTGGGGTTCTGCTACCTCCACTCCCTTGGTCATGACTCTTATCATGACCTTCCCCATGCTGTACCGTACCATCCCCTTGAGCTTTTCAAGGGCTGGGAGCGAATCCTTATTTAAGCTCATCAGGAAGTGCTGGCCAAATTGCCTTCTGGGCCCTGTTTTCAGGACCTTCCACGTGTCAGCCTTAAGCTCCCTATTTTGGATGTGGAGAAGGCCGAGTAGTTTGTCGGGGTACGTGTACGGCAGCGGAACCCAAACCCAGGCCTTGGGAGGAGAGTACTTTGCCAACTCCGCCACGGTTACGTATTTGAGTTGTGCTCCGCTCCATACCTCGCCAACTCCTAGCACAAACTCTCTGAGGAAGCCGACGGATTCCCTGTTTCCACAAGCTACAGCCTTGCGACCGCCATCCCATCCAGCGCCGTCAAAGAGAAGGTCACCACCCTCTGTGGAAGACATCTTCTTCCACAAAGCGTCCTGAAACTTCTCTTCAACAGCCAGCCACTGTTCCATGATAAGGCGTCCGCTCGGCTCCTGCTCATTAACGATGGCGACCAGGAGCTCGTCCTTCGAGTCATAAACCGGGCGCACCACGGGCGAAGTACCAGCCTTCACCTTTTTAGCTGCACTCGGCTCAACAACATCGTCGGATCTGCTCCCTTTGCTTAGGAGGTTCACTCCGGCCCCCCCAGACACGGCCCCCTCTCCATCCTTCTTACCTTCTTGCCTAGCTGAGGCTAGACCACTAGTGGACGCCTGAGCTACTGCCCTAACTTCGACCGCTGAAGCTGCCGATTTTTTGGCGGCCTCGGCGGCTACTGTTCCCTTGGCCCGTTCAAGTTGTTTTCTGTCCCAGGCGCTAAGTGAACTTATGTCGCACCCCCTGAACTGCTCTACTTTGCGCTTCGCACTCTCGACTTTACGTCGGGCATTGCGCATCAATAGCTTATTCAGCTGGTGTGCGTTTTTGTTCGTCCCTGATTGTGCGACTGCGGGAGATCCAGAAGCAGCAGAGTACTTGCCTACTGCGCCTCCAGTCTCCTTCGTCGATTTTTTGCCCTTAGGGATCGCAATGAGAGCACCAGCCACCTCATTGCTGTCCCTATTAACTAAGGTGAGTGTACCAGCCAACTCACCTTTGCCCTGTTCAGTACTGGTGGGAGTACATGCCGTCCCACCGCATACCTTATCTACGGAAGTGAGAGTACCAGCCACCTCACTTCCCGCTACGTTAATGTCAGTGAGTGTGCAATCTGCATCCTCACTGTCACTAGCTAGCAATACCTCCTCTAGTTCCCTCTCCAGGCCGGAGATGGAAGACTGTGGTTCAGATTCGCAAGAATCCTCTCCCAGTTCCATCGCCGGCTTCGTGGAGTCCGTCCCCTCCCTTTCTGGAATAATAATTCCTTTTTTTGTATTTTTAAGTTTAATTTTATTTAAGTTTTTGTGCATAATGTTCCCACGAGTAAAGCCGGAAAAAACAAGGTCGAGCCAGGCAGCGCCGCTATACCTGGGCAGGGCTAAATACAACAGACCCTCGCCATGGCGTCTGAGGGAGCTCGTACTCGACTGGTTTTACCCCCAGCCTTTCATCCTTGGGCACGGTTTGCTCTGCTCACTCCACCACTGGAATTAGGTTGGATTTAAAGGTTTACTCCTACCTCAAACTAATGGATCACGACAAACGATTGAGACGTTAGCGTAAATCCTTGGCTGACACTAACCATTTGACTGGTTAGCCATTTTCAGGCGGGCGCCCACGCGAAGGACTGAAGAATGAGGATTTGTGCCCAAGCCCTGTTTTTAGCGTAAGCGAAAATAAAACAAAATAATTTTGCTTTATAATGAATATGTTTATTTTATCGAGTTCAACTTACGACTAACTTAATTCTAACAGCGAACCCAACCACGAAAACTTAAGCTAACAGAAACATGATCATATAATTATTATCAGCGATAGAGTGGCTGCTGCTGCACACTTGCTGTGTGGCGTTTTATGTATTATATGAATGCTGCTATTCTTGTGACCCTGAAGTTGTTTGTCACTGATCTTGCTGGTACTTTATTGCTCATACACATTTGGCGTTGTTGCTGCAGGTACACATTTGGCGTTTGTTGTGGGCCTGAAGTTGTTTGTCAAATACATAAATGTGACCCTGAAATTGTTACGGTGCTGGTTGTGTGATGTTGTTGATAAAGATGATTTCGTTGCTGGGCAGCTTTGCATAAATGGATTCGTTGGCTATACACGTAACTCGCGCTCTATGAGCTCAGAATTAATTGACTGAGCAGGCTGAGTAAAATGCTGATTACACAGCTCAGATGTATGTTCAGTCAATTAATTCTGAGCTCATAGAGTAAAATGCTGATTACACATATACATTCACACTTCCAGTCATATTCGAGAGAAAAAAAGACAAGAAAAACAGAAAATCATCAGAACGATCTGAGCACGCTCAGTTCAGAGCGCGCTCATCAGAGAGTATTCAAACTAGAGAGTCAACTGACGTGCACCTTCCCGATTTCCCCCGCAAATTTTGAATGGCAGTCCTCTCTCGCTCGCTCTTATTTTTACTGTCGGTGAATACGTGTAATTAATTGCCGTCTGGTGGCACTTTTTCAATTACAAACATTTGTAAATGAATTTATAACAATAAATGTAACAAGAATAAATGTTGAGTATGGTTTTTTACATAGCTTTACTTTACTTTTTCTCTATCCAAATTCGGTTCCAAAAAATCTTCATCCATTCACATTTCAGTTCTTTTTAATTTTGTTTATATGAATTACATTTTTGACAGCAGAGTTCATGCAGCTGAACCTTGGGGGTTGTTCCATAAATAGGTTAACGACATGCAAGTTAAGCCCAAGGTTCCACTAGGGCAAAAGTAAACTTTAGAAAATGTATTCACAAAAATAAATTTCTATTTGGCTTGGTGTTTGTTGGGTGTTTTCAAATTCTTTTATTTACCACCATATTTATACGCGTATTCAATCGTGAGAGTTCAAATGATTTTGTCAATTGTTGATAATCGCAGGTTCTATTTCGTTTTCTAAAGATTTAGCGCAGTATACTATTAACAAATTTCAGTCTCGGCATTAAATATACGGAAGCTCACAATTGCAAAAATTGTATGGAAAATATAACTATTTTAAATTATACTAATGTCATTTTTCATTGGGATTTTTATGGCGTTTTCCATTGGTAAAAAAAAACATTTTTTTTGTTTGCTCTAAAACTATCAAAAAACATTTTTTTTTTTTAATCTCAGATCAATTTTGCAAATCTGAATTTTTCGGCAGATTTACCCCTCTTTGCACTAACACCAATACAACTGACAGCCGTCAGATTGACAAGAGTGGTTGTTCTCGATTGCGGGATTAAAGCGCACGCTCAAACACGGTATATGATGATGTTTATTTCTACGAGAAAATAGGTTTTACAATGCATTAAATCTTTAATACTACACTTACCGCGGTTTGCACCTCTTCCCTTGGCTTTGGAGAACAATGTGGAAATTAAATCCGGAAACAAAATGGCTGGCCATGGAAAGAAGTGTCAAACCACGATCGAAAAAGGTAGTGCCAACTCGTCGTCTTAGATGTCGGCTACTAGATGGCGCGCTTAGGTTGGTGGATTTTCCACATCCCCTCCCCCGTGAATCGGAACGATTCACCATCGGTCTCCGATTCACGGGGGAGGGGATGTGGCCATGGAAAGAAGTGTCAAACCACGATCGAAAAAGGTAGTGCCAACTCGTCGTCTTAGGTGTCGGCTACTAGATGGCGCGCTTAGGTTGGTGGATTTTCCACATCCCCTCCCCCGTGAATCGTTCCGATTCACCATCGGTCTCCACATCCAGAACTGCCAATCTTGAAACTGGACGTGATAAAATGCCAGTGTTCGTCTGAACGTCTGCTCGTCTGACGATTCCATCTGCACCTCGGTATATGCGCTGAACTCTGGCACGCTTCCATTCTCGTCTTGAAATGTGTGGGTCGCAGATAAAGACCAGGTCTCTGACCTCAATCGACTTCGTCCTTCGGCACCACTTCACACGGCGTGTTAGAGTTGGAAGGTACTCAAGTACCCATCGCTTCCAAAACCTGTCCCTCAATTGGCGGGCGATTCTCCACTGCTTCCTTAAACGGCACAACTTCTCGTCTGGTTCCAACGTAATAGGTGTGTGAGCTGTGTTGGCTGAGCCCAACAAAAAGTGGTTCGGCGTTAGCGGCTCCTCTTGGTCGACTGTCACTGGTAGGTGGGTTAGTGGCCTCGAATTTACCACATTCTCGGCCTCTATCATCAAGCAACGTAAAGTATCCTCTCGTGGTGAAACCTCCTTGAGCGTGTGTCGCAAAACGCGCTTCACACTCTGCACCATGCGCTCCCAGGCACCTCCTTCGGATGGGTTGTTTGGGCAATTGAAACGCCAGTCGATGCCCTTTGCTGACAGCTCGTCTTGAATCCGATAGCAGTCAAAAACTTGGGAAAAACGCTTTGCTTCTCTGTCGACACCGATGAAATTTTTCCCGTTGTCGCTGCGTATTCTTAGCGGCACTCCACGGCGGTTGATAAAATTGCGTATGGCCATAGCGCACGCATCTGTTGACAGGTCATGCGCTATTTCGAGGTGAATGGCTCTCACCGTCAAACAGGTGAAGAGTGCTATCCACCGCTTCTCGACCCGACGACCAATAGAAACGGTAAGTGGCCTGAAATAATCCAGACCAGTGTATGAGAATGGTCTCAAGTACGGCGTTACACGATCCTCCGGTAAGGCTCCCATAAGCGGTGGAATCGGTATGGCTTTGCGATGTCTGCAGACCCTGCAGTTTGCGATGACTTTGCGCATAACCTGGCGCAGGCGGGCACCCAGTACTTTTGACGCACCTCGCAGATCGCAGCTTCCATATTCTGATGCATCATTTGGTCGTGATAATGAGCGACCACAAGCGTTGTAAATCGGTGACCAGAAGGCAGGATAATAGGTCTACGGGCAGCATATGTCAACCATGAGGCGGCGTCAAGTCGACCATAGACGCGGAGGATCTCTTCTTCATCGAGGTACGGCATAAGTTTGAAGAGTTCGTTTCCCTCTGGAACTAATAAGCCACGCTGAATGAGACTTATATCAGCGCTAAAAGCCTGACGTTGAGCTTGGCGGCAAAGCTGCTTTTCAGCGACATCCAGTTCGTTGACTGTTAAAGCCAGATGCTCGTTGCGATTAAAAACACGCAGTACCCAGGCCATAGTTCTGATAATTCTTCTGAAAGACGAAAAACGATTCCAATCAATTAAGCTGTTACTTACCACGACGAGGCTGAATTTTGGGCGAAGCTCTTCCACGACGTCGTGGTGACATTAGACATTGATATTCGCTGGCCAGTCCGTTTCTGACTGACACAAAAAGGACGGTCCCTTCAACCATCTGGATGATGGACTAAAGTCAATCTGACTCTTAGCCCTCGTAGCGTCGTCTGCTGCATTCTCGGTTGTCGGCACCCATCTCCAGCTAGTCTGCTCCGTATTTTCCAAAATTTCGGCAATTTGGTGAGCAACGAACGGCTTGTATCTTCGATGCTCACTATAGATCCATTTTATTACCGTCGAAGAGTCACTCCAAAGGACCTTTCGTGTGACAGCGGCAGAATGTCCTTCAAGCACTGTCTTCATAAGTCGTGAACCCAAAACTGCGGCTTGAAGCTCAATACGGGGCACGGTCATGGGCTTCAATGGAGAACACCTGGTTTTTGCACATACGAATGCGATCTCGACCCCATCGTCCTGGTTTGTTGCCCTCCAATATGCAACAGCTGCCATGGCATCCTCACTCCCGTCGACAAAAACGTGTAGTTGGAGATCCCGGGGTACACCTCCATGGAAGTAAAAACGTGGAACTGCAATATCGATAACGTTGGGCAACTGCAAACGCCATTTGTCCCAAAAGGTGCAGATATTTTCCGGCAGTTCTTCATCCCACAGTATATCCCGTCGCCAAACCTCACGCATCACCAGCTTCGCAGCTACCACGAATGGGCTCAAGAATCCCAACGGATCAAACACTGACATAACGATGCTGAGCAGTTCTCGTTTTGTTGGACGTCGGCTTCCATCAATGACGTCCTTGCTTACTCGGTGAAACTGCAACTTGTACTGGAATTCGTCGTTATATGGCTGCCAGAACATGCCCAAGACCTTTTCGGCTTGCAAAGGCGTCCCTTGGTTAGCTGGTAGAGCACCATCCAAAGCTCTGAGGACGGCTTCCGAATTCGAACTGAAGTTGCGTAACTCAAATCCAGCGGCCTTATGTATCTCTCGGACTTGAGTTGAAATTTCGATGGCTTGCTCAACGCATTGGAAACTGTCGACGAAGTCGTCAACATAATGGAATTCGGTAATGGCTTTGACGGCACGACGATTGTGTATGCTGCTGTGCTCCAGGGCATTTTTTATCTTGACATGTTGAGCGGCACAAGGCGAGCAGGCAGCCCCAAATGTCATCACCAGCATTTCGTAAACATCGGGCGGCTTTGTGTCATCTCCATCACGCCATAAAAACCGTTGCGCGCATCTGTCTTCCTGGCGAACTCCAATCTGGTGGAACATCTCCTTGATGTCCCCACACACGGCGACGGCACCTTCCCGGAAGTTGAAGAGAACAGACGGCAGTGGCTGGTACCCCTGAGGCCCCTTCAACAAGTAAGAGTTGAGTGAAACTCCATTTACCTCGGCGGCGGCGTCAAAAACTAGGCGAAGTTTCTGAGGCTTGTTGGGATTTACAACCCCGAAGTAAGGCAAATACCATGTCCTTGGTCCTGTGACGGCGGCTTCTGCTGGCTGCAGCTTACGGGCATAGCATTTATCCACATAACCTCGCATAATCGATCTGTAGGCGGCGGCAAAGTCTTCATTTCGTTTCATTTTTCTTTCAGTTCCAACCAAACGCTTCTGTGCCATGGAAAAACTGGCTGGCAAGACGATATCATCAGCTTTCCATAACAAGCCAATCTCAAATCGACCGTTGACTCTTTTTGTAGTTGAATCGAGAACGCTTCTGGCACGGATGTCATCCTTGGATTCTACCGGTGGCAAAGCGTTAACGCCAAAGCTTTCCGTTCGAAAATAATCGCCAACCAAATCGTGCAGGACAGCATCAGCGGACTTGGTGTACGTCAGGAGGCATGCAGGCGTTCTAATATGAGAAAACGTCATCGTCGGAACAAAAATAGCCCAGCCTAGCTTCGTGCGTGTTGCGTACGGTCCATTTTCACCAAAACTCCGTAGTTCCATCGTCAGGCAATGATCGAGCCCGATCATCAGTTTCGGAACGGCATTGGAGTAAGACTGCATAGGAAGTTCCTTCAAACGTTTTGAGTTGTTATTTAAATCTGAATCCTTGAGACTTTGAGTTGGCAGACTGAGATTCGAAACACCATACACGTGACGAAGTTGGTATTTCTTGTTCATACCCACTCCACTCACCTGCAGGTCAACCACCATCGATGGCTCCTGTGCTTGCTTCCCAGCAACCCACTGCATAGTCAACTGGCGTGAATCACCTTTAAGACACATTTCCTTAATCAGGTCTATATCCAGAATCGAAATCGATGATCCCTCATCAAACAGTGCATATGTGTTGATGGCTTTGTTCGGTCCATGCAGCGTCACTGGCAAAACTCGAAACAAAAGCTTCTGCTCGGCGTTGTCAGTTGCTTTTGTGGCCAACACACTACCAACGGAGGAACATTGAGGAATTTGTTGACTCACATCAGCCATTGGAGTAGGCTTAGGCTGATCTTCATGGAGTAGCTTGTGATGTCTTCTCTGGCATCCATTTGTGGCACAAATACTCCTCACGCGGCAGCTGCGTGAAGTGTGCCCTTTCCTTAGGCACGCAAAACAAAGACCATGTTGCGTTACGATCAATCATCGTTCGTGAACACTTGCTCTTATAAACTTTCTGCAATCGTTGACTTTGTGTACCTCTGGACACAGAAGGCATCTTGGAGACCTCGATTCCTGGGACTCCGTAGTTGTTTGTAGTACAGGCAAGCGTCTCTTCATCTCCTTGTCTTGGTTGTCTTGGACGGAACAAACTAACCTGGCTACGTCTGAGAGCCAATCGCTGAAGTTAATGATCGTTGGGTAGGGCTGAATTATCGTTGCGTATTTCGCCCACTCCATCCGCTTTGTCATGGGCAACTTACAAACCAGCTCTTGCAGCAGTGACGGGTTCGCAATATGCTGCTGGCCATTGACCGATTGCAGAAACATAGCCAAGTTTCTTACCTTTGTCGCGAATGGTATGAGACGACTCAGGTTCGACTCATTGATTGGCTGTATTTCACGAACTTGACTCAGCTGGCTGTTGATAAGTTGTTCCGGGCGACCAAAACGAAAGCGTAATTCTTCAATAATATTTCCAACGTTGTCGGGGTGAATCAAAAGAGATTTGACGGTTTCCTTTGCTTCACCTTGGAGAGATTTCTGAAGCCTCTGGTTGTTCTCCAAGTTCGTATAGTTGAATGCTGCATTTGTCTGCAAGAATGTGTTGTAAAACACCGGCCAGTCATCTGGATTTCCAGAAAACGGAGGAAGATCTTGGACCTTACGAGGCATCAATGTGTAAGCATTGGACCCTGAGAACTGGCTTGGAGCATTGTTCGAATTGGACGGCTGTTGAACTTGAGAGCACTGCGGCTGTACGTACGAATATGGCGACGGTGCGTACGTATGTATCGGCTGTGTTTGCAAGTATAGCGGCGATACGTATGAGCTGGATATCATCTGCACTGGCGAAGGCGTTGCATACGTCGACGAAGGTAGCGACGAATGTACAGCTGTTTGTAGAGTATTTGTATATGAGGCTGGCGGCTGTTCATGCGGAGCTGGCTGCGGCGCATGTGACATTGACGACTCTACATTGGTACCTGTCGATTGCACATTGATGACTGGCAGATGAGCATTAATAGCTGGCGGCGGTACATGAGCGGCATTAATGCCAGGCATCAGTGTATGTGTGGCTGGCGGCTGACAAAATGCAATTGGCAATTGTGCATGAGTTACAGGCGTGTGCAACGGCTGCGATTGCATCGCTAATTTAAGCGTGTTACACTGCAAATCGTTGTTCTTCAAATGGACCTGCGTGGCTTTGAGCTGTCCTTCTAATGCAGTAATCTTTTCCTGTAAGGAACGAATTAACATTTGGTCCACGGGAGCGGCGGCACATCCTCGAGGACCATTTGAGGCTTCCGTCCCAGCAAATACAGCAGCATTTGCAATGCCTACAGAAGCCCCACTCATGGCAGAAGAGATGGGTACTGTGAATGCTCTGTTTTGCATTTGTGCAGGCAATGTGCACACGGGAGTCTCAGTGGTGGCAGGCAAATTCGATGCAGTGTACCCAGGAGTCTCATCTACGGCGGCTGGATGAATCGGCGCGAGAATTGCTGCGGCTGTAGCGGCTACAGTGCTGGCACTACTTACGACGGCGGAGGAAGTAGTTGGCACATTGGATTCGATTTCCATGCCGTGGATGCGTGGACTGCGACGAGGTGGTGTGCGACTCAGCATGTGGTGCGTGAACGATGAAATCACGCGAAATAAAGTTGTTCTCGATTGCGGGATTAAAGCGCACGCTCAAACACGGTATATGATGATGTTTATTTCTACGAGAAAAAAGGTTTTACAATGCATTAAATCTTTAATACTACACTTACCGCGGTTTGCACCTCTTCCCTTGGCTTTCGAGAACAATGTGGAAATTAAATCCGGAAACAAAATGGCTGGCCATGGAAAGAAGTGTCAAACCACGATCGAAAAAGGTAGTGCCAACTCGTCGTCTTAGGTGTCGGCTACTAGATGGCGCGCTTAGGTTGGTGGATTTTCCACAGTGGTTTTTGTTTTGATTTTATTATTTCGGTAGGGAGAAACAGTTTAATCTTTCTTTTTTCCAAATAAAAAAAATCAATCTGAATGTCGTGTTCTATTGGTAACGAAATAGAAAAAATTTCAGATCAAAATCCAGATTTACCAATGGAAAACGCCATCAGATATTTCTCTCAGATTTTGCATTTGTGGTGGTGCGTGTTTTAAAAGTCAGTTGTTCTTAAATTGAACTATTTGTGTTCATAAGAATCTATTCAATTTATGTTATTACAAATGTATGTATATATAAACACAAAAACCAATTTTAAAACAGCTGACTTTTAAAACACGCACCACCACAAAAGCAAAGGAGGAAAAATCTCGTTTTATGTTCGATTGGGCACGAAAAATCTGAAATCTGAGAACAAAATCGGAAAATCCCAATGGAAAACGACATAAATTTGAGAGCAATAATAGGCCTGTTTTTTCTTAGCCTCGAACTCAGGAAAGCAAAGTTAAGTAGGATTTTCAGCACGCAATTACAACAACAACTGTGATTCCTCGAAGTGTCAAGTAGGGCGTAGTTGCTGTAATCGCATGCTGAGAATCCTACTTTACTTTGCTTTGCTGAGATCGAAGCTCAAAAAAACACGCCTATTATAAACGACAAATATATTGAATTTTTTTTTATTAATTTAACAAATGCATACTTGCATATATATGTAATATTGTGCAACTTATGCATTTTATGTACCAATTACGGATTATAAATTATGCTGAAACTGAAATACGTTTTTTCTAACACACAAAGATAACGTTTTCCTTAAATAATTATGTTAAAATATTGAAGTTAAAAGATTAAAATTAACGAAGAAAAAAGTGTATCTATTTCAAAAAATACAACAAAAGTCAAAAAAAAAACTTGTTCATTTTTCTTTGATTATTATCATGAGATGGATTACTGCTAGATATTATTATTTGAAGGTACATATTTGGTATTATGATGAAATTATAATCAGGAATTCCATTTTCCAACAAAATCATAAACTATAAAAACGTTTAAACTGAACTGCGATGTGAACGCCGTGTAACTAATGGGCACCAAAAATGACGAACACAGTCGCCCCCACTTAAAATTCCACCAAACAATGGCCTCCCGATTAACAGAATGGCAACCGCAGAGGATTGTCCTAAGTATGCGTGCGGCAGCAATGGCGCTCCTTTGATTTGTACAGGCACAAACACTTAGGAAATCCACTGCGGTATTAGCAGCTTGTAGGCAAATGTACCGTTTCTGCTCTCAGTTGACCATCTAGTTTGTATCATCGTTGGCGCTCATATAGCTCGAGCTCAGTTCAGTGCTCAGCTCTGAACTAAAAAAGAAAAACGCCTAAAAACGCCTTTAAGGCCCCAGTTATAGCAATCCGTAAAACCAAACCGTACAAATTTTCTTTTGCTTTTTTTGACCACTTAAACTTGGTAGTTTAACCTAATCTTGGTCTTAAAATGTTGCTTATGAATTATAAAATTAGATTATCAACAAAAAGTATGTAAATGATCTTTAAATTTTCTAGAAAAATAATTTATTCATTTTTACGTACGAACAACTTTTACTGATCAACTTCTCAGTCAATTCCGCAAAAGAAACCCGAATCATTCCACTGAAGTATTTCATTTCTTTACTGTTCCATCTGTCAGGAATTTTTTTCTGATGGAATCCAAGCAGTGGGGGATGGTTTGTTGTAGGTAATTGTCCTAGGCCCGGTTTCTTCAATCTTGGTTATCTTTAATCATCGTTTATTCTAGCTGATAACCATCGAATGCGTTTGTTCAGCAAAATATTAACCAGAGAATCAGCAGTTTGGTTAGTTAACCAGTGAAATCGATAACCAGCTGATTTTGAGCGGTTAATGAGATTTAACCACTGATTATCTGTAATTTCGTTTGTTCAAGATTTGTTGAGGACTACGTAGGTACATATTCATTTTGACGTAGCAGCTGCTAAACAAAAAAATTGTTGTACAATATTGTGCGAACGAAAAGAAAAATGAAAATAATAGAATGAACGAAAGGTTTCAGTGACGTTTTCAACTGACACATAAATACAATACACAACGCGCCAAAATAATGGATGCAAATATGAAGTACGATTATTTTTTTGCCGATGACAGCTCTCATAAATTGAGATAAAGCACATTCGATATGAAAAATATTGAGAATTTCGTTTGTCGTTGAATAAAATAGCAAGAGGCTTATAAATTTGTAAGAATTTTTTTTTTCTTTTTGGCTTTATTTCGGTTTTGTTCTCAAAAATTTTCTTCACAAAAACAAAGTTTCATTCTTCAGTTCTTAAAAAAATCATAAAATACATAAAATATCTACCTAAATAAATTACTTATCAAAAACCAAAGGACCCGAAATAAAAGAAATACAAATGTAACCATGTGTTCGGCCAATCACTGATTGACAAATAAACTGGAAAAATGGAACGATTTGCTGCAAAGCTATGGTTTGGTGACCGAAAAGAAAAAACGGTCAACAGACACTCACTGGTTATCACTGATTTATAATCATGGGTTAACCTAAATCTGTTGTAACCTAAGCAAGGCTTTAACCAGCTGTGAACAGACCGGCCCTAAGTTTAGTAAAAATAAATACAATAATAAAATACCTACCTAAATAAATTACTTAGGTATCAAAAACAAATGGACCCGAAGAACAAAAAAATATAACCATGGATTCGGTCAATCACTAAATGACAAATAAACTGGAAAAACGGAACGATTTTCTGCAAAGCTATGGTTTGGTGACCGAAGTGAAAAAACTTTCAAGACACTCATTGGTTATCACTAATTTATAAGCTAAATCAGTGGTAACCTACCAATGCTTTAACCAGCTGTGAATAGACCGGCCCTTAGTACGGAAACTTTTTTCTTACAGATTTTTCGCTATGACCGCCCAAACGAAAAAAAACTCAGTTTCATACTGTTCCAACTTTTTCGGTTGCATTTTACGTATGGCTATAACTGGGGCCTAATAGACCAAGAGCCCGGAGTTCGGTCTGAGAGGTAACCGAAAGATGTATGCACTGCCAGGGTTACCTTCGAAAATATTCGGAAAGGGTCCGAAAAGGGGTCCCTGGCCTTTAAAAGGGGTCCCGTAAGAAATTCAAGAAAAACAACAGTATCGAAACAGTATCCCAAATATTTTTACTTCATTTAATAAACAAAAACCTTAAAAAATCAAAGCTAAAAAAAAAAAAAAACCTTCCTGTAATGGAAATCTTCCCAACGCGGAATATTAAATGGATGCCTAATACTAAATAGCCGTCTGACTGAAATTGACAGCATTACCTAACACGCAAAAAATGGGACACGTACTTAGGTCGGCCGTTTTGTTAACGTGATCGGAATTATAGAAAAGCTCCGCATGTTGATATTTTTATAGCTATGGTTAGGGAAATATCAGCACATTGAATGTGCATAAAAAACTTCTTGTATAAATAGTCTTTTATCAAACCTTTCTAGCACCAAAAAATAATCGTAACAATGTTACAAACGGTGATTTTTATGCTAAAAGTTAATCAACCGTGATTTTTTTCCTTGTAATACAAATTTTACTTCTAAAAACTGGATTTTGAGGTAAAAAAGCATCGTGGGGTTTCAAAAGGGATTTTGAGTACGGCGAAAAGGGAAAAAAGGGAAAAATTACCAAGCTTCGTGGGATAAATGAAGGGAGTGTGCTTATAACACTGTCGCAACATAAATAGGTTGCGTATGGGAAAGCGCGCCTGGAATCAGGAATTCAGGAACAAGCCTACAATAGAACAGGAAATATTGGAAGCTGTCAGTTCTCGACATCACGCACACATTTATAGAATCCGCCCATACGTGAGCCCTTTCCGCAACCGCAATTGCGACAAAAACCGCACAAAATCAAGGCACAGGTTTTCAGTACCAGGGTGAGTTCAGTGCCATTTAGATTAGATTGTTTGTGGGAGGTGGAATGCGGCCACGAGTGGGTCTATTGTGATTTCCTCCAATTAGAGCTCGCTCATGATACCGGACTTAGTTATGAATCCTAGTAGATCTTTGAGTGCGCTGTCAGATATGTCCTCTGCCCCAAGGTAAGGTCTTCCTAGGTGGTGTTGACGAAATCTGACTAGACATTCACAGTGACACAGTATGTGGTCTGCTGATTCTTCTTCCTCGTTGCATAGTCTGCAAGTGTTGTTTTGTATTATTTCCATAGTCATGAAATTTTTTTTGACTTGACAATGCCCAGTGAGGAATCCTTTGACTGTTCGAATCTGACTCCTTGTTAGATTTAGGAGTTGTTTTGTTCTTGAAAGGGAAGTAGTTGGCATGAACAGTTTAGCTTGTCTGTTACCTTCAGTGTTTGTCCAGTAATGAATTGCTTTGTTTTTCAACCAGGTCTTAATGTGGAATTTACCGGTGCTAAGGGGCAATCCACAAAATGGTCTTGGCATCATAAAGGTAGATGCCGATCCTTTTCTGGCTAGTATGTCTGCTATTTCATTGCCCACATGTCCGCTATGTCCTGGCACCCAAATAAGATGTGCTCTGTTTGTGCTGGCTAGCGATGTGAGTAATTGTAGGCAATATATATTTATATATAATATATATATAATATATATATTTCATACTAAAAAATAAATAAATAGTAGGCGCAACAGGCCCGGAGGGACCCTAGGCCTAGCTTCTCACAACCATTCGTTTTGTGTGAGTTTTTCATTTTTAGAACGAATGGAACACGACAATTTGGTGCCGACTCCAAACGGCTCTTTGAGAAGCTCTTTCAAGACATTTAAACTCTCGGATGTTTGTCAGACGTTCGCGAGAGGTAGCGCAGTGGAAAAAAACCCAAAGTTGGAATTTGGGTTTTTGCGGGATTCGAACCTGAGACCCCTCGCTTAGTAGCCCAACACACTAAGGCCCGGTTTGTTCAATCTTGGTTATCTTTAATCATCGGTTATTCCAGCTGGTAACAATCGAATGTGTTTGTTCAGCAAAATATTAACCAGAGAATCAGTAGTTTGGTTAGTTAACCAGAAAAATCGATAACCAGCCGATTTTGAGCGGTTAATGAGATTTAACCACTGATTTTCAGTAATTTCGTCTGTTAGGATTTTTTAAGGACTACGTAGGTATTCATTTTGACGTAGCTGCTAAACAAAAAAAATTGTTGTACAATATTGTGCGAACGAAAAGTAAAATGAAAATAATAGAATGAACGAATGGTTTCAGTGACGTTTTCAAATAACATATAAATATAATACACAACACGCTAAAATAATGGATGCAAAATATGAAGTACGTTTATTTTTGGCCGATGACAGCTCTCATAAATTGAGGTAAAGCACACGCGATAGGAAAAATATTGAGAGAATTAGAAAATTTCGTTTGTCGTTGAATAAAATAAGATGAGGCTTAAAAATTTGTACCTAACAATTTTTTTTAGTTTTGTTTTTATTTCGGTTTTGTTCTCAAAAATTTTCTTCACAAAAACAAAGTTGCATTCTTCAGTTCTTAAAAAAAATTATAAAATACATAAAATATGTACCTAAATAAATTACTTATCAAAAACCAAAGGACCCGAAATAAAAAAATAAAAATGTAACCATGGGTTGTGCCAATCTATGATTGACAAATAAACTGGAAAAATGGAACGATTTGCTGAAAAGCTATGGTTTGGTGACCGACGTGAAAAAACGGTCAACAGACACTCATTGGTTATCACTGATTTATAATCATGGGTTAACCTAAATCTGTGGTAACCTAACCAAGGCTTTAACCAGCTGTGAACAGACCGGCCCTAACACTAAGCCACTGCGACTTCTAATCCCATACTAGTTTTGATGTAATTTCATAGCTATTGATAGCTTTGCTATCAGAGAGAATATATATGTTCTTGTTTGTTATGGATTGTTTTTAGATTTTCTCTGAGACATAGTTCTATTGCAAAGATTTCTGCTTGGAATACGGAGTTGCATTTGTCCATGCTTTTATGGATGATCGTTTTTGTGTCGACCCCGTATACTCCAGCTCCAACTCCTTCATATGTTTTCGATCCTCCTGTGTACCATACATGAGAATCTTTGGCAAATGTAGCGGAACCTTGCCTTGTAAGAAAAACTCAAACACGTAGAAAAATTTAACATAAGAGTTTTTATTTTAGTTCCGTACACTCGGATGATCAAAGATTTAATGAATAAGATAACGTAAAAGAAACAAAAGGAAAGAAAAAAAACGGTAGGTATATGTCATTAAACCAACAAGAAAAAACACGTGAGTGAAACCGTGAATCATTCAAACAGTGTGGTCGTCGAATAAATCACGAACATCCTGCCCAGCTGGACGGGTACGTTCAAGATTATAGAAGATCCTGCATAGCTTCTGAATTGGCCAAGTGCACTCGCCCTGCGAATGCTTGATAGTAACGACTCTGGTTAGGCCATCCTTGCCTGGATGAAGCTGATTAGTACGGCCGAGTCGCCATTGTGTTGCTGTTAGATTTTCATTTTTTTGATAACAACATCGCCTATCATGATATCGTTCGTCGACGCATGCCACTTAGAACGTCGTTGTAAGGTGGATAAGTATTCATCCTACCATCGCCTCCAAAAATGCTGCTGCATCTGTCTTAACTGCCGCCAATAACGAAGTCGTTGTGTAGGTACTGCCAATACTGGTTTATCAGGGACTGCTATGATGGAGCGGCCAATAAGTAGGTCGGCTGGGGTGAGAGCCAATCGATCATCAATATCATCGTGTAAAGCCGCCAACGGACGCGAGTTTAGGCAAGCCTCTATGTGCATGAGTAACGTATGAAGTTGGTCGTAATAAATCGATTGAGTTCCAACGACTCGTAGTAAATGCCTTTTTGCAGACCTAACTGCTGCCTCCCAGAGGCCGCCTTGATGGGGTGCGCCAGGAGGGATAAAATGCCACTTTGTTCCCGTGATAGCCAAGTTCTGCAGCGCGTAAGCGCTGTGCCATTCCTTCAGGTCTTGCAGTGAAAGTCGATTAGCGAATGCGGTCCCGTTGTCGCTGTACAGGTGATAGCATGGGCCCCGACGACTTACAGAGCGAGTGTACACGTTTATGAATGATTCAGCTTATAGGTCCTCTGCTAATTCGATATGCACAGCTTTTGAAGCCATGCAGATCAAAATAGCGACATATGTCTTCTTAACAGTACGGAAATGTTTTGAGCCAATCCGAGTGCTAAACGAACCACAGTAATCAACCCCTGCAATTGAAAATGGTGGGGATGCCAACACCCGGGAGCGGGGTAATGATGCCATACGTTGTTTGGCCATAGTATGTTGATGCCTTCTGCAAATAGTACATAAATGAATACACTGTTTAACAAGGGTACGTACGTGAAGGATCCAGTATTTCTCCCGAATTATTCGCAGCATGAGCTGTATGCCTCCATGTAGAGTGTCGCGATGTGCCTTATTGACAATAAATAAGCCTTGCCAACACACCTTCCTTCGGCAAAATGATTGGATATTTACGACCCTCGTCCATTTCCGCATTGTCCAGCCGACCAGAAGCACGCAAAATATATATATATATATATTTTTTTTTTTTTTAACCGAGGGTAGGTGAAAATCTTCCAAAGACACTATGAGAATAGCAAGCGCGTGCTCATAGTAATGTCAGATTTTTACTGACTAAAAACACCACCCTTCGAAGAATTGTTAGATACTGCAACTAATATATAACTTATCAAGCAATTTTTCTACAACGAAATAGCAACTTTTGACAGGCTACTTTCCAATGAAAGATCCTGCATGCTCCGCAATTCAGACGCGGTTAATCTTATCTTGCCAAGTCGAACGGTTTCGTTCTTTGAAGCCGGCGCAATAAGTTGTTCTCGTCCAAAATTTGTAGGACCGTATTGTTGACATGTCCGATTAGTCGGTTTCTATGCTTTCTCGCGAAGCTTCTAGTTTCAGCTTCAATTGTTGGAATTCCGAGATCTCTGTGGATATCGTCGTTTCTAATATACCATGGTGCTTGTACAATTTCTCTAAGCACTTTATTTTGAAAAGTTTGTAGAATATTGGCATTTGTTTTCTTGGTACAACCCCAAAGTTGTATACCTAGGTCCACACCGGCTTTAGCACTTGCTTGTATTTAAGCAGTTTGTTTTCGGTACTGAGCTGGGAATATTTTCCGAGTAGCCAGTACATTTCTCTATATTTGATATCGAGTTCATTACGTTTCATTTTCACGTGCGAATTCCATTTCAGCTTTGCGTCGAGTGTCATTCCCAGGTATTTGGCCTCGTTTGCAAAGGGTATTCGGGCCAAGTTTAGGAAAAGTGGCAAGTTATTAGTTTTCTTATACGTGAAATTCACGTGAACAGATTTAGTTTCGTTGAGGGCGATCCGCCAGTCCCTCGTCCATTCATTTACCTACCTTCAATTGTATTACCTACTGCTAGGATAGCGGTGTCGTCGGCGAACGTAGCGAGAGTAGTGCCATCTTCTCTTGGTATATCGCGAGTATATAACAGATAGAGAAGGGGCCCAAGGACACTTCCTTGCGGCACGCCGGCCGAAATTTCCTTAAGCTCAGAGTATTCGTTTCCATGTCTAACACGGAAGAGTCTATTCCCGAGATATGATTCTAAAATAACATATAGGCGTACGGGAAGTACTTGTCGTAATTTAAATTTTAAGCCGTCATGCCACACCTTGTCAAAGGCTTGTGAAACGTCAAGGAATACGCTTGAACATATCTTTTTTTCTTCAAATGCTTTCTCAATTACGTCAGTAGTTCTATGCACTTGGTCAATCGGCGAATGCTTGGTTCTGAACCCAAACTGGTGGTCAGGGATAAGATTATTATATTCTATAACCGGTTGTAGGCGCGTTAGTAAAATTCTTTCGAAAACTTTGGATATAACTGGAAGAAGGGAAATTGGTCTATACGACTTTACTTCATTTGGCGGTTTTCCTGGTTTTAAAACCATTGTGACCTCCGCAACTTTCCATTGCCTCCGCACGTGTTTTAGTCTGAGCGCGGCATTTATATTTATTTATTTCGTGGTAGAACTTTGAGAACTTCTCCCGTGATCAAATCGTAACCAGGAGCTTTCTTAGGTTTTAGGGATTCAATTTCACGTTTAAGTTCCCTTAGCTTTGCACTTGTGAGTACTAAGTCGTCGGATAGTAATTCCACCGCAATAACACTGTCGTGAACCGCCCGACCATCGTACGGTTTAAAGGTTTCTTCTAAATGGGCGGCAAAAACGTCCGCTTTTCCCTTATCTTCCCTTGCCCATTCATTTTGATTTATTTTAATTGGCGGCGCGGGGATTTTGGGCCTTTTGGTGCCTTTTACAGCTTTCCAAAGTGAATAATTGGAATCTTTTTTCCCCATTAAACTTTCAAGGTAAGAACCTATCGCACGATTTTTGAAGTCCTTGATAGCTGTCTTCAACAAATTGCACAAATAATTCAAATGTGTTTTATGTTGCGGGGCGCGATTCTGTTGCCATTTTTTACGCGCCTTCCTTTTTTCGTTGACCAATTCTTTTATTTCGGGAGGATATCGTAGACCGTATTTGGCCGGCGTTTTCCTTGGATTAGGCGTATTATTCCTGGAAGCGAGCTGTACGATCTCAGCGAAGCGATCTACTTCAACCTCAAGTTCATAGGGTGTCGTAAGTGGAACGCTAAGTTCAACATTCTCTTCAATTTCGTTCCTAAAGCCTTCGCAGTTAGTTGTTCTACCAGTTAATCTCGCTGTCTGAAGGTTATTTACTAGTTTTACGCTCAATGTTAAAATAACCGGTGAATGATCAGATGACAGATCAAAGCTCTCTTCAACTTTAATGTGGTTGGTAGATATTCCTTTCACGACGAAAAAATCTATCAGGTCAGGTATTTTTGAAATATCAGTTGGCCAGTAGGTCGGTTTACCCGTCGAGTGGAAATCGCAACTGTACTCCATACCTGCCCCATAGAGCATTCTTCCTTTTCGCCAGATATATCTAGAACCCCAGAACGTGTGTTTCGCATTAAAATCGCCGCCAATAATGAAGTTTGGTTTGAGCGATTTAAGCAAGTTAGTATAATCAGTTTTTTCAAGCGCGGAACGCGGTGGACAGTAGATAGATGAAATTCTAAGAGTACGCTGACTATTTTTTACTCGAATCGTGCACAGTTGCATAGTTTCAAGCTCTATCTTCAGGTCTTCGTATTGTTCAATGCAGTCTTTAATAAACAATGACGATCCACCTCTCGCGTTTTCCGAAGGGTGACAAGCGTGGAAGTCATTATAGCCTTTTATTTTTAAGCTCGATCCCTTTTTCACATGAGTTTCAGAAATCAAGCAAATGTCAAGATCTTTCTCGCGTATGAATATTTCCAATTCGTCGAGTTTTTGCAAAAGTCCGTTTGCATTCCAAGTGCATATTTTTAACATTGGTTTTTCATTCATATTTTATTTGCTGTACGCGTTTTCCGTGAATTATTCTCGAGCTTAACCAAGCGATCGAGAATAATTTTATTTATTTTGCTTTGTTCTTCAAGTTTCTTGAGAATAACTGAGAATACATGAGAAACAGGTTCCGGCAAAGTTTCAACGTTTTTTGCTCCTTCGGATGCCGCGGCCTGAGCGTAGGTCTGCACTCTGGCTGTCATTTTCATTTTCATTTTAAATTCATTTTTATTTCTTTTTTCTTTAACTTACGTACTAGACAAAAATGATTAAACCTAATTTAAAAATAACATTTATCTTATTCTAGCTTACTGGCTCTTAGCGAGCGCTCTAAACTTAACAAAATCCTTAAAATTATTGCCTTTCGGCCTTAAATCTATCTATATCTATGATTTGTTTTTTTGTTTTTTTCCAAGAAACTTTAGAAAACTTGGAATCTTTTTTATTTGTTTTATTAAAACTACTTAAATCTACCTAAGCTACTTAACCTACAATTACCTATAATCAGGGTGGTGAGCAATCTTATCGATTGGTCACCATCCTGATCGCGTCCTTGGTTGCCTGTCGGCCGCCAACAGGGGTTCATCCGCGCCGCCGAGACTCGATCGATGCCATAAGCGTCGGTCAAGTCTCGGAAGCACTCTTTCATGTTGGCTAGTCCAGCACCTCCCAAAGACAGCCTACGCTAAACCTAAACCTACTACCTTAAATCTAGCTTAAAACTAAGGAGGATGTTACATAAGTAGCGCACCGGCCCGGGAGAGCGTATCCACTCTCACCTCTTCCTCAAGCCACCAAAATTCGGTGAATAAAACGGAGCGGTACTAAAACGGAGGAGCTCCTGAGCATTGGCGGCGTACCCGTCGTGGATAAGCCGCTTATCCCTCGCGCCGCGGTGGCTGTGGTATAATACCGGCACACCATCTTTTGTCTGGACTAACCCTTTCATGTCTACATGAAGAAATGCCTCAGGCGGGATAAAGCCAGACCGAAGCGTACTCTCGTGGTACATTAAATTGGGGTAATAAGCCCCTGAGATCAGGTTATTATCACTGGCCATCGCCCTAGCAACGTGCCTCCGAATCACTTTAATAAGGAAATTGTCAATCCTATTCAGACGGGCCCCATTGTATAAGGTCCTGTTGGGATAATATTTTATGTACTGAGACTCAGGAGTTCTAAACAACCCTAGACAGGCCCTGAGGCATTGCCTCTCAAACACCCGAATCCTTTCCATATAGGACGGCGCTATATTGAACCACATGGGACAGCCATAAGCGATGATAGGCTTTATAAGGGCCACGTAGCAAATGACCTTCACCCTGGAGTCAAGTTGACTGCTGCGAAACAGTCTCCTTGTCAGAGCGTAGGCCCTCTTAGCCCCGGCAAGACAAGCATCTATATGTTTGTCAAAATACAGATACTGGTCGAGCCGGATGCCGAGATACCTGACCACGTTTTTCACTACCAATGGTCGTCCCTGCTGTCCAATAAATGTTAATTTTCTCCAGTTTTTTCTGGTGTCCCTAGAGGCACCAGCCAATGGAGTTCTGAACAGGATCGTTTCCGATTTTTGGAAATTGATTTTCAACTTCCAATCATCGCAATACCTCTTAATTTGCTCGAGTCACGCTGCAGAAGGATGTTGATGACCTCGATTTTTGGTCCTGACCTGTACGCCACTAAATCGTCTGCGTACGCTATAGCGTGTCTGAGGGAACCCACCAGATCACTTGTGTAAATATTAAACAGGACCGGAGAATTCACTGCTTCCTGTTGTAAGCCGTTTTTAATTTCGAAAACCCTGCTTGAAGTCACGTTGCCAGCCTTGACAACGAACTTCTTTCCCATAAGCATGTCATAAATCATATACAGCAAACGTTTTTGAATGCCCATTCTGGTCAGCTTATAAAAGAGCTCCTCCAACCAAACGGTATCGAAGGCCTTCTCAAAGTCGACCAGGCAGGCACCCGTGCATTGCTTCTTACTTTTATTCCACTGAATGTCGGAGACCAGTTTCGACGCGGCATGAATAGTGTCATGCCCCGCTCTAAAGCCAAACTGGTTGTCCGGAATAATCTTTTTTTCCTCAACCCATCTTAAAAGAGATCTATTGACGACCTTCTCGAATACCTTGCTAACATTCGGGAGCAAACTGATTGACCGCAGATTAGCAGGGTTTGTCCTATCTTTATCGTTTTTCGGGATAGGGTGTACCACCGCCATTTTCCACTGCTCCGGATAATATGCATTATTCAGCGCATTGTTAAATAACGTGGTGAAGATATCGATCGCTTCTAGTGGCAGGTGTCTTAATACGACGTTGATGACACCGTCAACTCCCGCCGACTTTTTGTTTTTCAGTGACTCAAAGATGCTCCGGAGTTCATCTTTACTCACGAACAGATGAGAATTTACATCGGCGATTGTGCCATTTGCACGGTTGTCGTCATAGAACACGGTGAAACCGTTGTTCTCGGATCGCCAATTTTGAATTTCGGTCCGCAGATAAAAGTGATTAAGAGAGGCCCTCTTCTCGAAGTCGTGGTTACGGCGAACAGGGTTGTTCACCGTATACACATTTTCAAAGAAAGTTCCCATTAGATCCACCCTCTCCTGCGGGTCTTCGACCACAAAAAAACCTTCGTTCGAGTCAGCACTTTCCGGACTTATGCCAGCAGTCAGTAGTGTCTGTCTGTTCTCGTTCGTCCGAGGTATTCGAACACATGAAATGTCGTTATGATCTTTTCGCCTGAACAGTTTATTTATTTGTGGGAACATACTCGGCCTATTGGATTTTATAGCCCGAATTTTGTTGCCCCAATACAAACTTACAGACTTTCTGTAATTCTCGGTGTTCAACTGTCTGTGTAGCCATTTAAGCCTTGAGAGCAGTCTACTTTTATGTCTGTACAGAGCATCGATTGTCGCGTTTCGAAACTTTTCAGTTTGTTCTTCGTCGGTGGAATGTTCTACTCGAGGGATAGTCCGCTCCATTGTCTGTTTGATGACGACATTCATTTGCCGTAAATGAGTGTCGATCTCATCGTTCGTTAAGTTCCTGTTTGTCGGTGGGTCGATCTCGCATGAGCGCCAAGTCCAAGAAAGAACCCTCTCTAGGGAAAGACGGGAAATCCGTCGCGTACAATTCGAGTTTGTACTCAATCATATTATGACGCCACCAGTCGTGAAACTGGTTGCCTCTAGGGTTCGGAATATCATTTCCCCATGCTGCATGTTTGGCATTGAGGTCTTCGCCCAAAAAGTAATAATTGTCTTCCGATTGAAGCTCTAAGCAACGAAAAAGCGTCTCGATCTCATTTAGAAATTAAATGCGTTGAGGAGATTCAGGTGCGTAAAGCGACACTACATACACCCGCCTCTGGCTATTGAGGGGAATGCACACGATGCATGCTTCCAACCCCTGGAACCTGCGCACGTCCCCGCTTTATATGACCTTATGGCGCAAGCCTTTACGTATTAAGAAAACGACACCACCTCCTTGTGTGGAGTTGGGCCGGTCTTTTCTAACTACACAGTAATTTCTGTAGCCCAATTTGTGCTTCGGACTTAGCTTAGTTTCGCTAACCAAAAGTACATCTGGCATTTCGATTTTCAACAGATTGGAAAGATTGATCCTTCTCTCGATCCTGATTAGTGAATTAACATTCACCGCAAGGATCTTTATGTTTACCTCGTCCAGCGTACCCATCATATTCATGGCGCGGCAGACTCGGCAAACAGCGTCGAATAGATAACGTCTATTCGAGCCGCTTGCTCATTTAATTGTTTCTGGAAATTATCGATCTCTCCGTGCAATGACAGAAGGATCGATTTCAAATCCAGATCCGCTTCCGGTGTAGGAACCTTCGGCGCGTTTTTGGTTATTGTGCTACACGGTCCAGTTACCATTTGGGCAAAGGACACATTGGGTGCAACAAAATTTGAGAACGAGCGACTCTTTTGACCCTTCTCTACTTCGGACCTCTGTTTTCGAGCCTGCGAATTCTGTTTCACCTGCTGATACTTGGGACATCCCTTGAAATTAGCTGGATGTCCTGAGCTCTTGCAGAGAACACACGAGAGCTGGCCCCGATCCTCTACTCTATCCGTACCTAAGGCACATTCCCCATGTTTATGGTCCTTATTGCACTTGACGCATCTGAACTGCATGTGGCAGTTAGCTGCGGCGTGCCCGAACCTCTGGCGGCGCATACATTGAAGTACACGATCTGACCTTTTTAATTTTTCCCAACGTACTGCATGATAGTACAGGAATCTGATCCTTTTTAGACTATCGAATTCGCTGTCGGGTGTAAGTTGCACTAAAAAGAATGGTAATTTGTGGCTACCAACCCTGTCCGCAGGCGAGGAAAACGGCTTGACCCCCACGAACTTAAGGTCGTCGCACTCATAATTTTTGAGCTCCTTTTCTAGCTCCTCTATTTTAATGTCAGGGTCGATACCCTTGAGCAGCACCGTTTGCCGCTTTTCTCCTTTTGGAATGTACGTAAAGTACTCGGTCTCCGCTTTCTCCAGAGCGGTGCGCACCTTTTTGTGCTCCTCCATATTTGTGCACATAATTATGTGTTTTGTGGCATTTAGCCGTTTTAGTAACTAACCTACATAATCTTATACTATCGCTTATATCTAGATAACTTACGTTAATTGGTGGTACTTTTTCTTTCTTTGTCAGTTTCTGTTGTTCTTGCTGTTGCTTTTGTTGTTGCTGATGTTGCTGTTGTTGTTGTTGCTGCTGCTGCTGTTGCTGCGATTGCTGTTTGTGTTGTTGTTGTCTCTGCTGCTGGTGTTGCTTCGGTTGCTGTGTCTGTTTTTGTTGTTGCTGCAAGGTACCAGCTGCTTTTTCTGTTGCTTTGGTTGCTGTTGCTTAAGCAGAGCTTGTTGTTGCTGCTGCTGTTTAAGCTGTTTTTGTTGTTGCTTGTATTGTTGCTGCTCAGCTCGCAGTTGCTTCAGCTTTGGCTGTTGCTGTTGCAATTTTTGCTGGCGCAAACTCTCCCTCTTTTCGAGGAGCTCTTTGATCAGCCGATCAAGCTGAGCTTCCTCGTCTTCTTCATCGTGTTGTTGTTGTTGTTTTTCTTCGGCGTCCAGTAATTCCTTAAAGGAATTACCTTCGCCCACATATCGGCCCTCGCCCCCTTCGGACTCGTAAGAATAGCTGAGTCCATCTGAGTCATCGCCGTCTGTCTCCTGTGCTGACGTGGTTGCACGTGACGTCATCTCCTCGTTTGCCTTCGACTTCCTCTTTTGTGTGAGGTTTGGTGTCGGTTTTTGTTTTCTTCTCCGCTTTTCAGTTTTTCCTGATACTTGTACCAATGCTGCGGTACTTGTTGATGGCATTGGTATTCCTGTTGTTGTTGTTGATGCTGCTAGTGCTACTGCTGCTGCTGTATTTGATGTTGTTGTTGTTGGAGTCTCTGCTGCTTTCACTTGCTGCAGTGTTGTTTTGACGACTTGCCTGGTCACGCGTTTTGCCAACGGGGCTTCGCCTTGCGGGACCTTAGACTGGTCAGAGTCCATCGCCTGTTTGCATTGCGGCACTTTAACTGTCGATTTTGCTTTTTACTAATTTTTTTTTTTTTTTTTTTTTTAATAAAAATTATTCCCCCACTGGGACTCGAACCTGACTCCTCTTTCGTCAGAGCCGATCACTTGCCCTTTGAGCCAAATGGCTATTTGGGTTTCGCTGTCCAAAAACACTACTTAACACTTCACTTTTGCTTACGCTGCCTCACTAACCAAGTCGTCTAATCACCACGGATGCTGAAGAGCGACTGGCACTCTGGCTGTCCGAGGGCCACTATTCGCCACTATTGGCTTTCCTGATTTTAACTTTTCAGTAGTGTTTCTTTTGACAACAGAGGTCGAGGGCTTTTCTGTTGTCTCTCTTTCTTTGACATTATTACGCTCTTGAAGCGGAGGTTTTATATTGCCTACTACCTCCTGGGCGGTCTTACGCTTTGTCTTTGTTGGCGGCTTTGTTTTTATATTTTGTGGCTTAAGGAGCGCATCTTTCCGTTTTTGCAACTCCTTAGCTACTTCGCAACCTCTATAATTTGCCGGGTGCTTTCCATTAAAGTTGGTACAGGTAGCGGAGGATTGTTTATTTGCTCCACAGTCTTGGGAGAAATGATTTCCGGCGCATTTCACACATCGCGGCTCTTTTTTGCAATACATTTGCGTATGATTAAATTCTTGGCAACGTTTGCACTGTGGAATTATTTTTAAATTTCTGCGCATGGGCTAGATTTTTACCACAATATTTAGTATTGTTTTAATTCGGTAGATATCTTCGATATTATCAGACCTATCGAAGGTAAGCATAAAGAGCGGAAGTCCACGCCTTACCAGGACATCCTAATCTTCTTCCGATTTCTGTTTCTCCTTCTTGATAATATTAACGGCATCAAGAATTTTTAATTTTGGCTTGAAGGTCGTTTATAACCTCTTCTTTTTTGCATGAGGGGGTGAGTCCCCTTGCTACAACACGATGTGGCCTTTCTGACTGTTTGATTCGAAGTATGTAGTTGTAATAAAAACAAGTAACGGGTGATTTTTTAAGAGGCTTAGAACTTTTTAAAAAAAAAAACACAAAAAATTCGAAAAAATGAATGAAATATTTATTTGAATCGATAGTTTGAACCTTGCAATTTAATGTTTAAAGATAATTTCATGCAAATGTTGACCGCGGCTGCGTCTCAGGTAGTCCATCCGCTGAGTCCAATTTTGGCATACTCTTTCACACATATCGGCCGGTATCTCACGAATGAATGCATGGATGTTGGCTTCCAGTGCCTCAATCGAAGCGGGCTTGTCCCTATATACATTAGCCTTGACATACCCCCACAAAAAATAATCTAATGGTGTCAAATCGCACGATCTAGGCGGCCAATTGACCGGCCCGAAACGTGAAATTAACTGTTCACCAAACTCGCCTCGCAATTGCGCCATTGTTTCGCGTGCTGTGTGGCATGTGGCACCGTCTTGTTGAAACCACATATCATGCAAGTCAAGAACTTCCATTTCGGGCAAAAAAAAGTTTGTTATCATCGCTCGGTAGCGTTCACCATTGACAGTAACGCTGCGATTCGCATCATCTTTGAAGAAATATGGCCCAATAATGCCGGCGGCCCATAAACCGCACCAAACAGTGGCTTTTTCGGGATGCATTGGTAGCTGTTGCAATGCTTCTGGCTGATCTTCACTCCAAATGCGGCAATTTTGCTTATTTACGTACCCATTCAACCAAAAATGAGCCTCATCGCTGAACACAATTTTTCGATAAAAAAGCGGATCCTCAGCCAGCTTTCCAAGAGCCCATTCACCAAAAATTCGGCGTTGTGGTAGGTCGGCTGGCTTTAGTTCTTGCACAAGCTGTATCTTAAAAGGCTTTACGCACAAATCCTTCCGCAAAATTTTCCACGTAGTGCTGTAACAAAGGCCTAACTGCTGGGAACGGCGCCGAATCGACATTTCGCGGTCTTCTGTCACACTAGCTGATACGGCCGCAATATTTTCTTCACTACGCACAGTATGTAAACGTGTTGGTGGTTTAATGTCCAACAAAGTAAATTTGGTGCGAAATTTGGTCACAATCTTCCGAATAGACTGCTCAGAAGGTCGAGAATGCCGATCATAAAATGGAAGCAGCGCGCGATGAACATTTCGAACCGAGCACGAATTTTGATAGTAAAATTCAATAATTTGCAAGCGTTGTTCATTTGTAAGACGATCCATGGTTAAATTGCAAACCAAACTGAAGCTGTTTGACAGTGACACAAGGTACTAAACACACGTCAGCTGTCAAAACCAGTGTTGCCAAAACCAAACCAGCTAAAAAGCACCCTTTACTTCCTGGTGAACTCTGTGATCGAATGATTTATTTCTGTTATGTTCATTGCTTAAATACTATCTCATTGCTAACTAATCATAATGGTGCCCTACTGACACCAAGTTCGTGGTTGCGTTATTTGCTTCACCACCTGTGCTGCGTTTGCATGCTCTAGTTCTTTTATTGCTCTAGTTCTTATTTTCTTACTACCTAATTTCTTATGACCTAATTTCTTCTTACTTAATATTATCGTTGCTGTGCCAACATGTTCCCCCCTTTGAAGTTAAATAACTTCAACCGTGAATCGTTCTGTTGACCTTTCTATGTTGGGTTATGATTGCGGTGTCATTTTCTGTTTTCGCTGCACCCGCCTTCGGTAAATTGCGTATGCGATCATAATTAACACGCCAGCATAAACAACGGAAAATTGGTGTACGTCATGTATTGACATCGTTGAGTTAGTACTTGTTTCCGTAAGTTGATTCCTCAATTTTTCATATGGATGATTGTTCTCTAGTATGAGTGCTTGCAGTGGTTTGATCGTTGATATTGATATGTGATCAGTTGGAGTATGCGATATATTTGTGGATGGAATGAATGGTACAGCCATGCTTCTGTTCATTGTCTTGTAGCTGTGGATGGACGCGATTTTTGTTTCAAGACTGCATATTTCGTTCATTCTGAGTACTCCGCGACCCTGAATTTGCGTGGGATATGCCTGTGTTCCGCAGATTACGTTGACTGTTATTGAGTTTAATGTTGAGAATATCCAACCGTTTGTGTTTGTAGTTGGATCCAAACTTGTGTTTCATTGACCGTGATTACCGTACATCCCTTGTATGGTTCATCTGCCTGGTTGAAGAAGTTCAATTCACATGGTGAGTTGCCTTCCCTGTAGGTGTATCGTGGATGTCTCCTTGTACATATGTATACCTGGTATTCTGATCTCTCGCACTGTTTGATATCGCTGGCGGTGAATTTTATGAAGTGGTCCCGATGGAGTGTAATGGCCTTTCTGTAGACAATTAAAGCAGACTTCTAGTTGTTTCAACAGCTGACACCGAGAATTGTAGTTTCTTTGATTGAATTGTTTACATTGACGAATGTTGTGTCCTTGGATCTGGCATACGATGCATTTGTCTTGAGTGGAGGTCATGAAGCTTGTCTGACGTCTCCTATCCTCCTTTGAATTTAAGGCTTCTAACGTTTGGTATCTGGAAGTTAGAAACTCGTATAGATCGGGGAGTGTTTGTATGTCCCTGCTGGATTTGAGGGATTGTTCATAGAGTCTTCTACTCTCCTTGTCAAGCCGTTGGAGTACTAGATGAAGTACCAGAGGATCCCAATTTTGCACGTCAACTCCCAGGTTTGATATCGCTGCTAAACAATCCCTCATGGTATCCAATAGTCGTTTTAATGGACCAGCGGCCTCTGTTGTTATTATCGGCTGTTGGCATAGGTTATTCAGTAGTGCCGTTACCAGCAACCGCTTGTTCTCGTAACGGTCCACTAACGTATCCCAGGCTGTTTTGTAGTTCTGGTCAGTTGTGGTGAGGTGTTGTAATAATTTACTTGGCTCGCCCAGTAAGTTCGCCTTAAGGTAATGCAACTTCTGTGCTCCGCTCATGTTGCGCCTGTGGATGAGCTCCATGAACAGATCCTTGAATTCTGTCCATTGTGTGTACTGACCGTTGAATGTGGGTAATGTTATCGTTGGAAGTTTAACATCACCTACACATTCCTTCTGTGCATCTCTGAATACCTCTATGTATTCTTGCAGCCGGATCGACGCCCTGAGGTATTCGTCCTCTACCTCGAAGTATTCTTCTTCCTTGTAATCACCAGTTGACTTCATTCTCATTATCGATTGATGACCAATGACTATGGTATCCCAGTATTTGTTGATCGCATCTAAGGTCATCCCATAGTACGCTCTTGATCTTGTTCTAACATCCGTGTCGATAGGTTTTTGGTCCGTTTGCTGAACCAACCGTGTCATTGTCTTCATCAATGATCGCTGATGTCGTACCAATTCTACGATCCCTTGATCGGTTTCGTTCATCATCGCGTCATTCAAATGTTGATGATCTGATTTGGTAGACGCCCTTGCACCATCGTCCTCCGATGGTTTCTCGCTTAATGCGCTCAGCATATTTTCGGAATATTTCGTGTACAACGCCTCTATTTTTTCATAATAGCTGCTTGTGAAATATTCCTCGTCAGGAAGGCTACCCTTATTCTTCTCCAGCTGCTGATGCCGACTTCGGAACTGGTTCCACTCCATGTGGAGACAGCTCATTCTCTGCATCACATACGCCGTGGTCCAACGTCTCGGTCCATCCTTGGAAAAGTTGATGCAGATCGATTCGATCTGTTTTCCTACTGCGTGTTGCTCGTTCAACAGCGTTTCCATGATGGTCCTCTTCTAATTGCCGTGAGTTTAACGATGTGGTTTAAACTTTTTCTTGAAATTCTTTCAAGCTTCAGGTCTCCTGGCAGGATCGCCAATGTTTGATTCGAAGTATGTAGTTGCAATAAAAACAAGTAGTTCCTGGTGAACTCTGTGATCGAATGATTTATTTCTGTTATGTTAATTGCTTAAATACTATCTTATTGCTAAATAATCATAATGGTGCCCTACTGACACCAAGTTCGTGGTTGCGTTATTTGCTTCACCACCTGTGCTGCGTTTGCATGCTCTAGTTCTTTTATTGCTGTAGTTCTTATTTTCTTATTACCTAATTTCTTATTACCTAATTTCTTCTTACTTAATATTATCGGACTTTATTTCGAAAGTATACCACTGAATCTTCTCGGTATTTAGCTTTTGGGACACTGCCCGGTAGTTTTCGTGTTTATCGATGTTAATTTTCCACGCATTATTTCTCGAAAATATAACCTTAAATTTCGATGTTATCGTTCCTTTAAGAAGGCTGTTCAATTTATTATAATCCGTTACCCCAACGACGTTTATTGGAGGTGGTGCGCGAATATGCTTTCGGAGTTGTTTTTCTTGCGGCACTTTACGCGTTAGTTCTTTTAGGGGCTCGACTTCGGGCGAAGAACCGGCTCTCCTTTTCTTACTAGGTCTTTTCTTAGTTACCCAATTGGTTTCGCGTGCTAGCTCTTCTTCGTCGGTGTGGTATTCCCGACTAGCTAACCAAGGTGGAGTACATTCGCGTTCTTTCTGCAAATGGGTGTTCCTTAGAACCTTATTTTGTTCTTTTAACAGTTCTATCTCTTTCTTAAGATCTTGATAGAGTAGATCCATTTCATTAAGCTTGATTCGAAGTGCTTCATTTTCTTCCTCAAGACTTTTATCTTTCACTGAGTTCTGTTTTTCACGCGCCAGCGCTCCCGGTGGACTTATTTTCCCGGCGTTATTCGATCTTGTTGGAGGAGATAGAGATACCCTTGTGCTTTTAATAAAAGGGTTTATGGATTGCAATAAGCGGCTCTCCCCAGAATCCGTAGAGCCGACCTCCGAAGAGGGTGGATTTTCCAGTAAAGCTGGACTGCCACCTGGGATACTTAATCTTTTTGTTTTGTTCATTGCATTTTTTGTATACGCCATTTCGCTCGGTATACGGAGATTGGATCTTAGTCGCCTTTACGACAGGCATGCCTACCTCGGGTATATTCTAACCCCTACCCGAAGGGGGCTTATAGTGACGACTTCTGTTCCGCGCCTAAATTGTTTTTCATTTAATTTAATTTAATTTAATTGCTTAATACAAGCATGTAACAAACTAACAATAAAACAATAAACAATAAAGTAAACTTAAGACTAAAAAATACAAATACAAATATTAAAGGTAAAAAACGCGAACATAACACTAAAGCGCATAATGATTTATTACATATAAAAATATAAAAAACAAAAAAAAAAACTGTTAATTAAAGGGAAATGAGATATTTATGACTAAGGTAATTTTAAAAGTGCATTTTTAAGAGTTGCTTTTGTACAATTTAGGTCAAATAAATTGGGCGCCATGTTTGCCTTGCAAAGCATTATTGTTAAAGGCTCGTGTTGGCCATAGCCAGTGCGGTGATGGGGAAGGCGGAAAAGGGGAATTGAACGTAAACGACGAGGATTAGTGTTTAGTGAAATCTTGTGCAATAGATGAGGGCAATCTATGTTACCAGATAGTAACTGATGAATACAAATTATGTCAGCGATATCGCGACGAGTCATAAGAGCCTTTAAATTGAGTAACTTTAAGCGATTCTCGTAGGGAGGTAAATTGTGAGGGTCATCCCAGTCAAGTCCACGTAAGGCGAAACGAATGAATCTACGCTGGAAAGCTTCGATTCTCAAAATATGTACCTGATGGTAAGGTGACCAGACTTGGCTGGCATATTCAAGAAGTGGTCTAACAAACGTCGTATATAGGGATTTAGTGACATAGGGGTTTGAAAACTCCTTCGACCAAAGTTTAACAAACCCAAGTGCAGAATTAGCCCTGTTAATAATGTTGTCGATGTGATGTCGAAAATTAAGTTGAGCGTCACAGATAATGCCCAGATCACGAATAGATGAAACAGTGGAGACAGACTCGTTGTTTATGAAATAAGATCTTTGATTCAGGGGATGACGTTTACGGGAGAAAGTTATAGCTTGACATTTTTTCACGTTAAGTTCCAATCGATTCTGTTGACACCAGGTGTAGAAGTGATTAAGGTCAGATTGTAGTGAGAGAGAATCAGCGGTGCAAGATATTTGTTTAGAGAATCTCATATCATCTGCGTAGATCTCCAGGTCTGAGAGTAAAATGGCACGTACTACATCGTTTATTGTCAAATTAAAGATCAATGGACCGGACTACCCTGTGGTACACCAGAGGATGCGATGAATGGCTTAGAAACGGCAGATCTAAAAAGGACACTAAACTTGCGATCTTCCAAATAGGACTTAATCCATGAAGTAAACCGCGGTGGGAAACCGATCGCTTTTAGTTTGAAGAGTATGACATTGTGAGAGATCTTGTCGAACGCTTTGCTAAAATCGGTAGCCACAACATCCACTTCCTTACCATTTTCCAAGGCACATAATGTGCTAGAGACAAAATCCGTAAGGTTTGTAGTTGTAGATCTGCCCTTAAAAAACCCATGTTGCTTCGGGGAGAGTATTGATTTACAATGAAAGAACATTGACTCGTAAACGATGCTCTCAAAGAGTTTTGGTATGGATGATAGTTTGGCAATAGGTCGATAGTGACGAAAAAAACTATTATTGGCCATTTGGGTTGATCGGAGGTATGAGAAGCATTTCATGTTTAAAAGTGCCGCATATGTAGACAAGTCATTAGATACCTGAAGGGGTGAGATGTTGAAATATTCGTGATATTCTGAGAATAGCCGTTTAAGGGCTAAAAATTCAGTTGGGAGGCCAGCTTCAGAAATTGTGCGTACGACATACATATTGGTTATCCCATCAATGTGGACAGATTCAGGTTTGTCGTGTAAAAAAGCTAGGTAAAGGCGAACATTGTCATAAATATTGCTATCTCTAAAGCGGGAGAGGACAAACCGACCATCAATACCAGGATGGTCAATGGGATTTATCTTTGGATCTTTGAAAGACACTCTTTTAACGGAAATCGAGGTAGGGATATTGTTATTGAAATTAGGAATGTGACCAACAGGAGGGGGTGTGGCAAGGCTAATATAACTAGAGTTAGAGTTAGTTATAAAACTTAACTTAGGATTAGAGCTAAATCTAGTTTGTGATTTTAAATTATAAATAACCATGTCATCGATGGTAAGAGTATCGTCCGAAGAAAAGATCTAGGCGTATTTACTGGCTAAGTAAATCTTAAAGTTTTTGAGCTTCCGTTTCGAGGGAGCTACCTGCTGGCAATCGATAATGGTGATAAAGTATTTGCGGCTGAATAATTTTTGCACCCAGGAAGTATTGGCGCGTTTCCGAGCCCCCTTTAGGAAGAAAGCAGCAACGTCTGTTTTGGTTGGAGTGTTACTGTCTATGATAGCAGACTTGTTTAATCCATCTGGTTTACTAGTTCGCATATCGGAAGAAGAAGATGCCGTTACAGAACACGAAGGTTTCTTGTGAGCCGAGAGTGGTGAGCCAGATAGTGGCGGCGATGCTACATCATCCTCAGAAATCAGCAGTTCATCATGCAGGGATTTATTTGCAGAGGGATGAATTTCCAGTGGGACCGTGTCAAGTTTAGATGAGACAAGCTTTAGTTCTTCGACGACTTCATTTAAATTATGTCTTGTCGATGTCGACTCATCGCTAAGTAAGTTGAGATCACCTAAGATCTCGTCAGCGCGCTCGCCATGGTCGGACAGCTGTAATTTAATAGAATCCAGAGATGTAGTAAGACCAGAGATGCTCTCCTTAATTTCCATTAAATCATCCTCAGTAGAAGACTGGACAGGCTGAATTTGGAGTTTGTCGTTGAAGTCAAGGATGGATTGCTTGATAGTAGACAATTCGGCATTTAGTGAGGCGAAGGAGGAAAGGAGATTCTCAAAGCTGGCAAAGTTCAGTGAGGTGCCTTCTTTAACCTTTTACTAAGGCTGGAGAGTATTTCCATTGAGGATTTGTGGCTGTTGGAAAGTTTCTCCAAAGAGTGGTTGAATAGTTCATTATTAACTGACTGCATTTCGCCGGCTTTGGTGAGATTATGGCGGCTTTCGGACTGCAAATCACGTAGATAGTCCGCTAAAGCGGTGAGATGGTCGTTGTTACATATGATGGCCAGCAAAACATGAGACAGGGAGATAGATTTGCATTCCTCGCAGAAGTAACAAAAGATTTTGCAATACTCATGCAGGTATAATTTAGCACTTCTACCCAGTCCAATACAAATAGGGTGAAAGACCTTATTGCAAATTCCACTGCACGAAACCCATTCAGGTGCACTATCGCTGACGGAGCACGTACCACAGGTGTTCATTTTTAGTTCCGGTAGTGTATGGAGCGATACAGTGCAGGGTTCTTCACTCCGGTGGGGGTATACGAAAAAGTTGAATAGTTGACGGTGTCACTTCATAGGTGGCGGTGCATGCAGGGAGAAGATGGTGTTAGTCTAGGAGTAACACACTCTAGGGTTCTTCACTTCGGTGGTGATATTCGAAGTCGGTTGCTAATACTCCATAGATGGTGGCGCATGGAAGAATGAGATGGTGTTAGTCTCGGGTATGTTTAAATGACAGAACATGTACTAAAAGAGTAGTACTCACTTTAGTCGCATTTCGCAGAGTCCAGAGTCAAAGAGATGAGTATAGAGATCCACTATTACTCGGCATTCAGCAATACGTATATGACACGAGTGGGACTGACAGAAGGAGCAGAGTTGTTGATATGAAGAAGAGATGTGAAATGTGAAAAACGGCCTTGATGAAAGAGAGAAGACAATGAGTTTCTCCGCACTGCGGTAAATTCCGGAAGAAAAATTAATGGCGAAAACTTCGAGCGATGCAAAACAAAAATGTCGCGAATTATTAAAACGACAAAGCGAAATGCACTTCACAGGTATAAGCTGAATACAAAGATGCAAATTATAAATAAATTCATTGATAGACACATTAGAGATAGTTGTCTTAATTGCAAAATAAATCGAGATTTTTTAGGAGCCAGAGAAAAACACGACTGAGTCAGAGAAGTCCTTCCGTGGTGCGGACTGCATTCACCTTGACTGGTTTAAATTCTGTTTCCATCGCCACAGTTTCATCCTCCGTCATTGCCATGCCAATTGCAGAGTACTGTTTGTCGCTAAACTCTGGGCCCTGCCACCAGAGGTGTTGACGCACTTATCCGACATCAACATAAGTGCGTCAACACCGATTCCTCTACTGGCACAATCCGCCGGATTGGACTGGGTGCGAATGTGTTGCCAATTGGAAACATCAGAGTACTGCTGAATATGGCTGACGCGATTGGCCACGTACGGTTTGAGCTGTGTTGGCGACTTGCGAAGCGAACTGAGTACAATACTCGAATTGGTCCACATACTGTATGGCACGTTGTTGAGTTCCAGTGCCTTCCTAATTGTTGTCATCTTAGTAGCGAGAAGATGTGCCGCGCACAACTCTAAGCGCGGAATAGTGATAGCCTTGTTTGAAGCCACCCTAGTTTTGGATGTGATCAGTCTCGAAACTCCTTGCCCATTGCTGAGGTAGATTACAGCCGCATAAGCCTTCATACTTGCGTCGCAAAAACCATGCAAGTGTGGGATTGTATCATTGGTTATGCCAAGCCATGGTGGTATGCGTATTACCTCCAAGCGATGTAATTCTTTCCGGAATTGTAGCCATTCATCCAGTAGTTGTCTCGGTAATGGATCATCCCATGACAAACCTGCCTGCCATAGTCGTTGAATGAAGAGCTTGGCCACGATGATGATAGGAGCCAACATGCCAGTGGGATCATAGAGAGTGGCAGTGTCACTTAGGACTTGCCGTTTTGTTATAGATGATGAGGCAGCTGCCAATTTAATTTTGTAGAAAAGCTCGTCTGCACCGGTATCCCAATGTAAGCCAAGAACTGTCGTTTCTGCCACCTATAGTTCAATATCATCTGTGATCGGTGTATTCGTTAGCTGTGCCAAAGTGTCCTTGTCGTTAGATTGGCATTAACGTAGATGGAAATGTCCATGGTTCAGCACCCAGTCGATATCTCTGGCCATCTGAGTGGCTTGTCGAGCTGATGGAGCGCTGCTGAGGAAATCGTCGACGTAGAAGTCCCGAGATATACTTCTCCGAGCTTCTGCTGCCCGATTGTCGGTTGGTAATTTGCTGCAATTATCTAAGGCGCACTGTTGCATTGCGCCAATGGCCATGAAGGGTCCGCTCGCGGTGCCATAGGTGAAGGTAGCCAACTGATATATGCGCAATGGTTGGGTAGGGGATTCTCGCCATAAGATTTTCTGCCATTGCCTATGCCGCTTGTCGATTTGCACTTGGCGAAACACTTTCTCCACATCTGCGGATAGAGCAACGGAAAAACGTCTAAATCGAAACATTATATTTACCAGTGGTTCTTGTATCACGGGGCCCGCCAGTTGGGTCTCGTTGAGTGACACGCCTGTTGATGTCTGCGCGGAGGCGTTAAATACCACACGAAATTTGGTAACTACGGCATGATGCGGAATATAGTACGATTGTGATGGATCGCCAGGTTGATCTTGAATTAAGTGCATATGGCCAAGATCGATGTATTCCCTCATGAAAGCCACATATTTATCCCGCAGGTCAGGATGTGAAGCCAGTTTGCGTTCCAGCTGATGGAATTATCGTAATGCCAACTTGTGTGAATTACCAAGCGGTGGTGGCTCAGATCTAAATGGAATCTGCACGCTGTAACGCCCATCTTCATCTCGGGTATGAGTCTCCATAAATATTTTCTCGCATAGGTCTGCCTCCACAGTGGAAGTAGATGTCTCGCCCATATTCTCCGATTCAAATAGAGTACGTAGTAAGTCATCAACTCGCCGATCATCTACAGCTGTTTGGATAGTCAATGATCGCACCAGGGGTGTAGCCGGGGAGTGAATTGTTGCAGGTCCGAACACCACCCAGCCAAGTCTCGTCGATTGGGCAAATGGCTCTCCATCACCGCCGCGCACAATGCCTTTCGTTATAATTTGACCCCACACATCAGCACCGATCAATGCATCGATGCGCCCAGTCGTTCCGAAGGTAGGAGCTGCCAACTGCAAGTTACGTAGATGGTGCCAACAATCATCTGCAATATTAGCCACAGGTGTAGGTGAAGTGACTGTTTCGATGATGTGCACCTCAATATTGATGCCAAACTATGAGTCAAAATTCGAAGACAGCTGAACAACTGCTCGGCCACGAGTGTATGTCAAGATAGAGTTCCCCACACCTTCTACTCGTAATTCGCATTTATCCCTGTGGAGAGACAAATTATTAAAAAAGCGCAAAGTCATAAAACTGACCTGTGAGCCTGGGTCACAAAGTAATCGACACTGATGTATTTCTCCAAAGCCATCTGTAATTCGTCCATATGCAGTAGCCAAAAGAACCAAGCGATCACTGATAACTGCAAACGTCGATATAGAGCCATCTAGTCAGGTATAATTCCGAGGGGCCTCATCTGTCGCAGTAGCTGTTGATGTCGTAGAACTCAGCGCCTCCCTTGTGTCCCCATCTTGGCGTGCACTGCGACAAAGTAACGTATGATGTCGACCGTTACATTGACGACAGGTTGTGGACCCACATACTTTAGTTGCATGGCCTGGTTTTAAGCAATTAAAGCAAAGATTAGATCCCTTGAGCCTTTGGAAACATTCAGCAACGGGTAATGCCAACAATGATGGACATCTGCTGATGCGATGAGATTTATCGTTACAGAATTCACAATTGCCTGGTGAGGTTGCAGCTAAATTGGTTTTTACCAACCGAAGTGGACGATTCGAGGTGTCCACATTCTTCTTCACGGTGTGTTGATTGTTGTTGTCGGCTGGATTGCGTCGCAATACATCCGCTGCCAAACTATGAGCCCGTCTTTCCAAGAACACCAGTAATTCCTCAAGTTTAGGGATGCTGTTTGAGGTTCGGCTCATACTCCATGCCTGTTGGGTGGCGATGGGAAAATTTGATGTTATAATAGGAACCGCCAATGCATCCCATTTATCCCCGGGTAAGTCCATTACTGTCGACGCGCGGAAAGACTCCCTCACCGTGTCAACTACGGAGAGCAATGATGGGGTAGATTCAATGAACGGTTGTTTGAGGCTAGTGAATCTTGCTACATGAATTTCCGCCAACTGCTTTGGGCTGTGGTAGCGGGACTTCAGAGCTTTCCAGACCTCTTCGTAGCCACCAGTGTACATGCCACCAACTAACGCCACAGCATCACCCTCAACTGCTTCACGTAATTTTCCAAGTTTGTATGCTTCAGGTAGGTCTTGCGAATGCACAAGCGTCTCAAATGCATCTTTGAATGCAAGCCAATTTTGCAAAGTGCCATCAAATTTGGGAACTGTCAATGGATCCATTTTCAGATCCATTGCAGTTGAGCGTGATGACCGTGTAATGTGTCTTTTGTCTGGGCTGAGGTAAGCTCGCCGGCTTGCCAAGGTCCTTCCTAGAGAAACACAAAACTCTAGGTAACAAAACAAAGTCCTTTATTATGCCTTTCTAAATTACTACGTTACAGATTCAAGTGTACAAATTCAATGGTTCAAATTTATATAACTTTATATAATTCAAAATAGTTCTAAGGTTCTCAACTTTTAATGATTCGATAAATCAAGGTATTCTACAAATAATCGGTATAATTTCATATAATTATATAATTCAAAACAATTCTACGACTTATATAATTTCAGAACAATTCTACGATATAATTTTATGTACTGTCTCAACACAATTCTACGGTTTTCTACCATTTACACCTACACTTCCACGGCGGTGGTTCGGTCCTCGGTTGGCAGGAAGATCGGGGTTACGGCGGTTGTTCTGCTTCAAGTTTGGGTTTTTGCGGTCTAATGACCACGTTAGCTCTAAGCCTATCTTGCGACTAGCTCGGCGTTCCACGAGCCTATCTTGCGACTAGCTCGGCGTTCCACGAGCCTATCTTGCGACTAGCTCGGCGTTCCACAAGCCTATCTTGCGACTAGCTTGGCGTTCCACAAGCCTATCTTGCGACTAGCTTGGCGTTCCACGAGCCTATCTTGCGACTAGCTCGGCGTTCCACGAGCCTATCTTGCGACTAGCTCGGCGTTCCACAAGCCTATCTTGCGACTAGCTTGGCGTTCCACAAGCCTATCTTGCGACTAGCTTGGCGTTCCACGAGCCTATCTTGCGACTAGCTCGGCGTTCCACGAGCCTATCTTGCGACTAGCTCGGCGTTCCACAAGTCTATCTTACGATTGACTTGGCACTTGCTAATGCCCAGCAGGCAATTAGCAACAAAACTTTTATCAAGTGTCTGCAGACCCCTTGAGGAACAATATCAGTAGTACACGAGATTGGTACTATTTCCACTCTGAATTTGCTCGATTTTCTGGGGCCATGGCTGGGGGTCTAATACAATTCATGACCACGAGCTGGTGTGAATTCTATGATGTATATAAATTATTGGCCCATTGTTGTTGGTGGGAAAAATATGCCGAACAAACAATTCATGTAGCAGCATTGTTGTGCCAGTGAATAGCAAGTACTGGGCCATTGCGGGGATTTTTTTGTGTATCGGTATGGGAGGGGGAAACAGTCGATCGGCTGTTGAGTAAGAAAAACAGCATGTAACGAATGCATCGTTACAACCGTTGCGATGCTGCATCCTCAAAATGTTCTGAAATTTGCTTAGCAGATGTGGTGGAAAGCATGCGGTGCAGCTTACCCATTACGGTATTGTATTGTGTTTCCATTTCATCCCACAGCTCCGAATGTGCTTCAAGTTCAGTCGGCCGTGCTGCACCAATGAGTGCGTCATGCGCAGCCACAAAAGGATCAAAATGAATTTGCATTGTGCTTACCTCTTGTTGAAGGCCAGATTCATCGCCAAAAAAATCTTCTCTAGTAACTTTCGTGGTGATACGTCTGATTGTGGTAACTGCAGTGGTACGCTTGTTAAGATCCGCCATCGTTCTGGGAGTACCGTATGAACTTGATGCCGTTTCTTCAACCAACTCCAACGCGCCTAGAACTGCTAAAAGTGTCCAACTCTCCAGCAGACATTCACTGAGCAAAAGGAAAGCCAAAATTGCCAAAGGGAGGGAAAAATTCGGTCACAAGAGAAGGCAATCTTTCCAAATTAATTTCACGGCACGCAATATGTCAAAGAATCTTCTCGAATATTCTCAAGTTCCTCACAGGAGGCAACAAAAAATGTAGCGGAACCTTGCCTTGTAAGAAAAACTCAAACACGTAGAAAAATTTAACAAAAGAGTTTTTATTTTAGTTCCGTACACTCGGATGATCAAAGACTTAATGAGTAAGATAACGTAAAAGAAACAAAGGCGGTAGACAGGGACCCATCCACCTGTCGCCCGGTGAGATACCACCACATCATGCTATAGGCTCCATGAAGTAGTCTTGACTACGTTTCGGAGTTTGGCAGATGGGCCGGTGCAACACGGATGGGACACAAAAGCCATGATGCAACTTCCTGAGATAAAGAATTCCGGAGGTAAACTAGATCTCCGGTGGGGACTATCTCAGGGGGATCAACATGCAAATAATCACCCACAAGACTTGCATGACATCAGACATCAACGAGCACAAAGACAAAAGAGACTAAACACTAACAGAAGAAACCTAGCAACAGATTTCTGCAACATTCGATGTCTAGGACTCAACAATGTCAACGTCAGCTGTGTGCACCAGCATCTGCAAGAAATAAAGCCAGACATCCTAGTTTTAACAGAGACTCAAATAAACTCAACAACTGACTACACATATCTTCAATGTCCAGAATACGAACTACATCCTCGTTTTCGATATAAGGGGGGGACTATGTGTGTTTGCCCGAGAAGATCTGGCGTGTGTAAGAGAAGAAGAGATGGAACCTACGGAAATCGACATAATATGGCTAAAGGTCGTTCTACAAAGTTGTACCAAATTCGTTTGCTGCCTGTACCGCTCCCCAACGATAACGAACCATCTAAATTATTTCGTCATTTATCCGATAAGGTAGACTGGATACAAATTCATCATCCAACCGCTGAAGTTATTATACTTGGCGACTTCAATGCCCATAACAAGAAGAATAAGAATACTTTATTTCATATCAAAACAGCTTAGATCTAAATTAAGATATAAATTACAGAGGTGCAAATTTTACATGAAACTAAAGCTTTTTGTATGAAATAGTGGAGTACAATCAGTTGTCATAATGACAAGAGTCGAATGTACCTATCAATTCAAATATGTTTTAAAAGTAAACAATTGATGGGGAGATATTAAAAAAAATAAAAACAAAGCAAAGAATCAGAAAAATAAAAATTAAAAAGAACAGACAAAAAAGAAAAAAAAAAAAAAAAAAAAAAAAAAAAGAAAATCCAAACAAAGTACTAAATTAGACAACAGGTATGAACAAATTATCAATTACTGAATGATTAAGAGAAAATAGCCATTTTTTAACACCAAACAAGAACACTGTTTTCGATCTCTCACATCTAAGGTTAACAGGTAAAATATTAAAAAGACGAGGTGCAGTGACATGGTAAAACCGTGAAAAGTGCGTTTTATGTACTGTTGGCAGTGCTGCAAAATGTCTGCTATTGACCCTTAGATTGTAGTTGTCATCAAGTCTAACATCATAAAAACCCGACTTTTCAAAACATATTTTTAATACCTTATAGCAGTACAGATGCCTTATAGGGAGAATTTCAAGATTTTTGAACAGCTCAAAAGTATGAGTTCTACGATTTACTCCACACATTATTCTAATAGCATGTTTTTGTTTTGTTAACAGGGGCTCTATTTTATTGCAATACGTTCCGCCCCAGCAGGATATTCCATACTGCAGCTTAGATTTCAGTAAGCCATTGTAAACCAACTTTAAGATATTTAGACGACAATAGAGACTAAGATGATAAAGCTGCCTCACCACTCTATTTAGATATTGTTTCAGATAGGCAGTATGTTCCTTCCAGCTGAGCTTACTATCTAATATAATACCTAAGTATTTGAAATTGTCGACAAGATCAATTTTGAAACAGTTAACACTACAATTAACACTATTATTGAAGGTGGTATTATTTCGGCCTCCTACTAAACAAAACCGAGAACAGCTCGGTGAGTGATAGTGTAAAGGGAACTCACTGCAGATTTTGCCCTTAATATTAAAAAGCATAAATTTCGTTTTGTTGCTGATTACCAGTTTGTTTTTGTTAAACCATCTTCTTAGAATATCTAAATCATTGCTTACATCCAAAAACATATTTAGATTACTGTTATTCGAATACGAAAGGGCAGTGTCGTCAGCAAATGCTGTAATTTTACCTTTAAACGGTTGAATAAGCAATGAATTAACAAATATCAAGAATAGGATAGGACCCAGCACAGAGCCTTGAGGGACACCTATATTAATTAAGTTCGGGGAACTGAAACTGTTCTTGATCTTAACTATTTGCTGTCTATTTTTTAAATACGAAGCAAACCAATCAAGCATAAAACCTCTGAAACCAGCATTAAAAAGTCTATTTAATAACAAAGTGTGATCAACCATGTCGAAAGCCTTGGTAATGTCAATAAATAAAGCACCACCAGTTTCCGAAATATTTAAGGTATTATAAATCTCACCGGTTAATTTCAGCAATGCTCCTTCTGTAGATCTCCCTTTTCTAAAACCAAACTGATAAGAACTAAAGAAATCTGTACTATCCAAAAAGGATAATATTCTGGTCTTTATGCCCCGTTCAAACACTTTGGAAAAAACTGAAAGAAGGGAAATTGGGCGGTAATTATTTAATACAGTAGTATCACCCTTTTTATGAAGAGGGATTATAACCGCTGTTTTCAATGACTCAGGGAATATTCCCCTTCTTACACAGAAATTGAAGATAAAGCTCAAGACATCAGATATATGAAAAGAAATCTTTTTCAAGACAACACTAGAAATATGGTCAAAAGATGACGAATTTGATTTTTTAAGTGAAATTATAATTTTATGTACTTCAAGTGCCGTGAACTCATTGAAGAAAAAACTTTCAGCTTGTTGATGCATGTCTTTAAGTGTGTTATCACTTGAAATGACATTTACTGGCAAATCCTGTGTAGACATTACATTAGTAAAAAAATTGTTAAACAAATTAGCAACTTCTAAGGGTTCTGATACTGTAGAAAAATTGTTGTTTATGAGGATATCTGTATTCATTTTGGTTCTATTTAAGATTTCGTTAATTACCCCCCATTCTTTTTTAGTATCGCCAATATTTTCGGCAAGTTTATTACTAAAATATGTATCTCTGAGAAGAGGTATTTCAGATTTTAGTTCCCCACACAGCTTATCATAATATTTTTTTAGTCGTGTATTGTTGGGATGTTTTTTAACACGTGAATACAACAGTTTTTTCTTTTGTATTTTTTTCAATAGAGGAATAGTCATCCATTGCTTAAGACATTTTATTTTTTTTCTATTAGTACTCAAAGACCGACTGCAGTTGGATATATAAAATTGAAGTTTTGAAAGGAACAAATCAAACGCATTAGATGGATCCTGAGCATTATATACATCATCCCAAAACTCAAGGTTTAAAACTGATCTAAGAGCGACAAAATCAATTTTTTTAAATTGCATAAACTCATATTGTTTTATTCTCGGTACCACACAATCAAGTTGAATGCTTGTTAGACAGTGATCTGTTATTTTCAAATCATATGCTACGGTTTTATACTCAATGTTATTGTTTCTGTGAAGCCTTATAAATATATGGTCTAAGCATGACTCTGAACGAGTTGGCTGGGACAACAGAAAATCGAATCCATACGATGACAGAATCGATAAATAATTATCTGAATCCGATGAATCAATCATGGTATTAATGTTAAAATCACCCAACAGAATTACATTTTTACATGTTTGAAGTTGCAAAAATCCCGAAAGCTCATCCAAAAACACCTTTACTGTACACTTATGTAGCCTATAAATGCATATAAAACAGTAACGAGTACTAGCAATTTCACAAGAAATACTTATTATGTCAGCACTGTCAAATCGCCACTTTCTAATTTCACAACCAACCATATCACTTCTGTAAAACAACGCGACACCTCCAGCTGCATATGAATTGTTACAATTTGCATCAAAAATGAAATTTTGCATTTTATAATCAGAAATCTCTTCATCAAAAATCCAAATTTCTGATAGAAAAATAAGATCGGGTAGATGATCCAAAGATGAGAGATGACAGAGAAAAGTATCAAAATTTGATCTCAAACTACGAATATTTTGATGAATTATGGAAAAACCAGAATATTGCTCGTTGTTTGGATGATCTATACATAAGCATTTAAAATTATTCAAATTTAAAGAGGAAAAGCTTGCATTACTTAATGTATTATCATGAGGTTCTAAAAATGAATTATTGTTTGTATTATTATTAGTCATAAATTAAATTAAAATTAAAGAACAAAGATAGAAAATTAGTTTCCAAGTTTAGAAAAGTCCTCAAATGAACTAATTTTAATTACTTTATCGCCTTCCCTTTTTCTGACAAGAACAGATGAATTCCTGATCCAGACAAATTTACATTTGTTATCATGCTTGAGGTCATTTGCCTTTTTCAATAATGACCTTGTATAGCCAGTGAGAGAATCGTTGATATATATCATTCTGTTGCTGTTGGTGTTATTGCTGCTGTCGTTACCATTGCTGTTGTTGCATTTATCACCAAAAATAGTAGGCGAAAGCTGCTTCCTGCTTGCACGCACCTTGCTCATAACACCGCTTTTTACCAATAAAGATGAAAAACGAACGCACACAATGTTAGAAGCCGCAATTTTTTTATTGTTGGAATTTACTTTCACGCTCTTTACGTAACATGAAACAACATCGCTAGCATTGTTTTCTTCACCATTAACAACCGATAACAACGTTTTCACTTTGTCGTTAACGTTCGCATTGTTTACATTTGGTATTCCAATAATATCAATTGAGCACTGTTTATCTCTTTGCTCCAGTGCATTCAGCTTCAACTCCAAAGCATCAACCTTCTTTATAAGAGATGCATTGTTTTCCTCAAGAGATTTTATTTTAGTGAGAGCCTCTGTATTGACAATTTTCAGCTTAATAATCTCACTATAGAGCATATGTAGCGTTACTGTTTGGTCTCCTAAACCCGTGTTGATGTCATCATGGGAAGCAAGTGCTGAAGTTGTTGTAGCAGCTAAATTTGTTGTTTCTGTAGACGTGATTGCATTTTTGATGTTGTGTAGAACAGAACTGTTTGAAGTGCAGTTGGAGCTTGCACTCTTAGAAGAACCGGCGGCGTTGGGAGACGAATTTAAGGGAGCATCTACCAATACGGATTTTCTCCGCTGAGACACACAACTACCGCACTTATAGCCTTGACTATTCTTCTCAAAAAATTCGATTTCTCTTTTTTCTATTTTTGCACATTTTGCATGGTAATATTCATTGCAATTGAAACACTGAATCTTTAAATCTTGTCTATCGACTTTAAAATTACATAGACCGCACTTCATTTTTTAGTTTTTTTTTTTATATTTTCTAGTACACTTTGAATATTTTATTTAGTAGAAACTTTGCAGATAAAATATAGAATAACACATGGATTGGCTGCGATATTCTAACCAAACGGACGAGGCAGGGAAACAAGCTGAAGACTTCGCCATTTGCTGCAATTTCACTCAGCTCGTTGATGAGCCCACGCAAAATCCAGACAATCCAACAAATTACGGAAACACTCTCGATCCGTTTCTCACAACAGAGCCAGATAATTATGAAATAAAAGTGTCTGCTCCCTTAGGGAATTCAGATCATGCTCTAATATCTGCTATCCTCTCTATAACGATACCAATAGGAGCGAAAAAGGATCGTTATCGTTCGATTTGGAATTATAGTAAATCTAACTGGGACGAGCTGCGTAATTTCTTCGCTTCGTTGCCATGGGCTGATATGTGCTTTAGAGATACTGATGTCAATATGTGCGCAGAAGCCGTAACCGAAATTATTTTACTCGGTATGGAACTTTATATTCCACATTGCATCAAAAAATTATCTTCGAATAAACAGTGGTTTAATAAAGAATGCAAGCGAGCTACCGCAGCGAAAAACAAGGCTTTCCGTGAATGGCGGTCAGACCCTTCAGAACTAAGAAGATCTGAATTTACAATTCTTCGAAATAGATGCAACCTAATTATTGAATCGGCGAAGACAACTTACAGCGAAAGAGTCACTAACAAAGTAATTGGATGTCCTAGCGGCTCAAGCGCATTCTGGTCCATGGCAAAGGTAATCAGTAATAACTTTAGTTGCTCTTCTTTTCCAATTCTAGTAAAAGAAGACGGCACGCTAGCAACAACACCTAAAGAAAGGGCAGATCTTTTCGCTAACATGTTTTCAAAGAATTCCACCCTAGATTCTGCACAGCTAGAGCCACCAAATATGCCGAGGATACTGTTTATGTAGTTCAGATAACTCGCGCTGAACTCCACCAATCCCTTTCCAGTCGACTCTCTTCGCTTTCCAGTCTGCTGCCAGAAATACTGGAAGTAAGATGGGAAGCCGAATTATGTGGTCTGTGAACGGTTGGTGGGGTCGGCGCGAACTACTTATATATAGTTTTTGTTCATTAAAGATTTTGCTGTCAACCACGAAACGTGTTCTCTCTTATTTCTTTTCTTTTGCTTGGCTAATTTTTCCACGTGTACATTAAGTTTTTTTGGTCCAATCGAGCGGGATCGCTCAATTTTCATTCATTAGCAAATCAAAATTAGCCAAATTACAAATTAATTAAACCATCAGTTTTATCGCAAACACGTTATCGTCGTTATCAGCAGCATTTGTACAGCAGATTTGTACTATCAACTTTACCGCAAAAAGTCATCATCGTCATCATACGCAAACCTGCACCACCAGCAGATTTATACCATCAACTTTATTGCAACACGTCATCATCGTCATCATACGCAAACCTGCACCACCAGCAGAGTTATACCATCAACTTTATCGAAACAAAAAGTCATCGTCGTCATCATACGCAAACCTGCACCACCAGCAGAGTTATACCATCAACTTTATCGAAACAAAACGTCATCGTCGTCATCATACGAAACCTGCATCGAACCAGCAGACTCACACCATCAACTTTACCGCAATCAAGAGCATCATAATCATCATCAACTTAACCATCAAGTTCAACAACAACATCATAAGTTACCATCATCATCATCAAACGCAGCCTAGCAACGAAAGCAGCATTCAAAGCCAGGTACGTACAATCATTACTTTGCATAGTGTCTCTTATAAAAACGGGTCTTGCATTTAGAGTCAACCGTTCTTACGGTATTCCAATTAGTTAGTTATACATGTGCTTTCGGTATCGCGCGGCGTTGATTTTGTTCTTGTTGTTGCTTTAGTCGCGTTCGTGGTTCAAAAGTACCGCTCGGGTGGTACGATATAGCATTTCATAGCGTAAGCATACCGTTATTAGCGGTGTACCGTTTCAGTTTTTCAACTCATCGTTGGATGGTGAGAAGTTTTTCTATCCTGTTGGTTATTGCCGTTACTTTCGCAACCACAATTTAACATTTCTTTAGTACTCATTTCAATTTCGTTGTGAATTTTTTCGTTACGGGTCTTCACATCTGCAATGTGTAACCTTGATGATTTTATTGCTTCCACCGATCAGTTAGTGGAATTTTTCGCGGCATTTAAGGAAAAGGCTATAGCCGATTTTTCCATTCCTACCTTGAAGGCTTATAAAAGCGAGCTCTCGAATTTGTGGTCCGATATTAAAATAAAGTTCAATCAGTTTATTGCAAGTACAGAATGATGATCAGGAACAACAAGACATTTTGGAAGCAGCGAAAGCTAAGCTTCGATCGTCATCGGATACATACATTTCATGCCTGGGTACTACTATTGCTTCAATCGAAGACTTGGAAATCGCTCAACCCAAAGTTCAAGTCCCGGCATGTGCTATTACTACCGAGGTAGTGAACTCAAACGTTGCACTATCCGCGGCCGAGTCTAGAAGTTATATTAAAGTTCCTCCATGTGACACGGAGGTATTCTATGGCACTTACTTGGGCTGGCCCTCGTTTCGAGACATGTTCTCAGCGATATATGTTAATAACCCCAGATTAAGCCCGGCTCAAAAACTATTCCATTTGCGCGCCAAAACAAAAGGTGATGCGAATAATATCGTCATTAAATTTCCATTAACTAATGCGAATTTCGACCTTGCTTGGCAAGCGTTAAAAGATAAGTTCGAAAATAAACGAATCATAGTCAACAATCAGATCAAGGTATTTTTTCAACTTCCTCAAGTTCGAGCAGAGTCAGGTCGGGGAATCAAAAAATTGCAAAGCGATATCAATGATGCTTTAACCGCTCTTACGAATGAAGGGATAGAGACTAGTACATGGGATTCCATACTAGTCTATGTGTGTTCATCTCGCCTGCCTGAAGCCACGCTGACTCTGTGGGAACAAGGCTTAAGCGATCATATGGAAATCCCATCGTGGGCAAACATGAACAAGTTTTTGACTGATCGTTATCGCGCTTTAGAAACTATCGATGAAATGAAAGGCAAACCCAGCGGCCCCGTACCGGCCAAACCCACATCGAATGCTAAGTCATATCATCTCACCAGGTTCCAATCGCCTATCACGTGTTCTCTGTGTAACGGAGAACACGCCTTACGGTTATGTCCCGAGTTTATAGGACAAAACGTTCCTAACCGAATTGCCACGGAGAAGAGACTTAATCACTGTCTGAATTGCCTCGGATTTAACCATACCATTACCAGATGCAAAAGTAGCAATACCTGTTTCCGATGCCGGAATAAACACCATACACTCTTACATCTGGAACGTCAACCCATCCAGTCAACTCCATACCAACATTCCCAATCAGTTGCCATTGAGGGGTCTCAGTCTCAAACAGCACAAGCCTCTCTTTCTCACGATTCACCAACTACGAGTATACAGTCCACTCTTCCTACAGCTCACAATATCCGAACACATCTTTCCACTAGCCAGCGCACAGTGCTCCTTGCGACTGCAATGGTTAGGATTCGCTATCAAAACACGTACATTTGCGTTCGCGCTCTAATCGATCCAGGGTCTGAAGTGACCTTTCTCGCTGAAGATATTCAGCGGCGGCTATGTTTGTCGACTCAACCAATCCAGGCGCAGATAACGGGACTTTCTTCCACTGTTACTGCTTCCTCTACCAAAACCTGTGTGTTTACTTTGTGTACCGACCAAACACCGGAGTTCAGCGTACAAGCACGAGCCTTTATCCTCAAACGCGTCACAGGGGAACTCCCTACTAGTTCAATCGAGTTAAAGGGTCTCAAAGGGGGTATCGACTTTCCGTTAGCCGATCCGCATTTCGACAACTCCTCGAGAATCAATCTGCTGATAGGTGCTGACCTTTATCCATCCATAACACTCTCAGGCCTTAAAACAAAGTTCTATTCTACGCTTATGGCTCAAAACACCGTTTTCGGATGGGTGCTCTTAGGGCCAATCCCTTTAGAGCCTACCTGCTTTTCAACGTTCGTTTCACAGTTTAGTGAAATCTCTCTTGACAAACAAATGGAGCAGTTCTGGCACATCGAAGAGTTACCCAAGGCCCGTCATGCGTCAGCTGGCGATCAATATTGTGAGAACTTGTACGCCACATCCACGTATCGCGATTCTGACGGTCGATATGTGGTTCGTCTTCCTTTTAAACCAGAGTTTTCTTCCGACAAAGAATGGGGTTTTTCGCGCGATATCGCGCTGAAAGAATTCCTCCGGACGGAACGAAATCTCGCCAGGAGTCCAAACCTTCAAGAGCAATACCACTCGGTGCTCGAGGTAGTTGACAATCACACAGTTTCCTCTTACTGTTTACCACACCATGCTGTACTTAAACCCGAGAGTACGAGCACGAAGGTCAGAGTAGTTTTCAATGTGTCCAGCCCCACTACCAAGGGACACAGCCTCAATGATGTTTTGTACCCAGGTCCTGCGTTACAGGAAGATCTTGTCTTTCTAATTTTACAATGGCGTTGTTTAGATACGTCTTCAATTCGGACATTGAAAAAATGTACCGACAAATCCGGATTCATGCTGATCAAACCCCATTTCAACGGATACTGTTCCGCAATACTGCTCAAGGTCCGATCAAAGACTTTGAGCTTCAAACGGTAACATTCGGAGCTACGTGTGCGCTATATCTGGCCATGCGTACTCTACATCAATTGGCTAAGGATACTCGCTCGTTATATTCTAAAGCGTCAAAAATTCTTGAAAAGGAAATCTATGTAGATGACGTCTTTTCCGGTGCACATGATATCCCAACAGCCCAGGAAGCCCAAAATGAACTCATCCTAGCTCTCGCTTCCGCAGGTTTTGTTTTACGAAAGTAGACATCTAACACACCTGCTTTGTTGAAATCCATTCCCACCGAAAATCTTCTCAATCAAGACTTCCTGGAAGTGGAGCAGGCCAGTTTAACCAAAACCCTCGGCATTAATTGGAACGCCAAGTCCGATAAGTTCTTCTTCACCCTCAAAAGAGAATCATTTGCATTTTCAACAACAAAGAGAGCCGTTTTGGCAGCCACTGCCAAGTTTTATGACCCCGCTGGATGGCTGGCCCCAATCATTATATCCGCAAAAATTATCATGCAGCAAATTTGGAAGGATGGTACTGGCTGGGATGAAGAGCTCAGCTCTTCCACAAACCAAGCGTGGGCACATTTCATTTCTCACGTTCCCTACGTTCAATCAATTAGCATCCCAAGATGGATTAACTTTGTTCCTTGGGCCACTCTTCAAGTCCATGGCTTCTGTGACTCTTCAGAAAAGGCTTACGCGGCCGCCGTATATGTGCGTACCTCACTTGGACCATCTTCTCTTAATTCGCATCTGCTGTGGGCAAAGACGAAAGTCGCCCCCGTAAGCTCCACAACACTTCCTCGCCTCGAGTTACAAGGTGCTCTTCTATTGTCAAAAATGGTGCGCTCTACTTTAGATAACGTTTCAGTTGCTCCGATCAAAGTCTGTCTCTGGACAGACTCGACCATTGTCCTTGCCTGGCTTAAAAGGCCACCATGTGAATGGAAGACTTATGTTGCCAATAGAACCGCAGAAATCTTACGAAATGTGGACGGTATGCCATGGCGACATGTCATCTCGGTTGATAATCCCGCTGACATAGCGACTAGAGGGACAACTCCCTTAACGCTTAAGGAAACCAGAGGCCGAATGGCCTGACTTCCCTGCGGTGTCAGCTGATGCGTCCTTATTAGAGGTCCGGCCTACATGCTTACTCGTATCCCGTACCATCGGTTCCGTCGACGACATTCTCAGACGTTTCTCTTCCTGGCATAAAGCACTCCGAGTCATCAGCTACGTCTTTCGCTTCGTCAACTCTGTTCGAAATCGTAATAGAGGAACGCCTTCGATGGAACTAACTCTTTCCCATAAGGAGCTACTCGCCACCAAATTTCGATTGATCCTCCTCACTCAGAAATTTTACTTCGCACCGGAGTACGAATGTCTTCGACAAAAAATTCCAATCTCGTCAAAAAGTTCCATTCTCACGCTCAACCCATTCTTGGACACTCAGAACATTATCAGAAGCCATGGTAGACTAATTTCCTCCACTCTGACTTACAATCAGCGGTATCCCATTATCCTTCCTTACAACGCTTATCTCACAGAAATTTTCATCGCTCACTGGCATCAGCTATCCATACATGGTGAGGTTCAGCTCATGGTTCGCATTGTACGAACAGAAATTTGGGTCCCAAAGCTTAAGAACCTGGTGAAAAAATGTATTACGCGTTGCAAAACATGTGTGATCATGAAGCGCAAACGACTGTCTCAGATCATGGGGGCTTTGCCACCAGAACGAACTGCTTTCACCTTACCCTTTACCAACACTAGGATCGATTTTGCTGGCCCTTTCACTTTTAAATCGTTTCACGGTCGCGGGTGCCGCATTGAAAAGGGTTATGTTTGTATTTTCGTCTGCTTTTGCACACGAGCCATATATATAGAAGCAGTAAGTGACCTTTCCACACCAGCATTTCTGGCTGCCTTCTCTCGTTTTGTATCTCGCAGAGGGGTTCCCACGACTATCTTCTCAGATAATGGCACTAACTTTGTTGGGGCACAAAAATCACTTATGAATGACTTTCGACGACCACAAACAATTTTTTTCAAATCCAATGGAACTTTATTCCCCCGGGGGCTCCTCACATGGGTGGTCTGTGGGAGGCTGGGGTGAAAAGTTTCAAACAACATTTCCGAAAGGTGACCCTTCCTCATAATTTTACATTTGAAGAATTTCAAACTCTGCTGTCTAGAATTGAGTCATGTCTCAATTCTCGACCTATATCCCCTTTGTCGGAAAATCCATCCGATTTCTTGCCATTGACCCCTGCTCACTTTTTGAGAGGTGGACCTTTACTCACGCACCTAGAACCCTCGCTATCTTCTACATCCCTTGGCCTGATCAATCGGTGGCAAAAACTTAAGATACTCCATCATCAGTTCAGCACTAGATGGAAGGAAGAATATTTAAAGGAGCTTAATAAGCGCTTCAAGTGGAAACACCCACACAGGAATGTAACAATCGATGATCTCGTTGTAATCCGCCACGAACAGCTCTTTCCCAATGAATGGAAACTAGGAAGAGTAGTTAAAGTATACCAAGGTCCGGATCAAAGGGTTCGGGTTGCAGATGTGAGAACCCAAAATTGAGTCCTCACTCGTCCAATAGTAAAACTTTGCATTCTTCCCACCACCTAACGATGACGTTCTCCGTATTAAAAAAAAAAAAAAAAAAAAAATGTGTACAGGTCACTGTATGCGTTACCAAGGGCACATCATATTTGCTAACTTTGTATTAAGTTTTTTTTTCTCTTCTCTTATTGAATCTTATCACACTATGCACAAGTCAAAATGATTGTACGTATCTTTAAGAAGTATTGTATTTTATTTTACTTTCAATATACCAAATGTATTAACTTATCTATGTTATAACCGGTTGCCTTTGTATACTTGAATATTGTCTTAAATTTTTTTGAACTATGGGGAAAAGTGCATTGAACATAATGAATTAGTAGTCTGTTTTCGCTTTGAATTTGGCACTTCCCCCTCTATCAGAATTGTCATCCAATCCATTTACAATCCAGTACAAAACTTTGCAGCAAATGCTGTAAGGCGGCCGGCAATGACCGTAATAAAGTTGGCGCCAAAAAAAATTTTTTTTTGAAAACTGAAATGCCAAAAAATTGCTCCTGAAATGCTCCTTCCGAAAATACAATTGCTCCACTCAAACAACTAATCGTTAATTAGTTATTCGTAATTAAAAAATCAAAATTTAATTTTCAATTATATTTGGTCATTTTTCCAAAAATTACTTTTTTTTTGAAAACTAAAATGCTAAAAAATTGCTCCCGAAATGCTCTTTCCAAAAATAACGGGTGATTTTTTAAGAGGTTTAGAACTTTTTAAAAAAAAAAACACAAAAAATTCGAAAAAATGAATGAAATATTTATTTGAATCGATAGTTTGAACCTTGCAATTTAATGTTTAAAGATAATTTCATGCAAATATTGACCGCGGCTGCGTCTCAGGTAGTCCATCCGCTGAGTCCAATTTTGGCATACTCTTTCACACATATCGGCCGGTATCTCACGAATGAATGCATGGATGTTGGCTTCCAGTGCGTCAATCGAAGCGGGCTTGTCCCTATACACATTAGCCTTGACATACCCCCACAAAAAATAATCTAATGGTGTCAAATCGCACGATCTAGGCGGCCAATTGACCGGCCCGAAACGTGAAATTAACTGTTCACCAAACTCGCCTCGCAATTGCGCCATTGTTTCGCGTGCTGTGTGGCATGTGGCACCGTCTTGTTGAAACCACATATCATGCAAGTCAAGAACTTCCATTTCGGGCAAAAAAAAGTTTGTTATCATCGCTCGGTAGCGTTCACCATTGACAGTAACGCTGCGATTCGCATCATCTTTGAAGAAATATGGCCCAATAATGCCGCCGGCCCATAAACCGCACCAATCAGTGGCTTTTTCGGGATGCATTGGTAGCTGTTGCAATGCTTCTGGCTGATCTTCACTCCAAATGCGGCAATTTCGCTTATTTACGTACCCATTCAACCAAAAATGAGCCTCATCGCTGAACACAATTTTTCGATAAAAAAGCGGATCCTCGGCCAGCTTTCCAAGAGCCCATTCACCAAAAATTCGGCGTTGTGGTAGGTCGGCTGGCTTTAGTTCTTGCACAAGCTGTATCTTAAAAGGCTTTACGCACAAATCCTTCCGCAAAATTTTCCACGTAGTGCTGTAACAAAGGCCTAACTGCTGGGAACGGCGCCGAATCGACATTTCGCGGTCTTCTGTCACACTAGCTGATACGGCCGCAATATTTTCTTCACTACGCACAGTACGTAAACGTGTTGGTGGTTTAATGTCCAACAAAGTAAATTTGGTGCGAAATTTGGTCACAATCTTCCGAATAGACTGCTCAGAAGGTCGAGAATGCCGATCATAAAATGGAAGCAGCGCGCGATGAACATTTCGAACCGAGCACGAATTTTGATAGTAAAATTCAATAATTTGCAAGCGTTGTTCATTTGTAAGACGATCCATGGTTAAATTGCAAACCAAACTGAAGCTGTTTGACAGTGACACAAGGTACTAAACACACGTCAGCTGTCAAAACCAGTGTTGCCAAAACCAAACCAGCTAAAAAATCACCCATTACAATTGCTCCACTCAAACAACTAATCGTTAATTAGTTATTCGTAATTAAAAAATCAAAATTTAATTTTCAATTATATTTGGTCATTTTTCCAAAAATTACTTTTTTTTTGAAAACTAAAATGCTAAAAAATTGCTCCCGAAATGCTCTTTCCAAAAATACAATTGCTCCACTCAAACAACTAATCGTTAATTAGTTATTCGTAATTAAAAAATCAAAATTTAATTTTCAATTATGTTTGGTCATTTTTCCAAAAATTACTTTTTTTTTGAAAACTAAAATGCTAAAAAATTGCTCCCGAAATGCTCTTTCCAAAAATGCAATTGCTCCACTCAAACAACTAATCGAAAGTTAGTTATTCGTAATTAAAAAATCAAAATTTTTTAAAATATTTTTTTTTTATTATTACATATATTACAGTTCTTTTCTAGCTTTTAGCCTATTAATAACGAAAAGCTTTGGAACCTATAGCAATTAAACGAGTATTTCTATTACATACTTAGAAAAATATGTGCTAAAATTAAAAATGCAAAATACGAAATTAAAATTATTTATTTTGTATTCCTGAATTATTTTAATAAGATTAAATAGCACTTTTTTAAGTATTTCATTTATTACTCACAGTATATTTTATCTCAATAATATTTAAATAAACGTTGTTAGATTACAATATAAAATAATAATGAAATGTTGATATCGGGTAATTTAGACTTACAAGTCTTCGGTTTTGAGTCCAAGTCATTAATTTCTATCCATTTATTATTAATTGATCTTGTATAGGCTACGTAATGTCCCATTCCATTTAAAATGCGGGTGGAACATATTCTACTAAGCCGAATAAAATATAATGTTTGTCAAGTATTTGTAATCTTATTGGAATATTACTCAAGTTATCTGTTAAACTTTGATTTTTATCGATTTTTGATACAGACGTCGAAGGTATATAAAAATGACTTATATCTAAGCATAAAAGTACATCAATTAGAGTAGATTTTTTAACAGAGAATTTTTCACAAGATCTACAGAGAAGAAAAGCTTGTTCCTGTAATGCATCCAAAACACAGTCCTGTAAATGCTCAATTCCACTGTCCCAAACTTTTTTAGCTGATACGTTTAATGCTATTAGCTCTTTTATTGATTTTTTTTTACATAGATTGTTTGTGCAAATAAACTCTGTAAGACCTGAAGTATATTGACATTCATTGAATAATCGTTCCATTAATAAAGTAATATTATCAGCACAATTAATTCTACCATTTTCACCCGGATATAACTCGAACAGTAATTCAATTCTTTTTTGGTAGAATGATGGTAAGGGTCCAAACTTAGCATAATGTGCTATGCATGAAAAGAAAGATTTAGATTGACTCTGTGAATCGATGAAATTTTTTAAAGTTTTAAAGTTTAAATATCCAAATGAGAAAACTTCACATAGACTATCGAATCCACAAGTATTATATAGCATATATTTAACTTTATTAACTGTCCGTGGTTTCAATTGATTACCATTTATAATAATTTGTTTCTTTTTATGTATTTTGGTTACTTTTTTTTCAGCAATATTCTGATGAAGAGTTAGCACATCAGGACATGGAGAAACGTATTTACCTCTTTTCTTATCAGTAGTTGGGTTAGGATGTGAGATTTTGCGTTTTTTTGGTACTTTTTCAATTTTTAAATCGAATTTCTTCTTTGCTGGTTCTAAAATAACAGAAAAATTGTCATCACTATTTTTAATAAACGAAAATGTATCGCAATTTGACGAAATCAAAAGATCATGCGTATTTTTTTCAGGTGTAGATTTAAAAAGTGGAGATTTAAGCAGAAATGATTCAAATGTAGATTGAAATGACGGTGATTTTATATGCAATGAATCTTCATCTTTTTTACCAGTTGGTGAGAGTAATGAAGAGTCTAAAGTAGGTGCATTTGCATGTTTTTTTTACAGTTGTTAAGTCAGTCAGTGAAGAGTTTGGCACAGAAGAGTCTCCAATAGTTATGGGATGAGAAATGTTAGTACTAAATAAATTATCGCTATTGTCTTCAGAAGTCGGAAAATCCACGTTTTCGTCATTTTTTACTTTATGTCGCCAGTTTTCGCACGTATTTAAAATGTTGTTATCAATTTTATTTTCTTTGGTGCCGTTTTTCATCTTGGGTTTCGATTGCACCAACATTTTTTTTTTATCAATAGCAGATCTGGCTTCGATCATTTTTACTTTTGAAGACCTCATATGTTTTATAAGGATTTTAATTAAGTTATTAGGCCGATGATTATTTAAAAGTTCTTCTTTAACAGTCCGGAAATAATTTTCCGACCTTGCTGAAGTTGCAATGATATTATCAGATCCAAAAGCCTTTAACATTACGTTCGTCCACGCCAGACATTTTTTAAATTGACGTTTTAAATCTTCTAAAATAGTGGGAAAATGATAAGAGTTAACATCGTCAAAACTCACTGCAAGATCCAACTTTGCATCACTAATACACGTCTGTTTTGCAAGATTATCAACAAAATTTGTAAGTTCCTGATCACCTGTTTCATTTTCGTCATCATCATTGCAAACTAAATGTTCATCACACGTTTTTTCTTTCCCACAAAACGTTTTCTCTCGCACACGTGTATAGTCGATAGTACTGTCAAATTTGAATGTCTCGATTTTAGAAAAGATCCATTGAATTTCGTCTTTGCAGCCATGGTCATTCTGGCAAATTTTAAAAACGGCTGTCATCATTTTTTTCAGTTGATTAAAACAGTCTACTGTGCTCATTAGTCCTATGACCCGTAAATAAAAGTCTTTGAGACCTGCTTTGGCATTTGAGAAACATTTTAGCGAAGATATCCAATGCATGAGATGAGCAATGTCGATTCTTAGAAATGGTTTTGATAGAGACTGACGCTTACCAATTAAATATTGATAACAACATTCCAGGTATTGATAATAAGTTTGGTTATTCGTCGCTAAACAGATACCATTTTGTAGAGATTTTGACATGTCAGTTACAATCTCTTGAGGAATGTGGGCACCGCTAGAAAACCATTCTCGAAGCCAAAATAAAATTATTTTAGTATCATGCCGTTCTGATAACATCTGACTAACAGGAACAATCAAATTATCAATATAAGCTACAGCTTGATACAAAAATATTGGACCATTTGAACGACGTTTATCATAATTGATTTTCCTCACAAGACCACCTGTCGCATCTATCGAAACTATGGTGTTGAGTTTGTTTATATCATTGTAAACATCAATTTGCTCAGGACTCCAATATAAAGAAAAATATTTATCAAAATCGATCTGTCTCAAGGTAGAAGAAAATTCAACATCATATTTTATCCTTGTTAAATCTCTCCATAAATTTCCCTCCAATCCAAATTCTTCTTTTTCAGCTTCAAGTTTTATCTCATTTAAACATTAGTTGAAGGAATGAGGGGTGATATTTGATCTCCATACTCCTGAAACTTTAGAATTAATTCGTCTCGATATATTTTACTTTTTTTATATTTTAATTCTTTTTTTACTTCTGCCCTTCTCTTATTTGAGACGTGACGTTTTTTTTGAATGTGCATTGTCTTTGGTATTTAATGTAAAAAAAAGTCATTTCAGCATCAATCATTTATATTATAATTACATTCTCCATATCTGTGGCCACAAGGAAAAACAACATAAGTCGACTTATGTCGAAATTGAGTTTTTTACACCATCGTATGCGAAATATTCCATTCTTTTTGCCATATTTTTTTTGTATTTTTATCTATTACGGTTTTTGAATTATAGAAGAAAGAAAACCACATGCGCCATACAACGCACAAGGAAAGGTAAACATTCAAACCGCTCTCCTGAAAAATTGCAAAAAGTGACTTATGCTGTTTTTCCTTGTGGCCACAGATATATAGCAGCCCGACAAATTTTCTCGGCACAAAAACCATTCACTTTCAATCTATGACTATTCTTTTCATTATTTGCATTATTGAGACTAAAAGATTTAAAACTGAAAGCGCAAGGCAATTTTGTTTTATCATAAATTAAATCAGCTAGTCGATTAGTCCAATTGGATTGTAACGTGAAGTATGGTTGATTGTTTTTATTCAATTTTTGAATAGGCTTCAAGGAAATCCACACTTCTGTTGGAAATTTTATCGTGAATTGTAATATTTTATTTTTGCATGGATGACCTTCACGTTGAGTATGTATGGTAAAATCAGAATCATTTTGAGCACTTGAAGAATCACTTGTATCACTTACTAATTGCGATTTGGTAGTCGTAACACTTTCTTCCTCATCAGATTTAACTAAATTTTGATATTTAATGTAGCTTGTAAGAATGGTATTCCTATTTTGAGAAATATAAAAATATAAATTTGTAGGCTTCATGCGGTACTGTCCTGAATCAAGTTTCCATGTGAAACAAATGTCTTTCCAAACTGAATTTGACTTCGATTTCACCTTTCCATTTTTTTCACAAATATCAAATTTTTGAATAGTCTCCAATATCTCAAAATGAGACACTGCCGCCCAAGAAGTCATAATAATTAAAAAAAATTCAACAACTCAAACAGCAATACTCGACAATGGACTAATTATCCATTTTGCGATCGTCAATTGTTTTAAAATATGGTGCTTTAAGTCGCGCACAATATAAAAACTCGGTGGCAAACCAAACGACCTTTAAAAAATAAATAATAGTTAGTATTTGATTAAATAATAAAATATTTGAAATCATAACCTCATGAAAGAAAACTTACTATTTAATTTCAGCAACACAAAAGAATTTCCTTAATTATAGAAATATTTCTCCTTGATTAAGTTTTAGCCACTAATATTTCACTTATATATTATTTATATATCACTTATATTTTATATTATATTATATTACTATACATACGCATGTTAAATGTTTAGTCGCTATGGCTTGTATTCATCAAGCGGCAGGCGAATTATAGTGGTGATGATGTCACAACTGTCCCTCGCGGGTGTAAATCGTAATTAGAATGATTAATTATTTAATAATAAGTCTGCGTGCATAAAACCTATCATTACTAACAGAAAAAAGGAGGAGCAAATTTTTAGCATTAAATTAAATAAAAAAAAAGTCAATCTCCAAGGTAATCCAGAGTTAAATTTTTATTTTTTTAATTACGAATAACTAATTAACGATTAGTTGTTTGAGTGGAGCAATTGTATTTTTGGAAAGAGCATTTCGAGAGCAATTTTTTAGCATTTTAGTTTTCAAAAAAAAAAGTAATTTTTGGAAAAATGACCAAACATAATTGAAAATTAAATTTTGATTTTTTAATTACGAATAACTAATTAACGATTAGTTGTTTGAGTGGAGCAATTGTATTTTTGGAAAGAGCATTTCGGGAGCAATTTTTAAGCATTTTAGTTTTCAAAAAAAAAGTAATTTTTGGAAAAATGACCAAATATAATTGAAAATTAAATTTTGATTTTTTAATTACGAATAACTAACTAACGATTAGTTGTTTGAGTGGAGCAATTGTATTTTTGGAAAGAGCATTTCGGGAGCAATTTTTTAGCATTTTAGTTTTCAAAAAAAAAGTAATTTTTGGAAAAATGACCAAATATAATTGAAAATTAAATTTTGATTTTTTAATTACGAATAACTAACTAACGATTAGTTGTTTGAGTGGAGCAATTGTATTTTCGGATGAGGAATTCAGGAGCAATTTTTCCGCATTTTAGTTTTCAAAAAAAAAAAAATGTTTGGCGCCAACTTTATTACCATTCACCGGTTATTTTAACATTGAGCGTAAAACTAGTAAATAACCTTCAGCCAGCGAGATTAACTGGTAGAACGACTAACTGGGAAGGCTTTAGGAAAGAAATTGAAGAGAATGTTGAACTTAGCGTTCCACTTACGACACCCTATGAACTTGAGGTTGAAGTAGATCGCTTCGTTGAGATCGTACAGCTTGCTTCCTGGAATAATACGCCTAATCCAAGGAAAACGCTGGCCAAATACGGTCTACGTTATCCTCCCGAAATAAAAGAATTGGTCAACGAAAAAAGGAAGGCGCGTAAAAAATGGCAACAGAGTTGCGCCCCGCAACATAAAACACATTTGAATTATTTGTGCAATTTGTTGAAGACAGCTAACAGGGACTTTAAAAATCGTGCGAAAGGTTCTTACCGTGAAAGTTTAACGGTGAAAAAAGATTCCAATTATTCACTTTGGAAAGCTGTAAAAGACACCAAAAGGCCCAAACTCCCCGCGCCGCCAATTAAAATAATCAAAATGAATGGGCAAGGGAAGATAAGGAAAAAGCGGATGTTTTTGGTTTTAAAACCAGGAAAACCACCAAATGAAGTAAAGTCGTATAGACCGATTTCCCTTCTTCCAGTTATATCCAAAGTTTTCGAGAGAATTTTACTAACGCGCCTACAACCGGTTATAGAATATAATAATCTTATCCCTGACCACCAATTTGGGTTTAGAACCAAGCATTCCACGATTGACCAAGTGCATAGAATTACTGACGTAATTGAGAAAGCATTTGAAGAAAAAAAGATATGCTCAAGCGTATTCCTTGACGTTTCACAAGCCTTTGATAAGGTGTGGCATGACGGCTTAAAATTAAAATTACGAGAAGTTCTTCCCGTACGCCTACATGATATTTTAGAATCATATCTCGGGAATAGACTCTTCCGTGTTGGACATGGAAACGAATACTCTGAGCTTAAGGAAATTTCGGCCGGCGTGCCGCAAGGAAGTGTCCTTGGGCCCCTTCTCTATCTGTTATATACTCGCGATATACCAAGAGAAGATGGCACTACTGTCGCTACGTTCGCCGACGACACCGCTATCCTAGCAGTAGGTAATACAATTGAAGAAACGACTGCAAAACTTCAAATCGCACTGAATAAGTAAATGAATGGACGAGGGATTGGCGGATCGCCCTCAACGAAACTAAATCTGTTCACGTGAATTTCACGTATAAGAAAACAAATGACTTGCCAATTTTCCTAAACTTGGCCCGAATACCCTTTGCAAACGAGGCCAAATACCTGGGAATGACACTCGATGCAAAGCTGAAATGGAATTCGCACATGAAAATGAAACGTAAAGAACTCGATATCAAATATAGAGAAATGTACTGGCTCCTCGGAAAATATTCCCAGCTCAGTACCGAAAACAAACTGCTTCTATACAAGCAAGTGCTAAAGCCAGTGTGGACCTACGGTATACAACTCTGGGGTTGTACCAAGAAAACAAATGTCAATATTCTACAAACTTTTCAAAATAAAGTGCTTAGAGGAATTGTACAAGCACCATGGTATATTAGAAACGACGATATCCACAGGGATCTCGGAATTCCAACAATTGAAGCTGAAACTAGAAGCTTCGCGAGAAAGCATAGAAACCGACTAATCGGACATGTCAACAATACAGTCTGACAAATTTTGGACGAGAACAATTTATTGCAACAAAGAACGAAACCGTTCGACTTGGCAAGATAAGATTAAACGCGTCTAAATTGCGGAGCATGCAGGATCTTTCATTGGAAAGTAGCCTTTCAAAAGTTGTTATTTCCTTATAGAAAAATTGCTTGATAAGTTATATCTTAGTTGCAGTATCTAACAATCTTTTGAATCACTTGGATTTTTTCGCCACCTCACGGCCCACATTTTGGGGGCCTATGGGAGGCTGGCGTTAAAACTGTAAAATTTCATTTACCTAGGGGATTGACAAATACGTCGGCAACCTACGAAGAGTTTTCAACAGTACTATGCCAGATCGAGGCATGTGCAAATTCTAGGCCATTGTGCGCACGTTTTGAAGGCGACGTCGATCCCTTGACGACGGTGCACTTTCTCATTTCGCGACCACTGACAACGGTGCCGGGCCCCAGCGAACCTAACTCGAACATGTCTCTATCGAACCGATGGCAATATCTACGAGGTCTCGTGCACAGCTTTTGGGAAAAGTGGTCTCAGAACTACATCACTCAGCTGCGAAAGCGCTCTAAATGGTTGGAAAAATCAACAAATGTTCAGCCCGGTGACGTCGTTATTATTAGGGAAGAAAATGAGCCGCCATGCACGTGGCTTATTGGAAGAGTCAGCAGAACATATCCCGGAGGAGATGGTTTGGTACGAGTCGCATCCGTCATCACCGCCAAAGGAGAACTCAAGCGTCCGGTGAGCAAACTGTGTCCTTTGCTACTTGGTTCATGGCGGAGAATGTTTGCGGTTCAAATTGCGTCAAGGCCTTAAGAAAATGATTTTCTTGTTCACGAGCTGCAAATTGTGCAGTCTTTTTCTTTTTCTATTTCCGCTGAACAATAAACACTTACTTGTCGATCGATTATCAAGGAACATAACGCGTTGTCATTTTTTACTTTTTCCTTTAAAACAGTTGCCTAATCGTAGAAAAAATACGGGATAAGTATCTCCGATAAGCCGGCAAATACGCAAACAGTAACATTACGTCCCGTCAATCAGCCTAAGTCCGTTCCCAGACGTGGTGTCGTGTAGGCTGCGTTTTCCGATTGTGCTACCAAAGATGTCCTCCTTTCCTATTTTGGCGTTAAAATCACCTAAGACGATTTTAATGTCATGCTTAGGACATTGCTCATATGTTTTGTCGAGGAGCTCGTAGAAACACTCTTTGGTAGCATCGTCTTTTTCTTCTGTGGGGGCGTGAGCACATATTAGGCTAATGTTGGCGAATTTAGCCTTTATGCGGATTGTTGTAAGGCGTTCACTTACGTGTCGAAAGCTCAAGACTTCTTGCCTAAGTCTGCCGCTTACAACAAATCCGCATCCAAATAGACGCTGCTTTTGTTCCCTATAGCAGTTGGGTGTTGTATGAATAGGGTAGGCACTGATTGGCGTCAACTTGGCGATGCCCAGGCGTTGTAACTGTTCATACACATCAATTGTGCTTATTTTACCTCCGCGTGGTAGCCACCGGGTACTGGTCTTGTCCTTCCGGGCATGACTTGCTAAACTTATAAGCGCGAGTGTTGAACACGAAGAAAATAGCAACACTATAATGCTCTGTCGAAATGACTGCCTGATCGAGTCTCAGAGGTCTTACATGAGCCCCTCAGAAAGAGGACGTACGGCGGATGAATTCACATGGTTGAATCAACGGTGGCGTCAACAGTCAACATGGCAGATACCTCAATGAGCTACTTGGACGTATTTGGAGCTGAGGTCATTGAGGATTTTTCAGCACTAGTCAGGGTGTTGAAATAGAGATGGTGGCGGAAGAGCCCTTAATGGGTCAACGGCAGCTCTCACATCCCCGCAGCGGGTTACTGACTCCGGAATATTCCGGCTCCTTTTGCCCAGGGGGTTACAGAAAGGGCCTGGTCCTCCAGGTTGGGGGTTGTGCGTGGGGTTAACTACCCTACCACGGAAAACCAAACAAGTTGCGAAGCAACCAATAGCCTCGGATAACGACGGATTCACTGTTGACGACCGTGCAAAACGAAAAAAGGACAATGACGTTCGGATCTGCACGTGGAATGTTCGAACTCTGAACAGACCGCGTGCAGCCGAACAACTAGCGGAGGCCCTTGACTCCTACAGACCAGGCATCACCGCCATCCAGGAAGTGCGGTGGGATGGGCCGGGCAAAAGAAGGATGAAAAACTGTGACATTTACTACGGTGACTGCTATAGGGAACAAAAGCAGCGTCTATTTGGATGCGGATTTGTTGTAAGCGGCAGACTTAGGCAAGAAGTCTTGAGCTTTCGACACGTAAGTGAGCGCCTTACAACGATCCGCATAAAGGCTAAATTCGCCAACATCAGCCTAATATGCGCTCACGCCCCCACAGAAGAAAAAGACGATGCTACCAAAGAATGTTTCTACGAGCTCCTCGACAAAACATATGAGCAATGTCCTAAGCATGACGTTAAAATCGTCTTGGATGATTTTAACGCCAAAATAGGAAAGGAGGACATCTTTGGTAGCACAATCGGAAAACATAGCCTACACGACACCACGTCTGGAAACGAACTTAGGCTGATTGATTTTGCTGCGGGACGTAATGTTACCATAGCTAGCTCACGGTTTCCTCACCTCAATATACACACAGGAACATGGCGGTCACCTGATCATCAAACCGTCAACCAAATTGATCACGTTGCGATCGACGCAAAGCACTCCTCCAGTATTCTAGATGTCCGAACTTTCCGAGCGGCCAACATAGACTCGGACCACTACCTTGTTGTAGCCAAGGTACGGATGCGGATATCCCAGACGCCACAACAGCGAGAAAATACTGTGAGGAGATTTAACGTTGGACGGCTACAAACGCAACAAACCGCCAGAACCTTTGCCGATCGCGTATCCCTCAACCTCTTGAGAAGTCCTATACTGCCAGCATCAAGTGCCGAAGACCAGTGGCGCCAATGCCAAGAAGCCATCAAAACCGCCGCAACTGATGTGCTCGGTTTCGCCAGCCCACCCCCTCGAAACCCCTGGTTTGACGAAGAGTGCCGGCAAGCACATGCAGCAAAACAAATTGCATACGAAGCGTCGCTGCATAGAAGGACGAGAGCAGCTCGTCAGCTCTACGAACAAAAAAGGAAGGAAGAACATCGGCTTCTCCGGAGAAAAAAGAGAGCATGAGAAGAGCGCGATCGAGGATATAGAGAGGTGTTACTCCAGGAACAATGTTCGGAAGTTTTACCAAAAGGTAAAAAGAACGTGTCATGCCAACAAGACCCGAACGGAGACCTGTAGAGACGAACAAGGAAACCTTGTAGTAGAGACACAGTCGGTGCTGAGGACATGGAAAAACCATTTCTGCAGACTGTTAAACGGCGAAGGCGACACAAATTCCGCTGTTAGGCAGAACGAACCATTCAACCTGGACGATGACAGCCAAGATTTCCGTCCGCCTGACCAAAATGAAGTGAGGATAGCAATATCTAAGCTTAAATCCAACAAGGCTGCTGGTCCAGACGGCTTACCTGCCGAGCTCTTCAAGGCAGCCGGAGATGACTTGGTAGAGTGCATACACCAACTCATCTCCAAGATTTGGTTAGAGGAAAGTATGCCTGATGAATGGAACCTCAGCATTGTTTGCCCGATCCACAAGAAAGGAGACCCTCTAAACTGCGCCAACTACAAAGGCATCAGTCTCCTGAACACTGCGTATAAGATCATGTCTGCTGTATTGTGTGAACGCCTAAAACCCTTCGTCAACGATCTGATAGGTCCCTATCAGTGCGGTTTTAGGCCCGGTAAGTCCACGACCGATCAAATATTCACACTACGGCAGATCCTGGAAAAAACCCAAGAATACCAGATCGATACTCACCATCTTTTTATCGATTTTAAGGCCGCATATGACAGCGTTTATAGGGACGAGCTATACAGAGCCATGTCTAGTTTTTGCATCCCTGCCAAACTTGTCAGATTGTGCAGAATGACGATGGAGAACGCTCGCTGCTCCGTAAAGGTCGGAAACAATCTCATCGAGACCTTTGATGTCAAAAAAGGATTTAGACAAGGTGATGCGCTGTCATGTGACTTCTTCAACATCATTCTTGAGAAGATTGTGCGAAACTCACAAGCCAACACCAGAGGCACAATTTTCTATAAGTCTGTGCAACTGCTTGCATACGCTGACGACATTGACATTGTTGGTACAACACAGCGAGCTGTCACTGGTGCGTTTGCAAGTATTAGTACAGCAGCGGCAAAAATGGGTTTAGTGGTGAATGAGGGTGAAACAAAATATATGCTGTCAACAAGAAGGGACACACAACATCGACGAATCGGGCAGAGCGTCACGATAGACAGCTATAACTTTGAGGTAGTTAGGGACTTTGTCTACCTCGGCTCCGCTATAAACTCTGATAACGACATCACATCAGAAATCAAACGAAGAATCACACTTGCCAACCGCTGTTTCTTTGGCCTAAGACGGCAACTGATAAGTAAGGCCTTGTCGAGAAATACTAAGGAAACTCTGTATAAGTCCCTCATCATCCCAGTCCTGCTTTATGGTGCAGAAGCATGAGCGCTATCAAAGGCGGATGAAGATCTCCTTGGTCGTTTCGAACGCAAAATTCTTCGAGTGATTTTTGTTCCCGTTTGCGTTGACGGGCTTTGGAGGAGAAGATTTAACAGCGAACTCTACGAGCTGTACAGCGACATCGACCTAGTCAGAAAAGTACGCATCAGTCGTCTAAGATGGCTGGGACATGTAGAGCGAATGGACACCAACGCTCCGGCCCGAAGAGTCTTCGATTCTAACCCGGAGGGACAACGCAGTAGAGGAAGACCTCGCCTTAGGTGGCGCGCGCAAGTGGAAGGGGACCTCAACCAACTTGGAGTGCGCAACTGGAGGCAGTTAGCCAAAGATCGCGCTAACCGGAGAGGGGTATTGGTTGAGGCCCAGGTCCACCCCGGACTGTAGCGCCACCTAAGTAAGTAAGTAGCAGTCACCTTAGTAAATGTCACAGTTTTTCATCCTTCTTTTGCCCGGCCCATCCCACCGCACTTCCTGGATGGCGGTGATACCTGCTTTATAGCAGTTTAGGGCCTCCGTTAGTTTTTCGGCTGAACGCGGTCTGTTCAGAGTTCGAATATTCCACGTGCAGATCCGAACTTCATTGTCCTTTTTTCGTTTTGCAGGGTCGTCAACAGTGAATCCGTCCTTATCTGAGGCTATTGGTTGCTTCGCAACATGTTTGGTTTTCCGTGGTAGGGTAGTTAACCCCACGCACAACCCCCAACCTGGTGGACCAGGCCCAGGCAGGGATGTGAGAGCTGCCGTTGACCCATTAAGGGCTCTTTCGCCACCATCTCTATTTCAACACGCTGACTAGTGTTGAAAATCCTCAATGACCTCAGCTCCAAATACGTCGAAGTAGCTCATTGAGGTATCTGCCATGTTGACTGTTGACGCCACCGTTGATTCAACCATGTGAATTCATCCGCCGTTAGTCCTCTTTCTGAGGGGCTCATGTAAGACTTCTGAGACTCGAGCAGACAGTCAACTCCGATAGAACATTATAGTGTTGCTATTTTCTAAGCACTTATAAGTTCAGCAAGTCAATTCCGGATGGACCGTTGCAACTCACTTACTGTCTTTTAGTCTTTTTGCTTGATTTTCACTAGTTTTTGTTAACCGATTTATTCGTTTTGTGAAAATTACACTTTTAACATAAAAATTGCCCGAGGTTGGGTGCCAAAATGTACAAGCTTGCTCCTTGGGAAAATTGAATTGATCTTATAAGATCTTAAGAGGAAATTCCCGCGGATAGCGAATTTGAAGCGAGATTGCAATTTAATGTAAAAAAAGTAACCGAAACTATTTCTTTTAGCGATGCGATGAACCGAAAAATTGTAGCGAAGACGACGACGAATGAGCGAAGCAAAGTAAGCGATTCGTACAATGGTTGGAACGAGAGTAAACTTTTTATTTCAGCAGTTGCTTTAAGTTAGTTTTTAACAATAGCTTTAGTATTGTTTAATTTAAATTTTGTTAATTTCAAATTAAGGGTCCCAGCAGACTGCCTCAAACAATTATTGAGTGATGCAGATATATGGCCTAAATCTTGTAAAGTAAAGCAATTTATAAACTTGTCAAAAAACGAAATTTCTCGCCAATCGTACAGTTCAACTTAACATCGGATTCAGTTAATGCTGCTGATCCATCTTTAAACCAAATACAATTACCAAATTACACTGCCTCTGCTGGTGTTGTTCCAGTTAATATAGTTCCTGATACTGCTGCTTCATCTGTTTCGCAAAGAAAACTAAGTTATAGTATCGATAGTTTATCTTATTATTACCAAAATGTTGGTGGGCTAAGAACAAGACTTGATCATATTCTGCTTTCTTTTTCCTCATTAACTTATGATATTATAATTTTAACTGAAACTTGGTTATCTGACAATCACTTAACAACTGAATGTTTTCCAAATTATTATACTGTATTTAGAAAAGACAGATGTTATTCAAAGTTATGCATGGAAAGAGGTGGTGGAGTACTGATTGCGGTCCGTGCCACTTTGGCATGTAGGCTAATTGAATTGGAATCAAATTCCACTACTTCTGACCTTGATATTGATCAGCTTATTGTAAGTGTAAAAGTAGGTGAGACTGAATTATTTGTTTTTGTAAGCTATATTCCTCCAAAGAGCAAATTGGATTATTATAATATTCATTTAAATAACTCAAAATCAATTTTACAGAACTTAAAATATTCACAACATGTTTTATTTTCCGGAGATTTTAACCTTAGTGATATTGAATGGACATCTGACACAGAAGACAAGTGTTTGGTACCCTTTAATGTTTCATCTGAAATAGAATGCGTAGTTATAGACTTTTTTGGTCGATATAATTTAATTCAAATAAATTCTCAATATAACAGTCTTAATCGAATTCTTGATTTAATTTTTGTTGATAATGATTTTCTTATTTGTATTGACAAATGTAATTTCCCAGCTGTTGCAAATTCAATTCATCATATAGCCATTGATGGAAATATTAATTTTTATCAATATTTAAAAAAAACATCTTACGGTCAAAATTTTTTTTATGATTTCCGAAAAGCTAACTATGACGGTATGGTTGATTACTTTGTGTCCTTTTCGTGGAATAACGTTTTCTGTTCATCCGAATTAGAAAGCGTGTATTCCAGTTTTTTAAACGTTTTGATGGGGGCAATTGATAAATTTGTACCTAAAAAGCATGCAAAAAATAACTCTTGTCCTATCTGGTATAATAGAAGGTTGACCAATCTCAAAAACAGAAAAAATAAGGCATACAAACTGTATAAATCTGATAAGAATAATTCTGAACTGCGTATAAATTATCTAAATCGGCAACGAGAATTCGATTTTCTCAATAAATTCTTATATCGAAATTACTTGTTTTCTATCGAAAGAGACCTCAAATTAAATACGAAGGGTTTTTGGAATTTCATAAGCTCAAGGCGGAAATCAAGTGGATTTCCTAGGAGTATGAAGTATCAGGATACAATTACTAGTGATGTATCTAAAATTTGTAATTTATTCGCTGACTATTTTCAATCAGTTTACTCCTCAGATACTCCCCTTATCCAGAAGTTACCTTCTATAAATAGAGTTGTCAATATCGGTTCTTTAGTTTTCAGTCCATTTGAAATTGAAGAAGTTTTGTCTAAATTTGATGTTAATAAGAGTGAAGGACCTGATGGGATTCCTGCTATTTTGTTAAGGAAATGCTGTATTGCATTAGCTCAGCCACTTTCTTGGATTTTTAATCTTTCATTAGCTAAAGGACAATTCTTGGATTGCTGGAAAGTTTCTTATTTATCGCCAATTTTTAAATCGGGCTCAAAACAGGATATCACCAATTATAGACCCATTTGTAAAATTTCTTGCATTCCGAAATTATTTGAAAAGCTAGTCTGCAGTAGGTTAACTGAGTTATTTCAAAATCATTTTTCAGTTTCTCAACATGGGTTTGTTGCAGGGAAATCAACTGCAACAAACTTAGCATTAATAAGCAATGACATCATAAGAAATATGGAAAATGGTTTCCAAACAGATGTTATTTTTACAGACTTTGCAAAGGCATTTGACAGAGTCAACCACCAAATCTTATTAAATAAGCTAACTTCTCTTGGTATCCACTCTTCCCTATTAAAATGGCTTGAATCATATTTAGCGGGTAGAGTGCAAATAGTAAAAGTAGATAGTTCGCTCTCAAAATTTGTTTCCGTCACATCTGGTGTTCCGCAAGGAAGCCATTTGGGTCCATTATTGTTCTTGTTATTTGTAAACGATATACCTGATATTTTTCAAAATTCAAACTGCCTTCTTTTCGCAGATGACCTCAAACTTTACCGTAAGATTTCTAGTCAAACTGACTGTGTTCTTCTTTTGGAAGATTTGTCGAAGCTTGATCATTGGTGCAAGAAAAATCACCTTCTGTTAAATGTTTCTAAGTGTCAAGTTTTGTCGTGTTTCCGAAATACTAAGCCCATAGTATTTGATTATAATATCAACCACATAAATTTAGAGCGTGTAACTAGGAAAAAAGATTTAGGAGTAATCCTAGATACAAAACTCTCTTTTTTACCACATTATGATTACATAATAAACAAAGCAAATCAAATGCTTGGGTTTCTAAAAAGAAACACGAAAGAATTCTCAGATCCATATACTCTAAAATTCCTTTACAACTCTCTGGTAAGGTCAGTTCTTGAGTATTGTAGTATTGTTTGGAACCCGTACTATAACAACTCAATTGACAGAATTGAAAAAGTTCAGAGGCATTTTACAAGATATGCATTTTGTAAGCTTGGTTGGAGGATTGCAAGGCCTTCTTATTATAGTAGATGTTTATTATTTGGTATGCATTCCCTTTATGATCGTCGGGTTTATTTTTCAGTTATGTTTATAAGAGACATAGTAACATTTCATATCAATTGTCCTCCTTTATTAAATTTAGTTAATTATGTGAACGCGCCCTCTAGAACTACACGCTATCGGTTTCAATATTATGAGCAGTTTCATAGTACAAATTATGGCCGTAATGAACCAATAACACGTTGCACTAGAGAAGTGAATTTAATTTGCAATAGGATTGATTTTAATCTTGATGTTTCGAGGGATACATTCAAAAAATATTTATTAAATAACATTAAAACAGTAACTTCCCAATAAATCTAAAGAATTAACCTTTGTTTTCCTTTTTTATTTGTAAAGTTATAAATAAAAATGTTAACTTTAGTAATATTTATGTAAGCATACAGCCCACAACAGTTATATTTTAGTATCTAGTCTATAAAGATTGTAATCTAATTGATGAAATAAACTAAACTAAACAAAAATATTCAAAAAAAATATGGAGAAGATTATTATGTTGGCGGCAAATTCGAATTCATATTTGAATGGTATCATCTTATTACAATAGAATTTTAGTACTATTTGAATCGAATTTAATGTGAACAGATATGTTATAATGATAGTAACGTTTTCTTCGAGCCCCAACAAACAACACAAGGATGTTAGCCGATATGCGAAATCACACTTTGCCCTCACGATGTCAATATATGAGATAAAAATACATATGAAGATTTGCCACAAAAATAATACATACATTTATTTGAATTGTTTTGTGCACTTAACTGAAAATGAAAGAATTAGTTACCTTATGTCACTTTGCTTTTATAGCGACGATATGTAAGCATTTGTCTTCAATAAGTATCCGGCTGTTCACTTTCAATTTGTGTGCAATTGTCTAATATCATAATGTCTAATGTGGTAATAAGTTAAAGTAGCTTATGTCAATTTTGGTAATTTTTCAGTGTGAGCAAAAGTTAGGTTAGGTTAGGGAAGGGTGTGTTGTCGGAGGCCCTAAGGCCATTGTGATTCCCTTCGTAGATTCAATAAACACTAAAACAGTCTGATGGACTGCTTAAACCAGTTGGTGCTCTTCCCGAATTTGAGGAGATCCGGTATCTCTGCTGCGCCCAATTCCGATAGATTTTCAAAGAACCTGGACCCCAGGGATCGGAGTCGTCGTTCTGAGCATGCGAATTGAGTTTTTGTCTAGAGACATTAGACATTTTGTTATTTTTTCGTTCAGTTCTGGCCATAGGGCTCGTGCAGTTTTGTATCAGCCTACGTTTGAGGACCAGGTGTTGTTTGTCTCTTTTTTTTTATTGTATCGTTTATAATGCCGTATAGTATGCTAATCGGTGGCTGTATTGAGTTATCTTCCTCGTTTGCGTTCATCGCTGACCTCAATTTTGCGAGCTCATCCGCCGCTTCGATATTACTATGTCCTGGAACTGAGCAGAGCTGGATGTTGTGGTTGTTGATGCACCTTAATGAGTTTTGACAGTTTTTTACAACCTCTGATTTTACTGTGTTGGCTATAATCGATTTAAGGGCGGCTTGACTGTCTACGGAAATGGTGATGTTCGAGGATGAAATGTTGCTATTACGTATGTGTCCAGCTGCCTTTTCTATGGCTAGTATCTCTGCTTGGAAAACGCTGTAGGAGTCGGGTAGTCTCCAGGGATCATTTATTTGCACTGTTTTTCAATAGATACCTGCTTCAGTACCTATCTCCTTCTTGTATCCTTCGGTGTAAATAGCGATTTCATGGTCGCTTAATATTTTGTTTGTCTCCCATTCCACTCTACTTGGGAAGTGTGAGGAAAATATTGTATTGTATTGTATTACATAGTCCAAATAAACTCCAGTTTTCTTAATATTTAACGGTTTTTAATGACTGTAGAGTAATAGGAGCTGGACCAAAAGAAAGCTAAGGAAAAGGAGAACTATGTAATGTAAAAAAAACTCTAATTTGTGCTATGTCGAACTTCCTACTGCTACTTATTGCCACAGCTATAATTGTTACTATAAATGGGAATATGTTTATAACAATTATATCTACTACATACCTTCGCTTCTTTTTCGGCTTTCTTTTTATGCCTTGCATAAGCCTACCCCTTCAAACAGCCCAAACGCTTTTGGACCCTTCTCTTTTTTTCACCATAGCTAATTAAAACTATTTACTTTTCAATAGAAATCAACCAAATTTAACAGAACACAAACAAATCACAATCGCAATGATTGCAATCGCAAAATCACGTGCTAACAAATATTTCTGTAGTATAGTATGTTTTGTACTCAGTGCTATCATTGTTTAAATACTACAGTAAGACATCATTCAAAAACTAGTTTTAGATACTTTGTACTAATTTATATGCAGATTGGCCCTTAAAATCCAAACCTATCTGTTCATCCTACGAAATTTGCAGATTGGCCGTTTTGATTTCTTGTGTGACGGTAAGCGAAAAAGATTGGCCCTTGCCCTGAAATGCAGATTGGTCTTTTTTGCGCTACACCATCGATATCGCTAGATGACAAATTACTTTAACTTACGTACCCTTTCTTATAGTAGGTTTTTTTGTGATGTTCTATGTGTTCCTATTTTTTATTTTATGCTTCAATGGGTTGAGGCTCCTTACCCTTGAACTTGTTATCTTTTGCTATTTACTTTTTACAATTTTCGTCGAGCTGAACCGCCTACATTATCTTGGTACATCTTAAGATCAGAAGTTATTTAAAGCAATGCACTCCCCATTAGTACAGTACTCCCCGGATAATAACCCAATACTGGCTACTGGTTGCGTATATTCGGGGAGTACCTACTGTGCATGATATTTTTTCTGATCCTTACCTTCGCAAAAAAAACATTATACACGTTATGCGATACGAATAATTATATTTGGTGTACAGTCTAGATTTTACAAAAATTGTGACCTACAAAATATTTTTTTTTTTTTTTTTTCTTATATACTTCTCCCGTTAAAGGCGAACCTATAACGCTTCAACAGCGCCCCGAGATGCCTGCAGATGTATGTTTGTTCTGCACTTAAATTGCTGCAAATTGTTGTCTTCTGGAAATATATCCCCAGGAAGCGAGTTCCAAAGTTTGCTTGTCCTGTAACAGAAGGAGTTTTTGAAAGTTGATGTCCTCGCGGTTGTCAAGTGTACTGTATGGTCATGAGCATTAGCAGCCTGTCTTGTTGGGCGCCCAAAAGTTGCATTTCGAGGGATAATGTCTTTGAGTTCCTCAGAACATCTACCATGGAAGTACCTATAGAACAAGCATAGGTCAGCGACTTGTCTTCTGTGCACCAACGGTTGTAGATTCGATGTGAGTGTAGGGTCTCCATTGAGTCGAACTGCTCGTCTCTGTGTGCTATCAAGCAGGTTAAGTGAAGGTTTTGGGGCCGAGCTCCATATATGGGAACAATATTCCAAGCCTGGTCTTACCTGTGCTTTGTAGAGAAGGAGAAGTTGCTTGGGGCTAAAGTACCTCTTTGCTCTAAATAGGTAGCTCGACTTTGCGGACGCCGATTTTGCGATATAGGATATGTGGTTCTGCCATGTGATTCCTGAATTGACTGTGACTCCTAGAAGGTGCATTGAGTCCTTGTGATGGATTGGATGGTCATCCATTTGGATCTTAGGAACTGTTGATGCATTTTTTCTGGAAAATGTTGTGAACTGTGTCTTGTTTGCATTAAATACAACCAAATTGTCCTTTCCCCACTTCAAGATTTTGTCTAGATCATCATTTAGAGAATTAATTTGTTCACATCTCTTACTGTGTGATGTAGCCGTATTCACAGGCCCATTGTTCGAGATGGAGGATATAAGAGTGCTGTCATCTGCAAAGCTGTAGATATTATTATTTGTCAATGCAAGCAAATCGTTGATGTGGAGAAGAAATAGAGTTGGAGAAAGAATAGATCCTTGGTTCACTCCTGCATTTATAGCAAACGAATTGGATGACACACCATCTACAACAACTTGGATCGATCTTCCCAGAAGAAAAATTTGCATCCATCCGCAGAGTTGTTGTGGTAATCCGTAAGACGCTAACTTGCCTAATAGGGCTCTATGCCAGACTCGGTCAAATGCCTTTGATATGTCCAAGGCTACGGCTCTGGATTCGCCGTGTTGTTCAATTGATTGTGTCCATAAGTGCGTTACGTAGCTTAGCAGGTCACCAGTGGAACGACGGCTCCGAAATCCGTATTGTCTGTCGCTTATTAATCGATGGCCTTCAAGATATTTGATTATTTCGACATTTATTGCCTTTTCCATTACTTTAGAGAGCATTGAAAGTAACGCTATTAGACGAAAGTTTTGTGGCAGACATTTCTTCCCTTTCTTTCCCTTTCAGCAAGAAGGAAACGTCTTCTGGGAGTACGACATGCTAAACAGCTTACAGAGTACAGGTGCAAGTTCTGGTGCACAGTTCTTGAGTACTATAGCCGGGATTCCATCGGGTCCCGTTGCCTTATTGCAATCTAGTTCTTTAAGGAAGCGTTGAATTATTCGAGGCCGAAATTTCACTTCTGCCTTCGATGGTTGTATCCTCGGGATATTTGGTGGCTCTAGCTGTGCAGAATCTAGGGTGGAATTCTTTGAAAACATGCTAGCGAAAAGATCTGCCTTTTCTTTAGGTGTTGTTGCTAGCGTGCCGTCTTCTTTTACTAGAGTTGGAAAAGAAGAGCAACTAAAGTTGTTACTGATTGCCTTTGCCATGGACCAGAATGCGCGTGAGCCGCTAGGACATCCAATCACTTTGTTAGTGACTCTTTCGCTGTAAGTTGTCTTCGCCGATTCAATAATTAGGTTGCATCTATTTCGAAGAATTGTAAATTCAGATCTTTTTAGTTCTGAAGCGTTTGACCGCCATTCACGGAAAGCCTTGTTTTTCGCTGCGGTAGCTCGCTTGCATTCTTTGTTAAACCACGGTTTATTTGAAGCTAATTTTCTGATGCAATGTGGAATATAAAGTTCCATACCGAGTAAAATAATTACGGTTACGGCTTCTGCGCACATATTGACATCAGTATCTCTAAAGCACATATCAGCCCATGGCAACGAAGCGAAGAAATTACGCAGCTCGTCCCAGTTAGATTTACTATAATTCCAAATCGGACGATAACGATCCTTTTTCGCTCCCATTGGTATCGGTATAGAGAGGATAGCAGATATTAGAGCATGATCCGAATTCCCTAAGGGAGCAGACACTTTTATTTCATAGTTATCTGGCTCTGTTGTGAGAAACAGATCGAGAGTGTTTCCATAATTTGTTGGATTGTCTGGAATTCGCGTGGGCTCATCAACGAGCTGAGTGAAATTGCAGCAAATGGCGAAGTCTTCAGCTTGTTTCCCTGCCTCGTCCGTTCGGTTAGAATATCGTAGCCAATCCATGTTATGGGCATTGAAGTCACCAAGTATAATAACTTCAGCGGTTGGATGATGAATTTGTATCCAGTCTACCTTATCGGATAAATGACGAAATAATTTAGATGGTTCGTTATCGTTTGGTGAGCGGTACAGGCAGCAAACGAATTTGGTACAATTTTGTAGAACGACCTTTAGCCATATTATATCGAGATCCGTAGGTTCCATCTCTTCTTCTCTTACACACGTCAGATCTTCTCGGGCAAACATACATAGTCCCCCCTTATATCGAAAACGAGGATGTAGTTCGTATTCTGGACATTGAAGATATGTGTAATCAGTTGTTGAGTTTATTTGAGTCTCTGTTAAAACTAGGACGTCTGGCTTTTTTTCTTGCAGATGCTGGTGCACACAGCTGACGTTGACATTGTTGAGTCCTAGACCTCGAATTTTGCAGAAATCTGTTGCTAGCTTTCTTCTGTTAGTGTTTAGTCTCTTTTGTCTTTGTGTTCGTTTATGTCTGACGTCATGCAAGTCTTGTGGGTGATTATTTGCATGTTGAACCCCCTGAGATAGTCCACCCCGGAGATCCGAATGGGAGACTAGTTTACCTCCGGAATTCTTTATCTCAGGAAGTTGCATCATGGCTTTTGTGTCCCATTCGTGTTGCATCGGCCCATCTGCCAAACTCCGAAACGTAGTCAAGACTACTTGATTACTAGTAAGCCCTTTTAAGGAAACGGAGAAATACGTTTTTACATAATGTACCGAGTCAGGCCATGAAGGAGAGATGTAAAAGTTTAGTAATCTGCTAAGTAAAATTGTTTCATAAGAATAGGTAGGCAAACTGCGACTTAGAAAGCATATAATTAACATTATACGTTACAAAATTAGAAAACCTTTGATAACTAACATTTTTCTTAAAAAAATACAATTTAATAAGATATTAATACAAATTTTTGGTGATACTTTTTTGATTAACATTTTAACATTTCTATGCTAAGAGTGTTCGTTGGAGTCTTGCGTTTGTACACCACTGCTTTTTGATTGGCATGACCGACGTAATTTCGCTCTTCTATTTTGAAACCACGTTTTCACTTGCCTGTCGCTTAGTTTCAATTGGTTAGCCAAATGCTTCCTTTCTTCTGGTGATAAATATTTTGAACTCAAGAAACGATGTTCTAAGTTCTTTGTTTGGTGTGATGTAAATCGTATTTGTCCGCCTTTTCGTTTCGTTCCAAACTCAGATACATAAAATCCAGGAAGTCCACCATAACAGAAGTCCATATTGTTTTGACGACCTATAAAAATACGTTTGTATTAAGGTTTTGTCATTATAATGCCATACAAAATATATATTATAAATTATTTGCTATAATGGCAAAACATGACTATGATTTAAGGTCATTCATACTGCTATACTCTTGTAAGCGCAGTCTAACGTTGCCCTGGCAACGACACGAATAATTTGACTTTTATCACGTCTGTTTTGTTACATTTGTAAAAAGGAGGAGAGAGACGATAAATGTTAGCGAACAAAGAAGTTTCATCTTATGTATTCCGGTCAAATTAGACCAAAAAATAATAGTGAAGCTACATTAATTCAGTAAAATTGATTAAAATATAATTAAAAATAAAATTTGAAAGTTCCCCATCATTCCCGTATATGTAAAAAATTGTATTCAAGGTCAAAGTTCCAAAAAATAGTTTTTCGGGATTTCCAGCAAAACGGTAGACGAAAATTGTAGATCATAAAATTATCTACAAAAACGTATCAATACTTTTTTTCCTACGAGCCACCGTTTTTGAGATATAACGATTCAAAAAGTTTGTAAAAGTTGTAATCGTCATAATATGCACACGTTTTCCTGCCACCTATGAGGTAGTATACTTAGCGCGTTTTTATAACGTGGTTTCCCCAGTAGGCCTATTCTACGGGTTAGTTGTGATCCTGTTTAATTAGAAACTATTGCAAAATAATGAAAATTAGCAGAGATTTAAAATATAAAAACGATTTAAATATAAAAAAAAGTAGTGAAATTTAACCGTCCGAGTCGTAACTTTCAAATTCTTCTTCTTGATCTTCTTGTTCTTCTTCATCGTCATTCTTAGTGCATGTAAATTGCGTCAATAGTGATGTATCGCATATAGACTCGTTGGAATCAAACGGGTCCTCCACTGTTGGGATTCAATATTGGAGCACGACAAGCCTTGACAATGTGCACATGCCAGAGAACAAAAAAGTCCGACTTTTTTGCAGCCACATTAGCACTGCATCCCTTTTTGCAGTTGCAACAAATTGTGTTCAGCAGTTTTTCCGGCGCAGGTGGGAGTAAAGTTTGAACGGGTTCTAATGTATTACTGACCAACTTCCAACCCCAGTCTGTAGGGTCTAGCTGAAAACCAAGCCACACTTAACTTGGTAATATACCGGAAAAATATGTTGATGAGCAGCAACTGAGGTTGGAGGAAGGCAAACTAGTTGAACTAGTTTTCTACTTTTAGTATTTTTAACGAAACATGCATATCGATACTTATCTAAGCAGGTAGTTTTTCTTGGAGCTTCGTACATAGAAAGAAGAAAGCGAATGCCGTTTGTAATAACTTCTTGTCTAGTTAAATTACTGTTTTCAAAACTTCAGCACATTGAACCAAGTCTTGTTTTTCAAACATTTTGAAAACTGTTATTTTAACCCTCCTGTAAAATGCAGATATCGTGTCACAGCCAGTTATTGCGTGTAGAAATAGTACATGATTTTGACACTCTGTAAAAGTAGATAAACTTTTTGATGAATATATTTCCGATAGCATGTTGAGCTTTTCCTGGTTTTAAGAAGAAAATATTTTTGTTCAGTTGGAGTTCGAGCAGTGAGTAATACGAATCTTCACCAACAACAGTAGTTGGATTTGTCAAATTGAATTGCTCTATAGCTGTTTCAATAATCAATACATCAGCATCATTATTAGCTTGTTTTACCAATATATTTTCAGCAGAAAACTTTACTTTTAACATTGAAATAAACCGAGACTTGTTGTGAGTATTTGTAAGAAATTTCTGTTGACTGGTTGGAACTGACATCAGTTCATCAAATAAAAACCACGTTAAAAAAAATGCGCTAAAGTACACTACCTCATAGGTGGCGTGGAAAAGTGTGCATATTATGACGATTACAACTTTTACAACTTTTTGTATCGTTATATCTCTATAGTCTATAGTTTAGAACGTCAGCCTTTGGACCCCCTTTATAGATTGGTCGTACGATTGCTGTTTTTAGGGCATCTGGCACACATGATTGTTCCAGGCTTAGATTCAAAAGACCTCTTAGTATTGGTGCCAATAGCTGGGCATTAGCTTCAAGGTCCTTAGCACGGATACCATCAAGGCCTGGTGATTGATGATGACTTCTTCATTCGTAACTGGCCAAATTTGTATTGAATTTACAGAGGCCACAGCGTTTATGTGATACGTTTCTACGTCACATGGGTGTACTACATGTTTGATTTCTTTTATGAAACTAGTGGCGAATGTATTTGTCAGGTTGGTTATCTTCACTCCATTTCCAAAGTTTTTTATAATAGTTTCATCAAGGTTGTTTGTGTTTCTACCCAGAATATTATTAATTAATTTCCAAGTCTTTTTCGGGTCCCTTCGAAACTCATAAAATTTGCTTTGATAATATTCCTCTTTCGTTTTTTGTATTTGTTTGTTTGCCCAATTCCTAAAAGTTTTATATTCTATTTCGTATGTCGTACAAAGCCTAATATTTTTCCATCTCTTGTAATGGTAATCTCGTTGTTTACAGATACTGCGAATTTCACTGTTGATCCATGGGCTCGACGCTTTTCGTTGTTTGGTTCTTAGTGTTAGTGTTGATTTTTCGTAGACAAGTTTAAACATGGTTTCAATTTTATTGTAAAATTCATTGGTATCAGTCATATGGTATATTTCGTTCCAGTTGCAATTCTTGATATTCCTATTGACGAGATTGTCGTTTAATAAACTATAAGTGTTTTGACTTTCATTGGATCCTACAATGTTTTTGAATACTCCGCAGAATATGGCATAATGATCTGAGATACTACTTTCAATCACTGCAGAAAACACTTGTTCGTCCTTACCACGGACTAAGCAATGATCTAATCTTGTGGAGCTTCCTCTTTGTGGATCTACTCTCGTATCTGTCTTTATTACATTTTCTAAACCTTTGGACGCTAGCATATTCAAGTAATTGTTCACTAAATTGCTACTTTGTTCATTCAGGTTCAGGTTCATATCTCCTATTACTATTAGTTTCCTTTTATTCCCAACTCCATCAATCTGTTCTTCAAGCTCTTCGATAAATTTTGATGTATTAAATCCCGGTGGCCGATAAATTGCAATAAGATGGAATTCATCTGTGTTAATCTTTAGTTCAAGTTGGACATTTTCATAGAACGTTGTTTTAAAATGAATTCTTTCAAGACTTATACTTTTTTTTACATACACTGCCACTCCTCCCCCTCACCTCTTGGGTCTATTTGTGAACTTTGCTTGATATCCTTCGATTTGGTAAAATGTATTTTCAGTTTTTTTAATATTTATTTCTACCAGTATAATAATTTGCACGTCAGGAATTATTTCCTCTAAACTTTCTGTTAAGATGTTCCAATTTTTTTTAGAGATCTTATATTTAATAATAGGCATGATAAATTCATTATTTTTAATTCATAATTTTTTAATTCGTTGAAGTTTGTACACACCTGTGGTCTACATTTAGAATGTGTTCTAGTACATTGTTTGTTTCGTTGTTGTTATTATTCATTGACATTGACATCTGTTCAACATATTGTTTACCCATCAAATTTCAATTTATGCAATTTTTGTTACATCGGCAATAGTGTCAATACGAATGATACTACTTGTCGCGTTTTTTCTTGCAAGTATTTTAAAATGTAAGAACCAATCAAGCAATATTTCAGAAAAGAACATGGTGTAAAATAGAATTTGTTTTTCAGCCCTTAAATAAAGACTAAAACATCTATAGGCCCGTCTTGCGACAGTCCCGGCAATCTACAGGTCCGTCTTGCGAAAGTCCCGGCAATCTACAGGTCCGTCTTGCGACAGTCCCGGCAATCTACAGGTCCGCCTTGCGGCAGTCCCTGCAATCTCGGTCTCGTTTGCTTAGGTGTGGTATGAGAGTTGCACTGCTATTGTGATGCTGTGCGAAAACGATCTGCGGGAGTACATCAAAGATTATATTTTATTCCCCCTCTTCTTTCTTAAATGAAAACCCTCTCGTTTTGACTACCACGGTGTGGTAAGAAAATAATTTTCACTTCCACCTGAAATTTATAATATTGATCCCAACTATAGCTTTTGAAAAATACGATCTCACTGTATACTACGATCAAAATTTAAAAAAAAAACTCTCCGTAGAAAATATATGGAAATCAATTTTCACAAACTTTCCAATTTTTCGTTCAAATTTTCCAATTTTGTCGCCGTATGAACCTTTCTTAGCCGTAGACAAACGCAACAAGGAAGATTAATGGGTCGGCCAACCTTCCGCTTTTTGACTAAAATGGTTTACAGTACACGACGTACAAATTCGTTCTCAATAAGCGGATTCCGTGGAATGAGAATGTTTCTTTTTGAATTTTTTCCTTAAAACCGTCGCTTGCATGACATTTGATTTGAGATCCTTCACCATCAAATCAAACGCGTCCTGTTACAAAGTCTCGGTGCATTGAGGTCGTGCAACAAATTTATAAATGAGCCCGCTTTCAATTGTATAGATGTAAGCCCGGAACATCCAAAGAATTAAAAAATTCAACTAATCCCCATAAAGTTTTGTTTTAACTACACTACACTACTAAAAGTAGCATTATGTCCTTCCTTGGACCCATATGAATTTAAACCAAAAATCATTAAAATTTAAGGATTTGTTCCCGAGTTATGAGTACGCACATACGGACGTCAGTCTTTTTTATACTAGTATACTTCAATCTTGAAGCAACCATACCTACCCATCCACAAATTTCAATCATCTCGGTAGAGCTGTTTCGGAGATCGGCAACAGCGCCAACTATCAGGTCCAAAAGTATCCTATCCTTCAAGTGGAAACGAAGAATATACATCCACAAAATTTCATTGAAATCGGTTGAGCAATTTCGGAGATCGAAACAAAGCCACCTATCGGCTCCAAAATTTTATATTGGTTAAGTTATTTATGCCGGAAATCGAATGGAAATGTTATTTTTAACAGTTAGTTTTCTTCGAACATGAAATATGAATTACTGAAGTGTCAAATTCAAAAAAGTATAGACAACCAACGCCAACTATATTATTACAATTAAATTTAATGTTTGTTGATACAAAATTGATATGCAGGAAAATCTAACTTGTCGTAAATATCTCCCAGCGTCGTTATATGGTGTTAATTTGAGCCAAATCGGTCCATAAATAAGAATTTTTTAAAAATCGACCCCAGCGCCCCCTATAGGATCTAAAATAAACATAAACCATCCGGGGGTAAGCTTCAGTGGTTCAGCCGTGATGGTCATACATACGCACGAACGTTTTTATATATTAAGATATATATATATATATATATATAATATATACGACCCAAACGCAAAATAGTTGGTCCACCCACTTTCTTGCACTTGGAAACTTCTTTATTATTAGTGTATAACAACGAAATTAAATCGATGACGACGAGCGAACAAAAACGGAAAAATGTTTCCAGCGACGAGAAGCAAGGGCAAAGTCACCAAAAACAAAACGAGAGCGTTTCTTAAAACGTTATAATTATTTAATGTTACCAAGAAGATGGTCCAAATCCAAGTGAACGAGAAATCCACTCAGCAGCAACCAGCAACGCACCTCCGAAGCTTAAGCAGTTATGTACATAATAGCCGCGGCTATGTAATTAAATTTAATAAGTCGAGAGAGCGACAAGATTACAACTGTCGAGAATGCGATTGTAATGTGTGCTGCTGGGTGGAGAGTTGAAAGTTCTCACGGTAAATGCATTACGCAATCAATGCGAAATGCGTGTACAGTGAGTAACAACAATTCTAGAGATAAATAGGAACATGGAAATGAAATAAGTTTAAATAATTGTTGAATTTAAGTTTAGAGCAAAATGTATTAAGTTAGTCCAAAACATTCCGCCGCCCCTGGAACAACGTTTCAGCACACCGGTAATACCGCCAGTTTATGAATGGGGCGTTTGAAAATGCCGCTGGCCGTTCGCAACGTTACAACACGAACAAGGCCGTCCTGGCCGGGGTGAACTTCAGAGACGCGCCCCATAGTCCATTTGCCCGGTGGGAGATTGGAGTCTTTTATGACGACCAGGTCGTTGACTTCCGCTTGCTGCCAGCGGGGACGTTGTTGCAAAGACGTCAGGTATTCGATTTGCCAGCGCCTCCAGTACCCTTGAATTTTGGTTTGTAGATTTTTCCAACCCGATAAGCGATTGGTTGGAGTGTGTAACATCGGCTCTGGTACCGCTCCAAAGGACTCACCTAGAAGAAAATGAGCGGGGGTTAGCGGATCTAATTCGGTATCAGACATTTGGCATAGGGGTCGTGAATTAAGCAAAGCTTCGATTTGCGTTAACAGCGTGCAATATTATTCGAAGTCAAGAATATCAGCTCCTATGACTCGACGAAGATGTTGTTTCATCGATTTTACTCCCGCCTCCCACAGACCACCGAAGTGGGGTGCGGAAGGTGGAATAAAGTGCCAGGTAATACCGTCGCGTGCCAATGATTCCGTTACCAGCGAATTATGATGTTCCGAAAGAACGAGTTCATGCATCTCTGATAGTAAGCGACTACATCCGCGAAAATTTGTCCCATTATCAGAGTACATATGCGAGGGTTTCCCGCGGCGCGATACAAAGCGATGGAACGCGGCAAGGAAAGCTTCGGTGGTTAGATCACTAACAAGTTCTAAGTGAACCGCTTTCGTCACAAGGCAAATAAATAACGCGATATAGCCTTTGGAAAATGTACCTTTCCTGCCCGATTTCAGTTTTAGCGTTATGGGACCGGCGTAATAACAACCACAATGTGTAAACGGTCGACAAGGCTGAATTCGTGGTGGTAGATTACCCATCAACTGAGTGGCGGTCGCTTTTCTTTGGCGGAAACAGGGAACACAGTCGTGAACGATTTTTCGAAGAAGATTTCTGCAACCGATTATCCAATATTCTTGGCGAAGAAGCGCAAAAAGTGTCGGTACTCCTGCGTGCAGAAAACGCTTGTGCGCGTCGATGATGATGAGTTGAGTGATGATATGTCCTTTTGGTATAATTATCGGGTGTTTCGTATTGAACGAAATATCGGCTTGTTGAAGTCGTCCTCCGACTCGTAAAATGTCATCGCTCAGATTTTGGGAAAGAAATTATGTTTTTTGTAAAATTTGATATATTCACCAAAGTATTGATATTGTAACCATTTGATTATACTTATCTTGGCGTCAAAAGCTGCCTGAGGTTGTTTGAGGTAGTCGGATAGCGATGCTAGTTGTTTGCGAATCCGTGCGATGAATCGAAGGTATCGAGCAACTGTTCGGATGAGGATATTCCAACTGGAAATTCGGGTTGAAAGCCGTGCATATGGATGCTCCGGGTTGATGACGTGATTTGATTGGCATGAGCTTTTCCTCATTTCGAACAGGCAGACAGAATCTTCTTCAGGGGTATCTGCAATCGGCCACAAAGCCGAATCTTGGCAAAGCCATTGTGGACCGGTCCACCAAAGCGGGTGATCGACAAGCTGCGAGGGTGGTATACCGCGAGAAGCGCAGTCCGCAGGGTTAGATTTACCCGAGACGTGGAACCAACGATTACGCGGTATTGTGGACAGAACTTCTGAGGTACGGTTACCAACAAAAACACTCCAGCGACGAGGGGGGGGACGATAACCACGAAAGCACAACTTTTGAGTCACACCAGGCATACACTTTAGCAACGTGAAGGTCTAGGGAATTTTGAATCGCGACGAGTAGTTTCGTCAGCAGAACGGCTTCACATAGTTCGAGGCGTGGGATACTCAGCTGCTGTATCGGAGCTACACGAGATTTAGCGGCGACGATGTTTGTTACGTAATTTCCGTTTGAAAGTTTGTAACGCGCATAAATAACGGCAGCGTATGCAGACTCCGATGCATCGGAGAAACCATGCAATTCGAAGGAATCATCACCTAGACCGATTATTCGCGGAACCGAGATCGTGGTAAGAAACGAAAGTTCATCTCGATAAGAACTCCACAAGGTAGCGATTGTAGATGGAACTTGGTCATCCCACTCCAATTTGCGATGCCAGTGTTCCTGAAGCAATATTTTTAGTCTAATGACAGAGGGAGATAAAAACCCGAGGGGATCGAAGATTCGCGCAACGTCTCTCAGAATTTGGCGTTTAGTTATCACTTCAGTTGGGATATAATTGAGTCGAAAACTGAATACGTCACTATGAGAGTTCCAGTGTAACCCAAGAACTTTAACCCATGGATCCGCGTTGGCATGAAGTGGAATATTTTCCCGAGAAGATCTGTTTACATTTTTAAGGAGGTCGATACAATCACTTTGCCATTTGCTTAGTTCCATACCGCACTTGGAAAGGAGTTCAATTAGCGAGTGTTGTTTAGAAATGGCTTCGGAAAGTGTGTCTGCTCCCGAGGCGACATCGTCCACATAAAAGTCATTAAGGATCACTTCCGACGCGATTGGAAAGTCATTTTGATAGTCCTTGGCGAGTTGTTCGAGAGTTCGGACCGATAAATAGGGCGCACACGATGTGCCGTATGTCACAGTGCGAAGGCGAAAATGTTGGAGTGAATCCGATGGCGATCTCCTCTCAACAATGCGCTGGAAATCTGAATCCTTCTCTGACACCCATATTTGACGGAACATTTTTACTATGTCCGCAGTAAACACAAGGGCAAAGCGACGAAATCTGATGCAGACAGAGAATAGATTTCGCTGAATAGGAGGGCCGATCATAAGGGAATCATTAAGACATTTTCCCGTCCTGTCTTTAAACGACCCATCGAATACGACACGCAATTTCGTCGTAGCGCTATCAGGCTTCAAAACGGCGTGATGGGGAAGATAGTACACATTCGAATTTCCTATTTCCGCGGTAGGAACCGGTTCCATGTGTCCTAGCGCAAGATACTCGTCAAGGAATTTAGTGTAGTTAGCGTGAAGTTCGGGGTTTTGGGAGAAATTTCTCTCCATCGATTTAAGGCGCAAAACCGCCCCGAATAGTTTATCTGAGAAATGTGGTGGAGATTTAAATGGGAGGCCGACGACGTATTTCCCGTTTGAGTCACGATAATGAGATTTTAGGAAGTGTCCCTCGATTTCCACATCTTCCTCAGACATAAGCGATTTAGGGTCGACCTCTTCGACTGTCCAAAATGCTTGCAAAATGGAATCGGTATCTAGCAAAATATGATTTGAAACGATATCGGGGTTTGACTTGAGTGAAAGTTGACCTGCCAGAATCCAACCAAAATTGGTATTTTGTGCGATTGGATGGCCCTGGCTGATTTTGGTTACATTTCCTTGGAAGATTTCCCAACACTTGTCTGCTCCTAGCAAAATATCGATAGGCCTTGATTCGTTGAATGACGGATCAGCTAAATCCAATCCGAGTGAATGATCCCAGTCCTCAATCGAGAACGAAAATGTTGGCAAGTTTGTAGTAACTTTGGGTAAAATATAAGTATTAACTTGAATACAAAATAAACCACAGCGTGATGAGATTGCCAAAGAGGTGAGGCCTCTGGATGTACCTGCATTGGTAGATCCAATACCGTTGACCGATATCCTAGCGTTTCTTCGTTTGAGTCCTAATCGCTGAGCACATGACTCAGTAATAAAAGAAACCTGGGAGCCTGTATCTATTAGAAGGCGAACTTCTTGGGATTTTCTATTGATGTCTCGAACTATTGCAACAGCGGTGGGAAGCAGTGTTTGGGGCAATTGATGAGCGATGTTTACCGAATAATTATTACTAGCGACGGGTGATGACGAAGTTGATGGTTGAGGCGACAAGTCGACGGAAACCGGAACGAGAGAATCGCTGATATGAGAACCAACCGAGGAATTATTTAACGTTGATGGGTGACGAAGATGATTAATCGAAGGGTCATGAACCAAACTATGATGGCGAGAGTTGCAAGATTTGCATCGACTCTGTGATGGGCAACGAGCAGAAGAGTGTCCGTTACGCAAATAATTAAAACATCCTTTGGAGGACTTGACGTAATCTCTTCGAGCTGGAATTGCCAATTCTAGAAATTGTGGAGATTGCCAAAGTGCGTGTGAATCACTGCACTTACTGCAATGCGAAGAAGAGGCAGCATGCATGCTTTTTACAGCCGACGACTTTGATTTTGGTGCATTGCGCAGATTGCCTGTTGAGTTTTCCAAAGCCTCACAATAAGTCTCCAAAAACTTTAGGAATTGGCTGATGGTAGGATAGTCTTCATGGACACTGGTCTCTGACCATTGTTTTCGAGTGTCGGGATCCAGCTTGTTTAGCAGTATGTGTATTAGCCATGGATCCCGGTCGCGCGAGTTAAGCGAAGTAAGACCTCTGACCACTTCGTCTGCTCCGTCCGAAATTTTGCGAAGAATTCGGACGTTTGACGTTTGGGTTGAGGGTAAGTCCATAAACGATCGAATGAAACCCGTATTCGCGTACCTGGGTCGATGGTATCTACTGTCGAGACGCTCCCAAGCCGTTTCATAAGTGGCGTCACAAAGTGGCAAATTGGATTTATTATGTATTGCACCCTCAAACATATCTCGGAAGGCCGGCCATTCCTGATAATTTCCCGAAAACGGTTCGATTCGAATTGTAGGGAGAATAAAGTCTGTTCGCGGCGAGTTCTGCGATTTTGCAAGCGATTCAATAAGGATTTGTTGTTGTTCCGCTATTCGATTGATTGCGTCCTTACTTTTTTCGGCATTTTCACGTTCCCGAAACGCGGATAATAGAACTGATTTAACTAATAAATATTTAGCCTCAAATTCTTCGAATTCAGGCAACGGATCTGTATAACCCTCTTACGTACTAAACCACACCCTGTGTACTCTTCTACCACTCTCCCCGCGGAACTGCCGTTAGGTATTACTTCGCGGGGCTGGTTTGCAGTTTATGCAATTCTTCTTGTATTTGCTTCTTCAGCTCTTCTAATTTGTTCTATTCTTCTTAGCTCATTTTGCACATTTATCACAAGTGTGCCGATTTCCATCCAATTTTCCTCCGACTGCAACATTCGGTCTATGAGTAGTGTTGGACTGGGCAAATTATTTCTCCATTGCGAAAAACGCCGGCAATGAAATATGGCGTGCTCCGTATCCTCCTCCTCGTTTGAGCATTCTGGGCACAAAGGGGAGCTATCATGTCCGAATCGGTGCAAGTATTTGCGATAGCCGCCATGACCAGATAGGAACTGCGTAAGGTGGTAGTTGCTATTCCCATGTGCTCGTTTTGTCCAGGTCTCGATGTTCGGGATCAGCTTGTAGGTCCATCTGCCTTTTGTACTATTATCCCACCTAGCTTGCCAGAGGGCTGCTGAAGCCGCTCGCTCTTCTTCTTTTATTCTTGCAATTTCACCTGCATCTTGTCGCCCTGGGGTTCTTCTATTATAAATTCTCAACATCTCGTCCGCGAGGATGTCGATCGGGACCATTCCTGCTATCACGAAGGCTGCGTCATCCGAGATTGTTCGAAATCCACAGATAGCTCTTAATGCACTGAGTCTATATGCGGACAACAGTTTTCTCTTGTTTGATTTTATCGCGAGTGCCCCCGCCCAAACCGGAGCAGCGTATAAGAGGACTGAGCTAACTACTCTAGATAGGAGAATCCTCCTAGCATATCCAGGTCCACCAATGTTTGGTAGTATTCTTGAAAGTGCTCCTTGTAGCAGTAAAGCCTTGTTACTGGAGTACTCCACATGCGCTTTGAACTGTAATCTGTTATCAAGAATTACTCCCAGGTATTTGATTGATTCTTTCGATCGGACTATTTGATGTCCCACCCGTATATTGGCGTATTCCACAATTTTTCTACTGGTAATTAAGACGGCTTCCGTTTTATGGTCCGCTAATTCTAGGCCGGCGGATACTAACCAGTCTTTGATGCGAATAATTGCTTCGTTTGTGGCTGACTCTATCTCCTTTATTTCTTTTGCCACCGTAACGACAGCGATGTCGTCTGCAAATCCGATTACTTGAACTCCTCTCGGCAATATGAGCCTTAGCACTCCGTCATACATAATGTTCCATAGGAGTGGACCGAGTACTGATCCTTGTGGAACCCCAGCTGAAACGCTGTAGTATTTCAACCCTTCATCAGTTTCGTACCTCAGTTTTCTGTTGGTAAAGTAGTTTTCTACTATCCTCAGCAAGTAATATGGCGTATTCATACTGGCTAGTGATCTTCTGATGAACGCCCAGTTTGCCGAGTTAAAGGCATTTTTGATGTCCAATGTCACCACTATACAGTATTTTTTTGTACCATACAGCCATCTTTCTCCTTGTATCGCTTCGGCCGCAATGTCGACCACAGTTTTTATGGCTTGAACAGTAGACCGCGATTTTCTGAACCCGAACTGATAGTCTGATAGTGCTCCTCTCTCTTCTGCTACCGCGAGCAATCTATCATATATTATCCGTTCCAGTATCTTTCCCATTGTGTCTAGAAGGCATATTGGACGATACGAGGACGGTTCCCCAGGTGGCTTGTTTCCCTTTGGGAGCAGGACTAGGTGTTGTAGTTTCCAAGCATCTGGGAAAACTCCTTCTTCAAGACATTTTTGAAATGTTTCCATAAAAATGTCTGGCCGCTTACGGATAGCTGCTTTTATTGCTTTATTTGGTATGCCATCAGGTCCGGGCGCTTTACTGTCGCCTATCCTCTTGCATGCGTTTATGAGTTCATCTGCTGTGACTATTGGGATGTCCTCCGTGTTGGTCTCCCTAATGATGTTGCACATAGTAGATGTACTTCGAGGGAAAAGGTGCTCTACTATGGAGCTTAGGATTGCTGGAGAAGTTATTTGCGGCGACCTGCTGCCCCTTACCTTAGTCATGACGATCCTGTATGCTGTGCCCCAAGGGTTTATGTCGGCTTCTTCACAAAGATTTTTAAAACATCTTGCCTTGCTCTCCTTGATTGCCTTTTTTAGTTCGCGTCTTGCCATTTTAAAACCACTTAGGTGTTCCTCAAAGCGGTCTCTTCCCCTAGATCTTTGGACTTTGCGCCGGGCTTTTAAGCACTTTGCTCTAAGCTTTTTTATTTCCTCATTCCACCAGTAGCATGGTGTTCCTCCTCTAGTACCCGTTCTTCTGGGCATTGATGCATCGCACGCAATAGTGAGGACGCGGACGAGTTGTTGCATACAGGCTTCAGCTGTACCGCTTTGAATTATGTTTCCGGTATTTATCATTTCTTCAAAAGCGTCCAGGTCGAAGTGTGTGTCCTTCCATTTTGGGCCCGTTCGTTTAGTGCGTTGCACGGTACTCTTCTCCTTCGTCTCAAAAATGATTGCTTGGTGGTCACTGTGCGTGTATTCCTCGCTGACTCGCCATTTTATATTTCGCAGGAGGGAGTTGCTTACGAACGTGATGTCAATAATCGAGCCCGTTCCTGCCTTACGGTATGTATTTGCACGACCTTGGTTTGCAATGCCTATGTTAAGAGTTGCAAAACTTTCTAGCAGATTACGTCCTCTGGCGTTTGTAAGTCTGCTACCCCACTCCGTTGCCCATGCATTAAAGTCGCCGCCGATAACCACAGGGGCTCTACCACGAACATCGGCGGATAGGTTGTCTAGCATTGCCTGGTACTCGTTCATGGTCCAGCTTGGACGTGCATAGCAGCTGTAAAAATATATGCCATTTATTTTTGCCCGTGCAAAGCCCTCCATTCGTCCGTTAGTTTCTTGAAAGGCATGCCTTCCACATGTCCATATAGCAGCATGCTTTGTCCTATCGCAGGTCCATATATTGCTGTCGAGAGTTTTATATGGTTCACTTATCAAAATAACGTCCGCTTTTTCTTCTCTAGCCGTTTGTGTCAGTATATCCTGTGCAATTCTACAGTGATTTAAGTTAATCTGTATTATCTTCATGTTTTTTTGCTGTTGATGGCCTTCCTAAAAACCGGACACTTGCTGCTTCCGGCTACATGCTTCGAATCTTTTGGGCGTTCTTTTCTACAAAGCATGCATGATGGCTCCTTATCGCAGTTCCTTGCTATGTGGCCTTCTGTTCCACACCTTCTACATAGGATGGAGCGGTCCTCGCTGCTTTTGCAATGCCTGGCTATATGCCCAAATTCAAGACATTTGAAGCATTTTTGGAGAAGCGTTCGCTCCCGAATGCGACAAATGACCCATCCAATTTTTACCTTTCCTGCGTCTAACAGTTTCTTTGCAAATCCGACGGGAAGGCCAATTGTTGCTGTTTGGGTTCCACCGTACGCTTTTCGCAGGGATAATATGTCTGCTGGTTGTAGTTCCACCCCGAGCTGAGTCCCTATTGCCTCGCAAATGTCCTCCTTTCCGGTGACTTCGTCGATGTCTTTGAGCTCGATGGTAGTGCGATGTGTGAGTGTCCTTACACTCGCTCGCTCTCCTAAAACCTCGCCAATGACACTTTTAAACTCTTCTGTCTTATTTCCAGTTTCCTTGAGCTGTATTAGGAGCTCTCCTTTCTGGGTCCTTCTTATCCTGGATACCGCTTTTCCAATAGCCTCTAGTTTGGGGTCTGCTTTTACGCTACGAAGAATCTCTGCGTAGGATAGTCCTTCACTTGCTTCGATGACGAACGCGTCCGGCTTGGTTCTTTTCGCCTCAAGCTTCTTTTTGTTAGTCTCCTTTTTAATTTTTCTCAACTGTTTGCCATCATTTGACTTCTGTTTTGTCGGAATGCCGGCGTTTTTCTCCTTGCTCCTTGGAGTTATGCTACCAGTATTGTTTTCCTTTTGTTTCAACTCTACCACCTGGGGTTTTTTTTTCCTCTTTGGTTCCGGGGTTTCGCCATTTTGACCCTGCCTTTTCTTAGGTTCTTGAGCGTTTCTCAGCCAGGGAGAGGTTTGTGAGGAGTTGTTTTTTCTTATTGCCTCTTTTGCTTTTTCGTCCTGCTGTTGAATAGCAGAAAGCTCATATAGAGATCTAATGCTTTCAATTGCGTCTCTCATAGGTTGGTGTATTGAGCGCCTTTTCCCATCTTCTAACATTTCCACCAGTTGCCGTATCTGCTCACCTAGTTTTTGGAAGGCAGATAGCTGCGAAGTTGTTTCGAATGCCACCTCTCTTATTGCAGGAGAAACACTGCTTTCAGTGCTTCTCCCTAAAGGTGCTGGTGCGGTATCTGGTGACCTCAGCATCCTTGAGCTCCTTTGAAAGGGATTTTCCTCATTACCTTTCTCTTCCACTTGTATTCTCTCCGTTGATTTGATTTTTGTTGAATTCATTTCAATTGGGTCCCCTCTCAAAGCCGTTATCGATGTCCGAGTGTGTAGTAACCTAAGGATTCCATGGTTGTCTTTGCAAGCAGTGAGGCCATGCTAGGGTTGACACAGACCCTTATGAGGTGTTGTGCCAGAGCCAAATCGGTTTTAACAAGGAATGTTACATCTTGACCTACACCACCAACTTAATGGCGACGAGGCATCGAGCGTTCTTTGAGTCCTGCCAAGGTTTTAACGGGACGGGGGCGTTTGCAGCATTAGCCTGAAAGCCATTTCCGCAAAATTTCACTCTTGCTTACTCAGGTAACAGAATACTACAAACGTCAGCCCTCATAGCTGTCGTTCCAATTCTTTTTCCAGTATGCCATAATTAAGACCTTACTGGGCTCAGTCTTAATGCCAAAAAGGTACCGATTCATAACAGAGACGGTAAAAGTTATTACAAAAACACGACTGTTCCGCAGGAAGCAGAATCATCGCGCCGCTGTTTAGATACTTGTATATCCCACGTTGTGACGGGTACGTCTGGGTCTCGCCATTTACAGTGTTCTGTATCCCCCGTAGCCACCTTGCGAGGTGGGAGGCACTTTATTAAAGACGGTGCCTATACGTCTTGTCACAGAAAGTTCATAGGGGTTCCTGTGGCCTTTAAGCCACGCCCTCCTCTTCTGTCGCTCTTGGTCGGGGACTGCTTATTGGGTATTCGCAGCTAACCTACATATCTGCAGGCCGTTCACCATCCGCCACCTGTGACCCCACAGTAGCCTGAGCTCGGCCCTCCCATCCTTGATGCACCGGCCCATCTGCCAAACTCCGAAACATAGTCGAGACTACTTCCCGACTACTTCACGGAGCCTATAGCATGATGTGGTGGTATCTCACCGGGCGACAAGGGGATGGGCCTTGTCTACCACCTGTACTGTATAACCCTCTGTCTCATGTAATTCGTACATGAGTTTATGCGAAGCGTTGAACTCTTGCCACAAGTCGTCTGCTTTGAGGAGTTTGACTTCAAGATCGACTGACGAAGAATTTTCAGAAATATCCTCTGAATACTTAGCTAACTTGGTCAACGAGCCTTTAATATGACCACGTGTCAACCGAAGGGCAGAGAGTTTGACCGAAGAAAACATTTGAAATAAGTTTTTATTTTATTCTTTTTACTAGGAATATCCGCCTATAATTAAAGCGCAATAAATCGTTCTCAAAAAACCAATGCACTTAAACGAAACCAAAATGTTCAAATTTCACGAGATTAGGTGCACGTGTGTCAATGTATTTTTCCTTCGAATTATAGAAATTTACACAATGCGTATAATTGCGCCTTCATATAATATTATTGTCTAAGGAAAAGTTCTTTAGCAATTCGAAACACAACAATCCGGTTCGATTGGACCACAAATATGTATAACAACGAAATTAAATCGATGACGACGAGCGAACAAAAACGGAAAAATGTTTCCAGCGACGAGGAGCAAGGGCAAAGTCACCAAAAACAAAACGAGAGCGTTTCTTAAAACGTTATAATTATTTAATGTTACCAAGAAGATGGTCCAAATCCAAGTGAACGAGAAATCCACTCAGCAGCAAATAGCAACGCACCTCCGAAGCTTAAGCAGTTATGTACATAATAGCCGCGGCTATGTAATTAAATTTAATAAGTCGAGAGAGCGACAAGATTACAACTGTCGAGAATGCGATTGTAATGTGTGCTACTGGGTGGAGAGTTGAAAGTTCTCACGGTAAATGCATTACGCAATCAATGCGAAATGCGTGTACAGTGAGTAACAACAATTCTAGAGAGATACATTTGAATTATTTTACAATAGCAGTTTTTAGATAAATAGGAACATGGAAATGAAATAAGTTTAAATAATTGTTGAATTTAAGTTTAGAGCAAAATGTATTAAGTTAGTCCAAAACAATTAGTTTAACATACATACATATCTATTTAATTAAAAAAAAAAAAAAAAAAGTTTTATATACAATTACACTCTTTGATTGAATTACTGACACAAATAAGCAATATCACAACAAATACCGTTAAAACTGTGTATTTTCTCATTCGATAATGAGTGAAAAATAGTTGATATACGTCATTCGCGATGCAAAAGAGTTGGTCTACTCCACATCATCGTATGATTAAGTTAACCGTTAGGAAAAATTAAGCAAAAACAAGCAATCTACAGGTCCGTGTTGCGACAGTCCCGGCAATCTACAGGTCCGTCTTGCGGCAGTCCCGGCAATCTACAGGTCCGTCTTGCAAAAGTCCCGGCAATCTACAGGCCCGTCTTGCGACAGTCCCGGCAATCTACAGGTCCGCCTTGCGGCAGTCCCGGCAATCTACAGGTCCACCTTGCGGCAGTCCCGGCAATCTACAGGTCCGTCTTGCGACAGTCCCGGTAATCTACAGGCCTGCCTTGCGGCAGTCCCAGCAATCTACAGGTCCGTCTTGCGACAGTCCCGGCAATCTCGGTCTCGTTTGCTTAGGTGTGGGATGAGAGTTGCACTGCTATTGTGATGCTGTGCGAAAACGATCTGCGGGAGTACAACAAAAATTATATTTTATTCCCCCTCTTCTTTCTTAAACGAGAACCCTCTCGTTTTGACTACCACGGTGTGGTAAGAACTCTAATGTTTTTATATATTATAATACTAGCGTGCCCGGCGAACTTCATCCCGCCCAAAATTGACTATTTGACTAAAATAATTTTCACTTCCACCTGAAATTTATTATATTGATCCCAACTATAGCCTTTGAAAAATACGATCTCACTGTATACTACGATCAAAATTAAAAAAAAAACTCTCCGTAGAAAATATATGGAAAATCAATTTACAATTACAATTACAATTTTCCTCAAAACCGTCGCTTGCATGACATTTGATTTGAGATCCTTCACCATCAAATCAAACGCGTCCTGTTACAAAGTCTCGGTGCATTGAGGTCGTGCAACAAATTTATAAATGAGCCCGCTTTCAATTGTATAGATGTAAGCCCGGAACATCCAAAGAATTAAAAAATTCAACTAATCCCCATAAAGTTTTGTTTTAACTACACTACCTTACTAAAAGTTGCATTATGTCCTTCCTTGGACCCATATGAATTTAAACCAAAAATCATAAAAATTTAAGGATATGTTCCCGAGTTATGAGTACGCACATACGGACGTCAGTCTTTTTTATACTAGTATACTTCAATCTTGAAGCAACCATACCTACCCATCCACAAATTTCAATCATCTCGGTAGAGCTGTTTCGGAGATCGGCAACAGCGCCAACTATCAGGTCCAAAAGTATCCTATCCTTCAAGTGGAAACGAAGAATATACATCCACAAAATTTCATTGAAATCGGTTGAGCAATTTCGGAGATCGAAACAACGCCACCTATCGGCTCCAAAATTTTATCTTTTAATACTGCCTAAGCCTGAAATACACCAATGCGAACAAAAAAAAAGAAGAATCATAAAATTTGGCCCAGTAAGAACATTCTCCTTGGTTAAGTTATTTGTGCCGGAAATCGAATGGAAATGTTATTTGTACAGCTAAATGAAATATGAATTACTGAAGTGACAAATTCAAAAAAGTATAGACAACCAACGCCAACTATATTATTACAATTAAATTTCTTACACTTGGCGATAGAATAATAATAAAAGAACATAGCCCTAAACTAGTTAATAGACTGACTGATTGGAACCACTTCAGGCAGAAATTGGAAGAATGTATCCAATTATCATCAGCTATTCAAACGGAAGATCAACTAGAAGAAGCAGTGCAAATATTTACGCTGGATATACAAAAAGCTGCATGGGCTGCAACTCCCAAAAGAACAAAGAAGATTAAACAAAACTCTTATCCTCGTGAAATATGTGAAATTATTACAGAAAAGAGGAAAGCTAGAAAACGTTGGCAACAGACAAGGGCGCCAAGCGATAAAACCACACTGAACAACTTAAATAATAAGCTCAGAAAATCCATAAGGGAATTTAATAACGAGTCTTTAAAAACGTATCTTACCAGTCTGACAAATGATGCTAGTACCGACTACTCGCTCTGGAAGGCAACAAAGAAAATGAACAGGCCAATAGCTCACATTCCGCCAGTAAAAACCAAAGAAGGTAACTGGGCAAAAAGCAGTCAAGAAAAAGCAAATACTTTTGCAGAGTACCTTGAAAACGTCTTCAAACCTTATGAAGATAAAGATTATCAAGAAAACGAAGAAAGGTGCGAAGAAGACAGACCTATTAGGCCGGTAACAGCTAAAGAACTTGCTAAAGAAATCAAAGAGGGCATAAACATAAAAAAAGCCCCAGGGTTCGATTTAATCACAGGGGAAGTTTTAAAACAATTTCCTCGAAAAGGTTTAAAAAAGCTAGCGCAGATTATAAATGCTGCATTTAAGTTGAGATATGTGCCAAGCATGTGGAAGGTCGCGGAGGTAATAATGATACCAAAACCAGGTAAACCACCTAGCGAAGTAACCTCATATCGCCCAATATCGATACTATCAATGTTGTCCAAGCTATTCGAAAAAATGCTGACAAAACGTCTGCAAAAAATAATTGATGAAAAATTGCTAGTTCCAATTCATCAATTTGGGTTTAGAAACAAGCACTCTACAATTGATCAAGTGCATAGAATCACAGATAAGATCGAAAAAGCATTCGAAGAGAAAAATGTGTGCTCTACAATATTTCTTGATATAGCACAAGCTTTCGATAAAGTCTGGCATAAGGGACTGATCCATAAATTACAAAGGCAACTGCCGGAGCAGTATTCAACAATTCTGGAGTCATATATAACAGATCGATTCTTCAGAATTAAACAAGAGACAGAGTACTCAACATTAAGAGGAATTAGGGCTGGTGTGCCGCAAGGTAGTGTGCTGGGTCCAGTGCTATACCTTCTGTTTACTAGCGATCTACCTGATAGTGAAGAAACTACTATAGCAACTTTTGCAGATGACACTGCTGTGCTTGCTGTTGGAGCAACTGTCGAAATTGCAACAGAAAAGCTCCAAATGGCAATAAACGGTATTTCAGAATGGACCAAAAAGTGGCAGATTAGATTGAATGACCTTAAGTCAGTCCATATTAATTTTACGTATAAAAACGTACCACACATTCCAGTATACATTAATAACAATGTAGTGGAATACTCAAATACAGCTAAATATCTGGGCATGACCCTAGACGCTAAACTGCGTTGGAAAGCGCATGTAAAGAAAAAGAGAGATGAGCTGAACATGCGATACAGTAAAATGTATTGGCTTATTGGGAGATATTCATCCCTGTCCAACTACAATAAATTACTGCTATATAAGCAAGTCTTGAAACCAGTATGGACCTACGGGCTCCAATTGTGGGCATGCACATGCCAATCAAATTTACAAAAAATTCAAGTCTTCCAAAATAAAGTACTAAGGAACATAGTTAATGCACCTTGGTACATACGCAACGCTGATCTACATAGAGATCTAAATATTGAAATGGTTGAAGATGAAGTTAAAAAGGTTGCCCAAAGGCATAGAAGTAGGCTTCATAACCACGTTAACGTTGAAATTACAGAACTTTTAAATACTGACAATGTAATCAGAAGATTGAGGCGGGTAAAACCCCTTGATCTATAAGAGTTAGCCAAGGCCAAGAGATTAGGTAATATCTTCAAATAAAAAAGTTTCGAAATCCGACAAACGGCGGATTTTTCTTATGAATTTTCCAAATATTTTAAAAATAAATTGCCGATTAGTCGAACGACTAGGTGCAATCCCATTTCGGGATGACGAAAGTCAGTCCCTCCCGGGAGGTTTTTTAGAGGTTGTTCGAGTCCCTCACTATTGCAGAAGCATCCCTCGCGTACTTGCTCTGCAATGTCTTTCGATGATTTTTCCTTCCAGCGAACCCCCAAACAAAACAAAAAAAAAAAAAAAAAAAAAATTACAATTAAATTTAATGTTTGTTGATACAAAATTGATATGCAGGAAAATCTAACTTGTCGTAAATATCTCTCAGCGTGGTTATATGGTGTTAATTTGAGCCAAATCGGTCCATAAATAAGAATTTTTAAAAAATCGACCCAGCGCCCCCTATAGGGTTTAAAATAAACATAAACCATCCGGGGGATAGCTTCAGTGGTTCAGCCGTGATGGTCATACATACGCACGAACGTTTTTATATGTTAAGATATATATATAACTAGCAGACCCGGCGAACTCCGTTCCGCCCAAATTCATAAATGTAATGAAAATAATATTTCCAAGAATGCACAACGCATGCTACTTTACGTATATATTGAATACGATAGAAATAACTGAAGTATAGCAATGTCGATGTATTTCAATAAAACCGCAATGATTGACGAGCCGGCCAACCGGCACCACTTTTGTACTAAAGTGGTTTGCCTACATGTGAGCACGCCACATACATTTGGACCATGTGAAAAACATGGGAATTCAAGATTGATGCTACAAATATCCAGCGATTGTCCTTGCGACTTATTATTTGTCATAGACACTTAAACGCCAAATCGTTCTGAGTAAGCGGAGTCCGCGATATGACAATGTTTGCCTTTTAAACTCAAAATCGTGATTACATGACATTTGATTTGAGATTCTTCACAATCATATCAAACGCGATCCGATACAAAGTTCCGGTGCATTAAGGGCCGTTTTATTCACTCGAAGTTGAACACAACTTGAGGAGTTTGATATATATGTATAAAAATCCCCAAGTTGTGTTCAACTTCGAGTGAATAAAACGGCCCTAAGGTTGTTCAACAAGAAGATAACTGAGCCGAATTTTAACTTCAAATTGTTAAGCGGTAAGTCCGTAACATCCGAATTAGAAAATTCAAAATTTTAAATAATTTTTCTTGTATTGGAAGTGATACCACCCGTTTCCTATCCATTCTGTTTTTTCCAAAGTGCGGTTCCTTTATCAGGATTGAAGACAAATCTGCGATCTTCTAAGTTCATTTTCTCTATCGCCGTTTTAAACATTGTTATGAAAGCATTGATTGCATTATAATAATGGTTGCAACTGTCGAGTTATGTTTTTTGTCACTCCTGTTTGCCCTCTGTAACGCCTATAGACTTGATCATCCCCCGACAAAATGAAGTATACCTGCGAATTTTGCTGTAAGTCCTCATTTACTGGCAAAAAGGCACCCATCCGATAGTAAATTTGGCCTCGAATCTGTTAATCCGAATTTTGCGGCGTAGAATCCCGTGCCATTGTTAGAAAATGTGTGCATGATGAAAGTATAAGAGGAAATATTGCCCTGCCAGTCGGCATGAAGCCAATTTTTTTAATAATTTTTGTTCCCAATGTAGTCATACGAAAACAGTAGTTGTACTGTCAAATGTTATTTAGAAAATCCTCCGATTCAAATTGCTCTGCAGGTGCTACTTTTACTTTGCCACTCGCTCAGCAGTTTTTTAGCGCGTTTTAATGGTGGCACACAATTATAGTCATCGCTCCAATATCGAAAATCGCATCACCGACATAGTTTTCTGTTCTTTCTACTGAAATGTCAGTCCTTCGAATGTCAGCAACGACGTGCATCTTGCCACTCCGATTTGAACTTGCTCCCATCCCAGCAATAGTAGGATTTTTTTTTGTTTTTTTTTGTTACTGAAGGTGAAAATCTCGAAAGACACAGTGGGGTTAGAAACCCAGAGTAGTGTGGGACTCTAACCGCACTAAAAACACCTCCTTAATCATGACCAATCAAAGAAAGATCGACAAATGATTTTAGTTTCAACGTTCAGTTGTGTTTGAGAAGGTATTACAATTTGAATACGGGTTCTCATTATTTAGATTATAAGGTCGTGAGGTTTAATTCTTCTCAATCTACGAATATTGTATCGTACATTTAAGACGTCTTCTATTTCAGGATTAATATGCATCTGCAGACGCTCATTGTGACGAATTGCGTACTTTTTAATTACCTCCGTTACAAGATCAGTCTGCAAATCACGATGCAAGTCATTATTTCTAATATACAATGGGTCATTTACTATTCCCCGAAGGACTTTGTTTTGGAATGTCTGTATTATTTTTACATTTGTCTTCCTTGTACAACCCCATAATTGGACACCATATGTCCAAACAGGCTTCAATATCTGGTTATATAATAAAATTTTATTCTCAATGGACATTTCCGAGTTATGTCCTAGCAACCAATAAAGTTTTCTATATCTAATATTTAACTCTTCTACTTTCTTTTTCACATGTTCCTTCCATTTCAGCTTAGCATCTAGATTCATACCCAGATACTTAGCTGTGTTAGAATAAGGATTTACTTGGTTATTAATAACCACCGGAACATTTATAATTTTTTTATTTGTAAAATTGATATGAGTGGACTTTGACTCATTGAGTCTAATTCGCCATCGTTGTGCGCAATCACATACTTCGTTAACTGAATTTTGCAGCTTTTCTGTTGATTTAGTCACGCATCTATCAGTTGATAGAAGAGCAGTGTCGTCTGCGAATGTGGCTATCATCGTGTCGTTTCTATGTGGTATATCACTAGTATACAATAAGTAAAGGGTTGGTCCCAGAACACTTCCCTGTGGAACTCCTGCTTGTATTTCTTTAAGTTCAGAATACACTGAACCATAACGAACTCTAAAGAATCTATTTGAAATACAAAATTTAAGTATCTCATAGTATTGTCTAGGTAGATTCCTATGAAGTTTATACTCTAAGCCCTTATGCCAGACCTTATCAAAAGCCTGAGCAACGTCTAAGAACAATGCAGAACAAACTTGTTTTTCTTCTAGTGATTTTTCTATAATATTTGTTATACGATGTACTTGGTCTATTGTCGAGTGCTTATTTCTAAACCCGAACTGATGGGTGGGAATAAGCCTTCTCTGCTCTATGATTTTATCTAGTCTTTTAAGAAGCAGTTTCTCAAAAATTTTGGATAGTACAGGTAAAAGTGAAATTGGCCTGTAAGAGGTGACTTCTGATGGAGGTTTACCTTGTTTAGGTATAACTATAATTTCTGCTATCTTCCAGTGATGTGGAACATATCTTAGCTTAAAACAAGCATTAATTAAAAGCTTAAGTTTAACCAATGCTATGAAGGGTAGTTCCTTCAGGATTTGGGCAGTTGTTAGATCATAACCTGGTGATTTTCTATTAGAGAGGCCATGAATACATGTGCTGATCTCTTTTAGCGAAACGTAAGTGATTACGTCCTCATCAATTCTATCAGAGAATTCAAGGCATTCGCCTGCCACGCTAGGTGGAAAAGGTTTAAAATCATTTGTCAAATGTTCTGAAAAAAGTTTGACCTTTTGTTTTGGGTCGCCGATCCATTTCCCATCAGATGTTCGTAACGGGGGATCTTGCGTTTGAGGTCTTTTTAAATATTTGGCAGCCTTCCAAAGGGAGTAGTCTAAAGACTAATACTCTTTTTAAGTTTATTATTACGTCTATTGAATATAGTTTTATCGCCGGGATATCTTGTCATTTGCCATTTTCTCCGGGCTCTTCTCTTTTCTAATATTAGTTCCCTAATTTCTATGGGATATTTTACCGATGCTTGTTTACGTTGCTGACCAGTTGGTGTACTATCTTCTGCTGCCTGTTGTATATCGGCAATGAATTGTTCCACTTCGATGTCAATATGCCTTGTTGTGACCAGTGGAGATCTAAGGTTTATAAAACCTTCGAGTATTTTTTTAAAATTACACCAGTTTGTTCTTTTGTTGGTAAGTCTTTCATTGCTTATCTGCTCTACTAACATGCCGTTGACCGTTAAGATTACGGGTGTATGATCCGACGACAAATCATCACTGCTTTCAACTTTAAGTTCTTTTCTATTGATTCCTTTCGTAATGAAGAAGTCAATAAGGCCTGGTATTTTTGATGGGTCGGATGGCCAACAAGTAGGCGATCCAGTCGAAATAAAATAGTAGGATTTGACGCAGTTCTCATTACTTGCACTCTCAATTTTCTTGACTGTTGATCTGGTCTTATGCCATGCGATGTCCCACTTTTCGCTTTCTTCTGTAGTTTGGCTTCGTTGATATTTGTTGTTGACTTGCTTGCCTTGTTCGTCGGCCAATATTTGTGCGCATACGTCTGAACTTCCTAAAAAAAAAACTTGAATGCCGCGCTGTGCCCCGCATTATAAGGGAATTCATAACCCCTTGAGCGCGAGTAAAATTATATAAAAAAAAAAAAAATACGTCTTGGCGTATAATATATAATATAAAATAACTATTTTGTCCGCGTTTAAACTTTTTACATTTAATTTTTAACTTGTTAACTGTGTAAAAGAAATAAAACTGTTGGAGCGATGCACAAAATCAAAAACAAACCATCACTGTTGACCAACGTATAATACATTAATTTCATCTCGATTTTATCAATCCACTTTTTGAAAAAAAAATCCGCACATAGTAGGTACCTATGTAGATTTCTAATTAATTTTTGATACAGAAAAGTCAAAATAAATAGCGCAGAAAATCAAAAAAATCTAAAATGGAAAAATTAAAAAATAAAGTAGCCTATCGCAATACTCTATCCCGTAGCTTTCTATTAGTAAAAGAATTTTTGAAATCGGTTCGGTAGTTCCGGAGATTACCTTCCCCAAACAAACATTACCTCTTTATATAATAGTGTGATAAGTGTGATGTGATATATACGACCCAAACGCAAAATAGTTGGTCCACCCACTTTCTTGCACTTGGAAACTTCTTTATTATTAGTTTAACATACATACATATTATTATTATTATTATTTTATTTTATTTTCCTTCAAACTTAGAGCTAGGTACAATTTCTTTTGGGGAATAGCGGAAAATAATAGTAATCAATCCGTAATTTAAAATTAGTGTGGAGTGATACAACTAGATATTTAATTTACATAAAAAGAATATTTAACTTTGATGTGGGGTGACATCGGTTTTAACTTTATAAATAACAACGAAAAGAAAACAGAATTAAAAACAAAAAAAAGAGAAACGACAATTTAAGGAAAAACATAAGGAGCAAATACAAATGGTAATCAATTTAACATTAGGAACAAAAAAAAAAGAAATGATTTACAAATTTAATTAATTAATAACAGTACATTTATATAAAACATTTACTTGTGCTGATGAAGATGATGATAGCTAATTTTTAATCAAAGATTCAAGGACATCATAACTTATAGTGAATAACCAGTCTTTTACTTTTTTTAAGAATAAATTATATTTTGAGGCTGTCCTAACAGAAAATGGTAGCTTATTGAACATTAAAGGGCCTATAACAGAATAGAAATGAGAAAAATGGTTTTTGTACGCGATTGGAACATTAACAAGATACATGTTATTTATACGAAGACCATACTGCGAAGTTCTGCTAGGTATATTGCCGCTTTGCTTAAAAAATTCCTTTAGCACTTTAAAGACGTAAAGGTGTCTCATTGGTAGAATATGCAGGTCTCTAAATAAAGGCCAGCTCTGAGTAAGGCGATTTTTGTTACAAATAATCCTAATTAAATGCTTCTGAGCTATTAACAATGGACTGAAGGAGTTACTATAAGAACCACCCCAACTTGTAATACCATACTGCAACTTAGAGTGCCCCAGGCCATAATAAATTGACGTTAGTACTTTTTTGGAGCAATAAGGTTTGATAAGATACATTTTGTGCGTTACAAGGAGCATATGTGATTTAATAGTTTGAATATGATCCTTCCAATTTAAATTATGATCAATTAATACTTCAAGGTATTTATAACGATTCACTGATTCAATATTAAAACAATTATTAGAACAAGACGAACTACTAACAAAATTAGATTTTCCACAACTATGAACAGGCAAACAGAATTTTTTACAATCATGAGCATGAAAGCATAAATTGAAATCACTTAAAATATTATTTGATATTTTAAAAGACATAACTTTTGTCTTCTCGCTAATAATCAATTTATGTTCTGTAAACCAAAGTCTTAATGTTTCAAGATCTTCCGATATCTTCGCCACACTTTCATATCTTGTATCAAATTGGTAAGTAAAGGCTACATCGTCTGCAAATGCAGTTGAAACACCATTTAGATTTAATGCAAAGAGGGAGTTTATGTATATCAAAAACAGCACAGGACCAAGAACTGAGCCCTGTGGTACACCATTTTTTAAAATACGAGACTCACTAAGGCTCCCATTTACATTTACTTTTTGACTTCTACCTTTTAGATAAGAAGTAAACCACTTGTGAATCATCCCTCTAAACCCAGCATTGTATAATTTTTTTAGAAGTAGGTCATGGTCAACCATATCAAACGCCTTCGTCATATCCACAAAAAGAGCCATGGTGGATTTGCTACGGTTAATACCTTCATATAATTGGCTACACACTCTGAGGATAGCATCCTCGGTTGATATCCCTCGTCTAAAACCAAATTGATTACTACTAAAAAAAATGTTCTTGTCTAAAAAAGACAATATTCGTGATTTCATAAGCTTTTCGAAAATCTTAGAAAAAGTTGGTAGTAGGGAGATGGGTCTGTAGTTTGACATATTACTTTTAATACCTTTTTTAAAAAGTGGTATAACTTCAGCTCCTTTAAGGTGCTGAGGGAAATAACTATTTTGAACACTAAGATTAAATAAATAACATATAACGTCTACTACATAAAAGCTAACTTTTTTCAACAATACACTTGATATACCATCACTAGTACAAGACCTTTTGTTTTTTAACGACAATATTGCCCTATAGATTTCGCATGAAGAAAATGACTGGAAAACAAAACTGTTTGGTTGTATGTTTTCTATTTGACTTATAGAGCAATTGCAGTCTTTCGAAATGTCTACAGATGGTTTCAGTTTTTCTGAAATTTCGGTAAAGTACTCATTTAGCTTATTGGAAATTATGACTGAATCAGTCAAACTTTTACCATCTATATCCAAGCTAGTTATGCCTGTTTGCTGCCTACTTTTTCCCAAGATACTATCAACTACCTTCCATTCATCGCTGACATTACCTCGAGCTTGTTCAAACGAATTCAAATAAAACTTGTTCCGGGTTTCTTCAATATTTTTGTGCACGGATTTGCATAGAGAATCGTAGTAATTTTTAAGTTTTATATTATGTGGATGACTTCTACATTTTTTGCAAAACTTATTTTTTCTTTTTATCTGCCGCAAGAGATTATGTGTCATCCATGGCTTTAAAAAGTTGTTTTTATTCGAGATGAGAGGGGAATAGGTAGTACAATTTTTGATATGATTTTTTAAAATTCTTACAAAGAGATTGAAAGCGATTGATGGGTTAGGTTCATCATAAACTGGTTCCCAGAATTCATATAGTAAGCATTCCTTTAAAATGGCGTAATCTGTGCTATATTTCTTCCTTATAGATGAGTTGCCACTATTTATTGTGTTGGTACTTAAACAAACATTTAGTGCAATCATACGATGATCTGTTAATTTTAGATCATATACAACACCATTAAACACACTTTTATTGTTTTTTTGAGTACGCATAAATATATGATCAATGCAAGATTTAGTCGAGTCCGTAACACGGGTAGGTTCATTAATAAAACTCCTCAGACCATTTGACGCCATTAGAAACAGATAATTCTCAGTATCTCTATCAGTTTCATTTAAAATATCGATATTAATATCACCAATTACTATTAAGTTTTTTTCTTTACAAGTACCCAGAGCATCACTTAATTCACCAATAAAAACACCTTTTGAAACCGCTTGTAATCTGTATATTTAATTAAAAAAAAAAAAAAAAAAAAACGTTTTATATACAATTACACTCTTTGATTGAATTACTGACACAAATAAGCAATATCACAACAAATACCGTTAAAACTGTGTATTTTCTCAATTTATAATGAGTGAAAAATAGTTGATATACGTCATTCGCGATGCAAAAGAGTTGGTCTACTCCACATCATCGTATGATTAAGTTAACCGTTAGGAAAAATTAAGCAAAAACAAGCGTGCTCTTGCTTTGGCAGGTTATAAGTGTACCTGTGCAATAAGTTGAAAGTTTATTGGGTTATCATGGCGCGTGGTGTTCCCTTATCTAAAGATATTAGGGAATCAAGTATTAAAGCTTTTGAAAATGGCTTTTTAAACTACAAAATTGCAAAAAAATGCAATCTCCCTCGTTCATCAGTACAGAATATTATTTCGCTCTTTACTAAGATGGGTAACATTAAAACCCGAAAGAAAACTGGAAAAATAATTAAGGAAAATCGTCGTCAAACTGCTGCTGGGGTAACTGTAGAGTGGAAAAGCCGCATCAAAAAAGAAATATCTGTCGACACTTGTAAACGCAACATGAAGAAAATGGGATATACATTTTACAAGGTTTGTTTAAAAATCGTTTGTTTGTTTTGCATTGTAATTTTTTCAACCTATATTAATAGGCAAAAGAAAAGCCTCTTCTTACGCCAAGGCAAAAGAAAAGGCGACTTGAATGAGCTAAAGAGCACACAAATCGGAACTTACATCAGTGGCGGGAAGTCATTTGGAGCGATGAATCCAGATTTGAGGTTTGTGGTGGCGATTAAGCCTAGTATCCTGCTCGCGCTAAATTTTATCTCCCATACAAAAATGTCTACAAAGATAAAATTTAGCGAGGCAGTTTAGCAAAGCAGTATCCTGTTCGCACGCTAAATTCTTAACTTCATATAGATGGGCCGATGAAAAATCTCCAGTCATTTAGCTCGCGAAATAAATGTACGGTGCATTAAATCGAAGATAAATTTTGATATAAAAAGCGGAGGAAAGAGTTTGTGTTGTGTTTGCTATGATTTTTTTGGTGGAAAACGCAGTGATAAAAAAAGCCAAACAACAGAGCCAAAACAGAGACATAAATATAAATAAAACGAATCGAATTTCAGGGGGACTCATGTTTTCAGACGAGGCCATCTTTTGGGTTAATAACAAGTGTTCCACTATGGTAAGGAGATTGTGGAAAGTTTGAGGACACAATAAGTCTAAGTTCTTCTTATAATTTCTAGTTTTCTTACATCTTTCAAGTTTGAATTTCGAAAATTCAATTAAAATTACATTTACTGATATCTGTCATGATACGTATGGTTCATAAACATATGGGTTTTGTCCCATTTATATCATGTATAATAATAATTTAGCGACCATTTATCTTTGGTGTGGAGAAACGAAGTGGAGACTAGGGGCGCTAAAATCTAGCGCGAGCAGGATACTAGGCTTTAGCGAAAGCGTGTACTTCGCACCTCCAAAGAAGCTTTCCATAAAGACTGTCTGAACCGAACGATAAAGTTTCCAGCATCGCAAATGATATGGGGGTGCATGTCTGGGCGTGGTGGTGGTAGCCTATGTTTTGTTGACGGCCTTGTGAATTCTGCGAAATATCGCAACATCTTGGAGCAGCATCTGCTTCCATCAATAACACAACTTCAGTCAACCGAGGGAGTCTACGTATTTCAGCAAGACGGTGCATCTTGCCATACGGTAAAGGCAACTAAAGCCTGGTTATTGATATGTTTATAATATTTAGATATTATGTCAAGTTAAATTAATAAGTTAAGTTAAGATGTCAGGTGTAGCGTGTAGGTAGCTAGTTAGTATATAATACGATTTCCAGAACATCTCTTTTAAAGAGAACATGTCCTCTTTTTTGTCAGCGATCTATTTTACACTTTCTTTTTTCGTTTGGCTCTTTTTTTGTCCTCTTTATTTGTTCTGTCCTCTTTTTGTTCTGTCCTCTTTTTGTTCTGTCCTCTTTTTGTTCTCTTTTTTCAATTTCATTATATTTTCATAATAAAAACAAGCCCTTCATTTAAAAACTTTTAAGTACGCCCATTAAAACTAGCAGTGGGTGCACTTTTCCGATGAATTTTATTTCTTTTCTCTTTTGTCAACGACACTCACCTGCCACATCTGTAGCAGTCACCTATTTAACGTGATATTTACTTATACAGTATATTGAAATGTTTTCCTTGAATAACCAAAAAATGGGGGGGGGGGGGGGGGGGGTATTACTCTTTTTTCGTTTGAGGTATATGGAGACCCTACTATATAAGTTATGGCAACAGGAGAAGTGAAAGTGCAAGACACATTTAGCGTTCGATCCAATGCAGTGCCTATAATCGAATCAATCGAAAGTTTTACTGTCGGCGTCGATGACTTCGAAACATATTTAGAACGGATGGAACAACTTCTTTCGCTGAACCAAATTATTGAAGACAAAATAAAAGTGGCGTTTTTTATTAGTTGTGCTGGCGGCGATATATAAAAAAAATAATATAAATATATATATATATATAAATACTAGCTGACCCGGCTAACTTCGTTCCGCCCAAATTTGTTGATGTAAAGAAAATAATAATTCCGAGCATGCGCAATGCACTTCCTAATTTATGTAATTCGGACAATTAAAATTCTTTATTCAAAAGTTATATTAAATGCAATATAAATAAATTATGAATAGCAATGTTGATTTGTTTCAATCAAACCGCAATGATTTTGACGTTTCGGCCAACCTTTCGCTTTTTCACTAAATTTACAATGTGAGAAACATGGGAAATCAAGATTGATGCCACAAATGCACAAACATCCATCGATTATCCTTGCAATAAATTATTTGACATAGTGAAAGCGAGACGCACGGGAAATTGAAGTCGCACGAATGGTAAATCGTTCTAAATAAGCGAAATCTGCGGAATAAGAGTGTTTGCCTTTGAAATTTCCCCTCAAAATTATCACTTGCATGATATTTGATGTGAGATCCTTAACCATAAATCAAATGCGATCCTTTACAAAGTTTCGATACATTGATGTTGCGCAACAGCATTTTAACTGAGCCGAATATCAAGTCCAAATTATGAAGAGGTAAGCCTGGAACATACAAAGAATTAAAAAATTCAACTAATCCCCATAAAGTTTTTTTCACATCAAAAGGTAGCATTATGCCCTTCCTTCCAACCAAAAATCATAAAAATCGAACGATCCGTCCCCGAGTTATGAGTGCACATTCGGACGTCAGTCTCTTTTATATGTAACTGTATCCACCCGGCTTTGTCCATACCTTTCGTATTAAGTCTTGCTCACATTTCGCATATTGCTTTATTTGAACAATGTCCATTAATAACTTTAATTATACAACTTTTGAAATAGAGTTTGATTTTATCAAAGTACCACCTATAGGGTCAAAAACTATCCGAAATTTAAAACTGGAAGCAACCATATCCATCTACAAAATTGCAATCAACTTGGTAGAGCTGTTTCGGTGATCGGCAGCAGCGCCACCTATCAGGTCCAAAAGTATCCTATCCTTCAAGCGGAAACGAAGAATATGAATCTACAAAATTTCATTGAAATTGGGTGAGCGATTTCGGAGATCGTGAAACAACGCCATATAGCGGGTCAAAAATCCTATCTTTTAAGTTTGCGTTAACCTAAAATACAACAATACGAACAAAACAAAAGAAGAACCATAAAAATTGACCCAGTGGCTATCGAGTTATATCATCATCATCGAGTTTCGTCCCGAAAGAATTATAGGTATAAATTAATAAGATTATTATTAAAGAAAATTTAATTAAACTGAAAAACGACATATACGCCTACAACGCCACATGTTTCAGTTTTTGTTAGAAATAATAAATTAATTATTTTACATGTATTTTATCAATATAATAACTCCGATCGCAGCATCTGTTTTAAACGATATTCATTTTTTTACATCCTCCTTGACGATATTTGCAGCACGCATTCTGTCAATGTTATGCCAAGCGCCATAAGGTTACATCAAAAAAGTTTGAATTGTAAAAGCGCTATGATTACATTAGATATAATTTAATAAGGTGGTTAAGTATTCTTAAATTTTCTAATTTTCCGCGCAATTTTCTTAATTTTTTCTTTCATAAGATTTTTCTCCTGACAATAACAAACACAACAAAAAAAGAATTTGTGAAATCGGTCCAGCCGTTCACTCGTGATGCCGTGATCAAAGGAAATATGGATTCGTTTTTAGGCCACTTCCTCAAGATGATAGCGGAAGGAATCGAGGGCGAAAAATCGGGAATAGGTAGGAACACTTCCTTTCCTTTTTGTGCGTTACCTGAACGCAACAACAGCTTGACTCGATGCGATTCGGTCGAAGTCCATTTCTCGCTCCAGTTCTCGATTAAATGCGTCTTGCATTGAACGATTAGGCTGTGGCCTGTGGCATCCCCAATTTGCACAACAAATTGCTACTCATGAGCAGACACATATCCTCTATCAAAATCGAAGCTTTGTTGCGCATTTCATCTGACATCTCCAGTTCATTATCCGATGTCACAGTGCGAATTCGATGCAAAATATCGTTGGCCATAACATCATCTTTATATAATCAAAGTATCTACTTCATTTCAAAAAGTTACTTAATGTAACATAGTAAACATAATTTATTAGAACAAACTTTTTAGGTACATATATTTAAAAAAAAAATCAAAAGTGTTGACAACAACAATTTGCTTGGAAAACAATTAAAATAATTGACAACAACAATTGCTTTTAAAATTTAAAATATTTTTTTTTTTTTGTATTTGAGGTGTCACTACTTTATGTTATCCAGTTTCTTTTTTTTTTTCAAAGTGTATTTCCCCATAAAAAAAATAAAAAATTTAGTGGTGGACCACCCTTAACATTTAGGGATATGAAAAATAGATGTTGTCCGATTCTCAACCCTAGCCCATATGCACACTAAGTTTCACGAAAATCGGTGGAGCCGTTTCGGAGGAGTTCAGCAACGCACCCCGTGACACGATAATTTTATATATTAGATATAAACTTTTTAAATCAATTGTGGCACCTATAAAAACAACATCGTTTTCATATGCGGAAATGACTTCGAAGCTCATTGAAAATCTTAGACCAAAAAATATCATTGTGGCGGAGCGGTATAAATTTTGGAAGCGGGAACAAAAAGATTCAGAGACGATAGGGGAATTTGTAGTAGAAATACAGTCACTAGCTCAAACATGTGACTTCAAAGCTTTTTTAAATGAAGCTTTGCGATATAAACTAGTTTGCGGCATGAAAGATTCCCGTATTAAACAACGTCTATTAGAAAAAGATTACTCGTTTGATGAAGCTGTCAAACTCTCTAAAACTTTAGAGATTACCACCAAGGAAATGCTAAACATTAACCCCGCCGCATCTACAAACTGGATCGGCAGAGAAAAAACCGTGGGCAATATAATTTGCAACAACAGCGTGGGAGAGCAACTCGAATGATACCGCAACATAGCAGTGTTGTAAAGTGCACGACTTGATGCATACCAAGCACTTTACAACCTCCTTACCATTTTTCCTTTTGTATGCAAGATGTTTAACCCTACGATCAATGTTGCAACTTTGTAACAATATATTGATTGTCCCAAATAAACATCCTCACTAATTGCTATTTCAGCTTGCCACTTCCAGCGTCAATGCCCAATACTTCCGACCTAAATAAACACTGTTTATTTATGGTCACTCATCACTTTAATTTTTATTCCCTTGCGCAACTAAGTGCCCAAAACAATTAATACAAGTCAACCAACTCATTATGCTGTTGTTGCATTTCTTCCACCATACGAACAATCGTATGCGCAACAAAGTAACATGAGCCACTTGACTTGTCCGGGAATTCCCTTCCGCGTTGTGCAATTCTTTTTGTTTTCTTTCTTGTCCATCGAACCTCGAATTGAATGATTCAATTCGAGGCTATTTATATTGGTCGCTATGCAATGACGCGACAATTGATATTCCAGTTCTCGTCCGACCATTGGCAAGCACTCGCCGCTAGTTCACCCGGTTTTCTCGGTCATTCGTCGCAATCTTTTCTATCTTTCTAAATCATAAATCCTACCTCCTAAATCGTTCCTCGTGAAACTAAATAATATAACTACCTAATTAATTAAACCGTAAGATTATATTAAATTAGTGTATTAGAATATTAATATATATACCTAATTAATTATGAGTCATAAAAATTAATTAAATAAGTGTTATAAAAATCGACGTTGTTTACCTTTGAGACTTTGAGACAAGAATAATAATATATATACCTAATTAATTATAAGTCATAAAAATTAATTAAATAAGTGTTATAAAAATCGACGTTGTTTACTTTTGAGACTTTGAGACAGATAACACGATAAAAGGTAAGACCCAAATGAGATTAGTGCTTCTCATTGAATAAAAAGCACAACATAAAAATTGGTGTCAGATGTGGGGTCTGCCAAAAAGGTGTTAAAAGTCCAAACAGTGCGAACAACAAACCCTCAGTGTCAAAAAAAAAAAAAAAAACTAAACTAATAACAAACATCAGTGAAAAAAAAAAAGACTATCAGTGCAAGTAAAAGAAAAATTAATCATCACAAATACAGAAAGAAGCCATCAACCGTGCAGAACCTTCAATACCAACACCATTCTACAACTCTACCAGCTCAGCTCTACTACATCTTTAATCAACTTCAACATCGCCACAATATCTAGTAACTATTACTCTACTATTTTTTTTTGTGTTTTGTTTAGCCTTATTCTAGTCCTATACTCTATAGCTAGTTTTAAGTAAATTATCTAACAGTCCCTGTGCGAAATTTAGCATATAAGAAAATTGCTTTCTTTCACCTTTTTTTTCTTTTCACATGTTAGCCGAAGATAGTTTAGTCTCCATCTCAGAGTCAGAAGATTCCAGCACAGTTAATAATTCCTCTTCCTCTGAATCCTCTGAATCCTCAATTATGGCTCCTAAATTAGATCGCTCTTTCGCTTTCAAACTCATCCCCGAGTTTGATGGTACTAGAGCTCACCTACACAAATTCTTAAACGCGTGTGACCTGCTAGACCAAGAAACCTCTGCTTATGAATTGCCACTTTTGATGACCATAATAAAAACAAAATTGATCGGACCTGCATATAATATCGTGAAATACTCAGTATTCGAAAATTGGACAGAGTTAAAAAATAAGTTGCTGCAACAATTTTTAGAAACCAAATCCTTATCTCAACTCCAACTAGAGTTGATCCAAATAAAACAAAAACCAAATGAGACAGTGCGGGTCTACGCTAATCGTCTCGAACAAATCTTGGCAAATCTGAACGACGCTTGCATCGCTAGCGAGGGCAGTGATCATGCCGAAGTTATAGAGAATCTAAATCGTAAGACTGCGCTTAAATCCTTCGAGAGGGGATTATCACCCAAAATAAATTTAATTATTAAGGCTTCCAGATTTGAATCTCTTACAGACGCCATAGAGGCCGCTGTACAAGAGGAAAAATGTTTTTCTCCTTCTATACCGAATCCTAATACTAGCTTCAAGACAAAAGTAAATTGTAGCTATTGTTCTAAGCCCGGTCATACTATTGACCAGTGCTATACAAAGAAAAATAGAGAGAAATTACCCTTGATTAAAAGTGAAGTGAAGACAATAACTGTAACGTGTAACTATTGTAAAAACCCTGGACATCATATCAAGGAGTGTAGAAAAAGAGAATACAATAATAGGCGCCGTCAAGAAAATTCTCAACTCCAATATTCACAACCTCAAAACTCTCAACCTCAGAATCTGAATCCTTCTCCTCCGACTCATAATTATCATTCGGAAAACCACACGGAGGCCGGAACCAGTGGCAGGGTCCGGACCAACAATTAAATTCTCCTCGCCACATCTTCCATGTCAATCTCAATAGCAAAGTTAATCGTGTAGACTCTATTGAGATTTCTTCTAAAAACCTACTAAATCCGAATCCTGCTAAATTCCTCATCGATGGTGGTAGCGAAATCTGTTTAATAAAAATTGATAAATTAAAGCCAGAAGCAGCAATCGACTCTTCCTTAATTCATTCCTTGTCTGGAATTACGGAATCCATTATACTAACCCAGGGAGTCGTCTACTTTGATATAAACCTACCATTAAACATCACCATCTCGTATCCATTTCATGTAGTAGACAGGAACTTTCCCATTGTTACTGATGGAATAATCGGTAATAACTTTTTAGACGATCATTTAGCCCAAATCAATTATGGAACCAAAATCTTAACTCTCCTCTTCAAAAAACATATCATAGAATATGACTTAATTCCATCCCATTTAGTAACCATTCCCGCTAGAACAGAAATCATGGTCCCAGTTCATAAGAAAGTTGACGCGGATAGTATATGTCTCTCCCAACAACTTCCCAACGGATTGTATATCGGTAATAGCATTGTTCCTGCCAATCGTCCCATTTTACACATATCTGTAATCAACTCCTCTGAATCTGAAATTGAGTTCAATACAGAAGAATTGTTATTCGATAAAATTTCTAATTACAATGTCTTCCAAATCCAACAATACCCTTCTACTTATGATAGAATTCAAGCCATCAAGGAATTAGTCATAACTGATCATATGACTAATGACGAACGAGACTCCATTCTAAATCTTTGTCTGCTGTATAGTGATTTATTCTACCTAAAGGGGGATAAATTAACTCATACTACTTCCGTTCAACATTCGATCCATACCCCTGATTCTACCCCTACTTATATCAAACCCTACAGGTTACCTGAAGCTCAGCGACAGGAGGTAAATAGACAAATTCATGAGATGATGGACGATAATATTATCCAACCATCGAATAGTCCATGGAATTTTCCTCTTATCGTTGTCCCTAAGAAACCTGATAGGAATGGTAATAAGAAATGGAGAATCGTAGTCGATTTCCGTAAGCTCAACGACAAAACAGTCGGTGATGCTTACCCACTCCCCAATATAACTGATATTCTAGATCAGTTAGGGAGTTCCAAATTCTTCTCCACCTTAGACCTCGCTAGTGGATTCCACCAAATCGAAGTTAAGCCTGAAGATAGAGAGAAGACAGCCTTCTCCTCGCCGTTTGGTCATTACGAGTTCATTAGAATGCCTTATGGATTAAAAGGTGCCCCCGCTACCTTCCAAAGGTTAATGAATAACGTTTTGACTGGTCTTCAAGGTATAAAAACTTTCGTTTACATGGATGACATCGTAGTCTATGGCAAAACACTAAGAGAACACAATTCCAAATTAGTTGAAATCTTTGATCGTTTGAGAATGCATAATCTCAAACTGCAACCCGAGAAATGTCAGTTCCTGAGATCAGAACTTACTTACTTGGGACATATAATTAATGAATCTGGTATTAAACCTGATCCTCAAAAAATCCAGTGCGTTAAAGACTTTGTTCAACCCAAAAACGCCAAGGACATAAAAAGTTTTCTGGGTCTTGCTGGATACTATCGCCGTTTCATCCAAGACTTCGCTAAAATTTCTAAGCCTCTTACCAATCTTCTCCGCAAGGATGTCCCATTTGACTGGACTCCTCTTTGTACTAATTCTTTTCATAGATTAAAAGAAAAACTTATTAATCCTCCTCTTCTACAATATCCCGATTTTACGAAAAATTGTATTCTAACAACAGATGCTAGTGATGTTGCTGTTGGTAGTGTGCTTACTCAGGGTGAGCCAGGAAATGACTTGCCTATCGCATATGCCTCTCGCACGCTGAATAAGAGTGAGAAGAACTATTCCACTACAGATAAGGAATTGCTTGCCATTGTATGGTCAGTCCGGCATTTCCGCCCATATCTGTATGGAAGAAAATTCCTCCTTATCACAGATCACAAGCCACTCATTTACATTCATAATTGCAAGGATATTAGTTCCAGACTAATGCGATATCGCTTGCAACTCGAAGAGTTTGATTATGAAATCATTCATAAAAAGGGCGAACAAAACACGAACGCCGACTGCCTTAGCAGGATCGCTAAAATGACTCTTCGATCGTCTCCTAAAACGCCTTCTACATCGTCTACTACATCGTCTACAAATTCGTCTTCTAACTCTTCTACCAAATCGTCTACCAAATCGTCTACTAATTCGTGTGCTAATTCATCTTCTAAATCGTGTTCCAATTCTTGTACTAACTCATCTACTAAATCTCGTACCAAATCATCTTCTAAATCGTGCGCTAGTCCATCTCCTAAATCGTGTTCTAATTCTTGCTCTAATTCATCTCCTACATCGTCTACTAATTCGTCTAATATATCTTGTTCCAAACCTCTTACTAATTCGTTTACTAACTCGTGTACTAATTCTTCCAAATCGTCTACTAGCCCTTCTACCGATTCAACTCCTATATCGTCTCCTAGCTCATCTACCAAATCTTCTTCCAATCCGTCTACCAGTTCGTCTCTTGCTAATTCGTCTCATATTTCGTCGCCAAATCCATTTACCATATCGTCGTCTAACTTCACTACCTCACCTCCGGATCCATGCACTTCTTCACAACTCATTAATTCTCCTACTACTCGTTAACCAACTCGTGAAGAAATTCAAACTATTCTTAAGGAATTTCACCAAAATCCTATTGGAGGACATTGTGGCGTAAACCGCACCTTTAAGCGAATAAAATTATATCATAAATGGAAAAATATGTTCCAAGATATAAAAGCATACATCAAAAATTGCGAGCCTTGCCAAAAAAACAAAGTCACAAAGTACACCATGGAACCTATGGTAATAACTTCAACTGCTAAACATCCTTTTGAAAAGATATCGATTGACATCGTTGGTCCATACCCAACCACTTCCAACCACAACAAATACCTCCTAACTTTCATCGACGACCTAACCAAGTACACCGATGCAATTCCATTACCGAATCAAGAAGCTAATACAATTGCAGAAGCTTTCGTCAAAGAAATAATCTTCCGCTTCGGTACTCCCAAATACGTTTTATCCGATCAAGGGCAAAATTTTCTTAGTGACATCTTCAAAAACGTATGCAAACTTTTAAAGATCACTAAACTTCAAACCACAGCTTACCGACCCCAATCAAATGGGTCGTGTGAACGAAGTCACCGAAACTTCGTGGAGTACCTCCGCTGTTTCATTAACAAATCTCAAGATGATTGGGATTCTTGGATTAAATATGCCGTATTCGTCCACAATACTACCCCGAATACCTCAACTGCTTTTACCCCTTTCGAGTTAGTATTTGGAAGACAAGCCGAACTTCCTACTAGCTTAACTAAAAATCCAGAAGTTTGTTATAACTATGATTCGTACGCAAACGAATTAAAATCTCGATTACAACATGCTCATCACATTGCTCGAGATAACTTGGTCAAAAGTAAAGAATCCTCCAAGATCCAATATGATAAAAGGCAAAACCCTGTAACTTTCACAGAAGGAGATCATGTTCTACTTAAAAACGAGAGTTGCCCTAAAAATAAAAATAAGAAGTTACTTCCAATATGGAATGGTCCATATGAAATCATCTCTTCCTTTGGAGTTAACTCAGTACTTAAATACAAGAACCGAACTCTTAAAGTACACAACAATAGACTCAAATTGTTTTCCCCTTAATAACAAAAATCATTCCTATATCTTTCTAGACATGGACGGAATTTCTATAAAAATCTTCCTTCTAAGTACCCTCGTGTATTTGACTTCTGCAATGGCTATATACAATCAACCACTAACACCTTATGAAATCACCGATTTGAAAAACAAAACTGGAATCTACTATGAAAACATCGGTAACGTCAAGCTCTTTTCAACCCATTGGAAATTAGTAATATATTCTAGTCTAAGCGAATTTGATACTCAATATAAATCCATTCTACTATACCACAAAAAAATTTCAACCCTTTGCGAACAATTCCTCTCAAACCAAGAATCCTTAAACCAATGTACTACCCTACCCATTCAATCATCCATGATTCTGGACAGACTTAATGAACAGGATCTCATTATAAATAAATATCTTGGTACCACTTTAAAACCCCGTTTATCCAAACGAGGACTTCTAAATGTTGTCGGGACTATTTCTAAGCAATTGTTTGGAACCCTTGATGACAATGATGCCAAAATGTTCTCTGAGCACATACATAATCTAGATCAACAACAAAGGCATGCTTTCAATCTGTATGAAAAGCAAATATCTGTTTCAAAAAATATTATACACCAACTAAACCTTACTAACGAACAATTATTCGCTCTAGAAGAAAAACTAGAAAAAACTAGTCTAAGCATGGAGAAAATCCAAATTAATCAGAACAACCATGACTACCTAACCGAATCATTTTTCCAATTAACAGAACTATTTACTATGTTTAATTCCTTATCAGAATACTACTATTCAGCAAAAAGCCACCTTTTGGAAGCTATTTATTCCGCAGCCCATGGAAAACTACATCCATATCTTATAGATCCCTCAAAACTGACCGAAGAAATCAGAAAAATTCAATCTTTCCTTCCTGAAGACAACCGTCTCCCATTCCCCTTACAGGAACAATACATTGATAAGCTTTTTAACATCTTAGAAACACATATATATTTTTTCAACGACAAAATACATTTTCTATTGAAAATTCCACTAACCACATCTAAAAGCTATAGCATTTACAAAATGACCAGTATCCCCAATCATGTTGGAAACAACTCGTATTCCGTAATAACTCCTGAAAAACCACTACTCGTCATTGATTCCGAAAAACAGTCTTACTTCCTCTACGAAGAACAAAATTTAGAAAAATGTTTTAATACCCATAAAAATAATTACATTTGTGAACAGAATGGACCAATTTTATTTACTCATCTCAGTAATTCTTGCGAACTTAACCTGCTTTCTACATTACCAAGTACTCCTAATAGCTGTAAAATGCAAATTATGCAAATTCTTCATCCAATATTCCTACAACTAGCCGATTCAAATTCTTGGCTATTCGTCTCCCCAAATCCCGAAAATCTTATAATAAAATGTCAAAAATTTAACTCCCAATTAACCCTTAACTCAACTGGAATACTGAAAATCGATTCTAATTGTGTAGCAAACACAAAATATCAGTCCCTTACTTCCAAAACTAATTATGAAACTGATATAAAACTAAACTTTATTTCATCTGCCATTCCCGTATCAGCTCCAAATATTACCCAATTTCCTTTCAATAAACTACCCACCATAGAAACTCAAACATTTACCATTCGAAACCAAATTAATGACCTTAACGCTATAAGTAAGAGCTTAGACGATATAAACTATCACACAATCTTACATCCCATTGAAAGTTTCTCAAATAAACATATAACTACAATCTATATTCTCTTAGCCATTCTTTTTTTTATGATGTCCATCGTTATTGCCCTTTTAAGAAAACTCTTTACAAAAATTGAGATACCCAAAGATCTCAAAGCTTCTGAACTTCTGCCTCTACCAAAACCACGATCAACCACAAATCTTTCTCCTCCTATTCTCACTTCAAGCAAGTTCTCATCAAATCTCTCTCGTTCTCTTTCCCTACCAAAAACACAAACCAATAATGGTCCGTCATCTTCTGCTTCTTCAACCGAAACTCGTCGTCGGCTGAGAATTGGTTTGACGTATACGCCATTTCAACTTTTTTGGGAAATCGCAATTGAAAGTTTACGGTTCAATTAAAATTAAATGGGTCGATAGAAGTTTCTCATTTTTTCTTCAGTATTATTTGGATAAATCTACTCTCTGATCATAATAACATAAAAGCTCCGCCTCTTCTAGTTTATGATTTATTCAAAGATTTCCTCAGAATGGTTTTGACGTATACGCCACACAAGATACTTATTTTTTGTGTTCATACACGTACGTCAAAAGAACTGCACGTACGTCATTCCAATAGTAAGCACAGATGGTGGTGCTGAACAGAACACTACCTTCACAGAAACATAATAAAATTAAAAAAAAAAAACAAATTTTAATTTAAAAAAAACAAATTTAGACTCGACTTTAGCGCAAAAGTCGAAATTAAAATAAATTGTGTACCAACAATCAAGTTATCTCTGACTTTAAGTTAATCGAGGTTGTAACTTTCGATTCGTAGAAAGTCTAGTCTAACCCATTATTAAAGTTTAAACGTCAGTCTGGATCTGGAGAAAAGTCAATTCGGCGTTTTCAATTGAATGAGGTAGGTAAGTTCAATTATTGGTTAGTTATTTAATTATGTTACAAATGTCTTATCCCAAAATCAATTTTTTGTTTTGTCTTGTGCAGGAAATCGATTTAATTTAAAGCTGCTTCCCAATCCATATTGATGCATATTTTGTGTGTGTGTGAAATGTAATTATTGGACAGCAAATAAATAAAAAAAATAAACCTGTAGGGCCCAAAGAATTATTTTTTGTCATATATCCGCAAAAATAAACTCATCGCTGCTCAACATTATTGAAAAAGTACATAAAACATAACTATAAGATATTCAAAATACAAAATGCCAATTTCAGCAAATTATTTGAAAGCTCGGAAAAAAATTATAACGCACTAATACTGTTATAATTTTGCGATAAAGCCAAATGTAGTTAAAGTTTCGATTATTTTGATTGTTGGTACCTATAAATTAAAAGTCGAAACTATAGTTAGTTTCGAAATTAGTTAAACTCAAGTTTACGGTTTGGTAGTTGGTAAGGCCCATTGTCGCTGTTGATTACATACACATTCACGTCCCACACTTCTCTTTCGTTTCACTTAATTTGGAGAAAACATCACGCAGTTTTTTTTTCATATGAACGTGCTTATGCGATGTGCGCCACCCAACCACCCCAAAGCAGAACAACGATAAAGAACCTCGGCTGCTGATAATGTTCGATTTGAGAAACTAAATTTATTTTTTTCATGTTAGATTTTAGGTTGTAGCTCAGCTTCTAGAGGACATAGAAAGCTGATTGATGGCTTAAAAAAACTATAAAAGTGTTGGCTGTCCTAAGTAGTTTACTTTGTTTGCATTGATTAAGAATTGTTTGGGTAATGGCGAGTAAAAGGCAGCAAAGTCAGAAAAATAAACTCACTCACCATTAAACGCATGAAAACTCGAAAACACGCGTTTTCCCAAACATAAGACTAATCCAGATCAATTACTATGTTTTACCCCCGAAAACCCCCATATACCAAATTTCAGCGAAATCGTTAGAGCCGTTTCCGAGATCAAAGAAATAAATAAATAAATTTATATACCTACGTACATACAAGAATTGCTCGTTTAAAGGTATAAGATATGCAGTTATGCACATACGGCAAACCAAAACTAAACCTTTTGTTTTTGTCCACGCGTACGTGTATACGATGAAATACACATATTTACTTAATAACATACACGTACGTCAAAACAATTATTCTGAATATACTTTTTAGTTTTCTTGTCGTATGATCGAAGTCTGTGGACATACGGCAAAACAATACTAAAAAAAAAGAAAATGGGAATTGCATAGAAAATTTGACGTATATCCAAAAAAAAGGCGTTTACGTCAAACCAATATTCTAAATTATTAATTTGGGTGGATATACGTCAAAACAATACTAGATATCTCAGGATTGGCTAAAGATAGGACCAAAAGACAACATTATTTGGAAAGAGCACACTTGAAAACATAAGACTGCATTTATAGTCCAAAAAGTACATTTTGGCGTATACGTCAAACCAATTCTCAGCTGACGTCGTACCAATCCTAGGTACAAGTTTCGTTCTTAAGGGGGGAGGTGTTGTAAAGTGCACGACTTGATGCATACCAAGCACTTTACAACCTCCTTACCATTTTTCCTTTTGTATGCAAGATGTTTAACCCTACGATCAATGTTGCAACTTTGTAACAATATATTGATTGTCCCAAATAAACATCCTCACTAATTGCTATTTCAGCTTGCCACTTCCAGCGTCAATGCCCAATACTTCCGACCTAAATAAACACTGTTTATTTATGGTCACTCATCACTTTAATTTTTATTCCCTTGCGCAACTAAGTGCCCAAGACAATTAATACAAGTCAACCAACTCATTATGCTGTTGTTGCATTTCTTCCACCATACAAACAATCGTATGCGCAACAAAGTAACATGAGCCACTTGACTTGTCCGGGAATTCCCTTCCGCGTTGTGCAATTCTTTTTGTTTTCTTTCTTGTCCATCGAACCTCGAATTGAATGATTCAATTCGAGGCTATTTATATTGGTCGCTATGCAATGACGCGGCAATTGATATTCCAGTTCTCGTCCGACCATTGGCAAGCACTCGCCGCTAGTTCACCCGGTTTTCTCGGTCATTCGTCGCAATCTTTTCTATCTTTCTAAATCATAAATCCTACCTCCTAAATCGTTCCTCGTGAAACTAAATAATATAACTACCTAATTAATTAAACCGTAAGATTATATTAAACTAGCTGACCCGGCGAACTCCGTTCCGCCCAAATTCATAAATGTAATGAAAATAATATTTCCAAGCATGCACAGCGCATGCTACTTTATGTAATTCCGTCAATTCAAATTCTTTATTCAAAAGTTATAATAAACACAATAGAAATAACTGAAGTATAGCAATATCAATGTATTTCAATAAAACTGCTATGATTGAGGTGCTGGCCAACCTTCCGCTTTTATACTAAAGTGGTTTTCCCACAGGTGAGCACGCCACATACAATTGGACCATGTGAAAAACATGGGAATTCAAGATTGATGCTACAAATATCCAGCGATTATCCTTGCGACTTATTATTTGTCATAGACGCTTAGATTCCAAATCGTTCTGAGTAAGCGGAGTCTGCGATATGACAATGTTTGCCTTCAAACTCAAAATCGTCCTTGCATGACATTTGATTTGAGATTCTTCACAATCATATCAAACGCGATCCGATACAAAGTTTCGGTGCACTAAGGTTGCTCAACAAAATAATAACTGAGCCGACTTTAAATTTCGAATTGTAAAGCGGTAAGTCCGGAACATCCGAATCAAAAAATTAAAAATTTTAAATAATATTTCTTGTATTGGAAGTGACACTACCCGTTTCCTATCCATTCTATTTTTTCCAAAGTGCGGTTCTATTATCAGGTTTGAAAAGAAATCTGCGATCTTCAAAGTTCATTTTCTCTATCGCCGTTTTAAACATTGTAATTGAAAGCGTTGATTGCATTTATAATGGTTGCAATTCTCGAATGACGTTTTTTGTCACTCCTGTTTGCCCTCTGTACAGGCTATCGACTTGATCATCCGCCGACAAAATGAAGTACACCTGCGAATATTGCTGTACGTCCTCATTTACTGGCAAGAAGACACCCATCCGATGGTAAATTTGGCCTTGAATCTGTTAATCCGAATTTTGCGGCGTAGAATCTGTGCCATTGTTAGAAAATGTGTGTTTGCATGATGTATAAGAGAACATTTTTTGAATGATTTTTGTTTCCAATGAAGTATACGAAAACAGTTGTTGTACTGTCAAATGTTCTTTAGAGAATCCTCCGATTCAAATGGCTCCGCAGGTGCTAATTTGACTTTGCCACTCGCACAGCAGTTTTTTTTAGCGCGTTTCAATGGTGGCACACAATTACAGTCATCGCTCCAATATCGAAATCGCATCACCGACATAGTTTTCTGTTCGTTCTACTTAAATGCCAGTCGTTCGAATGTCAGCAACGACGCTCATCTTGCCACTCCGATTTGATCTTGTTCCCATCCCAGCAGCAGTTAGATTCGACGCAGTTTTCATTACTTGCACTCTCAATTTTCCTGACTGTTGATCTGGTCCTATGCCATGTGATGTCCCACTTATCGCTTTCTTCTGTAGTTTGGCTTCGTTGATATTGACTTGCTTGCCTTGTTCATTGGACAATATGTGCGCGCATTCGTCTTGGCATATTTTTAAAAATCACTGAAATTTGCTTTTCAATAATTATTTTGTCCGCGTTTAAACTTCTTACATTTAATTTTTACCTTATCAACTGTATAAAAGAAATGAAACTGTTGGAGCGATGCACAAAATCAAAAACAAACCATCAGTTGACCAACGTATAATACATAAAATTTATCTCTATTTTATCAATCTACTTTAAAGAAAAAAATAAATCCGCACATAGTAGGTACGTAGTTTTCAAATTAATTTTTGATATAGAAAAGTCAAAATAAATAGTGCAGAAAATCAAAAAAATCTAAAATGGAAAAGTTAAAAAATAAAGTAGCCTATCACAATACTCTATCCCGTAGCTTAATATTAGTAAAATTATTTTTGAAATCGGTTCGGTAGTTCCGGAGATTACCTTCCTCAAACAAACATTACCTCTTTATATAATAGTGTGATTAGTGTATTAGAATATTAATATATATACCTAATTAATTATAAGTCATAAAAATTAATTAAATAAGTGTTATAAAAATCGACGTTGTTTACCTTTGAGACTTTGAGACAAGAATAATAATATATATACCTAATTAATTATAAGTCATAAAAATTAATTAAATAAGTGTTATAAAAATCGACGTTGTTTACTTTTGAGACTTTGAGACAGATAACACGATAAAAGGTAAGACCCAAATGAGATTAGTGCTTCTCATTGAATAAAAAGCACAACAGCAGAAGAAGTCCATCACAAGCGAGCTTTCGTCAAGAGAAAGGCAACGTGATTTGTTTTAATTGCGGACTGGAGGGCCACTATGCGAAGAATTGTTTCAGAGGTAGAACAGGAAAAAGTCAACAGCGTGGGAGATCGAAAAATAGAAGCAGGGTGAATCAAATTGATAATAATAGTTATTTACAAACTGGACTTGAAAACAATTTATAGTATTGGTGAACTCAGATCCATTGTATAAAGTTATGGTACTAAATAATTGTAGGATTAAAATGGAAATTGATTCGGGAGCAGCTCAGACCACTGTTGCCAACACGGTACATTTGGGGCAAAGTCTTTGTCTTTCGTAATGTTTCTTTGCCCTTTGTCCTTCCCGACGATTTCTCAGTCCCAAACTTAATTTATGAAAAAGAAAATTAATTCAACAATAATAACTTAAAATAAAGTGCACGACTGGGTCGAACAAAACTTTTCCTATCGTCAAAAGTTTTGCTGGTTGTTTTCTTATTTTGTTAGATAGGTAGGTAAAGATCTGAGAAGCAATGCTAGGTAAAGAAACGGTTTATGAAATAAAGAAAAAGGAATAGATAGGGTTAAATAAAATTCACTTTTAGTTTTTAAACGTTAAAGCTCTAGAAGCAGAACATTTTCGCAAGTTCTTGTTAGAGTGTTATAAGCGCCTACTGTTCTATTTTATAGCTTTTACACTTTACACGTTTTTGAGTACGAGAACAAGTGTAGTAGGAGTTTCTGATTTTTGGTCTATTTGGGAATAATTTTATTTTACTGGAATAGATAAATGACGCTGGTTTAAGTTGTCAATAATTGAATACTTCGAAATAGATCGTAGATCGATATCTTTACATATACATATGTATATGCAAGAATTCAGAGATTTGTTTAAATTTGTATATATCACGATGAACGTGTGTGGGTGTGCAAATGAAGTGGGATATTCTGATTGTTGGAATTATTTAAGAATTATTTATTCAAAAGGGTTTAAAAAAAAGTTTTAAACTGCGATATTGAGTTTTAAAAATGTGTATATTATGAACAGAGATCGGCTTCTGGGTAGTCATTTTTGAGAAATAAGTAAAATACAGATTTCTTCGAATTTGTTGAGAAAAACTAATTACGGGATCTTAATTAGAATACTGATATTATCGTTAATATGTATTTTGATCAAAATCGTAAGAGCGGTTTCTGTAAAATTTGGCAGACAAAACAGTACCAGATATTGAAATGTTTAGTTTGAAAAATACTATTTATTAACTATATAGCTAAAAACCGATTGGAAGGAAAACTAAATTTAAAAAAATCCTTTTTTTTTAAATTCATAATAAAAAACGACCCCGAACTGGAAGCCCACAAGCTCCAAATCCGAAGTTTAAACGAAATCCCGGCAGCCGGAGAAGGACGGAAAGACAGACAGACCGGACAGAATTTCGCGACTCACTTTTTTGAGTTCGTGTATCATCGTATCTAATGTCAGAATCGATTAACGTGATTGATTGACGAAAAAAATATATTTCTCTTACTACGTAATGAAGAAAGTTAAAAAGGTTATTTTTAGGTAGTACGTTTTGAGGTGTACTAAAATACGAGTTGGGTGTGCAATTTATAAAATTTTTAAAATTTGTTATTTCAGTTGGAAATTTAAGTGCCTATTATGGATGACAACTCAGATTTAGATTTAGATTGTTTGAGGGAGGTGGAATCAAGTTGCCATATCACTGCGGCCACGAGTGGGCCTATTGTGATTTCCTCCACTTAGAGCTCGCTCATGATACTGGACTTAGTTATGAATCCTAGTAGATCTTTGAGCACGCTGTCAGATATGTCCTCTGCCCCAAGGTAAGGTTTACCTAGGTGGTGTTGACGTAATCTGACTAGACATTCACAGTGACACAGTATGTGTTCTGCTGATTCTTCGTCCTCGTTGCATAGTCTGCAAGTGTTGTTCTGTATTATTCCCATAGTCATGAGGTGTTTTTTGACTTGGCAGTCCCCTGTGAGGAACCCTGTGACTGTTCGAATCTGACTCCTTGTTAGGTTTAGGAGTTGTTTTGTTCTTGATCGGGAAGTAGTTGGCATGAACATTTTAGCTTGTCTGTTACCTTAAGTATTTGTCCAGTAATGATTTTCTTTGTTTTTCAGCCAGGTTTTAATGTGGAATTTAGCGGTGCTAAGGGGTAATCCACAAAATGGTCTTGGCATCATAAAGGTAGATGCTGATCCTTTCCTGGCTAGTAGGTCTGCTATTTCATTGCCAACATGTCCGCTGTGTCCTGGCACCCAAATGAGGTGTACTCTGTTTGTGCTGGCTAGCGATGTGAGCAATTGTAGGCAATCCCATACTAGCTTTGATGTGATTTCATAGCTATTGATAGCCAGTAGTGCAGCTTGCTATCAGAGAGAATGTATATGTTCTTGTTTGTTATGGATTTTTTTTAGATTTTCCCTGAGACATAGTTCTACTGCAAAGATTTCTGCTTGAAATACGGAGTTGCATTTGTCCATGCTTTTATGGATGAACGTTTTTGTGTCGACCCCGTATACTCCAGCTCCAACTCCTTCATCTGTTTTCGATCCATCTGTGTACCATACATGAGAATCTTTGGCAAATGTGGGTTTATTCTGTTCCCAGTTCTGTCGATTTGGGAATGTAACTTTGAAGTTTCGGCTGAAGTTGAATTTCGGTAGACAGTTGTCTATCATGGTAACTCCAAGTATTTCATCTTTTTTCAGTTCCATAACGATGTCTGGAAGGATGAGCTTGGAGTTTTCGGTGTTTTCAGATATGAGCATGAAGGCATTTGTCATAGCTTCTTTCTGTATCTGAAGATGGAGGGGTGGAAGATTTAGGATAACTTCCAACGCTGCAGTGGGAGTTGTTCTCATTGCGCTCGTAGTGCATACACAAGCTAGTCTTTGGAGTTTATTGAGCCTGACTTGTGTTGACTTTTGTTTGGTTTTTTGCCACCATACTGGAGCTGCATAAGTGTCAATTGGTCTTGTTATGGCTGTGTAAAGCCATAGCATGATTTTGGGGTTTATACCCCAGCTTTTACCAATCAGACTTCTGCTGGCCCACAGAGAAATCCTGGCTTTGTCTATGGTTTTCATGAGATGAGAGTTCCAGGTGAGTTTTTCGTCCAGGGTTACACCTAGGTATTTGACTTCTTTTGAGAACTCTATTGTTTCACCAAGCAGAGTAGGTTTTCTTAGCTTACCTCGGTTTCGTCTTTTTGTGAAAGCAACTATGGTGCTTTTTTTGGGGTTTACAGTTAGACCAACTTTTTTGCACCAGTCAGTAACTAGGTTAAGTGCCCTCTGCACCTCCGCGATGGTAGTCACCTTGACGAGGGCGTATGTTTTTAAAGTGCGCTGGTGCGGAGGCTTAATGTTGCAAAGACTCAGCGGGCTAAGCTGTCGGAGGCGGTAGTCGTCTGAAGGGTCACCCATGACAGACAGGCTGCTTGAGGAGCAACAAACTAAGCACTACCCATGGGGAGAAAACCTCATTAAACAAATCTCTAATCCAAGGCGGAACAGCATACGCCGAGGGATGCATGGCTACAAGAGAGATTAGTCGATAGTATGCGAACTCCGAATACCTGGTGACCTTCGGTTTCATCACTAGCCTTCCCGTGTCGTCGGGCTCCGGCATGGGTGACATTCTTTCCCGAATACTCGTGGGTAAAAAAATTTCACTAATTAACAAAATAACTTTACAGACAGATGCCTCTGAAATCGCATCAACCTCTGCTGTTGCTGTTGGGCAACCAGAGGTACAAACAAGTCGGGTAGCCCCGATGGTAAACATTAATTGTGCCGTAGGGCCAAATGTAACCATAACCTCTCGGTCTGCTGATGGGCAACCGATATCCCTGAAAATAGATGATGATGTCATGAGGGCTCCATCTACCAGTAAGGGCCGTGCCAGTTTTGAGCACAGGGAATCCTCTACCTCTGATTCCGACACGTCTACTATCGTTGACTCCTGCAGCGTAATATCCGAGAAATCGGGCTGCTCTTCCATAGGGAAGTGTTTGGCTGGACTTAAGGTTCAACAAAGTGGATACGTTAAGCTGCGGGGCTTCGAAAAGAGACGTTTTAAAAACGCGTTGTGACAAGGCGTAGACAGAGAGAATGCTCTCATCTTTGCCAAAGCAGCTCCCAAAGAAAGGCCGGTCTCTAAACGAGTTAGATCGGAAGACAACACTCCGCCAACATCGGCCGCCAAGAAAGTTAGGAAAGGTCCCACACCTGAGGTTCCCACCTTTAGCCAGGTGGCTAACCTAGTTAGGTTGGGTATCGTTCCGACCGACTTGGTAAACCAACCCCTATCCTCTGAGCAAATGGCTCTTGTACAAGAGGCGGTCATTGACAACTCAATTGAATTGACCAATAGTGGCGTATGGCCCAAGTTTTCAGGGTCAGTTCCAAAATCGGGGTGGGTAATGTTTGTCTGCACAGATGGTGCTACCGCAGGCTGGATGCGCTCAAATTTTGGGAGCATCAGAGCAAAATGTGGCCTGGACCTGATGTTGGTGGAAGAGGATTCATTTCCAAAGCCACACATCGTCCGAGGTTTCTTCCCACATAGCCTGGAACTCTCAAATGAGAAAGTGCTTGCCACCCTGACGGCCCAAAATGCCGAATTGAAGGCTAACACCTGGAGAGTCGTCAAGAGGGTAAAGGATGGTGCATCCCTTCACCTAGTTCTGGCTATTGACGATGCTTCCATGGCCAAACTCCTTGAGCTGAGGGGCAAAGTATCATACCGCTTTGGTCAGATTAAGCTTATTCTTAAGAACACCGACAAGAATCCGGCGTCTGACAGCGGTGCTCCCAAAGCAGATGTGGAGGCCAACTTGGCACCTTCCCCAGGAATCGTGCCCTCCCAAACGTCCACCATACCGTCCAATCCAAGTGGGGACAACAGCGGAAAGGCGAAGGCGTTGGAAGTTGTTGCGGAAGGCACCCGAGAATTAGGCAGTGGCAGTGCTGATGGGCACTCCACTCCCAGTGGTTCTGGGTGCAGAACTGTGACAGCGATCGGCGCTCAACCAACCCACTCCTCACCTACAAAGGGCGTAAAGGCTCGCAAGACCGGCATTATGGCCGACTACCTAAAGAGCAACGCAGTCTCTGGGCGCGTTGTTTCAAAAAAACATGACAAGTTTGACAGGATGAAGACAACAGGTCGTCCTGATCAGACTGCCTGTCGCAGAGGAAAGGGCCCGAAAAAAGCCCAACTACTCAGGCAGGCCGGTTCCTCCAAAGAGGACCAATGAACACCTTAAAGGTGTTACAGGCGAATCTACATCACGCTAAGGGTGCGTCCGCTACCCTTAACAAAAGATTCGCCGAGGAAAAGATAGCCCTTGGTCTTATCCAAGAACCATGGGTTATCAGCGGGCAAATAAAGGGTCTTGGAAATAAAGCAGGTGAGCTTATTTACAAACGAGAAACGGTGCCACGAGCGGCCTGCTTAATCGACAAAAATATCAACTTTCTTCCAATTCCAGAATTCATCACAAAAGACTTGGCGACCCTGATAGTAGAAGTCCCAAATGAACAGGGCACACATAACATCGTCTGTGCCTCAGCGTACTTCCCCGGCGATGACATCAACATTCCGCCCATAGAAGTCCAAAACCTAATCCGCTACTGCAAAAAGAACAATTTGCACTACATCATCGGGTGCGATGCAAATGCACATAACATGGCATGGGGCAGCAGCGACAATAACAAAAGAGGTGAGTGTCTTTTAGAATTTCTAGTTGGTAATAATGTTGATATCCTAAACAAAGGCTCTAAGCCAACCTTTATAAATGCGATACGGGAGGAGGTACTTGACCTTACTCTTGCTAGTCCATATATATCTAATTTCGTAGTAAATTGGCATGTGTCTGACGAAGCCTCGTTATCAGACCACCAACATATAAGGTTTGATATACCTGGTAAATCTACACTTGCACAAAACAGATACTACCCCAAGTCGACGGACTGGAATTTGTATCGAGAACTCGTAATCTCAAAAACTAATATGTTAGTCTCACCAATTGAATCCATATGGGACATTAATGAGGCTGCTTATCAGCTTAGTAACGTTCTAATAATCTTAGAAGGAAGGTTAGAAAACTCTTCAATCGAGCCAAAATAAACAAATTGTGGGACGAATACAGATCCGCTCTCACAGAATACAATCTCGAATTGAGAAGATCTAAAAGGGCCTCCTGGAGAAAGTGCTGCGACGACATATTAGATATGCCAGTGGCAGCTCGTATCCACAAAGCTCTAAGTAAAGATCATACTAACGGTGAAGGTCTGCTCAAAAAAACAGACGGAACCTACACGACGGACCGAACGGAAACTATCAAAACCTTACTTCAGGTTCATTTCCCGGGTTCGATCATATGTGAATCACACGAAAACTCATACGACATTATTTCTAGGATCACTGTTTCTAGACGAGTTAATAGTCTATCTGGTAAGATTTTCAGTCCAGATAAGGTTAAATGGGCGGTTGGCTCTTTCAAACCTTTTAAAGCCCCTGGTGGTGACGGCATTTTTCCAGCGCTTTTTCAGAGGGTTATTGACGTCATACTGCCAGCAGTTATAACTTTATTTAGAGCTAGCTACAATTGGGGACATATTCCGTCTACTTGGAGACAGGTGAACGTAATTTTTATTCCTAAAAATGGCAACAGGCCAAGCGAGCTACCTAAATCTTACAGACCTATAAGTCTAACATCTTTTATTCTTAAAACCATGAAAAGATTAATTGATGTTCATATCAGAGGCCGGATAGTAATATCTAACCCTCTACACTCAAAGCAGTTTGCTTACAGAAAGGGCGAATCCACTGAGGGTGCTCTTCACCATCTTGTTAAAAAGATAGAAAACGCCTTTCATCACAAAGAAATTGCCCTGGGCGCTTTTCTAGATGTTGAGGGTGCTTTCGACAATACCGGTTACAATTCGATTGCTAAGGCGATCAGAAGTAAAGGTATTGAAGACTCGACAAACCGATGTATCCGAGCCATGCTGGTAAATCGAGTCATAACATCCTCGTCAGGAGGAGTGGCTGTGTCGGTGACAGCAATCAAAGGCTGCCCCCAAGGGGGTGTGCTTTCCCCACTGCTGTGGTCACTCGTCATAGACAGCCTACTAAGCAGTCTACATAACATAGGTTATGACGCCATCGGATATGTCGATGATTTGGCCATCATTATAACTGGAAAGCATTGCGATAACATTCTTAGAAGAATGAGTAATGCTCTAACACAAGTCTCAGAATGGTGTAATACAGAAGGTTTATCCATAAATCCAAACAAAACCATACTAGTTCCGTTTACTAGAAGGAGACTGGTGTATCTAGAACCCATCATCCTAAATGGAACGACAATAAGCTACTCCAACGAAGTTAAATATCTCGGAATCATCCTTGATAAGAAACTAAACTGGAACTCACACATCAAATCCGTCACAGAGCGTGCTAATAGAGCCATGTGGGCCTGCAGGCGTCTGTATGGCAGAAAATGGGGTCTTAGTCCCAGTATGATACATTGGTTATATACTATGATGGTAAGACCCTTTATCTCGTATGCGGCAATCGTCTGGTGGCCGAAAGTTCGTGAACGAACTACGGCAAATAAGCTTCAGAAGCTTCAACGAATCGCCTGCCTCGGCATTACGGGTGCTATGCGCACTTGCCCAACAACAGCACTTGAGGCCATTATTGGGCTCTCACTATTGCAATTTTTCATTATGAAGACGGCCGCAAGATGCGCCATTAAAATGCAACTAGAAACTATATGAGGTACAAATTCTCGAACGCGCTATTTGGACCAATGGTGTTCCAACTTACTGGAGGATGTTGAATCCTCTGAACACATTCTCTGCGACTGCCCGGCTTTTCATTGGTCAAGAAAACGTGTCTTCAATAGAGAGACCCGCACACCAGCAGATATAGCACATTCTGCTACTAAGGACTTACTGACCTTCATTAGGGAGGTCTCACGTCTCTTAGATTAAACATTCCCCACTGACACAATAGATCTTTTAGGTCGCAGTGTCAGCCTAACTGGGCATGGGATTAATAAAAAAAAAAAAAAAAAAAGTGCCCTCTGCAGGAGTTCCGAGATTGTGTCTTCGAAATTTCCTCTGATCTACTCCTGTGTTATGGATGCATCTATATATTTGGGCATGTTCGGTGTTGTCAAAGGCTCCTTCGATGTCAAGGAAGCAGCCCACAACAATCTCTTTGCTCTTGAGTGAGTTCTCAATTCTGGTTGTGAGTTCCTGAAGAGCATTTGTTGTAGATTTGCCTGGTTGATAGGCATATTGGTTTTTATGTAATGGATTTATCTGAAGTGGACCATCCCTTATATGCCTATCAATAATTTTTTCCATCGTTTTAAGGAAAAAGGAGGTGAGGCTAATGGGTCGGTAAGATTTCGGAAGGTCGTTTGGTCTACGACCTGCCTTCGGTATAAACTTAACCGTTACCTCCCTCCAACTTTTTGGTATGTAGCCCCATGCGTAGCTTACTCTAAATATATTTATGAGAAGCGGAGTTATTTGTGCGCTGCCTTTTTGGAGGAGTGCTGGAAATATTCCATCTTTTCCAGGTGATTTAAATGGACTAAATGAATTGATGGCCCATTTTATTTTGTCTTCATTAAAGATTTCTTTTGACCTTTTCCAGTCCAATCTTGTTGGTCTGTTGTATCTTACATGAAGAATATGATTGGGTGAATCTGGTGTCGTGGTGGAGTTTGGGAAATGGGTTTCGGCCAAGAGCTTTAGCGTCTGTATGCCGTTTTCCATATATGTCCCATTCTGATTTTTCATCAGTCCAATTTGATTAGTGTGCTGTTTTGATAGAATTCTGTGGATACGAGCACTGCTTCGAGTATCAGATAGATCTTGGCAGAACTTTTTCCATGATTCTCTTTTAGCTCTTCTAATTTCTAGGTTATACTGTGTGAGTGTCTCAGAGTATAGAGCCCAGTCTCCATTGCGTTTCGCTTTGTTAAAAAGTATTCTTGTGGATTTTCTTAGCTTAGCGAGTTTATTATTCCACCAGGGAGTTGAGCGATTGCCTGATTTTTCTTTCTCTGGGCAAGCTTGGTGATAGGCGGAGTTAATAGCAATATTGAGATTTGTTACGGAGAGATACCTGTGAGGAATAAAAAAAGTAATGTAATTAAAATCATTTACTTATCAATAATATGAAATATGTATTACCAAAAGATGCTTGGGGTACCTGTAAGGAAGAAAAAAAAAAAAAAAAAAAAAACAACAACAATTAAAAACGTAAACAACTCGTACCTTGGAGTTTGGCCGCTCAACCGCAGATTCAATACGGGTTGAGAGGAGAAAAACTCCAATAAAAGAAATACAAACGTACCTGTCCAATAAAATTAAAAAAATTAGACATAATCTGAAAAGAAAAGAAAATGAATTAATAATAAAATAAGATAAAATAATTTCTTACCATGTTTCCGTCCATCTGATGCCCTTCGCGAAATTGATTTTGACGTTTTGTCTAGTTAATTGTTTATTCTTCTTTAAGTTTCTCTTCGTTCCAATTTCATTGCGTTCCAAGTTAGTGGGTGATCGTGTAAATGTAGTTGAAAGTTTTTTTTGTAAGTTATGTTATTTTCTCTATGTTAGCTATCGTTAATTTATGTATGTATGTTATTAGGAGATAGGAAGACAAGACTGATACGACTTGACAATTAGGAATTAAGAGACCCCTCGCTCTCATTCCAAGAAAGGGAAACAAATTTTGACAAAACGAAGGGGAAATGAAAGCAAAGGAAGAAAATAGAAAGGAAAAGGAAAGACAGGGTCTACGGAGATTTTGGGAAACGAAGGAAGGGGTAAAATAAATGCACCGCAAATGCAAAATTGGTTTGCTGACAGGCCTTCATAGTTATCATTAACTGATAGCAAGCGGTCGATGAACTTCTCACAGTCAGCTGGACAATTTTTCGTTGCGCTTACAGTGACGAGTAAAAGAAAAGCCATTAAAATAATTCGTGGGTGAGTTAGCTCAAATAGATTTTTTTTTTTTTTTTGATAAGAAGTGAAATTATATTCAATTCCTGATGGTGCAGGTTACCTCAAAGTGGAAATAAATAGTTCCCCGGGCATTTCCAGGAGCTCCTAACTGGCGTTGTAGAGGTAGGCAACTCGTCCGATAGTGTATTTTATTGTTGTTCTGACATCTCCTCCATTTGGGTACAGGTTTCTTCTCAACGGAAAAAGTGACTCGGGCTGCTGTTAAGGCCGAAATAAGCCGTGCCTGCAAAAACACCTGTGGGACCTCGAAGCCAGATTTCGACCGTTGGACTGATAGTGAAACGCTAAAATACCACCAGCCAACGGTCTCCAAAAGACGGTAGCGGGTCCAAAGCCCACAGTTGCGGCACAAAGGCACTTCACAGGCCCGAGACTTTATTTACCTACCGAGTAAAAGGGATAATTTTCATTGGGGTACAAGAGAACGCACTCGCTTTTCTCCCCCACCCGATCAAGCATCGCCCACCGAAGGCAACAGCGGGGTGCTCCGCCACCACCCAGCCAATTCAACTGCGCTGATAGCGCATCATCAACAACAATAGCAGCATTACCAGCAGTGAATTTTTTTTTGAAGTGCCACAGTGATTTTTTTATTTGATTTTTTTAACGTAGTTTTTTTTTTATTTTTTTTTATTTACGTAGCGTTTTTTATTGATTTTTTTTTAATTTTTTTTATTATTTTAATATTAACGTAGTTTTTGATTTTACCTTTTTTATTTTAACGTAGCTTTTAATTTTTTTTTTTGGATTTTACTGCTTGAACCTGCTGTTAATATTTTAGTTTTGTGCGCGTAATAGTATAGAAAATAGGTATTTTTAAGCCAAAATTTGTAAGCAGAAACGAAACTTCTTGTGCTGGCGCCAGAACAACGGGGGACGTAAAACCGTGAGTAATTTTAGTTTTTTTTCCATTATATTTTTGAATTTTTGAATTTTAGATTTTAGTTTATATATAGTATTAAGAGCAGAGGATTTTTTTTTTTACCTTTTTTCGTTTAATTTTGATTTCATTTTATATTCTTGGGTTTTGGTTTCATTTTCATTTTTTTTTTTTTTACTTTTAAGTTTCCTTTCTTTTTTTAATAAAAGTGGCACTAAATGCTAATGTGTTCAATCATTTATCATCTATTCGAGTTTCGTGTTTAGATACATTTTAAATGTGAGCGGCTAGGGAACATAAAGCTCACGGTGTGTGGATATTTGGGAAGTCCGTCCTTTTGATAGATCGACAATGACATAACGCGACTTATACTGACTGACGACTTGACATGACGCTTTACAGCGTTGGTTTTCAGCCTTTACGGCTTGACTACTGTTGTGACTGGAGGGTTACTAAGGGGCTATCTCTCACAATTTCGGCCAGAGAGGGATAGCTTTTGGTTATGTCTACGGACATGAAGGGTGGGTTGGCCATCCCTTGCCATTAACATCTGGCGTGTTTCGAGGTCGTGACGAACCTCTACCTTCAGGAGATTACGGAAGGACAAGTTGCGTTTAGGGTAAAATAGATAGGTTAGATTTAAGTTATATTAGGCATAGTTTAGGATCTAGTTTATTCTTTTAGGTTAGTTTAGATATAGACTAGGCTAGATAGGTTAGTTTCGCGGTGTCTCTTCCGTTCTTTCTTTGAGGTATTGGCATAGGTTCTTGGACATTTTTCTTTTCCCACGCTATCTTTGATTTAAATGGTCCGTTTGTCTGTCTGACAAACCTTCAGGAGATTACGGAAGGACAAGTTGCGTTTAGGGTAAAATAGATAGGTTAGATTTAAGTTATATTAGGCATAGTTTAGGATCTAGTTTATTCTTTTAGGTTAGTTTAGATATAGACTAGGCTAGATAGGTTAGTTTCGCGGTGTCTCTTCCGTTCTTTCTTTGAGGTATTGGCATAGGTTCTTGGACATTTTTCTTTTCCCACGCTATCTTTGATTTAAATGGTCCGTTTGTCTGTCTGAGGTCAAAGTAGAGTAGCTTTCTTCTTTCCTTTTTTTCTTTTCTAATTTTCTCAATGGCATGGATAAATGTTTGTTGAGCAGTTGGTATGTGGTGAGGGGGCAAGAACACCCCCCGTCCGACGAGCTGAGCCGAGCAACCACAAGCATGCCGCGCCCTCCTCACCTGTACCGAAGCTGCCCCTGTGGCTCGACCCTGGCTCACAACAGATTTTCGCAGCCAAGTTCTAGGCTGTCAATATCTCTGATGTTTTTGTAGCAGTTTGTGGTAGAATCCATGAGTTCTAGGCTGTAAGTGTCCCAATCTGTGGATCTAGGCTGCCTATAGAATTCATAAATTTGGGAATCCGATTTGACGTCAAAACAGATTTGACGATGGTCTGACATTGATATTTCAGTAGAAACATGCCAGTCCCTAATAAAGTTTTTTTTATAAATGGGGTGCATAGGGTGATGTCAAGGACTTCTTCCCTAATTCTGTTTATAAAAGTATGGCTATTCCCATAATTTACTACTTCAAGATTGTTTTTATAAATAAATTCTAAGAGTGACTCACCTCGTTTATTTATATTTGAACTACCCCAGTTCACACGGTGGGCATTTGCATCGCAACCAATTATAAGCTGGAGTCTTCTTCTGCCACAGTAGTCCATAAGTCCTTGCAGTGGTAGAAAATCCAGGTCAGGAGAGTCGCCTGCCAGGTAAGCTGAGCATATGACTGCTTCTGTCTTACCCCTTTCGGTGGATAGCTCAACTATAGCCGCTGCCATGTCTTTGTTTGTGTGTTCTGGAATTGGAATAGTTTTTATATTTTGTCTTAACATAATACAAGCTCTAGGTCTTCCTTCATTTGTGGAATCGTAGAGTAGCTCACCTGAGAGGCCCTTCATCTGGTCCTTATGTAAATATTGCTCCTGGATAAAGGCTACAGTATTATTCCCATAGTTATGAGGTGTTTTTTGACTTGGCAGTGCCCTGTGAGGAACCCTGTGACTGTTCGAATCTGACTCCTTGTTAGGTTTAGGAGTTGTTTTGTTCTTGATCGGGAAGTAGTTGGCATGAACATTTTAGCTTGTCTGTTACCTTCAGTATTTGTCCAGTAATGATTTTCTTTGTTTTTCAGCCATGTTTTAATGTGGAATTTAGCGGTGCTAAGGGGTAATCCACAAAATGGTCTTGGCATCATAAAGGTAGATGCTGATCCTTTCCTGGCTAGTAGGTCTGCTATTTCATTGCCAACATGTCCGCTGTGTCCTGGCACCCAAATGAGGTGTACTCTGTTTGTGCTGGCTAGCGATGTGAGCAATTGTAGGCAATCCCATACTAGCTTTGATGTGATTTCATAGCTATTGATAGCCAGTAGTGCAGCTTGCTATCAGAGAGAATGTATATGTTCTTGTTTGTTATGGATTTTTTTTAGATTTTCCCTGAGACATAGTTCTACTGCAAAGATTTCTGCTTGAAATACGGAGTTGCATTTGTCCATGCTTTTATGGATGAACGTTTTTGTGTCGACCCCGTATACTCCAGCTCCAACTCCTTCATCTGTTTTCGATCCATCTGTGTACTATACATGAGAATCTTTGGCAAATGTGGGTTTATTCTGTTCCCAGTTCTGTCGATTTGGGAATGTAACTTTGAAGTTTCGGCTGAAGTTGAATTTCGGTAGACAGTTGTCTATCATGGTAACTCCAAGTATTTCATCTTTTTTCAGTTCCATAACGATGTCTGGAAGGATGAGCTTGGAGTTTTCGGTGTTTTCAGATATGAGCATGAAGGCATTTGTCATAGCTTCTTTCTGTATCTGAAGATGGAGGGGTGGAAGATTTAGGATAACTTCCAACGCTGCAGTGGGAGTTGTTCTCATTGCGCTCGTAGTGCATACACAAGCTAGTCTTTGGAGTTTATTGAGCCTGACTTGTGTTGACTTTTGTTTGGTTTTTTGCCACCATAATGGAGCTGCATAAGTGACAATTGGTCTTGTTATGGCTGTGTAAAGCCATAGCATGATTTTGGGGTTTATACCCCAGCTTTTACCAATCAGACTTCTGCTGGCCCACAGAGAAATCCTGGCTTTGTCTATGGATTTCATGAGGTGAGAGTTCCAAGTGAGTTTTTCGTCCAGGGTTACACCTAGGTATTTGACTTCTTTTGAGAACTCTATTGTTTCACCAAACAGAGTAGGTTTTCTTAGCTTTCCTCTGTTTCCAGTTTTTGTGAAAGCAACTATGGTGCTTTTTTTGGGGTTTACAGTTAGACCAACTTTTTTGCACCAGTCAGTAACTAGGTTAAGTGCCCTCTGCAGGAGTTCCGAGATTGTGTCTTCGAAATTTCCTCTGATTAGGATCGCAATGTCATCTGCATATCCTTGGACATAGAAACCATTGTTACTGAGTAAGTTTAGCAGTTCGTTCACTACGATGGACCAAAGCAGGGGGGATAGAACACCGCCCTGGAGGCAACCTTTCGCAGCCGTGACTCTGATACTGTCATTGCCTAATGTAGCTTTTATGTTTCTACTGTTACGCATGTTCTTTATCCAGTTACATGTAGTATTATCTACTCCTGTGTTATGGATGCATCTGTATATTTGGGCATGTTCGGTGTTGTCAAAGGCTCCTTCGATGTCAAGGAAGCAGCCCACAACAATCTCTTTGCTCTTGAGTGAGTTCTCAATTCTGGTTGTGAGTTCCTGAAGAGCATTTGTTGTAGATTTGCCTGGTTGATAGGCATATTGGTTTTTATGTAATGGATTTATCTGAAGTGGACCATCCCTTATATGCCTATCAATAATTTTTTCCATCGTTTTAAGGAAAAAGGAGGTGAGGCTAATGGGTCGGTAAGATTTCGGAAGGTCGTTTGGTCTACGACCTGCCTTCGGTATAAACTTAACCGTTACCTCCCTCCAACTTTTTGGTATGTAACCCCATGCGTAGCTTACTCTAAATATATTTATGAGAAGCGGAGTTATTTGTGCGCTGCCTTTTTGGAGGAGTGCTGGAAATATTCCATCTTTTCCAGGTGATTTAAATGGACTAAATGAATTGATGGCCCATTTTATTTTGTCTTCATTAAAGATTTCTTTTGACATTTTCCAGTCCAATCTTGTAGGTCTGTTGTATCTTACATGAAGAATATGATTGGGTGAATCTGGTGTCGTGGTGGAGTTTGGGAAATGGGTTTCGGCCAAGAGCTTTAGCGTCTGTATGCCGTTTTCCATATATGTCCCATTCTGATTTTTCATCAGTCCAATTTGATTAGTGTGCTGTTTTGATAGAATTCTGTGGATACGAGCACTGCTTCGAGTATCAGATAGATCTTGGCAGAACTTTTTCCATGATTCTCTTTTAGCTCTTCTAATTTCTAGGTTATACTGTGTGAGTGTCTCAGAGTATAGAGCCCAGTCTCCATTGCGTTTCGCTTTGTTAAAAAGTATTCTTGATTTTCTTAGCTTAAATAAATAAATAGTTGGCGCAACAGGTCCGGAGAGACCCTAGGCCTAGCTTCTCACAACCATTCGTTTTGTGTGAGTTTCTCATTTTTTGAACGAATGGAAGGGATCTACAATTTTTTGCCGACTCCGAACGGCTAATTGAGAAGCTCTTTCAAGACATTTATACTCTCGGATGTTTGTCAGACGTTCGCGAGAGGTAGCGCAGCGGAAAAAACCCTAAGTCGGAATTGGGTTTTTGCGGGATTCGAACCTGGGACCCCCGCATAGCAATCCAACACACTAACCACTAAGCTACTGCGACTACTATTTTCTTAGCTTAGCGAGTTTATTATTCCACCAGGGAGTTGAGCGATTGCCTGATTTTTCTTTCTCTGGGCAAGCTTGGTGATAGGCGGAGTTAATAGCAACATTGAGATTTTCGCAGCCAAGTTCTAGGCTGTCAATATCTCTGATGTTTTTGTAGCAGTTTGTGGTAGAATCCATGAGTTCTAGGCTATAAGATTCCCAATCTGTGGATCTAGGCTGCCTATAGAATTCATAAATTTGGGAATCCGATTTGACGTCAAAACAGATTTGACGATTGTCTGACATTGATGTTTCAGTAGAAACATGCCAGTCCCTAATAAAGTTTTTTATAAATGGGGTGGGAAGGACTTCTTCCCTAATTCTGTTTATAAAAGTAGGGCTATTCCCATAATTTACTACTTCAAGATTGTTTTTATAAATAAATTCTAAGAGTGACTCACCTCGTTTATTTATATTTGAACTACCCCAGTTCACATGGTGGGCATTTGCATCCCAACCAATTATCAGCTGGAGTCTTCTTCTGCCACAGTAGTCCATAAGTCCTTGCAGTGGTAGAAAATCCAGGTCAGGAGAGTCGCCTGCCAGGTAAGCTGAGCATATGACTGCATATGGTGCAGGATCAGTTCCTACCCTCGCATGGATCAGTCTCGTCTGGGCGCTAAACTTTGGATGAGCTGGAGCTCTGTCTTTAGTTTTGGCCTCAACGTCTTTGTCCTGGACCGGTCTTGGTAACTCTTTTATTCTTATGAATACCTGCGAGAAGTTAAGGAATAGTTTACATTTTTGTTTTAAAATGTAATCTTTAGAGATCTCATCTACTGTGAAAGTGATGGTCTCTCCTCCGCTCTTTTCTTTTGTTATCCTGAGGACTCGCCAGCTTTTTGTGGATATGCCTGGATTTTGTTTGGCAGTCCGAGCTAGGAAAATTTCCTTGGTAACGTTGTCAACGTCTGGAACGAAGGTAACGCAGGTGAATGTCTTGGGAATATCGTGTCCCTGAGTTATTCGCAGGCTTGCGTCTTTCCATGGTTTGATTCTGCCTACTGTTGACATGAGCCAGTTTTTGGTTTCTGTGTCGTGGCAGGTAATCGATAACCATCCGTCTTTAGCTGAGGTGGATACAAATCGTTGGATGGGACACTTTCTGTCAGTTTTGTCCATCTCTTCTAGTAGACTCTTTCTCACTAGTTTGATTTGTTGGTCCGTGAGAGTCTGTTCCGGGTGCATGGAGTGCATGATTGCGACTTTGCATTGGGCCATTGTATCCCTGTAGGAAATCCCTGATGTGCTAGGTCTTTCCTGTGCACTCTCCTTGCCGCTAGATTTATTCTGTACCCTAACCGCACTTGAGCTTTTTGACGCATCTGAGTGGGATTTGAGAGTTGACTCTAGCTTAGTTCTTCCTTTAGGCGTGCCTCCACTTGTGTCCTTACGTGACTCTGTGTGTGGCCTATGTTTTTTTCGTGTTTCCGCCATAGGAGAACTATCAATGGATCTGCAGCGATTGCTGGTACTGGGTCCATTAGTTTGTTGTTCTTTCGTTGTTTTTTCTTTTCTCTGCACGAGAACTAGCGCATATCTGGCCCTTTCCAGTCGTCTTGCCCCTTCTGGTGTATTCCCATCCCTTATCAGGGCAGCAATACGACGCCTTTGGGCTCCAGTGAAGTTTTCATGCTTCTGCTGGGGCTTCCTTGCAGTCATATTTGCAGCTGTGTTTGTACTGGGTACATTTAGTTCCCGAGTATGTGTTTGGTCCGAGATTTAGGATGGAGAGCGGAGTAGAGATTCTTCTTCTGACTCCGTTATCGTATTTGTTGTTGTTGTTTTTTTTTGTTTTTGTTAGTTTTATCCATGTAGATCCCACGAGTAAGGCGAGAATAGATCGTCCACACCTGTAGCGCTCCCATGCAGGTGTAAGGCTGGTTACTATGAGAGGTCGCCCGGTATCTCATAGGGTAATTACGTTTTCGATGCACATTTTTCAGTTCCCTGCACCATTCAGTCCTCGGCACGTATTCCAGACGCTTTGACTTGGGAATTTTAGTGCTGTGGTAGAGATGCAAACACCTCTACCACACTACGTGGCCTTCCCCTATCCGCCACCTGGGGACGCGCCGGGTCGCCTGAGAAGCTCGTGTTTACCCGGATGACAACTCAACTTAGTTGTGTTGTCTTCATGACAACTCAACTTTGAGACAACCAAACAAATTTTTCGTATTAAGCAAGACAACTCTTTTCCGTTGTCTTTAGAAAATAAATTGCCGTCTTTTAGGAGCATATTGCAATTCGAAATCAGCTGTTAAATGTCAAATTTGTGAATTTATTTGTGGAAATTGAAATCGAACGAAGTAAAGTATTTGCAATTTAAACGAATAAGTTAGAAAAAAACAATGGAAAGTAGTTTTGATTTATTTTTTTGGTTTGCAGTTCTAATGCTTTTTGTATCTCGACATAGTTTTTTTGTTTAGAACATAGTTTCTGTAGTTCACTTTTTCGATTTTCCTAATTTTTTTTTAGCATATTCTTTTGGTTCTCAATCAGTTTTAGTTTTGAGGTAGGCAATTCGCTCGTCTTCATTAGTTTTCACCAGTATCCTCCCCTCTTGTTAGGTGCTTTTAAAGATTGTGCGGATGTAAATGCTATCGCAGGATCTTTACGATCACCTTCCGGTTGCACTTTCTCTTTGTCGCTTGCATTCTCGTCTTCGAAGAGCTGACTTATCGCTGACTGGTTAGAGCCGAAGGTCGAATTAATTGCGTTTACCGCACTTTGCAGCTCCACCAACCCTATGACCACCCACGCTTGTTTCAATACTTTGCTTATTCTTGGACAGTTTTCTTTTCAAGTTAGCCTTACAATGTACCAAACTTGCAAAAATATTTTGTATGTAGAAAAAGTCTTATTTCGCATTATTAATGAACCCTTCGCCATTCTTTTCTTTACTCTTACTGGAAGGTGGCCAGATACTATTGAGTTCCAAAGCTATTTTTTGCGATTCTTCATTTTTTTTTTTTTTTTGAACCAAACTGTCCTTTACTCCTGGCCAGATCAGGTTGTTCCTTCAAAATTCCCATTAGCCGATCAAATTGCGCTGGTTTTGTGACTTTTAAACTTTAAGAACACACATTCCATTATCCATTTTTTGTTCTAATTCCTACTTGCATTTTTATGTCCATTTTTCATTAAAATATAGATAGATAGTTGATTTTATTCATTTCATACCTTAACTAATAACAATATTCATTAAAGAATGGAATAGAATAATAGTAATCATTCTTTAACTAAAAAGTTAGTGGTGAATGACACATCAAAGATTTAAAAATTCAAATGATAACTGATGTGGGGTGACAATCAGTGTAATGGTTAAATATAAATAATTTTGTAAATCTTAGAGGCAAGAAAAATCTTTACACATTCGAAAAAAATAATATAACGCAAGAACTATTTATATAAACGTAACAAAATAGAGATAAGATACATTAAATAAATTACAATATTTATATTGTCTTTTACTTTTCTGACATAAGCGGAAAAATAAGGTGTTTCTCTGATAGAAAAGGGCAATTTATTAAAGAACTTTGCAGCTGTATAAGTATAAAAACGAGAAAAAAGTATTCTGTTTGCAAAGTGTAATGACTAAGCTCATATTGTTTATACTTAGGTTATACTTTTGAGAATTTCTGCTCGGTATATTACCACTTTGTTTAAAGAACTCTCTTAAATCTTTAAAAACATATAAGTGTCTGATTGGTAGAATTTGCAACGTTTTAAATAATCAGTACCTAAATCGATTTTTGTTTAGTATAATTCTAACTAGATGTTTCTGGGCTATTAATAAAGGCTTAAAGGTATTAGCATACGAACCACGCCAGGTAGTGATGCCGTATTGTAACTTTGAGTGCGCAAGATCATAGTAAATAGTGGTTAACACTTTCTTAGAACAAAAAGGTTTTAACAGATACGATTTTATCGCTTGAATATGAGTTTTCCAATTTAGATTGGTATCAATTGTAACTCCTAAGTACTTAAAATGTTGGTGTAAAATTAACTTAAGCCTGAGTTATACCCGGAGTGAATAATATGGCCGTTAGAAACCGACAAAATTAAATTCTTGCAGAAAAATATAAAGCCGTGGCGCATATTTTTATGAACGAAAAATGTCATGTTTCCCCCTCCATGAATTCACACATACTATATGCTATTCATCTAGAAGTTCCATAATTTGTTAAATTGCTTGTTGGGTGCTGAGTGGTGACAATTCTGTTCTTACACCTATATTTTCCGTGAAATCCTTTTCACATCAACCATTGTGTCCTCAGAGATCGTCATTCTCGGTAAACAACCTCCTTTTGCAAAGAGTTTAATAAGGGTTTGGTTGCAGCCAAATACCTACCTGAGGTTATGAGAATTTTTGAAAAAAATTAAGTATTCAGATATTAGCTGTCCAAATTTAAGTAAACAGATATTTTATTCTGTTTGCGACGACTGTCAAGAATGCGTTGGAAATATCTTTAACTTATATAAAATAATTTTTATAGTAAGCATCCGTTCATTGCTATCAACTATTTTAAAAGGAAACCCCATTCAAAAACAAGAACTAGCGGTTAAACAAGATAAGACAAAGAAAAACACGGAAATATATTGCTCCAAGCGTTTAGAAATAAAACAACATTGCAATGTTTTTTGCAAACGTTTGCACAAATTTGTGTTTGTTAGACTTAGAAACCATTAGAATTGTTTTATTATAACGAATAAAATTAGAAAACATTTACAATTTACTAAAATGAATTTATAATTGTAAACGCCCAGGCTGAACATCAGCGTATTTAAATTCGCTCATATTACGAAATTTAATACTGTGATTTTGGGCGGTTGGGTAACACTCGTCTTCAAAATGACATTAAGGGAGGATTTATTTAGCTAATGCCCGAGATAAACATGACTTTCTCGCCATTAACATTTAACCCTACAGTTAGCGATATTCTGGCAACTAAATTTGTTTATTGGTAAAGCGATTTTGGAAAGTCTGGAGTCTTTGCGCAAGCTGCCAGACTAAAGTTGATTATTGGTAAGGCCGATAGCTACATGTATTTTTACGATATTTTTTTTAAATATGAAAAGCATTTGTTCCTATGTAACATCATTCAACACTGTTCAGTGTTATTCAACTACAGAATTCCAATCGCACTTTGATTGTGTACAAATATGTTGCTGAATACACGAATTTGAAAACAACCAAAAAGCCCTCCACCAGTTGTCAAACTCAAACGCACTTGTATTGGTAAATCTGAGAAAATATCTAAATTCGCAAAAGTGCTCTGAAATCTGAAAAGATTGCTTTTTTTTTTGTACCAAACGAACATAAAAACTGCTCTGAGAGCAAAAAAAGTGCTCTGTGATCTGAAATGTGAATGGACGAACAAATTTTGGAACCGAATATGGATAGAGAACAAGTAAAGCTATATAAAAAACCATACTCAACATTTCTTCGTGCTACATTTATTGTTATAAATGCAATTACAAATTGTTTTTAATTATAAAAGTACCACCATTAATTACACGTATTCACAGGACGACAGGAAAAATAAGAGCGCGAGTTACGATTAACAAATAACACCATACCAATTGGATGTAGCACCACATAAAAGAGAGCTTCAACACTGCTATTAACAACACACGGCAACTCTTATCTAAGTTGCTAAAACATAAGTCTCCAAACCTGTAAATCATACTCATACATAACATTGCGATTGCGTCATTTACTTTTCTATGCTCTCGCTCTTTATGTTATAAACCGTTTGTAAATTGTAATGTATGTACCTACTTATTACTTAAGAATTATTTTGGGCAGCTAAGTCAGTCGTAGCTTGTTAGTCAACCAATAAAGACTTATTTGGAACATACTTTGAGCTTTTGTTTTATTGAATAAAGAGGGAAATTACAACTGGCGCAGTCGATCGGATGCTTTTTCAACAATTTCTAGCGAAAAATCACTAGCTATATCTAATATATAAAATTATCGTGTCACGGGGTGCGTTGTTGAACTCCTCCGAAACGGCTCCACCGATTTTCTCGAAACTTAGTGTGCATATGGACAACATCTATTTTTCATATCCCTAAATGTTAAGAGTGGTCCATCACTAAATTTTTTATTTTTTTTTATGGGGAATTACACTTTGAAGAAAAAAAATGGTTAAATCGAGTAGTGACACTTCAAATACAAAGCAAACAAAAACAAATTTAATCTTAAAACCAATTGTTGTTGTCAATTATTTTAATTATTTTCCAAGCAAATTGTTGTCAACAATTTTGAAACAAAATTTTTTTTTTAAATATAAATAAAAAGTTTGTTCTAATAAATTATGCTTACTATGTTACATTAAGTAACTTTTTGAAATGTTCGTTCGGCGGTCGAACAGCATTGAAATTGCCATTGAATCTGCAAGGGGATGAAGAACCTACATGCAACATTTCAAAGAACACTGCGATGGCGAAAGTACTGCAGCAATGTAAGATTATCATGCCATTTCGAGATCAACTCCGGCAGATGAATTGAATGCTTGCCTGAAGGCGTCTGCTTTATGGCAATACGTAAAGAAATTGCACTTGACAATAAACATGCGAGTTTCTTTACAAAATGACCAGTCCGATGCAGAGTTCTCCAGGCAACTGTTGGCGATGGGCAATGGTGTAAATCTGAAAAAAAATATCGATATCAGCAAACAGTGATCCGAATCGAATAAACGATTTGATTTTTTGCCTAATGAAACATGAAAAATAATTTAGATCAAAAAAAAAAAGACTGATTTTTTGTCCCAAGGAAAACGACATTGCATGGTCAATTGTATGTGGCAAGCCACGTGTTGGCAAACCTCCCGCTATGTACGTGTACGCACTATACATAATCTAATAGAACAAAAAATGTTGTGCACCATAAAACACCATAAAGCACTTCAGTGAAAAAGCGGCAGGTTGACCGACACGTAAATCATTGCAATTTGATTGAAAAACATCGACAATGTTATTCTTATTACTATTGTATTTAATATAACTTTTGAATCTTATTGGCTTGGACTAGACACATAAGTTCAAATGAATGTAGTGTTCGTAAGAAATCCGACTTTGCTTTCCTCAAATCATGAAATCTGTGGCGCTATGTGAGAAACATCAGCTGATAGCAAACATGAGAGTTGCATTGCTGAACGATCCATCTGCCTAAGATTTGTCGAAACAATTGCTGGATATTAGAAATGGCCGTGTTCCTATCAACGAATTGAGTGGATTGATTTCATTTCCTTCGAATTTTTGCAATTCGGTCTCATCAAAAGACGAGCTTATCAACAAAGTATTCCTGAACATCAATGATAACCACAAAAATAAAGAATGGTTGAGTAAGCGAGTAATTTTAGCGGGTAAGAATAAAAATGTGGATGGCATGGTCAACCATGGTTTTCCATTGGGACCAAAAATCAATCTTTTTTTTGATCTAAATCACTTTTCACGTTCCATTGGGATCAAAAATCAATCTTTTTTTTCGATTCGGATCACTTTTTGCAGATCTCGATATTTTTTCAGTTTTTCGTTGCGCGTTCAATGAGCACCATAAAATCTGAGATCTGAAAAAGATTTCAGGTGGTCCCAATGGAAAACCACATAAGTGGAAAAGCGGAAGGTTGGCCGAAACGTTAAAATCATTGCCGTTTGAACGAAAAAAATCAACATTGCTATACGTCATTTATTTCTATTGCATTTAATATGACTTTTGAATAAAGAATTTTAATTGACAAAATTACATATACATATTAGCAAATGCATATGCATGCTCGGAATTATTATTTTCATTACATTAACAAATTTTGGCGGCACGAAGTTTGCCGGGTCAGCTAGTAGGGTAAAACTTGGTAATGCCGGTCAGTCGGTAATACCGGTCACCCTTGTATCTCGAGAATGGGAACATTGAATCTCCAACTCTTTGCATGGATTAGTGCTCCCGAAGATTGTTTTCATAGCAGACTGTTGTTTGTTAAGTTTGTCTGTGTCCTTTGGAAGTTTCAGATCTATTGGTGTTTTGGGTTAATTTATTATAAGAAAAGGTGATCAGAAAATAGGGAGTAAGTACTTTTCCTTATATGTTATAATAACAGTGATATTTTGCATATCTTATGTTGTTTTTTGTTAATAATCTGCAATCGTTTTACTTTGTTTTTCTTAACTTAAAATTTCATTTTGCATTTTTTTTCCTTGGCGCTCCCGTGTGGGTAGTCCCGGTCAACTGGTCGGCATTACCTATTCATGGGTAAGCCTAAGTAAAGAACCAGTTCCAGAGGTTCGTGGTCAGAGGTGGCTATTAACAACGCCAAACAACTTATTGAAAAGGAAATGTCCATTCGCGCCGCGGCCAGGTCTATTAAAATAGCATTTTCGACACTGCCACGTCTAAAAAAGAAAAACTTCTATGAGCCATCTCTGGGGTGACACACGGTTTTTAACAAAGACCAGGAAAATGAACTTGCAACACAGATCAAACATTTCGCGATTTATGTGAAAACTAAAAATAAATGTAAGTATATTTTAAATAAACATTAATGACCGCCATTACCAGAATTGCTGACCGGAATTAACCGACCATGCGTCTAATACCGGTCATTTTTGTCCTTTTTTGTTTTTTGCATAACTTTTTTCCGTTTTGTTCATTTACCTTTTTTTATGTTTATAATAATATAAAAACATATGAATTTAATAAAAAGTGAAGTAAAGGTATTATTTAAATAACGAATTTCGTTTTATTTGAGTTTTTGTTGAAATGACCGGAATTACCCAGTTTTACCCTATATTATATAATTGTTTGAAAGAAAAGCAAGCTAAAAAGCACATATCGAATAAACATCGATGTGGAGGATACTAATCCATAAGCATAAAAGAACTCTACGATTGCAATACTCGTATAGTAGGTATACGGAAAATATATAATATTTATATAATACTAGCGTGCCCGGCGAACTTCGTCCCGCCCAATATTGACTTTTTGACTAAAATAATTTGAATTTGGAACATTCACTATTCCACCAGAAATTATTTTTTTTGATCCAAAATATCTTTTGATAAATGCGATCTCACTGTATATTCATACTACGATCAAATCAAAATTGTTTTAAAAAAATAGCACTCCCCGTACAAAATGTATGGAAAATACATTTCTACAATTCTCCAATTTCCCTTTCAAATTTTCCATTTTTTTTTCGTCGTATGAACCTTCCTTAGGCGTAGACAAACACAACAAAGAAAAGATAGCTCAAGCCTGATGATCCGTTCTCGAGGTCCCTCATATGAAATTTTGTGGTAGGTGTTACCATCTCTGAGATTGAAAGGGAGATGCACGGAAAATTCAAGACGCTTAAATACGAATGGTAAATCGTTCTGAATAAGGGGAATCCGAGCAATGAGAATGTTTGCCTTTAAATTTTCCCTTCGAAACCGTCGCTTGGATGACATTTGATTTGATCTTTCACCATCAAATCAAACGCGTTCAATTCAAAAATTCAACTAATCCCCATAAAGTTTTGTTTTCACGACAAAGAGTAGCATAGTATGTCTTTCCTTGGGCACTTGCGAATTTAAACAAAAAATCATAAAAATCGACCAATCCGTTCCCGAGTTATAAGTGCATATCCGGACGTCAGCCTCTTTTACATGTAGCTGTACCCACCCGGATTTGCTCATACCTTTCGTATTAAGTCCTGCTCAGATTTTGCAAAGTGCTTTATTTGGACAATGTCCATTAAAATTTTTAATTATACAACTTTAGAAATAGCGTTTGGTTTTATTTTTGAATGAGAAGTGCCGGAACCCGTTTTCCTATCACGCATATTTATGTAAGGTATAAACAATAGGGTAATTATCCTCTCTGTCAAACTTGAAGCAACCGTACCCATCCCAAAAATTTCAATCGCCTCAATAAAACTGTTTCGGAAATCGACAACAGCGCCACTTATCGGGTCGAAAAGTATCCCATCTTTCAAGCTGGAACCAACCATACACATCCACAAAATTTCATTGAAATCGATTGAGTGGTTTCGCAGATCGACGACAGCGCCACCTATCGGGTCCAAAATAGTGCTATCTTTAAAGACTGCCTAAACCTGAAATACAACAATACGAACAAAACAAAAGAAGAACCATGAAAATTGGCTCAGTGGTTATGAGCATTTTCCTTGGTTATGTTATTTGTGCCGGAAGTCGAATGGAAATGTTATTTACCTATTTAAAATTGATTAAAAACTAATTTGGAGGATTATAGGCGAGAAGACGACTGTTTCGGTCACCCCTCCCCTATCCGAGGTAAAACTGCCCCAACTCTCTACACGAGACGTAAGAACTGCTACCATGACGAGACGTTATAGGATTACAGGCGAAGGGTACACTGCTTCGGTTTACCCGGCGCTTGTATCCGAAGACATATCGTCCAGTTAGTTATCCCCAGTTGGAGTTGTCTGAGGATTACAGGCGAGGGGACGACTGCTTCGGTCACCCCTCCCCTATCCGAGGATAAACTGCCCCAACTCTCTACACGAGACGTTAGAATTGCTTTTTATAGACAAAGAAGACAAAAGTCACAGGAACAAAGAGAGCAATTACGCCCACTAGTATGTCCGGCCTAGAACACTCTGGCCTTATCCACCCCCCCCCCATTCCCTTAACTCATGTGGTTTCACAAAGGGCCGAAATTTTATGCGGCCTAAGTGTGTCTTTCTAGACAGCCACCTTACCTAACCTAATTTGGAGTTTTCGTCGAATAAAAACAGCTTAATGAAATACGAATTACTGAAATGTCAAAAAAAGTATAGACAACCAACGCCAACTATATTATTACAATTAAATTTAAATTTGGCTCAAATTTACACCATATAACACTTAAAAAAATAGAAAGCTTTTGCCCGACCCGATAGGTGGCGCTGGGAGATATTTACGAAAAGTTAGATTTCCCTGCATATCAATATTGTATCAACAGCATTAAATTTAATTGTAATAATATAGTTGGCGTTGGTTGTCTATACTTTTTTTGACATTTCAGTAATTCATATTTCATTAAGCTGTTTTTATTCGACGAAAACTCCAAATTAGGTTAGGTTAGGTTAGGTAAGGTGGCTGTCTAGAAAGACACACTTAGGCCGCATAAAATTTCGGCCCTTTGTGAAACCACATGAGTTAAGGGAATGGGGGGGGGGGGTGGATAAGGCCAGAGTGTTCTAGGCCGGTCCATAAATAAGAATTTTCAAAAAAGCGACCCCAGCGCCCTCTATAGGGTCTAAAATAAACATAAACCATCCGGAGCACCACAAAAACATATGGTGTGAATATATAAGGGGGATAGCTTCAGTGGTTCAGCCATTATGGTCGGTCATACATACACACGAACGTTTTTATATATTAAGATAAATATATGTTTACAAAATCGCATATCTTGCGAATAAAGGCGTGAAAGTATCCTGAGAACATCATATATCATCGACATCCCTAGGACATCCTTTATCCCACACCTATATTCCTACGAGAATCCCAAATCAGCACGTGGATTTTTTTTTTTTTGCAAGTTGAGTCCGTTAAGTGGATCAAACTCATTGGTTTTTCCTTTTTCCTTATGTTTCCCATTTCCAAAAAAACGAAAGAACAAAGTGAAAATTTGTTGTTCAGATAGTTTCAATTCAAAAAAAAGTTAGAATTAATTTAGATAATTTCGTTAAAATATATAATAGTGATACACATTGTAGGCGCAGTGGCTTAGTGGTTAGTGTGTTGGACTACTAAGCGAGAGGTTCGAATCCCGCAAAAACCCAAATTCCAACTTAATGTTTTTTTCACTGTGCCACCTCTCGCGAACGGCTGAGAGTATAATTGTCTTGAATGAGCTTCTGAGTTACCTGTTTGTTTCGGTTTCGAGAAGCTAGGCGTAGGGTCCCTCCGGACCTGTTGCGCCAACTATTTATTTTTACACATTTAAGCATAGAACAAAATTTAGACAGTTATAAGAAAAGTGAAAGTTCAAACACGTGTTTTTTGTTTTCTGGCCAAGGCGTTTCTACGAGTCACATTATAAATAACATGAATAACGGTCCGAGAACATCAGACCAAGCTTTGATTGCTTTGGGTATTTTTAATTCTTTAAGAATACCCGATGCCATTTAAGATTTGCCCACATTTGATGGGAACCCAAGATTGCTTTATGACTTTTTGACAAATGTGGAAGAGATCCTTAGTATCATACCACAGACAGAGGGTTCTATGTATCATAGAATTATTTTACGTGTTATAAGGAATAAAGTCATAGGACAAACAAATTGGAGCGAAATAAAAAATAATCTAATAGTTCATTACTCTGACAAGAGAAATGAAACAAGTTTAATTCGCGATCTTCATCAATTGCGGCAGAATCAAAATAATCTTGAACAGTTTTATTACAAAGTTATTGACATTTTGTCAGCAATGACAAACCATGTAAAGGTTCATGAAACCGATCAAAAAGTTATCGTCGCGAAGTTAAATTTGTATGAAGAAATGTGCTTAAACACCTTCTTATCAGGGCTTAGAGAACCGTTAGGTTCTACAGTAAGATCAATGCGACCCAAAAAGCTTTCTGAAGCATATCAATTTTGCCTCCAGGAACAAAACTGTCACTACTTCCAAGATCCTCAACGTACCCCACATGCATCTACTTATAAAAGAATTGGTTATAATCCACTTCCAAACAATAACCAATATTCGTTCAGACCACAATTTCCTAGTTTTCAAACATACGCTCCAATCCCAAATCATACTCCAATAAATGACAGCATTCACCCACCCTTTTCCAACCACCCAAATAGATTTCCGCAATAGTGAAATAACAATAATAGTACCAGCAATAATAATCCAAATCTCAGCTTCGCAAATAGACAAGTTCCAGTTTTAAATAATTACGGTAAACAGTATTCTGTAAATAGACCATTTCCTCCACCGGAACCAATGGACACATATAGCGGCAACACCAACCGAAATTCTAACAGTTTATCTAACAATAACAATAACAATAATCCCCAAAACAGTAGATCGAATAATTTCCATAATTTTGAGAGTTACTTGAATTACATTTATAATAATAACACAGACGTCCCCTTATTAAAAAACCAACAACCAAATTTAGAACCACATTCTTACGAAAATCATGAAAACTTTTACCACCAACATTTTGATACACCATCTGATATACCACATTTACAACCCCTTGAAAATTGCAACGAAATCGACGATTCAAATTTCCGGTTAGAAGCCTTGGAGAATCAGTCGGGTATATAGAAATGAATAATTATAACTCAAACGTGTTACCATATAACTATAACAGTACAAAGCCTATGTAACATTCCACTCAAATTCTTAATTGATACTGGGAGTAATAAGTCTTTTGTCAGCCCAGACATAGTCTCTAACGAAAAAACAACATTCATAAATCCTATTGAAATTAAAACAATTTTCGAGTCAAAATTTGTTAACCAAGAAATAAAATTAAATGGACTACCAGAACTTAACACCACACGTGAATTTTCGTTTTTGATTTTCAAATTCCACACCTATTTCGATGGCCTTATAGGGACAGACATTTTAAGAGAATTAGGTATGAGTATTGATCTAAAAAACTCTTTTCTTAAAAATGACAATACGCTAGTTCCTTTGAACTATAAGCCTGATTATATGTCAAAACCATTTACTGTTCCCGAGCTTTCTAAAACTGTTGTACGTTTGCCTGTTGATATCGAAGAAGAATCTATTTATGTGAAACCAATGCAGATAAAAACAATTTATCGATATCTGAGGGTATGTACAATGCAACCGGGTGGTATTCTTTCCTATTACAACCAAGCTTTGCAAAGCTCTAATTTATTGGAATTGATTCGCACCGACCACCTAAACGAAGAGGAGAAAACTCAAATTAATCTATTTGTCAAGAATTCAAAGATATTTTCTTTATAAACGACCAAAATCTAAGCTTTTCAAATGAAATAAAACATGAAATAAAAACCCGTGACAATATTCCTATTTATGCAAATTCATATCGATATCCTTACATCCACAAAAAAGAAATTCAGGACCAAATTACGAAAATGCTCTATGGCGCAATTATCCGCCCAAGCTACTCTCCCTGGTCTTCCCCAATTTGGATAGTGCCATTGACTATCGCAAATTGAATGAGAAGACTATAGAGGACCGATACCCTATTCCAAATATAAGTCATATCCTGGATAAATTAGACAAATCAATATATTTCAGCACCTTAAACCTTGCATCCGGGTTCCATCAAATCCAGGTAAAAAGTGAAGACATTCCCAAGACAGCTTTTACAATAGAACACGTTCATTAAGAGTTTTTAAGAATGCCTTTCGGTTTGAAAAATGCACCATCGACGTTCCAACGAGTGATGGATAACGTCCTTCGTAACTTGCAGGGTACAATATGTCTCGTTTACATGGATGACATTACTGTATTTTCGACATCCTTGCAAGAGCATATTCAACACCTTAAGCGTGTCTTTCAAATACTCCAAGCAGCCAATCTTAAAATTCAATTGGACAAGTCATAGTTTCTACGTAAAGAAGTGGCATTTCTTGGGCATTTGGTTACAGCTGATGGTGTCAAACCTGACCCGGATAAAATTTCAGTAATTAAAAGATTTCCCATACCAAAAACGATAAAGCAAATAAAATCATTTTTAGGGTTAATCGGCTATTACCGAAAATTTATAAAAGATTTTGCTCTCTTGACTAAACCATTAACAGAATGTCTTCGAAAAAATAAAAGCATTGTTTGGATTCTCGGTATGTTACAAGCTTCGAAAACTGCAAGGTCCTTCTCTGCAACGATACCATTTTAAAATATCCAGATTTTTCTCTCCCTTTCAACCTTACGACAGGCGCAAGTAACGTTGCTTTAGGAACCGTGCTGTCTCAAGGACAAATAGAATGTGATAAGCCGGTTTATTACGCTAGCCGCACTTTATCAGTATCCGAGCAAAATTACAGCACAATAGAGAAAGAACTTTTGGCTATAACTTGGGCCACTAAGTACTTCCGTCCATATTTATTTGGTAGGAAATTTACAATTGTAACCGACCATAAACCACTTACTTGGCTCTTTTCCCTTAAGGACCCAAACAGCAAATTTGTGCGTTATCGTCTTAAGCTCGAGGAGTTTGACTACGAGGTAGTACACAAAAAGGGTAAATTAAATACTAACGCTGATGCTTTGTCGCGGATAGAACTAAATGCCAACGAGCAACTTGACGTTCAGTCAGAAAATAATGTTTCCGACTCATCCATTCGAAATAATATAGATGACCCGCCAGAACATTTGTCGACTATCCACTCAGCTCAAGAAAACTCTTATGATGGAATTCCTATTTCCGAACGCCCTCTCAACGCATTTTCTAACCAGCTCATGTTGAAATGTAACAATAGTAGACCCCAACTTCATGTAACTTTACATATTTTTTTTTTTTTTTTTTTCAAAGGAAAAAACGATACCTCATAGAATGCAAAGACATTTGCAAAAAAAGCTATTGTGATTCAAGTTCTTAAAGATTATGCAAACACTAAAAGACACACAGCCATATTAACCGACGACGAGAACTTTAGATCTGTTCAGACTGCATATTGAAAGTTCTTTAATCACAGCCGTCTTAAATTGATTAGGTGTACCTACTGTGCTTTTAGATGACATTACTGAGCATGAAGAGCAAGAAGCTTTAGTTAGAAATTACCACCAAAAGTCTAACCACCGTGGAATAACAGAAACCTTGGAACACCTGAAGAGGATGTATTTTTTTCCCAAACATTAAAAACGTTATCACTAGAATCATAAATAATTGTGAAATTTGTCACAAGCACAAATATGATCGGTTAAGGGAACCTCTAAAGTATGAGCTGACAGAGACACCAAACAGACACCTCGAAATACTTCATCTAGACATTTATTCCATAAGCAAAGAAATCTGATTAACAATATTGGATAAGCTTAGTAGATTTGCTTGCGTTTATTATACTTCCCAGTAGAAATAGCATTAACCTCATACAGAAGTTAAAACATTATTTTGCTCACCACGGTATCCCGAAAAAAGTCCCTGTTTAGAGAATTTTTGGCAATATATAATATCGAATTGCATTCTACTTGTGCGAAAACATCAACGGGTAATTTACCGGTAGAGAGGTTGCATTCTACATTAACTGAGTTAATTAGAATCATCAAATCGCAATATATGTACCAAAAAACCCATATCAGAAACTATTGATGAGGCTGCCCTTACATACAACAATTCAATTCACTCGGTAACAAAACTGACCCCCTTTGAAGCAATAAATGGACACATTTCAAGAAACAACATCTTCCCATCTAACGATCCTAATAGCTACCGAACTGAACAAGATTATTTGAATGAGCATATACAAAATTATAACGTTTTGAGCAATCTAATTCATGAACGAAATTTGACATATAAGAAAAACGTAATAGAAAAAAGAAATGAGAAACGAAATAATCCGCCAGATTTTGCCGTAAATGAAAAGATATACGAACTCGATGATAGGCGAAATAAACTAGCTCCGAAATTTAATGAACATTATAGTAGTAAACAATAACAAAATAACTATCGATTCCAATAAACGAAAGGTCCATAAGCAAAAAGTAAAGGAGAGAAAAAAATTCGCTAATTAAGCATAGTTTTAGAACTCGTTGAAGTGGTTTCTAGAAAATAAAACACACCGTAACAAAGCAAGTGCCGTAACAGTTAACAAATGAATTCCTTCATGGTAGCACTCAACAAATGATAGCCTATCTCCGAACCAAATATTGGATCCTCGACATAAAAAGAAGTGTCAAAAAATGCATTCACAGATGCAATATATGTTTCCAACATAGGGTGAAACTAGTGTTTCAACTGATGGGAAATTTACCAGCTCCAAGGGTACGAGTTTCTCGGGCTTTCAGTTTTACCGGAGTTGATTATGCCAGTCGACGGACGAAAATGTTTAAGGCATATTTCGCCATATTTGTTTGCTTGGCCACCAAGGCAATTCATCTTGAGCTGTACAGCGATATGACGACACAAGCCTTTATCGCCGCCTTTCGCAGATTTTCGTCCAGACGCGGTAACTGTACGGAAATCTTCAGTGACTGCGGCAAAAATTTCGTGGGTGCTGCCAAGGAATTGGAGAATCTACGGAAAGCAGCAAACTACAATAAGAAGGATGTAGCCGACACATTCATGAAGGTCGGAGTTAAATGGAATTTTATCCCTCCGGCGTCCCCCCATTTCTGAGGATTATGGGAAGCCGGGGTAAAGTCGGTAAAATATCACCTCAAACGTATAGCCGGAAATTCGGTTTTAACTTTCGAAGAGCTTTATACACTCTTAACTCAGATTGAGGCATGTCTGAATTCCAGACCCCTCTGTCCACTCAGCAGTGATCCAGATGACTTCGCAGCATTAACTCCGGCACACTTCCTTATTGGAGAGCCTACAATAAGTGTACCGGAACCAAATATACTTGACGAAAACATCTGTTGCACTGAAAGGTGGAAAAGGATACAACAATTATATCAATCGTTTTGGAAACAATGGAGCTCGGAATATTTATCCCGTCTCCAACAACGACCTAAATGGCTTAAAACCGAGCCACAACCGAAAATAGGCGATCTTGTCTTGGTAAAAGACGAGCGTATTCCACCGTCGAAATGGATTATGGCACGAGTCTACACCCAGGAACAGACGAACTTATTCGCGTCCTCACATTAAAAAACCCAAAACGGTGAGTTCAAACGACCCGTTACAAAAATCTGCTTGTTACCAAGCAATGCTTAACAAAAATAAAGATGTGAAACACTTATCACCCTATATAATAATTGATAGGTACACCTTGTAATTACATTAATTTACATAACATTTACGCTTTCAATCATACACGCACTACACTATCACATTACATACATATATACACATATCTCACAAGTAAAATATAAAAAAAAAAACACATAATATTATCTAATAATACTAATTATATAAAATAACTCAACACCACACAACACTGAACATATAAACATAAAATTCACACGGATAAAATTCCCTACCCATTCAACACTAGTGAAACTCACTCAACTAATTACTCAAACAAAACCATAATAAATATCTTATACCTTTAAACGAGCTAATCTTGTATGTATTTATATAAATTTATTTCTGTGATCTCGGAAATCTTATACCTTTAAACGAGCTAATCTTGTATGTATTTATATAAATTTATTTCTGTGATCTCGGAAACGGCTCTAACGATTTCGCTGAAATTTGGTATATGGGGGTTTTCGGGGGTAAGCAATTGATCTAGATTAGTCTTATGTTTGGGAAAACGCGTGTTTTCGAGTTTTCATGCGTTTTGAGCTTATTTTTCTGACTTTACTGCCTTTTACTCGCCATTACACAAACAATTCTTAATCAATGCAAACAAAAAAAATACGTAGGAGAGCCAACACTTTAATAGTTATTTCAAGCCATCAATCAGCTTTCTATGTCCTCTAGAAGCTGAGCTACAACCTAAAATCTAACACGAAAAAAATAAATTTATTTTCTCAAATCGAATATTATCAGCAGCCGCGGTTCTTGATCGTTGTTCTGCTTTGGGGTGGTTTTGTGGCGCACATCGCACAAGCACGTTCATATGAAAAAAAAAAAAAACAGCGACAATGTCTTTCTGAGGAAATGCGCAGATGGATGATGACGTGTGGTGTGGTGATGGACGGGTGGTGGAGCAGCGTTGCCAACCAATTTTGACGAAAAAAAGCCTAACTTGAGAAAAAAAGATGCCTTTTTCAATAAAATAATGCCTAAAAATTTTTTTTATGTAAATTGGAACAATAAATCAAAAATTAAACACAAATATAACAAAATTAACAACAACAATTTTTATTTCCAAAAAAAAAACTTAAATTATGTATAAATCACAGAAGAAATAGGAACAAAATTCATGACTTTAGTTTCATGAGTAGGTAGGTAAATAGCATTGAACAAAACAAACACAGTTTTAGTCCATCAGATCAAAAAATAAATAAATATTTGAAATAGAAAAAAGATGCGTTTTTGGAAACAAAAAAGCCTTAAAGCCTTAGCTAATGAAATAATGCCTAAAAGGCATAAAAAGCCTAGGTTGGCATCGCTGGGTGGAGGTGCTGTATATAGAAATTGAGTTCAAGGTTTTTGTTTTAATCGTAAACCTTTAAACGAGCAATTCTTGTATGTATATGTGCATACTCTGAACTCTGAAGCGTGAGCGGTACCCTCGCACCTTTGACTATCCAATGCTTTTATTAGCGTTGGAAGTCGCATAAGTAAGTAAATATCTGGGTGACCGAGATTTCCTCGGTTATTACTATTTATTGTAATTTTAAAAACAATAAACATTAAAAAAAATATATAAAATTGAACATACAAAAAACTTTAAGTCTCCTAAATGCCGGTAGATGTCTTACTTTTTTCCTTTTACTATGACGCGGACGGCAAGAAACGAGTGTTACGGGTTCGAATCCCGCTCGGTGACTTACTTTTGTTTTTTTTTTTTTATATGTTCAAGTTTATATAAATATTTTTTTTAATTTTTATTATTTTTGAAATTACAATTAATACTAATAACCGAGCAAGGCTCGGTCGCCCAGGTACTACTTTACTAATACAGTCCGCTTCTACGAAGTATAAACACACACACATTTCCCCACACAAATAATAACAAAAATAAACACTCATGAAATTTCCCCAGCTTCCATTCATAAATTTATACAAATTTAACCCAACACAATCCAAAAATTCAAAATGAAATTACATGCAACATAACTTACCTGCGAACATGAAATCAACTGCATTATTAAATGCACACACCCCGAATTTAAATTAATTACATTTATTACAATTTAAACAATAAACTACACAAAATAAAAAACGCACTTGGCACAAGAAATCGAAAAAATCGTTCAAAACAATTATACTTGATAGTAAATCGGCCATCGAAATGCTAGATATGGGTAGAGGAAAAGAGACAACACATATGGCAACGGCAAAGGCAGTGGGCATCTCGCTATTTATATTACTCACTCTCAGAACATGATTAGGGTTTATGTGTCAAACTCTATGTTTGTTTATATGTCTGTCACGTTCCAATTAGTTGTTTCTCCAACAGATCAGAAGAAGACAATTAATTGGAGATTCACCCAGCTGGTATGAAGGCGAAAATATGATCGTGTGTTAGCAGAAGACCAGAGATGCCACTTTTCATTTTTCTGATGAGCTGACCTTTTTGCGAACAGAGTTCACGGTGGGGGTGAATGTTGAAGATGCATTTATTATTCTATAACTTTACAATGGAAGTGCAACCATATTGTTCGCTTGTTCTTCATCATGGAGGATTTAATAGTTCTAAGATCCATGCTCATGCTCTGTCACAGAAATTATTTGTCTACAAATAGCTATTGAATGTACATCACTGACCTAGAGGTCAATTTAGGAGTCCGTGCTTCGAGGGCAGATCAATTATGATACATTTTTTACTTTCGCCCTACCTGTAAACAATGTTGCCCTACATCAAATTCTACTCTAGCTATCTACAGCCCTGAATGCACCGTAGTATTTCTTACACAATGGATATAATATGTATGTATGTTGTATGTATATATACATGTAATCTCCCTATCGCATATAATAATCTACTTTAACTCACAATTAATATACGTAATTATGCACAGCACCTACCTTAGGATTTGGGATAAGGAACTCCAGTGGTTTTCTTAAATCTTCTGCCTCAAATCTGCTTCAATCTGCTGCAATTTGCTGCTCAAGGGCCCAATCCATAGAATCCGTTGCATCCGTCGCGTCGTCGGATTCGTTGATATTGACGTATTCGACGGAACGAGCAGTCCCATAGAATCCGTCGCATACGGTGACAGGCAGTATTTTAAATACTCTTGACAATATTCGTCCCACGAAACGTGGTAATTTTTCCCTTCCCACCATACTAAAATTCCCTTTTTCATAATTCTCTTGATAGGTGTTTTTTTGTGAAAAAATCTAACTTTTAAAAGTAAAATTCATATTTTATGGAATGACTATCACATTAAATTACCTTTGGTATAAAAATCACAGTTTGTTAATATTATTATGATTACCTTTATGTACCAGAAAATTTTGATACTAAAAAATCTTGCTAAAAGGCGATTTAAATAAGCTCTTTTTTAATATGGTGTTGTCGTGCTTTTTGCTTTTTACTTAGAAGCACTACTCTAAGTTGGGTCTTACCTGTATGAGTGTTATTTCTGTAAGTCCAATTGAAACACAAACCACTGACACTTGATTGTTTATTTGTTTATTTATATATTAATTTAGCTTACTTCTATTATTTATTGTTACTTATCTTAAAATACATAAACTTCTAGACTAATTAAGTCTTACAAAAATGGAACACAATATTATGTTTATTTACGATTTTGGATTAGGAATTTGGGGATGATATAGTATTAAATGAAAGTGACCCGAGCTGTGTGATTCGCAAGAATTGAGTCGAGTGACTGCGTGTAACTGAGTGCCGGTAACTGAGTGCCGCGTCATTGCCCAGTGACCAATATAAATAGCCTCGAATTGAATCATTCAATTCGAGGTTCGACGAACGAAGTAAAGAAATAAAAAGAAAAGGAAAATCCGGAAGGGAATTCCCGGACAAGTCAAGTGGCTCATGTTGCTTGTCGCGCATACGATCGCTCGTATAGTAAAAGAAATGCAACCACAGCATAATGAGTTGGTTGACTTGCGTTAATTGCTTTGTGCACTTAGTTGCGCAAGGGAATGGAAAATAAATAAATGAATGAATAAAAAATGATGAGTGACCATAAATAAACGTTGTTTATTTAGGTCGGAAGTGTTGGGCATTGACGCTGGAAGTGGCAAGCTGAAATAGCAATTTGGGAGGATGTTTATTTGGGACAATCAATAAGTTGTTACAAAGTTGCAACATTGATCGTAGGGTTAAACATCTGCAAACAAAGTAAGAAATGGTAAAGAGGTTGTAAAGTGCTTGGTATGCATCAAGTGGTGCACTTTACAACAGTGTTTACATTTTGAAATATAGACACATATTGTGATGAAATTAAAATTTAGTTTGAGTGTTTATTGCAACCTTTTCTTTTTTCTCACGGAAGGCTTTTCGGACACCGAAATTCCCAAAAAGAGGAAGAACTCCCACGATATAAGAGTACTAGTGACAGCCGATGACAGTTTCTCCCTCTCTCTCAATATTTCTCTCACGTGGTGCCAACTGTCAACGGGTGTGACGGACAGAAAAGTAGAAAGTAAACTTACTTTATCCGTCGCATCCGGCACGTGCGCTGCTTATGGGTCACCCTCCATAAGCTACTGTGTATTCTATTAAACACAAAACACAGATTATTTAGGATATTATTGTCATTTCTTTTTATTATGATAATATTATAATATATATTATACTAGCTGGCCCGGCGAACTTCGTTCCGCCCAAATTCATTAATGTAGGTAATGAAGTTAATAATTCCGAGCTTTCGCTTCATTCTATTCAAAAGGTATATATTAAAATTAAGTAAATAAATAAAATCAAATCCTTGTCGGCTAACCTACCGCTTTTTCACTGAAATGATTAATAGTACACAACATTTTTTGTTCTATTTCTATTATCGGGTGTGTACACGTTCAAAGCGAGAGCTTTGCCGACACGTGAAATTCAAGATTTATTCCACACATATCCAGCGATTGTCCTTGCGACTTATTAATTGTCTTAGCAAAAGCGAGACGTACGGGAAATTGAAGACGCTTACATAAATACGAACGGCAAATCGTTCTGAATAAGTGGAATCCGCGAAATAACAACACCTTCGCCTATCAAACGCGTACCGCTACAAAGTTTTGGTTCATTTAGGTTGCGCAACAAAATTATTACTGAAACGATTTTAAGTTTCAAATTGTGTGCAGGCAAGCCCGAAGCATCCAAAGAATATAAAAATTCCGTGGGATAGTAGTTGGCTTCGTTTTCATCCATCACGGAGTTAACTGATTTGTATGAATGCAACTCACCAGCGATTTGGCTTTGAATGGCGAAATTCAAATGTTCGACGTTCTTGTTTTTCGCAGCCAAAATCACTCTCCTCTTACACTCAGCCAATCATGGTCAATATTGTTCTGAGCGATATTTGGGAAAACATTCATGATTAGTTCTTCCGGTGTCGTTGTAAGGTTGCAAAAATGTTGTGGAATCTCAATCAGGTCGGTGATCATTGCTCCACCGAAAGGTCATTACGTAAACGATTCAGGGCCTCCAATGCGCGTTTGTAAGCCATTGTGCAATCGTCCCATATAATAATCTTACATTGCTGCAGTACTTTCGCCATCGCAGTGTTCTTTGAAATGTTGCATTTAGGTTCTTCTTCCACTTGCAAATTCAATGGCAATTTCAATGCAGGATGAGCTTTTCGACCGCCTTCTAACAAAGTAGCCCCTATCCCAGAAGAGGCTAGGGCCAAAGCGATCTCAGATCTCGAACGAATTATAGCCAAAATAAGTGAAATCATGAATGTATTTCCAGTTCCGCAATTTTCGTTATCGACTGCTTGCATCAATTCATCGTACACTTTCTTTTATTCTTGATTCAACATTGGCACATTTGTTCGAACAGTTTAACTCAATGCGATTCGACCGAAGTCCATTTCTCGCTCAAATTCTGCATTAAATGCGTCTTGGCTGTGGCATCCCCAATTTGCACAACAAATTGCCACTCATGAGCAGACACATATCCTCGATCAAAATCAAAGCTTTGTTGCGCATTCCATCTGACATCTCCAGTTCATTATCCGATGTCACAGTACGAATTCGATGCAACTGACATCTCCAGTTCATTATCCGATATCACATTACGAATTCGATGCAAAATATCGTCGGCCATATCATCTTTGTATAATCAAAGTACTTCATTTCAAAAAGTTACTTAATGTAACATAGTAAACATAATTTATTAGAACAACATTTTTAGGTATGTAGGTTGTAGGTACCTATATTTCAAAAACAAACAAAAATTTCAAAATTATTGACAACAACAATTTGCTTTTAAAATTTAAAATATTTTTTTTTTTTTGTATTTGAAGTGTCACTACTGGATTTCTATCCAGTTTCTTTTTTTCTTTTTTTTTTCAAAGTGTACAAAAATTAATTTATTGGAATAAAAAAATCAGCAACTATAAATTGAGGTATAAACTATCCTATCTCTCAAGTGGGACAAAACTGCACACAATGTGAAAAATTAGTTAAAATCGGTTCAGTAGTTTAGGATTCCATCGCGGAGCAACCTGTGACACGTGATTTTTATATATAAGACTAGCTGGCCCGGCGAACTTCGTTCCGCCCAAATTCATTAATGTAGGTAATGAAGTTAATAATTCCGAGCTTTCACTTCATTCTATTCAAAAGGTATATTAAAATTAAGCAAATAAATAAAATCAAATCCTTGTCGGCCAACCTACCGCTTTTTCACTGAAATGATTAATGGTATACAACATTTTTTGTTCTATTTCTATTATCGGGTGTGTACACGTACAAAGCGAGAGCTTTGCCGACACGTGAAATTCGAGATTTATTCCACACACATCCAGCGATTGTCCTTGCGACTTATTAATTATCTTAGCAAAAGCGAGACGTACGGGAAATTGAAGACGCTTAAATACGAACGGCAAATCGTTCTGAATAAGTGGAATCCGCGAAATAACAACACCTTCGCCTATGAATTTTCCAATCAAAATCGTTGCTTGAATTATATTTGATATTAAATTCTTCACAATCAAACGCGTACCGCTACAAAGTTTTGGTTCACTTAGGTTGCGCAACCAAATTATTACTGAGACGATTTTAAGTTTCAAATTGTGTGGAGGCAAGCCCGAAGCATCCAAAGAATTTAAAAATTCCGTGGGATAGTTGGTGGCTTCGTTTTCATCCATCACGGAGTCGACTGATTTGTATGAATGCAACTCACCAGCGATTTGGTTTTGAATGGCGAAATTCAAATGTTCGACGTTCTTGTTTTTCGCAGCCAAAATCACTCTTCTCTTACACTCAGCCAATCATAGTCAATATTATTCTGAGCGATATTTGGGAAAACATTCATGATTAGTTCTTCCGGTGTAGTTGTAAGGTTGCAAAAATTTTGTGGAAACTCAATCAGGCCGGTGATCATTGCTCCACCGAAAGGTCATTACGTAAACGATTCAGGGCCTCCAATGCGCGTTTGTAAGCCATTGTGCAATCGTCCCATATAATAATCTTACATTGCTGCAGTACTTTCGCCATCGAAGTGTTCTTTGAAATGTTGCATGTCGGTTCTTCTTCCACTTGCAGATTCTAACAAAGTAGCCGCTATCCCAGAAGAGGCTAGGGCCAAAGCGATCTCAGATCTCGAACGAATTATAGCCAAAATAAGTGAAATCATGAATGTATTTCCAGTTCCGCAATTTTCGTTATCGACTGCTTGCATCAATTCATCGTACACTTTCTTTTATTCTTGATTCAACATTGGCACATTTGTTCGAACAGCTTAACTCAATGCGATTCGACCGAAGTCCATTTCTCGCTCCAATTCTGCATTAAATGCGTCTTGGCTGTGGCATCCCCAATTTGCACAACAAATTGCCACTCATGAGCAGACACATATCCTCGATCAAAATCAAAGCTTTGTTGCGCATTCCATCTGACATCACCAGTTCATTATCCGATGTCACAGTACGAATTCGATTCAAAATATCGTCGGCCATATCATTTTTGTATAATCAAAGTATCTAGGTACTTCATTTCAAAAAGTTACTTAATGTAACATAGTAAACATAATTTATTAGAACAAACTTTTTAGGTACCTATAGGTATTTAAAAAAAAAAAAAAACTTTCAAAATTGTTGACAACAACAATTTGGTTGGAAAATAATTAAAATAATTGACAACAACAATTGCTTTTAAAATTTAAAATATTTTTTTTTTTGTATTTGAAGTGTCACTACTCGATTTCTATCCAGTTTCTTTTTTTTTCAAAGTGTACAAAAATGAATTTATTGGAATAAAAAAATCAGCGACTATAAATTGAGGTATAAACTATCCTATCTCTCAATTGGGACAAAACTGCACACAATGTGCAAAATTTGATTAAAATCGGTTCAGTAGTTTAGGATTCCATCGCGGAGCAACCTGTGACACGTGATTTTTATATATAAGATTATGTATGGAACAAAATATCGGCCAAATGGCCGCCGCGACCTCGGCGACACACCTCCATCCGATGATCCGAATTTTCGATGACGCTGAGGCATAATTGAGGTTTTATGCCGTTAATGTGCCGATTTATCTAATCCTTTAGCTCTTGAATTATTGCTAGCTTATCGACGTTAACCTTTTCTTTCAAATAACCCTAAAGAAAGAAGTCCAACTGTGTCAAATCACATGATCTTGGCGGCCAATTGACATCGCCACCACGTGAGATAACACGGCCATTGAATTTGTCGCCCAAAAGAGCCATTGTTTCATTAGCTGTGTGGCAAGTGGCACCGTCCTGTGAATGGAACACCATTCACAGTAACTGCCTGACCGGCATCATTTTGGAAAAAATACGACCCGATGAAGCCGCCAGCCCATAAACCGCACCAAACAGTCAGTCTTTGTGGGTGCATTGGTTTTTCGACAATCACTCTTGGATTATCATTCGCCCAAATGCGGCAATTCTGCTTATTGACAAATCCACTGAGGTGAAAATTGACGATTAAATTGACCGAAAAAATCACGAAGTGCACGCAAGGTATACAGAACTACAAGGTATGATATTCCGCGATTAATTTTTCGCTTGTTCTGCGCATCTACGTCACATGACGACAACTATTTTGACGTTTCTCTGCAAATTTATTCATATACGGGTGGTTTTCTGTTTGAAAGTTATATTTTTAATAATAAAAGTATTTTGTGTGCAGTTTTCAATTAGTGTAATGGTGTACAAATTATAAAATTGCTTATGGATCATTAATTCAATGTGCATAAAAGCTTTTGTCATGTGGGTAGTCCACATAAATATATCGAAACCTATGAAGGTCGCTCAAATGATATTTTTGTCGGTGAAACTATTTTGTGCATTTCAATAAAAAGATTAAAAGCAACTCGCTACATCTTTTGTGCCAGTGTTAAAGAAGACAAGATGCGTCGAAATGGTCACCGACTGGACAAGAATGTTGAAGTCAATCAGAAAGATTAAAGAAAGAAGCTGCAAAATGTTAACTTAAATCAATGGTAGGTAATAAAATCATTTTTTTTTTTTTTTTGTATCTAATACACAATTCGATATTTTGATATCCTTAAAGGCCTTTTGATGCGCATGAGGATGACCAGCAGGAGCAACAGTAGCAAAGATGACAGAATTCCTCAGAAGTGGTCCATTGAAATCATCTGCATTTGAAATTTTGGAAAAATAGGAATTATCAACTTCCAATCCTGATCAACGGGCATGACGACGGCTAGCCGAAATGTTATCTGCTAGAACCTATTGAAAAACAAAGGAGTTAAATAAAAAATGATATTAGTTTCATTTTATTATTTTGTTTGGTTTTCGTTTATTCGTGTTTACATTTTCGTGCATTTGTGAATTTAAAATTTTAATTTAAAAAAACATTTTACATCGAAAAAACAGTTTCTTTATTTCTTTTTCCAAGGTACAATTTTCAGACAGCAACATTAACTGATTGATGTAATTAGAGCAGCATTTAAGTGAGGTGGAATTGTACATAGAGAATATTTTATCAAGGGTTTCTAGTTTTTGTATGAGTTCCTGATTTGGTTGCGGAAGCCCTTCTTCCGAAACTAAGTTCGTCCAACAAAATGAACTTGTGTTGTTAGTATCCGAATATTTTTGCATAATTTCTGGCATTTTCAGTTTAAGTCTATAGATAATATATCCAGCTACATGCTGAAGTGCATCATACTGAAGATCCTCCATATCTTGAGCAGCATCTGGGATACTTGTGTTGTGGTTTTCTTCAGTGAAATCTGAGAGCAATGTGGAAGTAATGACACTACCGGGACAATCTTCAGATTCCATTATAAAAAGCTCGTCTTCTTCATTAACGCAGTCCGCTAGTGACCCATCCAGTTTTTTCTCATCGCTGCTGTCACATTCAACATTGGCTGATTGCGACATAATGCACTCGTTGCGACTCAACAAAAAGCTTCTCAGACGGTACTTGAACTGTAAGGCAGTTGGATGATCATAAAGACCTCATAACACCAAAAAACATTTCTAATGGATCTTGATTCAAACGAAATGTAAGCAAGTACTTGATTTTATACTTTTCCTTTAAGTCCGCGAATAGCAATTTCAATGCGCTGATGTTGTTCAATATGCCCCTTTGAAATGGTAAGAGTGTTGAGAGTTTTTCAATTGTTTCTGTCTTATTTCGACTTAACTTTTTGTTATTGTTGCTGTTGCAACCAAACACTGCACATTGTACCATTTTCAAATCACTAATATTTAACTTCTTTTTCATTTAAATAATTATTTTTCGGGCTAAAGTAGAAAACACTAGCTACGCTTTTACAAACATTTTCACCGAAATTTCAAATGTGTTGTCGTCGAGTGACGTAACAGTGTAAGAGAGAGATGCAAGAAGACATGCGCAATATCATACCATGTAGTTTTATATACCTTGAAGTGCACGATATGCATTTTGATTTGAACGCCCATTTTCATAATAAGCCTGAATAACTTTAACACGTCGCTCAATTATATATCTTTCCATGGTTCAAATTGAATTAGTCTGAAATCGAGAAATGTCAAATGAAGTGCAGAAAAAAACTTGACGTTTAGATGTGGTCCACATTCAACATCGGCCCTTAAATTTTAACCACTCTTACATGTGTATTTAAATGTGTAATGCAGATGGATAGATGACGAATCGTTACAGTTGCGTTGAGAGCTGGCGCGGGGGTCGGCGCCATGTATGTGGCACGTGCAGCCACCAGCCAGTGCCTCACCTGGTTTGCTCATTGCTCTATTAGTTAAGTTATTTACTTATTTTTGTTAAGTTTTTAAAGTTTTTTTTTTAATATTGTTTTTTACTTTTTAGTCTCTAATATCTTATTATTGTTTGAAAATTCAATAATTTTGAGTTTTTATGTTTCTTTTAGTATACATTATATAGTTATGTTTTTTAGTTTGTATTAGTTTTTTGTTTTTCTTTATAAAAAACGTCAAACAGCTTTTTTTTCTTACATAATACCACAAATATAATAAAAATGAATTCTAATAACATATTAACTAAATAAATTATTTTTTCTATTGTTTTACCCGAAGAATTTAAGTATGTTCAAGTCTCCCCAAGAGGGTGGTCAAGTCTCCCGGCTGAGAGGGAGACTTGAGCCAAAAATCTGTTCCCAAACATTTTGCACGTGGCAAAAATCTGTTGCGTATATATAGAGTTTATGTGGCTAACATTAAAATAGATAAATGTATATTTAAAAAAATGTATTGAACATGTGGCTAAGATTAATAGAAAAGTTGAAGTGAACGATTTAACAAAAAGTGGCTCAAGTCTCCCGCTTTCCCCCTACTTGTTATAAAAAGTCCAGAGTTTAATACTCTGAATCTTGTTTGTTTTGTTTATGAATTCACTTGTTATTTTCCTGATTGCGAGGACAATGGTATTCGGAAATTGATTCCCAATCATTTCATTGTAATGTAAGCGTTTCTGAGGTGCCTGATGAAATTTAAGAGGAAGTTATTGAGAAAGTTACTTGAAAGATATATTCGAGACAGGAATAAATATTGAAGAATTTTGGAGCCAAAAGGCAATTTCTTTCCCAAAGATTTGAGAAATCGTCGGCTGAGAATTGATTTGACGTATACGCCATTTCAACTTTTTTGGGAAATCGCAATTGAAAGTTTACGGTTCAATTAAAATTAAATGGGTCGATAGAAGTTTCTCATTTTTTCTTCAGAATTATTTAGAATAAATCTACTTTCTGATCATAAAAACATAAAAGCTCCGTCTCTTCTAGTTTATTATTTATTCAAAGATTTCCTCAGAATGGTTTTGACGTATACGCCACACAAGATACTTATTTTTTGTGTTCATACACGTAAGTCAAAAGAACTGCACGTTATGCACAGAAACATAACAAAAGACCTTTTTTATGGGATTTGTCATTTTTGTTTATTAATGAATGCATTTTTTTGTGTTATACAGCATAAAATAATTCATATGAAAAAAAAAAAAAACAAAAAAAAAAACGTAATACGACCCACACGCAAAATAGTTGGTCCACCCATTTTCTTGTACTTGGAAACTTCTTTGTTATTAGTTTAACATACATACATATTTAATGTTTAAAAAAAAAAAACTTTTCATAGAAAATTATACTCTTTGATTGAATTACCGACACAAATAAGCAATATTACAAAAAATACCGTTAAAACTGTGTGCTTTCTCATTTGGTAATGAGTGCAAAATAGTTGATCTACGTCATTCGCGATGCAAAAGAGTTGGTCTACTCCACATCATCCTATGATTAAGTTAACCGTTAGGAAAAATTAAGTAAAAACAAGTGTGCTCTTGCTTTGACAGGTTATAAGTGTACTTGTGCAATAAGTTGGAATTCATTTGTTGGGTTATCATGGCGCGTGGTGTTCCCTTATCTAAAGATCTTAGGGAATCAATTATAAAAGCTTTTGAAAATGGCTTTTCAAGCTACAAAATTTCAAAAAATGTCAATCTCCCTCGTTCATCAGTACAGAATATTATTTCGCTCTTTACTAAGATGGGTAACATTAAAACCCGAAAGAAAACTGGGCGGCCACCGATAGCTACAACTTTAGAGTGGAAAAGCCGCATCAAAAAAGAAATATCTGTCGACACTTGTAAGCGCAACATGAAGAAAATGGGATATAAATTTTACAAGGTTTGTTTAAAAATCGTTTGTTTGTTTTGCATTGTAATTTTTTCAACCTATATTAATAGGCAAAAGAAAAGCCTCTTCTTACGCCAAGGCAAAAGAAAAGGCGACTTGTATGAGCTAAAGAGCACACAAATCGGAACTTACATCAGTGGCGGGAAGTCATTTGGAGCGATGAATCCAGATTTGAGGTTTGTGTTGGCGATGAGCGAAAGCGTGTACTTCGCACCTCCAAAGAAGCTTTCCATAAAGACTGTTTGAAACGAACGATAAAGTTTCCAGCATCGCAAATGATATGGGGGTGCATGTCTGGGCGTGGTGTTGGTAGATTATGTTTTGTTGATGGCCTTGTGAATTCTGCGAAATATCGCAACATCTTGGAAGATCATCTGCTTCCATCAATAACACAACTTTAGTCAACCGAGGGAGTCTACGTATTTCAGCAAGACGGTGCATCTTGCCATACGGCAAAGGCAAAGGCCTGGTTATGTACTGAAGCCATTCCTTTAATGGAATGGCCATTCAGCAGCCCTGATCTTTCGCCAATCGAAATTCTATGGCACAAAATGAAACAAAAGTTAAGACAGCAACCAGCAAGGACCCGCATAGATCTACGATAGACTATCAATAATATTTGGCAATCAATTACAACCGATAATTTCCAAAAACTTGTGAACACAATGCCACAACGAATTCAAGCAGTGATAGCAAAGAAAGGTGATGTAACGCAGTGGTAAAATCACATTTTTAATTCTTAGACCAACTATTTTGCACTCAAACAAAAGATGAAAAAAATATTACTTATGTTTATTCAGTAAAAACTTCAAGTGTAACAGCTTGTTGATTAAACTTTTGTTTTATTTGTAACAAAAATATATATAAAAATTTATTTTCGTAAACAAAACTTTTTATTTTAAGAAACAAAACAAGTTTGAATTTCTAAACAGAGTGTATTCGTAATCAAATAGCATAGACCAACTATTTTGCGTTTGGGCTCGTAGAAAAAAGTAAACAAAAATAATATCTTCTTGGTCCTGAGTCGAAAACTCGAAAACACGCGTTTTCCCAAACATAAGACTAATCTAGATCAATTGTTTACCCCCGAAAACCCCCATATACCAAATTTCAGCGAAATCGTTAGAGCCGTTTCCGAGATCACAGAAATAAATAAATAAATTTATATACATACATACAAGAATTGCTCGTTTAAGCCTAGTATCCTGCTCGCGCTAAATTTTAGCGCGCATAGTCTCCACTTCGTTTCTCCACACCAAAGATAAATTGTCGCTAAGTTATTATTAAACATGATATAGATGGGACGAAACCCATATGTTTATGAAGCATGAGTACCATGACAGATATCAGTAAACGTAATTTTAATAGAATTTTCGAATTTCAAACTTGAAAGACGTAAGAAACCTAGAAATTATTAGAAGAACTTCGACATATTGTGTCCTCAAACTTTCCACAAACCATAGTGGAACACTTGTCATTACCAAAAGACGAGGCCAAATGAAAGCATAAGCCTCCCTGAAATGCGATTCGCTTTATTTATGTTTATATCTCTGTTTTGGCTCTGTTGTTTGGCTTTGCGTTTTCTTTTATTTATTACACAAACATTATCTGCGTTTTCCGCCAAAAAAATCATAGCAAACACAAGTCAAACTCTTTCCTCCGTGTTGTATGTCAGAATTTATCTACGATTTAAGGTAGGTACCGGACATTTGTTTCGCGAGCTAAATGAGTGGAGACTTTTCATCGGCCCATCTATATGAATTTAAGGATTGAGCGTGCGAACAGGATACTGCTTTGCTAAACTGCCTCGCTAAATTTGATCTTTGTAGACATTTTTGTATGGGGGATAATATTTAGTGCGAGCAGGATACTAGGCTTTAAAGGTATAAGATATGCACATACGGCAAACCAAAACTAAACCTTTTGTTTTTGTCCGAGCGTACGTGTACCTATACGATGAAATACACATATTTACTTAATAGCATGCACGTACGTCAAAACAATTCTGAATATACTTATTCTAACTTATTAATTTGGGTGGATATACGTCAAAACAATACTAGATATCTCAGGATTGGCTAGAGATAGGACCAAAAGACAACATTATTTGGAAAGAGCACACTTGAAAACATATGCCTGCATTTATAGTCCAAAAAGTACATTTTGGCGTATACGTCAAACCAATTCTCAGCCGACGAAATTGCTTTAAGGTACCTAACTTTGTTTTCATCGACATTATCTATGCGAGCAGGGTTTCTCAGTGCTTGTAATAATTAAAAACAAGCACCGAAATCGGTTGGATGCCAGTGGCGACATGCGTGTGACTTTAAGTAACACTGAACCTAGGATCCAGAAGTTAGTAAAGAGTATTCAGTCACAAAAATCTCATTACCTAATATAGTCTATAATCTTAGATTGACGTAAAAAATAAACTAAACTGCTGATGGCTATTAAAAATTGTATGCGTGTTTTTTGTACCTATAGATAATACAACATTTTATTCAGTTGGTGGTCCATGGCGCAAAATTTTGTCAAATGGTCCCTCATCACTAAAAGGTTAAGAACCACTGCCCCAGAGTAACGCTAGAAGAAAACAATTTTTTGCAGCACCGAGAAGTACAATGGAAATAAAACGCTCGAAAAATTACCTTGGGTTGTTATAATGGTGTTTATTGGGTGAAAGTCAAACAAGAAGTGACTATGCAAAAATAGATCTGCTTTTGAGTGCCCTTTGGTCACTCACTGTGGTAAAAAAACTAATAACCTATCAGTAATGAAAATCGACCTTTCTCAAGTGTACTAAAAACTGAAATGAAATAGTACTGAAACGTATAAAATAGTAGGTACCTAATTTTTTTTTTTCAAATGCCATAAATTTATGTTATTGCATTCAAGCAAAAAAAAAAATGCATTTACCCGCTGGATACAAATGCATTTTATGGTGGAGCTTAAACCGATTTTAGATTAATTTTACATTTTTAATTTTACCTTCGTAGTGTTTAATTTCACATAAATTTACTTCATTTTTTGTTGCTTGTCACTTGGCAATTGCTTTGATTTGCTGAGTGCTGATTCTCAATTTGATTGTATTACATAATTATGAATTAAACCTCCAATATGCCTCTTTTTTTTTAGCCGGAAATATTACTGAAACTAAACGACATCTAGTCCTAGCCCGCATATGTATTATGCCATTATGCTGTTCCATCAGTTCTAAATTCATCTTCTAACTACGATGCCATCAACATTTCATCGTTAAGAAACGAAGAAATGTTAATATTATGAAATTGAAATTTTAAGCCGAGTTAAAATACCTTCTTGTGTTCGGGACTCGGGTGTAATGATATTATGGACTTGGGTTTAATTTTTGGAGTAAATAATATGGCCGTAAGTGAAATAACCTCATACATGTTCGATTTATTCTTAAAATTAAAAAAAGTACAGATAGTACTCAAAATTGAAAAGTGGTACCTGCGTACTCGGGAAAGTTAAATAGTACAGAAATTAGTACAATAGTAAGCCTTTTTTCATCTATGTAACCTATTACATTTTACATAGCTGATTACTGTAATATTTTAATGAGTAAACATGAGTGCGAATTGGCGAGTAGATATGATGCCTAAAAATGTGCAATGAATTCAATTACAGAATTAACAAGTATAATTTCATTGTAACTATAAATATTGCCTATTGTTATGCTTTCCTTAACGACGTGAACACTGCCCATGCAGCATTTTGTATGTTCAGTGGTAGCATAGATAAATTATTATACAGATGTCTCATCCTAATGTCAAAGAATGCTCCTACTTTTTGCGATCGTCCAACAAAGATCGTCCAACAAATGGAAGGTGAAAACCAAAACCCACCACACCTCATTTGAGTAGGATTGATTTTCTGTTTCAATGAATGCTACTTCCTAGCTTCCTACTTTCAGTTGAATTATGACAATAGGCCGAAAAGTATGTATGCGGCGTGCTGTCGGATGGGGGTATGGGGCAGGTAAATTTCCTTCCACACCGATAGTGGGTTAAAGGGTAAGGAGACAAGGTAATAAGAAAAGGGGGAACAGAAAAATCGCCTTTATTTCTTTAATCTTTCTTTCTATGGTATTGTCAATGCCTTATGATTGTACACCGGCGGGCATGTGCGCCGTGAGGAGATCTTCGGTTATGTAATGCATGATGGTTTTTGTTGGGAAGAGCCGCCGATTTACTTTTGGATTTGTTTTGCTGAAAAAAGTATCTCTTTGCGATATGAACAATTTATTTCATTTTGGCGATACAATTTTAATGTTTTTGTTTGGGTAGGTGCATTCGCATTATTTTTACGGTTTTCATTATTCCATGCAAATTTTCAAAGACATGCTGTTGGGTTTTCTTCTCTGTTAATAAATAAAGTGGGATAACGAAACAAGAATTCAAACTTTTCAAGTTCCTTTGTAGGTAATAGATACGCAAGATTGGCTTGATAGATGACATACCCAAAAGAAACACATTTATGATTTTTTAACGTTAGGTACCTACCTAATGTCGTTTTCGATTTGCCTTTTCAGATTTTGATCCGAGATTTCATACATCTGCTGCCAAATCGATAAAATCCGAATGGCAGTATATATTAAACTAGCTGCCCCGGCGAACTCCGTTCCGCCCAAATTCAAAAATGTAATGAAAATAATATTTCCAAGCATGCACAGCGCATGCTAATTTATGTAATTCCGTCAATTCAAATTCTTTATCCAAAAGTTATATTAAATACAATAGAAATAACTGAAGTATATAGCAATATCGATGTATTTCAATAAAACCGCAATAATTGACGTGCCGGCCAACATTCCGCTTTTGTACTAAAGTGGTTTGCCCACAGGTGAGCACGCCACATACAATTTGACCATGTGAAAAACTTGGGAATTCAAGATTGATGCTACAAATATCCAGCGATTATCCTTGCGACTTATTATTTGTCATAGACGCTTAAATGCCAAATCGTTCTGAGTAAACGGAGTCCGCGATATGACAATGTTTGCCTTTTAAACTCAATCATATCAAACGCGATCCGATACAAAGTTTCGGTGCATTAAGGTTTTTTTTTTTTTTTTTTTATGCTGGGTAATGCTGGTAATCTTCCAAAGTGTATGGTGGTGACTTCTACCCACTTACCCCTTCTCCCTTCTTCCCGTTTCCCGGCGATACAACCTTCTTGGTATTTCATTGTCGCAGGGCGGGGATTAGCCAGCTTTCCAATTATTGCACCTAGTAGATAAACCAATCAGCAATTTGTCTTTCATATTTTAAAATTCATATTCTTAGTATTTGTCCATTGAGGATTTAATACTGTTTTTGTTTTATTATTCGAGCTATGTAGCTAGTTCAAAAGGTTTTATCCTTTTAAGCCTCCTAGTCATATTGCTAGTATTTAATAGTTCCTTCATTTCTGAGCTGACGTGATTGAGAAGCCTAAGTTTATGTCTATTAGCTACTTTTTTGACTTCATCTTCAATCATTTCTATTTCTAGATCTCTATGCAGATCAGCGTTTCTTATGAACCATGGTGCATTCACTAGATTCCGTAGAACTTTGTTTTGAAATGTTTGAATTTTCTGTAAATTTGTTTTGCATGTGCATGCCCACAGCTGGAGCCCGTAGGTCCATACTGGTTTTAGAATTTGCTTATAAAGCAGTAATTTATTGTAATTTGACAAACAAGAGTATTTTCCTATAAGCCAATACATTTTGCTGTAACACATATTTAGTTCTTCTCTTTTTTTCTTTCTTTTCAGTCTTTCTTTTTCAGTTTTGCGTCTAGTGTCATGCCTAGATATTTGGCTGTGTTTGCGTAATCTACTTCTTTATCATTTATGAATACAGGTATGTGCTGAACATTTTTATTTGTAAAATTTATATGGACCGATTTTAGGTCATTTAGCTTAATTTGCCAATTTTTTGTCCATTTTGTTATATTGTTCACTGCCTTCTGTAGTTTTTTTGTCGCTACTTCGACAGTTTCTCCCACAGCAAGTACAGCAGTATCATCTGCAAATGTTGCCACAGTTGTTTCATCACTGTTCGGCAAGTCGCTAGTAAATAAGAGATATAATACAGGACCTAATACACTTCCTTGTGGTACACCAGCTTTTATTTCTCTTAATGTGGAGTAGTCATTTCCTAGTTTAATTCTAAAGAATCTCTCTAATATATATGACTCTAAAATTTCTGAAAATTGTTTTGGCAGATGCTTTTGCAATTTATAGATCAGTCCTTTGTGCCATACTTTGTCGAAAGCTTGTGCCATATCGAGAAATATAGTAGAGCATATCTTTTTTTCTTCAAATGCTTTTTCGATTTTATCTGTTATTCTATGCACCTGATCGATCGTGGAGTGTTCATTTCTAAAACCAAATTGATGGTTTGGGATTAGCGATTTTTCTTCGATTATTTTGTTCAGACGTTTAATCAACATCTTTTCGAATAAATTGGACAACATAGGTAGTATAGATATGGGGCGATAGGAGGTGACTTCACTAGGCGGTTTGCCTGGTTTTGGTATCATAATCACCTCCGCGACTTTCCAGATGCTAGGTACATACCTTATTCTGAATGCAGCATTTATGATCTGTGCTAGTTTCTTTAAGCACTTTTTTGGGAATTGTTTTAGGATTTACCCTGATATTAAATCAAATCCCTGGGCTTTTTTAGTACTGATACCCTTTTTTATTTCATTGGCAATTTCTTTAGCCGTTACCGGTTGGATGTGTCTTTCCTCTTCGCACAATTCTTCGCTTTCTTGACAGTCTTTATCTTCATATGGTTGAAAGACGCCTTCAAGATATTCAGCAAATAAATTCGCTTTTTCTTGGTTGTTTTTAGCCCAGTTACCTTCACTGTTTTTAACTGGTGGAATGTGAGCAATTGGCCTTTTCATTTTTTTTGTTGCCTTCCAGAGTGAGTACTCGGTACTAGCATCATTTGTAAGATTGGTAAGGTATTTTTTAAGAGACTCATTTTTAAATTCTCTTATTTGTTGCCAACATTTTCTAGCTCGTCTCTTTTCCGTAATTATATCACATATTACTTTTGGATACGAGTTTTGTTGGATTTTAGTTTTCGGGCTAATTTCAAGGGATGCCCGAAGTATCAGCAGGTTAAACAGAATGTGCAGGCTCGAAAACAGAAGTCAGAAGAAGAGAAGGGTCAAAAGAGTCGCTCGTTCTCAAATTTTGTTGCACCCAATGTGTCCTTTGCCCAAATGGTAACTGGACCGGGTAGCTCAAAAACAAAAAGCGCGCCGAAGGTTCCTACACCGGAAGCGGATCTGGATTTGAAATCGATCCTTCTGTCATTGCACGGAAAGATCGATCATTTCCAGAAACAATTAAATGAGCAAGCGGCTCGAATAGACGTTATCTATTCGACGCTGTTTGCCGAGTCTGCCGCGCCATGAATATGATGGGTACGCTGGACGAGGTAAACTTAAAGATCCTTGCGGTGAATGTTAATTCACTAATCAGGATCGAGAGAAGGATCAATCTTTCCAATCTGTTGAAAGCCGAAAAGCCAGAGGTACTTCTGGTTAGCGAAACTAAGCTAAATCCGAAGCAAAAATTGGGCTATAGAAATTATCGTGTAGTTAGAAGAGACCGGCCCAACTCCACACAAGGAGGTGGTGTCGCTATCTTAATACGTAAAGGCTTGCGCCATAAGGTCATATATAGCGGGGACGTGCGCAGGTTCCAGGTGTTGGAAGCATGCATCGTGTGCATTCCCCTTAATAGCCAGAGGCGGGTGTATGTGGTGTCGCTTTACGCGCCTGAATCGCCTCATCGCATTCAATTTTTAAATGAGATCGAGACGCTTTTTCGTTGCTTAGAGCTTCAATCGGAAGACAATTATTACTTTTTGGGCGGAGACCTCAATGCTAAACATGCGGCATGGGGAAATGATATTCCGAACCCTAGAGGCAACCAGTTTCACGACTGGTGGCGTCATAATATGATTGAGTACAAACTTGAATTGTACGCGACGGATATCCCGTCTTTCCCTAGAGAGGGTTCTTTCTTGGACTTGGCGCTAGTTGACGAAAGACTGGAACTAACAAACACTGATCTAAGCACGCGGAACTGTTTACGAACGGTTGAGTACGATAGTGATCACTACGGACTTGCCGCCGTAATACGGATCCCGAACGAGCAGACGCAGCTGGAGCAGTACGACCAAGTGCGTTCTTTCGATTACCAAAAAGCGCAGTGGTCGCGCTTCACCAGAGTTTTAAAGCGCGACATACGCTCATGCGAGATCGACCCACCGACAAACAGGAACTTAACGAAAGATGAGATCGACATTCATTTACGGCAAATGAATGTTGTCATCAAACAGACAATGGAGCGGACTATCCCTCGGGTAGGACATTCCACCGACGAAGAACAAACCGAAAAGTATCGAAACGCGACAATCGATGCTCTGTACAGACATAAAAGTAGACTGCTCTCGAGGCTTAAACGGCTACACAGACAGTTTACTGACAGGAATGATCCCGAGGTAAGGACACTGAAGTCGATGATCAAAAACTTGAAACAGTTGATCACAGAAAATTACAGAAAATCTGTAAGTTTGTATTGGGGCAATAAAATTCGGGCTATAAAATCCAGTAGTCCGAGTATGTTCCCACAAATAAATAAACTGTTCAGGCGGAAAGATCATAACGACATTTCATGTGTCCGAATACCTCAGACGAATGAGAACAGACAGACACTACTGACTGCTGGCATAAGTCCGGAAGGTGCTGACTCGAATGACGGTTTTTTCGTGGTCGAAGACCCGCAGGAGAGAGTGGATTTGATGGGAGCTTTCTTTGAAAATGTGTATACGGTGAACAACCCTGTTCGCCGTAACCACGACCTCGAAGAGAGGGCCTTTCTTAACCACTTTTACCTAAGGACCGAAATTCAAAATTGGCGACTCGAGATCAACGGTTTCACCGTGTTCAATGACGACAACCGTGCAAATGGCACAATCGCCGATGTAAATTCTCATCTGTTCGTGAGTATAGATGAACTTCGGTGCATCTTTGAGTCACTGAAAAACAAAAAGTCGGCGGGAGTTGACGGTGTCCCAAACGTCGTATTAAGACGCCTGCCGCTAGAAGCGATCGATATCTTCACCACGCTATTTAACAATGTGCTGAATAATGCATATTATCCGGCGCAGTGGAAAATGGCGGTGGTACACCCTATCCCGAAAAAGGATAAAGATAGGACAAACCCTGCTAATCTTCGGTCAATCAGTTTGCTTCCGAATATTAGCAAGGTATTCGAGAAAGTCGTCAATAGATCTCTTTTAAGATGGGTTGAAGAAAATAAGATTATTCCGGACAACCAGTTTGGCTTTAGAGCGGGGCATGACACTATTCATGCCGCGTCGAAACTGGTCTCCGACATTCAGTGGAATAAAACTAAGAAGCAATGCACGGGTGCCTGCCTGGTCGACTTTGAGAAGGCCTTCGATAACGTATGGTTGGAGGGGCTCTTTTATAAGCTGACCAGAATGGGCATTCAAAAACCTTTGCTGTATATGATTTATGACATGCTTATGGGAAAGAAGTTCGTTGTCAAAGCTGGCAACGTGACTTCGAGCAGGGTTTTCGAAATTAAAAACGGCTTACAACAGGGAGCAGTGAATTCTCCGGTCCTGTTTAATATTTACACAAGTGATCTGGTGGGTTCCCTCAGACACGCTATAGCGTACGCAGACGATTTAGTGGCGTACAGGTCAGGACCAAAAATCGAGGTCATCAACATCCTTCTGCAGCGTGACTTCGAGCAAATTAAGAGGTATTGCGATGATTGGAAGTTGAAAATCAATTTCCAAAAATCGGAAACGATCCTGTTCAGAACTCCATTGGCTGGGGCCTCTAGGGACACCAGAAAAAACTGGAGAAAATTAACAATTATTGGACAGCAGGGACGACCATTGGTGGTGAAAAACGTGGTCAGGTATCTCGGCATCCGGCTCGACCAGTATCTGTATTTTGACAAACATATAGATGCTTGTCTTGCCGGGGCTAAGAGGGCCTACGCTCTGACAAGGAGACTGTTTCGCAGCAGTCAACTTGACACCAGGGTGAAGGTCATTTGCTACGTGGCCCTTATTAGGCCTATCATCGCTTATGGCTGTCCCTTGTGGTTCAATATAGCGCCGTCCTATATGGAAAGGATTCGGGTGTTTGAGAGGCAATGCCTCAGGGCCTGTCTAGGGTTGTTTAGAACTCCTGAATCTCAGTACATAAAATACTATCCCAACCGGACCTTATACAATGGGGCCCGACTGAATAGGATTGACAATTTCCTTATTAAGGTGATTCGGAGGCACGTTGCTAGGGCGATGGCCAGTGATAATAACCTGATCTCAGGGGCTTACTACCCCAATTTAATGTACCACGAGAGTACGCTTCGGTCTGGCTCTATCCCGCCTGAGGCATTTCTTCATGTAGACATGAAAGGGTTAGTCCAGGCAAAAGATGGTGTGCCGGTATTATACCACAGCCACCGCGGCGCGAGGGATAAGCGGCTCATCCACGACGGGTACGCCGCCAATGCTCAGGAGCTCCTCCGTTTTAGTACCGCAATTGCGGATCGGGACAGGGTCGATACGGTAAAGCAGTTCACCGAATTTTGGTGGCTTGAGGAAGAGGTGAGAGTGGATACGCTCTCCCGGGCCGGTGCGCTACTTACGTAGCATCCTCCTTAGTTTTAAGCTAGATTTAAGTTGGTAGGTTTAGGGTTAGAGTAGTGGGTTTTTGGGAGGCGCCGGGCTAGCCAACATGAAAGAGTGCTTCCGAGACTTGACCGACGCTTATGGCCTCGGCCGAGGCTCGGCGGCGCGGATGAACCCTTTCTGTGGGCGCCGACAGGCAACCAAGGACGCGATCAGGATAGTGACCAATCGATAAGATTGCTCACCACCCTGATTATAGGTAATGTAGGTTAAGTAGCTTAGGTAGTTTTAAGTAGTTTTAAACAAAACAATAATAAAGAATTCAAGTTTTCTAAAGTTTCTTGAAAATTAAAAAACAAAACAAATCATAAATATAGATAGATTTAAGGCTGAAAGGCAGTAATTTTAAGGATATTGTTAAGTTTAGAGCGCTCGCTAAGAGCCAGTAAGCTAGAATAAGATAAATGTTAGTTTTAAATTAGATTTACTCGTTTTTGTCTAGTATGTAAGTTTAATGAAAGAAATAATAAAAATGAATTTAAAATGTAAAAAAAAAAAAAAAAAATGCAGCATTTATGATCTGTGCTAGTTTCTTTAAGCACTTTTTTGGGAATTGTTTTAGGATTTACCCTGATATTAAATCAAATCCCTGGGCTTTTTTAGTACTGATACCCTTTTTTATTTCATTTGCAATTTCTTTAGCCGTTACCGGTTGGATGTGTCTTTCCTCTTCGCACAATTCTTCGCTTTCTTGACAGTCTTTATCTTCATATGGTTGAAAGACGCCTTCAAGATATTCAGCAAATAAATTCGCTTTTTCTTGGTTGTTTTTAGCCCAGTTACCTTCACTGTTTTTAACTGGTGGAATGTGAGCAATTGGCCTTTTCATTTTTTTTGTTGCCTTCCAGAGTGAGTACTCGGTACTAGCATCATTTGTAAGATTGGTAAGGTATTTTTTAAGAGACTCATTTTTAAATTCTCTTATTTGTTGCAAACATTTTCTAGCTCTAGCTAGTCTCTTTTCCGTAATTATATCACATATTACTTTTGGATACGAGTTTTGTTGGATTTTAGTTTTCGTTTTAGGTGTTGCAGCCCATACAGCTCTTTGGATATTTACGGTAAATATTTGAACAGCATCTTCTAATTGATCTTCTGTTCCAATTGTTTCTAAGAGCTGAATACTATCCTCTAGATGCTGCCTGAAGTAGCTCCAGTCAGTCAGCTTATTTCCTAGCCTTGCGCTATTTTCTTTAATAGTGATCTTATCGCCAAGTGTTAAAAGTATTGTGGAACGATCTGAGTCAAGATCTGGCCCTTCTTCTACTTTTATATTGTTAGACGAGATATTCTTTGTTACGAAAAAGTCGACAAGATCAGGGGTTTTGTTTCTATCTGTTGGCCAATACGTAGGTTTTCCCGTTGAGTGATACTTGCCGCTAATTTCGTTTTGTTTTGTTTTGTATTTGTCAATCTAGATCCCCAATACTTGTTTTTGGCATTTAAATCTCCCCCTGCAATAAATCTATTGATAAATATTCGGAAGAGACCTTAAAAGTAATTTTTCTTTAGATTGTAACTGGGAGAACAGTAAATTGATGCAACTGATATAGTTTGTCCACTTTTCGTTCGAATGTTAACAGAAATTCCTTGTATCGCGCATGATTGGATCTTGGCTTCTATATGGTGATCGATTGCATTCTTTACTATAACTGCAGCCTCGCATTTTGCTGAATTATGGGGATGTGGGGAGTGATATAATTCATACCCTTGCAGTTTAAAGTTTGAATTGAATTTTAAGTGCGTCTAGGAGGCAAGACATATATCTATTTGGTTCATGTCGAGGACTACTTGGATTTCATCCTTACGGTTCTCGATACCATTAGCATTCCATTCCAGGATTTTTAAACTATCCATCATGTTCTTCTTTTTTGTGCAGCCTTGTTATTGCTGCTTTTTTTCTCAAGGAGCGAGATCTTTCTAATATAGCTTTATTGCTTTTATCCATGCTTTCTATTCTACTTAGGATTTTTTCCATGAACGTTTCCATATTACGAGTATTATTTAATTAAGTGTTAGTTGTAGTTATCGTTTTTGCGACATTATCTACTTTTTTCGATGCAGCCTGTGCATATGTCAATAGTGTACTGTACTCGCAACTGCAAGTCTTTATGTCTTTAGGTGCGTCCTTTTTTGTATTTGGCATAGCTTGTTTATGCTTTTTGTCTTTTGCTTGATTGAATATCTGTTTTGCAACTAAGCAGCCTCTATAGTTGGCTGGATGCTTTTCGTTGCAATTAGCGCATTTTGTTGGTTCGTCCTTTCTCTTCATACAATCTTTAGTATGGTGGTTTCCTGCACACTTTACGCATCTTGGATTAGAGCTGCAGTATTTATTCGTATGTCCATACTTTTGACAATTCTTGCACTGTGGCACAAGTTTTGATTTCCTTACGGCATGAATCTCTACCTTCATTCCAAGGATGTCTTTAATATCGTATATCTTTTTGATATTTTCGTCGTGCTCAAAAGTTAGCATAAACATTGGAAGCGGTACTTTGCTTTTAGATTTTAGCATATTGAGGTTTTTCGTTCTTAGATCTGTAACTACACTCTCTGGCGAACATGAGGAGTGTAGTTTCTTTACAACAACCTTAATTGGCCTAGTTTGTTTATTCTCATAAGAGTACCATTGCACCTTTTTTTGGCTCAGGTTTGAAAATAAATCTGCGATCTTCTAAGTTCATTTTCTCTATCGCCGTTTTAAACATTGTAATGAAAGCGTTGATTGCATTTATAATGGTTGCAATTGTCGAGTGACGTTTTTTGTCACTCCTGTTTGCCCTCTGTACAGGCTATCGACTTGATCATCCCCCGACAAAATGAAGTACACCTGCGAATATTGCTGTACGTCCTCATTTACTGGCAAGAAGGCACCCATCCGATGGTAAATTTGGCCTTGAATCTGTTAATCTGAATTTTGCGGCGTAGAATCCCGTGCCATTATTAGAAAATGTATGTTTGCATGATGTATAAGAGAAAATATTGCCCTGCCAGTCGGCATGAAACCAGTTTTTTGAATGATTTTTGTTCCCAATGAAGTCAGACGAAAACAGTAGTTGTACTGTCAAATGTTCTTTAGAAAATCCTTCGATTCAAATGGCTCTTCTACCCCTTCGGGTAGGGGTTAGAATATACCCGAGGTAGGCATGCCTGTCGTAAAAGGCGACTAAAATCCAACCTCCGTATACCGAGCGAAATGGTGTATACAAAAAATGCAATGAACAAAACGAAAAGATTAACTACCCCAGGTGGCAGTCCAGCTTTACTGGAAAATCCACCCTCTTCGGTGGTCGGCTCTACGGATTCTGGGGAGAGCCGCTTATTGCAATCTATTAACTCTTTTATTAAAAGCTCAAGGGTATCTCGATCTCCTCCAACAAGATCGAATAACGCCGGGAAAAGAAGTCCGCCGGGAGCGCTAGCGCGTGAAAAACAGGACTCAGTGAAAGATAAAAGTCTTGAGGAAGAAAATAAAGAACTCCGAATCAAGCTTAAGGAAATGGATCTACTCTATCAAGATCTTAAGAAAGAGATAGAACTTTTAAAAGAACAAAATAAGGTTCTAAGGCACACATTTGCAGAAAGAACGCGAATGTACTCCACCACGCTTGGCTAGTCGGGAATACCACACCGACGAAGAAGAGCTAGCGCGCGAAACGAATTGGGTCACTAAAAAAAGACCTAGTAAGAAAAGGAGAGCCGGTTCTTCGCCTGAAGTCGAGCCCTTAAAAGAACAAACGCGTAAAGTACCGCAAGAAAAACAACTCCGAGGGCATATTCGCGCACCGCCTACAATAAACGTCGTTGGGGAAACGGAGTATAATAAATTGCACAGCCTCCTTAAAGGAACGATAATATCGCAATTTAAGGTTACATCTTTGAGGAATAATGCGTGGAAAATTAACGTCGATAACCACGAAGACTACCGGGCAATGTCCCAAAAGCTAAATACTGAGAAGATCCAGTGGTATACTTTCGAAGTAAGGTCAGAAAGGCCACATCGTGTTGTAGCAAGGGGACTCCACCCCTCATGCAAAAAAGAAGAGGTTATAAACGACATTCAAGCCAAAGGGTTTAAAATTCTTGATGCCGTTAATATCATCAAGAAGGAGAAACAGAAATCGGAAGAAGATAAGGATGTCCCTTACTTACTTTCGATAGGTCTGATAATATCGAAGATATCTACCGAATTAAAACCATAGTAAATATCGTGGTTAACATCGAGCCGATGCGCAGAAATTTGAAAATTATTCCACAGTGCAAACGTTGCCAGGAATTTAATCACACGCAAATGTATTGCAAAAAAGAGCCGCGTTGTGTGAAATGCGCAGGAAATCATTTCTCCCAAGACTATGGAGCAAATAAACAATCCTCCGCTACTTGCGCTAACTGTAAGGGAAAGCACCCTGCAAATTATAGAGGTTGTGAAGTAGCTAAGGAATTGCAAAAACGGAGAGATGCGCTCCTCAAGCCTTAAAATAAAAAAACAAAGCCGCTAACGAATACAAAGCGTAAGACCGCCCAGGAGGTAGTAAGCAATATAAAAACTCCGGTTCCACAGCGTAATAATGTCAGAGAAAGAGAGACAACAGAAAAGCCCTCGACCTTTGTTGCCAAAAGAAACGCTACTGAAAAGTTACCATCAGTAAAGCCATCGAATAGTGGCCCTCGGCCAGCCAGAGTAGTGCAGACCTACGCTCAGGCTGCGGCATACGACGGAGCAAAAAACGTTGAAACTTCGCCGGAACCTGTTTCTCATGTATTCTCAGTTATTCTCCAGAAACTTGAAGAACAAAGTTGGTTGGTCGCTTGGTTAAGCTCGAGAATAATTCACGGAAAACGCGTACATCAAATAAAATATGAATGAAAAACCCATGTTAAAAATATTCACTTGGAATGCAAACGGACTTTTGCAAAAACTCGACGAATTGGAAATATTCATACGCGAGAAAGATCTTGGCATATGCTTGATTTCTGAAACTCACGTGAAAAAGGGATCGAGCTTAAAAATAAAAGGCTATAATGACTTCCACGCTTGTCACCCTTCGGGAAACGCGAGAGGTGGATCGTCATTGTTTAATAAAGACTGCATTGAACAATACGAAGACCTGAAGATAGAGCTTGAATCTATGCAACTGTGCACGATTCGAGTGAAAAATAGTCAACGTACTCTTAGAATTTCATCTATCTACTGTCCACCGCGTTCCGCACTTGAAAAAACTGATTATACTAACTTGCTTGAATCGCTCAAACCAAACTTCATTATTGGCGGCGATTTTAATGCAAAACACACGTTCTGGGGTTCTAGATATATCTCGCGAAAAGGAAGAATGCTATATGGGGCAGGTATGGAGTATAGTTGTGATTTCCACTCGACGGGCAAACCGACCTACTGGCCAACTGATACTTCAAAAATACCTGACCTGATCGATTTTTTCGTCGTGAAAGGAATATCTACCAACCACATTAAAGTTGAAGAGAGCTTTGATCTTTCATCTGATCATTCACCGGTTATTTTAACATTGAGCGTAAAACTAGTAAATAACCTTGAGCCAGCGAGATTAACTGGTAGAACAACTAACTGGGAAGGCTTTAGGAAAGTCGTGGGGTACTAACGTGACGAGAACTTTCTCTCTCCAACTTAGAGTTTTTTTATTTTTAAATTCTCCCAATCCCTACCAAAATGTCGTGCGGCATTTGTAGTTTCAAAATTGATAGAGCAGATCTGAAAGTGGAGTGCACTGATTGCAAGAATCTTTTTCATGGAAACTGCGCTAACTTAAAGGCAGCTGAATTAGATTTTATGAAAAAGAATAAATCTGCATGGCGGTGCATATCTTGCACCAAGAAGCGACGTACTTCTATTTCTGATGCTAACGCTGCAATTCACCACCAAATCCAATCATCAGATATAATACCATCATCACTCATCACAAAACAAACACAGAACATTAACCAGTCAACCACTGCATCCTCGTCTACACCAGAAGAATCTTTGAATCCTCTACAGGAATCCAATCATGCAATAACTCTTGAAATGGTTTACAAAGAAATAATATCGCTTAAAACCATACAAAGCAAACAAATTGATTCACTAGGAACCGCTAATAAACAATACGAAGAAAAAATTCATACTCTGGAGCAGAAGGTCAATAACCTGGAACAGCAATTGCTTGAGAAAAGTATAGAAATCATTAATGTTCCTATCGAAAACACTAACAACACATCAACAGCAAACACGGAACTCGCTCTTAATGTTTTTCGTAATGGACTAAACGTTGATGTCAGTGAGGGGGACATTGATTACTGTTACATGAGACAAATCAAACTTCGCTCACCACCAGCTGATAATGCATCTTCTTCTAAATCAAGGGTAGTGGCAGCGGTGAACAACACAAGAAACGTTTTGCACGTCAAATTTATCTCTCGGAGCATGAAGGAGAAAATAATGAGAGCCAAGAATGAAGCAAAAGGAAAATTAAAAACAACTATTATCAGCGCTCAAGCAGCAATCGGTAATATTTACATCAACGAAAGCCTGACATATAATTCTCGACAACTTTACAAAGCAGCAGCAGCAGTTAAACATTCTATGAATTTTAAATTTTTGTGGACTAAAAATGGGATTGTTTACATGAGGAAAAAAGAGGGTGATATTTCTTTTAAAATTTCTTGTACTTCTGATTTGAAGAAACTGAAATAATGAACGTAGTTAACTTAAATGTAGACAATCCCATTCTCCATTCCAATGTAAACAAAAATAATGTAAACAATGAAACCTATGCTCCATGTATTGAAGAATTTTTTTGCATCCACCAAAACATTCGAAGTATGAGAATGAATTTTGATAATTTTTTGGTGCACTTGCAGTCTCTTAACAAGTTGCCCATTTTAATTGTTCTTAGTGAGATTTGGGTGTATGAAAGTGAATTTGACTCTTTTAATATAGATGGTTACATACCTTTTGGGAACTGCAATGAAAATTATTCTGCCGGCGGTATAGCCGTCTACATAAAAAGTGGTATTGTGCACGATTGCTTAAAAATCAAATTAAGAAGCGCGGATATAATAAAAGTACATTTCTTTTTTCAAAATGTAAGCTATACTATGCTCTGTATTTATCGACTACATAATTGTCAAAAAAGTGTTTTTATTGATGAGTTACATACCGTTCTAGATAATATAAAAGCAAAGAATCTAATAGTCTTAGGTGATATTAATATAGACATACTAAACGCTTCAGATTCGGATTGTGAAAATTATATGCTACTCCTGGCTTCGTATGGTCTTAAAAGTTTAGTGAATGTACCAACTCGCATTACTGACTCAACAAATACCTGTATCGACCATATTTTTCTCCGCCTACATAAGGATAACAAGTCTTATTTCTTCAGTGAAGTGCATGACTATAAAATTACTGATCATCACTTATGTGTACTTAAATACCATGTGGGTATCGCATCTAGGAAAACTAACGTGAACAAAATAAAGACTCGAGTCGACTATCAAGCCCTTTGCGAAAAACTCAGGTACGAATTTTGGGAACCAGTTTTTTCTGAGAATGATCCTTCTGTGTCATACGATAATTTTATATTTATTTTATCAAATCATATTATAAGTGCAACTTCTGTTGTAAATATTAGCCCGCGCAATACATTTTTAAAACCTTGGATGACATTGAGACTATTAAATCATATAAAACATAAAAATGAGTTCGCAAAAAAATGTAAAAAACATCCAAACAATACAAGTTTAAAAACGTATTACACTAAATTGTGCAAAAAAACTAAGAGTATGATTGCACAAGCACGTGACACTTACTACGCAAATCGTTTAAGACAATCCAGAGGAGATTCTAAGAAAGAATGGGGTCTAGTAAATAGCATATTAGATAGGAAAAAAAAGTCGAATGATATTCCTCATATAGAGACCGATAATTCAATCATATCTGATCCACGCTCAATTGCAAACCATTTTAATTACTTTTTTGTCAATGTCTCTGAGACTCTGGAACCTTTTGAGCCTCCTTCCAGTAGTTGCAACTGTAATATAGCATCGGGTCTAGCCGAAGAAGGAATGCAAAGTAACAGCTTCAGGTTTCACCAGATAACATCTTATGAAATTTATAAATCAATCATGTCCTTGCAAAACAAAAATACATGCACTAGTGATGGTATCTCTGCCATACTTTTGAAAAAAATTGCGTGGGAAACTGTCGATGTTTTGTGTTATATCTTCAACCTCAGTGTTAGCAGCGGTAAGTTTCCCAAGTCTCTAAAAAAGGCAGAAGTTATTCCGTTGTTTAAACGGGGGAATCGCAAATGTATAAGCGACTACCGACCGATTTCCCTACTTCCTACGATGTCCAAGATTTTTGAAAAATTAATGAAATCAAGAATAATCTCGTTCTTAAACCAAAATAATTTTTGTTCGGTAGACCAATATGGTTTTAGGGCAGGTAGATCCACGGAAGACGCCATCTTAAAAGTCTGTTGCGATCTGTTTAATGGTATTAACAAAAGTCAATCAACTATGGCTCTTTTCATTGACATGACCAAAGCATTTGACATGGTAGATCTGCAAATATTACTGGATAAGCTATATAAGGCTGGTTTTAGAGGTATGGTTCATGAATGGTTCAGGTCATATTTGTTGGAAAGGGAACAAAGAGTTTTCGTGAATGGGTCTTACAGTCTATCACTCAATCTTAAAAATGGCGTACCACAAGGGTCCGTGCTAGGTCCCATAATGTTCCTTATCTACATTAACTCTCTCTTTAGTCAAAGCTTTTATGGCAATCGTAGTGCATTTGCAGATGACATTGCTTTCACGTACACTGACCTTTTGCTCCATGAATTCGTCTCAAAAGTTAGCTCAGACTTTCAATTGCTTCGGGTCTGGTTTAATGCCCACAAGCTTATTGTAAGTCGAAAAACAAAAATAATGAACTTCAAACTATCACAAGATGTCTTAGAAAATTTTGAGTTCATTTTTCACTCAAGCATTTGCCAGAAATTTGGCTTACCATTACATACCTGTGGGAAGCACAACTTCAACGTAAACGGACAATGTACAACTAGTTGTTTCATAGTTGAATTAGTTGATTCCTACAAATATCTCGGTGTTTTCATTGACAACAAACTTAATTGGAAAGTCCAAACTCAATCTTTAAAATCTTATATAGCGTTAGTAACACGTACTTTTTTACTGTGAACCCTATTAACCTGGAGATACTTATGAAGTAAAAACTCATTACAAAAAAGGCAATAAGATTCTTCACATACTTTAAATTTTTCTCAATATCTGTTCTTAACAAAAGATCAGCTGATGGTACCCCACCTCAGTTATTCCTTTGTATGAAAATCTACTATCTATCATTCAACACTAACTGCTAAGTTAAGAATGATAATGAATTTATTATAATCACTTTATATTATTAAGTAGAATTACTATTGTAAACTAGTTTATAGTGATAATGAATAAATAAATATATGAATATAAAAAAAAAAAATTGAAGAGAATGTTGAACTTAGCGTTCCACTTACGACACCCTATGAACTTGAGGTTGAAGTAGATCGCTTCGTTGAGATCGTACAGCTCGCTTCCTGGAATAATACGCCTAATCCAAGGAAAACGCCGGCCAAATACGGTCTACGATATCCTCCCGAAATAAAAGAATTGGTCAACGAAAAAAGGAAGGCGCGTAAAAAATGGCAACAGAGTCGCGCTCCGCAACATAAAACACATTTGAATTATTTGTGCAATTTGTTGAAGACAGCTATCAAGGACCTTAAAAATCGTGCGATAGGTTCTTACCTTGAAAGTTTAACGGCGAAAAAAGATTCCAATTATTCACTTTGGAAAGCTGTAAAGGCACCAAAAGGCCCAAAATCCCCGCGCCGCCAATTAAAATAAATCAAAATGAATGGGCAAGGGAAGATAAGGAAAAAGCGGACGTTTTTGCCGCCCATATAGGAGAAACCTTTAAACCGTACGATGGTCGGGCGGTTCACGGCAGTGTTATTGCGGCGGAACTACTATCCGACGATTTAGTACTCACAAGTGCAACGCTAAGGGAACTAAAACGTGAAATTGAATCCCTAAAACCTAAGAAAGCTCCTGGTTATGATTTGATCACGGGAGAAGTTCTCAAAGTTCTACCAAGAAAAGCACTAATTAAGCTTCTTCATATTATAAATGCCGCGCTCAGACTAAAACACGTGCCGAGCCAATGGAAAGTTGCGGAGGTCATAATGGTTTTAAAACCAGGGAAATCGCCAAATGAAGTAAAGTCATATAGACCAATTTCCCTTCTTCCAGTTATATCCAAAGTTTTCGAGAGAATCTTACTAACGCGCCTACAACCGATTATAGAAAACAATAATCTTATCCCTGACCACCAGTTTGGGTTCAGAACCAAGCATTCCACGATTGACCAAGTGCATAGAATTACTGACGTAATTGAGAAAGCATTTGAAGAAAAAAAGATATGCTCAAGCGTATTCCTTGACGTCTCACAAGCCTTTGATAAAGTGTGGCATGACGGCTTAAAGTTTAAATTACGACAAGTTCTTCCCGTACGCCTATATGATATTTTAGAATCATATCTCGGGAATAGACTCTTCCGTGTCAGACATGGAAACCATAAACAAATCATACTGAGACCCCCAACTCACAATCCTCTTGCCGCTGGCCCCCTCAATTTTTGCCAGGAATCCGCCATTTTGTTGTCCTATCCGTGTACGCCAATTCCTATCCGTTTTGCTTTGCCCACAGTGAAATGTAAAAAGATTAGGTGCGAATGTGTTGGTTGAGAGGATTTTTGACATTTGTCAATACGAATTTCTATGCAACAATACTAGCGCACCTAAACTTTTTGAGAGCGTAAAATTTAGCTTGTAGGCAAATAACTGTTAATCGGTCGAAGTTGGGGGTCTCAGTATTGTCTCTGATGGAAACGAATACTCTGAGCTTAAGGAAATTTCGGCCGGCGTGCCGCAAGGAAGTGTCCTTGGGCCCCTTCTCTATCTGTTATATACTCGCGATATACCAAGAGAAGATGGCACTACTCTCGCTACGTTCGCCGACGACACCGCTATCCTAGCAGTAGGTAACACTATTGAAGAAACGACGGCAAAACTGCAAATCGCACTGAATAAGGTAAATGAATGGACGAGGGACTGGCGGATCACCCTCAACGAAACTAAATCTGTTCACGTGAATTTCACGTATAAGAAAACAAATGACTTGCCAATTTTTTTAAACTTGGCTCGAATACCCTTTGCAAACGAGGCCAAATACCTGGAAATGACACTCGACGCAAAGCTGAAATGGAATTCGCACTGAAACGTAAAGAACTCGATATCAAATATAAGGAAATGTTCTGGTTAATCGGAAAACATTCCCAGTTCAGTACTGAAAACAAACTGCTTCTATACAAGCAAGTGCTAAAGCCGGTGTGGACCTACGGTATACAACTCTGGGGTTGTACCAAGAAAACAAATGTCAATATTCTACAAACTTTTCAAAATAAAGTGCTTAGAGAAATTGTGCAAGCACCATGGTATACTAGAAACGACGATATCCACAGAGATCTCGGAATTCCAATAATTGAAGGTGAAACAAAAAGCTTCGCGAGAAAGCATAGGAACCGACTAATCGGACATGTCAACAATTCAGTCCGTCAAATTTTGGACGAGAACAATTTATTGCGCCGGCTACAAAGAACGAAACCGTTCGACTTGGCAAGATAAGATTAACCGCGTCTAAATTGCGGAACATGCAGGATCTTTCATTGGAAAGTAGCCTGTCAAAAGTTGTTATTTCGTTATAGAAAAATTGCTTGATAAGTTGTAATAGGCTAGTAGTGGATAATACGAGGGAGTTAGGAATGAAAAAGTGACAGGAGATGAGGATGTGGACGGGACCTAAGGATGGGAAATGAAATTAGAAAGGGAGAGATAGCTGAGTGCGAGGGACGTGGCATGCTTGCGAGGCACGACTAGGCTCGCCGGAAATGGGGTGGATCTTGCCCCCACACTCAACTGAACCTATGACAAACATAAATCATGCCAACAAAAAATTTTTTTTTTCTTACAGACAACGGACGGACGGTTACCACCTTGAGAAGCGCTCTTTGATGTTGTGAGCGCGGCCAATACCCACCCTACCTGGAACTCCATGGCCTAGGAACTTCCCCATTGAAGAGTGTGTCCATCCAGTTCAAGTCATCCGCCGAGAGAAGATTTAGCTTATCTTACTCCACCCCCTGTAAATTCAGAAACTCACAACGACATAACGGACTCATATGTCAAAAAAAATAAACACAAACATATTCATAATCGCAAGCGTGTATTTCAAAAAAAAAAAATTATTCCACGTAAGGATCGTTAATTGAACTTATTCATAATTTAATTACTATTAACAAAAAAAAAAATAATAATCAATTTAACAGTTTGTCAAAAAAATTTTTTTTTACTGATGACATTTATTTGGGGACAATTTGGGACTTTGGACCTTAAGACGTAAATATCTTCCAGGAATGCAAAGAATCTTCCTTTTCCTTTAACCTTTTTTTTTGGTTTCGTTTCTTTTTTTGATCCTAATGTAGTTCCCACTCGCTAACATTTTACTTCCCGTTTACTTTGTCGAATTACTGCCTATATCGAGCTCGATGGAGGTTTCGTTGAGGGATCCCAATTAAACAAAACCGGAAGGAACCAAATTGTTAATCTCGTAACAAAAAAAAATTATGAGTCAACTTCCTCCCAAACCGCACCCGTTTGAAGCACTCAGAATTACGAACGAAAAGAACAATATTATTTTTTTTATATAATAAGCGAGACTCAAATTATCTAAAGAATTAACAGACAAAAGAAATGTTCACGCTTGGTCTTAAATCTAATACAAATAATAGGTAATGCCCTTAATAATAAAGATACTTATATCTAGATAAATTATATATACATAAACTATAGATATATTCCTTTTTTTTTTTTTTTTTTTTGCAGCGAAGTACCAGACCTATGATTCATTTGCCGCCGCCGTCCCTTTTTGCAGCGATTGAACTAATTTTCTTCATCAAATCGATTTGGGACTGTATGTTTGAAATTGATGAATCGATGACACGGTTATCAAGGTATCGGTCGGTCGGACACACAAAAAAAATTCGGCGGCCACGACTTCCTATGTAGGTACGGATGGACAATCAGTGACCGCCAAGTGACCTCACGCTATGCTGATACCTACATTCAACAAAAAGTTCAAATTACTTGCTATAATTTTCTACACTTACAATCTAAACTCACTCGTTTTTTTTTATTATATGTATATTTTTTAATTTTTTGCCTCTGGGATCTGAGCTTACTTCTCCCCTTTCAGTTATTAGTTCGATGTTTTAATTTTTCACTGATTCGATGTATAATCTGTCTTTTTGGATGTCCTTTCTTTTTATTTTATAACTGACACTTTTTTTCTTTTTATTACGTTTGTGCGCGCACTACATCGATTTTAAATTACTAAATAAATTTTGTTTTTCATTTCATTAAACCTTTTTCTGCTTTTTCTTTTGTTTGTTTCGTCACTGCCACTGTAGTACTTTTTTAATTTGCTTGGTAGGTATTTTAATTTAACTTTTCGCACTACTGACCAGGGTGCGATCTTACCGGCGACTGTACAGACAATGCCGAGTATTCACTCCAGCAAGAGCAACAGAACCTCGTCCGAGTTATTGGAAACAGCTACCTCGGATCCCGCTAGCAGGGAGATTCCTCTAACATCTTCCGACCATCGGATTGCCAATCAGAACCCGCCACGAATTCAAAAATCCCGCTGCTCTCAGCAATTGAATTTCAGGTTCTAGTCTATACTACATAAAAAAATATGTGTTTACCTGAACTCAACCTATAATTGTGAACGGATACTTGTTCCGAACTGTCAAAGTCGTCGGTGACAAATGACTTTTTGGCAACTATTTTTATTATTATTATTTTTTTTTCAGCCATCCAACAACTCGTGTCTTTTTGTGAGTTCTGTATTCAATTTATTTATCTTACTTATAACCTTACTAATCTTTTGCTTTCTTTCTAGGTACCTAAATTACAACATAGCAGCTTGCGGAGACCTAATGGATATCGGTGGTAGGGTGAGTTTTGTAACCATTTTCTTATGTTTTCCTGTCCCACTGATAACCACTAATTCTTTTGTATTTGCAGGTGACCATAACAAAACTCTGGGCTTGGTGGAGAATATCGACGACAAGGACAGTGACAAAGGTCATCCACTTGGACTTGGAAGAGATGTGGGGAACGTGGTGAAGAACCCACTCTATGAAGCCGGGCTATGGTGTTCTGTGAGTACTTTTTGATTTGTGCATTTACATACATAAATACGTAGTGTGTAGAATTTATACTATGAATGAATATAAATTAACCTAAATATGTATAACAGATAATACAAGTAGGTAATAGTTAATTTTGCTCTTACATACGTGCATAGAAATAAATAAATAAATAAATAAATAAATAAATAAATATGTAAATGACTAGATAGATACATAGGTTAGGTAGTAAATAGGTTAGTAGATAAGTTAATAAATAAGTTAGTAGATAAGCTAATACATAAGTTAGTAGGTAAGTTAGTAAATAAATTAGTAAGTAAGTTAATAGATAGTAAATAGGTTAATATATAATTAGCTAGGTACGCCACAATTATATCTCTAAATAATAAATAAATTCAATAAATAACACAGGCGTTTGACTTCACAATACAAACTGGTATATACATATAAATAAATTAACAACAATAAATAAATAAATAAATAAGAAACAACATAATACTTAAGCTACTAATGAATAAATACTTAAACTAACTATAAAATATAAATAAATAAATAAATAAACGTAAACTATGGTGAATAAATAACAACTACAAGAATATACACTACAGAAAAGCATCTACACAGAACAGTCGTGACATATATATCACAGCTGGTTAAAAAGAAACATATCAGGTACTCTACGTCTTCATTGCTTCAGGTCCTTAGCATGGAATATACCTATTCTTTTACCCGCTAGGTTTTCCAATTCATACATGCTATTGCCGATTGCTTTCACTATCCTGCATTTCACGTATTTCGGGCAGAGCTTTGCGGATAGGTACTTAGAGGTGTTACTAAGAACAAAATTTCTTCGGAAAACCTCTTGCCCGGGCATGAAGCGAACGTTGCGCGTACGGATATTGTACTTCTTTGCAGTCTTTTCATTTGCTTTTGCTATATTGTTTTTCATTTTATCGTGTAAACATTGTAGCCGAGTTTGTCGAGGAAGTGTGAGGAGCTCGCTGTCCTCCACCGCATTCAGTTTTTGCGCCAGTGCATAGCTGCTCCCATGGGTCATCATGTTAACTCCAAACAGAGCGAAGTATGGTGACACCCCAGTGGTTGTATGGACTGAGCTTCGCAATGCACACGCTATATCGCTCAAGTGTAGATCCCAGTTGCGCTGGTCATCTTTAATATAAGAGCGTATGGCGGCTAGCAAAGTCCTATTCACTCGTTCAGAGGCGTTTGACTGCGGCGAATAGTATGCCGTCTTAAAGTGACGTATTTCAAACTTTTTCAGAAGATTTTGAAAATCTTTGGAAAGGAATTGTTTTCCATTGTCAGAATGTATGACATACGGTACACCAAACAAGTTAAATACATCACTTTGAAGGAATTTTACGACATTTACTGCACTTGCGTTCCTGAAGGCTTTCAACAAAACAAACTTTGACAAATGGTCGAGGACAACAAAGACATAACAATTACCAGATTTCGATCGTGGATAGGGACCAAGAAAATCGATATATATTTTTTCAAACGGACGACTGGCGTTGAAGTTATTTTTAATTGGGGGACGTAGTACCTGGTTCGACGACTTGCTAAACTTTCTCATATACCCAAACTCTTCGAAAGTATTTTATACGAAACCTTAAGCTTTCGTTGTAAGTCCATTATCTCCCCTTGCCAACATGGTTTCCTTAAAGGCAGATCAACTACTACAAACCTAGTTGAGTTCGTCTCCTTTGCCCTCTCTGCTTTAGAGAATGGCAACGAAGAAGATGTAATTGCAACCGACTTCAGTAAGGCGTTTGATAAGATATCTCATCAATTAATTATTTTCAAATTGTCTGCCCTAGGCTTTGAACCCATATTACTAAAATGGATATCCTCTTACCTCGAAAACCGTTCCTATAGTGTTCGTTTCAGATCTGTCCTCTCGGTTCCCTTTTTAGCAACCTCAGCCGTCCCTCAAGGTAGCCATCTAGGTCCGCTTCTCTTCATCCTCACTATAAACGATCTTGAGAGGGTCATCAAACACTCCTCCCTGTCCCTCTACGCCGACGATACCAAATTTTTCAAGACCATTCTTTCACCCCTAGACTCTAGTCTCCTTCAACAAGACCTCGATAACTTTTCGATCTGGTGCCACAAAAATTGCTTAGAGCTTAACATCGCGAAATGCCAATCTATTACCTTATCGCGTAAGTGCATCCAGACCCTACCCCGAATATATTATCTTATTGGTCACCCCATACCCCTCGTACAATCTCTTCGCGACCTAGGTATTTTGTATAATAGGGAGTTAAATTTTCGTTCGCATATTGATGAGATAATTCTAAAAGCCAATTCATCACTTGGTTTTGTCAAACGATGGTCCAAAGAGTTCTCCAACCCTTACGTGACTAGATCCCTCTACGTTACCTTTGTTCGCCCCCTTCTCGAATACGCCAGTCAAGTGTGGTCGCCATTTCAGCGAGTTCACGTATCCAGAATCGAAAACATTCAACGTCGTTTTCTTCGATTTGCTCTTCGAGGCTTACCCTGGAATGACCCTATCGTCTTACCCCCCTACCAAGACCGCCTCAAACTCATTAACTTAAATACCCTTGAACAACGCAGGGACGTAGCAGATATTCTTTTCATTCATCGACTTCTCTCAGGTTCTGTCGACCTCGCGTCTATTTACAACTCAATTTTCTTCAACACTAACCCTCGTAATTTGCGATGCCCTCCTCTTTTCTATATACCGACTCACCGCACCTCTTATGGCTCCAACGAACCAATCACCCGTATGCTGCGGAAGGTTAACTCAAAGCTTCCTCTTTTTGATTTCAACCGCAGCACTGCCTGCCTTAAACTCGATCTCCTCTCCAATCTTTCCCTTACAAATCTTAGTTCGTAAGTCTTAGTTTTAAGTTAGTAGTTAAGCAATGTTATAGCTTGTAATAAGCCGAATAAATGGGGGTGTTTACCCCCACCAAAATTAAATTAAAATTAAATTAAAATTACACTGTTTACATACAGAACAGTTAGACACGTAATCACGAATTTGGACTGTCATGTTCGGCCAGTAGAAGTACTGCCGAATCCTGTGTAGCGTTTTGGCGATACCACCGTGAGCTACCTGAGTGGGGTCATGAGCCTTAGCGATCAGCTGCTCAGTTAGGCCAGACGGGACCCACAGCCTCCAAGTGTGCTCGACCGTTTCATCTCCTGCTGGTGGGAGAGAGCGCTTGTACACGAAATTTTCTTCGACTTTTAGGTCAGGGAGCTCCTCTGAATGTTTAATGATAGTGTCAATTAAGCCACGGTATTCTTTCGATGAGAACTCCTCTGACTCTAAGTCGATTAACGGCACAACATGTTGGACATCCACGCTTTCAACATAAATTCTGGACAGAGTATCTGGGACAACATTTAACGATCCTTTTCTGTGTTCAATGTCGAACGTGAAAGCCTGTAGCTTGAGGCTCCATCGGGCTAGTCTCCCGCTCAGGTTTTTAAGACTCATGAGCCACCGCAAGCTGGAATGGTCGGTTATGACCGTAAAGTCCATTCCCTCTACATATGGACGAAATTTTTGAATGGCCATAACGGCAGCCATGCACTCCTTTTCGGTGACGCTATAATTTTTTTGAGCCGCGTTCAGTTTCTGTGAAAAGTAGGAGATTGGTGATTCTTCTTCCTTTTCGTTCTTTTGGAACAAGACTGCACCAATTCCAGACTCAGAGGCGTCACATTGAATGTAGAATCTTTTGGCAAAATCCGGGTGGACGAGTACTGGCGCAGTTGTTAAGGCGCTTTTAAGCTTCTCGAATGCTTCGAGGGCTTCGCTGGTCAATAAAAATTTCTCATTTTTCTTTTTCAGGGTGTCCGTGATTGGAGCAGTCAAGGTGGAGAAATCCCTAATAAATCTTCGGTACCACCCCGCTAGACCGAGGAAGCGGCCTACCTGTTTTTGGCTTTTAGGAAGCGGGAATTCCGAGATAGCCTTTACCTTCTCAGGATCGGTTTTCAATTTCCCACCACCAACGATGAACCCCAGGTACTTCAACTCCTTGAAGCAAAACTTGGACTTGTTCACGTTGATGGTGAGATTGGCTTTCCTCAGGCACTCAGCAACCTCGCCCAGCAGGGCAATATGGGTCTGAAAATCCGGGGCTATGACGAGCAGGTCATCCAGATAGACGAAGACGCGGTCCCTCAATCTTCCGGGAATTACCTTGTCCATCAGGCGACACATCCTTTGGGCTGCGTTACACAACCCAAAGGACATGACTCTAAATTGGTACAATGGTCTTCCCGGCACCGCGAACGCAGTTTTCTCCATACTCTGTTTTTCCAGCGGTATTTGCCAAAATGCGTCCTTGAGATCGACGCTACTGATGAAGTAGGTGTCTGGTAACCGACTGAGAAGCCCGTCGATATGAGGGAGAGGATAAGCGTCCTTTTTCGTCAATGTGTTCAGTGCTCTTGAGTCCAAGCAAGCACGGTTTTTGCCTGGTTTCCGTATGAGAACCATTGGCGAACACCACGGACTCTCACTCTCCTCAATAACGCCGAGCCTCAACATTCGGTCGATCTCTTCATACAAAAGGGCTTGTATCGCTGGAGACACAGGGTAGTGTCGCTGCTTAACTGGGCCGCATCTCCGGTATCGATGATGTGCTCTTCGACTTGTGTTTTCCCCAACCCATGCTTAGTAAAACATAGGAACCTCTCCTTGACCGCGTCCAACGGGGACGATTGCTCAGACGTCAGGTCGTGGGACTCATGATCCGGAACATTCAGCGTAGATGGCTCAGAGACACTAATAGCGCTGATGACTTCAGGGGCTATCTGGAAAGCCTTCCAAAAATCGACTCCCAGGTATACTTCTTGGTCTAAATTTGGTACTAAATAGAAGGTTATAACATTTGTCTGTCCCTTGTAGGTCACCGGAACTTGGATTCTTCCCACTATGGATTGATTTTGGCCATCAGCAGTTTTTACCTTGGAATTTGACCTGCTTACTGATACTTTCAACGAATCTACAAATTGCTCACAGTCTTTGCCTAAGATGCTTATGCTGGCTCCACTGTCTAGTAAGCCAAATATATCTCTATCCATTATTTTTATCTTGGCGTACGGTCTCGGATCAGCAGAGGTGTTAATCTGGGTCGACGCCACTGCTTTTCTGATTCCCTTTCGTATCTGGTACCTATTCCTTGTTTTAATGATTTTATTTGATATGCTCATCCTGTTTTCCCTAAATATTCTATCCCTTGCTATATCATACTCCCTCTCTCTAACATGAAGTGGCTTAATTTCTACTTTATTTCTATGCGTATTTATACATTTGTTTTCTCTTTTCAAGATCGTTATTTTGTTGGCGCCTTCCTCTGGCGAAGGCTGCCTCTCTCCTAGTTCTGTCTGCAACTCACAATCCCTAGTTGTTTTTATTCCGGGGTTTGAGTCGAACGTGACTCCCCCGTCGACATCACGTTCATCGACCGGTTTTCCGGGTTGCAACGCCTACACTTTGGAGTTATTACACCTTCTCGTCCGCATCTGTAACAAAATATGTTACGCACAGCGGACGGACAATCCATGAAGTTGTGCCCTTCAGCCTTGCAGTTCCAGCAAATCCAGTTTCGTTGATCAGCCTGTCTCCGTGGAGGATTCGGACGGACATTTTGATGTTGCATTGCCGCAAACTGTTCCTCCTGCTGATAAGGATCGTCACCGTAGTCGAGCTCATTGACCATAAACCTCGGCTGGGAGCGCTGCTGTCTCGGTGGATCCCTATTAGGAAATGCATTCTCCGCATCTCTGCATACATCCTTGAGTTGCTCGAACGTGAAAATGTTCATTGGGTAGACCAACTTCCCAATTCTCTCGTTGAGATTACGTTTGAGGATCCGTACCAAGTCAATATCTGGCATCTGGACTCGAAGCTGAGATCTCAACTTCTGTATGGCAGTTAAGTAATCGTCGCTTGTCTCCCAGGCCCCCTGCCTACGATCCAGTATGTCTCGAATGATCTCGAAATCGGATTTCGAATTTCGAAACTGTCGCTTCAAAGCGTCTCTTAGTGTTGGCCAATCTGGAAATTAATTGGAGCGCTGGTATTGCCAATACCATTCATGAGCCGCACCTGCGAGAAGGAGATGGAAGTCCCTCATTATTTCCGACCATGGGCAGTCGTACTGACTTTGAAGAGTCTCAAGTCGGAAGATAAAATCTTCGACATCAAGACTATCTGGTTTTCCATCAAAGCTGAGACCCCATTTGTCAATCTTTATTGATCCTCCAACAACTTGACGAGGACCAGTTGCAGTTGGATAGGAGTGAAGAGGTGGACTGTAGAAGTATCCGCCAGGAGGATTTCGGCTATGCTGAGATGGAGCCTGAGGGTAAGTATTTTGTTGTTGATGATACCCTTGATTCGACCTATTATAATTGTTGTTTTGTCTACTATGCCCCCATACAGGAACAAACATCTTAGCGGCTGCATCCAACTGGGAACGATCCTGGCGGGCTTGTTGTGGAGGAACAATATTCGGTTGTTGCTGGACTGAAGGCTGCGGTTGGGCTATCGGTTGGTGTGTAACTTCCGGCTGAGGTGGGACAGTTGGCCTGTCGGATCCTAGTGGCTGATTCTGACGAAAAAGGTGATTTATTTCGCTTGTGAAACCTAAGAAGCTATTTCTCATCTCTGTTTTCAGATCTTCGGAGATTTCTCCCTTCAGAGATTCTTTCAGAGACGAGAAAGCATTGACCAAAGCCAAGTTGACGTAAGCTTTCAGATCAGAAGGTATTTTTGGTTTGACATGTCCGCTGTTTAACTGGCCTACTGATGGTTGTTGCCTGTCATTGGGCCCTACAGAGGTTCCCGCACTGATGTTTTGGGACCTGCCCCCTACTGCGCCTAAGTTACTAATTTCGCTGTATGGCGGTGCTGGAATGGACTCGGCACTAGTTGATCGACTTTGGGAAAAATCAGGTGTTGGAACGTCCTGCTCAATATTGATGTTGCTGTTGGAAACAACTTGAGGTTCTTCCCTACCAGGCAGTGGTGTGCGTCGCAGTTTCGGCACTGCACCTAAATTGCTGAACTGATTGCTGGGAGCAGCTAGGTTAGAATCCGGGCCGATGGCACTGTGCCAATTCTGATCGGTTGGTGTACGACCGGTGTTGCCAATGGGAGGATCTTGAGGTGGTCTCCCACTACCTACTGGAGTATGTTGTACTCTCGGCATTGTACTTGTCGACGATTGTTGCTGCTGTGAATTAGACCTGGTAATCATTCTGTTTTCAAAATATAAACTTTCTCTTTTTAATCTTCTAATTTCTTTTTCCTTTTCAGCTGAACGCATAGTTAACTTACTGAGGACTATAACCGGAAACACTACAGGAAATAATGGACGAAATGAAGATGAAAATTTGCTGGACGGACACGGAAACTTGAAGCGAAGTTACGAAGACTTGAAGTGAGTTTAATTTAATATTGTACCTATTTGCTATGTTAAGATATGTATATCCCTATATCTATTTATAGTATGTATTGGGGGAGATAAATATGAGTAAATAAATGCTTTGTTATATACGTATATAAGCTAAAAAAAAATATTAGATATGTTTAAGAATAAGTAAATGAATAAATAATATGAGAAACAAGTAACGATAAACGATAAGTTATATATATTTATATATATATGTAGTAGTAATTAATAAATATATGTGTTGCTAAATATATCTGAAAATTGTTGTATTAGCAACAGGATAGATTTAGTAACGTAGGATACGAAACAACGAAGAACGAAAATAATGTTTATAATGCCTAAGTATAATTTTTATCTACTGTGAGTATAGAGTGAATTATAATCGAAGTATTTCAAAATCAATAAATGACTTCAAATTCAATTTGGGTTGTGTTTGTATGTAGTGTATCGGGGGTGTTTCAGGTAGCTGTCTTCGGCGGTATTTGTTGGCGAAGACTTGAACTGCTATGGACCAAAAAAAAAAAATTGGACTGCAGACGGACTAAAATTTTCATATTTTTTCTCAAAGTGGTAAATTGGTTACAGAGATAAACAAGGACACACTGTTGTTTTCCTCTTCTCCCGCAATTCCAGTGTATCCTAGGGACTTTGCTGGAAGACTTGGAGAAGAAGACAACAACACACTAAGTAGAACTAAAGGATGTGACAATGCTACATGTTACGATGATTCTCATCGCACAAGGCCACTGTACACATGAACTAAAATGACGAGACGATATGGAAATGAAAATAGAAATTTGTGATAGGAAAGTAAAAATGATAATGTGAAAGAGATAGAAGTAGATGAGACATAACAGAAACAGAGTTCCAATTGTTTTCGTTGTCAACGTCAAGGAACTCATCGCAATTTATCTGACTTGTCTGAGACTTCTCAAATGAAGACTTATGGGTTCCCTGGTGTTGACAACGAGCACAATTGTGGACATACACAACATAAAGGACTGAAGACAAGGACAAACAAACGTTGGGCGCCATTGTAATAGGCTAGTAGTGGATAATACGAGGGAGTTAGGAATGAAAAAGTGACAGGAGATGAGGATGTGGACGGGACCTGAGGATGGGAAATGAAATTAGAAAGGGAGAGATAGCTGAGTGCGAGGGACGTGGCATGCTTGCGAGGCACGACTAGGCTCGCCGGAAATGGGGTAGATCTTGCCCCCACACTCAACTGAACCTATGACAAACATAAATCATGCCAACAAAAAATTTTTTTTTCTTACAGACAACGCACGGACGGTTACCACCTTGAGAAGCGCTCTTTGATGTTGTGAGCGCGGCCAATACCCACCCTACCTGGAACTCCATGGCCTAGGAACTTCCCCATTGAAGAGTGTGTCCATCCAGTTCAAGTCATCCGCCGAGAGAAGATTTAGCTTATCTTACTCCACCCCCTGTAAATTCAGAAACTCACAACGACATTACGGACTCATATGTCAGAAAAAATAAACACAAACATGTTCATAATCGCAAGCGTGTATTTCAAAAAAAAATTATTCCACGTAAGGATCGTTAATTGAACTTATTCATAATTACTATTAACAAAAAAAAAAATAATAATCAATTTAACAGTTTGTCAAAAAAATTTTTTTTTTACTGATGACATTTATTTGGGGACAATTTGGGACTTTGGACCTTAAGACGTAAATATCTTCCAGGAATGCAAAGAATCTTCCTTTTCCTTTAACCTTTTTTTTTTGTTTCGTTTCTTTTTTTGATCCTAATTTAGTTCCCACTCGCTAACATTTTACTTCCCGTTTACTTTGTCGAATTACTGCCTATATCGAGCTCGATGGAGGTTTCGTTGAGGGATCCCAATTAAACAAAACCGGAAGGAACCAAATTGTTAATCTCGTAACAAAAAAAAAAATTAAACCACGACACAAAAAAAAAATTATGAGTCAACTTCCTCCCAAACCGCACCCGTTTGAAGCACTCAGAATTACGAACGAAAAGAACAATATTATTTTTTTTTTATATAATAAGCGAGACTCAAATTATCTAAAGAATTAACAGGCAAAAGAAATGTTCACGCTTGGTCTTAAATCTAATACAGATAATAGGTAATGCCCTTAATAATAAAGATACTTATATCTAGATAAATTATATATACATAAACTATAGATATATTCCTTTTTTTTTTTTTTTTTTTTTGCAGCGAAGTACCAGACCTATGATTCATTTGCCGCCGCCGTCCCTTTTTGCAGCGATTGAACTAATTTTCTTCATCAAATCGATTTGGGACTGTATGTTTGAAATTGATGAATCGATGACACGCTTATCAAGGTATCGGTCGGTCGGACACACAAAAAAAATTCGGCGGCCACGACTTCCTATGTAGGTACGGATGGACAATCAGTGACCGCCAAGTGACCTCACGCTATGCTGATACCTACATTCAACAAAAAGTTCAAATTACTTGCTATAATTTTCTACACTTACAATCTAAACTCACTCGTTTTTTTTTATTATATGTATATTTTTTAATTTTTTGCCTCTGGGATCTGAGCTTACTTCTCACCTTTCAGTTATTAGTTCGATGTTTTAATTTTTCACTGATTCGATGTATAATCTGTCTTTTTGGATGTCCTTTCTTTTTATTTTATAACTGACACTTTTTTTCTTTTTATTACGTTTGTGCGCGCACTACTTCGATTTTAAATTACTAAATAAATTTTGTTTTTCATTTCATTAAACCTTTTTCTGCTTTTTCTTTTGTTTGTTTCGTCACTGCCACTGTAGTACTTTTTTAATTTGCTTGGTAGGTATTTTAATTTTAACTTTTCGCACTACTGACCAGGGTGCGATCTTACCGGCGACTGTACAGACAATGCCGAGTATTCACTCCAGCAAGAGCAACAGAACCTCGTCCGAGATATTGGAAACAGCTACCTCGGATCCCGCTAGCAGGGAGATTCCTCTAACATCTTCCGACCATCGGATTGCCAATCAGAACCCGCCACGAATTCAAAAATCCCGCTGCTCTCAACAATTGAATTTCAGGTTCTAGTCTATACTACATAAAAAAATATGTGTTTACCTGAACTCAACCTATTATTGTGAACGGATACTTGTTCCGAACTGTCAAAGTCGTCGGTGACAAATGACTTTTTGGCAACTATTTTTATTATTATTATTTTTTTTTTCAGCCATCCAACAACTCGTGTCTTTTTGTGAGTTCTGTATTCAATTTATTTATCTTACTTATAACCTTACTAATCTTTTGCTTTCTTTCTAGGTACCTAAATTACAACATAGCAGCTTGCGGAGACCTAATGGATATCGGTGGTAGGATGAGTTTTGTTACCATTTTCTTATGTTTTCCTGTCCCACTGATAACCACTAATTCTTTTGTATTTGCAGGTGACCATAACAAAGTTATATCTTAGTTGCAGTATCTAACAATCTTTCGAAGGGTGGTGTTTTTATTCAGTAAAAATCTGACAATACTATGAGCACGCGCTTGCTATTCTCATAGTGTCTTTGGAAGATTTTCACCTACCCTCGGTACAAAAAAAAAAAAAAAAAAAAATGGCTCCGCATGTGCTAATTTGACTTTGCCACTCGCACAGCAGTTTTTTTTAACGCGTTTTAATGTTGGCACACAATTATTATAGTCATCGCTCCAATATCGAAAATCGCATTACCGATATAGTTTTCTGTTCGTTATACTGAAATGCCAGTCGTTCGAATGTCAGCAACGACGCGCATCTTGCCACTCCGATTTGAACTTGTTCCCATCCCAGCATCAGTAGGATTTGACGCAGTTCTCATTACTTGCACTCTCAATTTTCTTGACTGTTGATCTGGTCTTATGCCTTGCGATCAGTGGTCCCAGATTAGGGGGAAAGTAGGCAATTTTGCCGACTTTTTATAACAAAAGGGGAAAAAAGGGGGAGAGATTTTTTTGGGGGAAAAAAATCTAAATGGGGGAAAAAAAATTTAACATACATTTTATTTAAATAAAGTCTTCGAAAGACTACACCATTTTTAAAACTCATTCAATTATCATAATCTTAAATGGGCCTATGTAACGTCTCACTTACAAGTCCACGTTGTCTTAAAAATAGAAATTTTCATTCACTTTGCGAATTGTCTAAATATTTCGGACATATTTTTTCTTCTTCAAATTGGGTTGAAATTGATAGGGTGTATAGACTTCTAAGAAATTTAAACATCGAAAATATTTCAACTGACAATGTTCAAGAATTTTGGAGGGAAATATTGAAAACAAGTCTTGAAGAAGACGATATTACGTTTCCGAACATAAAAAAAAAGTATGGAGCTTATTTTTTGTCTTCCTCACAGCGGGGCCAGTTCTGAAAGATTTTTTTCAGCAATAAATTTAAATAAAAGAAAATCACGAAACAAACTGTCTAATTTCACTTTGGCTGGAATTTTTAACACAAAAATTTATTAAAAAAAAAGAAGATTGTTGCGACTTTCTGGTAGAAAAAGGCTGCTTAAAACTTCACAATAGCGCAATGTACACACTTAAAGGTACATATATATTTTTAAATATAACCTGTTTATTGATTTAAACATGAATATGTGATTTTAAAATTAATAACTAGTTAGTTATGTAAGTTCTCTGTTTTTGTTTTTTATTAGTATTTCATAATAATGACTGAATTTAATGCGTTCCTATAATTTTTTTTTTTTGCTTAATTATAAGATATTTAAATAAAACATAAAATGTTAAAATTAAACTTATATAAGTGTTTTTGTTTTTGGGGGAAAAAAAGGGATTTTTATTTTTGAAAAAGGGGAAAAAATTTCGTTTTGGCGTTAAAAATGGGGGATTTTTTTTATATTAATCTGGGATCCCTGCTTGCGATGTCCTACTTTTCGCTTTCTTCTATAGTTTGGCTTCGTTGACATTTGTTGTTGACTTGCTTGCCTTATTCGTCGGCCAATATTTGTGCGCATTCGTCTTGGCATTTTTTAAAGATCACTGAAATTTGCTTTTCAATAACAATTTTGTCCGCGTTAAGACTTTTTACATTTAATTTTTACCTTATCAACAGTATAAAAGAAATGAAACTGTTGGAGCGATGCACAAAATCAAAAACAAACCATCACTGTTGACCAACGTATAATACATTAAATTTATCTCAATTTTATCAACCTACTTTTTGAAAAAAAAAAAAAAAAAAAAAAAAATCAGCACATATTTGGTACGTAGTTTTCTAATTAATTTTTGATATAGAAAAGTCAAAATAAATAGTGCAGAAAATCAACAAAATCTAAAATGGAAAAATTAAGAAATAAAGTAGCCTATCGCAATACTCCATCCCGTAGCTTTCTATTATTAAAAGAATTTTCGAAATCGGTTCGGTAGTTCCGGAGATTACCTTCCACAAAAAAGCATTACCTCTTTATATAATAGTGTGATAACAGTGTAAGTTTTAAAAAATTGAAGCCAGTAATAGGCAATTGTCGCAAGTTATGGTTAGAGAGTTATAAGCACTTACAATCATTTTGTCTGCATATGACTATCAGATTATATATCGGAAAAGCGGCGATATGTCCAACTGTGATGCTTTATCCCGATTGCCACTATCAGTTACCGGAGTTCATGATATTTCAACCAGTCTCATTAGTGCCTTATCAGATGAAATGGTTGTACCATTCAATTACAAGGATGTAGCTGTAGCAACAAAGAAAGATGTGATTTTGCTAAAGGTGAGTCAATTGGTGACAAGTGGATGGCCATTGCAAATGAGGGATGTAGCTCTTCAACCATTTTTTATTCGTCGTAATGCGTTAACAATTGAGCAAAATTGTCTGGTGTGGGGCATCCGTGTAGTTATCCTAAGAAGTCTTCAGGCATACGTATTAACCCAGCTGCACAAAAATCATCCGGGAATCGTTAAAATAAAAATGCTAGCAAGATCTCTCTGTTGGTGGCCAAATATGGATAGTGACCTGGAATCCAAAGTCAGATCGTGTATTGTGTGTCAACAAATGCAAGGCGCTAATCCGGGGGAAAAATGTTTCGAGGGGTGGCCGCAATGCGATATTCCCTGGACCAGACTGCATGCAGATTTCTTCCACATTTACGGAAGAACAATTTTGTTGGTGGTGGATGTTACTTCCAAATGGATAGATTTGGGTATTATGAGAACCACGTCAGCGAAGGAAGTTATCGTATGTTTTGAAAAATTATTCGCTATTTTTGGATTGCCCGAGACAGTTGTGACCGATAATGGGCCCCCATTCAGCAGTACAGAGTTTATTCGTTTTTTGGCTCATCTAGGAATTGAGTCTCAAAAGAGTCCACCGTATTACCCTAGAGCAAATGGGTTAGCAGAGTCGGAGGTTCGAGTCGTGAAGCAAGCGCTTAAAAAGGAGATCAAAGGTGAAGGACGTCTGGTATCAACTGATGAATTGGGGCAGGCAATAGAAAAGTTTCTCTTCTACTATCGATCTACACCTAGTACTACAACATCGCGCAGCCCTGCCGATTTTCTATTGAAATACTCGCCGAGAACTCTACTCACGCAATTGCGCCCGAATTTTGGTCAATCGTCAACGGGTAAAAGTAAAATATCAATAAATAACTCCTTATATCTTCCAGAAAAGTTGTTCAGTGCCGGTGATAAGGTTTGGCTTAGATCTAATGACAACTGGGTGTTAGCTAAAGTCCTGCAGCTGTTATCGAAAAGCCGTTATCTGGTGAATTGTGATGGCCGAGTGAGGGTAGCCCATCGTCAACAATTGAGGGCGGCTGGTATCAACCTCGAAGTCATCGAGCAAACTGCGAGGGATGCAGCCATTTCAGTGAACGCGAAAGATACTCCGCCTGTGACCCTGAGCAGTGAGAATGACATAGAACACCCGACGAGAATTGAGGAAAGCAGTTCATCACCTAGGAGATCAAAACGCAGTCAACAAATAACCAAGCCATTTCATTATGCTAAATTGGGAGAACCAACTTATTAAAAGAGGGAAGAATGTAATGTATTTGCTTATTATATAACAAACCATTATTCACATTATGTAGACAGTTGTTGTATTATACATAGTTTAACAGTAACAGTTTAACACTATTACCAATACCAATGTAATGCCATTTCTGATACCTCTCACTCGTTTAATAAAGTTCAGTTTATTGTTAACTTCCTACTAGTTCGGTCGTTCTTAATTTACCATTGCAATAAACCACTGCACTATTTTATAACTCTTACATTTTACAAGTTTTTGAGGATGGGGAAAATCGTAATAGGAATTTCTGTTTTTTTTTATCATGCATGATTTTATTTTTGGCTGAAGTAGATTAGTGACGATCGTCCATGATAACACAAATCAGAGATTTGTTTTTTGAATTTGCATTAGCAGTTGTAAACTGAATATCCCGATGGAGTGCAAATAAAATAAGATTTTCTGGCTGGTTGGTATTATTTAAGGTGCATATTGAATATGCTTGAAAAAAAGAAGAACTTGCTAATATTTGCTAAAAATAAGTTTTACGTTGCTGTTATTTCATTTTTAAAGGCTATTACAATTTTAATCTTAAAGTGCGGTATTGAGTTTTAAAAATATATATAAAATCGACACAGATCGGCTTTTTGGTAGTCATTTTGGGGAAATAATTAAAAAACGGATTCGAATTCGAATTTTTTGAGAAAAACTAAGTAAGGGATCTTATTAAGAATAGTGATATTATCTTAATATCTAATTAAATCAAAATAGTTAGATCGGTGTTTGTAAAATTTGGCAGATCAAATATTGCAATGTTTAGTTTGAAGAATGATATTGCTTAACTATTTTGCTGAAAAAGTTATTGTTCGGGATGTAAGCATTACCTAGGTACTTTGTTTTTTAAAGTTTTTTTTTTTTTTAAATCGAAATTGTGGTTTCCGAAATATAAGTTTTTCTATTAATAGGGACACAATAATTTTGAAAACATCGATTTTACCCTAAGTATGCATTTTGGTTAAAATCGTTAAGTTAGTATCGCCGTTTTCCGGTAAACTAAAGAAAACCAAATTTAAAAAAAGGGTATTTTTTTCAAAAATCTATTGTATGAGTTTTCTATAAAGTTAGAAATGATTACTTGTATTAACTTAGAAATTAAATTTTGTAACAATCGTATATACCGTTTTCGAGATACATATGTCCAAAATTCAAAAGTATCGTTATTAAATTTTTTTTAGTAACTATGATAAAGACCGCCCCGAATTAAACTCCAAATCTGAAGCTATAACAAAACTATGGCAGCCACTTAGGCTCTAGGCCTCGGGAGCGTACGCACAGACAGATAGACAGACGGACAGCATTTTACGACCCACATCTTTGAGTTCCTCGATCATCGTAATGTCAGAATTAATCAACATCGCGAGTACAAAATTTTGTAGGTATTTTCTCTTACTATATACCTAATCGAGAAAGCTAAAAATACTGATTGTTTTATTATTAATGTTAAAATGTATTCATAATACAAAGTCAAACCCAGTCAAGTCAGATCGTTTTGACAGACATGTAAACTTGAAAAGTTTGAATTCTTGTTTCGTTGCTTTTTCTGCTTTTTCTAGTTCGTCTACTGTTTGAATAGCTGATGATAGTTCGATACTTTCTTCCAACATCTGTCCAAACAGTCAGTCTATTAACAAGTTTTGGACTTTGTTCCTTTATCATTATTTTATCGCCAAGTGTGAGAAATACTGAGGAGTGATCTGATTGAAGATCAGGGCCTTCTTCCACATTTAAATTATTTATTATTATATTTTTAGATATAAAGAAGTCGACAAGATCTGGGGTTTTATTCCTATCTGTTGGCCAATAGGTAGGTTTTCCCGTCGAGTGGTATTTCGCGCCATCTTCTTTAATACATTTATAAAGTTCTTCTTCAATATTTATCCTTGGCATTATAGTCCCCTCCCACGATTAATATATTGTGAAATATGCGGAAAAGATTTTTAAAATCACTCGTCTTTATTCTATAGCTAGGAGAGCAATATACTGATGCAACGGATAGTTGGCCACTGCTCGTTTTTATGCATATGGAAATTCCTTGGATGGCACATGATTGGAATTTTGCTTATAAATGGTGTTCAATCGCATTCTTTATTACCACTGCAACACCGCCTTTTGCGCAGTTATGTGGATGTGGGGAGTGATATAATATTCTATCCCTTCAGTTTAAGGTCAGAAATTAATTTGAAGTGCGTCTCTGAAATAAGACATATTATGTCTATCTGGTTTATGTCGAGAGTCACATGTATCTCCTCCTTTCGATTCTCGAAACCATTAGCATTCCATTCTAGAATTTTGATTTTATTCATCATGTGTTTGTCTTTTTGGTACAGCTCTTTTATTGCTGTTCTGTCTCTCTAGCAATGATATTCTATCTAATATCATTTTATTGTTTTTTTCCATGAAACCAATCCTATTTAGGACTTGTTTCATGAGGGTTTCCATTGCAGTGTGTAGCTCTGTTTTGCGTTTTACAGCTTTCTCTGCTGGTATTTGTACTGTTTTTGATGCTGCCTGAGCATATATGTCATTTTAGGGCCCGCTGTCTTTTGTATTGCGTTCTTTTTGATGATCACTTAATCGTTCGCTTTTTCTTTTCGTGGGCACTTCTGTCAGTCCTTTTTGGCCTTTTGTGCTTCCTTATTGGAGATTTTAAGTGGTTTCTTTTGTTATTTATCTTTTGCAAGTTGCATTTCCTTTGCAACTAAGCATCCTCTAGATAGACTTCCTGCACACTTTACACATCTTGGGTTTGAGTTGCAGTATTTATGTGTATGCCCGTACCTTTGACAATTTTTGCATTGGGCACTAATTTGGATTTACGTAAAGCATGAATCTCAACTTTCATCCCAAGTATATTTTTAATGCCATGTATTTTTTCTTCGTCTTCGTCATTTTCGAAACTGAGCATAAACATTGGAAGCGGTACTTTGCATTTAAATTTTATTATATTTACGACTTCCAGTATTTTAAAACCTCTATGGTTTAATTCGTTTTTAATGCTTTTGGTGAGCATGAGAAATGCAGTTATTTTACTACAACCTTAATCGGTCTGTTTTTCTTATTCTCATAAGAATGCCATAGCACTTTTTTCTGGTTTAGTATTTTAGTCAGAATTCTGTATCCCTCTTCTTCATCGACATTAATTTTGATGTCATTTTTGTTTATTAATGCTGTAGAAGCTATAATTTTATATTGCTCCAATAATTTGACCAAGCTTTCAGGAGGTTTGGATGGATTTCGTATTTTGTTTTCTTTGTTTGAAGCATACACAGGGATTGTGCAGCTTTTTTTTGGGGATGCATTTTTTGGGGATGTACTCATTTTTCTTTTCTTATTTATGTGACGATGTCCCTCTGTCTCTTTTTCGAGTTCTTCTTCATCTGTTGAGAACTCGACAGGTTGGACATTTACTTTTTTTTTTTTTGTTATTGATTTCATCTTTCAGCATTTGCAACTCTTGCTTAAGGTTGTTTAATTCCTTAAGTAGTGTCTCATTGAGTTGCTTAGACGCATCTCTTTCTTCGCAGGCTTCTAAATATTTAGCCCTGAATATTTTCATCATTTTTTGATGGGGGTGTTCTTTCTACCCTTTTACTTCGTCCAAAAGGTCATTCCTCAGCAAAAAATGGTCCCCCTAGAATCCAAGGGACCGTCCAAAGAGGGTGGATTTACCAGTGTACCCGGCCTACCACCTAGAGTAATTATATCTTTTTTTTTTTTTTTGTTCATTGCATAGTTCATTTTTTAACTTTTGAGAAAAGTTTAAACTTTTTTTGTTTTATCTGCGTATACAGCCGCTCCTAACATGGAGAACAGACGCTGACCAGGGAGCCGCCCAATATGGGTCAGACGCTTCTGGGTTTATGAGACTTGGGTCCGCGGGGTCGTTACACCCGTTACCTCTCTCTATGGAGAAGTACCCTTGCGGGGATCTGACTTGTATAAAATAAATAAATTAAACTTATGTGAGAGCTGCTTGGATGGATTCTGACTTCAAATCGAGAAGCGAAATTCCCTTCTCAGAATTACCAGAAGAGTAATTTTTGTGCCTATGGAACGGTTTCAGAAACGAATTTTTCGATTTCGGACTCTCCTGGACGCTTCTTTTTCCCCAATGGAACGACATTATTCTCATGACGTATGAGGTATGATGGAAGTGTATCATTTAGTTATCATTTGCGCGAGCGTTTTTCAGTGTGAGATCAGACATAGAATTCGCGCCTCACGCGTATTACATTTCGGCTAATGCTTGGTCTCACGCTCACCTATATACGTATGTATTTATTTCTAGTCGAATAAAAATTGTATTTTCTGGGCTGATTCTCAATCGAGTCGTCGCGGATTAAAGTTGTATTCCTTTTCAAAAAGTTGTTTTTTCTTTTGAAGACACACACAAACAATTAACGTTCCTTTTTAATCATCCATCTTTGGCAAAAGAGTCTGCAGAGGGTATTCAATCAATATTAGACACAACACAGGATTGCATTCATGCTTTTGAGAACTTAGAGGTGCCTGTTGAGCATTGGGATATTATTTCGATATACGTCCTCTTCCAAAAACTGCTGTCCAACACAGCAGTTATGGGAAGAGAAGTTAGGTAGTTGAACTGTGTTACCAACTATGAAACAGTTCACGGCATTTCTAGCAATTCGTTTTCGGACATTGGAAGCGATACAACAGCAACCAAGCGCTACCGAATCCAAATTCTCCGCTAAGCGAACTTCATCAACCAAAGCATTTCCAAAAAAACAGTAGATCGCTTCCAATGCAAAGTGTGTCATAAGGGGCAGTCAAGCAAAATGCAAATAGTGCGTCAGCTCAAGGTTTGTAAGAACTGTCTCGCATATAGTGACCCAATGCGCGAATGCCCAAGTAGAAAGAACTGCTACTTTTACTATCAGTGACACCACTCATGACAAACACTCGCAGCAGTCAACCACCTCCCTCAAATCCACAAGCGAATACTACAACAGAGGTCACTTTCAACACAGAACCCCAGGCTCCACATTACAGTGGTCACATACCAGAAGGCCAAGTCATCATCAACACCGATGCAGCTGCATATCGTTCAATTAGAAATCAGGCGACCAGCAGTCATCAACGGCGAAAGTTTTACGCGGCGCAACGTGAATCCAATCAAGTTCTTTTGGCCACGGCAATTATTAAGGCAAGGGCAGCTGATGGTAGATATGTAGATCTTTTGATCCTGGTTCTGAGGCCACATTTATAACAGAATCAGCTGCACAGCGCTTAAGCCTACCAAAGCATAGGACGTTCGTCGAAGTGTCGGGGCTAGGGAAGGTCAGCAGCGGCGCATGCAAACATGTCGATAGTCAAGGCATTCGACATTTGAAAGTGCTTACTTACTTACTTAAGGTGGCGCTACAGTCCGGGGTGGACCTGGGCCTCAACCAACAAGCGTCTCCAGCCAGCACGATCTTTGGCCAGCTGTCTCCAGTTTCGCACGCTAAGTTGGTTAAGGTCCCCTTCCACTTGCGTGCGCCGTCCCTCGGGTGTGGATTCGAAGATCTTCCGGGCCGGAGCATTGACGTCCATTCGCTCTACATGACCTAGCCACCTCAGTCGCTGGACCTTCACTCTTCTGGCTAGGTCGATGTCGCTGTACAGCCCGTACAGCTCGTCGTTATATCTCCTCCTCCATTCACCGTCTATGCAGACGGGACCGAAAATTAATCGAAGAATTTCCCTCTCGAAGTTACCAAGAGTAGCCTCATCCGCTTTTGATAGAGTCCATGCCTCTGCACCATAAAGTAGGACTGGGATGATCAAGGTCTTATAAAGGTGGGATGGCAGCAGGACATTATTTATCTATAAAGTCCCTTCAACAAGTCGCCATGGATGACAAGGAGAAGTACCCAATCGCGTCCGAGATCATCAAGGAAGACTTTTTTGTAGACGATTTGATGTCAGGACGAGCCACAATTAAAGAATGCCTAGAAGCCCGGATACAGCTAACAACAATGCTGCATGGAGCAGTTTTTCACCTTCGAAAATGGGCAACTAATGAACCCAAGTTGCTCGATGATGTTCCACGCGAATCACAAAGCTGCCAAAATATCAGAATTGATAAGGAGGAAACCATAAGGTCAATGCCGACCTAACTGTAAACATTGGGCAGCGAGCAACAAAGCGGAAAACACTATCAGAAATAGCAAAGCTATACGATCCTTTGGGATGGTTAGCACCAATTACAGTAAGTGCAAAAATTCTTATGCAACAGATCTGGAAGTCCCAAATAGGATGGGACGAGTTGCTATCAAATGATCTACAACATTCCTGGAACACTTTTAAATTGAACCTGGCAGCAGTAGAGGCTATCAGAATTCCAAGATGGATCGGAACCAACAGTTACCATAAATTCGAATTACATGGTTTCTGTGACACTTCAGAAGCAGCATATTCCGCAGTAGTATACTCCAGAGTAGCCTTACAAAATGGCACTTATAAGACGACATTGATTACAAGGGTGGCACCAATCAAAAAACTCCTTCCCCTTCCCAAACTAGAATTGTGTGGAGCTCACTTAATGGCAGAAGTATTGAAGGAAACAATGCGTATTTATGGATCTCAAGTAGATGGAATATTTGCTTGGTCAGATTCTACTATCACATTAGCCTGGATTCAGAAGTGTCCATCCACATGGAAAACGTTCGTAGCGAATAGAGTATCCGACATACAAGCTGTCACGAAACCAAATTGTTGGAAGCACGTAAGCTCCGCTGATAATCCCGCCGACTCGGCGTCCAGAGGGTGTTCACCTGAACAACTTAAAAATAATCTATTATGGTGGAACGGTCCAGATTGGCTCCAACAAAGCTCAGATCATTGGGCAATCCAAGCTACGCCAGAGACACAACCTCCAGAAGCTAAACTTGTACTGACGGCGTCAATAACAGAAACTTACAACATAGCGGAGCGGTTTTCTTCATATAACAAACTCCTCCGAGTAGTGGCATACTGCAAGAGGTTCATGTTTAACTGTTAAGGTCAAACGGTAGACAAAAAATTCCATGAACTAACAGTGGAGGAAATCGAGGATGCCCGAAAGTCAATTATCCGCGCTGTCCAACAAAGAGAATTCTATGAAGAGATAGGTTGTCTAAAGGCTGGGCACGTTGTTAGAAACAAAAGCAAACTACTATCGCTAAGCCCACATTTAGACAAGAATGATATCTTGGTAGTAGGAGGTCGTCTAGGAAATGCCCCCCTATCAGAAACGGAGAAACATCCAATCATTTTACCACATAACGACAAGTTCACGAAATTATTAGTCGAAATGATGCACAAGAGAACTTTACATGGAGGAATTCGAATAACTCTGTCAACATTACGTCAATCATACTGGATTATCCAGGGCAAAAGAATAGTACGCCAAATGATTCACCACTGTATTCGATGTCATCGGTTTAACGCAGTGACCAAAAACCAAATAATGGGAATTCTCCCGGCAGCAAGAGTGACACCATCAAGACCTTTTAGCCACACTGGTGTGGACTATGCTGGTCCCATTCAGTTGTTAGTGTCCAAGGGGCGCGGAAACCGGACAACCAAAGGATATATCGCAATTTTCGTATGTTTCGTTACCAAGGCCATTCACATCGAAATGGTAAGCGACCTCACATCAGAAGCATTCATAGCGGCAGTCAGGAGATTCATATCAAGACGAGGACTATGTGCGCACTTCTACAGTGACAACGGGACTACATTTGTGGGAGCAAATAAGGAATTACAAGGCATCATTTAACAGTTGCAACAAGATGTTTCAAGAAACCTTGTGGTGGAAGGCATCGAATGGCATTTTATACCCCCTGCTGCTCCGCACTTTGGAGGACTATGGGAGGCAGGGGTTAAATCAATTAAATACCATCTGAAAAGATTAATCGGCGATACGAAGCTAACATTTGAGGAAATGACGACGTTACTAACGCAGATAGAAGCATGTCTCAATTCACGTCCTTTAACAGTCTTAGACAATGACCTAGATAACACTCCAGTACTCACACCTGGTCATTTTCTCATTGGATCAGCACTCAATGCCGCACCTGATACAATCATAGAGGAACCACGCAGTTATCGTTCCCGCTGGAAACTAACACAAAAAATGACTCAAGATTTTTGGAAAGTTTGGTCAAGTGAATACCTTTCCTCGCTACAGCGACGTACCAAATGGAAACGGGAGGAAATCAATATTAAAATTGGCGACATCGTGCTTCTGAAGGAAGATCGTTTAACACCAACTAACTGGATGATGGGACGCGTTACCGAAATCCATCCAGGAATAGATAACAATGTGCGTTCTGTTACCATATTTAGTAACAAAAAGTACCACAAAAGACCAATTACAAAACTGTGTCCACTTCTGCTTGAATCACACACAAGTCAAGAATAAGAATCTCCAGAAGAACCAAGGAACCCATCGACACAAGAAGTGAACTTAGGAACAACAAGGTCACTAGAGCCGAAGACGAACAATAAAAAACCGAATCGAAGAGGACCCCGAAAAACGACAAAACTTAACCCACTGTTTTGGATCTGCATCTTTTCTGCATGCATTCCTGCAACACCTAAGCAATTAGAAGAAGTAGAAATTACACAGTTTACCAGTGAACCTGGCATATTCTTTGAAGACATCGGAAGAGTGAACATGATTGCAAGCTCGTGGAAGACTATAGTATTTTTCAACCTAACAAACTACTGGGCTGAATTCTATACCTACAAGGATTGCTTAAAACTGATGAACGAGATTTGCATGGCAACCAACCTTACGGACGATACCACGGACCTTTGCGAAAATACGTTTAGCCAATTTCAACGCCAACAACGAAGTACTCCTTCATGCTAACGAAGATGCTGCTCGCAGAGTTAGACGCTCTCCTTTTGACTTTTGACATCATTGGAACTCTAACAAATGAATTGTTTGGAATATTAGACCAACGCTTTGCACAAAGGTATGAAGAAACAATTGAAAGCATACAAGGCAACGAAAACCACTTGATTCAATTGATGAAAAACCAAACGTCCATAATAGATTCGACACTAAACATCTTTAAGAGGGAACATGCCGCAACTCAGAAACAATTAATACTGTTGAACACTTTATTAAACTACTATAAAAAACAAACTGACAAATACAATTCGTTTAAAATGTTCACCTCTACGGCACTCAATGCAATATTGATGACAATAAACTACCAAAACACACAAAATCTACTACTGGATGTGGTTCTCTCAACACACCATGGAAGAATTCAACCACTCATACTATCCATCGAACAATTGAGAGGGGAATTGACGCGAATTCACGACAATATCCCTCGGAATATGATGATACCAGGAGAACGTCAGCACGAGTCTTTCTTACAACTGTACAAGGAACTCCATCCGAAGGGCAGAGTCACGAGCAACAATATCATCATTGAACTTACTCTTCCGTTACTATACAATGAAGAGTTTAAGGCGTTCAGAGTGCTACCAGTTCCCACGTTGCACAACCAAAACTATACGTTTATAGTCCCATCTTCGGACTATTTACTAGTTAACTTACAAGGGGATCATCTCTATCCAATGACCAAGGAAGAGTTTAAGTCATGCAAGCTGAGGTCATCTAATACACATTGGTGTAATCTCCGCCACCCTATATATACATCAGGCTCTTCGGTGAGCGCTTGCGAGCTGAGCATACTTCAACACAACAAAAAATTGTCCGATTCATGCGTAACACAATCTGTCGTAGCGAGGACTTATTGGATAGAAATGCACCATCGAAACTCATGGATTTTGTGCATACCCGACGAGTGTAATGTGAATATTGTATGCGATTTCAACACTAGGACAATTCGTTTAATTGGCAGCGGAATCCTTCAATTGCAATCCAATTGTATGATTCAATACCAAACGATGATTATAATCGGACAACAGTCCCTAACGCACAATTTGGATTCATCCTTCCTGCCAGAAATTAATGTATCACATCAGCTTCAACTTTTCCGACACACTAAGATGGAAGTCCCTGTTCTGCAAACTGATTTTTCAAACGAAATATTAAAAGTGGAGCATGACATACAAATCCTGAAAAGTCAGGAAACCATGCTGAAGGAACTAAAAATTCACAAAAGGGAACACTATACTACGATTGGAAGTGCCATAACAATTTTACTTATGGTACTGTTCATCATCTTGGCCGTACGATTAAGGGATAAATGTAAAGTTCGATCCCCCAGAAGACCTCAACCAGCAGTCCGTACGAGTTTATACACAACAACAGAGGAGCAAGCCGAGACAGAACTGAATGAATCACATTTTTGTGTGACGTCCGCATAAAGCGGCCCCAACATGTTGTGACCACACAACAATAAATATAAATTTGATCATATCAAATAAATTCCTGCGACACACGCGCACGCTATTCGCGTTCTAAGCATGAGTATCGCATTCCGAGTTCTCATGTAAAATGAACGCGAATGGCAAAAAATAAATTTGTAAAATAAGAGTTGAGTTGAAAAATAAACTTCGCGAATAGTGGTTTTGTTTATGTTGACTTCCCCCCACCAGAGGTAAGGGGTCGACTAAATTTTCAGGCGACTATTCAACTTTTCAGTCATTTTAGTTGTTCGAGAGAGGACTTTTTACTCAATTGCTTTCTTAGCCCAAAGAAACAGCGATTGGCAAGAGTTATTCTTCGTTTAATCTCAGCGCTGGTGTCATTGTCTGAAGTTATAGCGGAGCCTAGGTAGACAAAGTCCTTAACCACCTCAAAGTTATATTTGTCTATGGTGACATTTTGTCCAAGACGTCGGTGTTGGGTGCCCTTTCTTGATGACAGCATATACTTTGTCTTGCCCTCATTGACCGCCAAACCCATCTTTGCCGCTTTCGTCTCAATGCCCACGAACGCGCCAGTCATATCACGCTGCGTTCTGCCGATTATGTCGATGTCGTCGGCGTAAGCGAGTAGGTGGACGGACTTATGGAAGATAGTGCCTCTGGTGTTAGCGTTTGAGTTTTGCACTATTCTTTCAAGAACGATGTTAAAGAAGTCACATGACAGCGCATCGCCTTGTCTAAATCCTTTTTTGACATCGAAGGTCTCGGTGAGTTCTTTACCGACCTTAATGGAGCAGCGTGCATTCTCCATTGTCATCCTGCACAAACGGACAAGTTTGGCAGGGATGCCAAAACTAGACATTGCTCTATATAGGTCGTCTCTATAAATGCTGTCATAGGCGGTATCGATTTGGACTTCCTGGGCTTTCTCCAAGATCTGCCGCAGTGTGAATATTTGGTCAACGGTAGACTTTCCTGGCCTGAAGCCACACTGATAGGGACCAATCAGGTTGTTTACGAAAGGCTTCAGGCGTTCACACAACACGGCAGGTTCCATTCATCGGGCATACTTTCCTCCGACCATATTTTACAGATGAGTTGGTGCATGCTCCTACCCAAGTCATCGCCTGCCGCTTTGAACAGCTAGGCGGCTAGGCCATCTGCTCCAGCGGCTTTGTTGGACTTCAGCTTGGATATGGCTATCTTCACCTCGTCCAGGTCGGGTGGACGGAATTGTTGGTCTTCATCGTGGAGGTTGAATGTCTCATTCTGCCTGACAGCGGGATTTTGTTCGTCATCGCCGTTAAACAGTCTGCAGAAGTAGTTCTTCCATACCCTCAGCATTGACTGCGATTCTACTACGATGTTCCCTTGTTCGTCCTTGCAGGCTTCGTTTCGGGCTCTGTATCCTTGGGAGGTTCTTTTAACCCTTTGGTAATACTTCCGAATCTCATTCCTGCAGTAGCATCTCTCTATTTCCTCGATCGCGCGCTTCTCCTGCTCTTTCTTTTTCCTCCTCAGAAGCCGGTGTTCGTCTCTTCTCTTCTGCGCGTAGAGCTCACGAGCAGCTCTTGTCTTCCTTTGCAGCGCCGCTTTGTATGCCTCTTGTTTCGCTGCATGTGCTTGCCGGCATTCGTCGTCGAACCAGAGGTTTCTTTGCGGTGGTCGGGTGAAACCCAGCACATCAGAGGCGGCGTCTCTAATGGCTATTTGGCAATGGTGCCACTGGTCTTCAATACTTGATGCTGGCTGCATAGGACATCTTGAGAGATTGAGAGAGACTCGATCGGAAAAGGCTTTGGAGATATCTTGCGATTGCAGCCGTCCGACGTCAAACTTCCTCACAGTATTTACTTGTCTCGGCGGTGTTCGGGATATCCGCAGTCGTACCTTGGCTACAACAAGGTAGTGGTCCGAGTCAATGTTGGCCCCTCGGAACGTTCGGACATCCATAATATTGGAGGAGTGCCTTGTGTCGGTCGCAATGTGGTCAATCTGGTTGACGGTTGACTGGTCCGGAGATCTCCTGGTGCCTTTGTGAATATCGAGATGCGAGAACCGCGTACTTGCTACGACAACATTTCGCCCCGCCGCGAAGTCGATCAGCCTAAGCCCGTTATCGGAGGTGGTGTCGTGTAGGCTGTACCTTCCGACAGTACTACCAAAGATCGCCTCTCTTCCTACCTTTGCATTAAAATCACCTAGGACAATTTTAATGTCATAGTTATGGCATTGCTCGTATGTCTTGTCTAAGAGCTCGTAGAACCTCTCTTTGGTGTCGTCGTCTTTCTCCTCCGTGGGGGCATGGGCGCATATTAGGCTAATGTTGGCGAATTTAGCCTTGATGCGGATTGTCGTAAGGCGCTCGTTCACACAGCTGAAACTTAAGACTTCTTGCCTGAGTCTACCCCCAACGACGAATCCACAACCAAATAGGCGCTGTTTTTGTTGCCGATAGCAGTCGCCATAGTAGATATCGCAATTGGTCATCCTCTTCTTGCCCGGTCCATCCCATCGCACTTCTTGGATGGCGGTTAGATCTGCTTTATAGTGGTTCAGGGTCTCCGCTAGTTGTTCGGCTGCACGCCGATGGAGGTTTGGATGGATTTTGTATTTTATTTTCTTTGTTTGAAGCATACACAGGGATTGTGCAGCTTTTTTTTGGGGTGAATTTTTTGGGGATGTACTCATTTTTCTTTTCTTATTTATGTGACGATGTCCCTCTGTCTCTTTTTCGAGTTCTTCTTCATCTGTTGAGAACTCGACAGGTTGGACATTTACTTTTTTTTTTTTTTTGGTTGTTGATTTGATCTTTCAACATTTGCAACTCTTGCTTACGGTTGTTTAATTCCTTAAGTAGTGTCTCATTGAGTTGCTTAAACGCATCTCTTTCTTCACAGGCTTCTAAATATTTAGCGCTGAATATTTTCATAATTTTTCGATGGGGGTGTTCTTTCTACCCTTTTACTTCGTCCAAAAGGGTCATTCCTCAGCAACAAATGGTCCCCCCAGAATCCAAGGGACCGTCCGAAGAGGGTGGATTTACCAGTGTACCCGGCCTACCACCTAGAGTAATTATATCTTCTTTTTTTTTTTTTTTGTTCATTGCATAGTTCATTTTTTAACTTTTGAGAAAAGTTTAAACTTTTATCTGCGTATACAGCTTCTCCTAACATGGAGAACAGACGCTGACCAGGGAGCCGCCCAATATGGGTCAGACGCTTCTGGGTTTATGAGACTTGGGTCCGCGGGGTCGTTACACCCGTTACCTCTCTCTATGGAGAAGTACCCTTGCGGGGATCTGACTTGTATAAAATAAATAAATTAAACCTATGTGAGAGCTGCTTGGGTGGATTCTGACTTCAAATCGAGAAGCGAAATTCTCTTCTCAGAATCACCAGAAGAGTAATTTTTGTGCCAATGGAACGGTTTCAGAAACGAATTTTTCGATTTCGGACTCTCCTGGACGCTTCTTTTTCCCCAATTAGCATTTAGGTATCATTTGCGCGAGCGTGTTTCAGCGTGAGATCAGACATAGAATTCGCGCCTCACGCGTATTACATTTCGGCTAATGCTTGGTCTCACGCTCACCTATATACGTATGTATTTATTTATAGTCGAATAAAAATTGTATTTTCTGGGCTGATTCTCAATCGAGTTGTCGCGGATTAAAGTTGTATTCCTTTCCAAAAAGTTGTTTTTTCTTTTGAAGACACACACAAACAATTAACGTTCCTTTTTAATCATCCATCTTTGACAAAAGAGTCTGCAGAGGGTATTCAATCAATATTAGACACAACACAGGATTGCATTCATGCTTTTGAGAACCTAGAGGTGCCTGTTGAACATTGGGATATTATTTCGATATACGTACTCTTCCAAAAACTGCTGATGGTAGATATGTAGATCTTCTGATCCTAGTTCTGAGGCCACATTTATAACAGAATCAGCTGCACAGCGCTTAAACCTACCAAAGCATAGGACGTTCGTCGAAGTGTCGGGGCTTGGGAAGGTCAGCAGCGGCGCATGCAAACATGTCGATAGTCAAGGCATTTGACATTTGAAAGTGCTTACTTACTTACTTAAGGTGGCGCTACAGTCCGGGGTGGACCTGGGCCTCAACCAACAAGCGTCTCCAGCCAGCACGATCTTTGGCCAGCTGTCTCCAGTTTCGCACGCTAAGTTGGTTAAGGTCCCCTTCCACTTGCGTGCGCCACCTGAGTCGCGGTCTTCCTCTACTGCGCCGTCCCTCGGGTGTGGATTCGAAGATCTTCCGGGCCGGAGCATTGACGTCCATTCGCTCTACATGACCTAGCCACCTCAGTCGCTGGACCTTCACTCTTCTGGCTAGGTCGATGTCGCTGTACAGCCCGTAGAGTTCGTCGTTATATCTCCTCCTCCATTCACCGTCTATGCAGACGGGACCGAAAATTAATCGAAGAATTTTCCTCTCGAGGTAACCAAGAGTAGCCTCATCCGCTTTTGATAGAGTCCATGCCTCTACACCATAAAGTAGGACTGGGATGATCAAGGTCTTATAAAGGGTCACTTTAGTTGTTCGAGAGAGGGCTTTGCTACTCAATTGCTTTCTTAGCCCAAAGAAACAGCGATTGGCAAGAGTTATTCTTCGTTTAATCTCAGCGCTGGTGTCATTGTCTGAAGTTATAGCGGAGCCTAGGTAGACAAAGTCCCTTACCACCTCAAAGTTGTTTCTGTCTATGGTGACATTTTGTCCAAGACGTCGGTGTTAGGTGCCCTTTCTTGATAACAGCATATACTTTGTCTTTCCCTCATTGACCGCCAAACCCATCTTTGCCGCTTCCGTCTCAATGCCCACGAACGCGCCAGTCTGCCGATTATGTCGATGTCGTCGGCGTAAGCGAGTAGGTGGACGGACTTATGGAAGATAGTGCCTCTGGTGTTAGCGTTTGAGTTTTGCACTATTCTTTCAAGAACGATGTTAAAGAAGTCACATGACAGCGCATCGCCTTGTCTAGATCCTTTTTTGACATCGAAGGTCTCGGTGAGTTCTTTACCGACCTTAATGGAGCAGCGTGCATTCTCCATTGTCATCCTGCACAAACGGACGAGTTTGGCAGGGATGCCAAAACTAGACATTGCTCTATATAGGTCTATAAATGCTGTCATAGGCGGCCTTAAAATCGATAAACAGATGGTGGGTATCGATTTGGACTTCCTGGGTTTTCTCCAAGATCTGCCGCAGTGTGAATATTTGGTCAACGGTAGACTTTCCTGGCCTGAAGCCACACTGATAGGGACCAATCAGGTTGTTTACGAAAGGCTTCAGGCGTTCACACAACACGGCAGGTTCCATTCATCGGGCATACTTTCCTCCGACCATATTTTACAGATGAGTTGGTGCATGCTCCTACCCAAGTCATCGCCTGCCGCTTTGAACAGCTAGGCGGCTAGGCCATCTGCTCCAGCGGCTTTGTTGGACTTCAGCTTGGATATGGCTATCTTCACCTCGTCCAGGTCGGGTGGACGGAATTGTTGGTCTTCATCGTGGAGGTTGAATGTCTCATTCTGCCTGACAGCGGGATTTTGTTCGTCATCGCCGTTAAACAGTCTGCAGAAGTAGTTCTTCCATACCCTCAGCATCGACTGCAGTTCTACTACGATGTTCCCTTGTTCGTCCTTGCAGGCTTCGGTTCGGGCTCTGTATCCTTGGGAGGTTCTTTTACCCTTTGGTAAGACTTCCGAATCTCATTCCTGCAGTAGCATCTCTCTATTTCTCGATCGCGCGCTTCTTATGCTCTTTCTTTTTCCTCCTCAGAAGCCGGTGTTCGTCTCTTCTCTTCTGCGCGTAGAGCTCACGAGCAGCTCTTGTCCTCCTTTGCAGCGACGCTTTGTATGCCTCTTGTTTCGCTGCATGTGCTTGCCGGCATTCGTCGTCGAACCAGGGGTTTCTTTGCGGTGGTCGGGTGAAACCCAGCACATCAGAGGCGGCGTCTCTAATGGCTATTTGGCAATGGTGCCAATGGCATTCAATACTTGATGCTGGCTGCATAGGACATCTTGATAGATTGAGAGAGACTCGATCGGAAAAGGCTCTGGAGATATCTTGCGATTGCAGCCGTCCGACGTCAAACTTCCTCACAGTATTGACTTGTCTCGGCGGTGTTCGGGATATCTGCAGTCGTACCTTGGCTACAACAAGGTAGTGGTCCGAGTCAATGTTGGCCCTTCGGAACGTTCGGACATCCATAATATTGGAGGAGTGCCTTGTATCGATCGCAATGTGGTCAATCTGGTTGACGGTTGATTGGTCCGGAGATCTCCATGTGCCTTTGCGAATATCGAGATGCGGGAACCGCGTACTTGCTACGACAACATTTCGCCCCGCCGCGAAGTCGATCAGCCTAAGCCCGTTATCGGAGGTGGTGTCGTGTAGGCTGTACCTTCCGACAGTACTACCAAAGATCGCCTCTCTTCCTACCTTTGCATTAAAATCACCTAGGACAATTTTAATGTCATAGTTATGGCATTGCTCGTATGTCTTGTCTAAGAGCTCGTAGAACCTCTCTTTGGTGTCGTCGTCTTTCTCCTCCGTGGGGGCATGGGCGCATATTAGGCTAATGTTGGCGAATTTAGCCTTGATGCGGATTGTCGTAAGGCGCTCGTTCACACAGCTGAAACTTAAGACTTCTTGCCTGAGTCTACCCCCAACGACGAATCCACAACCAAATAGGCGCTGTTTTTGTTGCCGATAGCAGTCGCCATAGTAGATATCGCAATTGGTCATCCTCTTCTTGCCCGGTCCATCCCATCGCACTTCTTGGATGGCGGTTAGATCTGCTTTATAGTGGTTCAGGGTCTCCGCTAGTTGTTCGGCTGCACGCCGATGGAGGTTTGGATGGATTTTGTATTTTATTTTCTTTGTTTGAAGCATACACAGGGATTGTGCAGCTTTTTTTTGGGGTGAATTTTTTGGGGATGTACTCATTTTTCTTTTCTTATTTATGTGACGATGTCCCTCTGTCTCTTTTTCGAGTTCTTCTTCATCTGTTGAGAACTCGACAGGTTGGACATTTACTTTTTTTTTTTTTTTGGTTGTTGATTTGATCTTTCAACATTTGCAACTCTTGCTTACGGTTGTTTAATTCCTTAAGTAGTATCTCATTGAGTTGCTTAAACGCATCTCTTTCTTCACAGGCTTCTAAATATTTAGCGCTGAATATTTTCATAATTTTTCGATGGGGGTGTTCTTTCTACCCTTTTACTTCGTCCAAAAGGGTCATTCCTCAGCAACAAATGGTCCCCCCAGAATCCAAGGGACCGTCCGAAGAGGGTGGATTTACCAGTGTACCCGGCCTACCACCTAGAGTAATTATATCTTCTTTTTTTTTTTTTTTTGTTCATTGCATAGTTCATTTTTTAACTTTTGAGAAAAGTTTAAACTTTTATCTGCGTATACAGCTTCTCCTAACATGGAGAACAGACGCTGACCAGGGAGCCGCCCAATATGGGTCAGACGCTTCTGGGTTTATGAGACTTGGGTCCGCGGGGTCGTTACACCCGTTACCTCTCTCTATGGAGAAGTACCCTTGCGGGGATCTGACTTGTATAAAATAAATAAATTAAACCTATGTGAGAGCTGCTTGGGTGGATTCTGACTTCAAATCGAGAAGCGAAATTCTCTTCTCAGAATCACCAGAAGAGTAATTTTTGTGCCAATGGAACGGTTTCAGAAACGAATTTTTCGATTTCGGACTCTCCTGGACGCTTCTTTTTCCCCAATTAGCATTTAGGTATCATTTGCGCGAGCGTGTTTCAGCGTGAGATCAGACATAGAATTCGCGCCTCACGCGTATTACATTTCGGCTAATGCTTGGTCTCACGCTCACCTATATACGTATGTATTTATTTCTAGTCGAATAAAAATTGTATTTTCTGGGCTGATTCTCAATCGAGTTGTCGCGGATTAAAGTTGTATTCCTTTCCAAAAAGTTGTTTTTTCTTTTGAAGACACACACAAACAATTAACGTTCCTTTTTAATCATCCATCTTTGACAAAAGAGTCTGCAGAGGGTATTCAATCAATATTAGACACAACACAGGATTGCATTCATGCTTTTGAGAACCTAGAGGTGCCTGTTGAACATTGGGATATTATTTCGATATACGTACTCTTCCAAAAACTGCTGATGGTAGATATGTAGATCTTCTGATCCTAGTTCTGAGGCCACATTTATAACAGAATCAGCTGCACAGCGCTTAAACCTACCAAAGCATAGGACGTTCGTCGAAGTGTCGGGGCTTGGGAAGGTCAGCAGCGGCGCATGCAAACATGTCGATAGTCAAGGCATTTGACATTTGAAAGTGCTTACTTACTTACTTAAGGTGGCGCTACAGTCCGGGGTGGACCTGGGCCTCAACCAACAAGCGTCTCCAGCCAGCACGATCTTTGGCCAGCTGTCTCCAGTTTCGCACGCTAAGTTGGTTAAGGTCCCCTTCCACTTGCGTGCGCCACCTGAGTCGCGGTCTTCCTCTACTGCGCCGTCCCTCGGGTGTGGATTCGAAGATCTTCCGGGCCGGAGCATTGACGTCCATTCGCTCTACATGACCTAGCCACCTCAGTCGCTGGACCTTCACTCTTCTGGCTAGGTCGATGTCGCTGTACAGCCCGTAGAGTTCGTCGTTATATCTCCTCCTCCATTCACCGTCTATGCAGACGGGACCGAAAATTAATCGAAGAATTTTCCTCTCGAGGTAACCAAGAGTAGCCTCATCCGCTTTTGATAGAGTCCATGCCTCTACACCATAAAGTAGGACTGGGATGATCAAGGTCTTATAAAGGGTCACTTTAGTTGTTCGAGAGAGGGCTTTGCTACTCAATTGCTTTCTTAGCCCAAAGAAACAGCGATTGGCAAGAGTTATTCTTCGTTTAATCTCAGCGCTGGTGTCATTGTCTGAAGTTATAGCGGAGCCTAGGTAGACAAAGTCCCTTACCACCTCAAAGTTGTTTCTGTCTATGGTGACATTTTGTCCAAGACGTCGGTGTTAGGTGCCCTTTCTTGATAACAGCATATACTTTGTCTTTCCCTCATTGACCGCCAAACCCATCTTTGCCGCTTCCGTCTCAATGCCCACGAACGCGCCAGTCTGCCGATTATGTCGATGTCGTCGGCGTAAGCGAGTAGGTGGACGGACTTATGGAAGATAGTGCCTCTGGTGTTAGCGTTTGAGTTTTGCACTATTCTTTCAAGAACGATGTTAAAGAAGTCACATGACAGCGCATCGCCTTGTCTAGATCCTTTTTTGACATCGAAGGTCTCGGTGAGTTCTTTACCGACCTTAATGGAGCAGCGTGCATTCTCCATTGTCATCCTGCACAAACGGACGAGTTTGGCAGGGATGCCAAAACTAGACATTGCTCTATATAGGTCTATAAATGCTGTCATAGGCGGCCTTAAAATCGATAAACAGATGGTGGGTATCGATTTGGACTTCCTGGGTTTTCTCCAAGATCTGCCGCAGTGTGAATATTTGGTCAACGGTAGACTTTCCTGGCCTGAAGCCACACTGATAGGGACCAATCAGGTTGTTTACGAAAGGCTTCAGGCGTTCACACAACACGGCAGGTTCCATTCATCGGGCATACTTTCCTCCGACCATATTTTACAGATGAGTTGGTGCATGCTCCTACCCAAGTCATCGCCTGCCGCTTTGAACAGCTAGGCGGCTAGGCCATCTGCTCCAGCGGCTTTGTTGGACTTCAGCTTGGATATGGCTATCTTCACCTCGTCCAGGTCGGGTGGACGGAATTGTTGGTCTTCATCGTGGAGGTTGAATGTCTCATTCTGCCTGACAGCGGGATTTTGTTCGTCATCGCCGTTAAACAGTCTGCAGAAGTAGTTCTTCCATACCCTCAGCATCGACTGCAGTTCTACTACGATGTTCCCTTGTTCGTCCTTGCAGGCTTCGGTTCGGGCTCTGTATCCTTGGGAGGTTCTTTTACCCTTTGGTAAGACTTCCGAATCTCATTCCTGCAGTAGCATCTCTCTATTTCTCGATCGCGCGCTTCTTATGCTCTTTCTTTTTCCTCCTCAGAAGCCGGTGTTCGTCTCTTCTCTTCTGCGCGTAGAGCTCACGAGCAGCTCTTGTCCTCCTTTGCAGCGACGCTTTGTATGCCTCTTGTTTCGCTGCATGTGCTTGCCGGCATTCGTCGTCGAACCAGGGGTTTCTTTGCGGTGGTCGGGTGAAACCCAGCACATCAGAGGCGGCGTCTCTAATGGCTATTTGGCAATGGTGCCAATGGCATTCAATACTTGATGCTGGCTGCATAGGACATCTTGATAGATTGAGAGAGACTCGATCGGAAAAGGCTCTGGAGATATCTTGCGATTGCAGCCGTCCGACGTCAAACTTCCTCACAGTATTGACTTGTCTCGGCGGTGTTCGGGATATCTGCAGTCGTACCTTGGCTACAACAAGGTAGTGGTCCGAGTCAATGTTGGCCCTTCGGAACGTTCGGACATCCATAATATTGGAGGAGTGCCTTGTATCGATCGCAATGTGGTCAATCTGGTTGACGGTTGATTGGTCCGGAGATCTCCATGTGCCTTTGCGAATATCGAGATGCGGGAACCGCGTACTTGCTACGACAACATTTCGCCCCGCCGCGAAGTCGATCAGCCTAAGCCCGTTATCGGAGGTGGTGTCGTGTAGGCTGTACCTTCCGACAGTACTACCAAAGATCGCCTCTCTTCCTACCTTTGCATTAAAATCACCTAGGACAATTTTAATGTCATAGTTAGGGCATTGCTCGTATGTCTTGTCTAAGAGCTCGTAGAACCTCTCTTTGGTGTCGTCGTCTTTCTCCTCCGTGGGGGCATGGGCGCATATTAGGCTAATGTTGGCGAATTTAGCCTTGATGCGGATTGTCGTAAGGCGCTCGTTCACACAGCTGAAACTTAAGACTTCTTGCCTGAGTCTACCCCCAACGACGAATCCACAACCAAATAGGCGCTGTTTTTGTTGCCGATAGCAGTCGCCATAGTAGATATCGCAATTGGTCATCCTCTTCTTGCCCGGTCCATCCCATCGCACTTCTTGGATGGCGGTTAGATATGCTTTATAGTGGTTCAGGGTCTCCGCTAGTTGTTCGGCTGCACGCCGATGGAGGTTTGGATGGATTTTGTATTTTATTTTCTTTGTTTGAAGCATACACAGGGATTGTGCAGCTTTTTTTTGGGGTGAATTTTTTGGGGATGTACTCATTTTTCTTTTCTTATTTATGTGACGATGTCCCTCTGTCTCTTTTTCGAGTTCTTCTTCATCTGTTGAGAACTCGACAGGTTGGACATTTACTTTTTTTTTTTTTTTGGTTGTTGATTTGATCTTTCAACATTTGCAACTCTTGCTTACGGTTGTTTAATTCCTTAAGTAGTGTCTCATTGAGTTGCTTAAACGCATCTCTTTCTTCACAGGCTTCTAAATATTTAGCGCTGAATATTTTCATAATTTTTCGATGGGGGTGTTCTTTCTACCCTTTTACTTCGTCCAAAAGGGTCATTCCTCAGCAACAAATGGTCCCCCCAGAATCCAAGGGACCGTCCGAAGAGGGTGGATTTACCAGTGTACCCGGCCTACCACCTAGAGTAATTATATCTTCTTTTTTTTTTTTTTTGTTCATTGCATAGTTCATTTTTTAACTTTTGAGAAAAGTTTAAACTTTTATCTGCGTATACAGCTTCTCCTAACATGGAGAACAGACGCTGACCAGGGAGCCGCCCAATATGGGTCAGACGCTTCTGGGTTTATGAGACTTGGGTCCGCGGGGTCGTTACACCCGTTACCTCTCTCTATGGAGAAGTACCCTTGCGGGGATCTGACTTGTATAAAATAAATAAATTAAACCTATGTGAGAGCTGCTTGGGTGGATTCTGACTTCAAATCGAGAAGCGAAATTCTCTTCTCAGAATCACCAGAAGAGTAATTTTTGTGCCAATGGAACGGTTTCAGAAACGAATTTTTCGATTTCGGACTCTCCTGGACGCTTCTTTTTCCCCAATTAGCATTTAGGTATCATTTGCGCGAGCGTGTTTCAGCGTGAGATCAGACATAGAATTCGCGCCTCACGCGTATTACATTTCGGCTAATGCTTGGTCTCACGCTCACCTATATACGTATGTATTTATTTCTAGTCGAATAAAAATTGTATTTTCTGGGCTGATTCTCAATCGAGTTGTCGCGGATTAAAGTTGTATTCCTTTCCAAAAAGTTGTTTTTTCTTTTGAAGACACACACAAACAATTAACGTTCCTTTTTAATCATCCATCTTTGACAAAAGAGTCTGCAGAGGGTATTCAATCAATATTAGACACAACACAGGATTGCATTCATGCTTTTGAGAACCTAGAGGTGCCTGTTGAACATTGGGATATTATTTCGATATACGTACTCTTCCAAAAACTGCTGATGGTAGATATGTAGATCTTCTGATCCTAGTTCTGAGGCCACATTTATAACAGAATCAGCTGCACAGCGCTTAAACCTACCAAAGCATAGGACGTTCGTCGAAGTGTCGGGGCTAGGGAAGGTCAGCAGCGGCGCATGCAAACATGTCGATAGTCAAGGCATTTGACATTTGAAAGTGCTTACTTACTTACTTAAGGTGGCGCTACAGTCCGGGGTGGACCTGGGCCTCAACCAACAAGCGTCTCCAGCCAGCACGATCTTTGGCCAGCTGTCTCCAGTTTCGCACGCTAAGTTGGTTAAGGTCCCCTTCCACTTGCGTGCGCCACCTGAGTCGCGGTCTTCCTCTACTGCGCCGTCCCTCGGGTGTGGATTCGAAGATCTTCCGGGCCGGAGCATTGACGTCCATTCGCTCTACATGACCTAGCCACCTCAGTCGCTGGACCTTCACTCTTCTGGCTAGGTCGATGTCGCTGTACAGCCCGTAGAGTTCGTCGTTATATCTCCTCCTCCATTCACCGTCTATGCAGACGGGACCGAAAATTAATCGAAGAATTTTCCTCTCGAGGTAACCAAGAGTAGCCTCATCCGCTTTTGATAGAGTCCATGCCTCTACACCATAAAGTAGGACTGGGATGATCAAGGTCTTATAAAGGGTCACTTTAGTTGTTCGAGAGAGGGCTTTGCTACTCAATTGCTTTCTTAGCCCAAAGAAACAGCGATTGGCAAGAGTTATTCTTCGTTTAATCTCAGCGCTGGTGTCATTGTCTGAAGTTATAGCGGAGCCTAGGTAGACAAAGTCCCTTACCACCTCAAAGTTGTTTCTGTCTATGGTGACATTTTGTCCAAGACGTCGGTGTTAGGTGCCCTTTCTTGATAACAGCATATACTTTGTCTTTCCCTCATTGACCGCCAAACCCATCTTTGCCGCTTCCGTCTCAATGCCCACGAACGCGCCAGTCTGCCGATTATGTCGATGTCGTCGGCGTAAGCGAGTAGGTGGACGGACTTATGGAAGATAGTGCCTCTGGTGTTAGCGTTTGAGTTTTGCACTATTCTTTCAAGAACGATGTTAAAGAAGTCACATGACAGCGCATCGCCTTGTCTAGATCCTTTTTTGACATCGAAGGTCTCGGTGAGTTCTTTACCGACCTTAATGGAGCAGCGTGCATTCTCCATTGTCATCCTGCACAAACGGACGAGTTTGGCAGGGATGCCAAAACTAGACATTGCTCTATATAGGTCTATAAATGCTGTCATAGGCGGCCTTAAAATCGATAAACAGATGGTGGGTATCGATTTGGACTTCCTGGGTTTTCTCCAAGATCTGCCGCAGTGTGAATATTTGGTCAACGGTAGACTTTCCTGGCCTGAAGCCACACTGATAGGGACCAATCAGGTTGTTTACGAAAGGCTTCAGGCGTTCACACAACACGGCAGGTTCCATTCATCGGGCATACTTTCCTCCGACCATATTTTACAGATGAGTTGGTGCATGCTCCTACCCAAGTCATCGCCTGCCGCTTTGAACAGCTAGGCGGCTAGGCCATCTGCTCCAGCGGCTTTGTTGGACTTCAGCTTGGATATGGCTATCTTCACCTCGTCCAGGTCGGGTGGACGGAATTGTTGGTCTTCATCGTGGAGGTTGAATGTCTCATTCTGCCTGACAGCGGGATTTTGTTCGTCATCGCCGTTAAACAGTCTGCAGAAGTAGTTCTTCCATACCCTCAGCATCGACTGCAGTTCTACTACGATGTTCCCTTGTTCGTCCTTGCAGGCTTCGGTTCGGGCTCTGTATCCTTGGGAGGTTCTTTTACCCTTTGGTAAGACTTCCGAATCTCATTCCTGCAGTAGCATCTCTCTATTTCTCGATCGCGCGCTTCTTATGCTCTTTCTTTTTCCTCCTCAGAAGCCGGTGTTCGTCTCTTCTCTTCTGCGCGTAGAGCTCACGAGCAGCTCTTGTCCTCCTTTGCAGCGACGCTTTGTATGCCTCTTGTTTCGCTGCATGTGCTTGCCGGCATTCGTCGTCGAACCAGGGGTTTCTTTGCGGTGGTCGGGTGAAACCCAGCACATCAGAGGCGGCGTCTCTAATGGCTATTTGGCAATGGTGCCAATGGCATTCAATACTTGATGCTGGCTGCATAGGACATCTTGATAGATTGAGAGAGACTCGATCGGAAAAGGCTCTGGAGATATCTTGCGATTGCAGCCGTCCGACGTCAAACTTCCTCACAGTATTGACTTGTCTCGGCGGTGTTCGGGATATCTGCAGTCGTACCTTGGCTACAACAAGGTAGTGGTCCGAGTCAATGTTGGCCCTTCGGAACGTTCGGACATCCATAATATTGGAGGAGTGCCTTGTATCGATCGCAATGTGGTCAATCTGGTTGACGGTTGATTGGTCCGGAGATCTCCATGTGCCTTTGCGAATATCGAGATGCGGGAACCGCGTACTTGCTACGACAACATTTCGCCCCGCCGCGAAGTCGATCAGCCTAAGCCCGTTATCGGAGGTGGTGTCGTGTAGGCTGTACCTTCCGACAGTACTACCAAAGATCGCCTCTCTTCCTACCTTTGCATTAAAATCACCTAGGACAATTTTAATGTCATAGTTAGGGCATTGCTCGTATGTCTTGTCTAAGAGCTCGTAGAACCTCTCTTTGGTGTCGTCGTCTTTCTCCTCCGTGGGGGCATGGGCGCATATTAGGCTAATGTTGGCGAATTTAGCCTTGATGCGGATTGTCGTAAGGCGCTCGTTCACACAGCTGAAACTTAAGACTTCTTGCCTGAGTCTACCCCCAACGACGAATCCACAACCAAATAGGCGCTGTTTTTGTTGCCGATAGCAGTCGCCATAGTAGATATCGCAATTGGTCATCCTCTTCTTGCCCGGTCCATCCCATCGCACTTCTTGGATGGCGGTTAGATATGCTTTATAGTGGTTCAGGGTCTCCGCTAGTTGTTCGGCTGCACGCGGTCTGTTAAGGGACCTCACATTCCACGTACAGATCCGAAATTCGTTGTCCTTGTATCGTTTGCCAGGTTCGTCAACAGTAAAATCATCCGTATCCGAGGCTTGTTGCTGCTTCGTAACTAGAACATTTTTCCGCAGTCGGGCAGTTACCCCGGTGTACAACCCCCAACCTGGAGGGCCAGGCCCTTTGTTGGACCCCTTGGACGAAAGGGGCCGGATTCTTCCGGTGTCAGTAACCCACTTCGGGGATGTGAGAGCTGCCGTTGGCCCATAAAGGGTTCATCCGCCACCATCTCCGTTTCAGGACCCTGACTAGTCCTGAAAAATCCTCACTGACCTCAGCTCCAAATATGTCGAAGTAGCTCAAGCAAGGTAGCTGTCATCCTGACTGTTGACGACACCGTTGATTCAGTCTAATGAATTCATCCGCCGTACGTCCTCTTTCTGAGGGGCTCATGTAAGACCTCTGAGACTCGATCAGACAGTCATTCCGACAGGGCATTATAGTGTTGCTATTTTCTTCGTGTTCAACACCCGCGCTTATAAGTTTAGCAAGTCATGCCCGGAAGGACAAGACCACTACCCGGTGGCTACCACGCGGAGGTAAAATAAGCACAATTGATGTGTATGAATAGTTACAACGCCTGGGCATTGCCAAGTTGACGCTAATCAGTGCCTACCCTATTCATACAACACCCAACCACCATTTGAAAGTGCTACCAAAGCCTTTATTCTCAAGTCGCTGACTGGGCTCAACGTATGACACTACACAACTTGAGCCATATTAAAAGCGTGCAACTCCCGGATTCAACCTTTAACATCCCAGCGCCAATTGATTTGCTACTCACAAGCAATATTTACTCCGAAACAACTCTTCCGGCAACGAAAACAACGGTCCTATTGCGCAAAATACTCAATTGGGCTGGATTGCATTAGGAAAATTCCCTGAGGAAGAACAAAGAAGCCTTAGGAGTTTTGTGTAATTTTTGGATCTCGACACTGAGATAAGCAAATTGGGAGATAGAGGTGACTCCGTTTAAAGTACAGGCATCAGACGAGGACATTGCATGTGAGAAACATTTTTTAACTCACACGAAGAGACTGTCGGACAGGAGATACGAAGTTTATAGATTAGGAACCAGCAAGGACGTAGCATATCGACGATTCGTCCAACTAGAGAGACGCTACGGGTAGGATACAGTTAATGTATTAAAGAGTACTTTACTCTGAAACACACGGAGGAAATAAATTGGAAAAATGATGCTGCAGTAATATTACCGTACCACTATTTTTTACCTCACCATTAGGGATGCCAGACGTCCCCCTTTAGGGGGGGCAGTCCCCCTTTTTCATACAAAAATGCTGTTTGTCCCCCCTAGTACAAACCACTGTCCCCCTTGTTAAGTTAAAATTAAAAACTTTGAAAGTACTTTCTTTTAATATTTTTAACAAGATTATCGGTTGACACATCAGTTTAAAAGTGCAAGAAAACTTTCAAAGCTGAATGCATCCACTCACGAACTACATACATCTCACTTCACGTGCTAAAGTTGTTCTCCTGTAAGTTTTTGTTTTGTACTGTCATCTGTCTCTCTTTCAGTTTTTTTTGTTTTAAAATCAAAATTTACTTTGATAAAATGTGCGAACCCAAAGAAAAAACTAACATGAAAATATTTGTCCCCCTTTTTGAATACTTGGGCCCCCTAGAAAACTTACGATGTCCCCCTTTTCGTATTTTTGAATCTGGCAACCGTACTCACCATGCTGTTTTTAATGAAGCTAGCTCCACGACAAAGCTCAGATTCGTCTTTGTCGCCGCTGCCAAAACGTCAGATGGGACATCGCTCAACGAGCATTAAATGGTAGGTCCTAAGTTGCAAAAGAACATCTTTGATGTAATCTTGCGTTGGCATATCCATCGCTACACTTTTACTGCGGATATCGAAAAAATGTACCGCCAGGTTTCCCGCAGACCGGAGCTACCAAACCATCTCCTGGAGAGAAGATGCAATACAACCAATAAAGGTGTTTAGGTTTAAAACCGTCACATTTGGTACGGCATATGCACCCTACTTAGCTATACGAGTACTCAATCAAGCTGCAGTAGATGGAATTCACCAGTACTCGAAAGGAGCAAAAAGTAATCCAAAATTATATGTACGTAGATGATTTAATAAGCGAAGCCGACACCATTAAGGAAGCCTTACGGAAGCGTGATGAGGTCCGCCAGCTATTGGCATCAGCAGGATTCATCCTACGCAGATGGACGTGCAACGACAAGGAACTCTTAAGATCCATCCCTGAACAAGATCGCGGTTGGTTGGTATCCCAAAGAAGATTCGTTCAGTTTTAAAAATTACCAGCCAAACAACGAAGAGGTAACAAAGCCAACCATGCTTTCAGCCATTGCAAAATTATTTGATCCACTCGGATGGATATCGCCTTGTGTGATAAAGGCAAATATAATGATGCAATAGCTCTGGCTTAGGGGACAGATCGGGATCAACCAATTCCTCCAGAACGTCAGAAAGAATGGGAAACTTTTCGTCATAAACTCCCATTAATACAACGAATTAAAATTCGCAGACGGATCAACGCCGCAAATACCTGTAAAGGAGTTGAACTCCACGATTTTAGCGATGCCTCTACAAAGGCTTTTGGTGCAGCTGTCTACATTCGGGTTTTGGACAGTCAGGACACAACACATATGCATATGTTGATATCCAAGATAAAAGTGCCTCCACTTAAAACCGTCAGCCTTCTACGACAGGAGCTTTGTGGAGCTCTCATGTTGGCGACCATTCTCAACTACACTAACGCAACCGAAGAAGAGAAACGTGCGGTCAAAGTTCATTGTGCAACAACCAAACCCAAGGAATCGGATGACGATGTAATTATCGTCATACACAAGTTTTCGAAACTGCTGAAGGTAGATAATTCGAATTTTAGCATATTGCCAGCGTCTGTTGAAGAACGCCAAGAATCCTGTATGTCTTAGAATGGTAGGAAGGCAATCGAACTCGAAGAACTACACGCCGCAACGTGCCAGGCAATAAAATCGGTACAAAGGCAAAAGTTTCCGGCGGAATTGCAAAATTTTGAACATCATACAACTCCCAAAAACTTGAAGACTCTCAATGTATTGGAAGTGGGATTATACGCGTGGAGGACGTCTACAAAACTCACTCTTACAGTACAACCAAAAACACCTAGCTATTTTAAAACCTAATCACCATTTTGCAACATTATTGATACGCTATGCACACGAACAAACCAAACATGGTGGTATCTAACAAACAGTAGCATATATTCGCACCGCCTATTGGATTTTCAATATTAAATGAACAGTTAAAAAACCTATATATCAATGCGTTTACTGCTTCCGACAAAAGGCACAAAACATGAAACAGCTGAAGGGGAGCCTACCAGCAGCTCGAGTGCAAATAGCAAGACCCTTTAAAAACACTGGAATCGACTACACTGGTAGTAAAAACATGGAAAGAACGTGGGCCAAGTGTTTGAAGGGGTACTTCGCGATTTTTATTTGCCTTTGTACAAAGGCCATTCAGATTTAACGACACAAGGTTTTCTAGCTGCGTTCAGACGCTTCACTGCACGACGAGGTTTATATTCAAAGGTGTATAGTGATTGCGGTACTTATTTTATTGGAGCTAACGCAGAACTAAATCGTATGATGAATGATGCTGAACACGGCTGGGAAGAGATTGCTGGCACCTTATCAAATCAGAGTACAAAATGGAACTTCATTCCCCCTGCTTCCCCTCACTTCGGAGGACTGTAGGAAGCAGCAATGAAGACAACACCATCATATAAAACACAAATATTTTAATTAAACAAAACTATAAACTAAGCTACAAATCTAAAACACAAATCACACAAATTGAAATACTAAATTACACAACACAACGTATTTACAATACAAATATGAAATTAACAAAAATCATGCACTATTATTTAACTTCAACAACAGAAGAAGTAAAGTATGAGAGCTTCTAGATAGACGTGGTTTTATTTTACTGGCAAAAATTTCCCTTATTTCGGCCATTAAATTGCGTTTTAACTAACAGTCTACATACATTTTAACCCTTTATCGTGCGTTTCACATGCTGTGCTGATATAAACAGTGTTAGAGTTGGATTAATATTATATTTTAATAATTTAATTTTTGCTAAATTTTTGTGCCATTTTCATCTCGGCTTCAACATAAGTATATACTTATAACCGCATACTCACCATCACAAATAAGTCATCACTACACCTTCTAAAATACCACTATCACCACCACATGTCAAATCCATCGAAACGGACCACTTCACGCTCGAAGAAAAACAGCAACTCAGATTCGCCTTTAAGCTATCTGTTTTCGCCACCCGCGTAAAACTGCAATCAACATTATGAAGGACAAAAACAAAGCAGCATCCAATGTTTTAGAGGGCAATATGTGGGATTTGAAGGATCAACGTTTAGCAAAACAAAGCGAATTCATAATTTCTCTTTTGTCGAAGAAATTGTCAGAGTCCGAAACTGTGATCACTAAAAAGATCGATCACGATATAGCCGAAATCAAATCTAGTATTTGTGACATAAGCAACCGGATCGTCCAATTGGAATCACGACAACAAACTGCAAACACTGAAATCGACTTATTAAAAGCGGATTTAATTAATATAAAGCCCACACTCTCTAAAGCCGCAACCGAATATTCAAACACCAACATAATCCTTGAAGGAAAAACAACCGAGTTAGCAGACCTGCACGATAAATTCAATAACACCGCGGCCGAGTTAGAACAGTTGAAACTGGCTATCAATTCGAATGATAACCTAATGGTGGCGTGCGATGCCTTTTTATTTGGTATTCCGCCTTTGCCTGATGAAAATTTAAAATCACTTATGTCACGCTATTGGAGTTAAACCGCCCGTCATAAATAATATATTGTTGCGCACTTTATTATTTTTTACACTGAGAGGTGCGACTCTCAGTTGGGTTTTCCTTTTTGTGTTGCGTTGTAAGTCAAAACAACGAGAGATCCGTTTTTCAGTTTTTATTCTTAAATGTAACACTTAGGATAATCAACTCTATTAATATTCACTAACTTTATGAAATTTTATCAATGAAAATTATAATTATTTAGGATGGCGGAGTAATGGATTCGGGATGGGACAACGATATAGAACAGATGTAGCAAGGACGAGCCAAGCGACCGCGTGCACTGAAAGCCTGAATTTTCGCTTGAAAATGACGGCTACGGACCGAGTCGAGAACTAGAAATGAATGACTACCAAGAACTGAGTGCCGCGTCATTTCTCAGTGACCAATATAAGTAGCCTCGAATTGAACCATTCAATTCGAGGTTCGATGAACGAAAATGAAAACAAGAGAATTGGAAAACGCGGAAGGGGATTCCCGGACAAGTCAAGTGGCTCGTGTCACTTTGTTGCGCATACGGTCGTTCGTATGGTTAAAGAAATGCAACAACAGCATAATGAGTTGGTTGACTTGAATTAAATGATGGGGGCCCTTAGTTGCGCAAGTGAATGAAAAATAAAAAGTGATGAGTGACCATGTTGCCCCCTGCAACCCCCCTGCTTGGATTTATTTTTATTATTTTTAATTTCGTTATGAAATAAACCCCAAATTTGGTGCCTTATTTCATTTTCTCTTTTGGGGCCTTATTTCCTACAGGCGTTGTTAAGGGCTCTGAGAAATAAAGCCCCAAAAATAAAATGAAATAAGGCCCCAAAAAATTATACAGGAAACAACAACAACGATTTTTAATAGAATTTCTTTTACAAAAGAAGAAATGAAATAAGTCCCCAAAATTAATTTTTAATTATTAATTGTTACCCTTCTGATAGGGAATGCGTATGCAACCCCCCTGCTTGGGTTTACTGGTAGGTTACGGGGTAGGTGCGAGTTTGAGTATATAAAAAGTTGCTTTAATTTAAATTAGTTTATCCAATAGCAACAATATTAAATAAAAAGTAGTTTTCATTATTTTGAATTTCATTATGAAAATTTGGGGCCTTATTTCATCGCGGTGGGGCCTTCTTTCATAGTTGAAATTGGGGTGTTATTTCATTATGAAATAACACACAAAATTTGGGGCCTTATTTCATTTTCTCTTTTGGGGCCTTATTTCCTACAGCCGTTGAAAAATGTTTGGTATGCATCAAGTGGTGCACTTTACAACACCTCCCCCCTTAAGAACGAAACTTGTACCTAGGATTGATACGAGTTTCGGTTGAAGAAGCAGAAGATGATGGAGAGCGAGAGAGATTTGATGACGACTTACGTGGAGTTAGAAATGGAAGAGAAAGATTTGTAGATGATCGTGGTTTTGGTAGAGGCAGAGGGTCAGAGATTGGGAAATCTTTTCGTGTCTCACTCTTAATAGAGAGTTTTCTTAGCAAAATAATAACAATGGACATCATAAGAAAAAGTATGGCCAAGAGAATATAAACAGTAGTGATATGTTTGTTGTTTGAGGAATTTACGATGGGGTGTGAAATCTGTTGATAATTTATATCATCTAAACTTTTACTTATAGCGTTTAGATCATTAATTTGGTTACGGTTGGTGAAAGTTTGAGTTTGAGTCGAGGACTGATATATTGTGTTTGCTACACAAGTAGAGTCGATGATTTCGTATGAGGTTACGGGTTGATTATATAGGACCAAGCTTGAGGTAAATTATGCAAAAAAATTCCGTCCATGATAAAAGATATAGGAGTGTTTCGTTATCAAAGTTTGTTTTTTAAAAAGGGTTTTATTTATTACAAATAATTGATATTAACATATGGTTAAAGGGGTGGACTGTATTTTATTTTACTGTTGGGGAAAACTGCTCGCTGCTCTGTTTGCTCTGCTCGGTGTTGCTCTGGTGAAATTAAGTTGACGAGTGAAGAAGGTTTACAATGGGATGCTCATCATTGGTAATGCTTGCTGGACATCGGTCGCAACTACCGCTACCCCCACGATGCCGTATCCGTTGCTGCTGCTGTTGATCCTTATGCTCGTGTGCGCTACGCTGGTTGTCGGTCGCAACCACCGCTACAGTCGATGTTGTTGTTCATCCTCGATGCTGCCGTTGCTCTTTGTCCTCTTGTGCGCTGTGCTGGTTGTCAGTCGCAACCACCGCTACACAGCTGATGTTGTTGTTCATCGGATGATGCTTGCTCGTATGTATGTAGGTAGCCGGAAGGAAGGAATAATTTCTTTATTTATTGAGATGAAAACAATTTGAGTCTATTGTTGTGTACTTTAAGAGTTAGATTTTTGTATTTTAGTACGGAATTAACTGCGGAGGAAGAAATCATCTCATATGCACCATTCCATATGGGAAGTAGTTTCTTATTTCGGTTTTAAGGACTACTTTCGTTTTTAAGTAAAACATGATCTCCTTCTGTGAAAGTTACAGGGTTTGTTTCTTATCATATTGGATCTTGGAAGATTCTTTACTTTTAATCAAGTTATCTCTGGCAATATGATGAGCGTGTTGTATTTTACAATTTTTAATTAAAGAAAGCAATTAAACATTTTTATTTAGAAATAGGTATCATTATGTAGCACTTGAGTAACTAGAGGCGAATGAACCATCAATTAAAATAACATTTTTGTGTTTTTTGTGGGGTAAATACAAAAAATTTACTTTAGATACAATTTATTGAAAGAAAAAAGAAAAAAAAAATTGAATGTGCATACATGCAAAATAAAGAAGATTACGAAATATAAGCTGAGTTCAACAACATTTTGACCATAGAAATATCCATACTAAAGAGCCATTTTCTAATTTTATTGAAAAATAACGCGGGTTGTGTTATTATTCTTATTTCATACGGTAATTTGTTAAAAAGCCTAGGCACCGCCGCAGTATAAAATTTCAAAAAGTGCGTCTTTCTAGCTACAGGGATGTTTACAACTGTCATAGTATTTACTCTTAACCCGTAAGCACTTGAGCTTCTGAGAGTAGTGCTATAACCGCTTCGCAAGAAAAACACTTTTAGAACTTTAAGTCTCCAAGATGAGTATATCCCCAAAAATCTCATCCGCAAAAGAAAGCAGCACAATCACAGTGTATGCTTCAAATAAAGGAAACAAAATACTAAACTCAACCAAGCCTCCGCCAATTATTGCACTGCAGGTTAATAAGTATGAAAGCCTGGCCAAAATACTAGAGGAAAATAAAATTAAAGCTATTACAGCTCTAATTAACAAAAACGACATTAAAATTAATGTGGTTGAAGAAGAGGGATACAGAAACCTCACTAGAATTCTGAACCTGAAAAAAATGCAATGGTATTCGTATGAAAATAAGCAAAGTAGTGAAAAATCTGCATTACTTATGCTCACCCGAAAGCATAAAAAAAGATTTTATCGACAGAGATTTTAAAATATTGGATGTCATAAATATATGGCATCAAGAACATACCTGGGATGAAAGTTCAAATTCATACCTTAAGGAAATCGAAATTAGTGTCCCAATGCAAAGATTGTCAAAGGTATGAGCATACGCATAAATATTGCAGCTCAAACCCAAGATGTGTAAAGTGTGCATGAAGGAAAAAGTTGAGCACCCTAAATGTGAAAACCGCAATGAAAACCATCCTGCTAACTATAGACGATGTTCAGTTGCAAAAGAACAGCAACTTGCAAAAGATAAAAAACAAAAGAAACCTCTTAAAACGTCAGACAGTGAAGCCCAAAAAGTCAAAAAGGACTTACGAAGGAGCCCACAAAAAGAAAAAACCGAAGACCAAGTGATCATCAAAAAGGACCCAAGACAAAAGCCAACAGGTCCCAAAATGACGTATGCTCAGCCAGCATCAAAGCCAACTGGAATACCAGCAGAGAAAGCTGTAAAACACAAAGCAGAGCCAAACACTGCGATGGAAATCCTCATGAAACAAATCCTTAATAGGATTGGTTCCATGGAAAAATGCAATAAAACGATATTAGATAGAATATCATTGCTAGGGAGACAGAACAGCAACAAAAAAGCTGTGCCAAAAAGACAAACATGATGAACAGAATGAAAATTCTTGAATGGAATGCTAATGGTATCGAGAATCGAAAGGACGAGATACAAGTGATTCTTGACATAAACCAGACAGATATATGTTTTATTTCTGAGACACACATAAAATTTACTATTCAAACGGAAGATCAACTAGAAGAAGCAGTGCAAATATTTACACTGGATATACAAAAAGCAGCATGGGCTGCAAATCCCAAAAGAACAAAGAAGATTAAACAAAACTCTTATCCTCGTAATATGTGAAATTATTACAGAAAAGAGTAAACCTAGAAAACGTTGGAACAGACAAGGGCGCCAAGCGATAAAGCCACACTGAACAACTTAAATAATAAGCTCAGAAAATCTAATAACGAGTCTTTAAAAACGTATCTTACCAGTCTTACAAATGATGCTAGTACCGACTTCTAGCTCTGGAAGGCAACAAAGAAAATGAACAGGCCAATAGCTCACATTCCGCCAGTAAAAACCAGAGAAGGTAACTGGGCAAAAAGCAATCAAGAAAAAGCAAATACTTTTGCAGAGTACCTTGAAAACATCTTCAAACCTTATGAAGATAAAGATTATCAAGAAAAGAAGAAAGGTGCGAAGAAGACAGACCTATTAGGCCGGTAACAGCTAAAGAACTAGCCAAAGAAATCAAAGAGGGCATAAACATAAAAAAAGCCCCAGGGTTCGATTTAATCACAGGGGAAGTTTTAAAACAATTTCCTCGAAAAGGTTTAAAAAAGCTAGCGCAGATTATAAATGCTGCATTTAAGTTGAGATATGTGCCAAGCATGTGGAAGGTCGCGGAGGTAATAATGATACCAAAACCAGGTAAACCACATAGCGAAGTAACCTCATATCGCCCAATATCGATACTACCAATGTTGTCCAAGCTATTCGAAAAAATGCTGGCAAAACGTCTGCAAAAAATAATTGATGAAAAATTTCTAGTTCCAATTCATCAATTTGTGTTTAGAAACAAGCACTCTACAATTGATCAAGTGCATAGAATCACAGATAAGATCGAAAAAGCATTCGAAGAGAAAAATGTGTGCTCTACAATATTTCTTGATATAGCACAAGCTCTCAAGTTTGGCATAAAGGACTGATCCATAAATTACAAAGGCAACTGCCGGAGCAGTATTCAACAATTCTGGAGTCATATATAACAGATCGATTCTTCAGAATTAAACAAGAGACAGAGTACTCAACATTAAGAGGAATTAAAGCAAAAGTGGTACCCATACTAAAAGCTGGTAAGGCTCCAGAGAGGCCAGAAAGCTACAGACCAATCAGTTTACTCAGCAACTTTAGTAAAGTATATGAAAGATTCTAAAAGAAAAAGTTGTAAGGTTCATAGAAGCTCACCATATCTACCCCAACGAACAGTTTGGATTTAGGCCGCATCACAGTACATCCCATCAGGCACTGCGAATATGCAACCACATAAGAAGCAATCGCTCAGAAGGAAAGTCTACAGGTATGGTCCTACTAGACATAGAAAAGGCATTCGATTCTGTTTGGAATGACGGGCTAGTATACAAAATGACACATCTAAATTTTCCTCCCTATATCTGTCGAATAATCCAAAGCTTTCTGTCGAGTCGTCGATTTAATGTCCATGTAAATAGTAGTGTTTCCGACCTAATATACTTCAAATCGGGTGTGCCACAAGGCTCGGTTCTGGCCCCAATCTTATATAATATCTATACGTGTGACGTCCCAAACCTACCCCACTGTGATATAGCTATTTTCGCAGATGATACAGCAATATTTTCCTCACATGAATTCGCTCTCAATATTGAGAGGAATCTCGAATATGGAGTGGAAATATTAACAAAATATTATCACAAGTGGAAGATCAAAATAAATCAAGGGAAAACTCAAGCTATATTTTTCACTAGAAAGAGAAAGCCTTGCTTTCTTCCCCGCAATCAGCTTCAGCTTAATGGAAGACATAAATTGGGAACCCTCCGTAAGATATCTTGGCATCCATTTAGATACTAGATTAACTTTTAAGGACCATATCGACAAAACCATAATGAAAATAGGAATAGCTATAAAGATGTTGTACCCATTCATCAATAGGAAATCTCTGCTTTCTACAAATAACAAAATCATATTACATAAGGTAATTTTCCAGGCAATTTTGTTATACGGTTGCCAGGTATGGGGCGTTTCCGCAACCTGCCATATAAAGAATTGCACAAGATTTTAAAAATGATGCTAGACTTACCTTGGCACCACTCAACCCTTGATATACATAAAAGAGCGAATGTTGAATTGATAGCAAATAAAATAGCTAAGCCAAAGGACACGTTTAATTTAAGATGTGGTTTTACTGTTAATCCTTTTGTAAGCGAACTAAATCCCTAAGATTACTACAAACTTACAAAACCCACTGTAATTTAACTATCAACTATCTTTAATTGCAATAATATATTTAAATTATATTTGTCTAATGTATGTCTTACTGTTACTTTTGAAAGCCTAGTCATTTCTTTCTCTTCATTTGTCTGTTTATTTATTTATTTATTTATTTAAATTATATAATTATTTATGTACCTATTTGTTTAATTATCCATGCATTTATTTATTTATTTATTTATTTAATTATTTATGTATTAACTTACTTTATTTATTTATTTATTTATTTATCCAATTATTTTTTATTTATTTATTTATTTATTTATTTATTTATTCCTATTTATTTATTTATTAAATATCTCTTTATTAACTTGTTTATACAAATCAAATGTATACAATGTACTCTTAGCACTATTTTTTGTTCCTATCTACTTTTTTTGTTTTTTGTTTTCTTTTATCTTATATTAAAGGTTTTTTTTCGTATTTTCCTTCAACCCTTTCCTTTTCTTCTTCTCGCTTACCTATCCATTCTACATAAAAATAATATTCCAGTAGAAAGATAAAATACTAGTTATTATCAAATCTCTGTAAAATGTGCAATAACAATAGTCCTGTAAAAAAAAAAAGCTAGTGTCTTGAAACCAGTATGGACCTACGGGCTCCAATTGTGGGCATGCACAAATTGCACATGCCAATCAAATTTACAAAAAATCAAGTCTTCCAAAATAAAGTAGGGGAGACTGGGTACGGTTGAAACACAGGACGGTTGAAACAACACGAATATCTCGTGAGCCATACGCGCAGCGTCTATGAGTATTAGGGGTGAATGAAGCAAAAACAAGTCCGTAGACGAATAGCAGTAATGCATCGTTCGTTCGGCGGTTCAGTTGTAAGTGAGAGCTTGTGTTATATTTAGACTATCAAAAGTAAGTATTTTTGTTCGGTTATTTTTCATTTTATTAGGGTTTCTATCCATGCGAGATTGCTGTGCGTATTTTTTTTGTATGCAGTAAGGAGTGTAGAGTACATCATGACGACTAGTTTAAACGTGTCAGTGTTGTTTTCGTTACTTTATAGATTTTTTTTACTGAAAGGGGGGGTTGGGGACGGTTGAAACAATTTTTCAGGGGACGGTTGAAACAATATGTTTAATTATTTTTTTATTCTTATAAATTATTTTTACGAAATTAGAAGAACCAGAAAGTCTACAATATGCACCGATACACCAAAGAAAGAACAAATAAAAAAGGATCATGAAGCAAGACTGTAACAAACCAGCTAAGCAAGCTAAGAAATGGTTGGAAGGTTTAAAAAAGAAAATGAAATTTACGAAAGTAAAAAAAAAAATAATAATAATAATGCAGCATTCCAGTGCTCTATTATTTTTATTTTATTCAGAAGAAGAGGAATTTTATTGCCTTGTCTGCTTGTCAACGTATACAGGGAGCAGATCTAGTGAAAGTTGGATACAAATGTGTCACCTGTAAAATGTGGGCTCACAAAGAGTGCACAGAAGGTTGCAATAGTTATGTTTGCCACAATTGTGATTCGGAATATTCCGACAACTGAATTTTATCGATTGTATTATCGAAATTAAAGTAATGTTCCTTTTGTTTAGTTTCAATTAATTTTATGAATTAAGATTTTGTTTGGATTTTTGTTTTCTTTAATTTTTTGTTGTTTAGAAATACTGTATCTTTTTTTTTTTAATCTATATATATAAAAGAAAGTCGTGTTAGTTACACCACTTATAACTCAAGAACGGCAGAACAGATTTGGGTGAAAATTGGTAGGGAGGTAGCTTAGAGCCAGGAGACGGACATAAGATACTTTTTATCCCGTTCGACAGCGTTCCCGTGTGACTTGACATGAAACGTCAGTCACTATAAAACGTGGTATAACAAAAAAGAATCAGACTTGGAATAACAAAACGCAAATGACAGCTACGTAATTGACGTATAATGACAGCTATGTAATGACGTATAGATGACAATTTGATATTTGTAAGAAATCAATATTTAAACTATTTCTATTAAATAAATAATTAACAATTACAATGTAATGATAGTGCCATTGCCCATTCGTATTGTGGTAAATCAGGCACTTAGTGGATCAGGCACTTAGGAATTGTGGTGAATCGGGCACCTGGTAAAAATCTGTTTCCCTCTTCAAGTTCCACTTCCAATTGGAGACTGGAATTGTATTGCAGTTTGTATTAGTTAATTCTAGAACCATCTAGAGAAGATATGGAGTTTACATCTGAAATCTATCTACTTCTGGAACATTCGCCGATAGGTGGCAGCGCGGATATAAAAGGGGCGCGTTGACAACAGATGGACAGTTGATTTTTAACCAGCGATAGTTGAGTTCGAAAGAGTAATCGGTTGTGATAGGTGGCGCTGGGAGATATTTACGAAAAGTTAGATTTCCCTGCATATCAATATTGTATCAACAACATTAAATTTAATTGTAATAATATAGTTGGCGTTGGTTGTCTATACTTTTTTGAATTTGACATTTCAGTAATTCATATTTCATTTAGCTGTTGTTGTTCGACAAAAACTCCAAATTAGTTTTTAATCAATTTTAAATAGGTAAATAACATTTCCATTCGATTTCCGGCACAAATAACATAACCAAGGAAACTGCTCATAACCACTGAGCCAATTTTCATGGTTCTTCTTTTGTTTTGTTCTTATTGTTGTATTTCAGGTTTAGGCAGTCTTTAAAGATAGCACTATTTTGGACCGCTCAATCGATTTCAATGAAATTTTGTGGATGTGTATGGTTGGTTCCAGCTTGAAAGATTCGACCCGATAAGTGGCGCTGTTGTCGATTTCCGAAACAGTTTTATTGAGACGATTGTAATTTTTGGGATGGGTACGGTTGCTTCAACTTTGACAGAGAGGATAATTACCCTATTGTTGGTACCTTACAAAAATAGGCGGGATAGGAAAACGGGTTGCGGCACTTCTCATTCAAACATAAAACCAAACGCTATTTCTAAAGTTGTATAATTAAACATTTTAATGGACATTGTCCAAATAAAGCACATTGCAAAATCTGAGCAGGACTTAATACGAAAGGTACGAGCAAATCCGAGTGGGTACAACTACATGTAAAAGAGGCTGACGTCCGGATATGCACTCATAACTCGGGAACGGATTGGGCGATTTTTATGATTTTTTGTTTAAATTCGCAAGTGCCCAAGGAAAGACATACTATGCTACTCTTTGTCGTGAAAACAAAACTTTATGGGGATTAGTTGAATTTTGGATGTTCCGGGCAGTTATAGTTTTGCTGCGCAACGTTAATACACTGAAACTTTGTAACGGAACGCGTTTGATCTGATGGTGAAAGATCAAATCAAATGTCAATTGAATTGAATTGAATGCCATCCAAGCGACGGTTTCGAGGGGAAAATTTAAAGGCAAACATTCTCATTGATCGGATTCCCCTTATTCAGAATGATTTGCCATTCGTATTTAAGCGTCTTGAATTTTCCGTGCATCTCCCTTTCAATCTCAGAGATGGTAACACCTACCACAAAATTTTTCATATGAGGGAACTCGAGAACGGATCGTCAGGCTTGAGCTATCTTTTCTTTGTTGTATTTGTCTACGTCTAAGGAAGGTTCATACGACGAAAAAAAATGGAAAATTTGAAAGGGAAATTGGAGAATTAAAAACGCAATCACCTGCAGATAAGCCTTGAGCTTCGCAGGTAACATATCTATTTATAACGTTTTTTAAAGAAAGAAATAAAACAAACATAAACATAAAAAAAAAAAAAAAAAAAAATGTAGAAATTTATTTTCCATACATTTTGTACGGGGAGTGTTATTTTTTTTTAAAACAATTTTGATTTGATCGTAGTATATACAGTGAGATCGCATTTGTCAAAAGATATTTTGGATCAAAAAAATTAATTTCTGGTGGAATAGTGAATGTTCCAAATTCAAATTATTTTAGTCAAAAAGTCAATATTGGGCGGGACGAAGTTCGCCGGGCACGCTAGTTCTATATAAAACAATGACGTAATGAATATTGTCAAACAAAACTATTATTTAAAATAATAGTTAATTGAATATGTAAAAATGGAGGATTGTGTTCATGTTTCAACTGACCCCAACAACTGTTTCAACCGACCCTGGTATGGGTACGGTTGAAACAAATTTTCATTTTTGTTTTGATATGATGTACTACGCAAGATATCACACCGAATACTCAAAAAACACTTTACATTTATACATAGAAACATCCTCCTTCATTTCACATAACTTGATCACCCCTTAGCTTATAAACGGCAATGGTATGGACGGTATAAGCGAAATTGTTTCAACCGTACCCAGTCTCCCCTACTAAGGAACATATAGTTAATGCACCTTGGTACATACGCAACGCTGATCTATATAGAGATCTAAATATTGAAATGGTTGAAGATGAAGTTAAAAAGGTTTCCCAAAGGCACACAAGTAGACTTCTTAACCACGTTAACGTTGAACTTACAGAACTTACTGACAATGTAATCAGAAGATTGGGGCGGGTAAAACCCCTTGATCTATAAGAGTTAGCCAAGGCCAAGAGATTAGGTAATATCTTCAAACAAAAAAGTTTCGAAATCCGACAAACGGCGGATTCTTCTTCTCAATTTTCCAAATATTTAAAAAATAAATTGCCGATTAGTCGAACGAATAGGTGCAATCCCATTCGGGATGACGAAAGTCAGTCCCTCCCGGGAGGTTTTTTAGAGGTTGTTCGAGTCCCTCACTATTGCAGAAGCATCCCTCGCGTACTTGCTCTGCAATGTCTTTCGATGAGTTTTCCTTCCAGCGAACCCCCAAACAAAGAAAAAAAAAATAAAAAAAATGTGTAAAGATTTTTCTTGCCTCTGAGATCTACAAAATTATTTATATTTAACCATTACACTGATTGTCATCCCACATCAGTTATCATTTGAATTTTTAAATCTTTGATGTGTCATTCACCACTTACTTTTTAGTTAAAGAATGATTACTATTATTCTATTCCACTCTTTAATGAATATTGTTATCTATCTATCTATTCCACCCTTTCTGTTTCAATTTTTAGCTTTCGTTGCAGTGTGGCACAGCAACTATCCCTGCAATCATAATCTACGGCTATATCTGATAGCTTAAGTTTATCTTTAGCCTTCGAACAGTTGATACATTTTAGATTTTCACTTATGCAGTCCCTGAATTTATGTCCCGTTTTACCGCATTTTGCGCATACTTGATTAGCCTCCTTGCAAACCTTCGACGTGTGGTTAAAGCCCCAACATTTAAAGCACCTTAACACATTCAAACTCTCGTATATTGGGCATCTGTCCCACTCAATATTTACTTTTTTGCCCTTCATTAATTTTTCAAACCCTTTTCCATCAGTTTCAATAAATGCATTAAATGTCCGCGGATTCATAAAAGACTTAAATATTTTAAGGCATTTTAAATTGTCTCCCTCAATTCCATTTTGATTTTTTATCGCTTGTATTATTCTATCTCCATCTAGCATTTCTCTTATACCCGTGACCGCAACCTTGGTTTTCGCATTTTGGGAAGTTGGATATTATAATTTTCACCCATTTTCTCTTTCATTTCGCTTATTAGTATTTCTCGCGCTTGTTTGCTTTCACATCGAATAGCTACTCCTCCATTGTCCATTCTCTCGGTTAGAGATGCTACTCACTCTAACGTTCAGTGACGATGGCTTGATTCTCTCTTTTACCTCAGTATTTGTTCTGTTACTGTCTTGTTTTTGCTTAGGTTTCAGAATAACTGGTGCAGAGTGCAGTCACTGACGTATTTTTTTTTTTTTTTTTTTCAATTGGGCTGCATATGTCATCCTACCACTCTCATTACTCTTGAATTCCGTTGCAATTTTATTTTATATTTCTTTCACAGATAAGATCGAAAAAGCATCCGAAGAGAAAAATGTGTGCTCTACAATATTTCTTGATATAGAACAAGCTTTCGATAAAGTTTGGCATAAGGGACTGATCCATAAATTACAAAGGCAACTGCCGCATACTCAACAATTCTGGAGTCATATATAACAGATCGATTCTTCAGAATTAAACAAGAGACAGAGTACTCAACATTAGAGGAATTAAAGCTGGTGTACCACGAGGTAGTGTGCTAGGTCCAGTGCTATACCTCCTGTTTACTAGCGATCTACCTGAAAGTGAAGAAACTACTATAACAACTTTTGCAGATGACACTGCTATCCTTGCTGTTGGAGCAATTATCGAAATTGCAACAAAAAAGCTCCAAATGGCAATAAACGGTATTTCAGAATGGACGCAAAGTGGCAGATTAGATTGAATGACCTAAGGTCAGTCCATATTAATTTTACGTATAAAAACGTACCACACATTCCAGTATACATTAATAACAATGTAGTGGAATACTCAAATACAGCTTAATATCTGGGCGTGACCCTAGACGCTAAGCTGCGTTGGAAAGCGCATGTAAAGAAAAAGAGAGATGAGCTGAACATGCGATACAGTAAAATGTATTGGCTTATTGGAAGATACTCATCCCTGTCCAACTACAATAAATTACTGCTATAACTTAACACCGTCAAACCACCTGCACGCGCGGCGGAAATGCTGACCAAGCGTCTACGGCAATAAAACGAATTTCCAGGTAAATTCACCTGACAAACAGAAATGCAAGCTATGGGAAAATAATATTAAAAGTAATTTGGAATAAAAATGCAAGCTTTGGTAATGAAAGAAAAATTGTTATAAGTAAGTCTTAATCGATTCATTGAACAATAAAGGTCAGAGCAATCTGCTCTGGATATATTTTTTTTTGTAATTTTCGAGTAGCTTTCTTTTAACTGGCGCCCAACGTGGGGCTGCATTCTGTGAACACTGTTACAATTTGCTGTTAAAAATCTCTAAGTGAACTTAGGCAATAACCAAGCCTAAACCCAGTGAAAGTGTTTGCAAACAAAAAGTGATCTCAGGCAATAACCAAGCCTAAAATCAGTGAAAGAGCTTGCAAACAAAGAGTGGACAACCAAGCCACCAACATAAAAGCGAATCAAATAAAGAGTGGACAACCAAGCCACCAACGTAACAGTGAAACTAATAAAGAGTGGACAACCAAGCCACCAACATAACAGTGAAGCAAACAAAGAGTGGACAACCAAGCCACCAACATAACAGTGAAACAAATAAAGAGTGGACAACCAAGCCACCAACACAACAGTGAAACAAATAAAGAGTGGACAACCAAGCCACCAATATAACGGTGAAACAAGTAAAGAGTGGACAACCAAACCACCCAGTGAAGTAACCAAAAGAGTGGATAACCAAACCACCACGACAACAGTGTAGTGATAGGGAAATCAAAGGCCCCCGAGTAATTCTACTAACCAAAAGGAATAAAAAGGAGTCAGTAAATACTGACAGCCGCCCTAACCCGCAGAAAGCAGTTCAGAACCCACAAAACAAATACGTTAGGAAGAGATGCTACAAGAATCGATTGTAACATTACTGTAAGTCAATAGTAAATAACTTAAATAACAAAAATTTATATATTTTATACCTGTATGAAACCAAATCATATTTTATCCGATAAGAACAAAATAATTGAATAATTCTTACAATTGTGAAATACTATTCAGAAAATTCATTACAAATTTAACTATTCCTTTCTTATTATCGCTCTAAAAGAAAGTTCGTTGATTGAAATTTCCCTTGTCATTCCTGGAACTATTGATATAGTTGATTCTCTCATTTAATAAACAAACATATCTCGAAAGATGTCAAATTCTAATAACCTAATACGACCAGCTCGTCTGGAAGCTCCAGCAGATAATGTTGCAGCTCCTCAACCTCCTGCTCATAATGTAATTAACGATGACATGATCCATATAATCTCACAACTAGTAACCCAAACCCTTCAAATACAGGGACGACAACTTTTTAATTCCATCATGAACCCTGCGTCCGACATAAATAATGACATAGAGCCTAAGAGAATTCTCAGGCGAAGCACACGAATTCAACTCGTGGAAAAAGAGCGTCGATAGGATACTCAAGATCTATGAACATCTGAAAGGTACCCCCAAGTATTATGGGATCCTATCAGTCATCAGGAATAAAATTACGGGCTACGCAGACGTCGCCCTAGAATCGTACAATACCCCACTAAACTGGGACAAAATATTAAAATGTCTCACCCTCCACTACGCGGATAAGAGGGACCTAGGAACCTTGCATACCAAATGACAACTTTGGTACAAGGCAGTAGTACGATCCCCGAGTTCTATCAGGCCGTCTACCACCACTTGTCTCTTATCCTAAATAAGTTAGGATCAACGGATATGAGTCAGGAGTCGATGAACAACATGACTCAGTGTTACCGGGACAAAGCTCTCGATACCTTCGTCAGAGGGCTGAGAGGCGACCTTCCCAGGTTACTCAGCATCCGTGAGCCTGCTGACCTACCCCAGGCTTTACACTTATGCCTAAAACTGCAAAATGTCGATTTTCGAGCCCAGCATGCAAACAATTCGCAAGCTAGCACCCGAAAAACATTTCAACAAACACCGCCTCCAGCTCCCCCTAGAAGAAATAATTTTATACATTCAGGACCAGCACCAATTGCCGCACCCAGACGCGAATTCCATCCCCAGTTACTCCATAATCCACGCAATGCTCAACCACCACAGTTTTATAGGGAAGCTCAGTATCTACAGCAAAGACCACCAGCAAATCAACGCCCGCTTCCTCCGAAGCCAATGGACGTCGATCATTCCGTCAGATCCCAAAATGTGAACTACTAGAACAGACCCCGTAACCAACAATTAGTTCCACAGAAACGCCAATATTCACAACAGGCCCATCATCCACACAAAATACAGAGAGTTTACCACACTGAAGGGCCCGATCTTGAAGAGAGGACATCAGAAGACTATGAAAACGAGATAGAACAGGAAGACCAAAACTATGACCAGACATTGACGAACTACGTTGACTCACAAGATCACCCTGACTTTGACCAACCCAAAGAATTGGACGATATCTATTTTTTAGATTAGCATCCTCTTCACTTCCCTACTTAGAACATACCTCTAAAGGTGGAGAGACTTTAAAATTTCTCATTGACACCGGGTCAAATAGGAATTACATCCAACCACGCCATATTAAGAAACCTTTAGTGAATGATAAACCCTTCTACGCTCATTCCGTTGGAGGAAGCATCAAAATAACACACCATGCACTTATCCAACTTTTTGGTCCTCAAACAGACAAAATAAAAAATTTTATCCTCCCCAGTCTCATTTCATTTGATGGGATCATAGGAGATGACACCCTTAAACAATTAAACGCAATCATCCACACGAGTAAAAATCATATGTCCATCCAGCCCGGTTTCACTCATCCAAGAAATTCAATCGCACTCAAACAACACCAGTCACAATTGGTCAACAACATACACATCAGAACTGACCACATGACGAAAGAGCAGGATTCTAAACTTATTAAAATCATCCATAAATGTCCCAATGTTTTTTCGAAACCTCTGACATCCCTTTTAAAAGGGGAAGACGGACACGTGTCCAAAAATATGTCAAAGGAAAAACTTATCCAGTTAGATCAAGAGGCCAATGTGGTTGCCGACTCCCTTTCAAGGCCTCCTCAAATAACCGGAATTCATTCAATGACCCCAACCGAACATAGTGCCGATAGCTCAGCGGAAAATCTCATACCATCCGTAGAAACTCCCATAAACGTTTTTCAAAACCAACTTCTACTTAAAATAGGAAATGAAAATAGTTATCAAATTCAAAACCCCTTCGAGAACTACACAAGACACACATTGATACGACCAGACTACTCAGAAAACGACATCGTTGACATTTTCAAAAGATACCTCAATCCAAACAATATTAACGGTCTTCTGACAGATGAAATGACGATGGGACGAATACAAGAGATTTATCCTCTACACTTTAGAGACTATCGTATTCGATTCACCCAGAAAATTGTTGAAGACGTACCCAACGAAGTAGAGCAAGAAGAAAAAATTCTAAAGATACATCGTAGAGCCCATCGCAACGCCGAAGAAAACCGAGTTCAGTTGCTAGAAAACTTCTATTTCCCTAAAATGTCCTCAAAAATTAAAGGCCTAGTAAACCGTTGCATAACCTGTAAAGAAAATAAATACGACAGGCACCCTAATAAGCCACATCTGAAACCTACACCCATCCCTAATTATCCGGGACACACCATTCATATCGATATCTTTTCCACCGAAAAGCAACTTGTCCTAACAGCCGTCGACAAATTCACAAAATTCGCTCAGACTAGAATTATCCCATCTCGCTCAATCGAAGACATCAAACGATCATTACGAGATATTATATTCTTCTTTTGCCTCCCTGAAGCTGTCGTAATAGATAATGAGAAAGCACTAAATTCAGCCTCAATAACCTCAATGCTAGAAGACGACCTTCAAGTAAAGATTTTTAAAACACCGCCATACAAAAGTGAAGTGAACGGTCAAGTTGAACGTTTTCACATTGTCCGAAATCATGAGGTGTCTAAAATCAGACGGACCTGCACGGTCTTTTGAAGAACTCTTGGAACGAGCCGTGAACGAATACAACTTCACCGTCCACTCAACGACAGGTAAGAAACCAATAGAACTATTTTACGGACGAATACCCAGACTAAATCCCGAACAATTCGAAAAGACACGATTGACTAATATTGAAAAACTTAGAACTAAGCAAGAGAAGGATACTAAATACCACAACCAAAAAAGGAAACCGATCAAAGATTATCAAATAGGACAAACTATTTATGTTAAAAATAATAAACGGCTAGGTTCGAAACTAACAGGCAGATACCGACAAGAAATAGTTAAGGAAAATAAGAACTCTACTGTCATAACTGAATCCGGCAAAGTAGTACACAAAAGTAACATCAGAAATTAAACTTTATCTTTCCAGATGTGCGTTTTGCATTTGCCAGGCAACCGTGAAAATATTGGACTTTTCAAACACACAAATAGTAACCTTTCACGTTGGACAGACGAAGATACAAGATGGAAACTTTAAACTAATACATGTTATAGACTTAGACCAATACGACCAATTCATATCCGCAATAACCCCTATCCTTGAACTTGAATCAATCCAAACCCATACCATATTCCCTTTACTATGACATGAGTTGCAACAAACTAAAAATCGTTTGCATAGCTTAAAACCGCGAATAACAAAACGTTCTTTAAATTTTATCGGTAGCACATGGAAATGGATTGCTGGCAATCCAGACCATGATGACTTTGTCACGATCAAAGAAAAAGTTACAGAAGTACTAAAAAAAAAAAATAAATTACGCCATTCATTGGGCTAGATTAGGCATGACCAATTCATTTATTTTGTCAAAAATAAATAGAACTTGCTACAAATATTCTAAGTAATCAACAGTTACCGTATAATACAATAGAAGAAGCTTTAGACTTCTCAGAAATAAAAGTTATAAGCAATAGCTCAACAATGCTCTATATTATAAGAATTTCGTTAACAACAAGTGAAACCTATGAAAGCCTCGTAATTAAACCAGTAAAGAAAAATAATATTGTAACAGAAATTTTATTTGAAACAATTCTTAGGAATAACGAAAAGATGTATGGAACAGCAAAAAAAATGTAAAAGTTATAACTCTTTATCCATTTGTAATTCCAAAGACATTGCCAATATTAGAAACGATACATGTATTCCCAGCTTGCTCAACAGTCTCCCAGCCATCTGCAACACCGTCAACAATCAGCATATTTCAACCATAGACGAGATATCAACAGGCAATATATTGCTAAATCAATTTACCGGAACTGTACAAGTAGAACACACTACCCACAGCCTCAATGGAACATTCCTAATAAAATTTCACAATACCACTATTAATATCAATGGACAATCATTCATTCCCCAAGAAGTATACATGGTTAAGGCACTACCGGCAATACTCCAAGTCAGTCCCCAAGAGAGAAAATACACAGAAATCCTATCTCTTGAAATGATGAAAGATCTTTACATGAACAACACAAATAAAATCCAACTATTACAAACAGAGAAAAACACACATCAGGTAACCACCTACTCACTCATCTCCTGTCTCGGAATACTCGCTATAATAGCCACAATCCGTAAGCTTTTACCTAAACGAAACAATACCAAATCCCAAAAGAAGAGGCCCATGAAGAACATCCGGACCCAGGAACAATCGCACCACCCAACGTGCTCCAACATCCCGAGATGCCACAGCAAAGATTTAACAACATACCATATTTTTAACGATTGAGGACAATCGCACTTAAGAGGGGAAGACTTAACACCGTCAAACCACCTGCACGCGCGGCGGAAATGCTGACCAAGCGTCTACGGCAATAAAACGAATTTCCAGGTAAATTCACCTGACAAACAGAAATGCAAGCTATGGGAAAATAATATTAAAAGTAATTTGGAATAAAAATGCAAGCTTTGGTAATGAAAGAAAAATTGTTATAAGTTAGTCTTTATCGATTCATTGAACAATAGAGGTCAGAGCAATCTGCTCTGGATATATTTTTTTTTTGTTGTAGCAATTCCCTTGTAATAATTCCCCATCGTTCCTTTTGAAATATGAATGACGTCGTGTTTGACTGGGGATACATCATTTTTCGTGCACTGATGGTAATGACTTAAGCCGCTGTGCAAAAGTCAGTCTTATCTTTACCCCACACTTTATTTTCCCAAACGCGCGCCAAGCCACAGGTATATAGGTTGTGTAAACCGAGTGTGCGGTCTTTTTTTCTTTTGGCAACCGAACTGGAAAGTGATAGTGCGTGAATTTGGCACCGAAAATCACTGGTAAGCCGCGTGGTGAAAACGTTTAATCGGACAACTAATAAACTTAATTTTTTAGTATTTCCAAATTTAATTTGCCATAAAAGAATAGGCGCCTTCTTTTATATCAGCCTTTGTTTGCCACTAGTGCCTTTTTAATTCGCCAAACATCCTCGAAAATAGAATTACAAGTTAATTAAGCGAGCTTGGACGAATTAATAAAAGCGTATATTTAACCTTCCGTCATATTAATTGAAGGTAAGATTTATATTAACCTGCCTTGAAGTGTAATAGTCATTAAACCTTTCATTTGCATCCAAATAGGCGTATTAAAACCTAAAATTGGATACAGAATTCCATCACACGTGATATCCCTATGTGAAAACACGAGGCTACTCAGTTTTGGTGCATGAAATAAAAGTCGTCACATTGCCCCTGGGAGCACCCGAATTCACAGCACCCACACATTAATCGACTCAAAAACACCTGCGTCACTCCAAAGCACCTGCTCGAAACACGGTCAGTTAACCATATCGCATTATACCCCGGATTTTCATCCACACCGCTTGTGATCGGGAGTTAAAGTGTATCGAGAAAGACGATCGATTACTGATACAATTCCTGAATCCGAAGAAACAAGAGAAAGTTCATCCCAGACATTCCAACTATCACGCTAATAAGTGATATTCAATAAGTAATTCTTAAATATCAAAATTCAGTATAGTTGTATAAATTATAAGAGTAACAGTAGGTAGTATATATATATATTATGCATGAATTCAAGGTAAGAAGCGCCAAACGATTTCCTCATACCGCTGCTATCATAACTTTACATTTTTTTTTCTACAGTACATAATCTACTATAATCAACAGAACCGATGTGCGCACAACGACTCTGCAGGAAACCACCATTAAAATAAATCAACAATCAGCAGTCATCGATAAAAAGTTGCATAACGATTAAACTTACAGCAACAAGAGAACCGTAAGTCATTTGGCCTTTCTAATTTCATGCATTCCGTTAAAACTTATAGTAAATCATAATAAAACTAAGATTTTGTTATCGGATACACGTGCCTTCTGCACAACATAAATAGTTAAGCATTCAGCATCGCATATTCGCTAATTAAAGCTCATTTTAAATATCTATTAGTAAAGGATTTGATCAGTTGAATTAAAAGTTACCTGCGAGAATCACAGAATTGAATTAAATTTGCTAAAACCATTACTAAATAACTAGATCTATACTATTCTCTATATTGCATACTTAAAATATCATATTTACTAAGAAATATAAAAGATTATAATGAATTTTGAAATGAACTCTTTTGTTATCATGGATTAATCAATTCCAATGGCGATGAAGGGATGATAAGCGTGAGCAACATCCAATGAGTCCCTGAATGTGAGCATCCATGTAGATAGAGGGTTTTAATTTGGGACTATCAAATTTAACATTTAGGCACCTTGATAGTCAAGGAGTTTTGACTTCGGTCATGCATTAGGGTGGGTTAGCCTACTGGTTGCGTGTTCGTTTCTAACACCAACGAACACCTTCCTAAGTGTCACCAACATCTGACACCAACTCTCTCAAACTTCGAACTTTTCTTTTCCTTCTTTCTTTTTTCTGTTCCCTTCTCAACGAACTAGTCATCCAATACACGGATGCCAATACTTCCTTTTTTTTCTGGCGCACATAGAAAACAATATAAAGAATCTTTTAATCTATGATAACCTGGCACGATTCATTTGTAGGTAGGTACGTGGCAGTAAGATCCCCCCCCATTCCGACGAGCTGTCGCCGTGCGACCACCAGCGTGCCATTTCTGCTACCGGGAGAAAACAACACCCAAATTACCCCCTGCCTTACATTGTAATTTTCGAGTAGCTTTCTTTTAACTTAGACAAGCAAGTCCTGAAACCAGTATGGACCTACGGGCTCCAATTGTGGGCATGCACATGCCAACCAAATTTACAAAAAATTCAAGTCTTCCAAAATAAAGTACTAAGGAACATAGTTAATGCACCTTGGTACATACGCAACGCTGATCTACATAGAGATCTAAATATTGAAATGGTTGAAGATGAAGTTAAAAAGGTTGCCCAAAGCACAGAAGTAGGCTTCTTAACCACGTTAACTATTAAATACTGACAATGTAATCAGAAGATTGAGGCGGGTAAAATCCCTTGATCTATAAGAGTTAGCCAAGGCCAAGAGATTAGTTAATATCTTCAAACAAAAAAGTTTCGAAATCGACTAAGTTCAATCCCATTCGGGATGACGAAAGTCAGTCCCTCCCGGGAGGTTTTTTTTAAAGGTTGTTCGAGTCCCTCACTATTGCAGAAGCATCCCTCGCGTACTTGCTCTGCAATGTCTTTCGATGATTTTTCCTTCCAGCGAGCCCAAATAAATAAATATGGCAAAACAAGCCATCACTAAAAGAAAATAATATTGTAAACGATAACTTCCGACTACCTGGGTTCAATTAATTACCCTCTCTGCGCGAAAGCTCACTCGACATTAGTATGGGGGGACCTAAGCAACCACTAGGATATTTAATTGAACAGCGTAAGGTCGCTATTGTGAATACTGCTGGAATCAATGTGTCACTGAAGGAGAAGTTGTCAAAGCTCTGGACGTGATTCCCTTTGCTTTGACAACTACGACGACGGCAGATGGGGCGAATTCAACACTAATACCATGAAGACTCCTCCCGCCAAAAATGACAGAACACACAAAACACGCATATCGAAAAATCGAACAGCAAAAACCAAAAATATGTGTATTAAAACAAAAAATTCGAATGAATAATTTCTACGATTTCGGCCTTGAACGAAAAAAAAGATGGCTGAATTCGCCCCAGATATCAGCGCGGCGAACGTCACTTTTTGGTTACCCGCCCGAGAGACAGGACGTATCGAGAAGGTTTACCCAAGAGCTAATAAGTAGTGAAGACAAGTCGTATCTAAGAAAAAAAGGAAGTTAAGACGAGGAAAAATCAACAGGAAGAAAGAAGAGTTTTTGTACCGTGGGGACATCATTATCTAGTGGTTAAAGTGGGGAGCCTTTGGTCTCGCCCATTCACGCGATCAGAAGACTTAGTATTTTCCTAGGAGAGGAACGATAGAAAAAAAGGAGAAACAGATAAATAGTGTGTTTTCTGTGTGGTAATTAGTGCGTCATCGTTTGAGTTTTGCATTGTGAAAAATAGTCGGGTGAGATTTCGTTCCGTTCTTTTACAGTAGCTATTAACGGCTCCTTCGTAGTTTCGCGACCCGTTGTGTCGTTTGTGACCGTTGTCCCGTGAACCGTATGGTAATCGGAAGTTATCCGTTGGCCTAAAACCGCATAGTAAAATAATTTTCCATACAAAGTTCCATAAATTCTTTTTTTATTTCCTACTTTGAGGGTTTGCTTTTGCTTGTTAATTTCACTCTTTCTACACTTTGCGTTCTAACCTTCTCGTTCTTGTTTAAACAGAGAGGATCCTATGTCGCGCAACAAAAAACAGTTGTGTAAAGCGATACTGAGAGTTCCCAGCTCGGTGATGTTTTTCTAACAAACCAGTGGCCATTCTCCAGTTTGTAATCATTACTAATCATAAGTACGTACCAATAAACTTATAACCTTTCCATTTGGGGAAAACATAATTTTCATCTTTTTTTATTTCTTCGTCCATCGTTCACCAAAATTCATAATTTTCTCCCAAAAGGTTTCGCAGTCTCCCTTTCCCAAAGACTGAGTGGCGCCCTTATTCAAATACCTTAATTACTTAAAATAATTTGTTTGCTTATCATATCTACTATTATGTATTGTGATTGAACCCACACCCAGCTGACTAGCCAAATTACAGCATCAACGTGCTGCTTGTTGCACTTTCGGTCTTCTATTTGCCCTCCCCATTCGCCTTCCATTCGACCGATCGCCGAAATTGTCATTTCGATTTACAACCTCTCGGGCAGCGGCGGCTGCGTTATCTACCCGGTCGTTCTCAACGCATAAAATCGTAATATTATCGCGAAGTAAATAAAGTGCAACAATAGGAACTAGATACATATATTGCATTTAATATTAAATAAGAAGTGATATGACTCCAAAAAGCTCTACCCGCAAAAGACAAAGGAATTCTGAAATGTGGAAACAACACCTTCGAAAACGTTTGCGAAAATCTGGAAAGGAATACACAAACATTAAAGGGAAAAATATAAAGGAAAGGAAAGTGCTGCAACCGTGTGAGCATACCTGTTTTTATTTGTGTACAAAAATGTTTTCCTCTAAAGTGAGACAAAGCATTTTTAATTAATTTTGGAGCTTATCCGACCAAGAAAAGAGAATCTTCTACCGCAAATTTTTTAAGCAGGTTCCAATTAAGGGTAGAAGAAAAGCTGATTCTTCTAAAAGATCACAAACTTTTCACTTCTATTTGGAAACAGATAACATAATTCATCAAGTCTGCAAAACATTTTTTTTTAAATACCTATTCTCTCAATAAACGAAAAAAAGAAAATACTACTACTTTAAAAACCTCAATGAAAACGGCATTTTTCGACAAAATTTCACAATAAAGGAAAAAACACTTAAAAAGTGACTAAGTTACTGCGCTATTTGGAGTGAAGTACATAGTGGTCGTTCTGGTGACGATATAGCCAGTGCTCTGATTAAAATATTAGAGAACGGCTTGACAGAACATCTTCATGTGAAAATTTTGACATTATGAAGTGATTCTTGTGCAGTGTTGTTATATCGTGGGATTTATCCCTTTTCGTGGGAATTTCGATGTCCGAAAAGCCTTTCGTGGGATAAAGGGATAAAGCATCAAATCGTGGGATTTTGAGGAATCTAACAAAAAACATTCAAACTATACATTTTTGCTGAAATTTCATGAAAACACCTTCATTTCACCATGATTATCAACACATTGAATGTGCATAAAAAACTCCTCGTATATAGGTATATTTATCAAAATTTTCTAGTACCAAAAAATAATCGTAATAATGTTACAAACGGTGATTTTTATACTTAAAGTTAATTAACAGTGATTTTTTTCCTTGTAATACAAATTTTACTTCTTAAAACTGGATTTTGAGGCAAAAAAGTATCGTGGGATTTTAAAGGGATTTTGAGTACGGCGAAAAGGGAGAAAAGGGAAAAATTACCACGCTTCGTGGGATAAATGAAGGGAGAGTGCTAACAACACGGTTCTTGTGTACCTCAAAATGAATATAAGATAATGTCAAGAGCTTTGTTTTTTTATACAGCGACTTTGCAAACTAGCAAATCACTACACTTAACCAGAGTTCAAACCCTTCTTAAGATGTTACCTTAAATTGCACGAGTGCAAACCCGTGCAAGCAAATATGAAGAAATAACAACCTCCCAGTTCTGTGTTTTTGAAAAGAAGAATACATATTTCATTGTCATATACCTATTTATATTATCCTAAAACACATGAACTTAGAATTTAGTTGTGTTATCGCATCGTCAGCGTCTAACGCGATGCGGCACTTTATGGTTATGCGACACCTTATGGGTAGATATGCGCGTGCACCTTTGGGCACGGCTGGAACTATTCGATGGCATCGAAATATGATTATTTTGGTGGGAAAATTAATTTGTGGGAACAAAGTAAGGAATGTGGAGTGATGGCAAATAAAATACAAACGTTCATTTTCTTTTTTTAAAACACTTTTCTTCTTTTCTTCACAAGGACACTCACTCATACAGGCAGTTGACTCTGTTCACAGTGCAATAGACAAGCATCTTAAGAACATTGAGATACATAGTCCATTGGCACTTATAAGGCAACTTAAAAACAAGAAGGTTAATATGAAATTAATTAAGATGCAACCATAAGATTTCATACTCTGCCAAAGCAGGTCATGTTGATTTAAAAAATATGCCTTTTTCTAAAATAAAATTTATTGAGTATCAGAATCCACACTTGTTTCAGTAATCTCTTAGAACAAATTCTAGAGACGTACATTATAAAAATATTCCATTAATTAAAAAACCGTTCAAAAAACAAAAAATATATCAAAGGAACAAATTAATGATATAAAAAGTTTGTATCCTTTTATATCATCAGAGGATAAAAAATACTTTGAAGCTCTTTTTAATCAACCGAAATAATAATTATTTGATTTTACTTTAGTATCTAACATATAATATGAAATTATTAATTTCTTTTTGTGAATTATTGTTTGAGAGAAACAACTCTTAACAACAACTCGCAGACACAGTCAGTTTTGGTAGGAATGATAGCTATTTCGAACTACACCACTCCTTTGAAGTGATTGTTTGAATAGTTTTGAATTCTGACAGTCAATTCTCCGTATATGATTCCACTTGGAAAGACATTTCTGTTTTTCCCGTCAGGAAATGAACTTGCATTTCGATTTTTCTGCAATTAACCAAGTGACTACCACTTGCGCCAACTGAGCGACGAGTCATACGATTAGAGATGCTATTGTTGGGAAGAATTCTTTGGCTTAATATCCATGCCATTGGTTTTGTTAGTAACTGAGTAGGAAAGGACAGAACTCTCTACTCGTATGAGTAGATTTTGACCCGTGTGGATTTTGTCTTAGGGTATTTTGGAGTTAGGGATTTTAGCATAGGGGATAATGGAACAGGGGATTTTGGAAACGGGATTTTTGAAAAGGAGATTTCATCACCAAACCAAACTGCCTTATATAAAGTGGCAATATAAAAATATAGTTATTCTGAGTCTTAGACACTGTTAAGCTTCATTACTACTTCACCGAAGAAGTAGGCCGTGGTTAACTCTTTTGCATTTTAAGGTTACGTGTAAGTTGTAACGTTTCCTACCCGACTCAGGTAGAATAAAAATGGACTGGAGTACACAAAATTTTACTTGTAACATTGGAAAAACATATTCAGGCAAAGAGAATTCCAGTAGATCTATAAAAATATACAAATCTACATTAGTATTTTCTTAATTTCAGCTACAATCTAATAAATTGTATTTATTAACTCCATAAGGAAAACAGGCACAACCAGAACGCAAGAAAGTATATTATAATTCCAAAACATTATAAATAGGTATAGTAGAATTGAACTGGTAATCTGTATCTGTCATTGTGGATTCGCTATAGAGCTACATATGAAGGACAAATCATACAGCTAATTTTTTTTATTAATGGGAAATCGAGCAGTAACAACGATTCTTCGCCCTGACAATTTCTGTTGGGAAATTTCTGTCGAATTTCAGTTGAGTTATTGTTTTTGAGAGAATAACTTTTAACATCAACTCGTAGACATAATTATAAATAGATTTTTTAATTTTTTTTTTTTTCTGTAAATCATTTACCTTTTATGTCCATCTGCAAATTGTAACGATCATACTGGGGAAAGCACATAGAAAACGCGTTTTGTATATTAAAAAAATTTGTTAATGCAGCGCTGTGTTCGTACATATTATTTAAAAATAATTCAGAGTGCGCTTGTTCTGTTTCCGTTAAATAATCCCGGTAGAAATTGCCTTGAGAAAACAGTGTGGGTTTTTCTGGGCCTTGGTTAGCAATTATATACGTACTTAGTTTATTATCACTGTGTATTGTTATATTATGTGTAGTTTCCGGTTCTAATATTTTGTCAATAGAAAACTTGAATTTTGGAATATCCTCCGAGCTCATACTTCTAATTTTAAATTAATATGATTTTAAACATGGAACACGGAGCTGTATTACAAAAACCACGTCGCACATTCACTTTAATATGAGTATGGAACCTAGATTTATTCCTTGGTCTTTTGAATTGTACTAACCTGTTACACAGTAGTAAAAAAAGATAGCTATATATTTATTGATAATGTTAAATTTATATACCATTTGATTAATTAGGTGAATTAAGTGAAACTATATATATTTCAAGCGGCATTTTTGACCATTAATCGTTCTTATCGGACAATTTTTTTTGTTCAGAGTACCCTAAACAATAGCTAACTTTTGTAACGGCAATCTAAAATGTATTATACATTCTTTTCTATTTTATTGTCATTTAAAACGAATAATTTCGTTACTATCAAATAACAATCCATCAAATGAATTACTTTCAATTTGCCAAAGATAAGAAAATATGATTGCTTCTATTTATTGGTGGCTCTTTGTTTTCAGAAAAAAGTCTGTGTGCCTAAATACACACGAAAGTTATTTTCCGTGGTAAAATTGATTCGGTATCGTGATTTGTGTACTTCAATTTATAATCAGTTTTAGGTAGGTATCTAATCATTCTTAGCCAGACTATACAAAAAACTAATATATATTCTGAGAAACGCAATATTATTTCAATTTTAAAATTATAGAAGTTCGCTTATCTAAATAGATAAAACATAAGCTTAAAGAATTTGCCATCTGATTTCAATGATGTGATTATATGGTGTATTAAATACCAAAATATGTATAGAAACTATTACTTAAATACTATCTACAAATTGGCAACCACTATGTTGTTACCAATGTTAAACATTTTAGTGAGTAAGGCTACGGCTACATTTGATAATTATATTATTCTGACGTTTTCGTCAGAAGCCACCCAATACTGACAGTGGATGTGTCCTGATGAACTTAATTTTAGACAATTGATATTTACCAAAACTTCGAGATGGATAACGAAAACGCTCTTTTAGTTTTTGGAAAATCCTTTAATGAAACAGAACATCTCAATATAATATTCTCATCTGGAGATCTAAATTGAGAATATTCTCTTTTTTAAGGAATTGAAAAATCAAACAAAACCGTTTTTTACACTTTTTATCATATTCCAAACAAAAACTCAAGAAATCGTCTACGTAGATTTTTAGTCCTGACCAAACCTGCGGGTGGCCGTGGCGCAGTGATAGAGTGTTCGCTTGTTGAGTGGGAGGTTACGTGTTCAAATCCGAGCCAGTACCGCGAAACATTTTTCACAAATAAAAACTGGATTAAGTGAATTATAAGCGAACACAAATATCAACAATTCTCCCCTAGCTATTAGCACGCCACACGGGGTAAAACTCGATGTACCGGGAAAAGTTCAGGGTGATTCAATTGAACCTTCATCACAGCAAAGTCAGCGATCTATTTTACACTTTCTTTTTTCGCTTGGCTCTTTTTTTGTCCTCTTTATTTGTTTTGTTCTCTTTTTGTTCTCTTTTTTGATATATATATATATATATATATGAATATATCAATTTCAAAATAAAAACAATTCCATCGTTTTAAAACTTTTCAGTACGCCCATAAAAAATATTAGTGGCAGCACTTTTCTGATGTAATTTATTTCTTCTCTGTTCCCCATCACCCACATCTGTAGCCAGCTTTGCCAGTTTGGGGTTTTTTTTTCCTAGATTTATTTATTTATTGTTTGGTGATCGTAAAATAAGTCCTCTTTTTTCGTTGGAGGTATATGGACACCCTACAGCAAAGCAGCATCAGAAATGATGACTTGATCTGTGTGCCCCAGACCTTGCAGCAGTACGAGTAGGTTCAGGTGCGGGAACTTTTATTGTAGCATCTGCATAGCTGCCGTATGATTCTCCGGATCCTCCTCCGACAAGAGAGTTGGAGTCTTTGGTGAATGCATGCAGGAACAGGAATGAGGACTTAATAATTGGTTGTGATGCCAATGCACATAACACAGTGTGGGGCAGCACCAACGATAATTACAGAGGAGAAGCATTATTCGAATTTGTATCATGCAAGGATCAAGCTATATTAAACAGGGGAACAGAGCCAACCTTCATGGATGTGAGGCGGAAGGAAGTGATCGATGTTACCCTGTGCAGTAGCCAGATAATTGAAAGAATATCAAATTGGTGGGTAAGGGATAAGGCTACATTGTCGGATCACAGAGTCATTTCATTTGATGTTCGCTACGGGTCTAAAAGAAAAAAAGATCGGAAATACATCAGAATTCCGAAGAATATGGATAGGACTAAATACCTTGAAGTATTGGAGGAAAAACTGAATGTAACAAGATTCGGAATGCCGAAAAACACTTGGCATGTAGAATCACAGCTGAAGCATCTGCAATCAGTTGTTGAAGATGCGTATCGAGTGGCTTGCACACCTACCTTAGTGGAAAAACAAGATCGAGCGCCTTGGTGGTGTAGGGAATTTGAAAAGCTAAAGAAGGATGTAAGGAAGGCCTTCAATCACACCATGAGGAGGGGAGAACCCGAAGCATGGGACAAGTATAAGGCGAAAAAGAAGGAGATGAATGTTACTTTACGACGACGTAAAAGGGAGTCATGGAGGGACCTTTGCTCGAGTATGAGGAGTACATCTGAAGTCAGTAGACTACAAAAGATTGTCTCCAGGGATCCAGTTTCCAAGATCGGACTCATTCTTAATAGAGATGGGGAGATGTTGGAAACACTGGATCAGACAAATCAGGTCCTAATGGAGGTACACTTTCCAGGAAGCTATAAGTCAGATCAGCCCTGGGCTTCAAGGAAACAAATAGCGAAAAGGATGGATAAGACGGAAGCAGAACGGATCGTAGCACCAGAAGCGGTCAAGGGTGCGATAGCAACATTTTCAAAACCGTGGGGCCGGATGGTATATTTCCAGGTCTTATGCAATGGGGACTTGACGTAATTGCACCAAGGCTCAGAAATATATACGTTGCATGCCTAGCAATAGGCTACATCCCGATTACATGAAAGGAGACAAATGTGGTCTTCCTTTCAAAGCCGGGGAAAAAGGATTACACCGAGGCAAAGGCCTTCAGACCAGTTAGCCTAACATCATTTCTGTTTAAAACAATGGAAAGGGTGGTGGTGGACTATATGGAGAGTACTGCGCTTAAGATGTATCCTTTAAATAGTAGACAGCATGCCTACAGGGCAGGCATGTCTACAGAAACAGCGCTACATCAAGTATACGCGTTGCAGAAGAAAAGCAAAATACCGGGGGCATTGCGATGACCACCATAATGGACATTGAAGGTGCCTTGGATAAGATATGCTTTGAAAGTCTGAAATAAGCCTTGGAAAAACGTAGGGTTAACCCATTGGTAGTAAGATGGGTGGACAATATGTTGAACACAAGGGCGATAAATATTCAGACGGGAACCTCAAAACTCAGAGGAAGGGTTAGCAGAGGTTGTCCACAAGGAGGTGCTCTCTCACCTACACTGTGGAATATCACTGTGGACTCTCTTCTCGACAGACATGAAGAGACTGGCATTCACACAGCGGGATATGCCGACGACATAGCAATAATGGCCAGACGCAGTTTCATAGACGTCATGGCAGATACCATAAGGAATGCGCTCAAAGTGAAACGGTGGTGTCTGGAACAAGGGCTTTCCATTAATGCGGAGAAAAGGGATCTAATAATCTTCACAAGGAAGATGAAAAATCTGGAATTTCAACCCTTAACACTTTTCGGATTGAAACTAAAAATGGCCAAGAAGCTTAAGTATCTCGGAGTCTATCTAGATCCTAGACTTACTTGGAAATACCATGTTGAGGAGAAGGTCAGGAAGGCAAAAATGGTACTACATCAGTGCATGCAAACGTGTATGTGGACAGAGGTGGGGACTCTCGCCTAGGTCAGCATACTGGATGTATACACCCAAAAAAAAATGTTAATTCAAATTGATATTTTTGTCATATCAACTTCAATTTCATGCGAAAATTTCAAAAATTGAATAAAAACGTATTTTTTTAATATTAAAAATATCAGATTAATACTTTTCATGGCAGATTTACATTAAAAGCTTACATTTTTTGAAATTACGATTTACATTCCAATATCAATAAGCAATATCAAATTTTGTATGATGTTCTATAGTATAATGTTTACAAGATTTAATGTTAATTCTACATTACGCGTATTGTTGTGATGTTGAAAATGTAAAATTGATAAGCTTTAATTTGAATATACTTCACAAATTAAAAACTAATGTGATTTAATGTGTTTTTAATATTGACAAAATGTACTGTTTATGTGAGGCATGTAAAAATAAGCCGAAGCCCCAAAATACCGGTACCCTAAGGTGCAATTTTTGATATTACCAACATATTTGATATGAATAATGTAAAAAGGCAGTTGCTAACGAAATAAACGAGTCTGAAATTGAAACTGCAGTTGCACTTGCAGTGGTTTACTCGTAGTGATCGGTTTGTTTGTAGAGTGTTTTCCATGTTAACTTTTAATTTAATGTGCAATTTTACAATTTGTGTAATATTTAGTGTTAAAAAAAATCTGTAAAAACACAGTGATAATAAACATCAGTTCGAGTAATTTCTTGAATTTGCGTTCAAAAAAAAAGATAATGGATGAACATCAACCCCAGTTTATTTTTGCAGACATTAGTGAAATAATAGGGGATGATGACCTCGGAAACCCTCAAAGTTTTCCGGATTCTTTGGACGTTAAATCCGTAGAATCCCTTCCGGAAGAATCGTGTAATATTGCAGCTGTTAAGGGAATTTCGATTAGAGACAGCTTTTACTGCTCTTTTGTGTAAGTTTTTATTACGTATTTTGGTAATCTTTGTAACTTTATCGTGTAAATTATTTAATTACAGAAAACCAAAAATTAACCCATTATTTAACCGTAATAAGCCAGTCTGGCCCTCTGAAATACTTATGGAGTTATCGATATGAATCGAAACATAGAGAATTTATAGATCACGATCAGTTATACTCTGTAGGTTCCAAAAGTATCTCCTTTTACAAGTCCTCCAATTCATGATTACTATTTTCCAGATGGAACATGTTTAATAAGAAATAAAATATTTTTAAATAAATTGTTATTAATTGTTTTATTACTGAAGACGTACAAAGTCATCTAAACCTATTTTAGGGTTATAAAAAAAATACAAAACCTTATTGCAAAATAAGTCAACTTAAGAATTAAGGTTTGAAATACACCGCTTGGACAAAATTAGAGCATCGATGTGTAAAGTAAGTAAGTAAAAATGAATATTGATTTTGCATTTCAAATATAAAATTGATTACATTTATTTCATATAAATTAAAAACATTTAATATCAAAACTTAAATTATTCTTATCAGAAATAAATGAAATCAAATGAAATTGAAAATGTCTAATATCAAAATTTAAATTATTCTTATAAATAAATGAAAGCTATATTCATTTTACGTTTTTATCATATCGATTACACAATTTTAATATCAAAAATCGATATTCACAATATCAAAACTAAATGCGTATCGTATCAATTTCACATTTTTAATATTAAATTATTATAAAATTCTAATATCAATTCCACATGAATTCATTGTTAAAATTACATTCGAAACGTATATGAAATTAATATTGGAGTCATATCAGAATTGATATTTTCAACATCAGCTGGATTTTGTCAATGAAAAATATCAATATTAAGGCTATTTTTTACAAATTTTTTTTTCAGTGTACGATGACAGCTAGACCGATTATTACCTAAGCCTCGGTTGTATGGTGGGCGAAAGCCTCCCAGAAAACTTTGAGGAAGCACCTGGATAGGGTCCAACGTTAAGCATGTATGGGAGTTACAGGTGCAATAACGACAACACCAACATGCGCATTGGAAGTGATCCTGCGGATCTTACCGCTAGATGCACTTCGTTTGCATCGAGATGCGAAATGGCACAATTGTGGTACCATCTACGGATATAGGAAGATCCTGGAACTTGTCAAAAACGAGATTAAGGAGCTGAACATGCCTATGGATGGGATAACAAGGTTGCGTATTATGGAAAGGAATCACAAAACTCGTATTGAGAACGGATTACTTCCAGTAAAAAGAAGTGGTGAAATAGTGATTTTCACAGATGGATCCATGATGGATGACGGAGCGGGTGCTGGTATCTATTCAGCAGAGCTGGAACTAGCCCGTCACGTTAGCCTCGGGAATTACACTTCTGTATACCAGGCTGAGATGGTTGCATTGCTGCATGCGTTGGACTACTTGCTTGAGAGTCAATATCCTTATAGCACTGGACAATCAGGCGGTGATCAGATGCATGGAACAAACAAATATCACAACATCATTGGCATTGGAATTTGTTAAGTACTCAATAAGTAGCTCAATAAGTGTTCATCTAAAAATGAAGTAACACTGACTTGGGTACGAGGACACATAGGGTTTGAAGGCAACGAAAAGGCGGACTCCCTTGCAAGACAGGGGTCAACTGAAAAGTTGCTAGGATCAGAACCATTCTATTCAATTGGCGAAGGAATGGCAGAACAGCTGATTCACACATGGATCACGGCAGAACACCTGAGAAGATGGTCAACCATGGAGCAATGTATACAGGCTAAAATGGCAATTAAGTGGCCGACCTGCTCCACTCAAAGAAGGGTTCTAAGCATGAGTCGAGGAACATTGAAATGGGTGGTTACTTTGTAAACAGGATATGGTAATTTCGGGCATCACTTAAGGAAGATGGACCTTAGAGAGGATGATACCTGTAGACTACGCCTGGAGGAACCTGAGACAGCGGCACATATACTGTGTCAATGTTCGGCGTTGGCTGGCAAAAGAATGAGGATCTTGGGACATCATTGGGCCGAGACCCAGTCGATGAAACAGATCTCCCTTTAACAGATGCTACCGTTAACACTAGGAATTGAGCTCAGGGAAGAACTCTGGAGAAATCCAGAAAGTCTCTCTGGGTAAGATTTATAGTGGTAGAGAGACGAAAAGAGACCCGACAATGGTGGTCTGATTCGAATATCTCTCGAAATCTATTATATATATATTAAAATTTTTTTTATTAATAAACACGCGCTAAAGAGGTTGTGACTACTCTTATGGTGTAGTTTGAAGTACACAGCGCGGGCGTTAAGGAAATTGGGATAGAGAAGATAGGAGATTCCGATGCACATTGGTTTTAAATGTCTGTAAATTGCACCGAGGGGGAAAGACCGAGCTGGGCAAGGCATTCCACATTCGTGTTGTACGGCTTATGAAAGAATCTCTATATTTCAGAGTACGACCGAAAATAGGCTGAAGGGTAAACTGATGGGCATTCCTGGCTTGGCGAGTATTGCGGTTGAATTGTTGAAGGGGTGGAATGCAGCTGGCAATTTCGTTTGAGCACTGTTTGTGGAAATAGCGATAAAACAATGAGAGACTTGTCACATTTCTGCGATGTTCGAGCGAATTTATAGAACTCGCTATATTTATGTCTCCAATGAGTTTTAAGGCACGATTTTGTAACCTATCCAGGAGGTGCAGTAAGGTTTTAGGGGCACCAGACCAGATATGAGAGTTGTACTCAAGTTTGGGGCGAATGAACGCCTTGTATATGGTAGCCAGATCAGAAGGGGTAAAATATTTCTTGCACCTTTTAAGGAAACCTAGACATTTCGCAGCGTTCTTGGCGACTTCGTGAATGTGGTCGTTCCAACGGAGTTTGTCATGGACACACATACCGAGAATGGAAAGTCTTTCGGTTTCGGCGATGCAAGTGCCATTCATGGATAATGGCTGAGAATTCTGGTTTCGCTTTAATGACAACAGACAGCATTGTGTTTTGGAAGCATTAAATTCCACTCTATTGGCTAAACCCCATTTTATAATGCTGTCGAGATCGGAATTTAATGAGCTTAACATACGTTGCCGTTCCAGTTCTACGGCCGAAGAGCAGGGACGTGAGTCCTGGAATGAATATGAGAAGCTGAGGGTGCTGTCATCGGCGAAGGAGTGGATTGGATTAGAGGTTGCAGACAGGAGATCATTTATGAAAATGAGAAAGAGAGTCGGAGACAAAACGGAGCCTTGGGGAACACCAGCATTTATATGGTGAATTTCAGACTTGAAGCCATCCAATACAACTTGAATTGAACGGCCCGAGAGGTAGTTTCTAATCCATTGAAGAAGAGACGCATCGATCCCATATGCACGCATTTTCGATAAAAGAGCTTGGTGCCAAACTCTGTCAAATGCCTTTGAAATATCAAGCGCAACAATCTTTGTTTCACCAGAGTGATGTAGAGATTGGTTCCACTTTTCGGTGAGATAAGCCATCAAATCACCAGTGGATCTGTTGCCACGAAAACCGTACTGCCGGTCATTAATGAGTTTTCGTGATTCGAGATATTTCATGAGCTTACGATTTATAAGCGTTTCCATGACCTTAGAAAGAATGGATGTAAGTGCTATGGGTCGGTAGTTGGAGGGAGAAGAAGATTCGCCTTTTTTGGGGACGGGCTGGACAAATGCTGTTTTCCACCTTCTCGGGAAGAGTCCAGAAGAATAGGACAGATGGAAAAGCTTACGCAGTGGTTTTGCCAGCGTGGAAGAACACCTCTTCAGAACAATTGGGGAAATGCAATCTGGACCAGCGGATTTGTTTATGTTGAGATCATTAAGTACTCTTGCTACTGTACGAGTGCGAAAATGGATTTGTCCCATGGTGTATTCGATTCTCTCAAGTACAGGTAGAGGCAAAGCGCAATCTGGGAGCATTGAGCTGGCTGCAAAATGTGCAGCAAGCAGATTCGCTTTGTCTAGAGAGTTGACAGCTGGAATGTCATTGTAAATGAGCGTTGGGATCGAAGATGTGGCCGAATTCTTTATATTTTTTACAAAAGACCAAAAGTTTTTACTACCCTTGGGACATTGTAGTATTTTTTGCCTCAACTTTTGGTCATACGAGAATTTAACACGCTTGATAGTGGTATTGCAGTCATTTCTGGCTCGCTTGAACTTTTTTCGGTTTTCCTCAGATGGGTTGGCCTTATATGACCGAAAACTTAACTCCTTTTGTCTCATAGCCTCTTTACAGCTCGAGTCGTACCACGCATTTTCTTTCGGTGTGATACTCTTTATCCTGTTAGGAATAAAGGATTTCATATACCTAAGGTGATAATACTGGACAACGTATCAGCGGCGGCATCCACGTCGTTATCGAGGAAGCATAACGACCAGTTAAAACTCTTAAAGAAGTTGTTAAGTCCGCTCCAGTTGGCTTTCTCGTATTGCCATACGGTTCTTTTCGGAGATTTTTCTTTAACTGTGTGGTTGGAGTAGGAGAAATTAGCTGATATGATGCAGTGGTCCGACGAGCCTAAAGGCGATAGTACTTCTAAAGAATATTTATCAGGGTGGGAGGTAAGAAACAAGTCCAGAGTGTTGGCATTCTGACCGTCAATATCAGGTACGCGTGTTGGCTCATTTACAAGCTGGGTTAATTGGTTTACCTCAGCGAAGATCTGAACATAAATTCCTTCGAGTGTTCTCTATCCAGTATGTCGAAGCCAGTTAGAATTGTGAATATTGAAATCGCCCGCAATGACAATTTCAGTATTAGGATACAGGGAGACAATTCTTGTAATGGAGTCAGACAGCGCATCAAACTCGTTAAAAGTCGAGTTGCTATCTAGAGTAGGGCTTCTGAAGATGAAACAATAATGAATGATTTGCCTACGGATGTGGAATTTCAGCCATATGAAATTAAATTCCGAATTGGAACATTGCCCATAAGAACCTGGAGTTTGGTAGGCAATATCATCACGTACGTAGATGGCGAGATATATATAAAACTCGATGATGTTATAACTCGATAACCCCTGTTCATATTGCAGTATATCAGATTTAGGAAGCGTTGAGGAAAATTCCGGAAAATCGCCGTGCGGTCCTGATTTGGCATCCAATAATTCTTCCCATTAAATTTGTATTTTAACTTTTCTATCTCAAAAACGAATTAGAAAACTACGTATTATTTGCGTATTTTTTATTATTATTATTATTTTTTTTTTTTTTTTTTTTTCAAAAAGTAGATTGATAAAATCGAGATTAAATTAATGTATTATACGTTGGTCAACACTCAACAGTGATGGTTTGTTTTTGATTTTGTGCATCGCTCTAACAGCCTCATTTCTTTTATCTCCTCTAGTGATTTGCATAATCGAATGATTTCAATAATCGAGATGTTAGTATTCGAGTGATATGAATAATCGAATGATCATTCGAATGAAATATTCCATACTCCATTCTATATTTGCTCTGAAAATTTGTGTGTGTCAGTTTTTTGTTATTCATTTTATCACTCAGTTCAGTATATTAAAAAAAATACGTATTTTATACATGGTATTTTATTTACATTTACATTTTATTTACATGTAGTCGCAGTAGCTTAGTGGTTAGTGTGTTGAACTGCTATGCGGGAGTCCCAGGTTCGAATCCCGCAAAAACCCAATTCCGACTCAGGGTTTTTTTCCGCTGTGCTACCTCTCGCGAACGTCTGACAAACATCCGAGAGTATAAATGTCTTGAAAGAGCTTCTCAATTAGCCGTTTGGAGTCGGCATAAAATTGTAGATCCCTTCCATTCGTTCCAAAAATGAGAAACTCACACAAAACGAATGGTTGTGAGAAGCTAGGCCTAGGGTCTCTCCAGACCTGTTGCGCCAACTATTTATTTATTTTATTTTATTTACTTAAAAAAAAAATCATACTTTATTTCTGCAATAAAATAAATAAATAAATTCCGTGGTATTAAGACTAGATTCCAAATCAGTACCTTGAGCTGCCTAGGCACCCGTTTCATCCCTCCATTGGACAGGATGTAAACGAACAAGATGTTGTTTCAAATTGGTTGTGTTTCCAAAAAACTTTAACTTTTTTTTTGCATATTTTGCAAACAACAAAAAACTTCCAAACAATTGACGCTTTTCCACCAGGTTTCATTTTTATTTTCAGCTAAGCTCAATGCTCAATATCTATATAAAAAAAGAGAATGAAAAAATCATTCGAATGATTTGAAATCAAGAATCGAGACATCTCGAGGTACTGCGTGAATCGATTATAATCGAGTAATTCACTCGAATGCGCCCATCACTAATCTCCTCTACGCATTCAATTCTTAAATGACATTGAGAAAGAATAGAAAGAATATAAAAAAGTTCTTAATAGCCCTAATAATTAAAAAAAAATGTCCATTAAAATTCACAAAAAAAAAAAACAATTATTTCAAATTCAGGTCAAGACTAATGAAAATCTTATAGCTGCTACCTTACCTACTGATAAAAGAATTACATTATATATATAACAAAAAAAAAAATGCATCAAATTACAAACTACCTTAAATCTAAGTGAATCTGCCCTTTATAATCTGCGCAAAATTGTTCACAAATGAAAACACGAAATTGCAAATGCGCCACGAAACGAAAATATCGTCACTCGTTAATTTTAATTCGAATGTTCGATAAATCAATTCAACCATAACCTTTCGGAACAAAACAAACCGCAACCAACAAGGTTCGGAACTTATATAATATTTATGTAAGTCTGGGCTCTCTTTCCGAACTCGCAAAGGAGATCTAAGATATGCGCACCGTCACAGAATGCGATGTGATAACCTGATCGCTCTTGATGCACATAAAATATATAAATTATAGTGAAAAACAAGATCACTTACCTACCGGTGAATTGCAAAAACTTTCAACTGATGCTGTACGAAAGTCCCAGGGGTGTGGTCGAGGATGTGCACATAGTTGCCCAGCCCGTGGGTGTCGGTATACTTTAAATACGCTGTTAACAGACGATTTCTCTAAGAAGAGTAAAGAAATTTTATACGCATTTGAGAGTGAGCGAAACTTATAATTTACAAGAAAAGAAACTGTATTCGATTACTTAATTAGTAGGCGCAGTGGCTTAGTGGTTAGTTTGTTGGGCTACTAGGCTAGGGGTCGAGGTTCGAATCCCGCAAAAACCCAAATTCCAACTTATGGTTTTTTTCACTGCGCCACCTCTCGCGAACGTCTGACAAGCATCCGAGAGTATGACTGTCTTGAAAGAGCTTCTCAATTAGCCGTTTGGAGTCGGCATAAAATTGTAGATCCCTTCCATTCGTTCCAAAAATGAAAACTCACACAAAACGAATGGTTGTGAGAAGCTAGGCCTAGGGTCCCTCCGGACCTGTTGCGCCAACTATTTATTATTATTATTATTATTCGATTACTTAACTAAAGATTTGGCTGGTGACGGTGTTTTTGTTTTAGAATCGCCGATAAACGAGAGACGCCGTTTCTTATCTGCTGAAGCGTTTGTGGCTGATTAGGTATATCGATGCTGCTGATGATGCTGTTGGCCTTGAATTTGTTCACACGTTATTGTTTGCCGGATGATATAACTCGTAGATTAACGAGCGTAATTTTGATGTTCGGTGGCGAGGGGGGATCTATCCCGCGAAGTTTCAATTCGCTTCGCTGATGTACTTCTGATGATGATCCTTTTTTTGAAGTGATAACTTCTTTAGGCGCGTTGGGCACTATTTGGATGGGCAAAAACTAGCAAACTCGCGACACCGACACCGATTGCATACTTCTTTAGGCGCGTTGGGCACTATTTGGATGGGCAAAAACTACCAAACTCGCGACACCGACACCGATTGCATACTTTTAGTTGTAAACTTTTGTACTATGGCTTACTTTTAGGGGTAGGTAATTAATAGCTTAATCTACGATGATTTTTATTTGAATACGTTACTATGGTAATTTATGGTAGCGACAAATTGATTGTCACCAAAATTATTTCAATTACCTGTTTTGTATGGGGAATTCATAACTTAATTTTACCAGGCTTAATTCCGACATATTATATCCACGATTTTGGGTTTGTGCACATTTACGGCACAGTAGCTTGTGTTATAATTACCGAAACAAGAAATAGAAAACTGTGGTAAACTTGCCACCCTAAGAGTAGGTATACTATATAAATAATTGTAATATTCATGTCACCTTAGTGTATACTGTAAAATATGATTAGTAATTTTTGTGTAAAATAATGAATATAAAACTACAATTGATGCCGTACCACGAGATCTAGAGCATTATCAATGGCGATGCGGCAAGACAGAAAAATATTGTTGTCTTTTCTCGTTCTTTTTCTTTTAAAAGTAAAATTTGTATTTTTCGGAAAGAAATTCATATTCAATTAAGCTTCAGTATAATTATTATTAATTTATTCGTTCTGTGCTAGTTTCGGTAGAATACAAGTAGATACAATCGGATTGTGGTAGCTGAAGTAAGATATGTACATTCGAGACTGTAATCTATCTAGATTACGCTGGAAGACAGCATCGATGAAATTTACTTATATACCTATGCTAAAGATAATTCTGCATTACTTCAAGATAAAGTTGGGAAGAGATTTGATGATATTCCAATCATTTTAAATGGGGATTTCAACATCAACTTTGCAGATGATAAAAATCTACCATTAATTGAATTTTTAAATAGCAAATTTGATTTAACGATGAGCAATGATCGCAATCTTAGCACGACTAGACATAAAACTACAATTGATGCCATGTTTACAAGATACCTATTTAAATAGATTCGAATCAAAATTGTTTGTTTCCTATTTTAGTTACCTACCATAAACCTATAGTATCCGTTTTCAAATATAATGATAATAATGATGATGATGATGGAAGAGTTTGAAGTTGTTGATGAAATTTCATAAGTGTCATTGGTATTCATTTCAAAGAATACCCATTAATTTTTAAATTTAATATTTCATGTATCTGTAAATTTATACATTTTAAGCAATAGATTGCAATTTTGTATGTAAAATAATATGTATTATTTTTGATGTAAAATACCGCATTAAATGAAAATGAAAAATGTAACATAATTTTTGTAGTAGTAGTAGTTTATAATAATGAATAAAAAAACACTTTATTTAAAAGTACTTCCTACACAATAATATATTTTCTGACGATTCGAAAAATACACACGTAATTGTTCAAGTTATCACTTCTGTCGGCACTCCCGGAGTGCCTTTTAATTTTTTTTTTTTTTTTGTTGCGGCTTGTTGTTGTTGCCGGTTGAAGCTTGACGCTGCTGTCGACAGGGAATGCTCCCGAGACTGGATAGCGCTGGGTTGAGGCCGAGGCATTCTTTTGCAAATCGGGGTGGTTGATTCTGCGAGCGTGGATCTTCGCCAAGAGTGGCGTCGATTTGTCATGCGTGGTTACGTGACGTTGCGCACGTGCTGGATCGCGGAGCTTGAGATTGGATTCGGTTTCGCGTGGGATTTGAAGGATTTAATTTTTTGTTGGATGGTCGCTGAGGTGACGAAACACTACTGTAGAGTTTGGCTGGTTCTGGGGTTTCTTGTTAAAACACTCACATGGGCTTTAGACATGTGCTTAACACACTATTCCGAAACACTTATTTCCCTATATGGACTGAAGACCTTTTTAGTTTTTATTTTTAACGGGGAGTTTAATCAGAAGGGATAATAGTTTTACACCTCACTGGTACTATATTTTAATTCACTGGTGTTGGAAATAATCGCGCCACTAGTTGGTACAGTCACTGTTTTTTTTTTTTTTTTTTTTTTTTTTTCATTAAATACCCTGCAACACACTTCCGATCCAGACTACCACACTGCTAGTCAAGCCATACTGAAAAAACAAAAGACTTGAAAATGCGCGTCCAAATGGCTTCTGTACGAGCGTAATAAAGTGGTAAGCATCGGCCGATGCCACCGTTTTTTCTTCTTACATATCATCATACCACTTCTTGGGGACATTATATGTAACTTAACATAATATGCAAATAGATAGATAGATAGATAGATAGATATATTTTTTATTTTCATGTTCTGTGAATGTACAGTCATTGTGCCAGATAAATTATGTTATACAGCTTGGCTTATTAGCCGTCTGCCGTTTAAACTTTAAATACATTAGCATTATACAAATAACAAAGAGAGAATACAGTTAATACAGATTATTTCAAATCTAAGCTCGTAACATAACAAATTGAGCAAAGTATTTAAAAGTAGTAAAGAAAAAGTTACTACAAGTGTGCTATTACCTTAAAAAAAAAAAAATAATTTTAAGTTATCAAAATAGAGTATAGAGGATTGCAACTAAACAGCAAATAGATTGAGAGGTGACAGAAGTCTTGTAAATGTACATAAATAGGCTTTTAGTTTAGCTAAAACAAAAATTTAAAAAGCGAAAACAAAATTTAAATTTGTATGTATATACCTAGGCTTTTAGTTTGGCTAAAACAAAAATAAAACGGGATTTACATTGCTGCAAAAGAATTTCGATAATTCATAGCATGGACAACAAATCGAGTAAGCAATCTCCACCCACTACATCCATTGAGGATTTGAACACTTTCTTCAAACGATAAATAGCTTTTGTGAAAGTATAGTCTACGGATTTCCTGCAGAATTGGACATAACGCAAGGAAGTGAAAGACATTCTCGTCCTGATCAAGGTTACATAGTGAACACCTGGGGCTTAAATCGCTTCTATGCGGTCTGGAGTTCAGCTCTATCATTTCTGTACGAATTTTAAAGATCAAACTCATTTCCAGAACTGATAGCTTATTGCTAAAATAATTGTTTGCTCCCAAGGTATGATTAAGCTGCCTATAGACTGATCTGGTCGATGACTCTTTAGCTCTATCCAAGCAAAGCTTAAAGAGATTGTTGTCAACAGCAGAAATGCAATCGTGGAGAATACTCCTCCACTCCCAAACATTTCTCTCGTTTAGCTGAATAGATATATTATTTGCTGCGGCTAAATCGTACCAGTCTTTAAACGGAGAGTAGTTACATCTGAAAGCAATAAGAAGGACTTTTTTCTGCAGGTTATTATTAGACCTTAGTATAACTTTGCTGATGTAATCTGCATTTGCCTTTAGGTTCTTTGTAAAAACGTAAGGTAGGCCTGATTCTACATGAATTGCATAGCTAGGTGTAGATTGTGGAAGCCGAAAGATCCTTTTGAAAAAATACCTCTGTATGCTTTCAATCTCATCGCGCTGTCGATAGCCATAAATTTCATTCGCGTAGCAAAAACAACTATTAATTGTAGCATTGAAAACCCTAAATTTGGAAACAGGATCATGTTTATTTGAAAAGAACTTAGACCACATGGTGTTAATTGCTGTTTTGGCTGCATGAGTTCTTTCTTTGATGTGAGGTCTTGTATTGAGATTGTACGTTAATACAAATCCCAAGTACTTGAACTCATTTACAACCTCGATTCGGGTACCATCTAGTGACCAAACATGTTCTCTGTCTCCACGATTTTGTGTTCTGAAGACAAGAATCTTAGATTTATCTGTGTTAATTTTTAAATCCCAATTGTCGCAATAGTTCTTTAATTTATTAATTTGAAGCTGGAGAGTATAGGGATTGTCAGAAAGGATAACAAGATCATCTGCGTAGAGTAACACTTTGACATCTACATCTCCGAACTTAATGCCGCCTGGGATGCTGTCACACACGTCATCTATAAAAAGAGAGAAAATAAGAGGGCTCAGAACACACCCTTGAGGAACATCAGAATCCGTAGGGAAAGTGGATGATTTTATTTTACCATTGCAGACCGCTGCACACGTATTTGCAAGAAGTTGCTCGTAGATTCTAATTATTTTTGACGATAGGCCTATCGCAGCAAGCTTAAATATCAGTGACCTTCTATTGACGGTGTCAAAAGCAGCTTTGAGGTGCACGAAAAATACGTACAGTTTCTTTTTCTTCTCTATAAACCGTTTTGCAATTGTTGTTAGTACAAAAATCTGGTCCACTGTCGACATATTAGCTCGAAAACCGGCCTGGAAGATGCTGAGGACGCTATTCTGTTCCACCCAACTCACTAACATATGGTAAAGAACTTGAGTGAATAATTTTCTTAGCGAACTGAGCATTGAGATACCTCTATAATTTTCGGGCAGAGAAGGGTCACCTTTTTTGAAGATGGCGCATATGTCTGAGGTTTTAAAGCATTCAGGGAGTGTCTCATCACAAAAAAATTTATTGAAAAGTTCTAAAATATATTCCAAAAACGAGTGGGTCGATTGCTTGTAGAACTCAGCTGGAATACCGTCTGGTCCTGAGGCTTTATTGTTCTTCATTTTTTTTAGAGCTGCCAAAATTTCGGACATGTCTATCGTGGAGTCTAGTTCTTCGATATAGATTAGAGGGGGGGCAAAAGAAATAATTTTCTGTGACAGCACAGTGACAGAGTTGACGCTGACCTTTCGAGATAATTTTTTTTTTTAATTTACATAATTCCTTGTAGTTTTTATTGGCTTCTAGATACAAAGTCTTAAAAAAAGCGTTGTTGGTTTTTTTAAAGAGCTTTAGAAATGCAAAAGATGCCTTTCTTCGCTTTATACAATCTGTATCATACCACTTCGACGAAAAGAGGACTGACTGACATTTTCTCCTTACAACATTTGGGAGAACGCCGCCCACATCCACATGATCCCCCTGTATCAAAACCAGTTAATGCTTCGGAGTTGGGTTTCGATATCGAATCTACAAATTACCTATTTTAACTCAAAGAATATATAGAACGTTTCTCACAAAACTTTTTCTTACCACAAGCGCAAGTACGTGTTAAGAATAAGCAAAAGAACGTTCCTCCATAGTCTCATGTTCAGACTGCGCTAGCCGGGGGCGTATACGTAACATTTTTTTCCCTTTTACTTTTTTGTATCCTTACTATGGAAAACTCCGGTACGAACGCCGTTCAGGTTTTCCAATTCATACAGGTTATGACCAATACACTTACGCACTTTTTCCTTAACAAGTTTTTAACACAACTTTGCATTTCTATGCTTAGTGGCGTCGCTTAAAATGAAGTTCCTATGAAAAACAATGTCGCCTACTTGGTGTCTAACATTTTTGCTTCTGGTATTGTGATAATTTTGGTACGAAAAATGGGCGTTTTCTAAAGATTCCTTGATATGATTATGCTGAATGTTCATTTTTGAAGGTTTAGGTAAAGCTTTTAGCTCGGAATGATTTAAAGCATCTAAATCTTTTAGCAACTGATACATTGAACCATGCTCGACCATTTTTTGTCCGAAGAGTGCTTCGTAAGGCGACATGTTTATCGCTGAATGAACAGCTGTTCTTAGCGCACATGTAATCGCAGGTAATTGGGCATCCCAGTTTGTCTGACCTGGGCCAATGTACTAGCGAACCGCTGCTAGTATCGACCTGTTCAACCCTTTCACTGGCATTAGATTGGGGAGCATATGAAGCGGTCTTAATGTGCCTGATACCAAATGCGGTCATTAATTTCTGGAACTCGTGACCTAAAAATTGCTCCCCATTATCTTTCAGGATTGTTTCGGGAACACCGAAGAAAATTTGGAGGTTGTATCCGTCGTACCTTTTTTCAAGAGTTGAACAATTTAAAATTTGGTCAGTTGGTCTAGTGCAATAATGATAAAGGTATTTCCCGACTTCGGTCTCGGATAGGTTCCAAGAAAATCAAGGTAAGGATGCTGAAAGGGGCGATTGACGACGAACGGTTTGCCCATTGGAGCCCTAAGTATAGCGTTCGGAGCTTTCGTAGATTTACACAAATCGCAATTATCGATGAACGATTTAACCTGAACTGGCATATTCGGCCAATGAAATTGTTCACGCAAGCGGTACAATGTTTTCCCGATTCCGCTGTGTGACGCTCTAGGTTGTTCGTAAGCCAAGCGAATCAAGTTTTCGGTAAGTTGTGGTGGTACCCAAAGTTTCCAGGTCAAATCATTAAGAAGTGGATGACCCGTGTAATGTTTGACCTTTCTATATAGGAAGTTGTTCGATAAACGTAGGTTCGGCAGTTGAGAAGAGTTTTCTTTCACGGTATTCACTAGGGAAATGTACTCTTCTGATTGGAAGCTGGGATCTCTAACATCAACCTGCAGTACTTCTAGCTCATTCCCTTCCATTGCCATTACCGCCTCTACCGCATCTACTCCATACACTCTTGAAAGGATATCAGGTACCACGTTCAGGGTCTCTCACATCCATCTACATCCACCTGACACAACACGCAACCAATGCCCGTCGCAGAGGCATCGCAGAGTATAAAAAATTCTGTAGTCTGGGTTGACAGGAATGGGGGCTGATGTTAGCATAACCCTTAAGTTTTTGAGTGCTTCCAATGCCCTATCGGTAAGCTCGAATCTTAATCCTTAGTTGCCTGGCAGTTTTGGGAGCTGGAAAGTCAGTTATGGCTGAATCTTTCCAGGGTCTGTCTTCGAACAACCGTCTCCAACTATATAGCCTAAATATTTGAGTTGTTTAAAGCAAAATTTCGATTTCTCTAAGTTGATTGTCAGTCTTGCATCTTTTAATCGCTGTGCTACTATAGACAACATGTAAATGTGTTCATCAAATGTTCTTGAAGTAACCAGCAAATCGTCCAAGTAAACAAAAATATGTTCTCTGAGTTCGTGAGGTACCACCTTGTCCATAAGTCTGCATAAGCGTTGGGGCGCATTACAAAGGGCATGACTCTGAACTGGTAAAGGGGACGCCTGGGAACGGTGAATGCGGTCTTTTTCCTTGAGCTTTGCTCCAGTGGTATCTGCCAAAACACATCCTTCATATCCACTCTAGAAATATATTGTAGTTATATCTGTCAGACGCGATAGCAAGCCCTCTATATGTGGAAGAGGATACGCATCCTTTTTGGTGACCTTGTTCACTTTCCGTATGTCCAAGTATATCCTGTCTTTCCCAGGCCGTTGTATCAGAACGACAGGTGAACTCCAAGCGCTTGAACTTACTTCGATGACACCAAGTCGTAGCATGCGATCCAATTCCACATACAGACTCTTTTGCACCGCTGGAGATATGGGATAGTGTCACTACTTGACGGGTTCAGCCATCCCGGTGTCGATGATATGCTCCTCTCAGCTGGTTTTACCCAAGCCCAGAGTAGCAGAAGAGGGAAACAACTTAATTACATCTTTAGGTTTGATGGACTCTTCACTAGTCAATTCACGAGCATCTGAGAGACTTCCTACGACCTTGGATTCTGGAAGATTTCTGGGCAACAAATGTGGGGCAGTTCCAAATAATTGCCAAAAGTTGACTCCTAAGAATAGGGGTTGCTTTAACGAAGGTACAATAAAAAGTGTTAACTCATCTTCCTGGTCTTTGTGACCTTTGTTCTTATATAACCCAAAACTTGCTGTTTATTTCCATCAGCTGTCTTAACTGCAGATTTCGATTTTGTAAACGCAATCTCTTTCCTTAATAGGATATTATAACCTTCCGAACCTAAACAACTAACCGCTGCCCCACTATCTAGTGATCCTGATAGCAGTTCCCCAAATATTTGTACCTGAGCATAGGGACGAGGATCATTTGGATAAAGATGGATTTCTGCCACTAAAGAAGCTGCCACTACAGAAGCTGCTTTATGTAGGAGTTTCTTGTCTTTGAAACGTGAACGTAACTTCTTTACCTTTTTCGAAACTGTATGCTTAGAATTTCCAAAAATTCTATTTCTTGTCTTGTAGTAAAATTCTAAGCGTTCGTGCAGAGATTTTCGATTTTCTTTACAATGTGCACCGGCGACGGTTCTTTTTTTTTTCAAATTGAAGTTGGTGGAATTGATGCGGAAGTATTTTCAAATTGTCCGGGTTTCTCTGTTGGGAGCGAATTGTCCCGGATACCAACTGGTTCCTTTGAAAGTTTTCCGCGCAACGGGGACATTGCGGAGTGATTGTGTTCTCCTGGCCACATTTGTAGCAGACTAAACTCCTCTGCTGACTGGTACATTCCTTGAATGAGTGTCTTGCAAGTTTACAGTTCCAGCAGACCAAAGCACGTTCAACACGTTCCAGTTCGCTAATCATTCGCCGGTTTGGTTGGAAGTTCGAAACTCAGGGTTTCGGAATATCATGATCACCGAAATATTTTTCCAGTTTCCTACATACGTATACCATATCTTGTAGGCTTTCGGTATGAAATGTTATAACATGTTCACCGATCCGTCTATTCACATTTTTTCGTATAATTTCGATAAGACCCCTATTTGGTTTGGGACATCTGAGCCTGGAATTTAATTGTAAAAGTGTCATATGGAAATCATCAAAGGGTTCTGATGGTCCTTGATGACGATCTGACAATTTTCCTAACAGCTCAGAGTCGGATTCAAGACCACGAAATTGGTCAATCAAAGCTAGGCACAGAACAGGCCATGTAATATTTTGTTTGGATTTAATAAACACCCAAAACCAGGTTTCTCCTTGTCCTGAGATAAATGGTGAAGGTTCGGGACTACCTCTTCCCAACGGATACCGTACCCTTCCCTAATGCGATCTAACCGAAACAGGAAATCATCAATCGATATATTTCGATTGTCGAATTTAATACCCCATTTATGAAAATGATGGGTTTTGGAACTAGATGATAATGGAGTGTTCGAATTTGAAATCAGGTTCGATGGTGGTCTAGATGGATTCTCATTCAAGCTCAAATTATTAAGTTGGGCTAAAAAGTTATCTGCATTACTAGTTCTGGACTCTACGTGGTGTATTGGAGGTTAATGCCCTACGTCTAACGTTACCATTTTTGTCGCTGGCTCTTAGACTAGAAATACGTGCACAAGCAACATATATTTCACTGCAGATGGTCCAGGTTTCAAATAATAGATTCATAGCAAAGGAAAAATAGCTGTACTGCACAGCGGTCACCATCTTCCTTTCATATTAAAGCCCCCATTGAACTCTGACCAACTATCACCATCACAAAGGACAAAAGGTCGTTGCTTACATCGGAATCACCATGGTTTAAACTGGGATGGTGGACTTACAGAATTTCAAAAATATGTTGGAAAAATTATCAAAAATACAACTGTTTATGCTAAGGGAACTGAAAAAAAAAAACTCTATGGGTAAGGGAATTGCTTCAGGATGAAAATGTTAAAGAAGCTGCTTATCTCAGTCTAAAACATCTCTAGCCAAATGAAAATAAAATGTTTAAATGTTGTGTATTGGAAAATATTTTACCTGTTACGTAGATTCTTATGTGGAAGCGAATAAAAAAAAAAAAGATGAAAAACAAGTAGGTACTTACAAAAAAATAAAAGAACGTGATTTATTTTATTAAAATATTTACAATTAGAGACTCCAGGTTATTCCTGGGTAAATGTATATCCTGGTATTCAATACAATAAGATACTATGCTTTCTAGTGGTATGATTACTTTTTCAAAAATATCATAACATTTGAAATAAAAAGGTTTGCTATAAATAACAAATATTTTTTTAGTATTAAAAGTAGTACAACGATTAAAAAAATCTTTATTATGTATATAATCCTTTTCATTATTTAAAATATAATTTAATCCGCTAAATTGGATTAGTGTAGGTGGTGAACAAATATCTTTACAAATGCTGGTACTAATCACATTATTTTTAAAAAAATTAATTGTTTTAATCATATTGCGAAACATTTCTAGATTTTGCATTTTATAGGCACACTTTTTATATATACACTTCCTCTTCATCGATGACTGCTCCCACTATATCTCTTATATGTTTAAAAACTCCTTCAAAAGAACTATGAACGTCTGCTTGCGAAAAATCTTCAAAATTGTTAAGATTCGTTTTAAGTTTTATTTTCACTTCAAATTCTAAAGGCACTATGTAACTTTTTTCTCTTTACTGCTACCGTCAGTTATGTACTAATCTCTTACAATTTTTTATTTAAAAAGTACGTACGTCAATATGCATACAATTACGATAGGGCCCGCTTTCTCAATGCTTTGACTGCGACCTGTTCTGTTTCATCCTCACTCCTTTACACTTATTTTCGTACCAAAGGTTTCCATGTCAACCAAACACACATGTTACTTTCCATTTCTGAAAATGTGTTCTCATCATAAATTTCATTATTTATTGACAATAGTCCAAAATCAATGGCATGAGTTCCCTCAAATACAAAGCAATGGATCTTATACGGCCATAGCTAAGATATACTATCCCTTATTCATGCACTTTACACTGGTTGCACTGGCTCTACTATTGAAGGATAAGACTTTGCCTCTTGTGAATGAAATGGTTAAATGTAAACAAAAATTAGAATGCTATGATGTAGCCCAATTATGATAGGAGAAGTTCGATGCTTGATCTTGAGTTTTTTTTTTTTTTTTTGGGCATCTCTCTATTGGAAAAATGAAGCATTTGTTTTGTTTACAATATCTTTGGATAATACTTTGCCTCGTGTGAACGGGAAGTTACATGAAATGTAAAGCGTAAACATTGGGTCGTCATATAGTTAAAAAGAATGCTGATAAGGATGAAGTATCCAAAATTATGATAACTGATGTGAGATTGGGTCGTCATATAGTTAAAAAGAATGCTGATAAGGATGAAGTATCCAAAATTATGATAATTGATGTGAGTCGCATATCGATCCTATTTGTGATTAAGAAATTAAGCATTTGTTTTGTTTACAATATCTTTGGATAATACTTTGCCTCGTGTGAACGGGAAGATATATGAAATGTAAAATATTATGAGTGTCGACAAGTTCAACCGTTTTTCTTCTCAAAACCATCACGCCAATGAAAATCGTTAGATAAAAACAATTTTTGGTGGAATTCATTTTTACAATTCCCACGACTTTCTTGTATGAAACTCAATGAAATCTAGGCATAGTGTCACTTCATTCAGTTCATTCAACGATTAATAGTATAAAATATTAACTATGGAAGCCCTATTTCAACTAATAGCTGTTGACTTAAAAGCAATCAGCGACAGTTGCTGGGAGTTCACTGAACTCCAACAAGAACTGGAGGAGACCTTGAAGGAAGTCAACCGAACCAGAAGCTGGCCGCATCTGAAAGCTGCAATATAACTGTTATTAGCTCTAAACACTAGAGCCAGGGCTGGAGATTTTTTGGATACTAACCAATATTTTTAAGCTAATGCCAAATAAATTAAAAAAAAATTTGAAAAAAAAAATATGTTGTTTTATTTTAAATCTTTCAGATTGATTTATTCTCTAACTTCGGGTTGTTGGTTTCTTAGAGAGTGATTCGCAAAACGTCTGCTTTTAAATAGATCGTCAAATAATCTAATAGACTCTCGCATTTGAAGGTTTTCCATACTTTATTGCAAATTTATACTCGTTTTCGGTGCAACTAGAATTACTAATTGTGCTAAGGAATTTATCGAGAGGCGATAGCGTTTGTGATTGTGAAAAAATACTGGAATGAATTTCGCTATCTTAAATTTTAAATTACATTCATTATGAGCTGGGCTCCTGTATTTACCTATCAGATGACAGTGATCTGCTACCCGATTATTATCTAATGATCTTTTGCAAATATGACCAAGTAGACTCTCGTTATGAAATTTTAGTTCGGCTTCAGTAAGAGAATCCATCGGTTTCTTAACAGACAAATATTTTTCATTTATATCTTGTACATCGTTAATTAAAAACTCGACAAACATTTTTTTGATGCATCTAAACCCTTATAGATTCTGAACACATTTAATGTGTTGTCAAAAGAACATTTAATAAAATAACTGAATGCACAAGGGACATGTTCTTGAACTATAGTAGTAGATGGCATATTTGGATGTGGAAAACAAGTATCTACATCTTTGAGAATACATTCGAAATCGGCATAGATTACAAAGGGAACATCCATCTGTCTTTCATCATTATTATATTTTTAAATATGACTCATCAATGTATGGTAATTTACTAACAATTTTCTTCCATTCTAGCTTATGTGTATTATGAGCTGTTGCATATAAAAATCGTATGTCCATCGGTTCTTATTTGAGTATTTAATAGTCTGAAATTAAAAAGAAAACATAATGGAATTTTTCCATATCCTGCAACAGTAACAAATTGATATGAATTTGCTTTTCCACAATCTTCTTATTCTCCTCTTCGTATCCGAAAACATTTATACTTATATTTTTATTCAATGCTTCAAATGATCTTATATCAATTATTTTCAATGGAAATTCTAAATCTCCAAATTTTAGTGTCACTCCATTTTTCAATGAAATTGTTTTTTCTGTAATGCAATTTATGTTGTAGGATGAAGATCTTTGCGGATTATGGTTTGATAGATCTATTGCCGATATTACACTTCATTTAAAACAATATTCATCACTATTTTTAACGTTAATACAAGCTTTTTTATTTGCCAAAAAACTTGGCAGTACTATGAATTGTGACCCTCTTATTGGTCTATATTCATTCATGTTAATTTCGATATGACTAATTCTTATTAATGCCCATCCGCTATCCCGCTCTTGAAATTCTTCCATTTTTCTAACAATATTCGTAGACATTTCCTTATATAACACTTTAACTCTACCGCACTCTGGACAAGATACATTTTTGATTGAAATGATTTTATTGATATCACCATATCTTCTTCTGCATCAGGTTTATTTATTTTCATATATTCACCGAAGAGCCCAACATTAAATTTAAAATTTGAATGTATATTTAAAAGATAGTTTAAATTTTCAGAAACTACATTTTGGGACTGATTTAAAAATGTCATAGGTTCTATGATTTCTTCGTTTTTGTTCTCGTACATTAATGTCTGTTGATTTTCACATAATTTTTTATCACAACTATTTACACACACATTTGTAATGTGAACATCTGAACGCACACTATGATACCTGATTTTATGATTTAATACAGCATCACTCCTGGTTAACACTTTATCGCAAATATTACATTGCACTCTATTATTTTTATGTTTGTTCAAAATATGCCTCCTCAAATTTGTATTTAAGGAAAATTCTTGCTGGCAAATATCACAAATAAAGCCCTTCATATTGTGGTGAATCAGGTACTTAGTGAATCAGGCACTTAGTGAATCAGACACTTAGGAGTTGTGATGAATCGGGCGATTGGATTCAAACGTTTAAGAATTGATTTAAGTGATACTGTCGTGGTACTAAATAAGTGAATAAGTAGAAAGTGTAAATAAAGTGATTTTATTGGCAAAGTTAAACAGAATAGTGTTTTATCTTTCTTAATCCCAGCCTGAATGTAACAATATTGTAAATTGAAATTATTGAGCAAGCGACTTAGCAGTAGGTATGTCACACTTCTAACACTTGACTTGACAGAATGAATTACATCCCATTGCTTTAACACAACATAACCAAAAAAATTTAACTAAAAATTTAACCATTACTAAGGTCAATGACATGACAAACTTGTCTAAACATGTATAAAGCTAAATTCCAAAAAATTAATAATAAACAACTAAACCACAATTGTTATATCAAAACCGCAATTGGAACATGATATTAAAATCAGATTTTGTATCACATCAAATCAACACTGTCTGCATTCATACAAATCAAATCGAAACATGTTTAAAAGCATTACAACTGTCTGCAGTCGTACAAATCAAATCAAATCGAGACATGTTCAAAATCATTACAACTGTGTGCATTCGTACCGATTCTATTTTTAGATCAGTAAACACGGTGCGCTTGGCCCACGAGCTAAGTGCATGCCAGCGAACCATATGGGATTCGCTGGCTCATCATTTTCATGCTCCAACCTGTTCCCACACTCCAGGTGTATTGGGATCATGTTGCGCATATGCCTCGGCCACCGGATACGCGTGCGACGACCTATCTGCGGAATCAGCTATTCACATCGAGGGACCAACAGGTTCCTAACGGGAACTTGGATTATGAAGAGGCAGTCTAAATCGAGAACTGGACTACGGCGGTCATATACTTATAATCTTCTTGTTATATTACAGTAGATAAAATAAATAATTTGCGTACAAAGTAAACGGGAGTTTTTCTTATTGTAAGTCGAACTGTGGGCGTGCCTTCGGGCACGCGTTCGCGTTTTTTTTAGATATCCCCGGAAGGATATCTTTAACTGGCGCCCGAGCAGGGACAGTTCCGTAAACGACATCCTTTTTTCTTCCTGCGATTGCTTATCCTCTAAACAAGGATCAGAGATAATTACGTTCAATTGAACGCAAATCACTGTACCCATGAGAACACAGTGTTTATATAGCGATTCTCGGAAGGCTTCCATCGTTCCCATGAGAACACGACTGGAGATCGCAAAGGAACCAAAAAGGATTCGTGTGAAGTAAATCGTGCCTTAGTAGGATGCTCACAATTATAAACGTTTGCACCCAAAACGGAGAACACGATCCTTCCAAAAGAAATGTACCCAAAAATAAACGTAAATCGCGAAATTAATTTTTCTTTTTTCCTCTCTTCCGATCCTAGTTGTGGAAAAAATCCCCAGCGAACGCGATCAAAGAATCTCTACAAGAATCGGAATGTACAAAGTGCTATCGTTGATGTAATATTTGATTCTTTACATTCTAAAACAGTTTGCGGAAAAGGAAAAGAAATTTATAAAAGAAAAAACCAGTGCGTTGCAATAAGCGATAACGTGTATTAAAAAGAAATTCACATAAAATTTTGTTTGTGCCTCGCAATAGCGATAACAAGAAAAAGAAAGTTTATATAAGAAAAATCCTGTGTGTCGCAATAGCGATAACGTGTATTAAAAGGAAATTCACATAGAAAAATTTTGTGCCTCGCAATAGCGATAAGAAAGGAAAAAAAATTAAAAGGCACTCCGGGAGTGCCGACAGAAGTGATAACTTGAACAATTACGTGTGTATTTTTCGAATCGTCAGAAAATATATTATTGTGTAGGAAGTACTTTTAAATAAAGTGTTTTTTTATTCATTATTATAAACTACTACTACTACAAAAATTATGTTACATTTTTCATTTTCATTTAATGCGGTATTTTACATCAAAAATAATACATATTATTTTACATACAAAATTGCAATCTATTGCTTAAAATGTATAAATTTACAGATACATGAAATATTAAATTTAAAAATTAATGGGTATTCTTTGAAATGAATACCAATGACACTTATGAAATTTCATCAACAACTTCAAACTCTCCATCATCATCATCATTATTATCATTATATTTGAAAACGGATACTATAGGTTTATGGTAGGTAACTAAAATAGGAAACAAACAATTTTGATTCGAATCTATTTAAATAGGTATCTTGTAAACATGGCATCAATTGTAGTTTTATGTCTAGTTGTGCTAAGATTGCGATCATTGCTCATCGTTAAATCAAATTTGCTATTTAAAAATTCAATTAATGGTAGATTTTTATCATCTGCAAAGTTGATGTTGAAATCCCCATTCAAAATGATTGGAATATCATCAAATCTCTTCCCAACTTTATCTTGAAGTAATGCAGAATTATCTTTAGCATAGGTATATAAGTAAATTTCATCGATGCTGTCTTCCAGCGTAATCTAGATAGATTACAGTCTCGAATGTACATATCTTACTTCAGCTACCACAATCCGATTGTATCTACTTGTATTCTACCGAAACTAGCACAGAACGAATAAATTAATAATAATTATACTGAAGCTTAATTGAATATGAATTTCTTTCCGAAAAATACAAATTTTACTTTTAAAAGAAAAAGAACGAGAAAAGACAACAATATTTTTCTGTCTTGCCGCATCGCCATTGATAATGCTCTAGATCTCGTGGTACGGCATCAATTGTAGTTTTATATTCATTATTTTACACAAAAATTACTAATCATACTTTACAGTACACACTAAGGTGACATGAATATTACAATTATTTATATAGTATACCTACTCTTAGGCTTCGGCCACGCAATGAGCGACGAGCGACCGAGTGACTGAGCGACGAGTCGCTGAGAGTCGAATCTGAGCGATGGGTGGCCATTTACTGAACGACGTCGCTGAGCGACTATTGGGGAAAATGCCATCGTCAAGTGCGGTTCGTCGTAGCTTATAAGTTGAAAATCGCGTTCATATTTACAGATCGAGAATACGTAGCAAATTATGGTGAATTTCATCATTTATATCAAAATCTTCGCAGATTTACAGATCGATTTCGGCAATATTGTCGTATGTCAGTTCTTTCTTTCTTTCCACTCTTTATCGGTGACATTTTTATTTTTATAGTCTTTGTGGGTGTCCTTCTCGTAAATAAAAAATCTGTGAACCTTCTAGAACAAACTTTAGGATGCAATTAAAGCAACCATTTTATTTCGAAAAATTAAAAATACACAAAAGTAGCAGAGTTGCCATAACAATTCATATTTCATTAATTTGACATATTCTTTATGTCGTTACCAGAATGCAGTTTATATTTAGAATGATTTCACCAGTCCTGTCATAGCACTGGACGGCTTTAGACAGCTGAAATTAAATTTCTGTGTTTATTTTGTCCTTCTTATTACTTCATCGCTCAGCGATCGACTGAAAAATTAAAACAGATTTGATTGCAGAGCGACGTCGCTCTGTCGCTTAAAAAATCGCTCAGTCGCTCAGGGTTTATGTGGCCACCTCCATACGATTTCATGTGTTTTAATTTTTTTGCGTCGCTCAGCGACTCGTCGCTCAGTCGCTCAGTCGCTTGTCGCTCATTGCGTGGCCGAAGCCTTAGGGTGGCAAGTTTACCACAGTTTTCTATTTCTTGTTTCGGTAATTATAACACAAGCTACTGTGCCGTAAATGTGCACAAACCCAAAATCGTGGATATAATATGTCGGAATTAAGCCTGGTAAAATTAAGTTATGAATTCCCCATACAAAACAGGTAATTGAAATAATTTTGGTGACAATCAATTTGTCGCTACCATAAATTACCATAGTAACGTATTCAAATAAAAATCATCGAAGATTAAGCTATAAATTACCTACCCCTAAAAGTAAGCAATAGTACAAAAGTTTACAACTAAAAGTATGCAATCGGTGTCGGTGTCGCGAGTTTGGTAGTTTTTGCCCATCCAAATAGTGCCCAACGCGCCTAAAGAAGTATGCAATCGGTGTCGGTGTCGGTGTCGCGAGTTTGCTAGTTTTTGCCCATCCAAATAGTGCCCAACGCGCCTAAAGAAGTTATCACTTCAAAAAGAAGAAAGTTTATATAAGAAAAATCCTGTGCGTCGCAAAAGCGATAAGGTGTATTAAAAAGAAATTCACATAAAATAAGTTTATATAAGAAAAATCCTGTGCGTCGCAAAAGCGATAAGGTGTATTAAAAAGAAATTCACATAAAATTTTTGTTGTGCCTTGCAATAGCAATAACGTTAAAATTAGAAAATACGCGTGAAAAAGAAGAATTGTGAAATTTTAATGAGTGTGCCCTTGTGCGGCTTGGTGTGCAGTAATAAATAATTAGTGAAATCGCATAATATTAAGTGATAAATAAGAGTCTACATAGGGAAAAACCCTCTATCTAAAGGTAAGAAGCTCTTTTTGTAACTATCTGGTACGATTAAGAAAAGTACTAATCGTGGAACACCACAAGGGGGAGTCTTATCTCCTCTACTGTGGAACATCTCGATTAACAAAATACTTACATCCCTTGTCAACAGAGGTATCAAGATAGTCGCCTACGCGGATGATATAGTAGTACTAATAACAGGAAAATACCTTTCCACCATTAGAGATATTATGGAATCTGCGTTAACAGAACTATCCAAATGGACGGAACACAACGGGCTTGCGGTTATTCCGGAAAAGACCGAACTAATTCTGTTCACCAGGAGATATAAGGTACCAAAATGGGACCCACCGAAGCTTAAAGGTGTCCGACTTAATCTTTCGACCGAGGCCAAGTACCTGGGCGTGATATTCACCTCCAAACTTAACTGGAAACGGAATACTGAAGAAAGAATGAAGAAAGGACTTAATGCCTTTTATGCATGCAGGAAAACCTTTGGGAAAAACTGGGGCTTGCAACCGAACATTGTGCACTGGATGTACACCGCGATTGTGAGACCCATTCTTACCTACGGCTCAGTTGTTTGGTGGGAGGCGGTTAAAACCAAATCCCATCTTAAGAACCTGAACAAGGTGCAGAGAATTGCTTGCTTGGGAATAACAGGCGCAATTAAATCCACACCACAATTAGGTCTGGAAACACTATTGAACCTGCAACCCATTGAGCTATTCACTAAGAACGTGGCAGCCAAAGCCGCTCTCAGATTAAGAGAGAACAAAACTTGGAAGCCTGGTTACTGCGGACACTCAAGAATACTTGAAATCTTCGATCGGAAGGGACTCACGTCACTCACCGATTACGAGAAACCCAGATATGACTTCGAGAAAAATTTTAGAATCACTATACCCAAAAGGCAGGACTGGAAATCACCCAGTACCATCATTAAAGGTATAGCCGTCTACACGGATGGTTCAAAAACAGAAAATGGAACAGGAGCCGGCATATTCTCAGAAAGGCTTGCTATTAGCCAGTCGTTCCGACTGACTGACCACTGCAGTGTCTTCCAAGCTGAGATATATGCGGTTAAAAAAGCAGCACAGACTATCTTATCGATGGGACTACCAGCAATGGAAATAACCATCTGTGTGGACAGTCAAGCAGCACTTAAAGCTATCGGCTCCAATCTTATCAATGCGAAATGTGTCACAGATTGCCTCGTGGCGCTCAGGGCTATACGTCATCACTCAATTCTACTCTGCTGGGTTCCGGGACACGTTGGGGTGGAAGGGAACGAAAAGGCGGACGAATTGGCCAGATACGGCTCTGATATGGACCCTCAACTTGCGGACGGAGAGGTGCTACCGCCTTTCAACACTGCTAAGACTTTTATTGAAGATGTCACCACACAACTGGCTAAGGAACAATGGAGCAACACCACCGGTTGCGTCATAGCCCGAAGTCTGTGGCCTGTGGTTGACACCAAAAGATCAAAGCTCCTAATCTCCCTAAATAGAAGCCAAATCCGGATGCTCGTCGGGGTTTTAACCGGACACTGTATCATAGGAAACATGGCTAAAAGGCTGGGACTTTTCGCAAATGACTTCTGTAGAAGCTGTAGAGACGAGGAGGAAATAGAGTCCGTGGAACACCTTCTATGCCACTGCCCAGCTTTACAAGAACGCCGCTCATCCTGTATGGGAACTAGGTTCTTCGAAAGTTTGGACGACTTGGCAAGGGTACCTCTATCAGACATAAAACTATTCCTCAACAGAACGAAGTGGTTTTGTTAGCCACATGTCCTTACATGTACAAACAGGGTACTCACAATGGGCCTTCATGGCTTCTGGGTGAAATTTGCATTGGTTGCAAAACTGCCCTCCCAACCTAACCTAACCTAACTAACTATCTGGTATCCAATAATATAAAGAAACTACGAATGGACACGATAACGAAATCATTAACAGAATTGACCGGCGCAGTAAACGCGATTCTTGCGCAGTTAAAAGAGTTGGAAGGTCGACTAAAGACCTTGGAAGACGGGCACGCAGCATCTCCGGATGCACCCGTCGAGCCGGTCGAACTCTGCGCTCCAAGGTGCGAGCAGGAATTAAAAGAAATATCAAAATTGCCGGACTGTGTAAAAGAACTGCAGGTCTTCGACGGCAATCCCACGCAATATGTGACATGGGTGCACATAGTGGAAGGCATTCTCAAAGATTTCGAAATCGTTAAGGCCAAACCAATCTATAGGGCTATTCTCCAACATATTAGGCAGAAAATAAGGGGTCCTGCCGATGGTGCCTTGGTGTCATACAATATATTTGACAACGATTGGCAATCGATTAAACAATGTCTCTCTCTCCACTATGCGGATAAAAGAGACATGCGGACTCTCGAGCATCAGCTCAATCAGCTGTCGCAAAAAAACACCAAGCTAGACGAATTTTATGCCGCGGTGAACCACCAGCTCTCTCTCATGATCAATAAGATCAAAACTGAGTCATTTAGCGAGGAGACGGTAACCGCGCTCGTCGGAACTTATAGGAATCGTGCACTGGATGTTTTCATCCGTGGCCTCAACGGCGACCTTTCTAGGATGATGATTGTCCAGAAACCCAGGACCCTGCCAGAGGCCTACTCAGCGTGCCTCGAAATGCAAAACTTAAATTACCGAAGTCATACAATTCATAATTCGTCTGCCTCCAATACAATAACGGCCCCGGTTAATCAAACCTTTCGGGGCGAGCCCAGGCCGCCCATGGCGCCAAAGAACTTCTTCCCTCATTCTTCAAACCAATGGAGACAACAAACGCGCTACCCTCAGCGGGTTGAAGGGGACACACCCCATAGACCAACTGCCCCGAAACCCCACGAAAAAATTTAGGTTGACCAATCTATTCAATCTCGAAACATAAATTACATGAATTACCCTCGCGGCTCGAACGGCTTTAAAAGGAAAGCAAAATCAGATAGGTATGCTCATAAGCAACAAAGGCTGTATCACAGCCAGGCATGCGAGGACGAACCTGCACCTCATTATGATGCAGTAGAGGAAGAGGAAATTCAGGATCAGGTAAATTTTATGAAGGACGCCCATCCAGCGTTCCATATTTAGAATATGTAACGAAGGATGGGCTCATCCTCAACTTTCTTGTCGACACGGGAGCCAACAAAAACTTTCTCAGTCCCTCAGTTGTTACGAAAACCGCTTCTCCCCTTACTCAACTTGTTCACCCTTTTTTTATTAATTCAGCAGGAGGCAAGTTGAAAATAGAACATAAGATGTGCGGTAGGTTTTCCAAAAAGTTGGAAACGATACGATGTTCACCTTTTACCTTCTGCCTGGCCTAATTTCCTTCGATGGCATCATAGGGGATGACACCCTGAAGGACCTCGAGGCGGTTATCGACCGCAAAGAAAATACACTAAAGTTAACACCGAATATAATAATCCCACTTAAAGCAAAACTGTCAAAGGAGGTCAATATCACTCTGGATGAAAACCTTCCCGAAGGACACAGAAATAAACTCCATGAGCTGATCAAGAAATATGAGCCTCTCTTTGGTCCAATAGACCTGAGTGAGTCCGTGAAAACAACAGTAAGAGCCGAAATCCGGACAAGTACAGATGACCCAATCTATAGTAAAAGTTATCCTTACCCGGCCTGTATGAGAGAAGAGGTGGAAAAGGAAATAAAAGACCTACTGGCCGGAGGGATTATACGTCCATCAAGGAGTCCTTATAACTCCCCGATTTGGGTCGTCCCGAAAAAACCGAAACCATCTGGGGAGAAACAATATCGGATGGTAATAGATTACAAAAGATTAAATGCTGTCACTATCTCGGACACGTACCCCATTCCAGATATAAACTCTACGCTCGCCAGTCTGGGCAAAGCGGCATATTTCACGACCCTTGATTTGACCTCTGGTTTCCACCAAATACCAATGAAACCCTGCGATATACCTAAAACTGCCTTCTCGACAATGAACGGGAAGTACGAGTTCTTAAGGTTACCTTTCGGGTTGAAAAATGCTCCTACTATTTTTCAAAGAATGATCGACGATGTATTAAAAGAGTACATAGGCAAGATTTGCTATGTGTACATCGACGATGCTATAGTCTTTGGGAGAGATGGCATCGATCACCTAAGAAATGTCGACACGATCTTCTCAAAATTAAAGGAAGCCAACCTGAAAGTGAACCTTGATAAAACACACTTTATGAAGCCCGAAGTTGAATTCCTCGGGTATGTCATAACCCGTGATGGTGAAAGAGTTTTAATTACGCTAGACGACGAAGCGTTGCGGGCCTTCAATTATTTGAAGACTCTGTTAACGTCATCTGAGATTCTGTCCTTCCCAGACTTTGAAAAACCTTTTAATTTGACGACAGACGCATCTAATTATGCGATAGGGGCGGTTTTGTCGCAAGGAGAGTCTAATTCCGATAGGCCGATTGCATATATCTCACGGTCCTTGAACAAGACGGAAGAGAATCATGCGACGAACGAAAAAGAAATGCTGGCCATCGTATGGGCCCTCGACAATCTGAGATCGTATTTGTACGGAGCAAAAAAGATCAGAATACACACCGATCACCAGCCCTTAACTTTCGCGCTAAGTAACAGGAATTTTAACGCAAAGTTGAAACGCTGGAAATCTCGTATTGAGGAATATAACTACGAGCTCATGTACAAACCCGGCAAATCAAACTTGGTGGCAGATGCCCTATCACGCCTCAGAACTGAAGTTAATCACTTGTCTGATTCGGTGTACGCCGAACCAGCACAAAGTGTGAATGATGCCAATGGTGACTCCCATACCGAAACAGCTAGCGAAAACAGTAATTCTCGCACGGAAAGCGTCATAGCCGATAGCGAGCAGAGAAGACCCAACTTACTGAAACCGCGAGTGAGGCGCAATCTTCAATCGGAACCGCTCATAGCGCTGAGCAAGATAATTCCGATCTCATTCCCCATGTGGAGGCTCCAATTAATGTTTTCCGTAACAAAATTTTTATTAGAATAGGTAAAGGGGTGGAGATCCTGGAAGAACCGCATCCCGGTTTCACCCGCCATTACTTTGCAATCAAAGATAGAGACAAGCAACGGCTGATCGATTTACTTAAATTAAAGTTAAAACCAAGTGTTATTAATGGTATCAAAATACCAGAGTCACATTTATCTCTACTCCAGGAGGTGTTCCTTGAGCATTTCACCAATTACAAACTTCGCATCACTCAGAGGTTTGTCGAGGACGTAAGGAATGAAGGCAGGAAATGTCAGCTCATTATGGATGAGCATAAGAGAGCTCATAGGAACCCCAGAGAAAATAGGGAACAGATTTTAGAAAAATACTATTTCCCTAGCATGACTAGTTTAATTAAGCGTTACACTGAATCTTGTGAAATCTGTAAGTTAAACAAGTACGATCGGCATCCAAACACTCCTGAGTTTCAACCGACCCCAGTGCCATCATATCCATGTGAGATTCTTCACATGGACATAATGGAGATCCAGGGAGAAAAATTTATCACTTGCATTGACAAGTTTTCAAAATTTGGTAAAGTATTCCACGTAAAAAATAGGTCATCCCTTTACCTCAGAAACAAGATAACTAAGATACTGCATTATTTCACGGTCCCAAAGATTTTGGTGACCGATAACGAGCGCAGTTTTCTGAGTCCAATCATACAGAACTTTATTAAAATATTAGTGGTAAAACATTACCTAACCCCAGTCTATCGTAGCGAAGTGAACGGGCAGGTAGAAAGATTTCACTCAACAATACTAGAAATCTACCGATGCTTAAGGGCAGAGCATAAAGGTCTGCGCCTAAAGGAATTACTAAATGTTGCAGTAGACAGATATAATAATACCTTCCATTCTGTTATCAAGAGGAAACCTGTCGACATATTTTTCAATAGATATGAGCGCATTAACTACCAGAAACTACTTGAATTCCGAACAAGGGTGAACAAAGAATTGAAGGGTGAGATTGAGAGAAAGAAAAAGGCCAATAACACTAGATTCAACAAAAATAAAACGAAACCAGGTACTTATAAAACGGGTGAAGTAGTATACACGGCCTATAAAGGCATTCGTGCAAAGAATAAACCCTTATTCCGAAAGGAAACGGTGGCAAAGAACAACGAGGTGACCATAATTACAACCTCTGGACGTAGAATCCACAAAAGCCACATTAAAAACACACCAAGCACGTAACCTGGCTTTCAAACGAATAAATCGAATTTAACTTGAATTGAATCTTAACTATGTAATTAAGCAAACGAATTAATCGAATATAACTTGAATTGAATCTTAACTATGTAATTAAGCAAACGAATTAATCGAATATAACTTGAATTGAATCTTAACTATGTATGTAATTAAGTAAACAATTAGTCGAATTGAATCTTAACACTTAACTATGTAATTAAGTAAAAGATATAAAAAAAAAAAAAAAAAAGGCAATGGTTTAGCACACAACTTTACGGCACACTTTTCTTATTTAATTTAACCTATCAGAGCACAGTTGCATAATATATAATATGTTCATAATCTTATATACATATACATGCATATATACGTACGTATAATACACGCAATATCATGTAAAGCAAAAAAACTGCACATAAATGAAACATACGCACGCTATAAAAAAATGCACACCTACTTGGTGCAATTGATAAAAAGAAGAAAGTGCTAATATTTAGTGTTGTAACCAATTACTGATAAATTTATCTTTTATAGCGATATATATAATATTATAACATAATTAGTGTTGCGGTCACTTACCGATAAATCTATCTTTTGTAGTTAATTAATGAATTAATAATACGAATACTTAGGATAAGTACTATGCGAAATAAATCGTTATTGTTCCCACTAACACATCACAACACTTTTACTTTTACTCGAAACATTAATATTTGCAGACTTGCTTCCCTAGCAGTCGCCAATGGCTACCAAATATTTAACTACCAATCGCCAATCGTCACGATAAAGGAGGGTAAAGGCTGGATCATTGACGGCCACTTCAAACTGGTGCACGTAATTAATCTGACGGAGTTCGATAGCCTGATGGAGAAGCTCGATACGACTATAAGTCTAGAAAGTTTCAAGGCTCCAGAGAAAAGAAGCACTATCGACTTTTACGTTAATGAAATCCGTGGGAGGCTAACCCTACTCAAAGGAAAAAGAAGCCGAAGCGCAAGATCCATCGACTGGATAGGATCCGCCTGGAAGTGGATCGCAGGAAACCCTGACGCAGCGGATTGGAGCAAAATCCTTGCGAGTGAGCAGAACATTATTAATAACAACAACCAACAATACAAAATTAACAGTGGACTCTTTAGTACCATGAAAGCAACAACGGAAAAGATGAACTGGATGATAGATTAGTTTAATAATGAGGTCCATGCATCCAATGTTGGAAGGTACGAGCAAGATATTTTGAACGAGATTCTGATAGTAAAGGACAAGGTTGATGAAATGGTACGTGCCTGTCAAATGGCAAAGAGTGATCTGATAAATACCAACCTCCTCGACAAAGAAGAAATAGGTAGAATCGTGAGCGAAATCGAAACGCTACCATACGCTAACGAAATTGAAGCTGTGGAATACGGATCTCCATCCATCTACACGAACGGGTCACTGTTACTTTACGTCCTTTCAATGCCTAAGGTAAAAAATGAGGAGTTCAATTTACTCCTAACGAAAGCATCCATTACCAACGGACTGCAAATCGATTTGGATTTCGATAGGATACTAGTTAATCAACAGGAGACATTTGGAATAGTCGGAGAATGCCTTTCCATCAACAACCTAGTGATCTGCGCTGAAAAATCATTAGAGAAACTAGAAGAGGACAGCTGCGTAGCCAAGCTTATAAAAGGAGGACTTACGACATGTACCTTTCGCTCGAACACGAAGGAAGTAATCGAATTTGTCAAAGAGGATACGGTATTCGTAACGAATTTCCATGGTCAACTGGTTTCAAAGAATAATTCGCAAACCCTCAATGGAACTTACGTAATCCAATTGGACAGTGAAGCGATTCAAATAGGAGACAAAACGTTCTCGAGCTTCACGTATTCCCATGTCCAGGTACTACCACCAGTCCTTGCAAATATCACGAGTCGGATGCACAAAATTAATCTTGAGCATGTGCACGGCACAATCATCCGAAATATAGAATGGCTTGGAAATCTATCAAACCATGTCACGATATCTTACCTCATGGACGCCCTTATCATCATCCTGGCAGCGGTCATAGTTTGCATCATATGGCGAAGGATTAGCCTGGATCTGAAGCTTCCACCCCTAAATGCCTTCGGTACGAGATCCGATGCTGCGGCTGATAAAGAGCTTAGTCGGGTTCAAGAACTTCCAAGGGCGCAGGTTTGGCCGTCGGCCTCTGACGTCACCTATGATCTACGGGACGTAGATCTTTAAAGGGGGAGGAGTTGACACGGTGCGCTTGGCCCACGAGCTAAGTGCATGCCAGCGAACCATATGGAATTCGCTGGCTCATCATTTTCATGCTCCAACCTGTTCCCACACTCCAGGTGCATTGGGATCATGTTGCGCATATGCCTCGGCCACCGGATACGCGTGCGACGACCTATCTGCGGAATCAGCTATTCACATCGTGGGACCAACAGGTTCCTAACGGGAACTTGGATTATGAAGAGGCAGTCTAAATCGAGAACTGGACTACGGCGGTCATCATCACATCACACTATTATATAAAGAGGTAATGTTTGTTTGGGGAAGGTAGTCTCCGGAACTACCGAACCGATTTCAAAAATTCTTTTACTAATAGAAAGCTACGGGATAGAGTATTGCGATAGGCTACTTTATTTTTAAATTTTTCCATTTTAATTTTTTTTGATTTTCTGCGCTATTTATTTTGACTTTTCTGTATCAAAAATTAATTAAAAATCTACGTTGGTACCTACTATGTGCGGATTTTTTTTTTTTCAAAAAGTGGATTGATAAAATCGAGATGAAATTAATGTATTATACGTTGGTCAACAGTGATAGTTTGTTTTTGATTTTGTGCATCGCTCCAACAGTTTTATTTCTTTTACACAGTTAATAAGTTAAAAATTAAATGTAAAAAGTTTAAACGCGGACAAAATAGTTATTGAAAAGCAAATTTCAGTTATTTTTTAAAAATGCCAGGACGTATTTTTCTTTTTTCTTATAATTTTACTCGCGCTCAAGGGGTTATGAATACCCTTATAATGCGGGGCACAGCGCGGCATTCACGTTTTTTTTTTTTTAAGAAGTTCAGACGTATGCGCACAAATATTGGCCGACGAAAAAGGCAAGCAAGTCAACAACAAATATCAACGAAGCCAAACTACAGAAGAAAGCGAAAAGTGGGACATCGCATGGCATAAGACCAGATCAACAGTCAAGAAAATTGAGAGTGCAAGTAATGAGAACTGCGTCAAATCCTACTATTGCTGGGATAGGAGCAAGTTCAAATCGGAGTGGCAAGATGCACGTCGTTGCTGACATTCGAAGGACTGACATTTCAGTAGAAAGAACAGAAAACTAAACTAACTGTGGCACACGATGACTATAATTGTGTGCCACCATTAAAACGCGCTAAAAAACTGCTGTGCGAGTGGCAAAGTAAAAGTAGCACCTGCGGAGCAATTTGAATCGGAGGATTTTCTAAAGAACATTTGACAGTACAACTACTGTTTTCGTATGACTACATTGGGAACAAAAATTATTAAAAAAACTGGTTTCATGCCGACTGGCAGGGCAATATTTTCTCTTATACTTTATACATCATGCACACATTTTCTAACAATGGCATGGGATTCTACGCCGCAAAATTCGGATTAACAGATTCAAGGCCAAATTTACTATCGGAAGGGTGCCTTTTTGCCAGTAAATGAGGACTTACAGCAAAATTCGCAGGTATACTTCATTTTGTCGGGGGATGATCAAGTCGATAGGCAAACAGGAGTGACAAAAAGCATAACTCGACAGTTGCAACCATTATTATAATGCAATCAATGCTTTCATTACAATGTTTAAAACGGCGATAGAGAAAATGAACTTAGAAGATCGCAGATTTGTCTTCAATCATGATAAAGGAACCGCACTTTGGAAAAAATGGAATGGATAGGAAACGGGTGGTATCACTTCCAATACAAGAAAAATTATTTAACATTTTTAATTTTCTAATTCGGATGTTACGGACTTACCGCTTAAAGCCTGAACTACATCGAAACAAAAGTGGGAAAAAGTACAAAAAAGTGAACACCTCGAAAGTCACCGAAAACACACGCATATTTATATGACATCTATGAGAAAAGTCTGAAATATGAAAGCTCAGAGCTTTTTTAGTTTGCATTTAAAATGTCCGGAAGCAATAATAAACAAATTTAGCCAAGTGAAGTGCAGAAAGAACTTTTCCTTGCAAAACTGATAGGAATTATGCGATGAAAACGTGATCTAGCGGAAAGTCCGGAACAAATTCCTTGAATGTGTTTGTTTCCAGGGCTTTGCAAAATTGAAAGCTGGAACATGCTCGAGCTTTCCACAAAGTGAACATTTTAAATTGAGAAAAAATATACAGTATTGTATGAATGATGGAAGAGTACATCCGATTTTTTCCACTTTTTTGTACTTTTTCCCACTTTTGTTTCGATGTAGTTCAGGCTTAACAATTTGAAATTAAAATTCGGCTCAGTTATCTTCTTGTTGAACAACCTTAGGGCCGTTTTATTCACTCGAAGTTGAACACAACTTGGGGATTTTTATACATATATATCAAACTCCTAAAGTTATGTTCAACTTCGAGTGAATAAAACGGCCCTTAATGCACCGGAACTTTGTATCGGATCGCGTTTGATATGATTGTGAAGAATCTCAAATCAAATGTCATGTAATCACGATTTTGAGTTTAAAAGGCAAACATTGTCATATCGCGGACTCCGCTTACTCAGAACGATTTGGCATTTAAGTGTCTATGACAAATAATAAGTCGCAAGGACAATCGCTGGATATTTGTAGCATCAATCTTGAATTCCCATGTTTTTCACATGGCCCAATTGTATGTGGCGTGCTCACATGTAGGCAAACCACTTTAGTACAAAAGCGGAAGGTTGGCCGGCACGTCAATCATTGCGGTTTTATTGAAATACATCGACATTGCTATACTTCAGTTATTTCTATCGTATTCAATATAACTTTTGAATAAAGAATTTGAATTGACGGAATTACGTAAAGTAGCATGCGTTGTGCATTCTTGGAAATATTATTTTCATTACATTTATGAATTTGGGCGGAACGGAGTTCGCCGGGTCTGCAACTTATAACGGGTGATTTTTTAGCTGGTTTGGTTTTGGCAACACTGGTTTTGACAGCTGACGTGTGTTTAGTACCTTGTGTCACTGTCAAACAGCTTCAGTTTGGTTTGCAATTTAACCATGGATCGTCTTACAAATGAACAACGCTTGCAAATTATTGAATTTTACTATCAAAATTCGTGCTCGGTTCGAAATGTTCATCGCGCGCTGCTTCCATTTTATGATCGGCACTCTCGACCTTCTGAGCAGTCTATTCGGAAGATTGTGACCAAATTTCGCACCAAATTTACTTTGTTGGACATTAAACCACCAACACGTTTACGTACTGTGCGTAGTGAAGAAAATATTGCGGCTGTATCAGCTAGTGTGACAGAAGACCGCGAAATGTCGATTCGGCGCCGTTCCCAGCAGTTAGGCCTTTGTTACAGCACTACGTGGAAAATTTTGCGGAAGGATTTGTGCGTAAAGCCTTTTAAGATACAGCTTGTGCAAGAACTAAAGCCAGGCGACCTACCACAACGCCGAATTTTTGGTGAATGGGCTCTTGGAAAGCTGGCCGAGGATCCGCTTTTTTATCGAAAAATTGTGTTCAGCGATGAGGCTCATTTTTGGTTGAATGGGTACGTAAATAAGCAAAATTGCCGCATTTGGAGTGAAGATCAGCCAGAAGCATTGCAACAGCTACCAATGCATCCCGAAAAAGCCACTGTTTGGTGCGGTTTATGGGCCGGCGGCATTATTGGGCCATATTTCTTCAAAGATGATGCGAATCGCAGCGTTACTGTCAATGGTAAACGCTACCGAGCGATGATAACAAACTTTTTTTTGCCCGAAATGGAAGTTCTTGACTTGCATGATATGTGGTTTCAACAAGACGGTGCCACATGCCACACAGCACGCGAAACAATGGCGCAATTGCGAGGCGAGTTTGGTGAACAGTTAATTTCACGTTTCGGGCCGGTCAATTGGCCGCCTAGATCGTGTGATTCGACACCATTAGATTATTTTTTGTGGGGGTATGTCAAGGCTAATGTGTATAGGGATAAGCCCGCTTCGATTGACGCACTGGAAGCCAACATCCATGCATTCATTCGTGAGATACCGGCCGATATGTGTGAAAGAGTATGCCAAAATTGGACTCAGCGGATGGACTACCTGAGACGCAGCCGCGGTCAACATTTGCATGAAATTATCTTTAAACATTAAATTGCAAGGTTCAAACTATCGATTCAAATAAATATTTCATTCATTTTTTCGAATTTTTTGTGTTTTTTTTTTTTAAAAAGTTCTAAACCTCTTAAAAAATCACCCGTTATATATATCTTAACATATATAAACGTTCGTGCGTATGTATGACCATCACGGCTGAACCACTGAAGCTATCCCCCGGATGGTTTATGTTTATTTTAAACCCTATAGGGGGCGCTGGGTCGATTTTTTAAAAATTCTTATTTATGGACCGATCTGGCTCAAATTAACACCATATAACCACGCTGGGAGATATTTACGACAAGTTAGATTTTCCTGCATATCAATTTTGTATCAAAAAACATTAAATTTAATTGTAATAATATAGTTGGCGTTGGTTGTCTATACTTTTTTGAATTTGACACTTCAGTAATTCATATTTCATTTAGCTGTACAATTGTTCGACGAAAACTAACTGTTAAAAATAACATTTCCATTCGATTTCCGGCACAAATAACTTAACCAAGGAGAATGTTCTTACTGGGCAAAATTTTATGATTCTTCTTTTTTTTTGTTCGCATTGGTGTATTTCAGGCTTAGGCAGTCTTAAAAGATAAAATTTTGGAGCCGATAGGTGGCGTTGTTTCGATCTCCGAAATTGTTCAACCGATTTCAATGAAATTTTGTGGATGTATATTCTTCGTTTCCACTTGAAGGATAGGATACTTTTGGACCTGCTAGTTGGCGCTGTTGCCGATCTCCGAAACAGCTCTACCGAGATGATTGAAATTTGTGGATGGGTAGGTATGGTTGCTTCAAGATTGAAGTATACTATTGTTTCTGACCCCATAGATGGTACTTTGCAAAAAATAAGCGGGATAGGAGAACGGGTTGTGGAAGCATTAAAATTATTAATGGACATTGTCCAAATAAATGACTTTTCGAAATGTGAGTAGGACTTAATTATGAAAGGTATGAGCAAAGGCGGGTGGGTACAGCTACATATAAAAAAGACTGACGTCCGTATGTGCGTACTCATAACTCGGGAACAAATCTTTAAATTTTTATGATTTTTGGTTTAAATTCATATGGGTCCAAGGAAGGACATAATGCTACTTTTAGTAGTGTAGTGTAGTTAAAACAAAACTTTATGGGGATTAGTTGAATTTTTTAATTCTTTGGATGTTCCGGGCTTACATCTATACAATTGAAAGCGGGCTCATTTATAAATTTGTTGCACGACCTCAATGCACCGAGACTTTGTAACAGGACGCGTTTGATTTGATGGTGAAGGATCTCAAATCAAATGTCATGCAAGCGACGGTTTTGAGGAAAATTGTAATTGTAATTGTAAATTGATTTTCCATATATTTTCTACGGAGAGTTTTTTTTTTTTTATTTTTTATTGTAGCATACAGTGAGATCGTATTTTTCAAAAGCTATAGTTAAGATCAATATAATAAATTTCAGGTGGAAGTGAAAATTATTTTAGTCAAAAAGTCAATTTTGGGCGGGACGAAGTTCGCCGGGCACGCTAGTATACTTATAATCTTCTTGTTATATTACAGTAGATAGAATAAATAATTTGCGTACAAAGTAAACGGGAGTTTTTCTTATTGTAAGTCGAACTGTGGGCGTGCCTTCGGGCACGCGTTCGCGTTTTTTTTAGATATCCCCGGAAGGATATCTTTAACTAGATCAGTTAATATTCCAAAGCAAACAGCAAAAAAATGCTTTCCACTTCATCCGAAATCAGAAGATAGCTAAATTCGGTGTAGATACGCGATAAGAACACCGCGCCATCAAAAAGCATTACAATTGTCTGCATTCGTACAATCAAATCGAAACATGTTCAAAAGCATTACAACTGTCTGCATTCGTAAAAAAAAAAATCAAATCCAAACATGTTCAAAAGCATTACAACACTGTCTGCATTCGTTTCGATACTATTTTTAGATCATTTAAAATTCCAAGAACACAGCGCCATCTGAAGCAGCCTTGGCTATCCGGATGTGTCTTGACTACTAGAAAACTTGATTTTAGCACAAAGAACACAGCGCCATCTTAGGAAGTTTTGCTGTATTAACGAATCGAGGTGGGTCTTGGTTAGAAAACCAACTATCCCAACTGGATCTTACGTGGGGAATTTTGTTGTATTAAGGAATCGAGGTGGGTCTTGGTTAGAAAACCAACTATCCCAACTGGATCTTACGTGGGGAGTTTTGTTGTATTAAGGAATCGGGGTGTGTCTTGACTACTAGAAAACGAACTATCCCAACCGGGGTGGGTCTTGACTACTAGAAAACAAACTATCCCAACTTGATTTTAGCACAAAGAACACAGCGCCATCTTGGGGAATTTTGCTGTATTAACGAATCGAGGTGGGTCTTGGCTAGAAAACCAACTATCCCAACTGGATCTTAGGTGGGGAATTTTGTTGTATTGAGGAATAGAGGTGGGTCTTGGCTAGAAACCAACTATCTCAACTGAATCTTTGGTGAGGAATTTTGTTGTATTAAGGAATAGAGGTGAGTCTTGACTAGAAAACCAACTGGATCTTACCACAAAAACCAAGTATCCCAACTGGATCTTAGGTGGGTCTTGTCTAGAATACCACATTTACACTATACACAAACCATAACCCACCGGAAGTTTAGTGTACTGGGTAACCTTTAAGCTAATGCAACAACCATATCCCTCCGGAAGTTCAGTGCACTGGCTCACTTTTAAGCTAAGACAACAACCGGAAACTTTGCACCACCCAAATGCACCACTTTACCTGTGCCAGGTATACTACTAAAGTGGATCAATGAATATTTAAAATTTGTCTATATACTATTTTTGTTTTTTTTTTGTTAATACTCTGTCATCTTTATAAAGTTTTCCCTGTCCATTTTCTTCAATTACCAACGTAAGATTTTAAACCATTAAAAGACCTTACTCTACTACACGCAACATATAGCTGACCGTCTATACTCTGTCCAAGAAAAATTGTCAGTACAGGCCTTATGGGAAGCTCTTTTTTCTACCAGTGGTGCCTGTAGTACTCTCACGGCACTCAAACACAAGATTTGCCACTGAAATAAAAACGAAACCACTGGCATTCCAAAGCATTTTGTTGTTGTAATTTTCCTGAAATTCGCATACATCGCTCCACAACCAGTCTGCCACACAGCCGCGGGCAGAATGAGCAGAATCGCTTGTGTTCGCTCGCTATTATCATCAACCAAAATAATCAGTGTGAGTGACTGAAGCACATCAGAGAAGTGTTACCATATGTCAATGTTAGCATATCATTAAGGGTTTTTCTTTGAATTTTGTCAAAGAACTTTCGGTTTTGGTGCTTTTTGGAGCTTTTGAGAGCGGCATATTATATGGGGTGCTGCCATTCGGTTTTAATTTGTTTGTATTTCTGAAAGATCCAATAATATTCAGTTAAAACAAATTTTTGAATGTTGTCTTTTAGAAATAATGTTTATTCGTGAGGTGTTTTAATGCATTCATTTCATTAACGCAACAAGTGATCAGTGCGTTAAACAGATATTGCGATAAATTAATAGTTATTTAGGGCAACTCAACCAGATTCATGCAAATGCATGGTATTTTAAGGGATAAAATTTGATTAAATATTTTATTATAGAAAACTAAGTACAAATTTTCAGCCTTATTCGTTAGGGCATATTTCTGCATGTTTTGGTAGGTATAAATTCATATTTCACTTTGTAGAGCATATTTTTCACACTGAAATATCAAAATGATGAAGAAGGTAAACCTGAACTGTTTATTTTCGGTGGTTGGGTTTTACCACATCTGGTCACGCAGATGCCTTGAAAGGATTTTATGATCCTTTTTTTTTGCTAATGTTTTCGCGAAGTTCTGCATTGACGGGTAATATTTTGTTGACAAATATGTAATCTAGGTATATATGTATATATTAAAATATGTATGAAGAGCTGCACAAGTGCAGTCCTTTTACCATCTGAATGAATATACAGAAACATAAACAGAAACATGGCTACAAAGTCTTCAAAGGATCTAAGTGTAGAAAAGAAACAACAAATTATTGATGCAACTGAAAAGTTGTATGGCCTTTTTAAAAGTAAATCGGAAGCCGTAGGAAATGCGGCTACTGTTTTTCCTGTTACGGAACAAACTGTATACAGGCTTTGAAGGGAAACTGCAATCGAAGGCCACAATTCACCACCAATGAAGAAAAATAATTCCGGTATCAAGAGCAAGGTGGATGATTTTGACAAATGTGCGATTAGGCGGATAGTCCATCAGTTTTTTATGAATAATGACCTTCCAATGCTAGACAAGATATTATTGGAAGTACAAAAAAGTGAAAATATAACAAAACTAAGCAGATCTACTTTGCATACAATATTGCAAAAAGATCTATTACTTAAATTCGTCAAACGTCAGCGAAAGAATTTTTTGTTGGAATTTATTTCGTTCAGCAATATTTTTATTTTAAATTGGAAGATGGTAGCCCTAACAGTATTGCTCTCTGAGTTATGGCGAATTATCATACACACTACGGCAACCCTGTGAGAGCTTTAAAAAGGGACCGATTTATATAAGTCATTGCAACCAGACTGAGAGACAAACATCCTATCTTCCCTGTACTGACAATTTTTCTTGGACAGAGTATAGTCGCCTCAACATTATTCCAATTTTATTAAAAGTTTGTCCTTGCGATTTGTTTATCGTCATGGCAAATGCAGGTATAACGGGAAATTGTGTTCTTTGAAATTGAAAGGGTAATACAGTTCCCGAAAAAGTCAAATTAATTCTTGGTATCAATATTCGTTACTGCTGTTCCCGTTAATACCTACCTCACAATATAAAGTATGAAATTTTTCGACATCACATTCTCTGATTTCCCATGATATAAAATGTTTTCTTTCCGATTGGCAGATTATTGCCTCACACATTTGACCTGCGTGAAGTTAGCCCGCATTTGCTCACTTTTAAGCGATTCCATATTTGCATTGCTATGGAGCTATGAATCAGTGTTTTTATATCGTGGGATTTATCCCTTTTTGTGGGAATTTCGATGTCCGAAAAGCCTTTTGTGGGATAAATGGAAAAAGCACCAAATCGTGGGATTTTGAGGAATCTAACAGAAAACATTAAAACTATAAATTTTTGCTGAAATTTCATGAAAACTCCTATATTTCACCATGATTATTAACACACCGAATGTGCATAAAAAACTGCTCATATAAATTGTCTCTTATCAACATTTTCTACTACCAACAAATAATCGTAATAATGTTACAAAATGTGATTTTTATACTAAAAGTTAATTAACCGCGATTTTCTTCCCTTGTAATACAAATTTTACTTCTAAAAACTGGATTCTGAGTATCTGGGTTTAAAAAAAGGGAATTTGAGTACTGTGGAATCAGAAAAAAGGGAAAAATGACCGCGCTTCGTCGGATAAATGAAGAGAGAGTGATACAACACTGCTATGAATGGAAAAAGAAGGGGAAATATCGGAGCGCTTAAAAATAGGCAATCGAAACCATTTCAGGCTTACCACAAATTGCGAATAAAAAGTGTCCAGTAATGCGGGCTGTCTTCTATTTTATATCACAGGTAGAAAGGGGTGCATAGAATAGATATGCAAAGTTTCATCGTTTGTAGTTCAATAGTTTTTGAGTTATGAGGACCTTAAATTAGAAGCCAACATTTTGCTTAAATTTCATATAAATCATAAACCGTCAGGCCGATTATTAAAATTTGAATTTTATTAGATTAGTAATGTCAAAAACTTTCGAAAATAGAAAATTGTGTCACTTTGCTTGCTGCGGTTTCAGAGATAACACGGTTTTAAGGGATTGCGATTTTTATATTCAAATGGTTCTAACTTTCTAACGGTTGAACTATAAACGAAAAGAATTTTACTACAAACAACTACAAATAATTATCTATCGAACTGCATTTCACGTTTTTCATTCTACAAAAATTGAGAGCTAACTTCACGTAGGTGCAATGTTGTTATTGTTGTAAATTCATCCAATTCGCTTAAATCTACGTAATTCATAAAGTGCGGAAAATTTTTTTATTGTGCACTTCTATGATAATATGACATCTAAAGGTATTGTATTCCAATATATATATCTGTCTCTTTTCATAGAGTGTGACGTCATGCGGTGAACAAATATATTGTCATGGTTTAGCATTACTAAATGCCTGTACATTTTAGCACTTGCATGTTCATCAGACATTTTTTTAAATGTATGGTGTATAATTACATAAAATAGAAAACAAATAAAAGGTTTTATTTTGTATTTGCTAAAGTGTACCTAATGCTTTATTTATGTAATAACTTTTGGCAACTTCTTGTAAATTTTCGATTTTCTTAGATTCTTTTCGTTATTTTTAAGATTTAGAAATCGTATCCTGAAATACATCTTGCATCTGAAAAACATTTTTTTTATTTCGTCCGGCGTATCAACTTCTTTGCTTGAATTTGTCAGGGTACTTATTTTTCTCATTCCAGACCAGTTGGATGATCATTTAACCTCGAACAATATCTGACAATACTAAAGAACCCTTCAAGTAAGTCCTGATTGAGTCTATATGTCAAAATGTTTTCAGTTTTATATGTCCTTCTCATCTCTTCGTGAATCATTTTCAATGATTTCATATTACACAAAATACCGCGCTGAAATGGTAAGAGTATACCCGAATTTGGATTCACATGGTAACGTAATGATAGCCAATCCATACGCTTTTACAGAACTCCTTCCATCTTGCTTTGGGATCTTTGAATTAAAGACGTCGAACCAATCATTCACCTAGCAGAAACGTTTGAGTTAATGAATTTGTCTGAATTGTCTTCTGAGGTACAATATCCAAGCATTCCCAATCTGCTCAACGCCTTTGAGTTAGTATGAGAGAAAAGTTGGGCTGCCAGCTTAACTTTCTGCCGTTCTGTTCCCTTGACTGTAAGAGACTTCAAGCTAAGCTTATGAGCAATATTTAGATCAGACTTCGATGCTTTTTCCTGGGCGCAGTAGCTTAGTGGTTAGTGTGTTGGACTACTATGCGAGGGGTCGAGGTTCGAAATTCGAATCCCGCAAAAACCCAAATTCCAACTTAGGGTTTTTTTCACTGCGCCACCTCTGGCGAACGTCTGACAAACATCCGAGAGCATAACTGTCTTGAAAAAGCTTCTCAATTAGCCGTTTGGAGTCGGCATAAAATTGTAGATCCCTTCCATTCGTTTCAAAAATGAAAAAAACTCACACAAAACGAATGGTTGTGAGAAGCTAGGCATAGGGTCCCTCCGGACCTGTTGCGCCAACTATTTATTTTTTTTTATTTTTTTTTTTCGATGTTTTTTCATATAGCTCATACAGTGGTTTACTTGTGATTAGTTTGTTATTGGACTTAAGTCCGTGAGTAGAAGGGCTATGTATGTCCTGGCACAGGAAATGACGTCATAATGAGCCAAAAATGAGTCATCGCTTCAAGGTCGTGTGTGTGTGAAGAGTGAAAGAGATAAAAACTGGAAGAGTGAAAGAGATAAAAACTCCAAGGTCATTAAGAACTCCAAGTGTATGTGTGCTGTTGACTCAAGGTTGCTGATATGTGTGTTGTTTCAAGGTCGCTGATATGCGTATGTATGCGTTGTTTCAAGGTCATAACTCAAGGTCGCTGATGTGTGTGTGTGCAAGCGAGAGATCAAGAGCATTGTGGGAAGGGGGGGAAATAGCTTATAAGAATACTCTTCAAGGCCATTAAAGAAATAAAAAACTCTTGAAGGCCATTAAACGGTTGAAGTCCAAAAATCGCCTATAAAAAAACTATTCAGCGATTGCTAAGAAAACTCTTCAAGGTGATGCTAAAATAGAAATCAAGGCCAAATACGATCGTAAACGAATGAAGAGTAGGATGTGTGTATACATATGAATTAAAAATCGATAAGAGATCATGGTCATTTGGAAAATAAAAAAATCAGCTTCAAAGTCCAAGGCTATAAAGAAAAAATCTTCTCATATAAGAATGCCATTATGTTTCTTTTTATGGAGCAACAACAACAACATAAGACAACAATATGTTCTTCACAGAAAATTAACAGCCTACATTCTGAAGCACAATGTATTCTTGCTGAGATATTGTATGCTCGCGCCTCACCCTCTTGGCTAATGTATGCTACATTCTATAAACACACATCTGCTCTTGCTGTCGTATGAGAAGTTGAAGCAATAAGCAATAGCATCCGTACTGCAATAATAATTAAGTCAATGATGCTGGAAAAAGTATTCTCTTATGTAGATAAGAATGTTATGATGTTTATATCATATAAAAACAAAGTTCAATCCACAGTTTTGATGACATTACCTGTATTATTATTACCTGTAAAGTGGAGATTAAGAAGACCAAACGAAATTATTGTTGGACATTTCAAGTAGTACATTTATGTACATATGACCTATATATTAACTAATGTTTTATGAGAGTAGAACTAAAGCGATTGATTTACATATATCGACAGTAAACAAGGGCGAATCAACTCAGCGTTCGAAGAGACATTTTAAAGAGCATGTAGTAAGGTTCAGACTGACTGTAAATCCTATAAGAAGAGTATTGCAAATTGTATTGAATATAGTTGCAAAGGCAAAATGTTTCTGCGTGAACTGTTAAGGGAGGTGAAAGTGAACACGTAAATAATAACTAATTGAAATAGAATGAAAAAAAATACTGTATTAATTGTTTTTTATTTATCCATGAAAAACCCAACCATTTAACATAAACTTTTTCATCTTTTGTTGCTATAACCTTTTCCACAAGATAAACTATATCGGGAAATTTGGATTTTTGTAATTCTTCCACATAGAAGCTTCCACTTATAGGTCTTCAATTAAATAAGTGGCAGGATTTGTTAATTGTACTTTCCTTATCTTTAACATTTCAGTTGGATGTGTAGCGTTTCTCGAAAACATGTTTAAACTTGCTAATTCGAAAACTGCTGCCAACTTTGATTTTTCCCTTGGGCGCATATTTTATTCGATTATACACGGTGGATAAGAGATCCTGAGCATTTTTTCTATTCACATCCACAGGTCGCCTTTTTATTGTTCTATGCTTGGAGTTATTGTACGCATTTACCAATTCTTTTAAAATAGGTATCCATTTGTGGTTTCCGTTAAAACTGAATTCTTTCCACATCTTCTCCTTAAGGGTGCGGTTAAAGCGTTCAACAATTGATGTTTTTAAAATAATGAACGTTGAATAACGATTAATAGTGTAGGTTTTCATCAAATTCTGGAAGATTTTATTAAAAAACTCTTTGCAATCATCGGTTTGCAGATTTTTAGGTGCCCGATAAAAATTGTTCTCATAGCTTGTGTTGTAGCTGATGCAATTTTCTGTTTCAAAAGAACGACACACTCTTCACAGCAAAGAATGAATAGTAAGAAGCAAAGTTTGTATTTTATTTAGCCAATCGTTGCTAAAGTAAAGTAACATCAAATTCTTAGCAATATTTACATAAATCTGAAAAGACCAGGAATAGCAACCATGAATGGACTCAGTTGAAGACATATTCTCAAGAAATTAATACAACCAATGAGTTCATTGTAATGGTCTTCAATTAAGGTTAAATTTACTTTGTATTAAGTGGGCTCATAGAGTTGAATGTACTCTGGATGAAAAGACAAAGTTTTTATTCTATTAGATATTTTATTTAGCCAATCGTTGATAAAGTGACATCAAATTCTTAATTCTAAGCAATCTTTTCTCTAACATAAAACAAGCGCAAGTATCTGTTCCATCTTTACATAAATCCGAAGACCAGGAACAGTTCATAAAATGGCAGCTATGAATGGATTCAGTTGAAGGCACATTCTCAAACATTCTTAAGAAATTAATACAACCAATGTGTTCATTGTAATGCTCTTCAATTATAATGTTCCGATATGATTTCAGAAAATCTAAAAGCTGATCGAAAACCACAGAATTATTTAAGCCCGACATATTCTCAGAAGCACAATCGAATGTTGACTATATTGATTTAAATAAATGGCCAACTGATTTTTCTTTTTTATCAATAGGCTCGTAGTCCTCTTTAAAGTTTTGAAGAACATCAAGAAAATAGTATCTGAACTTATCAAGCAATTCAAGTGCATTTAAATTGAGTTGGTCAGTGTACAATCTCAAAGATTTATCGGTTTTTTCCAATTTCCCATCGATTGCTAAAAGACAGTTCTTAAAGACACTGTCAACATACTGTTTTTTTGCAGCATCATCATCATCTGTTGGCGCTTTAATGTTTCTCAAATATTTATGTTGAACATCAAAAAATCCATTAAAATTTAGCCTTAAGGTTTTCATACCTTCATCGTGTATGGTTTACATTAGTGTATTATAATTGCCATCAACATATTTTTGTAGAATGAGTATAGTTTTATCTTGAAAATCGATATTGTTATCTACGTATTTCTTATTTGCTGCCTGGGTTGGGTTTACAGGTTTTCCAACATTGTTTAGACATATTCCCTCAATATCGAAATCACCAGTAGATGTTAGTTTAAATCCTTCCCCAGCTGGTCCCTGCAACCCCACAGTTGGTCTTTGAAATCTGTTGGAGCTTCGAACGAACTTGTCAGTGCTCATTTTGTTAATAATGTCAAAACTATGCTTAATATATGATATTCGATTCACGCAGCTCTTCCACAATTGAGTTTATTTCATTCTGGTGATTATTATTGCCAGCAGTTTGAGATGCGATTAAAAGTCTTAGTCTATCAACGAGTTCGTTAGTATCATTCCAATGTACATAATCGATGGGATTCTCGGAATATATCATATCATATGCTTTACCAATTTTCCGTTGTGATTGTTGTAAAGTGCACCACTTGATGCATACCAAGCACTTTACAACCTCTTTACCATTTCTTCTTTGTATGCAAGATGTTTAACCCTACGATCAATGTTGCAACTTTGTAACAATATATTGATTGTCCCAAATAAACATCCTCCTAAATTGCTATTTCAGCTTGCCACTTCCAGCGTCAATGCCCAATACTTCCGACCTAAATAAACAATGTTTATTTATGGTCACTCATCACTTTTATTTTCCATTTCCATTGCACAACTAAGAGCCCAAACTAATTAACCCAAGTCAATCAACTCATTATGCTTATGTCGCACTTTCCACCATACGAACGATCGCTTAATGAATCGTATACGCGACAAAGTAACATGAGCTGCTTGACTTGAACTTGCCCGGGAATTCCCTTCCGTAATTCCCTATTCTTTTTGTTTTCTTTCTTCGGTCATCGAACCTCGAATTGAATGAATCAATCGAGGCGAGTGATTTTGAGCACTGGGTATGACGCGGCTTTTGATTTCTTTAAACACTCTCGTCTTAACAGTCATTCGGTTCGCGCCTAGATCATTTTCGGAGTCAGTTCTAAGCAGTCGCATGGAATCTTACTAAATCGTTTCCACAACCCCTTTACAAAATCCTAACTCTACATCGTAAATAACAACAGAAACTTGTATTAAAATTTATAAGACTTAAACAGAAACTTGTATTAAAATTTATAAGACTAGTATAATAATTAATTTAAGCTAATTAATAACGATATAATTATAAAGTGAAATTGTTGTGTTTGTTGTTTGTTTTAATTTTGGACGGAACAGAAAACGCTTAAAGGTAATGACCCAACTGAGAGTTGCACCTCCCAGTCTAAAATAATAAAGTGCGCTACAAAAAAATTGGTGTCAGATGTGGGGTCTGCCAAAAAAGTGTTAAAAGTCCAAACAGTGCGAACAATAAACCCTCAGTGTCAAAAAAAAAAAAAAAAAGGAAGAACTAAACTAATAACAAACATCAGTCAAAACAGTGCGAACAATAAACCCTCAGTGTCAAAAAAAAAAAAAAAAAAAAACTACCTAAACTAATAACAAACATCAGTGAAAAAAAAAGAGACTATCAGTGAAAGTAAAAGAAAAATTAATCATCACAAATACAGAAAGAAGCCATCAACCGTGCAGAACCTTCAATACCAACACCATTCTACAACTCTACCAGCTCAGCTCTACTACATCTTTAATCAACTTCAACATCGCCACAATATCTAGTAACTATTACTCTACTATTTTTTTTTTTTGTGTTTTGTTTAGCCTTATTCTAGTCCTATACTCTATAGCTAGTTTTAAGTAAATTATCTAACAGTTCCTGTGCGAAATTTAGCATATAAGAAAATTGCTTTCTTTCACCTTTTTTTTTTCTTTTTACATGTTAGCCGAAGATAGTTTAGTCTCCATCTCAGAGTCAGAAGATTCCAGCACAGTTAATAATTCCTCTTCCTCTGAATCCTCTGAATCCTCAATTATGGCTCCTAAATTAGATCGCTCTTTCGCTTTCAAACTCATCCCCGAGTTTGATGGTAATAGAGCTCACCTACACAAATTCTTAAACGCGTGTGACCTGCTAGACCAAGAAACCTCTGCTTCTGAATTGCCACTTTTGATGACCATAATAAAAACAAAATTGATCGGACCTGCATATAATATCGTGAAATACTCAGTATTCGAAAATTGGACAGAGTTAAAAAATAAGTTGCTACAACAATTTTTAGAAACCAAATCCTTATCTCAACTCCAACTAGAGTTGATCCAAATAAAACAAAAACCAAATGAGACAGTGCGGGTCTACGCTAATCGTCTCGAACAAATCTTGGCAAATCTGAACGACGCTTGCATCGCTAGCGAGGGCAGTGATCATGCCGAAGTTATAGAGAATCTAAATCGTAAGACTGCGCTTAAATCCTTCGAGAGGGGATTATCACCCAAAATAAATTTAATTATTAAGGCTTCCAGATTTGAATCTCTTACAGACGCCATAGAGGCCGCTGTACAAGAGGAAAAATGTTTTTCTCCTTCTATACCGAATCCTAATACTAGCTTCAAGACAAAAGTAAATTGTAGCTATTGTTCTAAGCCCGGTCATACTATCGACCAGTGCTATACAAAGAAAAATAGAGAGAAATTACCCTTAATTAAAAGTGAAGTGAAGACAATAACTGTTACGTGTAACTATTGTAAAAACCCTGGACATCATATCAAGGAGTGTAGAAAAAGAGAATACAATAATAGGCGCCGTCAAGAAAATTCTCAACTCCAATATTCACAACCTCAAAACTCTCAATCTCAGAATCGGAATCCTTCTCCTCCGACTCATAATTATCATTCGGAAAACCACACGGAGGCCGGAACCAGTGGCAGGGTCCGGACCAACAATTAAATTCTCCTCGCCACATCTTCCATGTCAATCTTAATAGCAAAGTTAATCGTGTAGACTCTATTGAGATTTCTTCTAAAAACCTACTAAATCCGAATCCTGCTAAATTCCTCATCGATGGTGGTAGCGAAATCTGTTTAATAAAAATTGATAAATTAAAGCCAGGAGCAGCAATCGACTCTTCCTTAATTCATTCCTTGTCTGGAATTACGGAATCCATTATACTAACCCAGGGAGTCGTCTACTTTGATATAAACCTACCATTAAACATCACCATCTCGTATCCATTTCATGTAGTAGACAGGAACTTTCCCATTGTTACTGATGGAATAATCGGTAATAACTTTTTAGACGATCATTTAGCCCAAATCAATTATGGAACCAAAATCTTAACTCTCCTCTTCAAAAAACATATCATAGAATATGACTTAATTCCATCCCATTTAGTAACCATTCCCGCTAGAACAGAAATCATGGTCCCAGTTCATAAGAAAGTTGACGCGGATAGTATATGTCTCTCCCAACAACTTCCCAACGGATTGTATATCGGTAATAGCATTGTTCCTGCCAATCGTCCCATTTCACACATATCTGTAATCAACTCCTCTGAATCTGAAATTGAGTTCAACACAGAAGAATTGTTATTCGATAAAATTTCAAATTACAATGTCTTCCAAATCCAACAATACCCTTCTACTTATGATAGAATTCAAGCCATCAAGGAATTAGTCATAACTGATCATATGACTAATGACGAACGAGACTCCATTCTAAATCTTTGTCTACTGTATAGTGATTTATTCTACCTAAAGGGGGATAAATTAACTCATACTACTTCAGTTCAACATTCGATCCATACCCCTGATTCTACCCCTACTTATATCAAACCCTACAGGTTACCTGAAGCTCAGCGACAGGAGGTAAATAAACAAATTCATGAGATGATGGACGATAATATTATCCAACCATCGAATAGTCCATGGAATTTTCCTCTTATCGTTGTCCCTAAGAAACCTGATAGGAATGGTAATAAGAAATGGAGAATCGTAGTCGATTTCCGTAAGCTCAACGACAAAACAGTCGGTGATGCTTACCCACTCCCCAATATAACTGATATTCTAGATCAGTTAGGGAGTTCCAAATTCTTCTCCACTTTAGACCTCGCTAGTGGATTCCACCAAATCGAAGTTAAGCCTGAAGATAGAGAGAAGACAGCCTTCTCCTCGCCGTTTGGTCATTACGAATTCATTAGAATGCCTTATGGATTAAAAGGTGCCCCCGCTACCTTCCAAAGGTTAATGAATAACGTTTTGACTGGTCTTCAAGGTATAAAAACTTTCGTTTACATGGATGACATAGTAGTCTATGGCAAAACACTAGGAGAACACAATTCCAAATTAGTTGAAATCTTTGATCGTTTGAGAATGCATAATCTCAAACTGCAACCCGAGAAGTGTCAGTTCCTGAGATCAGAACTTACTTACTTGGGACATATAATTAATGAATCTGGTATTAAACCTGATCCTCAAAAAATCCAGTGCGTTAAAGACTTTGTTCAACCCAAAAACGCCAAGGACATAAAAAGTTTTCTGGGTCTTGCTGGATACTATCGCCGTTTCATCAAAGACTTCGCTAAAATTTCTAAGCCTCTTACCAATCTTCTCCGCAAGGATGTCCCATTTGACTGGACTCCTCTTTGTACTAATTCTTTTCATGGATTAAAAGAAAAACTTATTAATCCTCCTCTTCTACAATATCCCGATTTTACGAAAAATTTTATTCTAACAACAGATGCTAGTGATGTTGCTGTTGGTAGTGTGCTTTCTCAGGGTGAGCCAGGAAATGACTTGCCTATCGCATATGCCTCTCGCACGCTGAATAAGAGTGAGAAGAACTATTCCACTACAGATAAGGAATTGCTTGCCATTGTATGGTCAGTCCGGCATTTCCGCCCATATCTGTATGGAAGAAAATTCCTCCTTATCACAGATCACAAGCCACTCATTTACATTCATAATTGCAAAGATATTAGTTCCAGACTAATGCGATATCGCTTGCAACTCGAAGAGTTTGATTATGAAATCATTCATAAAAAGGGCGAACAAAACACGAACGCCGACTGCCTTAGCAGGATCGCTAAAATGACTCTTCGATCGTCTCCTAAAACGCCTTCTACATCGTCTACTACATCGTCTACAAATTCGTCTTCTAACTCTTGTACCAAATCGTCTACCAAATCGTCTACTAATTCGTGTGCTAATTCATCTTCTAAATCGTGTTCCAATTCTTGTACTAACTCATCTACTAAATCTCGTACCAAATCATCTTCTAAATCGTGCGCTAGTCCATCTCCTAAATCGTGTTCTAATTCTTGCTCTAATTCATCTCCTACATCGCCTACTAATTCGTCTAATATATCTTGTTCCAAACCTCTTACTAATTCGATTACTAACTCGTGTACTAATTCTTCCAAATCGTCTACTAGCCCTCCTACCGATTCAACTCCTATATTGTCTCCTAGCTCATCTACCAAATCTTCTTCCAATCCGTCTACCAGTTCGTCTCTTGCTAATTCGTCTCCTATTTCGTCGCCAAATCCATTTACCATATCGTCGTCTAATTTCACTACCTCACCTCCGGATCCATGCACTTCTTCACAACTCATTAATTCTCCTACTACTCGTGAACCAACTCGTGAAGAAATTCAAACTATTCTTAAGGAATTTCACCAAAATCCTATTGGAGGACATTGTGGCGTAAACCGCACCTTTAAGCGAATAAAATTATATCATAAATGCAAAAATATGTTCCAAGATATAAAAGCATACATCAAAAATTGCGAGCCTTGCCAAAAAAAACAAAGTCACAAAGTACACCATGGAACCTATGGTAATAACTTCAACTGCTAAACATCCTTTTGAAAAGATATCGATTGACATCGTTGGTCCATACCCAACCACTTCCAACCACAACAAATATCTCCTAACTTTCATCGACGACCTAACCAAGTACACCGATGCAATTCCATTACCGAATCAAGAAGCTAATACAATAGCAGAAGCTTTCGTCAAAGAAATAATCTTCCGCTTCGGTACTCCCAAATACGTTTTATCCGATCAAGGGCAAAATTTTCTTAGTGACATCTTCAAAAACGTATGTAAACTCCTAAAGATCACTAAACTCCAAACAACAGCTTACAGACCTCAATCAAATGGGTCTTGTGAACGAAGTCATCGAAATTTCGTGGAATACCTCCGCTGCTTCATAAATAAATCTCAAGATGATTGGGATTCTTGGATTAAATACGCCGTATTTGTCCACAACACTACTCCTAACACTTCTACTGCTTTTACTCCTTTTGAGTTAGTTTTTGGAAGACAAGTCGAACTTCCTACTAGCTTAACTAAAAATCCCGAAATATGTTACAACTATGATTTGTACGCGAACGAGCTGAAATCGCGTTTACAGCACGCTCATCATCTTGCCAGAGAACACTTATTCAAAAGTAAAGAATCTTCTAAGCTCCAATACGACAAGAAACAAAATCCGGTAACTTTCACAGAAGGAGACCACGTCTTACTTAAAAATGAAAGTTGCCCTAAAAACAAAAATAAGAAGTTACTTCCCATATGGAATGGTCCATATGAAATCCTTTCCTCCTCTGGAGTAAATTCAGTACTTAAATACAAGAACAGAACTCTTAAAGTACACAACAATAGACTCAAATTATTTTCCCCTTAATAACAAAAATCATTCCTATATCTTTCCAGACTTAAACTGTTTTCCGGTTAATAATAAATCTCTTCCTATACCTTTTTTTTTTTCCTCTCTAGAAATGGACAGACTTTACGTGTTCATCCTTATTATCAGTACCTCCGTGTACTTAACCACTTCAATGGCCCTGTATAATCAGCCCGATACCACATATGAAATCATCGAGCTACAGAACAAAACTGGATTTTACTACGAGAATATTGGAAATCTCAAGCTCTACTCGAACCATTGGAACTTAGTTATATATTCTAACTTAAGCGAATTTGATGTGCAATACAAAACTATCATTGCTTATCATGAACAAATGTTAATCCTGTGCGAACGATTTATATCATCCCATGAATCCCTAAACCAATGCTCTACCTTACCTATGCAATCCTCCATGATCCTAGATAGACTCAACGAACAAGATATAATTATAAATAAATATCTTGGCACTACAGCAAAACCACGTTTATTAAAACGAGGGCTTCTAAATGTCGTTGGAACAATTTCCAAGCAATTGTTTGGAACCCTCGACGATGACGATGCAAAAATGTTTTCTGAGCACATAAACACCTTAGACCAACAGCAAAACCATGCCTTTAAACTTTACGAAAAGCAAATTTCAGTATCAAAAAACATAATACATCAATTAAATCTTACGAACGACCAGCTAATAGTACTAAAAGAGAAACTTGACAAAACTGGCCAATACATAGAGAAAATCCAACATAACCAAGATGACAACATATATATAACTGAATCATTTATGCAACTGACTGATCTTTTTACCATGTTTAACTCCTTATCTGAATACTATTACTCAGCAAAAAGCCATCTCTTAGAATCCATTTACTCTGCGGCCCATGGGAAGCTGCACCCATATTTAATTGATCCTACTAAACTAACTGAAGAAATTAGAAAAATTCAGTCTTTTCTTCCAGAAGACAACCGTCTTCCGTTCCCCTTGCAGGAACAATACATAGACAAACTATTTAATATATTAGAAACTCATATCTATTTTGCCGACAACAAGATACATTTCCTACTGAAAATCCCCTTAACCACATCGAAGAATTTTAATGTGTATAAAATTACTAGTATACCAACTCATATCGGAAACAGAACATATTCCGTAATGATCCCAGAAAAACCCCTTCTTGTTATCGACTCGGAAAAACAATCATATTTCCTTTACGAAGAGAGTGATATTAAAAAATGTTTTATTACTCACAAGAACAACTATCTCTGTGAACAAAACAGCCCAATCTTATTTACACACCTTAGTAATGCTTGTGAACTTAATTTGTTTTCAACATTACCAAGCACATCCAATAGTTGTAAAATACAAATAATGCGAATATTTCACCCAATATTCCTACAACTAGCAGAATCAAATGCCTGGCTCTTTGTCTCCCCGGATCCCGAGAATCTCATTATAAAATGTCAAAAATCTAACTCTCAATTAACCCTCCATTCTACTGGAATACTAAAAATCGAGTCTACTTGTAGAGCAAATACAAAATACCAATCCTTTACTTCCAAAACCAACTATGAAACAGATACAAAATCAAACTTTATCTCATCTGCATTCCCCGTATCAGCTCCAAATATTACCCAATTTCATTTCACTAAGCTACCCATCATAGAAACTCAAACCTTTACCATTCACAATCAAATTAACGATTTAAACGCTATCAGTAAGAGCCTAGATGATATAAATTATCAATCAATCTCACACCCCATCGTAAATTCCTCAAGCAACAAACATACTACTACCATTTATATTCTCTTGGCCGTAACTCTTCTTATGATGTCCACCGTTGTCGCTATACTAATAAAATTATATAAACAAAAAGGGCTATGCAAAGATCAAATAATTTCTGACTCTCTGCCTCTACCAAAACCACGATCATCCACAAATCTTCAGCCTCCTTTTCTAACTCCACGTAAATCGTCATCAAATCTCTCTCGTTCTCTTTCCCTACCGAGAACACAAACCATTAATGGTCCGTCATCTTCGGCTTCTTCAACCGAAACTCGTACCAATCCTAGGTACAAGTTTCGTTCTTAAGGGGGGAGGTGTTGTAAAGTGCACCACTTGATGCATACCAAGCACTTTACAACCTCTTTACCATTTCTTCTTTGTATGCAAGATGTTTAACCCTACGATCAATGTTGCAACTTTGTAACAATATATTGATTGTCCCAAATAAACATCCTCCTAAATTGCTATTTCAGCTTGCCACTTCCAGCGTCAATGCCCAATACTTCCGACCTAAATAAACAATGTTTATTTATGGTCACTCATCACTTTTATTTTCCATTTCCATTGCACAACTAAGAGCCCAAACTAATTAACCCAAGTCAATCAACTCATTATGCTTATGTCGCACTTGAATATTTTCGGAATGGGCTCTTGAATAAGAGGATGAATAATGTGTTTATACTTTTTTCCTCTATTGCCTTTAATTTGAGAGCTGCTATCATGGTTTCTCATGTGCAAGTTAGTTTTTTGTAATATTTTTCGATATTGCTGTAAGTCTTCATTGGTATAGTGTGCTTTTCTAGGTTTTTTTCGCATAATTAGCTCATAAAGCCCATCTGTCCCATTAACAATTTCATCATCAATAACGAAGTTATTGTGTTTATTGATAGAAAATGTTGATCTCCCTAATTTCGTTGAATTTGACTGCGCATCGAAATATGGACCATAGATTTTGTCACGATTTTCATCAGATGAGGGTGTTGATCGGTTGAATGGTGTACTTTGATCAATACTATCGGTATCGGTTTCAAAATGCGTGGGTGTTCTAAATGAAACATCTTTATCTGTGATGGGAGTGGATGATGTTGTCGCTAGAATTGATTCCTTCAATGATGGGAACTCAAAATATTCCTTTTCCTCAGATGGACTTTGAAATTTTAATCGTCGTCTTTTAGGTTTTACTGTTTCATCAGTATTGACACTTTCAACACTTTTCGCGATCTCCTTTAAAGGTTCAATTATTGGCTTGAAAGTGTTTTCAAATTCAGTTTCCTTTGCGATTCTTCCAGTTTTGAGAGACGAATATTTCTTCTTCAAAGATTTTTTTGTTGCTATGAGGTCTTTGAGTAAACTTTCATCGATATTCATGTTGTTGTATATGAATCAGGTTCAATAGCAGGGCAGTTTAATACAGGGTAGTTTAGTTTAGCAACAGGGCTGTTCAATAACAGGGCAGTTTAATACAGGGCTGTTCAATAACGGGGGCAGTTTAATACAGGGCTGTTTAACAACAGAGCTGTGTTCATGTAGATAGTTGTTTAATAACTGAACAGCTTTATTTCTTTTAAAGATCGATTATGTCACTCCTCACGTTAGGAGAGTTCTGTAGGGAAATTGATTGTTTGGGCGATTTGGCTTAGGTTTCTAACCGTAATGGTGCGGTAAATGTGGGGATGGCTATGGGCCCGCTTTGGTGCCTGGTCTTTTGTGAAACCTTAGTGTCTAGAGGATCTACGGCCCAATGTCCAGAAAATCTCGATCAGTTAATAGGTTAGGTTAGTTTAGGTTGAGTGGAGTTGTGAGATTGTCACAAAAGACCAGGCACCAAAGCGGGCCCATCGCCATCCCCACATTTACCGCACCATTACGGTTAGAAACCTAAGCCAAATCGCCCAAACAATCAATTTCCCTACAGAACTCTCCTAACGTGAGGAGTGACATAATCGATCTTTAAAAGAAATAAAGCTGTTCAGTTATTAAACAACTATCTACATGAACACAGCTCTGTTGTTAAACAGCCCTGTATTAAACTGCCCCCGTTATTGAACAGCCCTGTATTAAACTGCCCTGTTATTGAACAGCCCTGTTGCTAAACTAAACTACCCTGTATTAAACTGCCCTGCTATTGAACCTGATTCATATACAACAACATGAATATCGATGAAAGTTTACTCAAAGACCTCATAGCAACAAAAAAATCTTTGAAGAAGAAATATTCGTCTCTCAAAACTGGAAGAATCGCAAAGGAAACTGAATTTGAAAACACTTTCAAGCCAATAATTGAACCTTTAAAGGAGATCGCGAAAAGTGTTGAAAGTGTCAATACTGATGAAACAGTAAAACCTAAAAGACGACGATTAAAATTTCAAAGTCCATCTGAGGAAAAGGAATATTTTGAGTTCCCATCATTGAAGGAATCAATTCTAGCGACAACATCATCCACTCCCATCACAGATAAAGATGTTTCATTTAGAACACCCACGCATTTTGAAACCGATACCGATAGTATTGATCAAAGTACACCATTCAACCGATCAACACCCTCATCTGATGAAAATCGTGACAAAATCTATGGTCCATATTTCGATGCGCAGTCAAATTCAACGAAATTAGGGAGATCAACATTTTCTATCAATAAACACAATAACTTCGTTATTGATGATGAAATTGTTAATGGGACAGATGGGCTTTATGAGCTAATTATGCGAAAAAAACCTAGAAAAGCACACTATACCAATGAAGACTTACAGCAATATCGAAAAATATTACAAAAAACTAACTTGCACATGAGAAACCATGATAGCAGCTCTCAAATTAAAGGCAATAGAGGAAAAAAGTATAAACACATTATTCATCCTCTTATTCAAGAGCTATCACAACGGAAAATTGGTAAAGCATATGATATGATATATTCCGAGAATCCCATCGATTATGTACATTGGAATGATACTAACGAACTCGTTGATAGACTAAGACTTTTAATCGCATCTCAAACTGCTGGCAATAATAATCACCAGAATGAAATAAACTCAATTGTGGAAGAGCTGCGTGAATCGAATATCATATATTAAGCATAGTTTTGACATTATTAACAAAATGAGCACTGACAAGTTCGTTCGAAGCTCCAACAGATTTCAAAGACCAACTGTGGGGTTGCAGGGACCAGCTGGGGAAGGATTTAAACTAACATCTACTGGTGATTTCGATATTGAGGGAATATGTCTAAACAATGTTGGAAAACCTGTAAACCCAACCCAGGCAGCAAATAAGAAATACGTAGATAACAATATCGATTTTCAAGATAAAACTATACTCATTCTACAAAAATATGTTGATGGCAATTATAATACACTAATGTAAACCATACACGATGAAGGTATGAAAACCTTAAGGCTAAATTTTAATGGATTTTTTGATGTTCAACATAAATATTTGAGAAACATTAAAGCGCCAACAGATGATGATGATGCTGCAAAAAAACAGTATGTTGACAGTGTCTTTAAGAACTGTCTTTTAGCAATCGATGGGAAATTGGAAAAAACCGATAAATCTTTGAGATTGTACACTGACCAACTCAATTTAAATGCACTTGAATTGCTTGATAAGTTCAGATACTATTTTCTTGATGTTCTTCAAAACTTTAAAGAGGACTACGAGCCTATTGATAAAAAAGAAAAATCAGTTGGCCATTTATTTAAATCAATATAGTCAACATTCGATTGTGCTTCTGAGAATATGTCGGGCTTAAATAATTCTGTGGTTTTCGATCAGCTTTTAGATTTTCTGAAATCATATCGGAACATTATAATTGAAGAGCATTACAATGAACACATTGGTTGTATTAATTTCTTAAGAATGTTTGAGAATGTGCCTTCAACTGAATCCATTCATAGCTGCCATTTTATGAACTGTTCCTGGTCTTCGGATTTATGTAAAGATGGAACAGATACTTGCGCTTGTTTTATGTTAGAGAAAAGATTGCTTAGAATTAAGAATTTGATGTCACTTTATCAACGATTGGCTAAATAAAATATCTAATAGAATAAAAACTTTGTCTTTTCATCCAGAGTACATTCAACTCTATGAGCCCACTTAATACAAAGTAAATTTAACCTTAATTGAAGACCATTACAATGAACTCATTGGTTGTATTAATTTCTTGAGAATATGTCTTCAACTGAGTCCATTCATGGTTGCTATTCCTGGTCTTTTCAGATTTATGTAAATATTGCTAAGAATTTGATGTTACTTTACTTTAGCAACGATTGGCTAAATAAAATACAAACTTTGCTTCTTACTATTCATTCTTTGCTGTGAAGAGTGTGTCGTTCTTTTGAAACAGAAAATTGCATCAGCTACAACACAAGCTATGAGAACAATTTTTATCGGGCACCTAAAAATCTGCAAACCGATGATTGCAAAGAGTTTTTTAATAAAATCTTCCAGAATTTGATGAAAACCTACACTATTAATCGTTATTCAACGTTCATTATTTTAAAAACATCAATTGTTGAACGCTTTAACCGCACCCTTAAGGAGAAGATGTGGAAAGAATTCAGTTTTAACGGAAACCACAAATGGATACCTATTTTAAAAGAATTGGTAAATGCGTACAATAACTCCAAGCATAGAACAATAAAAAGGCGACCTGTGGATGTGAATAGAAAAAATGCTCAGGATCTCTTATCCACCGTGTATAATCGAATAAAATATGCGCCCAAGGGAAAAATCAAAGTTGGCAGCAGTTTTCGAATTAGCAAGTTTAAACATGTTTTCGAGAAACGCTACACATCCAACTGAAATGTTAAAGATAAGGAAAGTACAATTAACAAATCCTGCCACTTATTTAATTGAAGACCTATAAGTGGAAGCTTCTATGTGGAAGAATTACAAAAATCCAAATTTCCCGATATAGTTTATCTTGTGGAAAAGGTTATAGCAACAAAAGATGAAAAAGTTTATGTTAAATGGTTGGGTTTTTCATGGATAAATAAAAAACAATTAATACAGTATTTTTTTTCATTTTATTTCAATAAGTTATTATTTACGTGTTCACTTTCACCTCCCTTAACAGTTCACGCAGAAACATTTTGCCTTTGCAACTATATTCAATACAATTTGCAATACTCTTCTTATAGGATTTACAGTCAGTCTGAACCTTACTACATGCTCTTTAAAATGTCTCTTCGAACGCTGAGTTGATTCGCCCTTGTTTACTGTCGATATATGTAAATCAATCTCTTTAGTTCTACTCTCATAAAACATTAGTTAATATATAGGTCATATGTACATAAATGTACTACTTGAAATGTCCAACAATAATTTCGTTTGGTCTTCTTAATCTCCACTTTACAGGTAATAATAATACAGGTAATGTCATCAAAACTGTGGATTGAACTTTGTTTTTATATGATATAAACATCATAACATTCTTATCTACATAAGAGAATACTTTTTCCAGCATCATTGACTTAATTATTATTGCAGTACGGATGCTATTGCTTATTGCTTCAACTTCTCATACGACAGCAAGAGCAGATGTGTGTTTATAGAATGTAGCATACATTAGCCAAGAGGGTGAGGCGAGAGCATACAATATCTCAGCAAGAATACATTGTGCTTCAGAATGTAGGCTGTTAATTTTCTGTGAAGAACATATTGTTGTCTTATGTTGTTGTTGTTGCTCCATAAAAAGAAACATAATGGCATTCTTATATGAGAAGATTTTTTCTTTATAGCCTTGGACTTTGAAGCTGATTTTTTTATTTTCCAAATGACCATGATCTCTTATCGATTTTTAATTCATATGTATACACACATCCTACTCTTCATTCGTTTACGATCGTATTTGGCCTTGATTTCTATTTTAGCATCACCTTGAAGAGTTTTCTTAGCAATCGCTGAATAGTTTTTTTATAGGCGATTTTTGGACTTCAACCGTTTAATGGCCTTCAAGAGTTTTTTATTTCTTTAATGGCCTTGAAGAGTATTCTTATAAGCTATTTCCCCCCCTTCCCACAATGCTCTTGATCTCTCGCTTGCACACACACACATCAGCGACCTTGAGTTATGACCTTGAAACAACGCATACATACGCATATCAGCGACCTTGAAACAACACACATATCAGCAACCTTGAGTCAACAGCACACATACACTTGGAGTTCTTAATGACCTTGGAGTTTTTATCTCTTTCACTCTTCCAGTTTTTATCTCTTTCACTCTTCACACACACACGACCTTGAAGCGATGACTCATTTTTGGCTCATTATGACGTCATTTCCTGTGCCAGGACATACATAGCCCTTCTACTTCCGTGGTCAAGAAAATGGTTTCGAACGAGCTTAAGAAGATGAGGGGTATCGGCGAATACATTAACATTTTTAAATGTTACGGGGTTTTGAAAATAGACCTTGTTTTCATCAATATTGAGCTCTATGAGTAAACCTCTGTTTCCACCACCTAAATCTATGACAACAGCAGCTACATGGTAACCTAATAAAATTATTATTTATTAGGTATATTACTTAATGTGCGTCTTGTATTTAATATTACACAAATGTATTATATTATATTAAATATCATACTTATCTTTTCAAGCTTTGCTACAGTCGTCCATAAGATGTCCTTTGTTAATTTAGCGTCATAATCATAATAAATGGGCTGTTTCCAGTTGCCAAATAGTGAACGTGCCATTATGACTTGAGCATAGTTTGCAGGAGGGAGTACTCGATCGTTTTTTTTTTATCGTATTCTTAGACACTTCTTATCTTTATTTCATCAGCTATTAAGACACATACCTTGTTAAACGTTGATATATCACAGTTTCCCATAAGGTTAAATACGACATTTAAGAATCCAGCATCGACGTTAATTTTAGAGATCCACCTATACAAAGTAAAAGGAGATGGCAATGGAAAATTATTCCTCCGCAGTATTTTATATGCCCGTGGCCCTCCAGCGTGCAGCGATATTGCCTTGGAAATATCTTCTACGTCCCAACATGTTCTCTTACTAGGTATTTCTAGGTTCTTTATTTGTTTTTTTGTGAAGATTTGTTCTATCGAATGCTTTAAAGTTTGCAGAGATAAGTTCTCCTTCTTTAAAATTTCGACCTCGGTTTCCAGATGACACTCTTTGGTCGTTTTTCACCTTTCAGCACAGCAATCTCCTGCCTTAAGCTTTGTATTTTTGCTTCCAGCTTGATTAGTTTTGAATGCATTAATTTTTTTCTGGGTGAGTATTCTTCCATCACCGAACTTGATTCGGTTCCTGTATCCATATTTTCATTTCCTGCGTCGCAACTGTTATTCGTTAAAGTTTCCCTTAATAAAACAAAATATATAGGTCCTTTACTTATTAATGACATTTAAATACTTATGTACGATCTATCAATCGTAGTGTTGACCAAAGCACTTGAACCTTGACAACAAAAGAGTTTCTAGTGCATGAACCACTAACTCTTGTGAATTGGTGATCGTCGACTTGTGGATTCTCTTGTTTGGTTTCTTGTTTGTTTAGGCCCCCTACCTCGGGTGGGGGGGGGAGTCTTACTGAAAAACGATAAATAATAGCGTTTTATTCTGGTAACAGACTGAATTACATTTTTATTGATTTCTCTGGCTTATATACTAACATCTTGCTTACTTGACTAAAAGAACAATTAGGTATAAAATTCTGTAAGTGCAATAATAAAAAAAAAAAAACAATTAACGTGCTGCTTAAATTAGGCGCAGGGACATAAGTCCCCGGGACATAAGTCCCAATTTTTAATTTTGGGACTTATGACCCACTTGAGTGAGACATAAATCCCAAATTCGATTTGGGACTTATGTCCCACCCAACAATTTTTTTTATAAGCTTACAGATTTTCCGTTTTCCCAGAGGAAAGTCAAACGCATTACTTAAAATTACAAAAAAAAAAAAAAAACAATGAGTTTACGAACAATTTGTGGAACACAATGCATGCATTTCAGTATTTGGTTTCTTAGTTAGTTCAGTTTTTTAGTATTATAAGCTACTTTCGGGGAAATGGAAAGTGAGACTATAATCACTGCAAATGTTACGTAAGGGCTCAGACTTTGCATCGCGCGCGAAAAGAAACTTATCAAATTTAAGGTTTTGAGAATTTGAGTCATTCCAAATTCCACTCTATTTTCTGAACCCCATTTTGAAATGCTGTCAAGGTCGGAATTTAATGAGCTTAACATACGTTGCCGTTCCAGTTCTACGGCCGAAGAGCAGGGACGTGAGTCCTGGAAAGAATATGAAAAGCTAAGAGTTCTGTCATCAGCGAAGGAATGGATTGGATTAGAAGTTGCAGACAAGAGATCATTTATAAAAATGAGAAAGAGAGTTGGAGACAAAACTGAGCCTTGGGGAATACCAGCATTTATATGGTGAGTTTCAGTACTGAAACCATCCAAAACAACTTGAATTGAACGGCCAGAAAGTAGTTTCTAATCCATTGAATGAGAGACGCATCGATCCCATTAGCACGCATTTTCGACGATGAGCTTGATGCCAAACTCTGTCAAATGCCTTTGAAATATCGAGCGCAACAATCTTCGATTCACCGAAGTGATGGAGAGATTGGTTCCACTTCTCGGTGAGATAAGTCATCAAATCACCAGTGGACCTGTTGCCACGAAAACCGTACTGCCGGTCATTGAGGAGTTTCCGTGATTCAAGATAAAGGGTGTCCGCCAAAGAATTTTCGACTTTGAATTTGAATAAACGGCGAGCGGGGTATCGGCGGAGGGGGGAGGCGTATTCATTACACTTACGCGTCGTGCGGATTTTAGTAGCCATGGATCGTTGGTCGGCGGAGCATCGTGCGTTTGCTGTAGAGGCATATTTTAAAAATAACGATTCTCCCGTGGCTATTCGCAAGACATTTCAATATTCGGCGTATACGGGATTGTCCTAGTACGCAACTTATTGGCAAGTGGGTGCGAAGTTTTCGTGAACAAGGAACTGTAGTGGGACACGGGCCAAGTGTATCGCGAACTGTGAGAACTGACGAAACAATTGAAGCAGTTCGTCGTGATGTTATTGCAAATCCACGTCTTTCACTAAGAAAAAAAATTCCCAAACCTATTCGTCTATGTTGGAAAACTTTTTGGAACCTGAGTTGGAGAACAATGAATGGGTAAACGGATCGACATGGTTTCAACAGGATGGAGGCATCAATGAACATTGTAAGGCGCATTTTCCCCGAAAAAGTCATAAGTCGTTATGGTGATATCCCATGGCCCCCCAGATCGCCAGACTTAACACCTGCGGACTTTTTTTTTATGGGGATTTCTTAAATCTAAAGTCTACGTTAACAAACCGCGAAATTTATTGCAACTGAAAAGATATTCGCAACGAAATCAGAGGAATTTCGCAAGAAACTTGCAAAAAAGTTTTCACAAAAAATATGGTGTTTCGTTTAAATGAGTGTGTTCGTCTCCGTGGTAAACATTTAACTTCAATTATTTTCAAAACATAAATCCGCATTTGTATGTTTTATTTTAAAATAAAAACGATTATATAAAAACCTGTGAATCTTTTATTATTTAATTTTAAATTCGAAAATTGTTTCGCGAACACCCTTTATTTCATAAGCTGACGGTTTATCAGCGTTTCCATGACCTTAGAAAGAATGGACGTAAGTGCTATGGGTCGGTAATTGGTGGGAGAAGAAGATTCGGCTTTTTTAGGGACGGGCTGGACAAATGCTGCTTTCCACCTACTCGGAAAGAGTCCAGAAGAATAGGACAGATGAAAAAGCTTACGCAGTGGTTTTGCCAGCGTGGAGTACACCTCTTCAGAACGATGGGGGAGATACGATATGGACCAGCGGATTTATTTATGTTGAGATCGTAAAGTACTCTTGCGACTGTACGAGTGCGAAAGTGGATTGGTCCCATGGTAAATTCTACGCACTCGAGTACAGGTGTAGACAAACCGCAATCTGGGAGCATAGAGCTGGCTGCAAAATGTGCAGCGAGCAGATTAGCTTTGTCTAGAGAGCTGACAGCTGGAGTGTCATTGTATATGAGCGTTGGGATTGCTGACGAGGCCGAATTCTTAATATTTTTTACAAATGACCAAAAGTTTCTACTACCCTTGGGACATTGTAGTATTTTTTGCCTCAACTTTTGGTCATATAAGAATTTGACACGCTTTATGAGGGCATTGCAGTCATTTCTGGCTCGTTTAAGCTTCATTCGGTTTTCCTCAGATGGGTTGGCTTTGTAAGACCGAAAGCTCAACTCATTTAATCTAATAGCCTCTTTATAGCTCAAGTCGTACCACGCATTTTCTTTTGGTTGGATACTCATTAACCTGTTTGGGATAAAGGATTTCATACCTAAGGTGATTATATTTGAGTTCAACCTTATGAACCAAATCCTCGATCAGTCCTTTTGTCAACTCGAAATCTTTACAGGGGAACAGTTCTGGAAACAACTACGCAACTCAAATCAGTGGATATACTCGCTGCAAAGTCAATTATTAATAAATGTTGTCTGTCAAGGAAATCTCACTCAACTACAGTTAAAACAGTCTGGCATCTTGACAATACTAGCTGGTTGTGTTTTAAAACAAGACATATTCACCATTCAGGAGCACAACATCTTCATAAGCACTTCTCGAGCCTCATTTGTTCCAGCAAGTAACATATCAGACGCAATTAACATTGCCTCAAATTCAACGTCACTGACCCACTACTCAACCAGCTTTCGAAGAAATTCACATGGAATTGATCTACTTCGGAAAGGGATCACGCATCAGCACTTAGAAGAAAGGCTAGGACAGATAAAGGGCACTGACACCCATCAGTTCATCGTCAGTTATCTCGCCGTCGGCTGCATCTTGATCACTTTCGGGTACATCATCTGGACCACAATCCGTAGTCGAAATCAGCATCCTACAGAATCCCCAATACCAGCTCCTCGGACTCATCAAGAAGCTTTCACTGCCCACATTAGAACCGTAGTTCAAGGCGGGGAGAATGTTTACGCTAAACACTGACCTACCTATCATCGGTCATCACCCCATATAAACATAAACATAAAAACCTTGTTACACATTTTCATCATCCCACATAAACATAAACTGACATTGCACTTTCCGTTTCCAATTTCATTCACCCTGCACACAATTGTTTCTTTTTGTCACATCAGCACTCTTTGCACTTAATTGTAATTATTGCACTTTTAGCACGTCACACATAATTTAAGGCGCAGGGACATAAGTTCCGGGACATAACTCCCAATTTTTAATTTTGGGACTTATAACCCACTTGAGTGAGACATAAATCCCAAATTCGATTTGGGACTTATGTCCCACACTATCGGGACATAAGTCCCAAAATTGTTTTGCCGAAGATGGGACATAAGTCCCAAGTTTTCGCATAGGTAATAGTTAGCAAAATATTTTGAAATCCATTAGGCATCCAACCCTTTTTTCCAAAGTCGGCGTCCGCAAAGTTGAGCTACCTATTTAGAGCAAAGAGGTACTTTAGCCCCAAGCAACTTCTCCTTCTCTACAAAGCACAGGTTAGACCAGGCTTGGAATATTGTTCCCATATATGGTGCTCGGCCCCAAAACATTCACTTAACCTGCTTGATAGCATACAGAGACGAGCAGTTCGACTCATTGGAGACCCTGCACTCATATCGAATCTACAACCGTTGGTGCACAGAAGGTAGATGTTCTGAGGAACTCAAAGACATTATCCCTCGAAATGCAACTTTTGGACGCCCAACAAGACAGGCTGCTAATGCTCATGACCATACAGTACACTTGACAACCGCGAGGACATCAACTTTCAAAAACTCCTTCTGTTACAGGACAAGCAAACTTTGGAACTCGCTTCCTGGCGATATATTTCCAGAAGACTACAATTTGCAGCAATTTAAGTGCAGAACAAACATACATCTGCAGGCATCTCGGGGCGCTGTTGAAGCGTTATAGGTTCGCCTATCCCGGGAAAAGTATATAAAAAAAAAAAAAAAAAAAAAACACACCAAAAATAATTGTTCTTAATAATTTAGAAAATTAAACTAACAGTTTGGAACAAACCAAAAATATAATCTAACCAAAAATTTTGATTTTATTTTCTTAAATTCTCAAAAACTAGTTTTATATTTTCTTTTGAGGATATTAGAAAAGGGACGATATGGTAGCTTATAATACTAAAAAACTGAACTAACTAAGAAACCAAATACTGAAATGCATGCACTGTGTTCCACAAATTGTTCGTAAACTCATGGTTTTTTTTTTTTTTTTTTGTAATTTTAAGTAATGCGTTTGACTTTCCTCTGGGAAAACGGAAAATCTGTAAGCTTATAAAAAAAATTGTTGGGTGGGACATAAGGCCCAACATTTTTGTTTGGGACTTATGTCCCGATGGTGTGGGACATAAGTCCCAAATCGAATTTGGGATTTATGTCTCACTCAAGTGGGGCATAAGTACCAAAATTAAAAATTGGGACTTATGTCCCGGGGACTTATGTCCCTGCTCCAATTTAAGGACAATTTGTGGAACACAATGCAAGCATTTCAGTATTTGGTTTCTTAGTTAGTTCAGTTTTTTAGTATTATAAGCTACTTTCGGGGAAATGGAAAGTGAGACTATAATCACTGCAAATGTTATGTAAGGGCTCAGACTTTGCATCGCGCGCGAAAAGAAACTTATCAAATTTAAAGTTTTGAGAATTTGAGAAAATAAAACTAATTTTTATAAGCTTTTTTCTCAAACGAAAGAAATTTTGTTAGTATATTTTCTAATATCCTCAAAAGAAAATATAAAACTAGTTTTTGAGAATTTAAGAAAATAAAATTAAAATTTTTGGTTAGATTATATTTTTGGTTTGTTCCAAACTGTTAGTTTAATTTTCTAAATTATTAAGAACAATTATTTTTGGTGTGTAGTGGAAAAAAGTGTTGGATGCCTAATGGATTTCAAAATATTTTGCTAACTATTACCTATGCGAAAACTTGGGACTTATGTCCCATCTTCGGCAAAACAATTTTGGGACTTATGTCCCGATAGTGTGGGACATAAGTCCCAAACCGAATTTGGGATTTATGTCTCACTCAAGTGGGTTATAAGTCCCAAAATTAAAAATTGGGAGTTATGTCCCGGGGACTTATGTCCCTGCGCCGGCGCAACAGGTCTGGAGAGACCCTAGGCCTAGCTTCTCACAACCATTCGTTTTGTGTGAGTTTTTCATTTTTGGAACGAATGGAAGGGATCTACAGTTTTATGCCGACTCCAAACGGCTAATTGAGAAGCTATTACAAGACATTTATACTCTCGGATGTTTGTCAGACGTTCGCGAGAGGTAGCGCAGCAGAAAAAAACCCTAAGTCGGAATTGGGTTTTTGCGGGATTCGAACCTGGGACTCCCGCATGGCAGTCCAACACACTAACCACTAAGCTACTGCGACTACACATGAAGTTGGTTGCGGTTGCAAAATACTGAGAGGCCACTACAGCGGCTCTATAATCAACTAGGTACAACAATATTTAATTTTATACAGGAATGGATTTATATATAGGAGTGGTTGGTGTACTAGGGTTAAAATTATAAAAACTTTGATAAGAAACATTACAAATTGCGGTATTTAACCCAAAAAAGTTATAATTTATTTCTACGTGCAGTACTAAAATGAAAAAAAAAAAAAAAACAAAGTATTGAGGTTTTGAAATAATCAGGCCTGTTCGGCAAAATCTTTAATCCATGTATTCCGTTATTCTATTATGAATTTCCATACAAAAGTTCGAATTGTCAAAAAATCTTGTACGGGCTCTAGAATTGGTATTCTGTGCCGAAAAATCTTTTATGAATTCTGTTAGATATCATAACAGAATAAAGAAAGATTTTTTTTTTGTCAAACTTTAAGTAGTGTTTACTTGCGTTTTTAGACGAGAAGTCTGTGAAAAATAGAGAAAAAATACATTTGGCCGCTGCAATGGTTATTAGCATAAATTGAATGGATTCTTAAAAACACAAATTACAATTTAAGAACAGGTGACTTTTAAATCACGCACCACCACAGATGCAAAAGAAGAAAAATCTCGTTTTATGTTCCATTGGGCACGAAAAATCTGAAAAATCTCGAAATCCCAATGTAAAACGACAATATATCGACAAAAGGAGGTATTTGTGTAGCAAATCTGCTTTCGCGCCAAATTGCCTTCAAGTATTGATGTCTTTTTATGCATTTCAGTGTTAAAAAGTAGAGTTTTGATACTAGAGTTGTGTTTGTGGCAAATCCTATTTGTTTATGAAAGAAATAAGACCGAAAGTAAAAGTGATTAAGCAATGAGTTTTAGTCAATAGTCTTAACTTATATATTTTTATGTTATAAATGAGGTGACAAGCGACGAGAAAGGGGTGACTAGCGACGGCAAAGGGATTTTTCGTAAATGACAACAACAAATTCTTTGGAATCACCAGTGGTTTCGCTTTTATTTCAGTGGCAAATTTTGTGTTGAGTGCCGTGAGAGTAGCTACAGGCACCACTGGTAGAAAAAAGAGCTTCCCATAAGGTAGGGTTTCCAGAACATCTCTTTTAAAGAGAACATGTCCTCTTTTTTGTCAGCGATCTATTTTACACTTTCTTTTTTCGCTTGGCTCTTTTTTTGTCCTCTTTATTTGTTCTGTCCTCTTTTTGTTCTCTTTTTTAAAATATGTATATATGTGTAAATATCAATTTCAATACAAAAACTATTCCCTCGTTTTAAAACTTTTCAGTATGCTCTGTCAAGCGTCAGAGAGTATAGCTGTCATAAAAAAGGTTCTGAATTGACTATTTGGACTCGGCATAAAGCTGTAGATCCTTTCCATTCGTTTCAAAAATGAAAGAGTCGCAAAAAACGAATGGTTGGGAGGAGCTAGTCCTAGCCTTGGGACCTGTTCCGTCAACTATTTATAATATGTTAAAAAAAAATTACAAAAAGTAGGGGTTTATTTTGACCGTAGGAGGGGGGGGGGGGGGGGGGTATTATTGTTTGGTGATCCTAAAGTATGTCCTCTTTTTTCGTTTGAGGTACACCAAAACCTCGCTTTGCGTCGTTTCGATTTGCGTCGTTTCGAAGTTGCGTCATTTAAAACTTTTCGTGGTTTCGAAGCTGCGTCGTTTTTATTTCAGTTTGCGTTTTGGTTATTCCCTTTTATTCACCTTTTTTTTTTTTCTGAAATGGGGATTCCCCTAGATTAATTTATTTGGTTTTATGAAATATTTATTTTTTTATTAATTGAATAAAGAATCGTTATTTCGATTTGCGTCGTTTCGATTTGCGTCGTGTTTTTCTGGTCCCAATTAACGACGCAAAGCGGGGTTTTGGTGTATATGGACACCCTACCATAAGGCCTGTACTGAAAATACGAATTGAACAGAGTATAGCAACAACACTAGGGTAAAGAAAACTACAACACCAAATAAATGACAGGATTGTTCCGAGGTCTATGTGACTGCTTGTTTTAATGATATGCCATAGTTGAAGTACTGGTTTAGATTTGTATATATGCCTGCTTATTCCGTATTGCACCAACAAAGTTTCTGATATATGTCGTTTTTATTTTTGTTTAATTTCTTTCAGGTTGAAACTTTTAATGTTACACTTGTTGTTTTTCCTTACCCTAGTGTAGTTGCTTATCACCCCTTTACTGTCGCTAGTCACCCCAGTGAGTGGGTGACTCGCAAGTCGCAACATGGTGAATTTAGCTTGAAATATAATAGAAATGCTTGTTGTACAGCAACGAGGAGACTAGCAATGAAAATAGGAGCCATGACTCATATTTAGGTGTCACCCCAGTGGCTGCAGTAAAAACTTTAGAAAATACAACCAAACCGAAAAAAGAAAATATTGATTGTCACCCCATTTTACGGTACCTACTTCATACAAATATTATTTCATAACGGAAATCACATAAAAAGAAAAAAAAAAAACAAATTTATTTGTAGTTATTTGGTAATATTTATTTGGATGAATATCAGCAAAGAGTTCCTTTTTTATATCTAATCAATTTTACCTGAGAAAAAAATATGCACTGGCACTGCTATGCGGAAAACATCAAATGGAGCCTAAAAATATCTTTAACCCTTAAATGCCCAAGGAAACCGATTTTGATGAAAAAAATATATTTTATGTAAACGGAGACAAAAACAACTAATCCGTTGTTAAATTTTTTTTTTTTTTTTTTTGACGAAGTTATTAACAAAAAAGTGGCTGAATCTTTAAAGATACAATGGGCTCTAACCCCCCACAGCTATTCCGAAAGAAAATGCATATAATTTTTTTTTTTTAGTTACGGTAATTGTACATACATTTTACATTACAACTGTAAAATTATTAAATAAAAACAAAAAACTTATTTTTTTTTTTAAATTTGTTGAAAATTAGAAAAAAACAAATATTTCTTTAAAAGTAAGGTTAATTTAAAAGTTATGCGTCCATTTATTTTACAGTGCATAGATTTTGAGTCAATAAAGCGAAAATAGTAAGCAACAAGTAAATAAAGTCAAAACAAACGCAGAAACATTTTTTTCAATGGTTGTATCTTTAAAGATACACTGGGCATTTAAGGGTTAAGAAGGAAAACATGGGTGTCTGTAAAAGGGCATTTTTAAATTGAATGTGGAGCTCCAAAAATCTTCAAATTTAAGCTCGTTTGTGTAAAAGTAATTTTTCTTGTTATACCATGTTCCCGCCAACGTGATTTAGCTAAATCCACTTGATTTCATCTCATAAGCTAAGATTAGACTGTATGCCAATTATGCATATGAATGCCAACAGGCAAATGACCATATTAGCTGTCAAATGACCAAAATGCCAGGATAATCAAAACTGCATATTAGACTATATGACCAAAATTACCAATATGGTCATATTTGCCTTGGTGGTCATTTAAGGCATTTGCTATTTTTTCCAGAAAAAAAAGAACGAAAATGAAAATAAATCAGAATCCCACGAACTCAAACACCGATGACAACAAAATAATTCTTGTTCCATCAAAAATGCCAGCAATGCCACAACGAAATTTCAATAAAGTGCATATGGGCATATAGGGTTTATGCTGGCATTCGTGCTTTTTGTCCGATTACACTATATGCTATTTGGGCATTTTTATCTGTCAGAATCAGCGTGGTCATATGTGTCATTTAGGTCATTGGGGCATATGAGATATGCCCATTACATTGTATGACCATATTTTGACAGGAGAACTGTCAGAAATTGGCATTTTATGACCACTTGGCATACCGTATAATCTTACCTATAGATTACGTGATTTTATTAAGATGTCAATTTGACATCACTGAACAAGTATCGTTAGCCGTTTTTATTATCAGCCATGATCTATATAGATCATCGATTTACATGCAATTACAACAACAGCACATAATCCTGCTTCTCATAGAGATCAAGAATCATGATCTGAAAATTATTTCTACTATTTCCCACTGGGTGGCTTGTTTTATTTTTAGATGTTGGTATGCCTGTAAACGATAGCCACACAATCACGTTGCAGTGTTTTAGCATTTTCCACACTTGAATGAATTCTGTACAATTCGACATAAATGGTATTGGGTTCAATTTCTAAAAAACGCTCTCCGAATGGGTTTATTATGTTTCACAAATGCGTTGAGCAAAAAGGAAGTTTTAAAACTGAAAACCAATTATTTTGAATTATGTATTTTCAAAACTAGTCGAAAGACGCTGTTTGTTCATAAAATATTAGATAAAAATTGATTGTGGTATTTGTTCAATTTCGAAAATAGTTTCCATTTTGTGTGCATTGGAAATAAACTTTTGACAAAATTCCTTATTTGGTCTACGGGTGTAGTACCAGTGAGTATTACTATGTATAGAGAAGTAACGTGGCATTGCATATTTAAACCTTAAATTATGTCGTTTTCGATTTGGGTTTACAGATTTTGATCTGAGATTTCAGATTTCTACAGCCAAATCGAACATTAAATCCGAATTTTATAGTTGACCGCAAAAAAAAACCTTGTCACTTGCACTGGAAATCCATTTAAAGTGATTTTCATACATTTATAATAACGCATTTCGAAATAATTTAATATAAAGACCCATTTCCATACGTGTAAAATAAATAATTCAGCTAAAAAAGCAATCTTTCCAATTAACAATTCGTAATTGCCAGCTGCCTGTCATAAACATTGGTGTTAGTGAAAGTATATCTGATCAACAAAAAGATTGTTTTTGGGTAAATCAATAAAAAACAAATTTATTTTTTCTCAAAAATCAAGTATCTTTTTGCCAAGCCGAAAACGAAATACGATTCCAAAAAAAAATGTTTGAAAAGAAAAATTGTGCAAATTTCAAATGGTAACACCCACGATACCCAAAGTAGAAATTTGTGACTCTTATACCATGTTTCCACCAACGTGATTTAGCCGAAGTGATTTATAAAACACGAAACGCGTTTCCACCGAACTTTACGTGTTTTAGTGTGTCATTTACGTCAACTTTGCTCTATCAGTGATGGGACTTTTATCACTTAAGTGGTATTTCTACCGCTTTTTACACTTTCGGAAATTCTACCAACCTGAACTCGAAATCTACCACCTTCAGTATTTTTCTCGAAGAATTGCATCAGCAAAAACGTTCAGTCCAGTGTACACCATTTACTGCGCCATTACTTCATTATTTACTGTATTATTCATGGACAATTTTTTTTTACCACCGTTTCACTTTTCTCAAGTCCCATCACTGACTTTTCGTTTGCTGAATGAAGTGCTGAACATAATAAAGGTATGTTCGATTTTATTTTGTGTGGACAGATACGTAATTAAAACTTAAACACGTCTAAATCACGTAATTAGTAATCACGAAAATGTATGGTAAAACACGTAATTAGTGAGGTGTTTAAGCTTAATCATGTCGATTTAGCTTAAACACGTCGGTGGAAACAGGGTATTATCCACATTTACTTTAAACTATAGTCACCAAACGGTATATTCGACTCGGTTTTGTGTCGCTTAACTCCATTCCAATAAGATGGTAACGATTTGACATTTTTGTGACCATTACGTGTCTCAAAGATACAAATGTCCTTTACTGTAACATTTCAAACACACAAAAACTGTGAGGTTACTATTTAATGTTACCACCTGGTTACCACTTAACAGCTACGCAAATCGACTGCGCACAGTCGAAATTGTGACCACTGATTGTTACCAACCAGGCGTGCACGGATAATTCTATAACTATGGCGCATCAAGCGTAAAAGGGAATATAGGGTGGCATGGAAAAAAAAAACACCGCGAATGGTTTTATGATGGACAATGAATCTGTCTGAAAAGAATGGAAATATGTAAATTAGAGACTTCATTATTTTGGAATAAGTATATCTTTTCATGAGTTTTCCTCCTAAAGTATTATTTTTCATTTTAAAAGGTGTATTGAAAATTGTTTGCTGTTGTAGTGGAACATCGAATAAACTTTTCATTGTACTTTTAGTTTGTGCGCTACGCTGCTTTCCGACGTTTCAATAGTATTGTAGGAGAAAAATGAGAATGCTTTCCGATTTTACTACACATTAACTCCAGCAGATTGAATTGGAAACAATTAATGAAGTGCGAGATAATAAAATAATTATATTTGATTTGAAAAAGTTAAAAAAAAAACAATATTCTAACTTCTATCATTCACATTATATCAAATGGTACCAATATTTTTGAATAAATAGCATGTTATACGTATATAAAATGAAATAATGGTAGAAATATCATAACCTTCTGCAGCGATTTAGTACAATAAAATTAAACCAGCCAAGTGAATGCGTATGAGGGGTGGGTTTTGTAAGAAAATATTCCCATATATGGACAACAAACGTTGTATACATTCAATTGTATTTCCTACATGTAGGTAAACATGTTAACTTTATTATGTCGGTCTTAGCAAACCAGAATAGCAGTACAAAAATTAGAAGCGAAAATATTTTAAAATTTGCAAATCCTTTTCTTATTATTCCCCCCAAACTTTTGTGCATGTTCTCATATACTGTAAAAGGTAGAATTCAAAAGAATGAATCATTTAAATATTACGATTTAATAATAATAAACGCAAAAAAAAAAAAAGTTTCCTCAATGTATGTGCATGCACCCTGTGCTCCCTCCTAAAGAAATGCAAATGGCAGGCAAGTGGTCGCTTTCTGATTCTAATTGGGATTCATTGTCAAAAAAAAAAAAAAAATAGTACATGGAAAAATGAAAGTACCTAGCTTCGAAATGAAATTAATTTCTTATGTGCCTATTATGGATGACAACTCAACTTAGTTGTGTTATCTTCATGACAACTCAACTTTGAGACAACCAAACAAATTTTTCGTATTATGCAAGACAACTCTTTTCAGTCGTCTTTAGAAAATAAATTGCCATCTTTTAGGAGCATATTGAAATTCGAAATCAGTTGTTAAATGTCAAATTTGTGAATTTATTTGTGGAAATTGAAATCGAACGAAGTAAAATATTTGCAATTAAAACGAATAAGTTAAAAAAAAAAAAAAAAAACAATGGAAAGTAGTTTTGATTTATTTTTTGGTTTACAGTTCAAATGCCATTTGTATCTCGACCGTTTTTTTGTCTAGAACATAGTTTCTGTAATTCACTTTTTCGATTTTCCTAATTGTTTTTAGCATATTCGTTTGGTTCTCAATTTGAGTTTTGAGGTAGGCAGTTCGCTCGTCTTCAATAGTTATCCTCCTGTTAGGTGCTTTTAAAGATTGTGCGGATGTAGATGCTATCGCAGGATCTTTACGATCACCTTCCAATTGCACATTCTCTTCGCCGCTTGCATTCTCGTCTTCGTAGAGCTGGCTTGTCGCTGACTGGTTAAAGCCGAAGGTCAAACCAATTGCGTTTACCGCACTTTGCGGCTCCACCAACCCTATGACCACCCCCGCTTGTTTCAATACTTTGCTTATTCTTGGACAGTTTTCTTTTCAAGTTGGCCTTAATGTACCCAAACTTGCAAAAATATTTTGTATGTAGAAAAAGTCTTATTTCGCATTATTAATGAACCCTTTGCCATTCTTTTCCTCTATTTAAAGGTGGCTAGATACTGTTGAGCTCCAAAGATATTTTTTGCCATTCAATATTTTTTTTTTTTTTTTTTTTGAACCAAACTGTCCTTTACCCCTGGCCAGATCAGGTTGTTCTTGCAAAATTCCTATTAGCCGATCAAATTGCGCTGGTTTTGTGTCTTTGAAGCTTTAAAAACACACATTCCATTATCCTTTTTTTATTCTAATTCCTACTTACATTTTTTTGTCCATTTTTAATTAAAAAAAGCTGATCCGTTTCGTTCAACAAATCCAACACAACTGATAAAAAGTAGTTGTCTGATTTTGACATTCAGGACAACTTCAACACAACTCAGTTGTCTACAACTGAAAAGACAACCATTTTATTAGTTGTCTACTCATAGGATGATGGTTGTCCATTGACAGACAACTAGTTGTAATCGATAATCCCAATTGGAGAAAGACAACCTTGGTTTGGTTGTAGTTAGTTGTCTTCCATAATAGGGGCATTAAATACTCAATATTTCTTGAGCGCGTGAGTTTTTGCCACTACAACTTATTGATATTTGTGGTGAAACTGATTTTCGTTTGAATAATTAGCATTCTAGTACGAAGAACTGCAATAATTATCAAATTCTCATAACATTACCTGCTTTACCATTTTCATGACATATGCTCGTTTAGGTATTTTAGCATCCCCATTAAATAGGATTATGTGTGCACGTTTTATATTGCTATCGCAGTATTTCTATTTCACATTTTCTTTTTCATGTGAAGCAACATACAAACACATGAAAACAAATTTGACAGCTCACTAAGATTCGGTCACACTTTGGTTACAAAGCATAGCCGAAATACCATTATGAGTGTTTCCCGAAATAGTAATTTAAAGAGGTAAAACTGATTCCCCACTTTGGTCAGCGTTACACCCTGCAGTGGAAACAGTACGCACATTGAGAGCCTATACACACTGTTACTGTTACGGAAACATTCCGAAATGTAGGATCAGCGCCTCCACTATAACCATCAATTTCTACTTGGGACTACAAATGAAATGTCAAACTGAGATAACAAATTTCGTAAACAAAAATAAACAGCGATAAGCAATGGATATAGCCGCAGATGATTCGTAAGTCTTTTTTGAATAAATTCATTGTTTTTTTTACAAAATAAAATTTTCTCTTAAGCCCAAGAAACTGTACGAAGGAAGAAACAAATGCTCTTGAAGATTTAAGTTGAATTTCAGCACACAAGGAAGAAAAAGTACGCGAGGCAAATTGTGCATTGGAAGTGGTGAATTTGTGTTTTTCTCTTCTGTTATTAAAAATACTGGTTGTGCTATTTTCGTTTCTATAATTATAGCTTTTAAAAAGAAACTTAAAAATAAAGAAATTGATGTCAGAATAAGTTATAATTCAATAAATTGTGTGTGCCTACATTTGCAATTGCTTAAATTTTTCGATTCTTGTGCTTTTTGTTTACAAATGTCATCGTGTTGTGACGTCTTATGTATCTTGTGAGTTTAGAGTACGGCCGTGTCTTTTTATCGCTCTGCTATTTTTAGTTGTTTTCTTTTTTAACTTTAACTAATCATTGATAGTTTGGTTTTAAAAAACATAATAAGATATTGACTTTAAAGGAACACTCAAAAATCCAAAAGAAAGTGTAAATATTCATAGTATTTCGATAATTGTTAGTCCTTGCTAAATCTGAATTTTCCATAAAAGTGTCATTTCCCCAATTGTGTTTTATTTATCAATTTTCTTTCTCCGTTTGGAGTTTACGCTCTCTCATATAAATAAAGAATGGATGTGTGTTCTCAATGCGGTGATTGTCTCCCCCTGAAGGCGACTTCGCAGCATGCTTAAAATGTGGTAGCAAATTGCATTTTCCCTGCACCACAGTAAACGAAAAATCTTGGAGAAACATGGGAGCCAAACGTGAAGGATGGAAATGTCAGTACTGCAGATCTGGCACAGAAGCACAAAAAATCATCGCCGCACCGCTGGAGCATACCATGACCACCAGGTCAACAACGCATACACCGACATCAGATTCTCAAGCCAAAAAGCGCTCCCGTGAAATTACCAACAGTCCGGGAGACCCTAACATTATCCTGGATAACAACATAATTGTTCTTGAAGAGATCAAACTTCTCAGGAATGAAATAAAATAAATAAAAAAAGCTTGTAACTTTGTTGGAAGCAAGTACGATGAGATAAACGAAAACATAAAAAAGAACAATAACCTAATGGAAAACATATCAAAAGAAATAATAGAACTCAAAGAAAGTAACAAAAAGAAAGATGAAATCATTGAGAACATGCAAATTCAAATTAATACTATCGAACAGCAACTGATTAAAAGCAACATAGAAATAAGAAATATTCCACCAAGACAACAGGAAAATCTAATTGAAGTAATTAAAGCTATTGGCAAAACAATTAACCACGAAATTAAAGATACCGACATCACTGACGTCTACAGGACAAACACTAAATATGCCGAAAAATCATCAATTATCGCATCTTTTTCATCTCATGCACGAAAATCCGCTTTCGTTAAACTCGCTCGATCAAGTCGCTCTGTCACACTAAAGAAGGTATTGGAAAACACATCTTACCCGAACCCAACCGAGTCTATCGTTGATATGAATGTTTACGTCAACAACCAACTGACAAAGCACAACAAGAACCTGCTGTATGCGGCGAAGCAACAGGCAAAGCAAGAGGGATTTAAATATGTGTGGGAGAGTGAGGGTAAAATACTAACTAGAAAGAATGAAAACTCTCCAGCAATCTGGATAAGCACTGTTAACGATGTGAACAAAATCAATCGTATTTAATACTAATGTGTGTGCCCATAAAGAAAAAGGAAACTGTCAATGAAAATGGAAAGCACAAACAGTAATGATAATTTGTTGGTGAACCTAGATTATAAGGTAATATATAAGGTTTTAACGACATAAATTTAATTGAACTTAAAAATATGGAATTTTGCTGCCTATGCTTTAATATAAGATCTATGCGAAAAAACTGGGATACATTTTGTATTTATGTTAGACCACTGTTAAGCTTTTTAAACATTATCGTTCTTCTTGAAATTAATATTAAAAAAGGAGAAAATGAATTCTACAATATAGAGGGATTTAATCCCGAATTTATAAATAGGAGTAAGCGACGAGGTGGAGGAATCGCAATATACTTAAAAAACAATATAGAATATGAATTTAAGGACTTAAATAGCACATCATGTGAATCTCTCGAGATAAAAATTACAAAAGGAGCTAAGGCTGAATACATTTGTGCAGTCTATAGACCACCAGGTTATAGTGTGAAAGAGTTTATAGGCGAACTTGAAACTTATCTTGAAAAAATCGCTAAAAAGAAAGATAGAGACATCATTGTGATGGGTGATATGAATATAAATGTCAAAGATGATCATAATAATTATGTGAAGAGTTATTAAGAAATGCTGGCATCTTATGGATTAATTAACGTTATTAAAGAAAATACCAGAGTTGATTTAAAAAAAGGAACTTCGACGTTAATAGATCATATTGCAGTAAATCTAACTAATAGCCACATGTTCTCAGCAGTAATAGAGAGTGATATTTCTGACCATTATCCTGTTCTTTATGGTACCTTTGGCCCAACTCCCAACATATCCAACGATTGCAATACGAAGTACATCAAAAACAGATTGGTGGATGTATTAATTCGATCTACAGAGTGGGACGCACTAGTCTGTAGTAATGATGTCGATAAAATTTATAACAATTTTGTGAAAAAGATGCAGGACATATATGAAAAATCAATGGTACAAAAAAACTCTATCAAAAAGCGTAAAACAAAATCTTGGATGTCAACAGAACTTCATGAAAAATGTAAGCAAAGGGATGAATTGTATCGAAGGTGGAAAAGCAATAGACTTAATAGGGGTTATCGCGAATAAATTCCGTGGGAAATGTTTCCCTTGTCAGCAATGTAAGTCAGATTGCTGAACAGAAAAGATTCCCGGGGAAATCTTATTCCCGATAGGGGTTAATATGTCCTACGAAGCGGATTACAAAAGGTTCAGAAATAAAGTCAACAAAGAAATTCAATTAAAGAAGTCTAATTATTACAAAGAACAATTCATTCAAACCAGAAATGATCCGCGTAAAACTTTGATCATTATAAATGAAATTATGGGAAGAAATAAACCCAGTTTAGATGATGTTATCACCAAAAACTTTGCAGTAGAAAAAAATCATTTAGTCTTGTCCAATAAGTGTGCCGAGCATTTTTCTGACCAAACACTCCAAATAATACACATTGATTGGTTGCGTAACTACCTGGGAGGAAGATTCTTTAAAGTAAAAATCAAAGATGTCTTCAGCGACGAAAAAGTGGCTCCTTTTGGAGTACCTCAAGGATCGAAACTTGGACCGCTTCTGTTTATCCTTTTTTCAAATGAGCTACTCCGAGTGTTCACGAACAGCCTTCCATTCGCATTTGCAGACGACACAGCAATAGTGGTTAGACATAGATGCCTTCAAACAGCGTTGAGTATAATGCAAGCAGAGTTTGACAAAGCAGTGAAATGGTGTCATGATAACGGTATCATTTTGAACGCTTCAAAAACAAAACTTATGCACATTCGCGGACCACATCACAAAGCAACGGACCTAGGGGTTATCATAAAAAGCAACATATGCCAAGCCAATCTTCCAGATCGTGTCATCGATGTTGTCGAAACATACAAATATCTAGGAGTGACCATCGACAGCCACTTTCTTTGGGACAAACATATCGACAAACTTCGATCTGATCTCAAGAAAGCCCTCTATTCGATATTCTACCTTGGATACCATTCAACACCACAAGTCCAAAAACAAGTATACTACGCCCTCGTTGAGTCAAAGCTACGCTATGGGATACTTGCGTGGGGTAACTCGTCAAAAACCCATATAGATAAACTGCAAAAACTACAGAACTCTATAATAAAAAGGATAAACAACCGAAATTCTACCAATGCAGACGGAGGAAACAACTTTAAGTTACTAAAAGTCCAGCAAATCTATAAAATGACGGTAGCACTTGAATACTACGATGATGCGCGTTTTCGAAGGCAAATTGAACATCAGGTGAATACAAGAAGGCGAGCCCAAGGAATGCTACAAGTACCCATGAGCAAAAATACATATGGCCGAAGACAACTACTTCACAGTGTACCAACTATTCTTAACGAACTTCCACAGACGCTCAGAACTATCCCCAACCCAAATGCCCGCAAGAATCTTATTAAAGAATTTTACCTTTCTATGTAAATTCATGTTATATTCTCTGTTATATGTACATACATTTACAAAAAAAAAAAAAAAAAGAAAAAAAAAAAAACTTATTGTAACGAAAACTAAACTCGCAAGAAAAAGAAATATAATGTAAATCAATGATAAATAATCTTCCGCAGATAAGCCATAAGGCTTCGCGGATTAATGTCAATTAATGTAGAACTTTTGATCTGTGTTTGTAAACAACACTGTAGCCACAACTTAAAAATAAAAGTCTTCAATGATCCGTATTGTTTTATTATCGTGATCTGATCCGGATCAGGTCACGCTGATAATAAAAAACGGCTGTTGTAGTTCTCGGTGTGAAAGCAGCAAGTCAAGAAGACGAAGTTCCTGCCATTTTAATTTTGTATTCCCAAAAAAAATCTCTATACTTTATAATCTCTTTAATAAAACTATTCTAAACTAAAATTGGTATCAGCTTCGGTTTCATTTTCGTGATTACGATTTACTTAATTTAGACGTGTTTAATTATTAATTACGTATCTGTCATCGCAAATCCACACAAAATAAAATCGAACATACCTCTATTATGTTCAGCACTACCGTAATAAAGTTGGCGCCAAAAATATTTTTTTTTTTTGAAAACTAAAATGCCAAAAAATTGCTCCTGAAATGCTCCTTCCGAAAATACAATTGCTCTACTCAAACAACTAATCGTTAATTAGTTATTCGTAATTAAAAAATCAAAATTTAATTTTTGATTATCTTTGGACATTTTTCCAAATATTATTTTTTTTTTTTGAAAACTAAAATGCTAAAAAATTGCTCCCGAAATGCTCTTTCAAAAAATACAATTGCTCCACTCAAACAACTAATCATTAATTAGTTATTCGTAATTGAAAAATCAAAATTTTCGATTATCTCTGGACATTTTTCCAAAAATTACTTTTTTTTTGAAAACTTAAATGCTAAAAAATTGCTCCCGAAATGCTCTTTCCAAAAATACAATTGCTGCACTCAAACAACTAATCGTTAATTAGTTATTCGTAATTAAAAAATCAAAATTTTTTAAAATATTTTTTTGCTATTATTACATATCGCAAAGTTATGATAGTTCTTTTCTAGCTTTTAGCGTATTAATTACGAAAAGCTTTGGAAGCTATAGAAACGAGTAGTTCTATTACATACTTAGAAAAAAATGTGCTTCGAAGTTTAAGAAATTCACTCGAAAATTAAAAATGCAAAATACGAAATTAAAATTATTTATTTCAAAATTATAAAACTTTTTCAAGTTCCATTCTACTGTTTTCCTTTTTTTTTTAACTAATAAAAGTGTACCAATCGTTGGTATTTTGTTATGATATGGAATTTGTAATACTTTTTTGTTTTACTTATTTTTTTAATTCAATTTTGTATTCCTGAATTATTTCAATAAGATTAGCACATTTATAAGTATTTTATTTATTACTCACAGTATATTTTATCTCAATAATATTTAAATAAACGTTGTTAGATTAAAATATAAAATAGCAATGAAATGTTAATATCGGGTAATTTAGACTTACAAGTCTTCGGTTTTGAGTCCAAGTCATTAATTTCTATCCAATTATTATTAATTGATCTTGTATAGGCTACGTAATGTCCCATTCCATTTAAAAATGCGGGTGGAACATATTCTACTAAGCCGAATAAAATATAATGTTTGTCAAGTATTTGTAATCTTATTGGAATATTTTTCAAGTTATCTGTTAAACGTTGATTTTTATCGATTTTTGATACAGACGTCGAAGGTATATAAAAATGACTAATCTAAGCATAAAAGTACATCAATTAGAGTAGATTTTTTAACAGAGTATTTTTCACAAGATCTACAGAGAAGAAAAGGTTGTTCCTGTAATGCATCCAAAACACAGTCCTGTAAATGCTCAATTCCACTGTCCCAAACTTTTTTTAGCTGATACGTTTAATGCTATTAACTCTTTTATTGATTTTTTTTACATAGTTTGTTTCTGCAAATAAACTCTGTAAGACCTGAAGTATATTGACATTCATTGAATAATCGTTCCATTAATAAAGTAATATTATCAGCACAATTAATTCTACCATTTTCACCCGGATATAACTCGAACAGTAATTCAATTCTATTTTGGTAGAATGGTGATAAGGCTCCAAACTTAGCATAATCTGCTATGCATGAAAAGAAAGATTTAGATTGACTCTGTGAATCGATGAAATTTTTTAATTTTGATTTTTTAATTACGAATAACTAATTAACGATTAGTTGTTTGAGTGGAGCAATTATATTTTTGGAAAGAGCATTTCGGGAGCAATTTTTTTGCATTTTAGTTTTCAAAAAAAAAGTAATTTTTGGAAAAATGTCCAAAGATAATCAAAAATTAAATTTTGATTTTTTAATTACGAATAACTAATTAACGATTAGTTGTTTGAGTGGAGCAATTGTATTTTTGGAAAGAGCATTTCGGGAGCAATTTTTTTTGCATTTTAGTTTTCAAAAAAAAAAGTAATTTTTGGAAAAATGTCCAAAGATAATCGAAAATTAAATTTTGATTTTTTAATTGCGAATAACTAATTAACGATTGGTTGTTTGAGTGGAGCAATTGTATTTTTGGAAAGAGCATTTCGGGAGCAATTTTTGGAAAAATGTCCAAAGATAATCGGAAATTAAATTTCGATTTTTTAATTACGAATAACTAATAAACGATTACTTGTTTGAGTGGAGCAATTGTATTTTTGGAAAGAGCATTTCGGGAGCAATTTTTTTGCATTTTAGTTTTCAAAAAAAAAGTAATTTTTGGAAAAATGTCCAAAGATAATTAAAAATTAAATTTTGATTTTTTAATTACGAATAACTAATTAACGATTAGTTGTTTGAGTGGAGCAATTGTATTTTTGGAAAGAGCATTTCGGGAGCAATTTTTAAGCATTTTAGTTTTAAAATAAAAGTAATTTTTGGAAAAATGTCCAAAGATAATCGGAAATTAAATTTTGATTTCTTAGTTACGAATAACTAATTAACGATTAGTTGTTTGAGTGGAGCAATATTGTATTTTTGGAAAGAGCATTTCGGGAGCAATTTTTTAGCATTTTAGTTTTAAAAAAAAATAGTAATTTTTGGAAAAATGTCCAAAGATAATCGAAAGTTAAATTTTGATTTTTTAATTACGAATAACTAATAACGATTAGTTTTTTGAGTGGAGCAATTGTATTTTTGGAAAGAGCATTTCGGGAGCAATTTTTTAGCATTTTAGTTTAAAAAAAAAAAGAAATTTTTGGAAAAATGCCCAAAGATAATCGAAAATTAAATTTTGATTTTTTAATTACGAATAACTAATTAACGATTAGTTGTTTGAGTGGAGCAATTGTATTTTTGGAAAGAGCATTTCGAGAGCAATTTTTTAGCATTTTAGTTTTCAAAAAAAAAAAAAAAAAATGTTGGTGCTAACTTTATGACGGTTTCAGCACTTCATTCAGCAAACGAAAAGTCAGTGATGGGACTTGAGGAAAGTGAAACGGTGGTAGAAAAGTGGCAGAAAAAAAAATTGTCCATGATAAATAATTCATTTATTCATACCGATGAAATAGTTATAATAACAAAAAAACGGAAATAAAATAAATATTTTTAAAAATCACATTATTTGTTCAAAACAAAAACTTAATTATTACTTCGTATGGCAACCGTCTGCGAATTTAAATTTCGAAGCATATTTTACCAATAATTTCGGGGGTTCAAAATCTTCCCCGTTCTCAGAAGTAATGCCCAAAACACATGTGCAGAATTTCTGGACGCAGTACTGCAAGCAAAACACATGTGCAGAAAATTGTTTATTTGACATGCATCAGCTATGCCCAGGCTTGCTGGAGTGGAACTTGCTATTTCAGAAAGCGCAAAATATCTTGGTACGGTATTAGATAGGAAACTAAATTGGAAACTTAACGCCCAGGAAAGAGTCCGCAAGGCTCACAATGCTCTCTTCATCTGTAAGAGAACAGCAGGTAAGAAATGGGACATGAGGCCTTCAATGTTGCGTTGGCTATACATAATGGTAGTAAGACCCATAATTACATATGGGGCTCTTGTCTGGTGGAAAGCCGCAAACAAGAAGTATGTACGGGATATGTTGACCAGGGTACAAAGAACAGCCTGCATTGCCGTTACGGGTGCTTTACGTACCACACCAACGGCTGCACTGGAAGCGTTTATGCATCTTTTACCACTGGATTTACAATTACAATCAATAGCAGGTAATAGTGCGCTACGGCTCACTAATGCAGGGCTTTTTAAAAACCGTAGGATAGGACACAGTACTATTTTAAAGGAAACATTCTCCGAAATCCCGGGAAAAGCTGATGAAAGTCTCGGTACACTTGATTTTGACACACTGTTCGATGTGTCGTACCCTGACCGACAGGAGTGGCATAGGAACTGAGACTACCGGACACATGCAGTGTGTTCCAGGCAGAGATTCTGGCCGTACTCAAAGCTGCGGAGGTACTTGAGATGAGATCGATATCCAATAAGAATATCGCCATCTACATTGATAGTCAGGCTGCGCTTAAAGCGCTAGAGTCACATGCCACTAAATCTGAACTAGTCAGGAATTGCCGCGCAATGCTTAAGGCATTATGTTCGCAGAACCGTGTTAGATTATGTTGGGTACCTGGGCATTGTGATATTGAGGGCAACGAAAGGGCCGACGTTTTGGCTAAGGAAGGAACGGAACTCCCAGTAAATACAATGATTGAGGGCATCAGACCACCTATAGCCGTTGCTAGAAGGGTTATCGTTGAGAAAACTACCAATAAAGCAGCTAAAAGATGGTCACAGCTAGAGGGGCACAGGGTCTCAAAGGCACTGTGGCCCGCTTTAAATCTCTGAACACCATGAGACTAGGCTTAGCTAAAACGGATACATGTAGGTACTGTGAGGACCTACAAGATACGGAGGACATCTCCCACCTTCTATGCGAGTGTCAAGTAATTGCTCGGAGTAGAAGGAAGCACCTAGGCAGGTTCTTCTTTAATAACTTAGAGGAGGTTGGTTCCTCAATAAATATTGGGACCATAACCAAGTTCTGTAGGGAAATTGATTGTTTGGGCGAATTGGTTTAGGTTTTTAACAGTAATGGTTCCCTGGGGATGGCGATGGGCCCACTTTGGTGCCTGGTCTTTTGTGACGATCTTACAACCCCACCCAACCTAACCTAACCTAACCTATGTATCAGCTACTGTCATTCGCCGACAGTTGAAATCCGTTGAAATTTAGTTTTCTACTTTTCTGAAGCTAATACCATGTTCCCACCAAACTGAAACTGACCGAGTTGAATGTGATTTCAAAAGTCATAAGCTGTCAATTTTGAAGTGACTGGCAAAACAGCTGTTTGTTGACGCAAAATAATAGTGTGAGAAAGAGGAATTACCAAAAATGAGTTCTGAACAAACTAAGGAAATAATTGCAGCAATTATAGGTGATTTCGCAGTACAAAGAAATCAGTACATTACAATGCAAAATGCACAAGTCGTCAAACTGTGACATATATTAAGGAAACGGGAAAAAGCTGAAAATCGCAAGAAATCAAGAAAAGTTTGGACAAAAGTAAGTAAAGTTTCTATGATTTTCAACCCTTTCTTGAACTACTTGCATTTGCAGTCACGTAAAAGCACTTTTTGGGAGAATGATGTTGCTGAAAATGACAATAATTTGAATTTCTTTAAGGAAAACTTTCGGATGTCTCGAGGAGTATTTAACTTGCTTTGCAATGAGCTCGAAAGTATCGCCAAGCAAGATACAAATTACAGAAAATGTATTCCATTTCCAAAGAGAGTGGCTATCGCTTTGTACGCTCTAGGATCATCCGCTGAATATCGAAGTATCGCAAATCTGTTTGGAGTTGGAAAATCATCAGTTTGCAAAATTTTAATATCATTTTGTGAAGAAGTGTGGAATGTCCTACAGCCGGAGTATTCAAATTTTTATCCACTTACTAGGCAAATAATAAACGAAAATGTCCGTGGTTTCGAAAAATTAGGATTTCCGCAATGCATTGCAGCTATTGGTAAGATAAATATTGTACGCAGAGAAAAGATTATACCACTTTCATTCTTTAGATGTATGTCATATTGAGGTTAAACCGTCTGCCGAAGATGCCATAGATTACTATAATTATAAAGGATGGTACTCAACAGTTCTTCTCGCTGCAGTGGACTATCGGTTTGAATTGTTTATATAGTTCATACATTTAATATACATATGTTTGTTAAGATTCTAATATAAATCGTTCATATCTAGATATAGATTCCTTTATGTCAACGTCGGTTGCCCAGGTCGTTGCAATGACTCGCAAATATATGAGCGTTCCAACTTAGGTTAGGTTAGGTTAGGTTAGGTTAGAGTGGCAGGCCGCCTCAAGTGCAGCCTCACTTAGGCCAAATTAGGCCCATTGTGTTACCACAGGATCGATATCGACTCCTTATCTACCCGTTGAACCAGCCGGAGCTAAGAATGAAGCGATGGAGGCAGTTGATACCTATGTTTGCGAGTTCGCTGAGATTGTCGAAGAAATATTCTCCGAGGTATAGTTTTCTACAGAGTGACAGTGCTGGACACGTGGAGAGAAGGTGAAGAACAGTCTCCTCCTCCTCCTCGTCCATACAGCTTCTGCAGAAATCATTTGAAGGGAGGCCTAATCTGAGAGCATGTCTCCCTATGATGCAGTGTCCCGTGATGACACCTACTAGAGTGCTTATTATGGGTCTTTTCAGTGTAATGAGACTTTTTGAGCGCTTGGAATCCAGCTGAGGCCAGATCTGTTTCGAGGTGTGGCACGTTAAGCAGCTAGACCACCTGCGATTAGTAGCGCTTAATGCGTTTTGTTTAATTAGGAGCTTGCAAGTAGCAAGAGGCATATAGAGACTCCTTTTTTCTGGTAGAGTCGACATAGTAGTGCCTTGTCTGGCGAGCTCATCGGCGATGAAATTACCTGGAATGTCTCTATGGCCCGGCACCCATATAAGGTGAATTTTGAATTGTTTCGCCATCTCGTTCAGAGATAGTCGGCAATTGAGGGCAGTTGGTGAATTGAAGACGACAGAATCCAGGGATTTAATCGCGGCTTGACTGTCGGTAAAGATGGTGATATCCTTTACAGATATTACATTATACCGAAGCCACGACAGGGCCTCTTTAATCGCCATGACCTCCGCCTGAAATACACTACAGTGATTAGGAAGGCTGAATGAGATTTTACAATTTAGATCATAAGAGAAAACACCCCCCCCCCCCTACTCCTGTTTGAGTTTTGGACCCATCTGTATAGAAACAGACAGACTCCTTGCGGGGTACTATTTCGTTCTCCCAGTCACTCCTGGAGGGTATGTAAGTTTCGAAGTTATTTTCGAATTGAAACTGAGGGAGGGTGTAGTCAGTATCTTTTGGAATGCATTCCAATGTATTTAGAATCGATGAGTGACCAGTTTGGCGACTGGTCCACAACTGAATTGCTTTCATTCGAGTGGCTGCATTTGCTGCCACTTGTTTGCAATAGATGTCCAGCGGTAGCAAGTGGAACATTACGTCCATGGCCGCTGTTGGAGTGGTTCTAAGGGCTCCACTTATGCATATGCATGCCGTTCTTTGGACGCAGCTAAGCTGATTATGATGGATGGCCTTTTCGAGGGCAGTCCACCATACAATAACGCCATAAGTGAGTATAGGTCTGATAACGGATACATATAGCCAATATGTAATTCGAGGCTGTAGTCCCCATCTGCTTCCAATGGCTTTTTTACAGCAGTACAGAGCCGTGGTGGCTTTCTGAACTCTCCGCAGGATATTGGGTTTCCAGCTCAATTTGCTGTCTAAAACTAGGCCTAAATAGCTAGCCGTATTGGTGAGCACCAGGAGTGTGCCGTTTAGTTTTGGGGGTACAAAATTGGGAATTTTGTATTTTCTTGTGAAGAGGACCAGTTCAGTTTTCTGGGCATTGACCGCCAGACCGCATTTTTTGGTCCATTTAGAGAGCTTAGAGAGGGCATTCTGCATGAGATCTCTAAGCGTGTTTAGGTGTTTTCCTGAGACAGCGATGGCAACGTCATCCGCATAGGCAATTACTTTGCACCCTTCCCCCTCCAGTATTAGTAGTAGTTCATTCACTACTAGGTTCCAAAGAAGAGGTGAGATAACGCCACCTTGAGGCGTACCCCTACTAACGAACCTCCGGACCGATGCATCGCCCAGCTGTGAGTTGATAAACCTGTTGGTGAGCAACTGGTTGACCAATTCGCCAACCGATTTCTCAATTCCAAGGCCCGTCAGTGCGCCGAGAATTGCCTCTGCTTCGACGTTGTTAAACGCTCCCTCAATATCCAGGAAAGCAACCAATGTGAATTCTTTGCAATCGAGAGATTTTTCGATGGTAGATACAAGTGAGTGAAGGGCCGTTTCAACCGATCTCCCTTTACTATACGCGTGTTGAGACTTTGACAAAAGATTTGAGTTGACACTGCAACGTATGTGGATGTCTATCAGTTTCTCTAAGGTTTTTAGAAGAAATGATGACAAAGTAATTGGTCTGAGATCTTTGGGGTTAACGTGTGAGCTTTTACCAGCCTTAGGTATAAACACCACGTTAACTTCTGTCCACAACTTGGGAATATGAGCAAAATCCAGGCAACTTTAAAAATTACAGTTACCCAAGGGAGGATTAGGTCAGCGTTCCTCTGAAGTTCGGCCGGTATTATACAGGAGATTTAAATGGCTTAAATCCTTTAATGGCCCAAAGAATTTTGGTCTTGGTAATAAGACTTGAAGAGCTGCTTTCTATCGGTCTTTCAGAGGACCTAGCTGGTATCGAAGCAGCATTACAGCTGTTGGGGAAGTGAGAATCCAGTAGTAGATCCAGAGATTCTGCACTTGAGGTGGTCCACGATCCATCAGCTCTCTTAAGGTAGCTCGCTACTTTAGGAGTGGATGCGAGAATCTTTCTGAGCCTGGAGGCCTCAGAGATTTCTTCTATCTTTTCACAGAAGAGTCTCCAGGAATTCCGTTGGGCTTTCCTAACTTCGGTTTTATAGGATTTGAGGGCTTTTTTATATAAGGCCCAGTCAGCGGCTTCACGGGATCGCTTGGCCTGATTGAAGAGCTGCCTACATTTTTGACGTATAGATAAAATCTCCTGATTCCACCACGGTGGTCTAGGCTTGCCCCGAGGTTTACTTATTGGACAGGAGAAAGACATAGCCCGGTTGAGAGTCTTAGTGAGTTCCTCAACCATGCTATCTAATTCATTTGTATTAGTAGGGGGAACAGGTATTCTGTTAATTATGGAAGCTTCCACACTGTTCCTATATTTGTTCCAATCCGTTTTCCTGTAATTCCTAAAAACGGGTTGGACTTGAGGGAGGCAGTTTATGCCAAATTGAATGTATCTATGGTCAGAGAAGGAGTGTTCTTTAGAAACTTTCCAGTCTCTGACATCATGGTAAATGGTGTCGGAGACCAGCGTAATGTCTAACACCTCTCGTCTGTTACTAGTGACAAACGTGGGTTCGGATCCCATATTGCATATGATTAGTTTAGTACTAATTAAGTAATCAAAAAGTAGCTCACCTCTTTTATTGATGTCGGAGCTGCCCCATACAGTGTGATGCGCATTGGCATCACATCCCGGGATCATCGCAGTATTGGACTTCTCCACATCAGCAATCGCTCTCCCCAGTAGTTCCGCAGGGAGGAGAAGGTCGGACGCCAGATACGCCGAAGTCAACCAGATTTTCCGCAGTCCAACTTCAACGTTTACTTTCGTGGTGTCTCGATCGCTGTAATTAGGAAGAAGGAAAACATTTAGTGTGTTCTTCGCGAGGATGCAGGCTCTTGGTATACCTTCATTCCTCACGTAGAAAAGATTATAGCCTGGAGTCCTGAGTCCAAGAACCCGATCATTATTGACCCAGGGCTCCTGAATCAGGACAATGTCATCTGCGCTTTTATGGATCCGCAGAAGAAGAGAGGCCGAAGCCGTTTTTGAGTGATGTAGGTTAATCTGAAGTAACCGCAGCATCATTGCTACAATTACCTCCAGACGCCTCCACCACAGTGATGTTAGCCTCATCCGTATCCGATTCGAAAGATACATCAGTTACGGATGGGCTGCCGAGTCCACTGGATAGATCCAGGTCCGACAATCCAATGCTGTCCATGTCCAGATCTATCCGTGGGACCGAGTTGCTCTTAGAGAGACGCGGGGCCCTCTCAGGAGCGCAGTCATCCGTCTCTACCTTAGCCGCTGTGGTCGGTGTATTACTGACCGATGCGGTTCCGGCAGAGACGGGGAACAGCGCTTCTTTCGCGGGATTGCAGCCCACCACCTCCGCTTCCGCTGCCGGACTAGTCAGTTTATTACTTACCTGTTCAACAGTGTCAGCAGAGGTGGAGGGTCGCACTCCCTCCCTGGTAGGGTCCTCCTCATCCTTCTTATAAACCCTAAGGTTTATAGCTCCGAAGCCGTAGCTAATTTGTCCTTCTGTTGCAGCCAGAGGAGCCAGAGACTCTACGTTGATCACGATGATCGCAGATCTTTTGTCTCCTTTAGGTTCCTCCAGCTTAGCAACCTTCCAGTTACCTGTAGGAAGATGAGGGTTGCTTGCCCGAATGATTTTTATTATTGTTGCGGGGTCAGAGGGTTCGGCAAGTATCCAGGAGCGAGTTCTAGGTCTGCTAGGAATTTCTTCCCTGCTTACGACCTCGAGCTGCGCCTCTTTCCACACCTCACCCAGAGACGAGATTGCTATTTTATATAGGTCCGCAGACCTTTGATCAGCACAAGCGATCAGCTTCACATGGCCCTGATGCCATCCGCCATCGCGACAGGAGGGAGGAGGCCCTGGATGATCATCCATGACCTGTAGAAATTTAGTAGCCAGCTTCATTTCTACTTTTCTCCATCTCTCAGGGGAAATGCTGCCATCTATGTCACTCCTGTCTATTACAGCGAGGACAAGGTGTGCCTTGAGGACATCACTGAATGGCTTGTTGTGCTTTAAGGAGAGTGAGGAACTGCTGCAGTTTACCTTCACTCTTTTTGGGTCGACAGTGGACTCCTCAATCGACCTTTGTCTTTTGGACGTGGAGTCCTTCCTTGAGGAGTCAGGAGGAATCTCCTTGACAACTTTCGTTGCCCAGGAGATCGATTCTTTGTTCCTAATAGAGAGCTGATCTACCGGGACGTCCTTGTAGCGCTCCAGAATTCTGGAGGCGGTACGTGGCTCTCTATATTGCCTAGTGGAGGTGCTTTCGTGTCGCGAGCTCGAGGCAGTACGACGTGCAGCACCGGGTTTTCGAGTTCGGCGTTCTTTGCATCTTTCGGCAAGACTAAGATCAGGTTTGGTGACCAAGTTCTTAGTTGCCGTCGTTGCAGGAACGCTAGTACTGGAAGCGGGCTCAGAGGCAGTACTTCCAGCCGGTAGTTTAAGAGCACCGGACTCTGAAATTTTTTGTTTTTGTTTAATTGTTTTATTTGCTTTGTTCATGGACCCACGAGTAGCGGAGAAGGGAAGGTCCATCTGTGCATAGATCCGCATTACACAGATAAGGCTGGCTAATCCGGAGGTCGCCAGGTATCCGGATACTCCGTTTGCGACTCGGGCTATTTTTGAAACTGGGCCCCCAGGTTGATACTCGGCACGGGTCGTATGACACCTTTATCCAGCCCAGGCGGAAATAGGATGGGATAAGAGAGAATAAGGAGGAAAGTTATGGAAGGAGTGGGACAAGAAAGGAAGGACGGGTAGGAGAGCACCCTTTCGTTTTACGGTTCCTCTGGAGAGATTCTCGAGAGTCTTTACCATTACTCAGCCCCCACAACTCGTCAAGTTCGGTGCTGGGGTGGGGGAGCGTTCCAACTTAAAATTACAACACCAAAACCCCATTCTGAAGGAGAGCTCCAAGAATATTTGTGGTGTTGACGTTCCCGTTGTTCTGATTGGGGACTCCGCATTCCGCTTTTCGGAAACGGTTATGAAACCATACCCATATAGCCTAACGGCAACCGCCGAACAAAAAAGTTTCAACTACGAATTATCAAAATGCCGAAGGGTTGTTGAGAACGCGTTTGGGCACTTAAAAGCATAGATAACACTTCCTTAATAGTGAAGTCTTCCTGCGTCTTGCACAACTTTTATATGCACAATGACCAAATAAATAATCATTGGCTGCTACAAGAAGGGGGAGCTTCAATACCCGAGCAACCGGAGTATGTTTCACGTATAACCGACAGCAACCCTTCCGCTGAAAATATTAGAACAGCTATCAGCAACAACGTATCAGGTAATAAAACACTATTCTTTATTACTTTTTTTTTTTAAATATTTATTAATGTTTTTAAGTGTTCGTTCGTTTCTCTTTCGATTTTTAAAAATTCTTCATTTGTTGATTGTATATTTTTTAATGTTTTTTTTATTTCGTCATCGAGATTTGCTTCCTTCCTATTTTTTGCAGCTCGCGGAGTCGAAGTACTTCAAGGTGACGCCCTGGTAGTTCAATCAGATGATGAGCTCCCGGACATCATAAATTCATTACCTATGAATAATTTAAATACATTAGATTTGTAAATCACTTTACAGTTTAAAATAAAACAATTCTATAATTGTGTCTACTTTCTACGAGTCTCGGCTCCGAGTTCATGGATTCGCCACCTATTGTTCCCGTCTCGCAGTTCATGGATTCATCACCTAAAATACAATAGGTATGTCATTAAGTGATTTCAAATAAAAGAATGTTAAAATATTGCTTACGTTCCAAGATGCTGTCCTGGACCAACAGCTCCACGTTGAACGTTGTGAATCCGCCTAGCAATTGATGTATCCTTGGATACAGTTGCCATTAAGATGAAGATCCCCCAGATGGACCAACCAATTTCTTTTCATTTCTGTAAAGCAAAGTGCATAAAATTCGATTAGAACTGACCCAAGTTTATTTAAAAAAAATAAGCTAGACAATCATACCTGTACCGATTTGTGAGGTTGTGAATCTTCATTTTCACTTCCTCTGGCGAGAAGAATATATCGGAGTCCTCAAGTCTTCCCGCGATTTCGGCATAAATGTGGCCATTTTTTTCGATTACCACGGAGCTCGCCGATCTTCTCCTCCCAGAGTTCAATTAGGACCTCTTCCTCCTCGAGAATCCACAATTTTCGTTTTTTGTACCGCTTTGCCATTTTTCTTTAATAAACATAAATTACATTTAAAAAATGCATAAATATTTCTCTTGAAAATATTACTTACCTTTTTTTTTTTGAATCAATCCTTTAACGCCAAATATTATTTTTTCTGCATAAACACTCGATTATCATTTTTTTTTTTTTTTTTTTATTGTTTTGACGTTTAATATTTTGACGTCCACAAATGAACAAATAAACACAAAATAAACCAAAGTTCACGCTGTAGGCTTGTTCGGTTTGATAACCTCTCACGAACAGATGAACTCAGAGGGATTTCGACTAGATTTCGCTGAAATCCCGAGATTTCGACACATTAAAAATGTATGGCGAAACCTCGGAGATTTGGAAACATTTTACGAAACCTCGCGGTTCCGGTTGGTGGAAACATGGTATAAGATTAGACTGTATGCCAATTATGCATATGAATGCCAACAGGCAAATGACCAGATTAGCTATCAAATGACCAAAATGCCAGGATTATCAAAACTGTATGGTCATATTTGCTTTGGTGGTCATTTACGGCATTTGTTATTATTTCATTTCATATTTGTTATTTTTCCAGAAAAAAGAGAACGAAAATGAAGATAAATCATAATCCCACGAACTCAAACACCGATGACAACAAAATAATTCTTGTTCCATCAAAAATGCCAGCCTTGCCACAACGAAATTTCAATTAAGTGCATATGGACATAGGGTTTATGCTGGCATTCGTGCTTATTGTCAGAAATAGGCATTTTGTGAACACTTGGCCAGAGAGGATCCAAACTAGAGAGCCAACTGAGAGCAGAAACGGTACATTTGCCCACAAGCTTCCTATGACCTTGTCCTGCACAGGAATATTCTTAGTATTCGTGTATGTACAAATCAAAGGAGCGCCATTGCTGCCGCACGCACACTTAGTATATTCCTGTGCAGGGACTTTATGTCAATCGGGCGGCCATTATTGGTGGAATTTTAAGTGGGGGCGACTGTGTTCGTCATTTTTGGTGCCGATTAGTTACACGGCGTTCACATCGCAGTTCAATCCATCTCATCTCTCTCTCATGTTATTAATCAGAGAAAAATGAACTATCACGGTTTTTTGCACTTTTGCCTTTTTTTTTTGTTGATTTTAATCTCTTAACTTCAATATTTAAATACAATGTAGGGGAAAAAATTGTTATACCATGGGAAAAACATATTTCAGTTTCAGAATATCTTACAATCTGTAATTGATGCAAGCATGAATTTGTTAAATTCAAAAAATTAATTAAATATTTTTGTTCCGTTTATAGGTATAGGTGAAATTAAGCTTTAACTTTTTTTCAGAGTCTGCATAACTTTGCGAATCTTCATTTCTGAGCGAAATTCACACCTTCTAACACTAACACCAAACATTTGTCATTTGTCAAACTGAAAGTGTGTTATTTTCCTTTTTACAGACGACAAGTCTTTGAAAAATAGAGAACAATTTCCATTTGGTCAGTGCAAAGGGTATTAACATAAACTAAATAGATTTTTGTAAACAAAAACTACAATTTAAAAACAGCTAACTTTTAAAACACGCACCACCATAAATGCAAAGAAAGAAAAAACTCGTTTTATGTTCCATTGGGCACAAAAAATCTGAAGTCTGAGAGAAAATTCTGAAAATTCCAATGGAAAATGACATTAGTAATTCAAAATAAACTCTATTTTTGCAATAATCAGCTACCATAAATTTAATGTTGAGACTGAAATTTGTTAAAAGTAATGCGCTATATCTACAAAAAACGAAATAGAACATGAGAATACCTACAACACATTATTAGGCGTGTTTTTTTTTTTTTGAGCTTCGATCTCAGCAAACCAAAGTAAGTAGGATTTTCAGCACGCAATTCCCACAACTACTAAGAGTCCTCATAGTGTCAAATAGAGCGTAGTGGTTGTAATTAAGAGCTGAAAATCCTACTTTACTTTGATTTGCTGAGATCGAAGCTCAAAAAAACAGGCCTATTGTATTTTTTTAGGAGTTTAAAGACATAGCTACTTGTATTTTTACGATATTAATACGTCTTTTTTTTAAATTGGAAAATCATTTGTTCCTATGTATCATCATTCAACACTGTTCAGTGTTATTCAACTACAGAATTTCCAATCACACTTTGATTGTGTACAAATATGGTGTTAAATTAACGAATTTGAAAACAACCAAAAAGCCCTCCACCAGTTATCAAACTCAAACGAACTTGTATTGGTAAATATCAAAATCTGTGTTTAGTTGCCTTAAATTTATATTAAAAATTGTGGAAATTGTGCTTATTTAATTAAAACATGTGAAAACCAAAAAAAAACATGGCTATTTGTGCAGTGTTTGGTTGTAGTACCAATAATGACAAACGGAGGAAAAATAACCAAATAGACACCACCGTAAAACTTTTTAGTTTTCCAAAAAACCAAGATATGGCAAAAGTCTGGGCGCATAAATGCTGCAGAAATGACAAATAGAATCTGCGAACAGCTCATATTTGCTCTAAACATTTTACCCGCGATCAGTACATTCGTAATATGCAACACGAGCTCTTAATATATTCGCCAAAAAGAGGAAAAAAACTAAAAGACGATGCTATACCAACTGAAGAGCTACCATTTCCTAATTCTTCACATAATCAGGAAAAGGCGCCAATCGCCCAGCGAATAACAAGGTTTAACAGAGGACATCGACAAGCTGAGATAGCCACATTACTTCAGAAATCAAATGAAAAAACCCAATCATATGGGGAATCACCTGAACCTTGCATGTAAGATACCATGAGCATATTGTTTTTTTTTTACAAACAATTCTAATATTTTCAGGCCCGATGAAACCATAATGGATACGCATTTAGAAACACACATGCACGAAGAAACAGCAAAGCTAAAACAAGGTTTGGTAAATCTTGAAGGGCAAATGAATTCAAACAATACAAAGGCAAAAAAAAAAGAAGAATAAAACTTGTACTTAAAATTCTACAATACTTTTTTGATACTACATAAGAAACTGAACAAAATAAAATTAACAGAATTTGTTGTTAAAATTATCAAACTGTTTTATTTGAAGAAATTAATGCCTGAAAATCAGTGGCGTAGCAAGGGGGGGGCAAGGGGGGCACAGGCCCCGGGCGGCACTTTGCTAGGGGCGGCAATTTAGAGCAGCTCATTTTTTTTTTTTTTTTGAATAAATAATTTATATAACGGGTGATTTTTTAGCTGGTTTGGTTTTGGCAATACTGGTTTTGACAGCTGACGTGTGTTTAGTACCTTGTGTCACTGTCAAACAGCTTCAGTTTGGTTTGCAATTTAACCATGGATCGTCTTACAAATGAACAACGCTTGCAAATTATTGAATTTTACTATCAAAATTCGTGCTCGGTTCGAAATGTTCATCGCGCGCTGCTTCCATTTTATGATCGGCATTCTCGACCTTCTGAGCAGTCTATTCGGAAGATCGTGACCAAATTTCGCACCAAATTTACTTTGTTGGACATTAAACCACCAACACGTTTACGTACTGTGCGTAGTGAAGAAAATATTGCGGCCGTATCAGCTAGTGTGACAGAAGACCGCGAAATGTCGATTCGGCGCCGTTCCCAGCAGTTAGGCCTTTGTTACAGCACTACGTGGAAAATTTTGCGGAAGGATTTGTGCGTAAAGCCTTTTAAGATACAGCTTGTGCAAGAACTAAAGCCAGCCGACCTACCACAACGCCGAATTTTTGGTGAATGGGCTCTTGGAAAGCTGGCCGAGGATCCGCTTTTTTATCGAAAAATTGTGTTCAGCGATGAGGCTCATTTTTGGTTGAATGGGTACGTAAATAAGCAAAATTGCCGCATTTGGAGTGAAGATCAGCCAGAAGCATTGCAACAGCTACCAATGCATCTCGAAAAAGCCACTGTTTGGTGCGGTTTATGGGCCGGCGGCATTATTGGGCCATATTTCTTCAAAGATGATGCGAATCGCAGCGTTACTGTCAATGGTGAACGCTACCGAGCGATGATAACAAACTTTTTTTTTGCCCGAAATGGAAGTTCTTGACTTGCATGATATGTGGTTTCAACAAGACGGTGCCACATGCCACACAGCACGCGAAACAATGGCGCAATTGCGAGGCGAGTTTGGTGAACAGTTAATTTCACGTTTCGGGCCGGTCAATTGGCCGCCTAGATCGTGCGATTTGACACCATTAGATTATTTTTTGTGAGGGTATGTCAAGGCTAATGTGTATAGGGACAAGCCCGCTTCGATTGACGCACTGGAAGCCAACATCCATGCATTCATTCGTGAGATACCGGCCGATATGTGTGAAAGAGTATGCCAAAATTGGACTCAGTGGATGGACTACCTGAGACGCAGCCGCGGTCAACATTTGCATGAAATTATCTTTAAACATTAAATTGCAAGGTTCAAACTATCGATTCAAATAAATATTTCATTCATTTTTTCGAATTTTTTGTGTTTTTGTTTTAAAAAAGTTCTAAACCTCTTAAAAAATCACCCGTTATATTTATTAATATCATTTTGGCAAGTTCTGGTTACAGAGCTATAAGCGCCTACTGTACTATTTTATAAGCTCTTACAGTTTACAAGTTGACAGGCGTAGTAGGAGTTTCTATTTTTTGTTTGCAAGTAGTGTTGGTGATAGATCGATATCCTTACATATATGTACGAGTATATCTAAGAATTCAGAGATTTGTTCTTGAATTTGCATTCGACGTTATAAACTGAATATCCCGATGGACGTGTGTGGGGGTGTAAACGAAGTGGGATTTTCTGATTGTGTAACGATCCAAGTGGTTGGAATTATTTTAAGATGCATATTCAAAATGGTTGAAAAAAAAGAAAAGAAAAAGTGGGTAATATTTGCAAAACATACGTTTTGCCTAGCTGCTATTGAATTTTTAATGGAAGTGCGGAGTTTTAAAAAAATATATGAATAAAGATCAGCTTTTGGTTGGTAATTTTTCAGAAATAATTAAAAAAAATGATTTAGTCGAATTTTTTGAGAAAAACTAAGTGGAGGATCTTATTTAAAATACCTATATTATCTTTAATATGTATTTTGATCAAAATCGTTAGAGAGGTTTTTGTAAAATTACGCAGAAAAAACTGTACCAAATTTTGCAATGTTGTTTGAATAATACTATTGCCTAATTATTTAGCTGAAAACTGACTACTTATAAGTTATTGTTCGGGATGTAAGCATTACTTGGATTTTAGAGTCTTATCGAATTTAAAATTGGGATTTTCGGGATATAATAAAATAAATAAGTAGTTGGCGCAACAGGTCGGAGGGACCCTAGGCCTAGCTTCTCACAACCGATTCCAAACGGCTAATTGAGAAGCTCTTTCAAGACAGTTATACTCTCAGATGTTTGTCAGACATTCGCGAGAGGTAGCACAGTGAAAAAAACCCTGAGTTGGAATTTGGGTTTTTTGCGGGATTCAAACCTGGATCCCTCGCTTAGTAGCCCAACATAATAACCACTAAGCTACTGCGCCTACACTTTCAAGATATAAGGAGTTTTTAAGGCTAGCGTTTTCGGTGATTCGAATCTAAAATTAAGGCCACAATAATTTTGGAAACATAAATTTTACTGTAACTACTCATTCTGGTCAAACCCTTTATCGCATTTTCTTAGAAACCTAAAGAAAACAAAATTTAAAAAAAAAAAATATATTTTCAAAAATCTATTGTACGATAATGGGTATGGTACGTTTAGCTTAAATTGTTGGGAAAATTGGCGTTTCACCGGGGTGGCGAAATGATCAATCTGGGAAATAGCAAAACGTCAAAACGATGTCTCGTTGAAAAATTACTTGACAACAACATCAGCAAATTGCCAAGTGATTTTTGCGAAATGATCAAAAATCATTTCAAAAAAATACGAAAGATAAGAACGCCAATTAGTAATCGCGCAATGATTGAAAAATTTAAGGAATAAAAAACCGAATTTAAGATTCAGGAATGCAAAATAAAGGAAATATTTAACGACTAAAGGCAAACAAAGAAACCGAATGAATTTTGCAAAATAATGGTAGCCCTAGATAATATAGACAAAAACTGAGCCCTCTATTCAGGTAGAAATTACCATATTACCATAGAAATGAATTTTTGTTTTCGAGATATTTCGAAATTTCAAATGTACCGTTATTCGATTCCAGAAATTTTACCAAGTTTGCAAAGGTATTTTTTTTAATGTGTGAACAAATTATGGGGGCGGCATAAATTGGCTCTGCCCCGGGCGGCTCCAACCCACGCTACGCCACTGCTGAAAATTCACAAGTAAATGTAAATGTGTTATTTTGGTGACGTCAGATTAGAGACAGAGATAGCAATAGTACATGCGCAATATATTACCTTGTATATTCAGTATATCTTGCCCCCAACTCACAAACCTCTTGCCGCTGGCCCCTTCAGTTTTTTTTTTCAAATTCGCCATTTTGTTTTCCTATTGGTGTTATGTCAATCTAGAATCCGTGTGACATGTAAAAACATACAAAAAATATAAAATCAATGCTGCCAACCGCTACCAACCATGGGGGAATGTGATAGAGTTCGGGAATACGACATTTTGAGATAACTGAATGCTATTGGTTGATTATTATAAATTTTCAATTTGCAATAGAATGAGAATGAAAATATGCATGGCACCTGGTGTGGTCAGTTGGGAAACTTACAAAGTATATAATACAAAGGTAATCAGCATAAGGCTGTGGACTTATCGTAGGGATAATATTCTTATAGAGTTAGGGAGTTGAAATGACAATTCAAAAATTTCGATTAATCTATGGGCAGTTTGAACCTATTCACAAGTTTTTATGTTTTATTTTTTTTTTTTTTTTTTTTTTTTTTTTTTTTAGTTCTGTACAGGTTTAAAAATTCTTAAGATACATTATTAGTTACTTGAATAAAATAGAATAGGATATGCAAATTCACTTTAGATATATGGAGAGATCACCATTGTAACGATATGTACGGCGCTTTTATATGCACAACCACTTGGCAGCTAAAGAGTAGCCCTCCTATTGCTTGCAAGGAGTAGTTTGTAAGTTTAGGGGATTGCGTCGTCGGGTAACCCTGTATTTATTGAGGTAACAGGAGGCATAGTTTAGCTATTGAACGCGTGATAATTCCACGCTGAGTCCTGACGTCGGCAACTGGCACCCTTTGGTCAGAACCGGGGTATACTTTAAGAACTCGTCCCAATCTCCATTCATTGGGCGGCAAGTTCTCACTCTTCACGACGACCAGGCCATCAACTTGGAGATCCCTCTGGGGATGTTTCCACTTGTTACGCTTATGTAGTTCCTTGAGGTACTCCTCCTTCCAACGACTACAAAACTGATGATGAAGAATTTTCAATTGTCGCCATCGATGCATGATGCTTAGCGACTGATCGGAGTAAGGGGGTTCGGGTGGACTCAGCAAGAAGCTGCCCGTAAGGAAGTGACCAGGGGTAAGCGGAACCATATCCATCACGTTGTCTGACATTGGAGACAACGGTCGGGAATTCAGACTCGATTCTATGCGGGCAAGAAGGGTCGTAAATTCCTCAAACGTAAATTTATGATTGCCCGCAACCTTTCGGAAGTGGAGTTTAAAACTTTTTACGCCCGCTTCCCAAAGGCCTCCCATATGGGGTGAACCGGGAGGGATGAAGTTCCATTTTATTTGGATGAACTGATGCGAATTTTCGCCAGAGTAATGGTTCAGGGCCTTTTGGCAATCTTGGAAAAGTAATTTTTGCGCTCCGACAAAATTTGTCCCATGGTTGGGCTGGAGTGCCACGTCGCGCAACGAAGCGAGTAAAAGCAGCTAGAAAGGCTTGGGCGGTCAGGTCACTGACAGCCTCCAAGTGGATTGCACGGGTGGAAAAACAGACAAATAGGCAAACGTAACCTTTGTCGAGACGACACCTTCTACCATAATAGGTTTTTATGAGAAATGGGCCGGCGAAATCAATTCCGGTGTCGGAGAATGGGCGGCTGATTGTAGTACGTTCCTTGGGTAGCGTGCCCATTAGTTGGGTTAATAGTCACTTCTTGTGTCGGATGCACACCTGACACTCACGAATACTCCTTTTGACTAAATTTTTTAGCCTAGGGATCCAAAACTCAGACCGTATCATACGAGTCATGAGCTGGATTTCACCATGTAGCGACAACTGGTGAATATATGAGGTGTAAAGCCGGGTAAAAGTACAGTTGTACGGAAGAAGAATAGGGAAACGCTCTCGGACAGACAGGGTGGAGGATGACAATCTGCCATGCGCCCAAACGACGCCGTTGGTGTCAATAAAGGCGTTAAAGTTTACCAGCCAGCTTTTGGATGGCAGCTGTTGTCAACACAACAGGGATTGGTAGTCATTCGAAAAATATTTTTGTTGAGTTAACCTAATGAGAGCATCTCTTGTACGGAGAATCTCTTGATGAGATAGGGTGTGCGTTAAATGGTTAACGCGGACGGGCGTTTTACGTAACGAGTCGATGAAACGATAGATGTATGCTAGGATACGTATGGCTCGATGCCAGCATGAAAATTTACCGAGGATCATTTCAAAATCAGGGGGCACTTGGTTAGCGAGAACTCGGATTGGTTTTTGCTCCATAAGAGATTCATCGGCAGGGGGCGGGTTTGCTGACGGCCAGTCGGGTTGTGGGTTTTTAAGCCAGTGCGGTCCTTCCCACCGTAACCAACGGTGCTTCAATTCGAGAGGAGTCAACCCTCGGGTAGCCAAATCGGCAGGATTGTCATACGACGCCACGTGATGCCAATCACGGGCCGAGGTATTGCGTAAGATTTCCGATGTTCTGTTCGCAATAAATGTTTTCCACGAACTCGGGTGTTTGTTGAGCCATGCCAGTACGATGGTGGAGTCGATCCATATTCGTATTTCCGCATCTTTGAGAAAAGTAAGGCCTTCCAATGTTAGTCGAATCATCTTAGAAAGTAGGACTGCTCCTTGAAGCTCAAGCCGTGGCAAAGAAATGGGACTGACGGGGCGACCTTGGATTTGGCCCACAGCAGGTGCGAGGTAAAAGAGGTCGCGCTGTGCTGGACCCGTAAATATATACAAGCAGCGTAGGCCATCTCCGAAGCGTCACAGAACCCGTTCAAGAGTAAGGGAGCCCAAGGAGCCTAGTCTACCCATCTAGGAATTCGGATGGTTTCGATATCTGGGAGGGCTAGTAAAAAACGTTTCCATCGTTCCTCGGTAGAAGATAGAAGATTGGTATCCCAATCTGTCTGATCCTTCCAAATTTGCTGCATGAGTAATTTTGCAGTAACAACGACGGGGGCTAACCATCCGGCAGGATCGTATAGCGTAGCAATGATAGACAGCACCGAGCGCTTGGTAAACGACTTGGTCTCGGGTGGAGATTGGAGTGAGAACGAAAATTGATCAAGAATAGCTTTCCACGTAATGCCGAGCATCTTCAACGAGCTCTGGTCCTCGAATTTGAGAAAATCCTGATTAAGGAGGAAATCTTTCGGGAGATGTTCCAACAAGTCGGGTGTGTTCGAGGTCCATTTACGTAAATGGAAGCCTGTAGATTTCAAGGCCGCGATGAGCTCGCGCTGTGCCTCGAGCGCGGTGGGTATGTCGTGAGCCCCTGAAAGGACATCATCAACGTAAATGTCGTGGTTTAGAATTTGTGCAGCGAGGGGGTGATTATCTTTGACTTCGTCCGCCAATTGTCGCAGTGTACGAATGGCTAAATACGGAGCACACGTAATGCCGAACGTTACCGTTTTGAGTTCATAGTCGGAAATAATTTCATCTGGGGATTCACGGAAAAGAATGCGTTGATAGCTAGTCTGGCCAGGGTGTATCAGAATATGTCGATACATCTTCTCGATATCGCTATTAAACACGTATTTATAGAAACGCCAGTTCAGCATTAATAACGTGATATCAGATTGCAGAATGGGCCCAGGGTACAAGAGATCATTTAGACTACGTCCATTAGAGGACGCCTGCGAGGCATTAAAAACAACTCTCACCTTCGTCGTGAGGCTGTGAGGTTTGATAACTGCATGATGTGGTAGATAATATGAACTGAAAACTGCGTCTGAAACATTCTCAGAAGGAGTCGTAGTTGCATGTGGCCAAGGGACCGGTATTCGGAGAGAACAGAATCATATTCTTTCTTCAAGCTTGGCTTGTTGAGAAGTCTTGATTCGTTGCGTACAAATTGACTCATGGCAATAGCTCGCGAAGATCCAAGTTTGGTTTGATCCGAAAATTCCTCCTTAAATGGCATGCGCACGACATAGCGTCCCGATGTATCGCGGTAAGTGGACTCAGCGAATAGTTTTTCACAAAACTCCTCAGCTGATGAAAGTTTTGGGGTCTGGGGAAGCTCTTCCAGTCGCCAGAAATTTTGTAGGTCCTTTCTAGGGTCACTTCGTTGAAACACGATACTACAGTGGAGTAGGATAGGGCGTCAGACGAAGGTGACTGGCCCGGCGTGAGGGGACCAAGCAGGACCCACCCAAAGACGGTATTCTGTGCCATGAGGGAATTCAGTACGTTGTGTTTTAAACCGTCGCGGATAATGAAGGGATACAAGTCAGCGCCAATGAGCATATCAATCCGCGAGCTCTTGTTAAAGAAGGCATCGGCTAGAGGCAAGCCAATAGTACGTTGTCGATCATTCAGTTCAACCGGGATGGAAGGTAAATCTCCGGTCAACTTCGGAAGCACTAATGCTTGTGCATTGAGGGTAAATTCTGTGTCATATTTTGAGCAGAGAGTGAAAAAACACAGTTTGGAAGCGGAAGCAGTGAGGGTTGAGCTCATCCCGGAGACTTGAGCTCGGACGGGTTGAGTGGGTAACATCAAGTGAGTCTGGATATCTTCCGCTATGAAGGATACTTCAGAACCGGGGTCGAGTAAAGCCCTCAGATCGAAGTCGGAATTGTGATGACGAATTCTTACTATCGCTGTTGCTAGTAGAGCTTGTGAACGAGTAGTAGAAAAGAATGAATTCGAAGAGATGTTTGGGGTGGACTGTATACACGATGAGGAGGTATTCGGTTGATCTTGACGCAGTGGTGTCGAATGAAGAAGTGTATGGTGTTTGCCTTGGCATTTGAAGCATGTGTTCTTGCTTTTGCAAGCTGCTACCGTATGTGTGACTGCAAGGCAATTGTAGCAGTACTGAAGCTTTCGCACTGTATCTCGTTTGTGCTCGACATCCATTTTTAGAAAGTCAGGGCAAAGTCGGAGGGGGTGTTGTTCTTTACAAATTCTACACCCTGGTGCCACCTTGGTATGGTGAGAACGGACACGTGAGACAGGGGTGTTTGGGTGTTTGGGTTCGCTATTTGTACGGCTAGGTTTGGTGCCCGGATGCAGTTCCGAGACGCTTTCTAAGACACGAAAGCGATTGGAGAGAAAGATGTTCATGCTTTCCCATGAAGGAATATCGGTTGGGTTTTGTAGAGAGTCTTCCCAGAGCGCGAGTGTTGAAGCGGGAAGTCGGGTTGAACAGATATATGTCACCATTGCATCCCATTTATCTACCTCGAGACCATTGGCTTTTAACGCAAGTAACGCGTCATTGATGCTGCTTTGCAATTCTTTTATTGCTTTAGCCGATTCGTAGGGAATGGACGATTGGTTTAGTAAAACTTTGAGATGGTTATTGACCAACACCCGTTTATTCTCGAAATGGTCTTTTAAAGCCGTCCAGGCCAAACTGAAATTCTCGTCAGTTAGAGGGAACTTATTGACGATATTTGAGGCATCGCCTTTTGTCTTTGCTCGAAGATGGAAAAGTTTTTGTACTGAGCTTATTTTTGGATGGTTAATATAAACGGCAGTAAACATGTCCCGGAAGGTGGGCCATTCGACGTAATTCCCATGAAAAATCTCGGTGTCGCATGGTGGGAGCTTGATGCTATGGTTTGACGACAGCATTGAAAAATGATCATCGGCAATGGGGCTGGGAGGAGGAACTACCGTAGCGGACGTGGATGCACGCGTCTCAAACGATTTTGAAAGTTCGATGACTTCGCTCAGACATGTGACGTACGTATCGGATGAACGCTGATACTTGGCCTTTACCACACTAAGAGATTCTCTGAGCTCCTCATCAGTATTTGCACTACTAATGAATTGACGATATGCCGTTTTCACTTGTTGCCATAAATCGCTCAATTCAATGCGGTATGCTTCTAAAATGGAAAGCGTAAAATTGGTGTTACGTTTGTTCTCACGAAAAGAAGCGTGGAATTCTACCAGCGTATCGCTAGCCGCAATTATGTCGTCCAAACTCATTGTACAGGGTCACTCGAGGATTTACCGAAAGGAATCGAATATTATTGTCTTTGCGCCGACAAACTAACTACCAGGTGGTTGTGCACTTGATAATTGTGAACGAGAAAAAAAATACAATGGGTACCTGTACAATGTAAATATGAAATTGTATGTTCACTACGTACAACAAAATAAAAAAAGGAAAAATACTAATATAAAGAGTACCTGTACAGATAAATGTCTTTGAACAAAATCTTAGGATGACGAATGTTGTATGATCGCCTGAGATGCTGAGATGTTGAGATGAGTACAGATGAGATGCTGCGATGATGAGATGCTGAGTACAGATGAGATGCTGCGATGAGATGCTGAGTACAGAGAGATGAGTACAGATGAGTTGCTGTGCAGATGAGATGAGATGCTGCGTCACGTGATGATGTGCATGTAGCGCTTGGTAGTTGTGATAGGGAGAACTGAGGCTTGTTCTGTTGCTGGTTGATATGTCCAGTGTATCACAACGGATGGGGGCACGTGTGTGATACTTGGGGCTGGGGTGAACACTCTGGGTACGCGTGTTTCACTTTCTTTTTTGGGAAGAATCCTTGAGTCACTTGTGTACTGGTTGCCGAGATCTGAAAAAAAAAACAATTTTTTTTGTGTGGCAATTTGTTTGTACACCCCACTGTAACAAGCACATAAACTCAGTCAGAGCATCAGTGGAAAAATGCCAAAGACTTTCCGCTAAATCACGCCACTGCGTAGAGGTCCACACAGCAGCAATACACACCTATATAGCAACATCGGCAGTACCAAGCCAAAGTACAGCCACACCTTTTGTTCTCGTACAATCACGCCATACCATCCTACATTGTAATTTTCCATACAGCAGCGACGATAAGTCCATTCACAGCGGTACCTGCTTATGGTATACACACGCACCCGTGTAAAAGCATAGGCAAAGCATCGAGCCGATGGCGACTGTGTATTACTTATGGTATACACACGTACCCATGTAAAAGCATAGGCAATGCTCGAGCCGATGGCTACTGTGTATCACTTATGGTATACACACGCACACACGGCAGTATCATACGACGGAGGTAGAGGTAGTTTTTTTTGTATGTGAAATGCGCATCGCATGACAGTGGCTTGGGTTGGTGTTGTTGGTTGTGCAAGCGGGTATATAAGGAGGTTCGAAGAATTTTTCGGGGATTCTTGTTTTGGATTTTGTCGTGACAGTTTGATTTTGGAGTCTGTCGTAAAAAGTTGTTTTTCGATGGGCTGAAATATATATAGTTTTCTTTTGTGTGCCTCGGGCAACAACAGTTTATTTTTGCGACGCGCAATTTTAATATTTTAAGGCGATGTGCCTCCGACCAGTTAATTATGGCAAGGTGCCTCGGACAATTTTATTTATGGCGAAGTGCCACAGTTTTTGCGAAATACCGTATTTAATCGGAGACTACGATTATTAATTATAACTATTATGTTTAATCGGCTTTTTGCCTTTTTCCTTTCTGGAGTCGACATGGTGTCGCGGAGTATTATACCTTGGTGGGACTAATATATTGTTTAGTGACGTGCCTCGGGCAACAATAATTTTAATCAATCGAAGATTATAAGGCGATGTGCCTCTGGAATTTTTTTTTTTTGCGTAAGACGATAAGTGAAAGTGGATTAAAGTATTTCATACCCCATAAATTTTCGTAAATCGCAATAAGTCGCTATGCAGTAAGTCGATCAATTCTCTAGTGTTTTAAGTGACGAATAGTGAAATCCATTGTTCTTAAAGAAGCCTAAATCGGCATGAGTCCCTCACACCCCTCGTGTTCTTAAAAGTGCTTTATACATAACGTTCCGTTCGTCGGACAATTATTATATTTTGGCGAGGCGCCGTACCAACTTACTTTGTATTTTAATTTGGCGATGATTAATTTGGTACTGATTGGGAAAAATCCCTAGAATCAAACCTGTTGTTCTTAAAGTAGCCTAAATCGGCGAGAGACAATATTGTACTATGAAGCAGTATCAGCACCAACTGGTCCATGACGTCCTGGTGTCCCGGAGTTCCGGCCTGACGAGTGCAGCAGACATATATTAGATTAGAATTTTGAGGGTGGTCATTTTCAAAGTGTTAAGATTTAAATCAAGACCGTTTTCTCTTGCTATTTTGTGTAATACTTATGTAACTCGGCTTGATATCTTTGCTCCTTCATTGTGTTTCAATCAGAAGGCCTTAATATTTATACAAAAGTAAATTAAATATCATTTAAGATCTGATTGATGCCTTCCGTACATCAGATAACTTTGATACTAGATATAAAATAGATATACTTCTATAGAGGTTTTCTGGCGTGAATTAGTTAATTAACGTTAATGGTGTAATCTTTACATATTTTGAATAAAATATTATAGAGTGAGGAAATCTCACAATTGAAAACTGCATTAGTTTCGCGTTCGTGTTTTAGAGAAAACAGGATAGGGCAAAAATAAATAATCTTCTTCCTCTCTAGGAACTACAGGCGCTTGTATCGCTCATACGGAGTTCCTCGCCAATGCATTGGAGACATGGAAACTCTGGTAAGTAATTTGACCAAAACGTATATTGTGTGATTATATTTATTTTTGCTAATCCTTCACTTTCGTAGTGCTATTAGAAAATCGTTTTTATTATTTTTTTTTTGCGCTCCAGGAATTCAGGACCTCTTTAGAATTTTTGGATCTTTCGAATTATATTGTTCATTATAGTTGTTAAGTCATTTAGTATTCACGTTGCTTGAAGTAAAGTAAATAGTAAGACCACCACGGAGAACCATTAGGGTGTCTCCTTCATAGGATTAGTTTCGTAATTTTTTTTAGAAATAAAATTTCGATTGTGTTAATGCAATGCATTTGATCATTGTTTAATTTGTTTATGGAAGATGTTCTGAACTAGGGAAGCAGGGTTCCCAGAGCTAATTGGGATTCTCAACGGAATTTATAGAGAATCATGGGAGGAAGGGCAGATAGGGGTTGACCGTTCCATCTGGGTCGTACCCGATAAGGTGAGTTGATGTAACGACAATTAGGGAAAATTAATACACACCATTATGTGCACGTAAATTTTTTTTTGTAAGTATAACGGCGTTTTACCTAAAGTAGAGCTACTTGAGTCTTAGTATTGAACCCCCCCAGCCGCTGCTTAGTCAGGGATAACTAGACGTGCACTATACTAGCACTTGAGACAAAAATAGAACATGCTTGGCGTGTAGGAAGCAACCAGCAAAATACCACACGGCCGTATGTTACCATTACATAAATGGCGGCCAACGTACAGCGAATCCCGCACGTAGTTCCGTTAGCCATTACAAAATGGCGCCCAACGTGGGGCAGAATTGGTTCAGTCTTGATTCTTACGAGTCCGGAATTTGCAGCATTGGTACTAGCTATACGCTTTTTCAATTGCGACCGACTTGTCAGAACTCTGTTTACCAATTCTGTCCTTCACAAACTTTATTACATCTTGGATTTCCAGAGAAGCTTTTGCAGACCTTCTTGGAATTGTAGTGACTTCTGTTTTATTCAAGGAAGCTATACCAGTAGGAATTCTTCTGAGTTCTTTGGGAACCCAAACCATCTAATTTCCTTAGTTAATTGCCTAATTACTAAACAATTAGACGCTGTTCACATCTGGTCTAATCTGACGAGTTTCGGAACTGCAGCATTCATATGAACCATGCGTTTTGAATCGCTGACCATCTTGTTTCGATTTAGTTCCAGAACGAGGAACTTATACTATCGTATCTACGTTTTGGTTTAGAGTTGTCGAGTTAGGAACTGCAGCTTTTCCCAAGCCTAGCGCTTTGATCGCTGACCAACCCGATAAGAACTTTCCATGGAACGTTTAGATGAGTCTAGACAGTAATTGGATGCAATTTCGTTACATCATCTCACCCAAACAATTTTCTTCTCTGGGACTGTTGAAGACGATTAAACCGCATTTACACTATCACGCACGCGCATTTTTGCACGAGACGGGACAGAGAGATCCGTTTGTCCGCAGTCAATGCTAATAAAGGCGAAGGAATGAGATCACAAATCAGACGCCTAAGGTGTCATGGATGTTCTACCCATAATTATAGATACGTAAAGCGGAATTTCCGGCGACCAACATTTCTGCAATCACATGAAAACATTTCTATTTCCGGTTTAAAATATGTGAAATGAGAGTGTTAATTAGTTTCAGTAAATTAAACCAACAATTCATCAATCATTTACACTAAATTAATAAATAAATGTACCTTCATCCCTTCCGGAAGCCATTTTGTTTTATAGGAAAACGAAATTTCGTAAGCCATCGCTATAAAAATATCAACATGCATAGCTTTCCCATAATTCCTAACACGTAAACAAGATGGCCGACCAAGAAACGTATCACGTTTTTTTGCGTGTTAGGTAATGCTGTCCCTTTCAGTCAGACGGCTGTTTAGTATTGGGCATCTCTTTAATTTTCCGTGATAGGAATGTGTGACCGTGTAAATGCCCCATTATTATTATATAACTTTACAATGTAAAAAGTAAAATTACGAAGTAAATAATTGTGCATAAGCCTTAAGCGAAGTGACGTTTGTCATAGAAAGTCTCCATACAGAAAAATGTAAACAAAAGGAAAGGTATAAATATCAAAGCAATGTGCTATTTTTATTCAGTCGTATTAAAAGATTATTATAACGTTTAACGAAAATTACCGTGTGTTTTACTCTTTGGTTGGATCCGTTTTTTCTCAACAGTTTAATAATTGCACAGTTCACCCGTTGCTGCAAAAATCAAAATACGGTGTTTTTGAATAGAACATTTGGTCCATTCGAGCCAAATTACATATATATTGAACAAGTTCAAGTGACATTAAGTGTGATAGACAAAACTATATACCTACATAGATTTAATTAATCATTTACCAATTAGTCTATGGTGACTCATCTGAAAAAAAGGAATTCTCAATTAGTTAATCAAAATTTATAATAATCAGACATTACCCTTGTGAGTTTTTGTGCCAAACGGGTTTGCGCGACGCGTAATTCAGCTACATAAGCATCTATATTGTATGCAGCAGTACCAGGTGAGTGAGTAATAGCCCCATTTGTTTGCCATAATTCATATCTTGTTTGCCTTATATTTGCCATTTTCTCTTTTGTTCGCAATCATGAGCGCTGTAAAAGAACTTAAGTTATTAAAAAATGCCTTATCAATAATCCAAATGGATTATAAGAGCTTTAGTTCAGCAGCAGAAAGTAAGAAGACAAAAAATCTAGTCAATGGTCGACTGACAATTCTGGAAGATTTGTTCAGGCAAAGTAGGACAATCAATGAACGGTTAGTTGGTCTAGTTGATGATGAAGATGCAATGCAGGAGTTTGAGGGAATTGTCGAGGATATTAGAGAAACTTATTTAGAGTTTAAAGCGGAGTTGTTGGACTGTCTAGACAAAATAGTGGAAACCGCGCCCAAAAGCACGTCGGCTCAGAATAGTGCAGTTCAGCATGGTATACGCTTACCAGAAATGGCGCTGCCAATGTTTTCAGGGCAGTATGAAAAATGGAGGCAGTTTAAAAGCAAATTCGAATCCATGATTCACACTAATGGAAGCCTAACAGAAATTCAGAAACTCCATTACCTGAAGTCAGGTTTATCTGGTGAGGCCGAACGTTTATTGCAGCATCTGGAAATCGATACCGGGAACTATGATAAGGCATGGTCCATTTTGTGTTCAAGGTATGACAATAAGCGTTTCTTAGTAAATACGCATTTGAAAGTGTTTTTTAATCAACCGCTTATGCAAACTGAAAACGCCGTTGGACTGAAAACCATGCTTGATACGTCTACAGAGTGTCTGCATTCCCTGGAGAACTTTGGTCTGCCTGTAAAGCATTGGGACTTAATAGTTATTTATATCGTTTTTCAAAAATTACCTCCATACACCCAGCAAATGTGGGAAGAGAGTTTAGGAGCCAGAAAAGAGTTGCCAACTTTCGATGAGTTCACTAAATTTCTTGAAACCCGGTTTAGAACTTTAGAGGTAGTTGAGCAGCAAAAACCGAAATTAAAAAACCCGATCCAAAAGAACACTGCAACCAAAAACCACATTTCATGTTAGGCATACCAAACACAAAGAGCAGTTTAGTTGCAGAGTGTGTAGCAAAGGACAGCATCCGATTAGGACCTGCAACCGGTTTGTTAAAATGAGCATTAGTGAACGCTATAATATTGTTCAAAAAATCGGTGTTTGCAGTAATTGTTTAGCATACAGCCATTCCACGCAGCAATGTCCCAGTCCAACGCGTTGCTATTTCTGCCAACAAAAGCATCACTCCCTACTTCATTCTCACCCTAACACAAATATAACAGAAACCAACACTTCACCATCCGTTGAGTCACATTCATACCCCACACAACACACATCGGGTGTTAATCACCCAAATAATCACACTTCTACTACACAACACTCTTTTGCAATGCCACACAACACAAATACACAAACTCAGTCATACCAAGTATCGACATTAAACTCAAATGCTCCGACTTTTCAAGCTGCTCACCACGAGGTTCCAACTACGAGCGCGGCAGTTAGAAACCACCTTGCACAACACGTTACCAACACACAAATTTTATTAGCTACCGCTATGGTGAAGGTCAAATCGTCGAGAGGAAACTACCTTCACCTAAGAGCCTAAATACCCGGAGTACATTTATTGAGGTGTCAGGGCTGGGTAAGGTCAGCAGTGGAGCATGCCATCGGTATGCTGATATATCGTTCGGGTCTCTACACTCTACGTTTGAGACCAGTGCACGAGCCTTTGTGTATAAATCCCTGACTGGGCTTCTCCCGGCCAACAAACTGACACTCAATAAATGGAAACACATCAACGGACTTGTCCTGGCTGACCCACTGTTTTTCGAACCTGCTACGGTGGACCTTTTGCTAGGCAGCGATGTGTATGCTGAATTGATTCTCCCAGAAATCGCTAGAGGCGATGAAATGGTACCTGTTGCTCAAAATACCCAGCTCGGTTGGATCTTGTTAGGCAAGATTTCCGCTCAACCACACAAATCGGTTCGAAGTTTTTTGCAGGTGTGCGACGTAGATACTCAGCTACGAAAGTTTTGGGAGATCGAAGAAGTACCATTCCAGGTAGCAGATACTGATGAGAATCAGAAATGTGAGAGGCATTTTGTGGAGACGACCAGACGTTTGCCTGATGGGCAATATGAAGTTACACTTCCCTTTAAGGATGGATGTTATCCTGGGCTTGGGGCCTCGAAGTTAGGAGCCTTGCGTAGGTATCATCAATTGGAGAGCCGTCTGGACAATAACCCGACACTACACATGGACTACACAAAATGTATTGAAGAATACCTGGAACTTGGTCAGATGACCGAATTGAATCCCAACGTTGATGAAGTGCTTCAAACATCACATCACTATTTTGTTCCACATCACGCGGTTTTGAAGGAGGCGAGTTCAACTACCAAGCTCCGGGTCATTTTCGATGCTGCGGCAAAAAAAACAGATGGTACGTCCTTGAACGACCGACTGATGGTGGGCCCTAAAAAGCAAAATAATATTATTGATATTATATTAAGGTGGAGAACTCATAAAATTACCTTTACAGCTGACATTGAAAAAATGTATCGACAGATTCGGATGAAGCAGAAAGATGCATATTACCAACTTATCTTTTGGCGGACCAGCAAGAGTGAGCCGATCAAAACGTATCGCTTGGATACCGTGACTTTCGGTACGGCAAGCGCACCGTATCTCGCAATTCGCACTCTCAACCAAGTGACAATTGACGAAGAAGCACGCTTCCCGGCAGGTGCAAAGGCAGTACGAGAGGAGATGTACGTTGACGATTTGATGTCTGGAGCCGACACTGTAGACGAAGCCGTCAAAAAACGAAATGAGGTGCGTTCGATGCTAGCCACCGCAGGATTCAACCTGAGGAAATGGACGAGCAACTCGCAGAAGGTACTGGAAGACATTCCATTGGATCAGCAGGAGTTAGGTTTTTCGTTACCCTTTGAGGCCACGGACCACATCAAGGCCTTGGGTATAAAGTGGTATCCCACTGACGATTCCTTTTCGTTCCAAAATGTGTCCTTCGATGTTTCTCAGGTTCCCACAAAACGAACAATGCTGTCGACTATAGCACGTCTCTTCGATCCGCTTGGATGGATCTCCCCCTGTATCGTAAAAGCAAAAATGTTGATGCAGCAACTTTGGTGGCGCGGAGTGTCATGGGATGAACCAATTCCTTTGGAGCTTAAGAAGGAATGGGACGTCTTGTGTCAGGAACTTCCATTAGTTGAGAAAATCCACATGCCACGATGGATTCAGCTACGTAAACAAAATAAGGGAGTAGAAGTACATGGATTCAGTGATGCTTCCGAAAAGGCTTACGGTGCAGTGGTCTACTTACGTGTTTTAGATGAGGACAACAACATACATATGCACGTACTTATTTCAAAAACAAAGGTTGCTCCATTAAAGACTGTTACGCTTCCCAGATTAGAGCTTTGTGGAGCTGTTATTCTTGCCTCGCTCTTAGACTATACAGCAAAAGTCTTAAGGTTGAGTAACGCAAAGACGTATGCCTGGTCAGATTCGACAATAACTTTGGCTTGGATCACAGCACCGCCATCCAGATGGAAAACGTTTGTAAGCAACCGCGTTTCAGAAATCCAACGAATCACAAATTGCAGCATTTGGAGACATGTTCCAACTTTACAAAACCCAGCAGATCTGGCATCGCGTGGTCTCTTTCCTTCCGATTTAGATGGAAATACTCTCTGGTGGAACGGTCCACAGTTCCTTAGATCGGAGTGGGACTTCACAATGCCAAGTCAACCGAAAAATATAGCGACGGAGGAGGAGAGTCGCGCAATTATTCAGACTCATTGCGTTGAAGTTGAATGCAATGACATCGATGTGTTAATTCATCGCTACTCAAGTCTTCAGAAACTGCTGCGGATATTAGCATATTGTTTGAGGTTCGTGTCCAATTCCCGAAATCCACCAATGCAACGAAGTTTAGACATCCTCTCTCCGATTGAATTGCATTCAGCCTTAAGGTTTGCCGTTAGAATTGTTCAATCTAAAATGTTTTTACCAAAAACAAGAGGCTTAAAATCATTAAATTCTTTCATTGATGAGGAGAATATTTTGCGAGTAGGAGGTCGACTACAGAATGCGGAATTGGGTTATGAACAACGACATCCGATAATTTTAAACCCAAGTCATCATTTTGTGAATCTGCTACTACAGGACGCGCATGAAAAAACCTTTCACGGAGGAACTCAACAGATGATATCTTACCTTCGCCAGCAGTTTTGGATTTTAAATCTAAAAACCATTGTGAAGAAGCACATCCACAACTGCACAATATGCTACAGGTATAGAGCAAAGCCTGCTCAACAATTAATGGGTAACTTACCAGCACCTCGGGTGCGAGTTTCTCGACCTTTCAGCTTCACTGGAGTGGACTATGCTGGTCCCATCGAAGTAAAGGCTTGGAAGGGTCGAGGAACTAAAACCTTTAAGGCATATTTTGCCATATTCATTTGCTTGGCTACCAAGGCCCTACACCTTGAGCTCGTCAGTGACATGACAACTCAAGCATTTATAGCTGCATTTAGGCGATTTTCAGCGAGAAGAGGTTTCTGCAAGGAGATTTTCAGCGACTGTGGAAAAAACTTCGTTGGAGCCAACAGAGAGCTGGAAACACTTCGCAAGGCAGCCCGCTATAACGAAAGGGAGATTGCCGAAACGTTTACAGGAGAAGGCGTAAAATGGAATTTTATTCCTCCAGCCTCTCCACACTTTGGAGGATTATGGGAAGCGGGAGTCAAGTCGGTGAAGTACCACCTAAAAAGAGTAGCAGGGAATGCAACTTTTACCTTTGAGGAGCTAACCACACTACTGGCTCAAATTGAGGCATGCCTTAACTCAAGGCCCCTGTGTCCACTCACCAATGACCCAGATGACTTCATGGCGTTGACTCCAGCACACTTTCTCATAGGAGAGCCCATGCAAAGTGTACCAGAGCCCGACATAATAGACGAAACCATTTGCTACAACGATCGGTGGAAGCGGATACAAAGAATGTTCCAGACCTTTTGGAAGCAATGGAGTTCCGAATATTTATCGCGTTTGCAGCAGCGTCCAAAATGGCTCAGAGGCGAGGCTCAACCTCAATTAGGAGACCTTGTTCTAATAAAGGATGAACGGATTCCGCCATCAAAATGGAGTCTTGCCCGAGTATCACAAGTTCATCCTGGAACAGATAATCGTATTCGCGTCGTAACCCTAAAAACAAAAACTGGTGAGCTGAAAAGACCAATCACCAAAATTTGTATACTACCGAGCAATAAATCCGTCGAAGAATCCAATCTCTAAATAAGAAAAACACAGCACAATGCACATAGTAAGTAACTACAAAGGTAATTAATAAATTACGTTCCATACACACTATTTGTTATTCATACTATTTCTCATTCACGCACATTTCTCACAAGAAAAATAAAAAAAAAAACATATAATATTATCTAATAACACTAATTATATAAAATAACTCAACACCACACAACACTGAACATATAAACATAAAATTCACAGGGATAAAATTCCCTACCCATTTAACACTAATAAAACTCACTCAAGTAATTACTCAAACAAAACCATAATAAATACTTTACTAATACAGTCCGCTTCTACGAAGTATAAACACACTCATGAAATTTCCCCAGCTTCCATTCATAAATTTCTACAAATTTAACCCAACACAATCCAAAAATTCAAAATGAAATTACATGCAACATAACTTACCTGCGAACATGAAATCAAGTGCATTATTAAATGCACACACCCCGAATTTAAATTAATTACATTTATTACAATTTAAACAACAAACTACACAAAATAAAAAACGCACTTAGCACAAGAAATCGAAAAATCGTTCAAAACAATTATACTTGATAGTAAAACGAAAGCGATCGGCGATCGAAATGCTATGGGTAGAGGAAAAGAGACAACACAGATGGCAACGGCAAAAGCTATGGGCAAATCGCTATTTATACTACTCACTCTCAGAACATGATTAGGGTTTTATGTGTCAAACTCTATGTTTGTTTATATGTCTGTCACGTTCCAACTAATTGTTTCTCCAACAGATCAGAAGAAGACAATTAATTGGAGATTTACCCAGCTGGTATGAAGAATCGTGGGTTAGCCGAAGACCAGAGATGCCACTTTTTCATTTTCTGATGAGCTGACCTTTGTGCGAACAGAGTTCACGGTGGGGGTGAATGTTGAAGAAGATTATTATTATATAACTTTACAATGTAAAAAGTAAAATTACGAAGTAAATAATTGTGCATAAGCCTTAAGCGAAGTGACGTTTGTCATAGAAAGTCTCCATACAGAAAAATGTAAACAAAAGGAAAGGTATAAATATCAAAGCAATGTGCTATTTTTATTCAGTCGTATTAAAAGATTATTATAACGTTTAACGAAAATTACCGTGTGTTTTACTCTTTGGTTGGATCCGTTTTTTCTCAACAGTTTAATAATTGCACAGTTCACCCGTTGCTGCAAAAATCAAAATACGGTGTTTTTGAATATAACAGGGACTTTTAAACCTAATGTTTTCTAGATCTCAGGACATCTTTCAGTAATGACTATTATCGTATTTTTTTTTGTAGTTTTCACATTATTTTTTTAGTTTTTTCACCTTTCATGCTAAAGACATACGGCAAGAAAGGCAACCTTTTTCAGCTTTCGATGACTGGGTCACAAAACCTGTTTTGTACTGGTTGCCGAAATCTGAAAAACGAAATTTAGTCTTATGGGACATTTTTTTTTGCACCCCACTGTACCAAGCACAAAAACTCAGTCAGTGCATCAGTGGAAAAATACCAAAGATTTCCGCTAAATCATGCCACTGCGTAGAGTGCCCACACAGTAGCAATACACACATATATAGCGATATCGGCAGTACCAAGCCAAAGTACAGTCGCACATTTCGTTCTCGCACAATCGTACCATATCATCATTGCATAGCATTTTTCCATACAGCAGCGACGATAAGTCCAGACACAGCGGTACTTTGTTTACCCTACTCGTATGCCTTTTTTTTTGCATACGGCAATATCGTGCCACTGAATGGAATATTCCAAGCACAAACATGAACACGATCGAATGGGCAGCGGTACCTGCTGATGGTATACACACGCACCCATGTAAAAGCATAGGCAATGCATTGAGCCGATGGCGACTGTGGGATGCTTATGGTACACACACGCACCCGTGTTAAAGTATAGGCAATGCTCTTGCCGTAGCAGTTATACTATACCTATGGTTATATGGCATGGGCAGTATCATACGACGGAGGTAGAGGTAGTTTTTTTTTTTTGTATGAGAAATGCGCATCGCATGACAGTGGCTTGGGTTGGTGTTGTTGGGTTCTTGTGGTTGTGCAAGCGGGTATATAAGGAGGTTCGTAGAATTTTTCGGGGCTTTTTGATTTTTGAGTTTGTCGTGAAAGTTTGATTTTGGAGTCTGTCGCAAAAAGTTGTTTTTTCGATGGGCTGAAACATATTATAGTTTTTTTTTGTGTGCCTCGGGCAACAATAATTTATTTTTGCGACGCGCAATTTTAATAATTTAAGGCGATGTGCCTCGGACCAGTTAATTATGGCAATGTGCCGCGGACAATTTTATATAAAGGCTTTTTGAAGTTTGGATTTTGTCGTGACAGTTTGATTTTGGAGTCTGTCGTAAAAAGTTGTTTTTCGATGGGCTGAAACATAATTATATTTTTTCTGTGTGCCTCGGGCAACAATAAGTTTTTTTTTTTTTTTTGCGACGCGCAATTTTAATATTTTAAGGCGATGTGCCTCGGTTAATTATGGCAAGGTGCCTCGGACAATTTTATTTATGGCGAAGTGCCACCGTTATTGTGGAATACAGTGTTTAATCGAAGACTTGCGATTATTAATTATATCGCTTTACGTTTAATCGGCATGGCCGGAATTTTATTACGGAGGCATAAGTGCAGTGCGTTATTCCATCCGTTCTTCATACCTAACTTTCGTTTTATTTTGGCGATGCGCCAGTGCAATTTTGAAATCTCAAAATATTGAACCATTAAAGTGATTATCCCGCACCATATCTTTTATCTTAAATCGCAGTAAGTCGCTGACGCCGTAAGACGATTATCCTTCTCGTGTGTGGTAATCCATCAAATAAATTAAGAACATAGAAGTTTCTAAAATAGCCTAGATCGGCGTGAGACTTTTACAAACTTTTAAATATATATCAGTGCTAACTATCATTCATAATCGAGCCTAATTCGGCAACATCAAGTACAAGCTGGAAGATTCCCTGGCGTCCTGGTGTCCCGGAGTTCCTGCCTGACCGGCGAATGTAGCAGTTCGAGCTGTGTTTTAGTTTAGAATTTTGATGGTGGTTAATTTTAAAGTTAAAATTTAAATTAATAATTTTCCTTTTTACAATACCTAAGTAATTCGGCTTTGTAATTTTTTGTATTCTTGCTCAGAACTTAGTCCTTATCGAAAAATTAAATTAATATTTCTTATCTTTGCAATGCCAATCAAGTTCTGATCTGTACCTTTCGTACATCAGAAAACTTTAGTTCTTAAGTAAAATTAAAAATAATTCTCTAGAGGTAGTTTCTTTCGTGAATTAATTACTTTACGGTAATCGTGTGAATATTAAATAATTGATTAAAATATTATAGACTTAAGAAAATCTCACAATTTTAAAAACTTTGATATTTTCGCGTTCGTCCTTTAAAGAAAGCAGGATAGGGTAAAAATAAATAACATTTTTCCTCTTTAGCATATGCGGCACTTGCACCGCTCATACGGAGTTCCTCGCCAATGCATTGGAGACATGGAAACTCTGGTAAGTAATTTGATCAAATGTATATTTTATGGTTTTATTTATTTTTGCTAAACCTTCACTTTCTTAGTATTATTAGTAAGATCGGTTTAATTTTGATCCAGGTTTAAAGTACCTCATGAGAATTTTCTTGATCATTTTTATCTTAGGCATTATACTTAACAAGTCCATTAGAATTAACTTCACGTAAAATTAATGTTGAGACCACCACGGAGAACCACTTTGGTGTCCTCCTCATAGGACTAGTTTCATAATTTTTTTTGGGAAATAAAATTTCGATTGTGTTAATGCAATGCATTTGATCATTGTTTAATTTGCTTATGGAAGATGTTCTGAACTAGGGAAGCAGAGTTCCCAGAGCTAATTGGGATTCTCACCAGAATTTAAAGAGAATCATGGGAGGAAGGGTAGATAGGGGTTGACCGTTCCATCTGGATCGTACCCAATAAGGTGAGTTGATGTAACGACAATTAGGGAAAAATAATACACAACATTATGTGCACGTAAATTTTTTTTGTAAGTATAACGGCGTTTTACCTAAAGTAGAGCTACTTGAGTCTTAGTATTGAACCCCCACAGCCGCAGCTTAGCCAGGGATAACTAGACGTGCACTATACTAGCACTTGAGACAAGAATAAAATATGCTCGACGTGTAGGAAGCAACCAGCAAAATACCACCCGGCCGAATGTTACCATTACATAAATGGCGGCCAACGTACAGCGGAATCCCGCACGTAGTTCCGTTTTCCATTATCCTTGAGCAATCACTTTGGCCACTTTTGGGGTAGCAGCGTGGTTGTGTACTGCACTACACGTCTGTGACACGATGGGACGGCAACGTAGCTGTGTGTTGCACGTGGTAATTTGTCTGTGGTGATGGGGAACTATCCGCGTTGTACAGCAAAATTGGCGATTTGCTCTTGTCTTGGGATGGCGGTGTAGAAACTGTCGGGAGACGATACGGGAGCGATCGTCTGAGGTTTATTCTCGTCGGCACATGTGTTTGCGATGTGCTTTTATGGCTGATGGCGCCGATATACGCAGATTGGGATGGCAACGTGGTGATTCACTTAACTCGTAGCACTAACACTGTTAAAAATCCGTGCTCGATTGAACCAAAAATGTTGATGTGAACGTTGTTGCTAGCGCGTACGAGTTTTTGATTTCGGATGTTGTGTTGGCACTTGGTCGTTTATGATCCCGAGAAAAAATAATTTACACTTTTTACAATGTTGCAGTCTTTCTTGCTGCCATTAAACTTTTATTGAAATCGAGTTATAATTTTGTGCCCGATGGTGCCAGCGGTGATGCCGCCATGAAAAACTATAAAAAACTAAAAACTATCGCCGAACATACCAGTCACCACGCACGATCACGAGAAAAAAACCTTTTAGCACGATTGTTAATGAGTCAATGAATAGAAAATTTCGAAACACAATATGATCCGCACCACCCGAATCGCGTACCGAACAGCCATCTTTTTTTCTCGGCTAACTTGCTACATGCAATCAAGAAAAAAAGATGGCCGGCTGGGTAGCTTTTTGGTCATGTTGCGTGTCAATAATCGCTCGCACCGTCGCTTTCGCTTTGTTGTGGAACAAAACGGGGTAGTGGTTACAAAAAAAAAACTCCTACTGTTCGCACCGCCATCTAGCGGTCAGTAGATGAGGCTCGAAAGGAGGCAACTCATGTGAACAATTAATATAATTAGTTTGGTTAAAAATACTACATATCTAAATGAGTTGTTTTATATACAAGAAACATATTACGACAAATATGGCATGGTATTTCCCGCTTTTGAATATCATTAACTTCGATTTCATGTGTACATTTTTCTCAAATAACTGAAGAAAAATTGCTCAAAATGTTTTTATTTTCCTACATCCATTTTGCAGTAATCATTTTTCATAAATGTTTTCAGTAAAAGTGCACTTATTTCTAAAATAAAATACTATTGACACGTAACGAATAATTTCAAATTCAACCGACCAAATTCTATGAACGCTGGCAGCAACTTTGCCGACACCGGAAGTCACCGGAAGTTGTTGATATTTTTTGAGGGTGTGTTGGTGTGTTGAAGTTTCGTGACATTTGTCAATACGAATTTCTATATATCAATTGACAACCGGAGGCAAACCCCTGGTGAGCAATAGATTAATGTGGATATAGATATAGATTTTGACAGCCCAAAGCCAGTTGCATATATTTGTCAATGTGATTAAGTGTTTTTGTATAAACTTAAATTAAAAAATCATTAAATCATAAAAAATCAATACGGAAAAGTGAGAAATAGTAAGTTTAATGTTAAACATTCCTAAGCGGGTTATGTTTTTGCTTCTAGACCATGGAAGGACAATCTGGAAAGAAAATAAATCTTGCTCACTGTGGAGTGCCTCAGTGCAATAACTATAAAGGAAATGGAATTACCATGCACTACATTCCAAAGGAAGTTCGGAACTCCAAAACTTTATTGAAGAAGTGGTCAATAACACTTCGAATGGGGAAACCATTCCCAAAATATTTTTTCATCTGCAGTCGTCATTTTAAAGAAGAGCAAATACTGGTACCAATTCGACGGGAAGGTATTAGGTGCAAAACAATGTTAGCTAAAGGAGCATTTCCTACAAAAAATCTGCCTAAAAGTTCAGTTGGTGCACAGAAAATAATGATCGACAGAGGAAAGCGGCTTTTGGTTCGTTCAATTAATATGATAAACCGAAGGTAAAGCCAAATTGTTTTCTATTTATTATGTTTTTATAAGTTACCGATTTTCCGTTTCAGGAATACACATATGGAGGAGGAGGCATTTTTAGAATTGTCCGAGTCACCAAATGAAGAACTATGTGAAGTGATGAACACTTGTACAAGAACCGAAAATAAAGAAGTCCAAGTAAATTTAAATCCTGTTGTCATGTTCACATCATTGTGGGATACAGAAAAAAAGCTAAAGACAATGACTGGACTATCGGACATGCACATACTTACCACATTGCTGAAAGCGTGTACGAGGATAAGAACAGTCGAAAAGGTATGCATGTCTATGAAGGACAGAATTCTTCTCTCTTTGTACAAGCTAAAATCAAATTGTTCCCTTGCTGAGCTAGCTATATCATTTCAAATTAGTGAAAAGACGTCTAAGTTGTACTTTGCTGATACTATTCGCTTTTAGCTAAAGTCACCAAATGTTTGATATACTGGCAAACAAGGGACCAGAATATAAGAAGCCTTCCAGCATGTTTCGAACAATTTCCAAATGTAAGAACTGTTCTCGATTGTACTGAGATGAGAACTGTGACCTTCAGATGTCTCACATGTAGAACTTGCACTTATTCGCACTACAAAGGCTCGCATACGCTTAAAGTCTTGATCGGCGTATCTCCTTCTGGAGCCATTAATTTTTTGAGCGAGGTTGCGACTGGAAAATTGTCAGACAAAGCCATTTTCAATCTCACGGACTTAGTGGAGAAACTTGAACCAGGAGACGCCGTTATGGTTGATAAAGGATTCCTTATAGGTGACGAGCTCTCCAAAGCTGGAATCGAGATGATAAGACCTGAGTTCAATTTTGGAAAGTTTACGAAACAAGACGTTGAAAGGAATACCAAGATTGCTTCAGCGCGAGTTCATGTTGAGAGACGTATAGCCAGATTGAAAATTTATAAAGTGCTATCTGAAAAAGTTCACGTTTCGATATTACCTTATATGGATGATATAATGGTGGTCTTGTGTGGTTTGTCCAACTTGAGCTCTCCGATAATCAGCGATGATAAATTTCTAGGGTAAGTGCAAAAGTCCAAATAAAACAATACTTGTATATAAATTCGATTTTTTTTATCTTTATTGTTTGTTTTTCTCTTTTTTTTTTCAGCTGCAAATAAGAAAACTCCACAATAACAAATTAAACATAAATATTTTTCAAACAAACATACAAGAATAAAAACAATAAACACAAAAGAATTTTCTCAAAAAAAAAAAAAAAAAACGAATATGTACATAAAAAAACAAAGTGCTTTAATTTAATAAAAAATGTATTACATTTTCAAAAAATATATGTGGCAAAGTCTTTGAATATATGTTTTCATAAAATCTTCGTCCATAGAAATTTTAATAACGACCATTGAACTATCAAAAGAACTAAATATTATGAAATCACAAACCTTTAAATTGAGCACAGCTAGACTCAATTGGACCTGACCATAGTAGGCGTGCTTTTGTTTTAAAAAATAGACACCATCAGCTCGTTGAAGGTAATCTAGTGTGTGCAACAATTCCTTTGCTGACACTTCTTTTCCCTTAGTTGGAGACTTAATTTCTACCAATCTCCATTCGTCGCCATCGTATGCCACACCGTCGGGACTTATAGCAAGGAATGGTAGATTGAGGGAAATAATTAAGCCCGACTCAAACAGTAAGTACCGTTTACTGTACACCTCTTTAGCCAACTTCTCAGCATAATGCCCATACCGTGTCGCCTCGGTGCCTTTAAAATTGCTGTCGTAAATAGATGACAACTTTTTGGGACAATTTGGAGCTTTGTTGTAAGAATATGTGAAAAGTTGGTAAGAGATGCTTGCAGTAATTCGTTTTTTTCTCTCAACTAGCCACTGAGCACTAGTTTGGCTTATAGTAGCTCTGCAAACTTGAGCAGCTTCTTCTCGCGTTTTCGATATCTCTCGAAAAAGTTTAGCATTCGAGGACGTGAGGAAAGATTCCATTAGTGGAACAAACTGTCGTAAGCCAATTGAGCCTACGATAAAATGAAAAAAATCGTCTGTTTCTTCTTTCTTCTCCTCTGCTTCAAAATTTTCTCCAGATGATCGAAGACAAAAGAAGAACTTGCTCAGTTCGCTTGTGGGTGTTGCTAGATTTTTTTTTGGGAACATACAAATAAATAGTACATTGTTGAAAATAAATTACATACCTGCTAAAAAGTCTCTAAAAATATCCTCTTCTTCCGACTTTGAAACTTCATCACTTCGTATACTCACTTTTTTTCTTGCATGACACAGGTTGCTTGCATTGATTGAGCTGAATTGCTTGACGAACGATTTTCCAGCCTTTCCCCATTTTTGCATCAGCTCCGTACAGCTAATCATCTCTAGCCTCGGTTCTCTAAAAACAAAAAACGAAAAATAATATATTGGCATCAAATGGGAGTTATGTCTACGAAAGAATATTTTAACCTAACTATCCGAATCAGGCATGCTGCATGCAGCTATGTGTTTGCACTTGTTTCCTTCACCGGCCTTGCAGGTGCAAGTGCATACCCAATATTTACTCTGCTCACTTATTTTTTTCAGCTTTACTTCGTGGGGCTTTGAAGTCATAGCCGAGGCTGTGACTATAAGCCCCGTCACTTGATCCACTGATGGAGGCGGTGATAGACCAATCGCATAGATCCAGCCGGCTTTGAAAATTTCCTCACCTTCTCGAAGAGATCGCTTCATTCCATCAAAATAATGCACTACATCGTACAACGAAATTTTGATTTCTTTGACTAGTTCCTCTTTAGTATTCATTCTTAATCACCTGTTATAAAACAAAATATAGACATATACACTAATAATATACACAAAGCCCACGTACCTCTAAGAAAATAGCAAAAGAATAAATGCGGAAATTTTAAATTAAACGTTAACCAAATATTTCACGCAAGATGTTTGTATTTTTTTGTGGATGACAGCTAGCGATGTCTATATCCGAATTCTTCTATCACAATCCAGAGGGCGTTTTCCAACATTACCATTCGTCAATACTAGCGCACTAAATTGTGTACACTCCGTACAAGTATTGCTTGTAGGCAAGGTAACGGGAAATCGGCCGAAGTTGGGGGTCTCAGTATTGTCTCTGCTTGGCATACCGTCTAATCTTACCTTGAGAGGTGGTGGCATTGTCTTTTGCAGTGGATTTAGAAATAGCGACAACTTGCAGTACTGCAACGTATGCTGAATTTACATGTTTTGCTCACTCCTATTTAAACGTGTGGGTTCTATTTCCACATCATGCAAAATTATGCACGTGTGTTTTGGGCATAAAACATTGATCTTGTATTTATGCCTAAAGCCTAGTATCCTGCTCGAGCTAAATTTTATCTCCCATACAAAAATGTTTACAAAGATAAAATTTAGCGAGGCAGTTTAGCAAAGCAGTACTAGGGATGTGTCAAACCGATAATTTCTCAAACCGAGTTAAACCGGTTTAGAATTGAAGCAAACCGAGTTGCAAACCGAGCTGCAAACCGAGTTAGTCAACTCGATTTGCAAGTTGCAACTCATTAAGAAATCGAAATTCAACTCGACTTTACGAAAGGGTGGTATACGTACGTATACGGTTCATTCAAACCAATTTACCTATGGACTCACTCAATTGACAAAAACCACCCTCGCTCATAAAAATCATAACACATACATATTACACATGCGAGAAAACAGGAGTAAAGAGAAGAGCACAGCTTTCCAATTGGACTTTGCATCTTGCGTGCTCATTAATGTGTTTGTACATTGTGTTTATTTTTCTCACACGCACACCTACCTTCTTCCTAACCAACCGAATCGAGATCCGAAACCGAGTCGTGTGTTGAAATCGGTTTATGCATGCGTGGCATTTTATTATTCGGTTTTCGGTCGGTTCGTTTCATTTCATCGGTTTTCGCCAACTCGGTTTGAAATAAAAGCAACTCGGTTTAACTCGGTTTAGTAGTAACTCGGTGTTCGGTCATGCGCCTAATTAACAAGGTTCATTCGTTGTCATACAGTCACCCCGACAAGACTTTCATTTTTAAAACTCGGTCTTCGCCGATTTGCTCGATCGCAAAAGTTGTTTCTCTTTCGCTATTTTCGACATCGAACTGGGAATTTCCCCGAACAAGAAAATTAAATCGAATTTTCCCGAGTTCTCGTGTGGAAAAACCTCCACCCGAACATTTTGGCACCCAACGTCGGGCAATTTCCCAAAAAATTATAATTATATTTCGTTTATGCAGTAAAAGACAGTAAAAAAAAATAGAAACCTTAAATAATAACTTTGAATAAATACTGCAAACTCTTGTTAAAACTCATTTTCGTCGCGTTCGGTTTCACGGCAATCGGCATCGGTTCGGTATTTCGGTTAGTTTGTGCAAGTGCAGAGACATTCTCCGAGGACATCAAAAACTGAGCTTCGTTGGGATCAAGGACATATATAGAGGACACATACGACCTGTTCATTCTCTGGAGTTGGAAAAATTAAGAGGACAAAGTTCGAGTATAGAAGGAAAGATAAGTACAAATCTTTCTCCAAGGTATGTGGAAATAAATTGTGCGAATGTGCGTTTGGAGCTATATTTCTAATTAAACATCGTCTGCATATAGTTGCAGTAAATACTACAAAATTTTATTCATAAGAAAGAGAAAGAACGCATCTTCGCTACAATATAAACTATTTTATATCATTCATTCATTATATAACATTAATGCATGATTAAAGTTATAATATAATTGATCGAAATCACTTTTGCTCGCCGCTGATCGTTTCAACTTAGCGCCCAAAATACAATCCAATAAAAATTGGAACATATAAATTCTCGCACGCTCTCGCTAAAACAAAGAGCTCGCTTATATAAATATACCTTGCCATTAGTATTGCGATCAATCATCAGAGATCAGTTGACACTTCGCTCTCTTAGTCGCTCATAATCTTGGTTGAATAGATTCCACAAATAGTTTTGCAACATATCGTCGTCATCAATCATCACGCATAATTATGTTTAAATGCTTTTCCTCTATTTGAATACTTCTGCTTGCTGTTACTTGCACAAATCATCGTTCGTTCATTCGTTAAAGCCAGACCCATATCTCGTTTTGGTTTGTGGCTAAATTATGCCGAAAAGCTTTTGCCGTTAATATCGATTCGTTTCTTTCTCATTGCTGGATACGTGTTGACTTTAATTTCGCTGTCAACATTGTTGCTGATTTGTTTCATCATTAGAACATCTAAAGAAGAATTCGCTGTTGATACATATTGCTGTTGTTGCTATTGCTGCGCTCTCTGTTGTTGTTGCTGCTGATGTGCTGCTTTTGTTTTTGCTGATTAGAAACATTCTACAACCAACTGCTTCTATCTATTTCATCAAACAAATTCGACGTTCAACTTCCTCAATTCGTTTTGCTGAAAATTGTGCATCACTGGTACAAACTAGGGTGTTTGAATTATCTGCTTGATTATTTTTCGAATTCAGTCAGAAAAATTGTTCTAGTATTTCCTACTATTAACAATCATGAATGACGAAGCTTCTACTTCCGCTGCATCTTTGGATGAGCTGAAACAACAAAGAGCATCCACAAAAGGGAACATCACTCGAATCAAGAACATTGTGGAAAGGTCAAATTCTCTCACACCAACCGAACTAGAGTGTCGATTAGGGATACTCGAGTCTTATTTTAAACAATGTATTGCATATCAAAATCAAATCGAGAGATTGCAACCATCGGATAGTGGTCGTGCAGACTTGGAGGAATTGTATGTCACTATAAAAACAAAAATAATTTCTATGATGGGTGAAAGAAGGAGGCCAAGCACAATTGAACATTCATTTATGGTACCTCCCCCACCACCAACTTCTCGGTTACAACCTTTGCGTCTTCCAAAATTCGATGGAAAACAATATTCACAGTACACAAATTTTATGCATTCCTTTAACTATCTGGTTAATGATGATCCTACGCTTACGACAATAGAAAAGTTCAATCATCTTTTATCATGTCTAAGCGATCAAGCCTTAAACACGGTACGTGCGTTTCCTGTCACGGAAGAAAATTATCCTGAGGCAATACAAAGCCTGAAGGATCGATACGACAATAATTGTCTGATATTTTTGGAAAATATCTCGCTGATATTTGAACTCCCCAAAGTTTTAAAAGCATCCCCAATACCATTAAGGAATTTGGTGGATAATATAACTGCTCTATATAACTCACTCACATCAATCGGTTCAGAAAAGGATATTTGCAACGCCATCATCATCTACATTGCGATGTCAAAGGTTGATCCTGAAACACAGTCTAAGTGGGATGAGCAATTAGACTATAGCACGCTTCCGAAATGGGATGATTGCGCTAAAATGCTGAGCAAACGCTGCCAGTATTTAGAAGCCAGGGAAAGCAAACAAGCTCGTTTAGAACCTGCTCCAAAATACCAAAATAAGCCACGTCAACAGTTGCATTATAGTCAACGACCACAAACATCGCTAACAATCACACAAAAGTCTTGTGGGTTTTGTAAAGACTGTGATCACTCGATATCCAACTGTCCAAGTTTTATCAAATTGTCAGTCATGGAACGTTTTTCGAATACGAGGAAGTTGGGATTGTGCATTAACTGTTTGGTGAAAGGCCACAACATGTCGAAATGTCCATCGACTTACAGATGCAAAACCTGTAAGCAATCGCACCATAGCTTGCTACATCGTACACAAAATCTAGAAAATGGCGTTCGTGGAGAAGAAAAATCGTTGGCTGCAGTGCACGCAGCGTTAGATAAAACCACACACTCTATCAATCAGGTGATCCTTGCCACTGCATCGGTGCTGGTAAAGGACTCAACAGGAACCTTTCAATTGGGCCGTGTTCTCCTAGATTCAGGTTCACAGGTCAATCTAGTTAATGAAAAATTCGCACGAACCCTAAATCTACCCAAAGACAAAAAGCATGTAGACATAGTTGGAATAGGTGCTTCAAAAACTAAAATCGATCAACAAACTCAAACAACAATTCGTTCTCGATTCAACAATTTTGAAGTATCGCTTGAGTTTTTGATAACACCGTCGATAACTGGATATCAGCCAGACAAGGCACTTCAAATCGTTGACTGGAATGTCCCAAAAAATATAGATTTGGCTGATGAAAATTTCAATAAGCCTTTACAAATCGATATGCTTCTTGGTGCTGAGGCTTTCTTTGATATACTTTCGATAGGACAAATAAAGCTTGGTGTTGGATTACCAATACTCCAAAAAACGTTGCTGGGGTGGATAGTTTCCGGAAAAATTAAATCGGAAAGCTCTACTAAGAATTGTTTTTTAAATGTGGAAGATGACACTTTACATCAATTCGTTGAAAAATTTTGGGAGTTAGAGGAGGTAGTCGGCAAAAAATCTGAATGGACAGAACAGCAGATACAGTGTGAGGCTATTTTCAATGAAACAGTTGAACAGCTAGGTACTGGAAGACTTATGGTTCAGTTGCCTTTCACTAACGATCCAAAATGCTTGGGGTCCTCATACGACATCGCATTCAGGCGATTCCTTTCATTGGAGCGCAGATTAGATAGGGATCCTGATCTTAAATTGCAATATAATGCTTTTTTGACAGAGTACAAGCTGTTAGGTCACATGTCGGAAGTTAAAAATCCCAATCTGGAAGAACCACATTACTATCTTCCTCATCAATGTGTCTTGAGGCCAAACAGCACATCGACTAAACTGAGGGTAGTATTCGATGCTTCTTGTCGCACATCATCGCAAATCTCTCTCAACGGAATACTGATGGTCGGTCCGACCATTCAGAATGACATATTTACGCTGTTGCTAGGTTTTCGTTTGCACAAATATGCACTAACCGCTGACATTGTCAAAATGTTTCGGCAAATTTTGATACATCCATCGCATAGACAGTTCCAGTTCATCCTATGGAGGGATAATAATCGGATGCCCATTAAAACCTTCAAATTAAATACAGTGACATATGGTACCTCGTCAGCACCGTTTTTGGCTATTCGGTGCCTTCGCTACTTGAGCGACAAATTCTCGTCATCTCATCCACTTGGCGCAAAGGTTCTCAGGAGTTGTTTCTATGTAGATGACATGTTAGCTGGAGCGGACGATCTGGAAACCCTAGAACGAATTCAACGGGAAGTGGTATTCATTCTCGGGTCAGCAGGATTCGAACTGTCCAAGTGGCATAGCAATGCGGATTCAATGCTGCAGTATTCAGAAAAAGAGCTAAAGGTATCTGATTCAGGATTAACAAGCACTTTGGGCATTACTTGGGACTCTCTGCAAGACAACCTCAAATTTTCATACAATCCTTCAAAGTCACATATAAAGTTTACCAAAAGAACTATTCTTTCGCTATCATCTTCGTTGTTTGACCCCATAGGTTTGTTGAGTCCGGTAATAATAAAAGCGAAAATAATCCTACAAAGGCTTTGGATGGAGAAGCTGGACTGGGATTCTTCCATTCCACAAAGTATCGAAACTGAATGGAAGCAATTTATAGTGGACCTTAATTCGCTTCAGGATGTTTTGATTCCTAGATTTGTTTTAGCTGACAACAAAAAGCGTGTGCAGATACATGGGTTCTGCGACGCATCCCAAAAAGCTTATGGGTGTTGTCTTTACACAAGAACAACTGATGCGCTCGGAGCTGTGACAGTTAAATTGTTCACGGCCAAATCCAGAGTTGCACCAACCAGGAAGAGGCAACTTCCAAGGCTTGAGCTATGTGGCGCTCATCTCTTGGCCAAACTTTGGAATAGAACAAAAAACTTATTCGAAGACACTATATCCGAAGTTTACTTATGGACTGACTCAGAGGTCGTGCTGCATTGGATCGGGACCCATTCTTCAAAACTAAATACCTTTGTCGGTAATAGGGTTGCAGAAATCCAGGAAGTAACTGACGAAGCCATCTGGAGGCATGTTCCAACCAACGATAACCCAGCAGATAAAGTTTCTCGAGGCTGCACTGTGGAGGAGTTGAAGAAATCGATTTGGTTCTCCGGCCCAGAGTTTTTGCTGAAACCATTTGAAGAATGGCCACCACTTTTTTGTAAAAAATCACCTTCTGAAGATGTGACTCTCGAGATGCGAAAAACGTTTCTACTTTCTAGCCAAAAGGAGTCAAATTACTTACTCGGTCAGTTAGCCAGGTACAGTTCGTACACAAAAACGATTCGAATTTTCGCATATATTCTAAGAATATTTAAACCGCGGCAAAAAAGCGGAAATTCAACAAATGAATGTTCATTATCCGTGGAAGAGCTAGATGCTGCTCTTGTTCGTATAAATTGGTTGATTCAGCAAGAATCATTTGCAGACGAGATTGGAGCACTTAACAAAAATGAAAATGTAAAAGGATCCATAAAATGGCTCAATCCATTTCTTGAAGAGACGAATGGTGGACTTCAAATATTAAAGGTAGGAGGCAGGTTGCAGAACGCACTGATTCCTGAGGAGCAGAAGCACCCTATACTTCTACCAGCAAATTCCACATTCGTTGAAAGCATGGTTAGGCATCTCCACTTCAGTAACTACCACGCAGGACCTAAAACACTCATTGCTCTGATTCGTAGAAGATATTGGATCATTAACGCTCGAGATGTAGCTCGTCGTACAGTTAAAAAATGCATCCATTGCACCAAATATCGTCCCGTACTTCTGAAGCAAATCATGGGAAACTTGCCAGCAGAGAGGGTAACACAATCTCGTCCCTTTCAGAATTGTGGGGTTGATTTTTGTGGACCCATTTACACTTACCTTAAAATTCGTGGCAAGACACCATATAAAACATACGTCGCAGTCTTCGTATGTTTCTCGTCGAAAGCGGTTCATTTAGAGGCCGTGTCAGATTTATCGTCGGATGCATTCATAGCTGCGTTAAAAAGATTTATTGGTCGTAGGGGTCTTCCAAAGAACATTTTCTGCGATAATGCGACAAATTTTGTAGGGGCGAAGTCAAAGTTGAACGAACTGCGAAATTACTTATTTCATCAAAATACACAATTAAACTTATCAAAATTTTGTACTAATCAAAATGTAAATTTCAATTTTATTCCCCCCAGGGCTCCTCACTTCGGTGGTATCTGGGAGGCGGCAGTCAAAGTGGCAAAAGGACATTTATACAGAAGCCTGGCGACCGCAAAACTCACGTTTGAGGAGCTCACAACTGCACTTGTCGAAATAGAGGCTGTGATGAACTCGCGGCCTATAACACCACTATCATCCGACCCTAGTGATTTCGAGGCCCTCACACCGGGGCACCTGTTAATCGGTTCATCGTTGAAAGCAATTCCGGAGCCAGCAAATATCGTTGACGACATCAGCTACCTACAGAGATGGCGACGCATTCAAGCCGTAAAATCCCACTTCTGGCAGCGGTGGATGGCCGAGTATATACATGACCTACAAGTTCGTTCGAAGTGGTCAGATAACCAGCCAAACCTCAACATCGGCGCAATGGTAATTATACACGAGGACAACGTGCCACCCCAAAAATGGATACTGGGAAGGGTAGTCAACGTTGTACACGGCAAAGACGGCGCAGTTCGAGTTGCAGATGTCAGGACAGCGAAAGGTACTATACGACGACCCATCCGAAAGCTGGCGTTGCTACCTGTTTGAAAGGAGATCTTTCAAAGTGGCCGGGATGTTCGGTCATATGCTTAAAATAATAATTAATCGATTTTTGTTAATCAATAAAAAGTCCCAACACTAATGTTCCAATTTTCATTCCATTCCATTATTGTAAAAAGAAAAATAAAGATTTGAATTTCGCGCCTAATTAACAAGGTTCATTCGTTGTCATACAGTCACCCCGACAAGACTTTCATTTTTAAAACTCGGTCTTCGCCGATTTGCTCGATCGCAAAAGTTGTTTCTCTTTCGCTATTTTCGACATCGAACTGGGAATTTCCCCGAACAAGAAAATTAAATCGAATTTTCCCGAGTTCTCGTGTGGAAAAACCTCCACCCGAACACTCGGTTTAAACCGGTTTACCAAACCGAGTCGACACATCACTAAGCAGTACAGTGATGGTACATGTAGGGAAAAATCCATACATGTAGGGATTTTCGATCTAAAAATGACGCCGTAGGGAAAAAAGGACAGATATGTATAACGTAGGGATTTTTTTCGGACGAAACATTTTTATCTTATTAGTAAGTAAATTGATTTGATCAGTCAAAAAATGTTTATTATTTTTGTTTATCTATTATATTTTGGTCATACATTCGTTTACATTAGCTAAGGAATGAAATGAGATGACATAATTTGAAGAATCAACAAAAAAAAAAAAAAAAAATGATTTGTGATTCAAATTGAGTATGAGAAGTTTGATTCGATTTTATTCGTGGATGTACCTATGGATAAAATAGTTATGTAGAGAGATTGTATTAAAAATTATTCGACGGTGTAGGGAAAAGTAGGGATTTTCTTTGTGTACTGTAGGGATTTTTCTGTATTTTCTGTACCATCACTGAAGCAGTATCCTGTTCGCATGCTAAATCATTAACTTCATGTAGATGGGCCGATGAAAAGTCTCCACTCATTTAGCCCGCGAAATAAATGTCAGATGCATTAAATCGAAGATAAGAAACGACATAAAAAACGGAGGAATGGACACGACATCTTTTTCCTCATTTCGTAAGCAATGTTTGCAGTCTGCTTTGCACGGTCGACGGGAGAGAGCGTCTGCATTAGAGTGAAGACTTCCCTATCGATGTTGTATTTCGTAGTCGTACATCTGCAACCGTTCGATCCACCTCGCGACTTGTCCTTCAGGATTTTTGAAATGTAGCAGCCATTTTAAAGACGCATGGTCTGTGCGAAGGATGAATTTCCGCCCATAAAGGTACTTATGGAAAAGTTTTGTTGCCAATACCAGAGCAAGGAGTTCGCGCCTGGTAACACAGTAGTTCCTTTCTGGCTTTGAGAGCACTTTGTTGAAGTACGAGACTACCTTCTCTTGGCCATCGTGCACCTGGGAAAGAACGGCTCCAATTCCCACATTACTAGCGTCTGCATCCACAATAAATGTTTTCCCAGGGGTGGGGTACGCTAGTATGGGGGCGTCGCACAACTGTCGCTTAAGTTCGTTGAAGCTATTCTCGCACTCACCTGACCATTTGAATTGTCTGCCTTTTTCTGTCAGTTGATGCAAACTCTTTGCGATCCCGGCAAAGTCCTTTACAAATCGTCTATAATAGGTCGCAAGTCCCAGGAAGCTTCTCAGTTGATGTTTGTCTTTAGGAACCGGCCAGTTTTTCACTGCATCGACCTTCTCCGGATCAGTCTTGACTCCTTCGGAAGAGATGATGTGTCCGAGATACTTCACTTCTGGTCTAAATAGAGCACACTTCTTCGGGTTCAGTTTTAATTGCGCACTTCGTAGCCTTTGGAACACTTCCTTTAGGTTATTTCGATGTTCGTGAAATGTCTTTCCTACCACGATGACATCGTCCAAGTAGACCAAACAGGTTTTCCACGTGAATCCCAGCAAAACGCGCTCCATTAGACGTTCAAAAGTTGCTGGAGCATTGCACAGTTCAAATGGCATTACTGTAAACTGCCAGAGCCCATTTCCTGCTGTGAATGCTGTTTTCTCACGGTCTTCTGGATGGATCTGCACCTGCCAGTAGCCACTCTTCAGATCAAGAGTTGAAAACCATTTGGCTCCGGATAGTGTGTCCAGAGTATCGTCAATTCTTGGCAGGGGGTAGCTGTCTTTCTTGGTGACATTGTTTAGCTGGCGATAGTCCACGCAGAATTTCGTACTTCCGTCTTTCTTCTTGACCAGAACGACCGGCGATGCCCACGGACTTTTTGAGCTTTCAATCAGTCCCTCTTTTTCCATAGTCGACACCATTTCTGCAACCTCCGTCTGCTTAGCCAATGGTAGTCGTCTGGGTGGCTGACGAATTGGTGTTGCATCCCCGGTGTCGATTCGGTGTTGTACGAGATGTGTTCGACCATACTCGCCACTCTGTGAAGCAAATATATCAGCGAACTCGTTGATTTGACTCCCTGGTGGTGCGCTGCTTCTGATCCAGCTCACACTCTCCGAGTATATTCTTTTTCATTTCGGATATCTCCGTAGGTCTAACTGGCTTCGCAGGACTGTCATTGGACAACTTTGTAACCGCAGTAATCGGTACGCACTTTCCGATAACTTCCCCTTGCTTCAGCTTCACGATTTTATGCTCCACATTGAGGACACGAACTGGAACCAAGTTGTTTTTGGGTTCAACGAGCATCTTTCCCACGATATAGTTCTGATAATGGTTTTCTGGATCTGGCTTGATTAGATAGAATCGGTGGCTCCCATGATCACCTTCCAGCCTTGTCCAAATCACTGTCTCTGACGAAGGTGGTATTATTTCGTCCTCACTTACAACTGTCCTTAGAGCTGCGACGTTCTCGTTCCCGTAAACCATTGGAATCTCGATTTTCTTATACTTCAGAACTTGCATACCGATGTCGAGTACTACATCATGCGCCTTCATAAAGTCGATTTCGATGATGCATTCGTCACATATATCAGCCACTAAGAATGCATGGGAGAAGACTATTCCTGCAAGATGTATCGTCAAGAGTACCTCACCATACACCTTTGCCGTTGCTCCAGTCGCTGTTTTCAGACAGTAGCTGCTGGTGCTGTGTAGCCATGATTGGCGAACGATGTGCCTTCTGATTATGGAAGCGGTGGCGCCTGTATCGATTGTGGCCACATACTTTTCCTGGCCGATATATGCTTCCACTGTCAAACTCCTGTTACATCCTTTGGTCTGGGAAACCTGAATTGTGGTCCTGGGGGCGTCGATTCCAGAAACCAGCTTTTGCCCCGCGAAGTTGGTTCTTACTCGTTTCCCGACTGACGGCTTTGTGATGTTCCATCCACCGAATGTTCAGGTGCCTCCTCGTTACGACTCCTAATTCTGCAATGTGGACAACTGCCTTGTCTACGTTCAGCTCTGCACTGCCGTTGTAGATGTCCAAACGGATCGGTCCCCTGCGAGAATTATTCCGGTCTACTACTTCTGTTCTCTGGCATGAGCATTCAACGGATGTTATTTCTCTTACACGGTGAAACCCTTGAGATGCTTGGTCAGCAGCTTTCATCGTTAAGGCAGATGCCAGTGCCTCAGGAAGAGTTCTCTTTCCAGCCATGCGTAGAGCCATCTGCAGTTGTCTGTCTTCTATGGCTTGTGTAAAAGCTTCAATAGCCATTTCATTGATGACATCTTCGCCGGCATTGGGATATGACAAATGCGCTAGCCGTTCGATATCCGCTTGCAATTGCTGGAGTGTTTCTCCCCTCTTCTGGATTCTACTGCGAAGTTGCACTCTATACACTTGCTGCATATGGTCGTCGCCAAATCGCATCTCAATAGCTTTAACCAAAGCGTCGTAGTTGCGTTGTTTTTCTTCTGAGACAGTTTGAAGCAACTCTGCAGCTGAGCCTCGTAATGCGAGCGTTAGTGCAATCGACTTTTCCTCGTCGTCCCATCCGTTGGTCGTTGCAGCTGCTTCGAACTGTCTCTTGTAGATTGGCCACGATGTTTGACCATCAAAAACGGGTGGTTGCATCTCTTCCTTTCTTGGGCAGTCAGTAGTACATTCTCGAGCCTTCTGTTTCTTAACATTCTCGAGCTCTTTGGCTATGTTCTCGATGTTGGTTCCGTATTTATGAAACATTTCATTAATTTCCTCAAACTTTGTTTCATGCTCATTTAATTTTTCATCAATTGCGTCAATTTTTACTTCTAGAACACTCTTAAATTCTTCCACTGCATCTATTTGTAAGGCCACAATGGAATTTTTCTGTTCTTCGAGAGAATTCTTCTGCCCTTCGAACTTCAATTCCATAGAATTCTTTTGTTCTGCGAACTTCAATTCCATAGAATTCTTCTGCTCTTCTACAGAATTCTTTTGTTCTTCCATCTTGGCAAGAAGTAATTCCATCTTAGCGCTTATATCGCATTCGACAGCTTCCTGCAGACGAAGTATGAGGTCACTTTTCTAGTTTACTTTTTAATTGGGGTATACTTAGATGTAGCAATAAACGACCCATTTTGTTTGTCTTTTGTAATTTCCAAATTCACAAATTCACTTTTTTTTTTTAGGCCTTAGTAGCACTTACACACTTAGCACAGAATAAGTTTTATCCCAGTTCTGACACCAATGTTACATTCAGGCTGGGATTCGAAAAGATAAAACACTATTCTGTTCAACTTTTCTAATAAAATCACTTTATTCACAATTTCTAATTATTCACTTATTTAGTACCAAAACAATTCCACTTAAATCAATTCTTAAACGTTTCAATCCAATCGCTTTATTCACTTTATTACTTTACACTTATCTCACAACCGATTACTCTTCCGAACTTTATCAATCACAAGTTAAAAATCAACTGTACATCTCTGTTGTCAACGCGCCCCTTTTATATCCGCGCTGCCACCTATCAGCGGATATTCCAGAAGTAGATAAATTCCAGATGTATATTCCAACTCCTATCTAGATGGTACTAGAATTACTTGACAGATTCCAGTCTCCAATTGGAAGTGGAACTTGGAGGGAAACCGAGTGCCCGATGCACCACAATTATAACATTGGTGTCAGAAGTGGCATAAAACTTATTCTGTGCTTAGTGTCTAACTGCTATAAAGACTAAACAAAAAAAAAAAAGTTAATTTGTGAATTTGTGAATTTTGAAATTACAAAAGACAAACAAAATGGGTCGTTTATTGCTACATCTAAGCATACCCCAATTAAAAAGTGAGCTAGAAAAGCGAAATCTCTCCACAGCTGGAGGAAAAAGTGACCTCATACTTCGTCTGCAGGAAACTGTCGAATGCGAGGGAGCAGATCCGAAATCCATGCTATTCGACGTGGTAGAAGAACAAGTAAGTACAGGCATTGATATTAGCGCTATGATGGAATTACTTCTTGCCAAGATGGAAGAACAGAAGAATTCTCTAGAAGAACTAAAGAATTCTATGGAATCGAAGTTCGCAGAACAGAAAAATTTCATAGAATCGATATTCGCAGAACAGAAAAATTCCATGGAATCGAAGTTCGCAGAACAAAAGAATTCTCTAGTAGAAGAACAGAAGAATTCTCTAGAACAACAGAAAGATTTTATGGAATTGAAGTTCGAAGCGCAAAAGAATTCTCTTGAAGAGCGGAAAAATTCCATTGTGGCCGCACAAAAAGAGAAGAGGAAAGAATATCTGGAGGCAATAGGTGATGTCACGAAACAAAACGGTTTGGATGGGTTTTATCGCCATTTGTATGAACAGAAATTGGGCCCGAAGGAAGGTACGAAAGTTGTGTCCGAGGAGGAGCCGTCCACTTCTAAGGAATCGGAAGAAATATCTTATAGCCCATCAAGTCGGGTAAAGCACGTATTTATAGAAAACGCCGGTCATCGGCAGAAGAAGAAACAGAAACTGACAAGGCAGCTAAAGAGCCGACAAAACGGGCGCACATCCAGTCGAATCTGGATGCCGATTCAGATTTTAGTATATACTCTTCATCATCTGACGAGGAGCTTGACAAAAAAAAAAGAAAAAGAAAAAGAAAAAAAGAAGAAGAAGATAAGCGATAATGACAAGTCTATTCAAAAAGTAGCTGAAGGGCACATTAAAAAGGAACCCAGGGTCGAGAACGGTAAACAAACATTTTTAAGGCCATTAACAGATGTACCTGTCGATGTATCTTTAGACATCAAGCTGGACATAATTGAAAACGAAAAGGAGGACGACGCATTAAAGCCGACTGTCGAACTACCACCACCAAAGCCGAAGAAAGATAAGAGTTTGATTTGGAAGAAACGCACGGTTGGGTCAGGGGTGGAATCGGCTAAGGTGATAGTTGATTGTCGCTTTTTTGATTGTCGTTTTTGATTATCAACTCTTCTTTGCTCTGCGTAAAGCGATCACTAAAAAATGAGTGATTATTGGCAGCACTTAGAGTTTTAAACGTCGCTTCCTTGCCGACGCTGTCATTTCGAGCAGCTGATACATATTTAAAGTGTTTCTTTTTTATTGTGAGAAATGTAAATGAATTTAAAAAATAATAATATGTTCGTAAATAACAATACATACATGTGTTTGTTTAGGGTCTCAAGCGAATAAAGAGCAAATATTTTTACCCATTGGTGCCGCGCAGTCAGCCCCAACTTGTGTTTGATAGCCACCACCCCCAAGAAGATTTAAAGTTGCAGCCAATTAAAGTATGGGTGGAACATGCGTTGACCTTATATCAGTTGGTAAATCAAGCAGTCCCAAAACAAACATAGCACTTTCTTTTTTTAAGTCGAAAATGTTTCGGGAATCTAAAATAAATTTATTTGTTGATAATAACTTCTTAAAGAATATCTATAAAAATAAAAACTAGGAAGTTCTATAATGTTGGCTTTATTTCTTAAGTGAATTCTAAGCAATTGGAGTTTTTTGTCATTTCTCGCTGTGGCATAGAATAATTCCATTGAAGTAAACATTGCGCTAAAATTTATTTATTTATTTTATTTTATAACTTTGAAACACTTATTTCACAAAATTTCAAATTGTTGGTGGAGTTGAAGCCGAGCTAACCTACATTGCTGACGAAAACGACACAAAATGTATGAAAATGACACATAAATAGCTGTCGCAAGCGAACGGTGGCAAAAATGCGATAGTCAATTTGATAATCACCTTACGTGGAGCCAAAGCATGAATTTTGATCATCAACTATCAACTATCGCCTTAGCCGATTCCACCCCAGTATTCGATGCAGCACTCCAGAGGTACTTCCAGCGGAAGGCCGCAAGAAAAGGCTTATCACCTAAATTGCAACAAGACTGGGAAGGGCCCTATAAAATCGTGAAGCGCATCAACGACGTTGTCTAATCGCATCCAACGAGGAAGAGGCAAGCTGAAAGTCGTTCATATGGATTGTCTTCATCGCTATAATGGTGAAAATGCTAGCGAGTTTGTTCGGGACGAACAAGTTTAAGAGGGGGATATTGTGGTAAATCAGGCACTTAGTGAATCAGGCACTTAGTGAATCGTGGTGAATCGGGCACTCGGTTTCCCTCCAAGTTCCACTTCCAATTGGAGACTGGAATCTGTCAAGTAATTCTAGTACCATCTAGATAGGAGTTGGAATATACATCTGGAATTTATAAAAATAAATAAATAGTTGGCGCAACAGGTATGGAGAGACCCTAGGCCTAGCTTCTCACAACCATTCGTTTTGTGTGAGTTTTTCATTTTTGGAACGAATGGAAGGGATCTACAGTTTTATGCCGACTCCAAACGGCTAATTGAGAAGCTCTTACAAGACATTTATACTCTCGGATGTTTGTCAGACGTTCGCGAGAGGTAGCGCAGCGGAAAAAAACCCTAAGTCGGAATTGGGTTTTTGCAGGATCTGGAATTTATCTACTTATGGAATATTCGCTGATAGGTGGCAGCGCGGATATAAAAGGGGCGCGTTGACAACAGAGATGTACAGTTGATTTTTAGCCCGCGATTGTTAAGTTCGAAAGAGTAATCGGTTGAGAGTTAAATAAGTGTAAAGTAATACAGTGAATAAAGCGATTGGATTGAAACGTTTAAGAATTGATTTAAGTGATATTGTTTTGATACTAATAAGTGAATAATTAGAAATTGTGAATAAAGTGATTTTATTAGAAAAGTTGAACAGAATAGTGTTTTATCTTTTCGAATCCCAGCCTGAATGTAACAATACATACCGATTTTTTCGTCTTGTGTCCTTTCAATCTCGTTCATTTTCCCTATTTTTTTTTTTAAAGAAATTCTGTCAAACGGAATTCAGCTCTGTCGGCTGACAAAAAATGATTCACTCAGCACATTCAAACTCACAGCACGTTGCGGAATTGCGTGAACTGCGATTGGTGTACATGGGCAGTGAGTGTGAGTTCTGTTAAGCGTATGCACTGGCGAAAAACTCACTCTTGCGGAATTGGGCCCCAGATGTATGTTTGCTCTGCACTTAAATTGCTGCAAATTGTAGTCTTCTGGAAATTAGGCGTGTTTTTTGGAGCTTCGATCTCAGCAAAGCAAAGTAAAGGACTATTCACATGAGAGCGAATTGCGAACTGCGAACACGCGAATATTCGTGGTTTCTGACACTTCATTCACATGAAAACTTTTTTTGGTCGCAGATACCCGCGTATCAGTTTCATTTTTAAAGGTTAAGCTCGAACGAATTTCGAATTCATTTGTGGGTTTGTGGATCGCGACTGTTTTGTGTGGATTGTGAATAAAGTGTGACAGTTCGCGGCAAGAATTTTCAATTCGCGGGAAAATTGCTTTAATTGTTTATTTAGCTGTTTAAATCAATTGAGAGTAATGTTTTTTTAGACTAGATGTTAGATTAATTAAATATAATGGTTTTGTGATAGAACAAATGCAAATTTTCAATTCATAAATGCAGTTAAATTGATTTGTTCGCAATTCGCCTATTCGCAGTTCGCTCTCATGTGAATGGTCCTTAAAGTAGGATTTTCAGCACGCAATTACAACAATTGCGTGCTGAAAATCCTACTTGACTTTGCTTTGCTGAGATCGAAGTTAAAAAAAACAGGCATTTTGTCTTTCGTAGTCGATTTAGAAATAGCGACAACTTGCAGTACTGCAACGCATGCTGAATTTACATGTGTTCACTCCCATAAACGTGTGGGTTCTTCTTCCACTGCATGCAAAATTGTCCACGTGTGTTTTGGGCATTACGCAGGGCAAGCAAGTCGAATGGGACATAATTTATAATGGCCGCATTCAAGAATCTAGTTATCTTAAGTCGACTAGATTGGTCTGGATAAGATGTAACCTGACCGCAAAAACTAGATTGGTCGGGAACGTCACTTTTTCTACGTCAGCCACATACCCGAACTGTCAACTTAGTACTCAGTCACGAATTTCTTGACTAGATTCGTCGGCTACACCTCCATAAACGTCAAATGTCACAGGTGCCCACGTGACCGATTTAAACCAATCACAACCGAGATAGATCTATTCAGACAGCTATCAGACTTACTAAACTAGATACTTGAACGCCCTCGTTTCACTAGCAGTCCATATATTATAATAAGTCAATGGCCGCGTTCCACTGGACTGCCCGCTAGATAACTAGCGGCATATCAAACTCCATAGAAAAAAAATTAGACATTTCACCAAAAGTGCTAGACGTCTAGCACTTTTTGTGAAATATCCCTTTCAGGGAAATTTCTCAATCTAGCGCAAAACTACCCGCTGCATTGAAAAAAAAAAAACAATGACCTTTCAGGAAATCGTTCAAACGTTTACAAAATAAAAGTAAATACGAAGCCGAGCAAGTGTAATTGTGATAAAATTGGTATTAAAGTAAATAAAATAGCAATTCAGATATTATTTTTATAATATTTGTATTATTTCTTTAATTGTAGTGGGGACTTTGCCGCTGCCGCTATTGTTCTAGCGCGAGCGTTCCTTCATCTGGGATATTTTCTGCTAGACGTCTAGCGGGCAGTGGAACCCGGCCAATGGCTGAACTTTTCAACATAAAAAAAAAAAAAATAAATAAATATATATAAGCGTCGGCTGTCAACGAATTTAGAAGTCGTACATATACATATACGTAGTACCGGGCATACTTTCTTCAAAGGTTTTTATTTAGGTGCCTATTTATTTTGATATTTAGGCAATTGCAATCATGGTGAGTGTAATTTTATGTATTATAGACCTATTTTAGACAAAGAAATACATTTTAACTTGGTGATTTGCAGGACGTTTTTCTTATGATTCGAAGACACAAAACTACTATATTTACTGATGCTAAGGAAAACACATCTGTAAACGAATTGAAGAGGATGATTGAAGGTAGATTCAGTCTTCTATTGTTATTCATTAAGAAACATATATTTGTATGTAACCTTAGGCATTCTAAAAGTTAATCCAGTAGACCAGATCTTATTTAATTACGATAATGACCCGATGGAAAATGACAAGGTTTTGCAAGACTATGGAATCACTATGTCGACTGCAAAAGCTCAAGCTCCAGCACAGCTTGGATTAGTTTTACGGTAAGATTATGAATTTATAAATTAATTTAACTATAACCAACGATTTAGATTTAGTTAAAATTACTTTTTTCCTATTTGCCATTTGCCTTAAGCCTGTCGACGAGACAGGCAGAGTGTAAAACCCTTTGACTTTGACCCAGCCATATTACTATTTAATTATTAAAACATTACATAGATGCTTGGTTATTATTATGAAAAGTACCCAATTGATGGCCAGACCGAATTAATAAATAGATCTGTATGACATGTTTTCGATTTTCTTTAGTAACATTCCTGAAATGTTTCCTTCTTTTAAACTTTTATGATATGTTTGTCAGTTTCCCATATTTTTTGTTCCGCAAATTCTACTTATAACACAGACAATAAATATACAGATGTACAAAATGTTGATGCACATTTCGTCGCTACAATGCAGAACTAGACTACGGTTTGCAACGACAATTCAGTAGAGCGTTTTTTAAATTTGAAAATTTATTTACTCCTAATCAATTTTATGAAACACCTTGGCGTGAAAGACATTAGGTACATTATTTATTTGAACTCTATTTTAACGGCACTAGATTTTTGAAGAAGCATTTTTATTTTAGTTTATTTCTTATGTAAAACTCGTACATTTCAAAATTTTGGACTTAGACTAGTTCTGTATTATAGCGACGATTTGTTCCTTATAAGGGGAATACACAACACAGACATGTCGTTGCAAACCGTAGTCTGTGCAAACATGGGGTGAGTTCATAATTGCAACATTATTGCACATGCCATGCAAAAAATATTGAATTAATGCAATTATGAACAGAAATACGGCTGCTAGTTTGCAGCAGTTTTGCGTTTCCGAAAAATTGTTCATATATGCAGTACATTTTTTTTTCACTTTCATTCCTAAAAAACACAAATAATAGGTCTGTTCCCTAACGATAATGCATTCGAACACATTCGCCAAATTTCGTTCCTTTACGCAAAAGTTGGGCAGAAGAGAGCCAAAAAGAGAGAGCAAAACATTTTCCCTCCATAAAAAACCTGCAAATAATATTTGAAATTTCTTTGGGCTAGTTGCTTATTGCTGACAGATGGTTGTCAAATCGTTCAAATTCTAATTCGTAACTGACTTTTTATTTAAATTCATTTATATTTATTGCTTGTATCGCATAAAAATAGATGTAAGAAACAAAAGAATTGTGCTTTTTAATTTCTGCAACAAAAGCAATTCAAATCCTGGTCTTAAATATAATTTTGTGTTTTTTTCTACTGAAATTTGAATATTCCCGCCTAGAAAAAATTCACATTTTTCAAATTTGTGGTTCAACGCGTTCCTTTTCTTTTTGGTTATATTTAATTTCAGTGAGCATAATTCTCTCGCAATGAGAGAAATGTGACATATTGCCAAAAGTGAACCAGAAAGTAAGGGAACAGACCTAATATATTAGATCTTTTTAATAAAAAAAACCTTCATTTATTTTGTATAAATCTATTAAATTTTCATTTATTTTACTTACATATTTTTTCCTGTCATCTTCAATGATACTTGTCATGTAACATTGAACGTGTGTAGGGCCCTTTTAGGTATTCGTTTCTTATTTATTTTAGTTTTTCTTACATCAATCATCATTAACATTTTTGAATTCATAGGTAGGTAGGTATCTTCTTTAGTTTTCAATTGATTTAATTTTTCGAGAGGAGCTGTTTGAGTTATTTTGTTCAGGTACTAGATAGATTTGCAGTCTTACTTAGAAAAAGTAAACAGAAAATACAAAATGTCCTGGAATAGAAGAAGGTGTGTAATTGTACATTGCTGTGCCACAAAAAAAAAATTATTTATAGAAATAGTATAAATTATGAATAGATATCGGTCAAAGTGCCGCAAGCCAGCGACCTCGCTACCAGATAGTTTGCAGGGTAATGCTTTTTCAAGACATTAAAAAACAAATGAACAAAATACCTATGCCAATGTTGTGTTAGAAATGTGGAAATGATTTAATTAGTATTGCGAGGTTGGGAAGGTGGGGTGAATTTCTGCCACGTCCTCGTTCGTGGCCCTTGGAAACTGCTTCAGTAAAAGTGATTAAAATGTTATCAAATACGTTTACCTATAATGTAAGATAATGGTTACTTTGTTAACGTTAATAACTCAATTGAGGTAGTTTTATGACTCCGAACATTAGTCACCTTCACTTAAGTAGGCTAAAAGCAGATGTTTTTATTAGGAAATAAATATAATATCCATATATGTATCTGCATATAACAAGATTTATAAATTTATCTGATTATTTATTTTGAATTAACAAAATGCAGAATAAGATTTCATTCAAAGATTTCATTGAATGGCATTCTATAGGATTTTGGTGATCCGATCTCAAATAGCCTATACTCTGTCCAAGAAAAATTGTCAGTACAGGGAAGATAGGATGTTTGTCTCTCAGTCTGGTTGCAATGACTTACATAAATTGGTCCCTTTTTAAAGCTCTCACAGGGTTGCCGTAGTATGTATGATAATTCGCCATAACTCAGAGAGCAATACTGTTAGGGTTACCATCTTCCAATTTAAAATAAAAATATTGCTGAACGAAATAAATTCCAACAACAAATTCTTTCGCTGACGTTTGACGAATTTAAGTCCGAGATCTTTTTGCAATATTGTATGCAAAGTTGATCTGCTTAGTTTTGTTATATTTTCACTTTTTTGTACTTCCAATAATATCTTGTCTAGCGTTGGAAGGTCATTATCCATTCAAAACTGATGGAATATCCGCCTAATCGCACATTTGTCCAAATCATCCACCTTGCTCTTGATACCGGAATTATTTTTCTTCTTTGGTGGTGAATTGTGGCCTTGTGATTGCTTTTTCTCTTAAAAGCCTGTATACAGTTCGTTCCGTAACAAAAAAAAAAAAAAAAAACAGTAGCCGCATTTCCTACGGCTTCCGATTTACTTTTAAAAAGGTCATAGAATTTTTCATTTGCATCAACAACTTGTTGTTTCTTTTCTTAGATCCTTTGAATGAAGACTTTGTAGCCATGTTTCTGTTTATTTATATGCACAATAAAGTTAACCACTTGCTTAGATGCACTATCCGCGATTGAGATAACAACCATTGCTTCCGCCTTATATACACAAACAGGCAATTAGAATACAAAATTATATAACCACGACACAATGTCATATATCAAAACAGGTGATAAAAGGACTACACTTGTGCAGCTCTACATACATTTTTTAATATAAACATATATACCTAGATTACATATTTATTAAAAAATTATTACCCGTCAATGCAGAACTTCGCGGAAACAGTAGCAAAAAAAAAGGATCATAAAATCCTTTCAAGGCATTTGCTTTACTGGAGTGACCGGATGTGGTAAAAACCAACGACCGTAAATAAACAGTATAGGTCTACCTGCTTCATCATTTTGATATTTCAGTGTGAAAAATATGCTCTACAAGGTGAAATATGAATTTATACCTACCAAAATATGCAGAAATATCCCCTAACGAATAAGGCTGAAAATTTGTACTTAGTTTTCTATATTAAAATATTTAATCAAATTCTATCCCTTAAAATACCATGCTTTTGCATGAATCCGGTTGAGTTGCCCTAGTAATCATTATTAATTTATTGCAATATCTCTACAACACACATATGATCACTTGTTGCGTTAATGAAATGAATGCATTAAAACACCTCACGAATAAACATTATTTCTAAAAGACAACATTCAAAAATATGTTTTAACTGAACATTATTGGATCTTTCAGAAATACAAACAAATTAAAACCGAATGGCAATACCCCACATAATATGCCGCTCTCAAGAGCTCCAAAAAGCGCCAGAACCGAAAGTTCTTTGACAAAATTCAAAGAAAAACCCTTAATGATATGCTAACATTGACATATGGTAACACTTCTCTGATGTGCTTCAGTCACTCACACTGCTTATTTTGGTTGATGATAATAGCAAGCGAACACGAGCGATCGTGCTCATTCTGCCCGCTCCTGTGTGTCAGACCGGTTGTGGAGGGATGCATGTGAATTTCAGGAAAATTACAACAACAAAATTCTTTGGAATGCCAGTGGTTTCGTTTTTATTTCAGTGGCAAATCTTGTGTTTGAGTGCCGTGAGAGTACTACAGGCACCACTGGTAGAAAAAAGAGCTTCCCATAAGGCCTGTACTGACAATTTTTCTTGGACAGAGTATAGGTACGTAAACCTAAAATATGCACTGCACATCAATACATGAACATATATGTTTGTTATTCTTTGAAACAATCCAGCAAACATTTGGCTTCAGGAATTAATCATAAATGATTCAGTTAAATGAAGAAATTCTTCAGATATGAATTCATTTATGATTCATTTTCAATCCAATTTCCTGAGAAATTGGCCTTCATTTCTGAATCTTTTAAATGATTTATAAATGATTGGAGAAACATTCACTAAAATGAATACAAGCATGCTTACTTATATTCATTTATTCACTTTTATTCATTTAAGTGAAGGAAATTTAAGTTCGAATTCTGAACTTAGTGCAAGATATTTTTATTATTTTTTATTTTTTTTTTTTTTTTTGAGATAGCTAGCTCATAATCATTTTTGTTTATTTATGTGAATGAAAATCCCATGTCAGTATTGGTGTTAATTTGTCTCTGAATAATGCGCTGATGTTATGAGCTGATCTTGTTGCAATTGATCCTAAGACCACCTATCTCTCCATTCACTTGCAGTGATTAACAGATTTCTGCCATCCCGATTTTGGTACTTGCCACGGAAAAGGTATGGTCGACATAATTCCTTAGGCGGTCTCCATTCTGCATTGGATACCATATCTCTTAGATGAACCTACGGTGGCAGTCAATACATTGTTTATCGCCAGTAAAAACGGGATCGGTGCCTATCCCGTTGGATCATACCCTGTCACTCTTCGAAAGATCCGGAAAACTGTCCATTATATAGCATCTTGCTTTTTTTTATATTGATATTGGTGCGATTCGTTTATGTGTACTGTGTAGCCTGCGACACTTATCAAAGCGTTTTCCATTCACTGGTTAAATTTTATATTAAAACACTAGCTGAACCCAGGCACAGCCTTACTTATTAGAATTTGCTAAAATGCCTCTATGCACGTGTAGAATTATGGAGTGTATAAATGTTTATACAGCCTATATACACCATCCACAAAATCCTTGTTTATAGAAAAATTGCACATGCATATTAGCAGCCTTTTTTATTAGAATTTGCTAATATGCCTCTATACACGTGTATAGTTATGCAGTGTTTAAATATTATCCCCCGTATTAATAAACGCCGAGCAGCGGCGAGTTAGCGTTAACTCACATGTTAACTTCAAATTTGTATTAATAAACGCCTGTTAGCTTTCATTGACATGAAATAACGAGCGGATAACTTAACTCGCCGAATTCGGCGTATAGAGAGCGGATAACTTTTTAAAGCATAGAGAAATTTTAGAAAATCTCGATTCCTTTTCGGAGCTAAATGAAATATATACGAACAACAAAAGTTAAATGTTTGATTATTATTAGGTTGGGAATTTGTATAGCTAAATTTCGAATTTAGGAATAATTAAATATAAAATATAGCCTAGGAATGGAAATCATCTGAAGATGTCTCAATTGCTACGGTAAGGTGCACATTGCACATGACATTAACGTTCGTTTGACGCGTAAAATCTGAACTCTGAACAGTGTTGTTATATCGTGGGACTTGTCCCTTTTCGTGGGAATTTCGATGTCCGAAAAGCCTTTCGTGGGATAAAGGGATAAAGCACCAAATCGTGGAATTTTGAGGAATCTAACAAAAAACATTCAAACTATACATTTTTGCTGAAGTTTCATGAAAACACCTTCATTTCACCATGATTATCAACACATTGAATGTGCATAAAAAAACTTCTCGTATAAATAGTCTTTTATCAAAATTTTCTAGTACCAAAAAATAATCGTAATAATGTGATTTTTATACTAAAAGTTAATTAACAGTGATTTTTTTCATTAATACAAATTTTACTTCTAAAAACTGGATTTTGAGGCAAAAAAGTATCGTGGGATTTTAAAAGGGATTTTGAGTACAGCGAAAAAGGAAAAAATGGATAAATTACCATGCTTCGTGGGATAAATGAAGGAAGACGGCTAACAACACTGACTCTGAAGTCTAAAAGAGAATTTGAGAGAGAATCGGTGAAAACCACATAAATCTCTGAGCACGACAACTGCAAGAGAGACGAAATATGACAGATGTACTAGAATATTTAGTACAATTCCGTGTAGTGCTGTCGTGCGTTAGGTGACAAAGAGCGAATAGCTAACATGGAGATGAAATGTGCTTATTAATGAAAAAAGTTAACAAACGGATAAGGTCACTATCCGTCTGTCAGCTAAAACACGTGTTAGAGAGCGGATATCGTTTTTTTTATTAATACAGGGGTATTTATTTATTTATTTAAGCTTTATTAACAAATAATTAATTATGTTTTAATAGTACAAATTGTATTAATTAATATAGCTTATTAATTAATTCTAATGTAGAAAAGAGGGAATAGACTATCCTAATATTATGTGGGGACGGGAGAGAGGAGTTGGGGTAGTTGGGAGATGGGAGATAGACTACTTAGTTTAGCTTGGATGGTGGGGCAGTCATAAACTAAGTGTTGAATGGTAAGTGTGTAGATGTTCTATGGGAGTAACAAGAGCGTGAAAAATGAAAAGGCGGCCGTTCTTCTTAACATCTACTTTATAAGTGATTCTATTCTTTTTTCCATACAGTAATATGTCATTGTACACTACAAATTATTTAAGGTGGGTACAGTATGAATTTGTACATTGAGCAATATTGTAAAGGTAAGTGGTAAGTTGGATTTAATTATAATAACAGGGCTGGTCCCTACAGTACTCCCCTCGCTAGTTAGTATCCCGTACTAACGAAATCTGGATGGGATAACTATTCTTCGGCCTGACCGGGTTGTCTTTTGGTCTTGGATGGGTGATGTAAGTACAGGTGTCTTGGCTTGTGCACTTGGTTTCGTTGCATTGGAGGTGTGTACGGTATTCTCGACTGCCTCATCGACGACCATAAATGCTGCTTTTAACCTCTTCACAATGAGATAAGGCCCTTCATATGGTTGCTGAAGTGGGCTGCGAACGCTGTCCGTTCTAATAAATACATGTGTGCATTTATCTAATGCCTTCTGTACGAAGAACTTCGAGGTACCATGGTGTATGCTGCTGGTTGGTTTAATGGCAGACATTGCCTTCCGCAAATCTTTAACAAAGTCCTCGGAACATATAGTGTTTGGTGAATCAGCAAAATATTCTCCTGGCAAGCGAAGTGTTTCTCCATATAAAAGTTCTGCTGGGGTGGCATCTAAATCCTTCTTAAAAGATGACCTCAATCCAAGTAGAACTAGTAATACGTTGAACCAGTCTGTTGTTTGGTGACACACACGACTGATCCAACCGTGGAGCAAGTGTTTGGCGACGGTCTCTGCTCTCATATCCTCCATTGGAAATGCCTCTGGCCAGCGTGTGTATCGATCCACGATGGTTAATAGGTATCTGTATCCGTTCGATGTGGGTAGTGGGCCGACAATATCCATATTGATGTGCGTAAATCGTTGGGATGTCAATGTGTACGGAAAAAGTTGGGCTTTGTTATGGCGGCTTACTTTGGATCGTTGACATTGCAAACATCCATTTACGAATTTCGTGCAGTCTGCTCTCATCTTTGGCCAAACGAATCGTTCTTGAAGGAGTCTTAGCGTCGCTCTAACACCGGGATGGGACAAGTTGTGAAGTTTCCTGAGCACTATTTCCCTGTTGGATGCAGGTACATACGGACGTACTTTTGGTGTCGATATGTCGCAGTATAGTCTCGATTTATTTTCTGGAAAAGCCAAAAGTTTTAATTTCAATGAACTAGACTGATTACCTTGTTCGAGTAAAGTTTGTAGTTCCTTATCTTCAACTTGGTCTCTTGCAATCGTTTGGAAATCGATGGGTGATGATACATCGACAGCATTAATCCTTGACAGAAAATCTGCTACTTGGTTTTGCGTTCCGGGAATGTGCAAAATAGTTGTTGAAAATTGGCTTACGAAATCTAACTGTCGCAGCTGTCTAGGCGATGCTGTGTCCGAGCTTTTTTGAAACGCATATATAAGCGGCTTGTGGTCCGTGAATATCGAAAATGATCTGCCTTCTAAAAGATGTCGAAAATGTTTAACACCTTGATATATAGCAAGAAGCTCTCGATCATAGGTACTGTATTTCATTTGAGTAGCGGTTAGTTTTTTCGAGAAAAAACCGAGTGGTTGAGAGATATTGTCACGAACTTGGTTCACTACAGCTCCTATTGCAACGTCAGAAGCATCGGCGAAAAGATAGAGCGTGGCATTCGGCACTGGGTGAGCGAGAAGTGAAGCGGATGCCAGGTCAGCTTTGCATTTCTCGAATGCGTTGGTTGTTTCCGACGTCCAAGCGATTAAGGTGTTGTCGTTCTTTCTGTTGCCAATAATTAATGCATGCAGTGGAGCTTGGTTGACAATGGCATGTGGGATGAATTTTCTATAAAAATTAATCATCGCGAGGAACTTCTTTAGGTCCTTGGCAACGGATGGCCTTTTATAATCGATTATATGTTGAACCTTTTCCGGCAACGGTTTGATGCCATATTGATCGACGAGGTGCCCCAAGAATCGGACCTCCGACTGACCGAAGCAGCATTTGCTAGCATTAATTTTAAGATTGTACTTACGTAATCTTAAGAAAACTTCTTGTAGGTGTTGTTTGTGCTCCTCCTGGCTGGTTGACGCAACAACGATGTCGTCGATGTATGAAAAGGCGAATTCCAAACCCTTTAACGCTTCGTGAATGTACCTTTGCATAGTCTGCGCTGCGTTCCTAAGACCAAAAGTCATATACCTGAACTCAAACAGGCCAAAAGGTGTTGTTATGGCTGTTTTCGGTATATCCTCTTGCAGGACAGGTATTTGGTGAAACGCACGTTGCAGATCGATGGTGGAGAATATCGTCTTTCCATGTAGAACATTAGCGAAGTCACTGATGTACGGGATAGGGTATCTATCCGGCTGGGTGACGGCATTCAAGGCGCGGTAATCACCGCATGGTCTCCAGTCTCCATTGGCCTTTTTAACCATATGAAGTGGGCTAGCCCAGCTGCTTTTCGATGGCTGGCATATTCCCTGGTCCATGAGATACGCAAACTCTGCTTTCGCAGCAGAAAGCTTTTCTGGAGAGAGTCGTCGAGGTTTCGCAAAAACAGCTGGGCTGGACGTAATTATGCAGTGTGTGGTGAATGATGTTGCTGTCTTACATGTGTTGTTTAACGACGTCAAGTCCTTGAACGTTTCGAGGAGTTCTGCAAACGGATTCTGAATATCAAAAGTTTTGATCTCACATTTACCTGTAGTTGGTTTGCCAGTAGTAGAAAGTGACGTAGTCTTATCGATAAGACAATTCCGCTTCATATCAACTAGCAGTCCATAAAACTGCAAAAAATCCGCTCCGATGATAGGTGCAGCGACATCAGCAATCAAAAATGTCCACACGAAGTTTCTACGGAGACCCAGATTTACGCGACAACGTTGGCTTCCGTAAGTTTTTATTTTGGAGCCGTTAGCAGCGAACAGCGATATGTTAGAATTTACCGTAGATTTTTGCCGAGCAGTTGGAGGTAACACAGAAACGTCTATTAAATACTTTTTTTGTGTTGTCATATCCGAGACATATAAACGGTTTATATGTTTGACAACTGTTGTCACATCTGGTGACAACAAGCTGTCTAGTTTTTTGAACCGTTTGCGTTGACATAATTACAAGGCTGCTTGCAGCGGACTGCATTATCTTTGTACTTATAGTGAAACCAACAAATGCCGTTGGCATTTTTTGCAGATTGCTGGCGAGATGATGAGATCGATTCTCCACGCCGTGCAGGTGTTCGGCGGCGACTGCGGTTTTGCGAATTTTCTAACCTGTCAAATCGCCGACAAAGGGCTTCGATTTTTTGCTCCAATGACTGCTGGTGGTGAAAAGATGTTGTTTCGCGTTGTTCAATTTTAGACAGTACATTTCCGTGTCCCGTTGTTTCCATTATTGTGTCAGCTACTTGTACTAGTTTTTTTACATCGTCGCTCTTGAAAGCCGCTAGAATGGCTTGCACTTCTGATGGAAGACGTTGTAGCCAGATGTTTTTTAAGAATTCTTCACCTACCGAGGTTCCGGCAAGGCCTTTTAACTCGTTGAAGAGATGTGATGGTTTTTTATCGCCTAAGTCGACGTCTGACAAAAGTTTCCTCATCTTCTTATGCTCTGAGTCTGAAAAACAATCAATTAGTGCCTTTTTAAGGTTTTCATACTTCTCAGTTGTCGGCGGTTGTAAGACTGCATCCCTGACTTGCGATAGGACTTTGCCATCCATTGACCCGACGACCGTGTTAAATTTCGAAAAATCTGATGTTATGTGGCAGGTTGCAAATTGTGCCTCAACTTGTGCGAACCAGATCTCCGGCATCTCTGTCCAGAAGGGAGAAATTTTAACCGAGACACGCATAACCTCACTATCGCTGCCATGTGGTTCGCCTGGGCCTGGTGTGCCAAGTATGCTGGGCCCAGCGGCGGTTGTATTTCCAGATGAAACTCCACTGGATTGCTTATGTTCGTTGTTCTCCGTGTTCATCGTGTACGATTACGAACAAATTACGTTTTTTTTTAAATTATGACTAAACACTCGAGGGTCACCAATTGTAGATGTTCTATGGGAGTAACAAGAGCGTGAAAAATGAAAAGGCGGCCGTTCTTCTTAACATCTACTTTATAAGTGATTCTATTCTTTTTTCCATACAGTAATATGTCATTGTACACTACAAATTATTTAAGGTGGGTACAGTATGAATTTGTACATTGAGCAATATTGTAAAGGTAAGTGGTAAGTTGGATTTAATTATAATAACAGGGCTGGTCCCTACAAGTGTTTGGGTGAAGTTGCAGAGGTGGCATTGTGGCCGGCTTTCCTTGGTGAATAGATGACAATTTTTTATTTTTTTTTTTTTATTTTCCTGTTGGGAAAAAGGCTTTACGCACCATAAAGAGGCCTGTTTGCTTTGACCATCCCCGTGTGTCCGGCTCTCACTAAAACTCCTCCCTACCCTGTGGTTTCTGACACACACCCCTGGGATCGCTCTTCGCATTACTTCAAGGGGGCTGTAATCATACGCCCTTTCGGGCTCACGTGCTTTCCCGGTATTGTTCTCCTTCTCTTTTCTTTCTTCTGAGAATATCATATATTCAAGTGCTCGTCATAATTTTTTTTTTTTTTTTGTTTATACATATTTCATAACAAAATACTTAAGGCTAATATAATAGGATTGATACAATAAGAAAATACATTTTTTAAGCATTGCATGAAATATTAAGATACAATCTGTTGTCGAAGACAAGAGGCGAATGTATCTTACTTACTTACTTAAGGTGGCGCTACAGTCCGGGGTGGACCTGGGCCTCAACCAATACGCCTCTCCAGTTAGCGCGATCTTTGGCTAACTGCCTCCAGTTGCGCACACCAAGTTGGTTGAGGTCCCCTTCCACTTGAGCGCGCCACCTAAGGCGAGGTCTTCCTCTACTGCGTTGTCCCTCCGGGTTGGAATCGAAGAATCTTCGGGCCGGAGCGTTGGTGTCCATTCGCTCTACATGTCCTAACCATCTTAGACGACTAATGCGTACTTTTCTGACCAGGTCGATGTCGCTGTACAGCTCGTAGAGTTCGCTGTTAAATCTTCTCCTCCAAATCCCGTCAACGCAAACGGGACCAAAAATCACTCGAAGAATTTTGCGTTCGAAGCGACCAAGAAGATCCTCATCCGTTTTTGCTAGGGTCCATGCTTCTGCGCCATAGAGCAGGACAGGGATGATGAGAGTCTTATATAGAATCTCCTTAGTGCTTCTTGACAAGGCCTTACTAATCAATTGCCGTCTTAGGCCAAAGAAACAGCGGTTGGCAAGTGTGATTCTTCGCTTGATTTCTGATGTGATGTCATTATCAGAGTTTATAGCGGAGCCGAGGTAGACAAAGTCCCTAACTACCTCAAAGTTATAGCTGTCTATCGTGACGTTCTGTCCGATTCTTCGATGTTGTGTGTCCCTTCTTGTTGACAGCATATATTTTGTTTTACCCTCATTCACCACTAAACCCATTTTTGCCGCTTCTGTACTAATACTTGCAAACGCACCAGTGATAGCTCGCTGTGTTGTGCCAACAATGTCAATGCCGTCAGCGTATGCAAGCAGTTGCACAGACTTATAGAAAATTGTGCCTCTGGTGTTGGCTTGTGAGTTTCGCACAATTTTCTCAAGAATGATGTTGAAGAAGTCACATGACAGCGCGTCACCTTGTCTAAATCCTTTTTTGACATCAAAGGTCTCGGTGAGATTGTTTCCGACCTTTACGGAGCAGCGAGCGTTCTCCATCGTCATTCTGCACAATCTGACAAGTTTGGCAGGGATGCCAAAACTAGACATGGCTCTGTATAGCTTGCCTCTATAAATGCTGTCATATGCGGCCTTAAAATCGATAAAAAGATGGTGAGTATCGATCTGGTATTCTTGGTTTTTTTCCAGGATCTGCCGTAGTGTGAATATTTGATCGGTCGTGGACTTACCGGGCCTAAAACCGCACTGATAGAGACCTATTAGATCGTTGACGAATGGTTTCAGGCGTTCACACAGTACAGCAGACTTGATCTTATACGCAGTGTTCAGGAGACTGATGCCTCTATAGTTGGCGCAGTTTAGAGAGTCTCCTTTCTTGTGGATCGGGCAAACGATGCTTAGGTTCCATTCATCAGGCATACTTTCGTCTGACCAAATCTTGGAGACGAGTTGGTGTATGCTCTCTACCAGGTCATCTCCCGCTGCCTTAAACAGCTCGGCAGTTAAGCCGTCCGGACCAGCAGCCTTGTTGGACTTAAGCTTAGATATTGCTATCCTCACTTCATTTTGGTCAGGTGGACGGAAATCTTGGCTTTCATCGTCCAGGCTGAATGGCTCGTTCTGCCTGACAGCGGAATTTGTGTCGTCTTCACCGTTTAGCAGTCTGCAGAAATGGTTTTTCCATGTCCTCAGCACCGACTGTGACTCTACTACAAGGTTTCCTTGCTCGTCTCTACAGGTCTCCGTTCGGGTCTTGTTGGCATGACACGTTCTTTTTACCTTTTGGTAAAACTTCCGAACATTTTTCACGTAGTAACACCTCTCTATATCCTCGATCGCGCGCTTCTCATGCTCTCTCTTTTTTCTCCGGAGAAGCCGATGTTCTTCCCTCCTTTTTTGCTCGTAGAGCTGACGAGCTGCTCTCGTCCTTCTATGCAGCGACGCTTCGTAGGCACTTTGTTTTGCTGCATGTGCTTGCCGGCACTCTTCGTCAAACCAGGTGTTTCGGGGGGTGGGCTGGTGAAACCGAGCACATCAGTTGCGGCGTTTTTGATGGCTTCTTGGCATCGGCGCCACTGGTCTTCGGCACTTGATGCTGGCAGCATAGGACTTCTCGAGAGGTTGAGGGATACGCGATCGGCATAGGTTCTGGCGGTTTGTTACGTTTGTAGTCGTCCAACGTTAAATCTCCTCACAGTATTTTCTCGTTGTTGTGGCGTCTGGGATATCCGCATCCGTACCTTGGCTACAACAAGGTAGTGGTCCGAGTCTATGTTGGCCGCTCGGAAAGTTCGGACATCTAGAATACTGGAGGAGTGCCTTGCGTCGATCGCAACGTGATCAATTTGGTTGACGGTTTGATGATCAGGTGACCGCCATGTTCCTTTGTGGATATTGAGGTGAGGAAACCGTGAGCTAGTTATGGTAACATTACGTCCCGCAGCAAAATCAATCAGCCTAAGTCCGTTTCCAGACGTGGTGTCGTGTAGGCTGTGTTTTCCGATTGTGCTACCAAAGATGTCCTCCTTTCCTATTTTGGCGTTAAAATCACCCAAGACGATTTTAACGTCATGCTGAGGACATTGCTCATATGTTTTGTCGAGGAGCTCGTAGAAACACTCCTTGGTAGCATCGTCTTTTTCTTCTGTGGGGGCGTGAGCGCATATTAGGCTGATGTTGGCGAATTTAGCCTTTATGCGGATCGTTGTAAGGCGTTCACTTACGTGTCGAAAGCTCAAGACTTCTTGCCTAAGTCTGCCGCTTACAACAAATCCGCATCCAAATAGACGCTGCTTTTGTTGCCTATAGCATTCACCGTAGTAAATGTCACAGTTTTTCATCCTTCTTTTGCCCGGCCCATCCCACCGCACTTCCTGGATGGCCTGCTCTGTAGCAGTCAAGGGCCTCCGCTAGTTGTTCGGCTGCACGCGGTCTGTTCAGAGTTCGAACATTCCATGTGCAGATCCGAACGTCATTGTCCTTTTTTCGTTTTGCAGGGTCGTCAAAAGTGAATCCGTCCTTATCCAAGGCTATTGGTTGCTTCGCAACATACATAATATCGTTTTCCGTGGTAGGGTAGTTAGCCCCACGCACAACCCCCAACCTGGAGGACCAGGCCCTTTCTGCGACCCCTTGGGCAAAAGGAGCCGGAATATTCCGGAGTCAGTAACCCGCTGCGGGGATGTGAGAGCTGCCGTTGACCCATTAAGGGCTCTTCCGCCACCATCTCTATTTCAACACCCTGACTAGTGTTGAAAATCCTCAATGACCTCAGCTCCAAATACGTCGAAGTAGTTCATTGAGGTATCTGCTATGTTGACTGTTGACGCCACCGTTGATTCAAACATGTGAATTCATCCGCCATACGTCCTCTCTCTGAATGTATCTATCATTACGAAATTAATTTTTAAAACAGTGAATAAAACTATTATTGATGGGGAAAATATAATACAAATTCCGATAAAAATTAAAATTTTTAAATTCGAAAATAAGAAATTAAAAAATAAAGATAAAAATTAAGACGATTTATAAACTATTCAATTATATAATTGGAGTTAAAAACAAATCAATATGAGAATGGTTAAAAGAGAGAAGCCATTTTTTAATATTATTTAAAAATACTGTTTTCACTCTCTCGCATCTAAGGTTTTCTGTCAGTATATTGAACAAACGAGGCGCAATAACAGAACAGAAACGTGAAAAATGTGTTTTGTAAATTGCTGGTACCCTTACAAAATTTCTGGTGTTTACTCTCAGATTGAAATTTTCTTAAACTTAACGGCGTAGTACCCGGAGTTTTCAAAAAATATTTTTAAAACTTTATAGCAGTAAAGGTGCCTTAGAGGGAGAATTCCAAGTCTTTTGAAGAGCACGAAACTAGGAGTTCTACGGTTCACTTTAGACATACATATATATTCACCCCAATCATTGAATCCGACGGATGCTCTGCGGAGGGAGTAGTACCTGTTTTGAACATTTCCCCTATCATTGAAAACGCCGGTAGGTAAGTGAGCGGATGTCGGTAGCGAAGTTCACATTTCATGCCTATCATTGAAAACGCAACCGATCCGCGGTTCATACAAATGTTGTTGTTTTCAATCCGCATCAAAATCTATGCGGATCTCGAAGAGATAACACATACCTATACACGCAATAAAAGTTTTATTTTTCGAAAAAAAGGATAAATTTAAAAAGTTTACGAACAGGTTAATTGATCTTTCCGATTTAGAAAACAAACAACCCGTCCTCAGTTCCAGGCAATGGTGAAAATGATGAAAAAACATCCAGACAACTTTTCCTCGCATTCTAACAGCTCTTCTAATGCTCCTGGTATCACTATTACTAGCAATTTCTTCTAAATTTAAGAAAAATACAATGCTATCCATGTTCGTACACTTTATAAAAACAAAATCGAATAAGAAAAGATTTTCATTTGGCAGCTGACTCGCTGGACTACAACCAATCGGTTGCGGACCGATAATGTAGTCCATCCGCCGTTTTCAATGATAGGTTTTCACTTGTGAAGTGATCAACTGCGGATCGGATTGAATCCGTCCGCAGAGCATCCGGCGGATTCAATGATCGGCCTGATTAATCACCGACACGATTTCTTTCAGAACATATTTAACCTACTAAATGAATACCAATTCCATTTATTTTTTTACCAATTTGAAGCGTGCCACTCATAGATCGGTCGAAAAATATTATAATTTCAAGAAAAGGATTTGCAAAATAGGTAAAATAGTGCTTTAAATTACGTTGGTTACAACAACAACAATAATAGTATTTCGCCTTCTTTACTCTGTGGCCGGTGAGGTGTCATAGACGAATGGTGGTAGTTAAGCGAAGGAAGAGAGAAAGAATATGAATAGAGAATACGTACCTATTCTCTGTCTCTTATAATTTACTTATTTATATTAATTACCGACACAATTTCTTTCAGAAAATACGTATTAACTTACTTAATGAAGATCACTCATAGATCGGTTGAAAAGAATAATTATTTCAAAAAAGTTTTTGCTTTACCTTGGTTACAACAACAACACTGTACGCATAGAAAGAAAGGTAATATTTCGCCTTCGCTATATCTGCGGCCGGTATCATAGATGAGATGATGGTGGCAGTTAGCGAAGGAAGAGAAAAGAGAATATGCGCAAGAGTAATTCTAATTCGATTAGTCACATTTTTCTTTCGCTTGGACGAAGTTCTGTATCCTGTTCCTCTGTAGTTGCTGTATGAATGTGAATCAGAAATAACAAAAGGGAATCACACCCAGAGAACGTTGCTATATGCTGTTATTGCGTATAACTTTGTTCTCTATACCAATACCTTCGTGAGGGGTGAATGGAATGGTGTGTGTAAAGCGAATGATGAAGTGAAGAGAATATGCGCAGGAGTGATTGGATTAGTTTGATGAATGAAAGTACATTTCGCCTTCGCGATTCGCCCAGTCGATTTCCTGATTAGCCATAAACATTTTTGAAGTGCAAATTTTCCCAAATTTCCCTTTCCGCTGGAGTTGAAAAATGTGTATTCTTTGCACAAGCCAGTGACGATGCTGTGTTGAATCAAATCAGTCTTCTGTGTTGTGTCAACCGATAGAGACATTTTCGGAGGTAAGGGTATATTAATTGTTTAAAGTGCACACACGTTTTTTTTTAGATTGATTTGTTGTCGCAAAGTGAGCTAAATATCTCCTGTAAACTTGCGCGTGCAAAGTTCCAATAAGTTCGGACGGACTTATATAGTCCAAACTTAATTGTGCACTTCAAACAATTAATAAGACACAAGACTGTAGACTGATTTCAAAACAGCGTCGTCGCTAGCTTCGGCGTGTACAAATGAAAATGATTACAAGTCGTCGTGGAGTGCGGTCGTGTTATTTTATCGGTTCTACATTTGAGTTAATTTGATAACCTTCAGGAAACTTTTCTACATAAAGCAAAAGAGATAGAGACTCAACAAAGTGGACAAAAATAAAGTGATTAAAAACTCCCCAGCAAAAGTGCTGGAGAATAAAATAAAGCCAAATGCAAGTGCATTAAATTGTGATAACATCAAATAAATAAATAGACCTATGCTTGTTCTATAGGTACTTCCATGGTAGATGTTCTGAGGAACTCAAAGACATTATCCCTCGAAATGCAACTTTTGGGCGCCCTACAAGACAGGCTGCTAATGCTCTTGACCATACAGTACACTTGACAACCGCGAGGACATCAACTTTCCAAAACTCCTTCTGTTACAAGACAAGCAAACTTTGGAACTCGCTTCCTGGGGATATATTTCCAGAAGACTACAATTTGCAGCAATTTAAGTGCAGAGCAAACATACATCTGCAAGCATCTCGGGGCGCTGTTGAAGCGTTATAGGTTCGCTTTCCCGGGAGAAGTATATATATAAAAAAAAAAAAAATTAAATTTATTTTAACATGGATGACAGCATTTGCTTCAAATGCAAAGCACCGGTTCGCGGAGAGTCGGGCATGAGATGCGCGGGTGTTTGTGGTAAAATTTATCATAGTGGAGCAAATTGTAGTGGTTTAGACGCTTACTCTAGTTCGTGCCTATTGAACCCTATGATAAAGTTTATGTGTGCACACTGTGTTCAATACATTCACGATGTGGATTTAGTACTTAAAGAAATGCAAGAGTCAGTTATAAAAAATAGCTGTTATCTGAAAGAGTACAAACAAGACTTTGACGAATGTCTCAAGAGAAACAAAAGTGAAATTAAAATGATGCTTGAATCCGTTGAGTCGCGTTACATGGCAAGATTAGATGCTATGAAAATTGCTCAAGAGACATGAGTGAAGAGTGTAAACGAAATAAAGAAATTGAACAGCTACACTGAATCATTTAAAAATCAAAGTGAAAAAATATGCTTGGATGTAAATAAAGCAAGTGAAAATATAAAAAGTGTTAAAGAGAATATTGACATTCAATTAAAAGAGAGCGCAACATCAATATCAGTATCTGTTATAGTGTGGGGAGGAAGTGAAACACGTTCGTACAATAATTTAAAAGACTTTATTGTTACAACAATTAAATGTTCAATTAATTACGTTATAATATTACAACCGACAACGCAACCGGTGCCGAGCTCAACCAAACCACGAGTGAATTTCTCGAATCTGACATTTCTAATTTTCCCTTCAGCTTGACGTTTCTTTTGGGTGTGTTCGTGAGTTCTTGTCTGTCCGTTCTGTTTGTTTGGTAAACTCGGTGTTGTCTACCCAGTTGTGTCTGGTCAGTTGTTGCTACAGTACTCCTCCCCCAGTTGAGTGCCACAACTCAACGATATCTGCCAGGTCGAACAATGTTTCGACCTGCTCTTGTGGCTCGCTTCTCCTGAACGTGGTTCCTGGCGAAAGATACCTGTTTCTGTGTGACTCTGGAAGGCGAGCTAGCTTTCCTTAATTCAGGGTGCTTAGGAATGATTAACCATATTAATTCTTTTGTTTACATTGTTTATAATTTCTTAAATCTTTGCACCATATGTTTATTCTTATTTCGTAACTTGCCAAACATAACATAGTTTCCTTATAATAATCTACGTTACATGAAAATCACTCAATTTACTAACGCTACTCAAAGCTTTTCTAATTGCCGTTTATTTTCAATTTTGTTGTTAGACTCTCTCAAATCATGTATTGAGTAGGTATTTTATGTAATCTCGTTCATTTGGATTACAGACACAGCACGGTAAACAACATAGAATAAAAATCAATTGTCATCGTTGTGATACCTCTCGTTTTTTTCTTCGCTTGTCTGCCGATGGTATTTTTCGCTCGTTTTCGTCGCTTAATTTCGTCAAGCAGAATATTGCACATATTTTTGGTCCATATCGAGCCGGATTTTTTGCTTGATTTCATCGTTAATTCATCGTTTCAAAGAATTTAATTTTGCATGTGCGCATGCGATAATAAAATAAAATTAAATTAAAGCCAAAGTGTTTCTTACGCTTATATAGTTCGTGCGTGCTTCTATTAAAAAAGTTATTCGTCTCAACATTTCAATAAAAATGAGTTCGAAAGTTTCTCTTTCCGCACTTCGTCTCACACGTGGTCACGTCAAAGGTTCCTTCACAAAACTTGCCACATATGCGGAATCTATCAAAGATTCTACGTCATTGATAGAACTCGAGGTCAAATTAAATAGAGCAGAGGATTTGTGGACAGAGTTTAATGCTTCTCAGCAATTGTTTTATGAATTCGCGGATGATGAAGGTTACACCGATCCAATACCCGACTTCGAAGAAGTGGAATCTAAGTTTTTATTACTGAAATCGGTTTTGTTATCAGCAATTAGGGAGCGCGAACAAGAACAAAGGAATAAGGATGTTGTCTGTCGTTTAGCCGATCAACAGAAGGTTTTAATTGATTCGCTGAATAAATCTAATTCGACCAAAGGCTTGGATAGTTTCCTTCCCTCGATCCGTATCGAACCTTTCTCTGGCAATTACCAGGACTGGCCTTCTTTCCGCGATATGTTCGCAAGCGCGGTACATAACAAACCCAATCTGACTCCAACCCAAAAATTCCATTTTTTGAAATCATGTCTCCGCAATGGAGCTCTTACGCTTCTTAATGATATACCAATTTGTGATGCAACGTATGATCAGGCTTGGGAGCGATTGGAAAAACGTTATGATAGGCCCCGTTATGTAATTAATGATTACATAAAAACATTTTTGGAGCTTCCATCAGCACCAAATTCGAATGTCGTCCATCTTCGCAAAATATCAGATGGCGCCGATGAAGTCGTAAAAGGATTAACTTCAATTAATTCGCTTAATAGGGACCCATGGCTTATTTACATCCTACTAAATAAGGTGGACCCTGACACTCGCCAGGCGTGGTCTGCAGAAAGTGTTTTGGAAGACTATCCCACTATCAACAAATTTGTTAATTTTCTTGAAAACCGTTGTGAGGCCTTGGAAAGTTGCAAGGTTACAATTCGTGAAACAAAACCTAGGACCCAGTCAGCCAGAAGTATGCATGCCTCATCGTCGATTGCTTGTCCCAAATGTAATGCCTCGCATAGTCTTCCTCACTGTTCGGATTTCTTAGCCATGACTGTGCAGACCAGAAGAGAATTCGTGAAATCTAACAGAATATGTTTTAACTGTTTGCGTACTGGTCACTCCTCCGCTCGTTGCCAGTCTAAATTTCGCTGCAGGACTTGCAACTCTCGTCACCATAGTTTGGTTCACGACGTTTCCATTACCAGCAATCTCAACCCTTCGGCTAATGCATATGCTAACAATTCGATTTGTCCAACTACTGGAATTCAAAACTATTCGTTCGATCCTAATTTCGCTTCAACTTCGGGAGCTAATATCGCTTCAACTTCGGGAGCTAACATCGCTTCAACTTCGGGAGCAACAAACTTCGTTGTGAATAATCATTCCATAAACTCGCGCATCACATACCACAAACGTTACTTCCGACAGCTGTTGGAAAAGTGCTAGACATCAACGGCAGATATCAACAAGTCCGCATCCTAATCGATTCAGGCTCGCAGGTTTCATTCGTGACTGAGTCCTGTGTCCAAAGACTTGGACTCAAGCGAAGAAATGCTCGCATACCGATAAGCGGTATTGGATCCACCAGTGCTGGTCGATCCAGAGGCCTCATTTCGCTCACAATATCGTCACGCTGTGATAATTTTAGTATCCTGGTTGATACATATATTTTATCGAGCGTCACATCGAATTTGCCAACTTTCTCGTTTAGCGTCAACGATTGGGATCAACTGAACAACCTGAAACTCGCTGATCCCTCGTTTAATGAATCGAAGGCTGTTGACATACTCTTAGGAGCTGACAAGGCATGGGAGGTTCTACAGGGAAGTGTGGTTCGCAGTAAGCAGGGCTATCCGATTGCTCAAAAAACTATATTCGGTTGGGTCTTAGCCGGTAGTTTATCGTCACAAAATGAATCAAGCATTGTCTCTCACCACTCTTGTCTAAATATCGACGCAATCTTACAATCGTTTTGGACGATTGAAGAAATCGCCAACTCAAATCCGTCTATCGAAAATAAACACATTGAGGAACACTTTCTTAAAACCCACAACCGTGATGCAAACGGAAAATACATTGTCGAGCTTCCTTTCAAATATTCGCCCCAATTTTCTGATACTCTCAGTGGATCGGTTTCGCGCCTTAAAGCTATGGAGAGAAAGTTCTGCAGAGACAAAAACCTTTTCGAAAGCTACTCCAAATTCCTTGATGAGTACCTTCAGCTCGGACATATGTCTCGAGTTCCAGATGCGGAGATAGGAAACCCAAATGTGTTTTACCTTCCACACCACGCTGTCCTTAAACCAGACAGCGCAACGACTAAGTTGCGTGTCGTTTTCGATGGCTCGTTCAAGGATACCAATGGAAACTCTTTAAACGATTCCCTAATGGTAGGACCGCCTATTCAACGCAATCTTTTTTCGGTTTGTCTACGATTTCGCCGGCATAAATTCGTTTTTACTGCAGACATCATCAAAATGTTTCGCCAAATCTTCGTCGCGGAAAAGGACTGCGATTTCCAAAGGATAGTGTGGCGCAATACCCCATCAGAACCTTTACAACACTTTCGGCTTCGAACGGTAACTTACGGAACGTCGTGTGCACCCTTTTTGTCGGTAAGGGCACTGGAACAACTCGCGACAGACTATAAGGAAGAATTTCCTATCGCTTCTGAAATAGTTTTAAACGATTTTTATGTAGATGACGTTGTCTCAGGTGGGGACACTTTATCGGACGCTCTTTTCAGAAAACAATCGCTAATAAAACTTCTATCTAAGTGCGGGATGAATTTAAGTAAATGGCAAAGCAACTGCACCGAACTTCTAGACAACCCAGACACCTTGTCCAATGAAACGGTCTCTTTAGATACTAGTGCGGACTCGTGGTTTAAAGTGCTTGGCCTGCATTGGAACTCCCGGCGCGATATTTTCAGTTTTCGCATAAACGCTGTCTCGAACGAACCAATAACGAAACGCCAGATTCTCAAGGACATAGCACGTATTTTCGACCCCCTCGGCTTCCTCGCTCCGTCGGTAATACCATTAAAAATCGTCTTTCAAGAACTCTGGCACCTCAAACTCGATTGGGATGACGAAATCCCTGCTCCAATCGCGATAAAATGGTGCAGGTTTCGCGAAGAACTCACAGTGATTTCCAAAATAGAAATACCTAGAATAATCGGATTGTCGCATTCTTCTTTCCAAATACATGGGTTTTCTGATGCATCGGCATCTGCATACGCCGCAGTGATATACTCTCGATATGAACTTCCTAATGGTACATTTAAAACAACTATTCTTGCCGCTAAGTCACGTGTTTCCCCACTAAAACAATTAAGCATCCCTCGGTTAGAACTCTGTGCAGCGCTTCTACTAGCGAGATTACTTGTTGCCGTTCAAAAATCGCTAAGTATTAAGTTCACAAGTGTCTTCGCATGGTCGGACTCGAAAGTAGTTTTATCGTGGCTATCTTCCCCTCCTCGACGTTGGAACATCTTTGTAGGAAATCGCACGTCTGAGATTCTCGATACAATCCCACGAGACAGATGGTTTCATGTCCGATCTGAAAGCAATCCCGCCGATTGCGCCTCTCGCGGAATACTCCCGTCGCAACTTCTTTCACACCCCATTTGGTGGACGGGCCCTACTTGGTTACAGCAACCATCAGACAGTTGGCCGATTCTCGGTCATCATGAAGAAGACCCTAGCTGCTGGGATGAAGCAAGGAAACTTTCGCCCCAATCGTTACTCGTGAGCCACGATGAACATCCATTTGAAATACTGGCAACACGCATATCATCCTGGAATATTCTAATCCGAGCAGTTGCACGAATGCATCGGTTTATATCTAGATCTCGCAAAACCTCATCAGTTGCGTCACTTCAACTACAACCCCAGGAGATATATGACGCCAAAACATGTATCATCAGGTGGCTTCAAAATCGTTATTTCGGTGACTGTATCAATGCACTTAACAAATCGCTTCGTCTCAATAAAAATTGCAAACTAATCATCTTATCTCCCTTTCTAGATAGTGAGAATATTTTACGCGTTGGAGGACGAATACAGCATGCAACTATCGCATATAATGCAAAGCATCCAATCATCATTCCCAAGGGTCATGCTATCACAAGACTAATCATTCTGGACGGGCACATTCGGTTTTTGCACCCTGGAATCTCCACTCTTTTTGCGCTGCTCCGCCAAGAATTTTGGATAATCGGCTGTCGAAATCTAATTCGGAATATAACACATGCATGTATTAAATGCTTTCGCCAGCGAAAGGCTACAACCTCACAGCTAATGGGTAACCTTCCTTCACAACGAATACAACAAACCAGGCCATTCGTGCATTGCGGTTGTGATTATGCTGGACCTATAGTGTTAAAAGTGAAATCCGGTCGGAAATCTGTGTTTTCTAAAGGCTACATCTCGCTTTTCGTTTGCCTCGTTTCAAAAGCTATTCATTTAGAACTTGTTAGCGACCTAACAACTGACGCCTTTCTCGCTGCTTTCCGTCGTTTTGTCGCTCGTCGTGGTAAGCCCTCACATCTCTATTCTGATAACGGCACAAACTTTCGCGGAGCCGCTCGTCAACTATCAGAAATGCACCAACAAATTCTGTCTGACAACCACAACTCCATAGTTGCAGAATCGCTTGCTCGTGACGGTATTTCCTGGCACTTCATCCCGCCTTCGGCACCACATTTCGGCGGTTTGTGGGAGGCCGGTGTGAAGTCGGTGAAACAACATCTTCGCCGTGTTATCGGGACAGACATTCTGACGTTTGAACAGTTTTATACGTTGCTATCACAGATCGAAGCCATTCTTAACTCGCGCCCCTTATGCCAAATTTCCGATCATGACCTAGACCCATTAACCCCTGCACATTTCGTTCTAGGTGAATCGTACGCAGCCATTCCGGAGCCAATGTTAGATATTCCACTTAATCGCATGTCCTGCTGGCAAAGCATACAGTCCAAGGTCCAGGGCTATTGGAAACGCTGGCAAATGGAATATTTAACTTCGCTTCAAAATCGACCTCGCTGGCAACAAACCCAACCAAACATAAAGATCAACGACCTTGTAGTGATCAAGGATAGTAACCTACCACCTGGGAAATGGGCAATGGGCCGAGTTATCGACACACATCCGGGGAAGGATGGCCTTGTCCGCGTCATCACTGTGAAAACAGCAACAGGCAATGTCACCCGACCAATCCACAAGCTAGCAGTTCTCCCTGTATTCTGAAACGTCGTTCAGGGGCGGCGGAATGTTTAGGAATGATTAACCATATTAATTCTTTTGTTTACATTATTTATAATTTCTTAAATCTTTGCACCATATGTTTATTCTTATTTCGTAACTTGCCAAACATAACATAGTTTCCTTATAATAATCTACGTTACATGAAAATCACTCAATTTACTAACGCTACTCAAAGCTTTTCTAATTGCCGTTTATTTTCAATTTTGTTGTTAGACTCTCTCAAATCATGTATTGAGTAGGTATTTTATGTAATCTCGTTCATTTGGATTACAGACACAGCACGGTAAACAACATAGAATAAAAATCAATTGTCATCGTTGTGATACCTCTCGTTTTTTTCTTCGCTTGTCTGCCGATGGTATTTTTCGCTCGTTTTCGTCGCTTAATTTCGTCAAGCAGAATATTGCACACAGGGTTTTCTTGGTTCTCTCCGTAGCAGGGTTTTCAACGGTCTATACCTACAATCGATTTCTTTCCGTTAATGATTATTTCGAATGTTTTCGCTTCGCGCTTAACTACCCGGTACGGTCCCTCGTATGGCCGTTGTAATGGTTTACGTTCCGCGTCGACCCTTAAAAACACGTGTGTACAATCCCTTAACTCTTTAAAAATGAACGGTTTTTGGGTACAATGTCGCGATGGTGCAGCTGGTCGTATTCGTTCAAAATGACGGTAAACTTCTTTTACGAAATCGGACTGCGTGGTTGTAATGCTATTTGTATGAAAAAAATCTGAAGGCATGCGAATATTTTTACCGAAAACTAATTGTGCTGGGCTGGCTTCGAATTCTTCTCTGTACAAGGATCGTAGTCCTAATAAAATAAACGGTAATTCCTTGGTCATTTGTGGACCGTCCCTACATTTTAGTGCCGCTTTTAGGGTGAGATGCCATCTTTCGACTAGCCCGTTTGCTTAAGGGTTGTACGCTGTATTGCGATTGTGCTTAATACCTAGTTTACTACAGAGTTCGTTGAGCACACGTGACTCAAATTGAGCGCCTTGGTCTGTGACAATTGTTGTTGGAATCCCGTAACGTGCGAACCACTGGTTTAGTAACGCATTTGCGACCGTTTCTGCCGATATTTCGCTGATAGGTACTGCTTCGGGCCATCTTGTATAACGGTCAATTATCGTTAGTAGATATCGGTAGTTTTCTGACGGCCCAACTATGTCGACATGAAGCTCTTCGAATCGCCCTGCCACTGGGGGAAAACTACCTGTGGGACTCTTAACGTGACTTGATACTTTAGACAGCTGACACGGTAGACACGATTGAGCCCAATTACGACTGTCCTTAGCCATCGAGGGCCACACAAAGCCTTTGGACACCATCTTCACTGTTGTTCGTACTCCCGGATGTGCGAGGCTGTGTACTTTTTCAAAGACAGACTTACGAAACTCGGAGGGTATGTACGGACGCGGTGAGCCTGTCGATGTATCACATACAATTGTTTCTGATGTGAGCGGAATTGAAAATGTTTTGAATGTTAGGGCTGTGTCCGAGTGTTGTAAGACCTTGAGCTCCTCGTCTTTTTCTTGGGCTTTCGCCATGCTTGTAAAATCTATGC